>CM067842.1:280912479-282162479 GCA_034509565.1 Triticum monococcum
TCTATCATGGTTCTAACGGATATCACCCTCTTCAGGATGGCTCCTCCAACGCGTCTGAATCCGCAACGTCACGATGGAGATCAGGTGAACCCTCCACCTCCGCCACCTCCTCCGCCTCCGGAGGCATGGGAAGCTGTCATGGCAGCCACCAACGATACCACGCAGATGCTTTTTCAACTCTTGCAAGAGAGCAACCAAGGTCAAGGCAACCAAGGGAACCAAGGTCAAGGGCAATTCAACAATCATCCTTAGTTTGCTACCCTCAACCAGTTCCTTGCAAATAAGCCAAATCTTTCAGCAACCGTGCCGAGGCCACGGACGCCGAGGATTGGCTTGTGGCCATCAGCAAGCATTTTGAATGTAGCAATGTTAGGCCTGAGAACTACGTCAAGTTCGCTTCTTTTCAGTTCAAGGACCAAGCAGCTGATTGGTATCAACAATACAAAGATTCCAGAGGAGGTCGAGTGATTATGTGGGATGACTTCTGTCAGGACATTAAAGCTCACCACATTCCAACAAGTGTTGCTGAGATCAAGCATGAGGAATTCCGCAATCTCAAGCAAGGAAGCATGTTCATGTATCAATACAACATCCAGTTTCACAAACTTGCTCGCTTCGCAAGGCAGGACGTTCCTGATGAAAAGAGCATGATCTATCACTTCAGGGGTGGCCTCAGAGAGGATCTGCAATTAGCTCTCATTCTTGTTGAGGCTACTCAGTTCGATCAGTTCTATAACATGGCCCTCAAGCAAGAAGGTGCTCAGCTCAAGTGTGAGGCTTTAAAGAAGAGAATCAGGGATGCAGTCCAGTCTTCTTCTTCCTCACAAGTGGCAGCTAAGCAACATAAGTTCTGGCTTCCTCCGCCTCCTCCGTTTCTTCAGCCCTACCAGCAGAAGAACAAAGGTGGCCATGGATCTTCCCACCCACCCAACCCAGGCTATCCGAACAAGTCTCAGACTCAAGCTCCAAGGACAAGTGCTCCATCTTCTTATCACCGTCCGCTCTCAGAAGTTATTTGCAACAAGTGTCAGCAAAAAGGTCACTATGTAAACAAGTGCTTCAACCAAAGGCGCCTTCTGCCTCCTCCTCCTATGAGATCTTCTAGTAGTGCAGGGGTCAAGCATAATCCCAAGCATGCTAAGGTGAACATGATGAACATAGCTCAACTAGAGGATTCTTCAGATGTGATCATGGGTAACCTTTTAGTTAAGTCCATTCCTGCAAAAGTATTGTTTGATTCTGGTGCATCGTACTCTTTCATGTCATATCCATTTGCATCGGAGCACAATGTTGACACAGAGGTTTTGTCCAAAGTTATGCAAGTTGTTTCTCTGGGAAAGCTTATGACTTCTATAAATTTCCGGCTTCTCCAATTGTTCTCAGCGACTCTGATATTGATGTAATTCTCGGCATGGATTGGCTTTCTAAGCACAAGGCCTTCCGTGACTATGCTGCCAGGGAGATTATGTTGACACACTCTTCTAAGGATGTGATCATATATGCCGCTCGTGATGAAACCATTCGGTTGTTCTCTCTCAATGATAAGGGCGAGTTGGATGCTATTTCTCAGATTCTAGTTTTTTGCGAGTACCAAGATGTCTTTCCAGAAGAGCTTTCGGGTATGCCTCCTCACCAGCCAGTTGAGTTCATTATCGATCTTGAGCCCGGTACTGAACCCGTTTGCAAGCATCCACACAAGCTTGGGCCAAAGGAGCGGAAGGAATTGAAGAAATAGCTCGATGAACAAGAGTGTCTGGGTTTGATCAGACCGAGTTCATCTCCATGGGGTTTTGGTGTTCTTTTGTCCTGAAGAAGGATGACACGGACCGACTTTGCGTCGATTACTATCCGTTGAACAAGAGGACAATCAACAACAAGTACGCACTTCCCAACATCAATGAGCTATTCGAGTAACTTAATGGTGCAAAGGTGTTATCCAAACTTGACCTCCGTATGGGTTATCATCAGATTCACATTCGTGAAGAAGATATCCCCAAGACAACATTCGGAAAAAGATTTGGTTCTTATGAATACACTGTCATGTCTTTCGGCCTTGTCAATGCCCCGCCAACATTCTCTCGGATGATGAACTTCATCTTCAATCCCTACACTAATGAATTCGTCCTGGTGTATCTCGATGATATGTTGGTGTTCTCCAATAATAAGAAGGGTCATGCCAAACATTTGTGATTGGTGCTCGAGAAGCTCAAAGAGTATGAATTCTATGTGAAGTTTTACAAATGTGAGTTTTGGCTTGATGAAGTTCTTTACCTTGGCCATATCATCTCCGCCAAGGGCATTACACTTAATCCGGGGAAGGTTTCTGCAATTGTGAATTGGGAGCCTCCTCAGAATGTCAAGCAGCTCCGCAGTTTCCTTGGTCTTGCAAGCTATTGTCGAAGATTCGTTGAGAATTTCTCAAAGATTGCGAAGCCTCTTTCCAACCTACTCCAGAAGCATGTCAAGTATGTCTGGAGTCCTGAGTGTGACGTTTCTTTCAACACTCTCAAAGAGAAGCTAGTCTCAGCTCTTGTCTTAACTCCTCCTGATGAATCCAACCCATTCAAAGTTTTCTCTGATGCCTCATTGCAATGTCTCAGTGCCGTGTTAATGCAAGAGAATAAAGTTGTGGCCTATACCGCTCGTCGGTTGAAGCCCAACAAAAGGAACTACCCCACTCATGATCTTGAGTTGGCGGCAGTTGTCCATGCATTAATAACATGCAGACATCTCTTGTTGGGAAGCGAAGTGGGCCTTTTCACCGATCACAAGATCCTCAAGTATATCTTCACTCAACCTAACCTCAACCTCAGGAGAACTCGTTGGGTCGAAATGATTCAAGAGTACAATCCAAGTATTGAATATACTCCAGGCAATGCCAATGTGACTGAAGATGCTTTGTGTAGAAAGGCTTATTGCAATAGCTTAATTCACAAGCCATTCCAACCGGATCTTTGTGAAGCTTTCCACAAACTCAACCTCCGAGTTGTTCCTCAAGGTTTTCTTGCCAACCTTCAAGTCACTCCAACTTTGGAAGATCAAATACGTGAGGCACAACTCCTTGATACCATGGGGAAGAGAGTGAAACACGGTATTGCCAAGGGCTTACCCAAATACAAGTTCTATCGCATTGATGACAAGGACACGTTATTCTTCGAGGACAAGACTGTGGTTCGTAAAGGTGATCTAAGGAAGGTCATAATGAACGAAGCGCACAATTCTCTTCTTTCCATTCATCCAGGCAGTTCGAACATGTACCATGACCTCAAGAAATCGTATTGGTGGACTCGAATGAAGCAAGAGATTGCTCAATTCATGAATGAATGTGATGTCTGTCGAAGGGTGAAAGTAGAACACCAACGACTAGCTGGTCTCCTCAAACCTCATGCTATTCCAGAATGGAAGTTTGATCATATCAAAATGTACTTTGTCTCTGGATTTCCCAACTCCAAGCATGGGAATGATGCTATTTTCGTTGTCATTGATAAGCTTACAAAAGTGGCTCATTTCCTTCCAATCAAAGAGTCTATCATAGCAACTCAGTTGGCAGAGTTGTACACCTGCAGAATTGTCTCATTGCACGGTATTCCGCAACTGATCTCTTCAGACCGTGGAATCATTTTCATCTAAGTTCTAGGACTCCTTTCAGAAGGCCATGGGCACCAACATCCGCTTCAGCACGGATTTTCATCATCAAACAAGTGGCCAAGTCGAGCAAGTCAATCAAATCCTCGAAGACATGCCCCGGGCTTGTGTCATCTCTTTCGGTATGAAGTGGGAAGATTGTCTTCCATATGTCGAGTTCTGCTACAACAGCAGCTTCCAAGCAAGTTCGGGCAAGGCCCCATTTAAAATTATATATGGCAGAAAGTGTCATACTCCTCTCAATTGGTCTAAGACTGGTGAACGTCAACTTCTTGCCAACGACTTGATTACAGAAGATGCCTGAGCGCACTATGAACTTCTTGGCAACTTCTTGGCAACAACTTCTTGGCAACGACCTCACCTATCAACTCGAGCTTTTGTCCAACTTCGCAAATGTGCACGATTTGTTTCACGTGTGGCAGCTTCGTAGGTGCTTGAAGATTCCTGAGCGCACTATGAACTTCAAAGAGATTTATCTCCAAGAAGACTTGTCTTATCATGAGCATCCCGTTGCTAATCTTGAAGAAACTAAGCAGAAAACTCGCAACAAGTCGATCAAATTCCTGAAAATTAAGTGGTCGCACCATTCCGACCATGAAGCCACCTGGTAGTGCGAGGATCACCTCCATTCCGAATATCCCAAGTTCTTTCAGTCCTAGATCTCGGGATGAGATCCTCTTGTAGTGGTGGAGAGTTGTAATGCCCAGGATGTAACATTCCATAATTGTAACTCCAACTCTTGCCATTTCCGGCTATGTGGTATGCTATATCCTTCGTGGTTGGGTTTTTGTCTTCGTTTTGCATTTTGTTCATGTCATGCATTTCATCTCATGTCATCATGTGCATCTCATTTGCATTCGTGTTCGTCTCATGCATCCGGTCATTTTCCCCATTGTCCATTTCGGAATCCGACACTCCGACATGCACCCGTTGCACCTCTCCGCTCTCGTTTTGTGAGCGATAGAAAAACGTTCCCGGAATGGGTCAAGATTTTTTGAGTGGCCTTGGTACATCACCTGTAGGCCGCCTGTCAAATTTCGTTCCATTTGGAGGTCGTCTGATGCCCCAACGGTTAATCGGCTAACCGCAAAACCCTCTCTCTCTCTCTCTCTTTGCACCTAGAACCCCTCCAAAATAGACCACTAGCCCATCTAAACCCCATCCATGCTCTCTGTTGTTGGATCACGATCGTGTCGGCGAAAACCTCACCTCATTTGGACTCTCCTAGCTACCTGTACCAATATAAACACCTTCCCCCTTCCAAATTCGTGTCCAAAACCATAGCTCCACCCTTCTCCGCGCCGCCGGACACGTCCGGGCGATGCCGGACACGTCCGCCGCCGCGCCCCGGCGAATCCCTCACGCCACATGGGCCACTTCGCCGCCCCACTGCTAAAGCCCGCCGCAACCCGCGGGGAGCCCTCCCGGCCCGCTCGTCTGCCGCCGCCGCCTAGCGCCCAATGCCGCCCGCGCACCGCCGCCTCCGCTCGCCACTATCACCGCTGCCCATTGCCGCACCGCCGCCGACCGTCGCCGCCACCGCTCGGCTCGCCGCTGCCCATCGAGCCCGACACCGCGGACCATCGCCACCGCCGGCACGCCGCGGATCCGGTCGGGCCGGACCGGATCCGGCGCCCCCGAGCCTCTCTAGTCGTCTCCTCCAACTTCGGCCGCTGTCCCGATTGTCTCCGGCCACAGCTCCCACTACCGCGTCACCGAACCTCGAGATCCGCGCCAGCAAACCCTATATCCGGAGGTCGAAGTATTTTCTAAGTCCTCAACTTTTCATCTCTTGTGCACCACTTTGACATGCCATATCTCCATGCTCATAGCTCCGATTTGCGCATATGATATATCGAAATGTTCGTCTCGTGATGCTCTTCATGTTAGTATCATTTGCATGCATGTCACTGTTCATATTTATGCCCTAATATTTGTTGCAAAAGTGCTACATGATGTTGTCTGCTGGAATCCATCATAACTTGCCGATTTGTCATTTTCATTGCATTTTGCGTGTGCATCCTATGGGCATGATGTCTATATGTTTTTGGAGAATCTCCATGCCATCTTTAAAGTGGTGCAAGCCTTGTATTTTTATGAGCTCCGTGGTGACTAGCACAAGCATGCAAAATAGGCCTCGTGATGTTGCTGATTTCAGACACTTAGTAACTTTTGCAGTCTTTTTCCTGTTACATTATGATGCTATGTAAACTTGTTGCCACAAGTAGATCCATGCATATTTTGACGAGGTTCAGTAAGAGTGCTTTGAACATATGGTTATTCTCTATCCATTCATACATGTGGTTGTAATTATGGAGTAGTGTAGCTTGTCATTACCATGCTCTACATTTGCTAAATATTGTTGCTGGCAGATTGTTAACATGAAGTTCATTTTTGCCATGTGTTTTGCTAGCGATCCATGCACCCTATAAACTTGCTCTTGCAATCTATAGCTTCATAATTATGTCTTCTTGTTGTCGGTTACCTTGTGATGCCATGTAATGATTTGTAGTGAGTGGCATGAGCTTGCAAAGTTTCTATAATGAATCTGTTTCTGCCATGTCATGTTTTTCTTCCAAGTCTAAAACCGATCATGTCACTTGCCATGGTTGCATGGGTGCTACCTCATTTTTTGTGTGTATTTGGGCAAAGCTCAGTAAGGGTGATTTGTTCTTTTCCTTAGTACTAGCATGCCATGCCTTTGTTTGCCATGATATGTTCCTGTAGCAGGTTGTTTAACAGCTCTAAACATTGCAACCTAATGATGTATATAGCATGTTTAGTATTTTCACCAAGTCTGTGAAGCTGTTATCATTTGCATGTCTGCCATGCTATTTTAGGCTTATTCTAGTGAGTTCTAGCAGGAGCTCAGTGTTCATGATTTGTAGAGCTTCACCTCTACTTCACTGCCATGTGATTTTTTGCCACGTTGGAGTTTGTTGCTATGTTGGAGTGCTATAGCATAGTTTCTTGTTGCATCTTAAGTGCTATAATGCTGTTAAGTGCAGTTTTGCATCGTACTTGTTTTGCTCGTCATTTGCAATCCGTGCATCCGTTTCCGGTGATCCTTATATCGATTTCGACCAAAATCACTCCAGCTTTCCAATGGCATGCTTGGTTTGCCAAGTTGATGCCTTGATCATCCCTTTCCCTTTCGGAGTACCGATATGCATTGCACATCATATCTTGCATTCCACTCCACGTCTTGCGTCATGTTGCTTGTGCATTGCACCGTGATTGATTATTGTTCCATTGCTTGTGTTCTTGCTTTGGGTAGAGCCGGGGAGACGAGTTCGTGAACGAGGAACCTGTTGAGTACGTTTATGAGGAGCAAGCTTTAGACAACCCCGAGAAAGTTACAGGAAAGATGATCATTACCCTCGATATCACTTCTATATTTCCTTGCTAGTTGTTTTCTCTATCGCTATGGCGTGCTACCTACCACTTGTTTATCATGCCTCCCAAATTGCCATGTCAAGACCATAATCCACCTTCCTAGCAAACCATTCTTTGTCTAAGTTACCGCTTTTGCTCAGCCCCTCTTATAGCGTTGCTAGTTGCAGGTGTCTTGTAGGTTGTTCCATGTTGGAACATGGATATGTTGGGATATCACAATATCTCTTACTTTAATTAATGCATCCATATACTTGGCAAGGGTTGGAAGTCTTGGCCTTTTGCTCGGCGTTTTGTTCCACTCTTGCCGCCTTAGTTTCTGTCATACCGGTGTTATGTTCCTTGATTGTGCGTTCCTTACTCGGTTGGGGTTATGGGACCCCCTTGATAGTTCGCTTTGAATAAAACTCCTCCAGCAAGGTCCAACCTTGGTTTTAAAATTTGCCTAATAACAACCAAATTTTTTTCCTAGGGAGTAATTAACCTGAGGATAATCTTTATTCTGCCCCCCCGGGCCAGTGCTCCTCTGAGTGTTGGTCCGAACTGAGTAGACTGTGGGGCCACCTCAGGGAAACTTGAGGGTGAGTTTTACTCGCAGGATGTCTCATCCGGTGTGCCCTGAGAACGAGATATGTGTAGCTCCTATCGGTATTTGTCGACACATTCGGGCAGCCTTGCTGGTGTTGTTTTACCATTGTCAAAATGTATTGTAACCAGGATTCCGAGATTGGTTGGGTCTTTCCAGGAGAAACAATATCCTTCGTTGATCTTGATATCTTGTGACGGGCTAAGTTGGGACACCCCCTACAGGGTATAAACTTTCGAGAGCCATGCCCACGGTTATGTGGCAGATGGGAATTTGTTAATATCCGGTTGTAGAGAACTTGACACTTGACTTAATTAGAATGAATCAAAAGCGTATGTAGCCATGATCGTCTCCTTTTGGTGGAGTCCGGGAAGTGAACACGGTTGGGTTTTGCATGATCGTAAGTAGTTCAAGATCACTCCCTGATCGCTTTTAGTCTTACGACCGTTGCGTAGTTTCCCATCTTATTGTTGGACTAGTATGTTAGCCACCATACTTGCTTAGCGCTTGCTGCTACTCCACCTCATAACCACATCCTACCCATAAGCTTAAATAGTCTTGATCTCGTGGGTTTTGAGATTGCTGAGTCCTTGTGACTCACGAATACTACCAAAACAGTTGTAGTTGCCGATGATACAAGTGACGGTGATGCTACCGAACTCAAGTGGGAGTTCAACGAGGACCTTGCCCGTTACTACGAGTCTTTTCCGGATGATCAGTAGTGGTTCCCCGTTGGGACGATCGGGGATCAAGCATTTGGGGTTATCTTCAATTCACCTGGATTTGTCCATAGTCGGACTATGTGTGTCCTCTAAATGATGTATGAATTATTTGATCATTGTGTGACGTGGTGATTGTAAGCCAAGTATCTATTATCCCGTTCTTGTTCATTACGTGGGATTGTGTGAAGATGACCCTTCTTTCAACAAAACCAACATGCGGTTATGCCTCTAAGTGGTGCCTCGACATGTGGGAGTTATAGCCGCATCTTAGGCGTTACAAGTTGGCCTTCCACCAGAATGATCCAATCCATCTATTTCCGGGTAGTGAACAATTGTTGTAATATGATTCCCAAATCAAATTGACCTAGGGAATGTCATGCTTGTTATAGATCTTGTCAAGATTCTTAAGCAGCACATCTTTGTTTTATACAAAAATATCTAGCACTCCCAAGCCCCCTTGATCTTTTGGCCTGCAAACAGTAGTCCAAGCCATCATTGCAGGTCTATGGTCTTCTAAATCAGGGCCTCTCCATAAACAGTGTCTCAAATATTTGATTACCTGTGTTTTAATTGTGATAGGCACATCAAGGCATCCCATGAAGTAGATCAGAAGTTATTTTAGGACTGATTTAACCAGCAGCAGTCTACTAGCCAGAGTCATAAATGAGGACAAACCCACAAGCTTCTTTGCAATCTTGTTACTAGTGGAAGGCACTGCTGAACTGTAGGCTTGTGAAGGCCTAGAGGTGTCCCTAGGTTTTGGAAAGGAAAGGATTCCCTTTTACATTGCAATGCGTTGATCAAAATCTCTAGTTTCTCCTCAGTAACACTAATTGGGATAAGACTTGATTTACTGTAATTCACCTTTAAGGCCTGTGGCATCAGAAAAAAGTGTTGAGAAGGGCTTTGAGGCAATGAAGTTTTTTTGCATCTGCTTGTAGTAGAACCAGAGTATCATCTGCATACTAAACTATAGGGAAATCAGGGAAAAAATCCACTTGTTGAGGATTGACTGAAGCAGATCAGCTACAAGGACAAACAGGACAGGAGACAGTGGGTCCCCTTGCCTAACTCCTCCTAGACAGTAAATTTTTTCCCAGGCACACCATTCAACATAAGAGCTGATGAAGCAGAGGAGAACAACATTCTTATCCATGTGATCCAGCTGTCCCCCAAACCTTTAGCTTTCAAAATATCCAAGATTGCTTGGTGCTCACGGTGTCAAAAGCCTTTTCAAAATCAAGCTTTAGCATTGTAGTCTCTTCTTTGGACTTTTGCCACTGATGTAGGTATTCATAAGCCCATCCCAAACAGTCATGGATGGCTCTTTCTGTAAGAAAACCATACTGGTTGATGTGCACTAGTGGGTGGATTACTTTCTACAGCCTATTTGCCAACAATTTAGTGATGAGCTTGAGACAACAATTCAGGAGAGAAATTGACCTAAAATCATTTGCTGTCAGAGGTGTGCCACTTCTGTGAATAACAGTGATCTATGATGTATTTATACTCTCAAGGGAAAGTTGTCCATCATGAAAATCAGTAATTAACTTAAGAACATCCCCTTACATAATATCCCAACATGATTTAAAGAATTCATTGTTAAAGCCATCTGGACCTGTAGATTTGTCCAATGGAAGCTCTTTAACCACTTCATTGACCTCTTCCTCTGTGAAAGGTAACTCCAAATTCTCAAAGATTGAAGCATCTGGTTTCTAGCCATATAGAGATTCGAGATCAAAATGCATGGTGGTTTTTTGAGAAGTCCCCATTCTTTTCTTATAGGCTTCACATAAGATTGCAGGTTTTCCTACATGGACAGAAATGGCCACTTGGTCATCATTCTGGAGAACAGCAATGTGATTATGCCTATAATTAGTTAAGGCTTTGGTGTGGAATAATTTGGTGTTTTCATTTCTAAATTTCATCCCTTAATTTTTCCCCTTTGCTTCCGGTAAATCTTCTAGTTTCTCAAAAGAATTAACAGATGCTCTTTAAGAATTATCCTGCATTTCCATTCATAAATATCCAGCTCTCTGAACCCTTCAAAAAGTCCCAAAGGAAGATCACCTCATTAATTTGAGCAATATGAGTTTTAAGGCAAGAGAGAGATCTAGCCCTGAGTTTCAAGGCCCTCCTAAGATTTTTGAATTTCGCATTTAAGCACTTGGCAGGATCCAAATTACCCACAGGAATATTCCAAGCATTAGGTACCACTTGTTTGAAGTCAGAATGTGGCAACCAGTAATTTTCAAATCTGAAAACTCTTGGTTCGGGAATAGCAGTACCAATTCTGATCACACGAGGCAAATGATCAGAGATAGGTTTAACTAGTGGAAGCACAATAGTATTGGCGAAAGTGGTCATCCAAGATGCAGAGGTAAAAAACCAATCAAGTTTAACCAAAAGAGGATCTTGTTGCATATTACTCCAACTAAATTGTCTTCCATGTAGAGAACTCCACTAATCCTTGGTTACTAATAGCCTCATTGGACATTAGCATGTCATCAACATCTCCACCAGGTCTATTCCAGTCTGAAGGTGATCTAATGAAGATGAAATCGCCCATAAAAATCCAATCCACATCAACATGCATATGAATACTCTAAAGCCAATCAATAAACTCAATCTTGTCTTGTGGAGTAGTGTAGCTTGTCATTACCATGCTCTACTTTTGCTCAATATTGTTACTGGCAGATTGTTAACATGAAGTTTATTTTTTCCATGTGTTTTGCTAGCGATCCATGCACCCTATAAACTTGCTCTTACCATGTAATGCTTTGTGGTGAGTTGCATGACCTTGTAAAGTTGCTATCATGAATCTGTTTCTGCAATGTCATGTTTTTCTTCTCAGTCTGAAACTGATCATATCACTTGCCATGTTTGCATGGGTGCTACCTCATTTTCTGTGTGTATTTGGGTAAAGCTTAGTAAGGGAGATTTGTTCTTTGCCTTTAGTACTAGCATGCGATGCCTTTGTTCGCCATGATACGTTCCTATAGTATGTTGTTTGCTAGCTCTAAACATTGCTACCTAATGTTGTTTATAGCATGTTTAGTATTTTCACCAAGTCTGTGAAGCTGTTATCATTTTGATCTAGTGAGTTCTAGAAGGAGCTCAATGTTCATGATTTGTAGAGCTTCACCTATACTTCACTACCATGTGCTTTGTTGCTATGTTGGAGTGTTGTAGCATAGTTTCTTGTTGCATCTTAAGTGCTATGATGTTGTTAAGCGCAATTTTGCATCGTTCTTGTTTTGCTTGTCATTTGCAAACCGTGCATCCGTTTCCGGTGATCCTTATATCAATTTCAACCAAAATCACTCCAGCTTTCCAATCGCATGCTTGGTTTGCCAAGTTGATGCATTGATCATCCTTTTCCCTTCCGGACTACCCATATGCATTGCACGTCATATCTTGCATTCCATGCCACGTCTTGCATCATGTTGCTTGTGCATTGCACCGTGATTGATTGTTGTTCCGTTGCATGTGTTTTTGCTTTGGGTAGATCCGGGGAGACGAGTTCGTGAACGAGGAACCTAGTTGTTCTCTCTATCGCTATGTCGCGCTACCTACCACTTGTTTATCATGCTTCCCATATTTCCATGTCAAGACTCTAATCCACCTTCCTAGCAAACTGTTGTTTGTCTAAGTTACCGCTTTTGCTCACCCCTCTTATAGCGTTGCTAGGTGCGGGTGTCTTGTAGGTTGTTTCATGGATATGTTGAGATATCACAATATCTCGTATTTTAATTAATGCATCTATATACTTGGAAAAGGTGGAAGCCTTGGCCTTTTTCTCGGTGTTTTGTTCCACTCTTGCCGCCTTAGTTTCTATCATACCGGTGTTATGTTCCTTGATTTTGTGTTCCTTACGCAGTTGGGGTTATGGGACCACCTTGACAGTTTGCTTTAAATAAAACTCCTCCAACAAGGTCCAACCTTGGTTTTAACATTTGTCTAATAACATCCTAAAATTTTCCCTAGGGAGTAATTAACCTGAGGATCATCTTTATTCTGCTCCCCCCCGGGCTAGTGCTCCTCTGAGTTTTGGTCTGAACCGAGTAGACTGCGGGGCCACCTCGGGGAAACTTGAGGTTTGGGTTTACTCGAAGTATGTCTCATCTGGTGTGCCCTGAGAACGAGATATGTGCAGCTCCTATCGGTATTTGTCGACACATTCAGGCGGTCTTGCTGGTCTTGTTTTACCATTCTCGTAATGTATTGTAACCAGGATTCCGATACTGGTCGGGTCTTTCCACGAGAAAGAATATCCTTCGCTGATCGTGAGAGCTTGTGATGGGATAAGTTGGGACACCCTGCAGGGTATAAACTTTCGAGAGCCGTGACCGCGGTTATGTGGCAGATGGAAATTTGTTAATATCCTGTTGTAGAGAAGTTGACACTTGAGCTAATTAAAATGAATCAACCGCGTGTGTAGCCGTAATCGTCTCTTTTTGGCGGAGTCCGAGAAGTGAACACGGTTGGGTTATGCATGATCGTAAGTAGTTCAAGATCACTTCTTGATCGCTTCTCGTCTTACGACCATTGCGTAGTTTCTCATCTTACTCTTATACTCGTATGTTAGCCACCATACTTGCTTAGCGCTTGCTACAACTCTACCTCATAACCACATCCTACCCATAAGCTTAAATAGTCTTGATCTCGTGGGTTTTGAGATTGCTGAGTCCTTGTGACTCATAGATACTACCAAAATAGTTGCAGGTGCCGATGATACCAGTACAGGTGATGCTACTGAGCTCAAGTGGGAGTTCAACGAGGACTTTGGCCGTTACTACATGTCTTTTCTGGATGATCAGTAGTGGTGCCCAATTGGGACGATCAGGGATCTAGCATCTGGGGTTATCTTCAATTCATTTGGATTTATCTGCAGTCAGACTATGTGTGTACTCTGAATGATGTATGAATTATTTGATCATTGTGTGACGTGGTGATTGTAAGCCAACTATCTATTATCCTTTTCTTGTTCATTACATGGGATTTTGTGAAGATGACCCTTCTTGCAACGAAACCAACATGCGGTTATGCCTCTAAGTCATGCCTCGACACGTGGGAGATATGGCCGCATCTTGGGCATTACAGGTTGGCCTTCCACCAGAATGATCCAATCCAACTATTTCCTGGTAGTGAACAATTGTTGTAATATGATTCCCAAATCAAATTGACCCAGGGAATGACATGCCTGTTATAGAACTTGTCAAGATTCTTAAGCAGCAGGGCTTTGTATTGTAGAATAATATCTAGCACTCCCAAGCCCCCTTTAACTTTTTGCCTACAGACAGTAGTCCAAGCCACCATTGCAGGTCTATGGTCTTCTAAATTAGGGCCTCTCCATAAATAGTGTCTCAAATATTTGATTACCTATGTTTTAGTTGTGACAGGAACATCAAGGCATCCCATGAAGTAGATCAGAAGTGAGTTTAGGACTGATTTAACTTGTAGCAGTCTACTAGCCAGAGTCATAAATGAGGACAAACACACAAGCTTTTTTGCAATGTTTTTACTAGTGGAAGGCATTGCTCAACAGTAGGCTTGTGAAGGCCTAGAGCTCTCCCTAGGTATTGGAAAGGAAAGGATTTCCTTTTACATTGAAATGAGTTGATCAAAATCTCCAGTTTCTCCTCAGGCACATTAATTGGGATAAGACTTGACTTACTATAATTAACATTAATGCCCGTGGCATCAGCAAAAGTGTTGAGAAGGGCTTTGAGGCCATGAAGTTGTTTTACATCTACTTGTAGTAGAACCAGAGTATCATCAGCATACTGAACTATAGGGAAATCAGGGCAAGAATACACTTGTAGGGGTGATGAAAGAAAACCAAGTTGCATAGCCTTGTTGAGGATTGACTGATGCAGATCAGCTGCAAGGACAAAGAGGAGAGGAGACAGTGGGTCCCCTTGCCTAACTCCTCTTAGACAGTAATTATTTCCCTAGGAACACCATTCAACACAATAGCTGATGAAGTAGAGGAGAACAACATTCTGATCGATGTGATCCATCTGTCCCCCAAACCTTTAGCTTTAAAAATATCCAACATTGCTTGGTGCTCATGGTGTCAAAGCCTTTTCGAAATCAAGCTTTAGCATTATAGTCTCTTCTTTGGACTTTTGGCACTGATGTAGATATTCATAAGCCCATCCCAAGCAGTCATGGATGGCTCTTTCTTTAAGAAAACCATACTGATTGATGTGCACCAGTTGGAGGATTACTTTCTGCAGCCTATTTGCCAAAAATTTAGTGATGAGCTTGAGACAACAGTTGAGGAGAGAACTTGGCGTAAAATCATTTGATGTCAGAGGTGTGCCACTTCTGTGAATACGAGTGATGTATGATGTATCTATACTCTCAAGGGACAGTTTTCCAGCATGAAAATCAGCAATTAACTTAAGAACATCCCCTTTTATAATATCCGAACATGATTTAAAGAATTCATTATTAAAGCCATCTAGACCGGAAGATTTGTCCAATTGAAGCTCTTTAGCCACTTCATTGACCTCTTCCTCTGTGAAAGGTAACTCCAAATTCTCAAAGACTGAAGCATCTGGATTCTGGCCATATAGAGATTCCAGATCAAAATGCATGGTGGTTTTTTGAGAAGTCCCCATTCTTTTCTTATAAGCTTCACATAAGATTGCAGCTTTTCCTGCATGGTTAGAAATGTCCACTTGGTCATCATTCTGGAGAACAACAATGCAATTATGCCTATAATTAATTGAGGCTTTGATGTGGAAGAATTTGGTGTTTTCATCTCCAAATTACACCCCTTAATTTTACCCCTCTACTTCTAGTAAATCTTCTAGTTTCTCAAAAGAATTAACATATGCTCTTCAAGAATAATCCTGCAGTTCCATTCATAAATATCCAGCTCTTTGAACTCTTCAAAGAAGTCCCAAAGGAAGATCACCTAATTAATTTTAGCAATATGAGTTTTAAGGCAAGAGAGAGATCTAGCCCTGAGTTTCAAGGCCATCCTGATATTTTGGAATTTCACATTTAAGCACTTGGCAGCATCCAAATTACCCACAGGAATATTCCAAGCATTAGGTACCACTTGTTTGAAGTGAGAATGTTGCAACCAATAATTTTCAAATCTGAAAACTCTTGCTTTGGGAATAGCAGTACCAATTTTATTCACACAAGGCAAATGATCAAAGATAGGTTTAGCTAGTGGAAGCACAATATTATTGGGGAAAGTGTTCATCCAAGATGCAGAGGTAAAGAACCAATCAAGTTAAACCAAAATAGGATCGTGTTGCATATTACTCCAACTAAATTGTCTTCCATGTAGAGAACTCCACTAATCCTTGGTTACCAATAGCCTCATTGAACATTAGCATGTCATTAACATCTCCACCAGGTCTATTCCTTCTGAAGGTCATCTAATAAAGATGAAATCTCCCATAAGAATCCAATCCACATCAGCAGGCATATGAATACCCAGAAACCAATCAATAAACTCAATCTTGTCTTGTGGAGTAGTGTACGTTGTCATTACCATGCTATACTTTTGCTAAATATTGTTGCTGGCAGATTGTTAACATGAAGTTCATTTTTTCCATGTGTTTTGCTAGTGATCCATGCACCCTATGAACTTGCTCTTGCCATGTTTAGCTTCATAATTGTGTCTTCTTGCTCTCGGTTACATTGTGATGCCATGTAATGCTTTGTGGTGAGTGGCATGAGCTTGCAAAGTTGCTCTCATGAATCTGTTTCTGCCATGTCATGGTTTTCTTCTAAGTCTGAAACTGATCATATCACTTGTCATGTTTGCATGGGTGCTACCTCATTTTCTGTTAGTATTTGGGTAAAGCTCAGTAAGGGAGATTTGTTCTTTGCCTTTAGTACTAGCATGCCATGCATTTGTTTGCCATGATACGTTCCTGTAGTAGGTTGTTTGCTAGCTCTAAACATTGCTACCTGATGTTGTTTATATCATCAGTATACTGAACTATAGGAAATCATGGCAAGAATCCACTTGTAGAGGTGATGAAAGCAAACCAAGTTGCTTACCCTTGTTGAGGGTTGACTGAAGCAGATCAGCTACAAGGACAAAGAGGAGAGGAGACAGTGGGTCCCCTTGCCTCACTCCTCTTAGACAGTAAATTTTTTCCGAGGCACACCATTCAACATAATTGCTAATGAAGCAGAGGAGAACAACATTCTGATCCATGTGATCCATCTGTCCCCCAAACCTTTAGCTTTCAAAATAGCCAACATTGCTTGGTGCTCAAGGTGTCAAAAGCCTTTTCAAAATCAAGCTTTAGCACTATAGTCTCTTCGTTGGACTTTTGGCACAGATGTAGATATTCATAAGCCCATCCCAAATAGTCGTGGATGGATCTTTCTTTAAGAAAACCATACTGGTTGATGTTCACAAGTTGGAGGATTACTTTCTGCAGCCTATTTGCCAACAATTTAGTGATGAGCTTGAGACAACAGTTGAGGAGAGAAATTTGCCTAAACACATTTGCTGTCAGAGGTGTGCCACTTCTGTGAATAAGAGTGATGTATGATGTATTTATACTCTCAAGGGAAAGTTGTCCTGCATGAAAATCAGCAATTAACTTAAGAACATCCCCTTTTATATTATGCCAACATGATTTAAAGAATTCATTGTTAAATCCATCTCTACCTGGAGATTTGTCTAATGGAAGCTCTTTAACCACTTCATTGACCACTTCCCCTGTGAAAGGTAACTCCAAATTCTCAAAGATTGAAGCATCTGGTTTCTGTCCATATAGAGATTCCAGATCAAAATGCATGGTGGTTTTTTGAGAAGTCCCCATTCTTTTCTTATAAGCTTCACATAAGATTGCAACTTTTCCTGCATGGTCAAAAATGTCCACTTCGTCATCATTCTGGAGAACAACAATGTGATTATTCCTATAATTAATTGAGGCTTTGGTGTGGAAGAATTTGGTGTTTTCATCTCCAAATTTCACCCCTTAAATTTTCCCCTCTGCTTCTAGTAAATCTTCTAGTTTCTCAACAGAATTAACAGATGCTCTTTAAGAATTATCTTGCAGTTCCATTAATTAATATCCAGCTCCTTTAACTCTTCAAAGAAGTCACAAAGGAAGATTACATCATTAATTTTAGCAATCTAAGTTTTATGTCAAGAGAGAGATCTAGCCCAGAGTTTCAAGGCCCTCCTGAGATTTTTGAATTTCGCATTTAAGCACTTGGCAGCATCCAAATTACCCACAAGAATATTCCAAGCATTAGGTACCACTTGTTAGAAGTCAGAATGTTGCAACCAGTAATTTTCAAATCTGAAAACTCTTTCTTTGGGAATAGCAGTACCAATTTTAATCGCACAAGGCAAATGATCATAGATAAATTTAGCTAGTGGAAGCACAATAGTATTGGGGAAAGTGGTCATCCAAGATGCAGAGGTAAAAAACCAATCAAGTTTCACCAAAAGAGCACCTTGCTGCATATTACTCCAACTAAATTGTCTTCCATGTAGAGAACTCCACTAAATCTTGGTTACTAATAGCCTCATTGAACATTAGCATGTCATTAACATCTCCACCTAGTCTATTCCTATTTGAAGGTGATGCAATAAAGATGAAATCTCCCATAAGAATCCAATCCACATTAGCAGGCACATGAATACTCTGAAGCCAATGAATAAACTCAATCTTGTCTTGTGGTTCACAGGGCCCATAGATGTTAGTGAGAATCCAGGGTTGGTTGGAAAGCAGACTAGTGAATTTTATGGAAAGAGAGAATCTGTTTTGAGCAATAACCTCTCCACTAAACACAAAACCATTCGAAGCAATTACTAGCCCAACAGATGGTAGGAAAGCAAATTTGTTGATTCTATTGGGACAGAATGTTTTTATGTAAGCAAGATCAAAGGTTTCTCTCCTAGTTTCTTGAAGACAAAGAATGTTGCAGTCACTCTTATCTATTTTCTGCCTTAAGGGTAGCCATTTATCTTCAGTGTTCATCCCACTAATGTTTCAATTAAGAATATTCAAACTTCTATTTATGTTATTCATGGAAACTTATGGGTATAACCAACCAAAAGTCAAGCACCATCACTTGATATGAACTAACAACTAACTGATCAAACCATAACAACATGAGCCATATCACATCACAGAATGACCACCTCATCCAACATAAAGTGCATTATAGAAATTCCATTAAGGCAGTACATGACCAAATAGTCAGAGTCTACAATAGTCCCAAAATGTAACATGAGGAGCCAACAAGACTGCACCTGCAACCATCACTAGACTGTAGATGTACTGTCATTAGGGAGTCTTTGAAGCATTTCCCTCCCCTTTGGCCAAGGGCACCTTGACCAACTCCTCCTCCTACTTTCTTCTTGGCTTCTTGGCCAGCTTGTCCTCCAACTCCCTTTCAGCAACCTTACAGAAAGAGGAAGTGAGATTTTTTACAACATATTTTTGTATAATGGGAGGGACAGCATTGGAGGGGAAGCATTTGGAATTTGAGAAAGAATTTCTCTTATACACAACATTATCCTTCTTAATTATATCACTCCTCCTTACCTCACTTATAACCAGGGGAGTTTTGCCACTCCTCCTCTTCCTGAGGTTGCCAGGACCAAATGGTTGTAGTAGAGCCTAGGATTTTGCATCTTGTTGATTGGCAGCAACTCCAATATTTTCTTTATCCTTGTCAAGGCCTGCTGTCTGTCAAGAGAAATGTCCTGACAAATAGTAGCATGTGAGGTAGGGCATTTTTCAGGTATGTGGAACAGTATAACTTTATCCTTGTTTCGGTGTCAAAACTGGCAGATCTCGGGTAGGGGGTCCCAAACTGTGCGTCTACGGCGGATGGTAACAGGAGGCAGGGGACACGATGTTTACCCAGGTTTGGGCCCTCTTGATGGAGGTAATACCATACGTCCTGCTTGATTGTTCTTGATGATATGAGTATTACAATAGTTGATCTACCACGAGATCGTAGAGGCTAGACCCTAGAAGCTAGTCTACAATATGATTGTATGTTGTCCTACGGACTAAACCCTCCGGTTTATATAGACACCGGAGGGGGCTAGGGTTACACAAGGTCGGTTACAAGGGAGGAGATATACATATCCGTATTGCCTAGCTTGCCTTCCACGCCAAGGAGAGTCCCATCCGGACACGAGACAGAGTCTTCAATCTTGTATCTTCATAGTCCAATAGTCCGGCCAAAGGATATAGTCCGGCTGTCCGGAGACCCCCTAATCCAGGACTCCCTGAGTCGACCCTGAACCAGCCTTCAATGTCGATGAGTCTGGCGCGCAGTATTGTCTTCGGCATTGCAAGGCGGGTTCCTCCCGAATACTCCATGGAAGAGTTTAAACACAAGCATAGTGTCCGGCCCTGCAAAACAAGTTCCACATACCACCGTAGAGAGAATAATATTTCCACAAATCTAATCTGCTGACATGTTTTGACGGCATGACATCACGCCACAGCCCGGTCTTTATTTGAATCGTTTTTCTCAATCAGCACCGCATGTATCGCGAGGCGGTTTTCTTGACACGTCTTGTCAAAGCAGAGATCGTGTTCCCTTATTATGGACGTGGGTAACCCAACCGCGCCATCAATTACGGCGCCTGGGGAATAAGCGGTTTTACCAGGCGAGTGGGGAGACACATCGCCTCTTCCACCGTTATAAAGGGACAAGGATTTACCCTTTTCACCCACGCATTCTTCTTCCTCGCTTACCCATTCCCGCACACTCGAGCTCTAGCGCCCAAGCTCGCGTTCTTCTTCTCAAGCCACTCCAAGCATGTCCGAAGCAGGAGGCAAGTGGATGGTCTCCTCCGTCACGGAGGAGAACATCAAAAAGTTACGGAAGCCGGATATCTGGCCGCGGGTATCACGCGCCGGCTACTAGATACAGGGCAGATCATCCCTATGCCCGAGCCCCAATGAGAGGGTAGTTTTTCTTACCCACTTCGTCAGCGGCTAGGATTTCCCCTCCACCGGTTCGTCCGCAGGCTCATGTTCTACTATGGGGTAGATATTCATGATCTGGCCCCCAATTTCATCCTCAAGATCTTGGTGTTTATCGCCGTGTGCGAGGCCTTCCTCCGCATCAAGCCCCATTTCGGCCTGGGGCTGAAGACCTTCAATGTCAAACCGAAGGTGGTGGTCGGCCAGCAGGCAGAGTGCGGAGGCGCCATGATGGGAAAGATGCCTAACGTCACCTGGCTCGAAGGATCCTATGTGGAGACCATAAAGGGGTGGCAATCGGGGTGGTTCTACATCACCGAGCCGCGCGACTCCAACTGGGCGGTGGCCCCTAAATTTCGATCCGGAGTCCCACGCGGCTCACCTCCTGGAAAGAGAAGGGCCTGTCCTGGAGTTCTTCGGTAGAGCTGACCAAACTCCAGACCTGCATCTAGAACATGACGAACAAGAAAATCAAGCTTGTAAACATGGTCCAGGTTATGCTCTTCTGCCGGATCATTCCATGTCAACGACGGGCATTTGATTTGTGGGAATTCGACTCGGCCAAGCACGAGATGCTGCGAGAGCTCTATGATAGGATGCATGAGGACGTCTGGAGGGTGCTGTTCAAGAGCGTCGAGATTCATCCCTCCCTCACTGAGGACCGCGGACTGAGCGCAAAGTGCTGCGCCAATCCGGTACGCTTTCATATCTCTTAGGGTATTTGTTCGCCCCGGTTTAGTTATGTGCAGGATCTAAGCTTCCATGTCTTTAATAGGACTGGATAGAGATAGCGGAGCAGCTTGATTGCCCAGCCCCCCTGCCCAAAGATCCTGCAGATGCTCTTCTAACGAAGATGCTGACTCCGGCACCTTACGAGGTGCCAGCAAAGAAGGCCAAGAAGAAGGCCACGGGGACCCGAAAGGATCTCCAGCGCAAGGTTGTATCGGACTCATCATCCGATGACTCCGACGCGCACTCCTTCCACGGAAACGAGGAGGAGGAGAAAAGTTCTCCCCCCAGCCGGGGGAGACAAGAAAAGGAAGGCCGACCCATCTAAGGAGGCTGAAGGGTCCAAGAAGGGAAGGACCCTCCCTCCGGACTGCGCCACAACGGCCGCCGACAGCGGCGACGAATGGCTACCCAGGGACAAGCCCCTCGCGAAGTCGTAAGTGTCCGGACACCATAGTACTTCATGGTATCTTTTATTGCGCTGCCTCTCCTCATGCCGAACATGATTATGCAATCCGTCCCGAGCTCATCTCGATGTATCCTCGTCGAGTGGCTCTTTGGACTCCTCGGATATGAACATCGGTTCTCTTCCGACTTCTTCCACCCCTCACCCTACGGACAACGCCGAGGTGTTGTCTCAAAAGGCACTGAGCCAAGGGGAGGTGGTCCTGGCGGCACCTCGCGGCGACTTCCCGGACCCTGGGTTCCAAGGGAGCGAGGCTCCTACGGGATCCGAGTTCGGGCTCCAGCCGGAAAATGCGCCCGAACCTTCGATGGTTCCGGACTCTGGTAGGCGGTCCCCTGTTAAGGGGGGCCAACCATCCATGCCGGTGTCCTCTGTCCATCCAGAGGCACCGGACAACTTGCTGGAAGTGCTTTGCAGCGCTTCCATCGACGAAGGGCACCGCACTATCATGAGTGTGGTGGTCGAGAAGGTTTAGTCCGCCAAGAACGGACTGACCGAAGCTTGCGCCAGCCTCCTAACAGGCTTTGAGGTAAGCAATCAAAATATCAGAAAATGTTACCGCATAGATAGTAGCCCCTGATGCTCTGTTCGGCGTTCAAGAAGAAAAGCCGAATAGAGGATCAAATGATGACTCAGGAGTCTAATCAGAATGTATCTATGTGTATGTGTAGGCTTCACTGTTGGCCGCTGCCGCACGTACCGCGGAGGTCTCTGCACTGAAGCAGGACCTGGAGCGGTCCGAGACCGAGCTCGGCCTTACCAAGAGGCAGCTCGAGGAGAACAAAGATAAGCTATACCTTTGTCCATATATTTAGAAAGAAGTTTGGATGCAAAGTAATAGGATCATCATGGATTTGTCAGGGGCCACGACCGAAGTGGCGACCCTGTGGAAGGCGATGGCCATGGCCGAAGACAAAGCGGCCAAGGAGCGCATTGAACGAGAGAAGCAAGAAGCCTGAGTAGGCAAGGTGCAGCAAGAGCTCGAGGCTCTCACCAAAAAGCACGAGTCCTTGGAGCTTTACTCTAAGACGCGAGAGTCCGAGCTCGCGCAGGCGCTTGAAAGCATCTGGAGCGCCAAGGCCGAAGTCCACAAGGCCCTTTAGGAGATTGACACGATGAAGAAGATAGCAGCGGGTAAGGCATTCATTATGCAAAGCAAGCACATGAAGGAGACTTTCCTTTTTCTTACCCGAGTTCGGAGCTCTCCAGGAGCGTTTGCAGATCTTCCCCGCAATGTATTGGATGCGGCGGAGTTTTACCGAGCTGAGTAGGGGAGCTCAACGGAGAAGTTGTTCTGGTCTTAGTATACTGGGACCGAACACCCCGTGCCCTTGAGCGACCAGCTGAAGCAGTTGGTCGAGCTTCACAAGGCGGTTGAACAGGCCATGAGGCGCCTTATAGTCCGGATGTGGCCTGGCGAGCCCCTGTTTGGTAGCTACTTCGGTCTGGTGAGGCGGCTTGTGGAAGCCTGCCCACGACTTGAAGTCATAAAGCGGTCCGCCTGCATCGAGGGTGCGTGTAGGGTTTTGCCCAGGCAAAGGTGCACTGGGTGAAGATGGACGCCGTGAAGCTGGTGAAGGAGGGGCCGCCGAAGGGCAAGGACCATCGCTGCCCCGAGAGTTATTATGAGAGTGTCCTGAAGGGTTCTCGCCTAGTGGTGGATGAGTGTGCCAAGGATGTAGTTTTTGAATGAACATGCTCATGTGATCCTGTAATATGAAATGAGTTCAGTTGCGCCATGCGATGCTTTCTTAATTTAAAATATTACCTTCTGTGCGGCCGTTTATAAAATCTGAGAGTTGGCCAGTCGTCGGCTTCTGCCCACATGTAACTAGTACTGGGGTGTTCGGGATAAAACTGAGCACTCTTTACCCCAATTTTGGGTCCTTCGAGGGAGGTGTTCAGCGCAACGAACCAGGAAATCGGACTATAATGCTTTATCACTCTCACTTAGCCATAGAAATCTACAATTTTAAATTTTGGCGAAGCCCCTGTGTCGGTGTCAAAACCGGCGGCTCTCGGGTAGGGGGTCCCGAACTGTGCGTCTAGGTCGGATGGTAATAGGAGGCAGGGGACACAATGTTTTACCCAGGTTCAGGCCCTCTTGATGGAGGTAAAACCCTACGTCCTGCTTGATTAATATTGATGATATGGGTAGTACAAGAGTAGATCTACCACGAGATCACAGAGGCTAAACCCTAGAAGCTAGCCTATGGTATGATTGTATGTTGTCCTATGGACTAAAACCCTCCAGTTTATATAGACACCGGAGAGGGTTAGGGTTACACAAGGTCGGTTACAAAGGAGGAGATATCCATATCCGTATTGCCTAGCTTGCCTTCCACGCCAAGTAGAGTCCTATCCGGACACGAGACGAAGTCTTCAATCATGTATCTTCATAGTCTAACAGTCCGGCTGTCCGGAGACCCCCTAATCCAAGACTCCCTCAGTAGCCCCTGAACTAGGCTTCAATGATGATGAGTCCGACACGCAGTACTGTCTTCGGCATTGCAAGGCGAGTTCCTCCTCCGAATACATCACAAAAGAATTTGAATACGAGGATAGTGTCCGACACTGCAACATAAGTTCCACATACTTCCCTAGAGGTAATAATATTTTCGCAAATCTAATTTGCTGACTTGTTTTGATAGTATGACGTTATGTCATGGCCCGGTGATTATTCAAACCGTTTCCTTTAACTAGCCCCGCACATAACGCGAGGCAGTTTTTTGACACGTCTTCTCAAAGCAGAGATCGTGTCCCCTTATTACGGGATTCTCATCAATACGGTCGTGGGTAACCCAACCGTGTCTAGGACTCCTAGATTATAGGCAAGTCCCAAACGGCTACGGAGAGGACGCTTGATATTCACCCTCTTTATAAAGGGACAAGGTTTTCGCTTTTTTTCCCTCTCGTGTTCAATCACCCCCCCCGCCTCGAGTTCTAACACCGAAAGCCCAGGTCAGGTGCTCCGGATTTTCAATCATGTCCGGATCCAGCCTTCAAGGCCGGTGGATGCCCTCCTCCGTCACGGAAGAGGATATCAAGAAGTTGAGGGAGGCCAGATATACCTGACCGCCGAGGTTTCACATCGGCTGCCTGCTCGAGGGCAGGCTGTCCCCACTGCCGAACCCGACGAGAACGTCGTGTTCGTCTCCCACTTCCTCCGAGGCCTAGGCCTCACTCTGGATCCCTTCGTCAGGGGTTTGATGTTCTATTACGGGCTAGATTTCCACGATCTAGCTCCGGACACCTTTCTCCACATCTCGACATTTATTGTCGTGTGTGAGGCCTTCCTCCGCATTATCCCTCACTTCAGCCTGTGGCTCAAGACCTTTGAAGTGAAGCCGAAGATGATCGAGGGGCAACATGCAGCGTGCGGAGGCACATCAATAGGCAAGATGGCAGGAGCTCCGTGGCCGAAAGGTTCCTTTACAGAGGTGTCCGAATTATGGCAACAGGAGTGGTTTTTCGTCACGGCTCCCAGAAGTGCCAAGTGGGCGACTGCCCCCGCTTTCCGCTCGGGCCCCCCACCACAACTGATGTCATGGATTAGCAGAGGTCTGAGCTGGGGTCCAGCCAAGCATGTGCCTATACAGCAAAGCCACATTCAAGATCTCTTCGAGGGAGATTTTAATTTGGTTGTGGTAATTGAAGTTATGCTGGTTCATCGAGTCCAGCCTTGCAAACGCCGTCCCCTTCGCTTGTGGGAGTTCAACCCAGAAGGACCGCGTGCCATTCAAAGTTTCCTCGGCCTAACGCACGAGGAGATGTACAAGTCATTCTTCGGACCTCCAATAGAATGTCTGGATACTACCGAGGACGTGGGCCTGAGCAGTAACCGCGCCGCCGAACAAGTAAGAAATCCTCTAGCCGAACACACCATCTTTTATTCATGAAGTTATTTCTGAGAGATCGCTCTTTGACCAGGACTGGCTAACAAAGGCGAAGATGATTCGGTGTTCGGACCCCCTCCCTGAGGGTTTGGAAAATCCTGTTTTGGAAAAGATGCTCGAGCTTGCACCTTGCCTGGAGCCCTCGAACGAAGATACAGGGGGAATAATATGGGCGGAAGCAGGCCCCCATCGCTGCCAGTTCCAACCGAGGGAATGAGCGCCTCCATAAAGGAGGATAACCGGGGGACAAAGAGGACTGCTTCCGAGGATCCAGAAGCCGAGGCCTCCAAACGGGAGAAGAAGTCTCCAAGAGAGGGTCCTACCAGAGGGGGTGCTCTTGCCGCACAAAGTCCGCAGGGGGATCAGCCCTCCAACGAGTCGTAAGTGATCCAAAAAATACTTTGATAGTGAAGGTATACCATCTTTCTTCTGAGAAAATAACCGCCACATATATCTTGCAGTTCGGGTCTTAGACCCTCTCAGCTGACCTCTTCTTCGAGGGATCTTCGTCCGGAGATGATGGAGAGCGAAACGCCTCCCCCGGACTCCTCCGCTCAAGAAGCGGGCGACCCCGAAGTGTCGTCACGGAGGGCCTCTCCGGATCCGGTGAGGCCAGAAAAAAATCCCATAGACCCCCGAAGTCCCCAGCGTCAGGCTCTCGAAGAGAGCAAACAAAAGAGTCCGGCACCGTCTGGTATGCGGTCGGAAGTTCTGAGGGAGCTGGTGGGGCGAGCGGCCATCTTAGAAGAACACCGTATGCTGATGGGTACGGTGATGGAGAGAATTTCGTCCGCCAAAAGCGGATTACATGATGCCTTTATGAGTCTACTGACAGGCTTCTGAGGTACGTGAGATAATATGTGATACTACCGCACATGTTAGGTGTGACCTATGTAGATAGTAGCCCCTGAGACTCTGGTTGTCGTCCAGAACGTCGGCGAACAGAGGATCATAGTCCCAGGCAATAACCAGACTGCCTTTTTGTGTAGGTGGTGGAAGCTCCGGTTGCTATATGGACTAGTGAGTTTGCCGAATTAAAATGACAACTGGATGTGGCAGACGCCGACATCGAGCTTGTTAACAAGTGGCTTGACGAATCATAGGGTAAGTAACGTTTTCTGGTGAATGTCACACAATAAGAGCAGCATGATGCCAGTATCTTTAATATGTTGTGACTGCGGACGGAGCTGCCACCATGGAGACCCTTCGGGCGGATCTCGCCCGAGCCAAGGAACAAGCGAGGGTTACTATTGCAGTTGCTGTGAAGGTGGCCGAGGAGTTAAGAGCCGAGAAGGCCGCCCATTGCAAAAGCAAAGAAAAGATGGCCAAGATGGCCGTAAAATTAAAAGGCATTGCCGACCTTTGCCAGTTACTTGAAGAGGAGAACCGAGTGAAGGCAGCGGACCTGGAGAAGGCCACTATGGTGACCAAAGACATTCGCTCTGCTATGAGGGCGAAGAAGGAGGAGTTGCACGAAGCCAGGGATATTGCGGCTGGGAAGCCCTTTATGCTGCAGAGGAAGTTCGGAGATCCGCGGTATGCCCCTCTGGATCGGCTATGGAGTTCGGCAGACGCATATATGGACTTGGCGGCGAGCGCTGTCAATGCGGTCGAATACTTCCAAGATCAATCAGGTCGTGAAGTGGACAAGCTATTCTGGTCGCAATTCAACGTTCCAGAGCGTCCCCTTCCCTTGACTAATCAGCTAGCCAAATGGGCCGAACTTAATAGGTTGTCCAGACTCGCCATGAGGTCTGTTGTAGATCAGTTGTGGCTGGAGAAGCCGAAGCCGAACATCCATTTCAGCTTAGTGCAGTAGTTCCTTGGGGCGGTGCCGCGCATCAACGCGATGAAGAGGTTGGCGTGCATAGAAGGCTCGCAGATGGCCTTTGCCCGTGTCAAGGCATACTGGGCAGAGATGGATGCTACCACTGTTGCGGCGCAAGGTTCGGCCATGGGCCGAGTAGCTACCGAGCACTATTTTGAAGAGGTTCTTGAGGGTTCTCGTTTGATAGAGTCCCAGTGCTCGAAGAATATTATGTTTGAATGACATGTATTCCCATTGTAAACACAATGTTTTTATGAAATATAGTAAGGTTGTATTTATACTTTTGCCGGAAAGTAATGTGATGCCTCCTGTGCGGCCGTTTATGTATATATGTATATAACCTGAATGATTGCAGTCGTTGGCTTCAACCCCCACGCATATAATGCGGAGGTGCTCCCAAAAAACGCGTGTTCACACTTAACCCAACGTCTTGGTCCTATTAAGGAGGTGATAGCGCAGCGAACGAGGCAACCAGACTATAATGCTTTAACACTTTCACTTAGCCATAGGAGTTTGACAGTAGGGCTACTAGATAGCCCCTGGTCGCTCCACACTCTCCCGATCTCGGGGTGCGTACATTCTTGGCCAGAAAATGGCCCTTCGTTAAGGAAGAGGAATTCTAACATTCCGATAGGTCATCGAGTGGTTGACTAGTCTCACGCTATATCATGACAGTCAGTTTTCAGCTATCTCTACCGAGGTGCTTGTCCGGATGAACCAGGGCACAATCGCAGTAGTTCTCCTGGTGCTTCCTTAGCCAATAAAGCGGAACCTAAGGCACCAAAACACAGGAGCCGGGCAAACCCAACATTTGACCAAAGACAATGATTCGGAGCTGATGCATATAAGGCCAAACTCGCGACGCCGAACACTCCCTAAGGTATTCGGTCTTTATGGTATAGACCGAGCCTAAATAGTGCCCTTTGTAAGAAGCCCCTTGTGTCTAGGTAGGTGCATTACTCTAACGTGGCCACATGCCAAGGCTTCAGCATCCTTCTCAATTGTACTGAGAATTCGAGGGATGTGTATCAACAAGAGACATTAAAAAAGGTTTACGCATGGTCTTAATCTAAAAAGAATCCTTGGAGTGGGTCCCTGCTGCACGTCTGCGCCTGTGTCTCCGTTGTGCCGTATCCTGGACGGGTGTAGCACGATGATCATCTGTAAGAGAGAGGAACTTAGGTGAAAAAAGTTGTCATGCAAAAAGATAGTTTTTAAAGAAACCATGTATAACTAGAAATGAGTAGAAATTGCCACTTGTCTGCGCGTGTTGAGCCCATTGTATTTGTAATAGGGGTGTGGCCATCAATCCGGTACAAATTACATATAGAAGCGCCAGACTCGTCTAACCGTGTCCGTGGTCCTGACGACCTATCAAATGCTTTATTTGGTGAGGCCGTTTTTAGTGTGCGGCTTCCAAGGCAGTCGCATTCTCCTTGGCGCGCAAATATCTCCTAATGCTTCCGTTCACTGTAATGATGCCACGTGGACCGGGCATCTTGAGTGTGAGGGAAGCGTAATGCGCTATTGCATTAAAGCGAGCAAAAACTTCGCGTCCAAGTAGTGCTTGATAACCGCATTGGAACAGAGCAATGTGGAACGTTAAATGTTCGATACGGCAGTTATCTGGGAGGCCAAATATAACCTTTAGTAGCAGGGAGCCCGTGCAGTGAGCCTCTGGGCTTGGCGTTAGTCCTTTAAAGGTAGTGTTGCTATGGCAAATTTTCGTTGGGCCTATCCCCATTTCGCGGATTGTATCCGGGTATATCAGGTTTAAACTGCTGCCACCGTCCATCAGGACTCGTGCAAACTGTTATCCTCAATTATTGGGTCTAATACCAGGGGAGGCCATCCTGCCCGCCGGATACATGCTGAGTAATCACGATGGTCGAAAGTGACCGGTTGAGACGACCAGTGGCAGGGTTTCGCGGTGATAGGCCCTTGGGCATATTTATCTGGGAGGGCCGCTTTGCTTCCCTTGATCACGTGTAATATGTTAACTATTTTGACTTCTGATGGAAACTTCTTTTGTTCCCAAGTGTCTTGCTTGAGAGGCTCATCCTCATCTTCGCTTGGTGTATCCTCCCCCTTGTGTACGGCGTTGAGCTTGCGGGACTGCTTGAAGACCCAACATTCTCTGTGGGTATGATTAGCGGGTTTACCAGGGGTGCTATGGATCTGATATACCTGGTCCAGAATTTTGTTCAGGCTGGACAGTTCATCTCTGGCGCCTTTAGAGGGTGGCTTTTGTTGACCTGGCCGAGAGCTTCGGAATCCGGCGTTTACCGCTGTGCTCTTCGGGATGTCTTCTTTATTCCGACGCTTATTATTTTTGCTGCATCGTGATTTCCCGTTTTCATCTCTAACTTCGGATGTGCTTGGGTCGCTAGTGTTGCATCTGGGTAGGCAACTGTCCTCACCTGCGGAAAAGCGGGTCATGAGGCTTGTTAATGCCGCCATTGTTCTCGGCTTTTCTTGGCCGAGGTGTTTGGAAAGCCATTCGTTGTGGACGCTATGCTTAAAAGCTGCCAAGGCTTTGGCGTCCGGGCACTCAACTATTTGGTTCTTCTTAGTAAGAAACTTGTTCCAAAGCTTTCGGGCTGACTCTCCGGGCTGTTGAGTTATATGACTCAAATCGTCTGCATCCGGGGTTCGGACATAAGTCCCATGAAAATTTGCCCGAAAAGCGTCTTCAAGCTCTTCCCAGCTTCCAATGGAGTTTTCGGGGAGGCTGTTAAGCCAGTGCCAAGCTGGCCCTTTGAGCTTGAGGGGTAAGTACTTGATGGCGTGGAGATCATCTCCTCGAGCCATATCGATATGGAGGATATAGTCCTCAATCCAGACCCTAGGGTCTGTTGTTCCGTCGTATGCCTCTATGTTTACGGGTTTGAATCCCTCTGGAAATTCATGGTCCAGCACCTCATCGGTGAAACATAGGGGGTGTGCGGCACCCCTGTATCTGGGTGTACCGCGTTGTTCTGATGTTTGTTTTGTTACATCATATGCTGGGGCGCGCTTGCGTGGTCCATAGATGGATCTGGTTGCACCATCCTTTTGGTGCGAGCCCTCGTTTGGATCGCGTATTGGCTTGTGAGTGGCGTTGTTTGCCGCTCCATGTTGGCCATGAGGTCGTTTATCCGGCCAGGTGGCTGTTTTGATTTTTGGTTGTGGGGGATCTAGGGCCTCCTCATCGAATTCGGGTAGCAACTTCCGCTTCGGGTAGCTCTTGGTGGGGCGATTACCACCATACTTCACTGCTGTGTTGAGTACTTTACTCCATCTGATTTAGAGTCTGTCCTGCGCAGCCTTGAGCCTTTGCTTCTGCCTTTTCAGACTCCTCGCGGTGGCAACAAGCCTTTGACGGGCATTCTGCTGCTCCGGGTGCCTGTCCGGTGTTATGTTATCCGGACTATTATCTTTTGTCAGAATTGGTTTGTTCGGTTTGATTCTCCGTATTGCCGTGGTCTGGTAGTGGTTCGCCCTGCTCCAACACTGGGTCTGTATGATCGTAATTCTGCCAAGGCGGGATTTGGGGCGGCGCTTACGCTGCCGCTTTGACTGCTTCTCAAGGGGACAAGCCTTCGTTGCGTCCTTCCGTTCCTCGTCGTCGTCTTCTTTTGTTGTGTCCACCATTTATACGTCATATGATGAGGTGGACGTTCGACGCCATGTGGGCGGTGGTTCCTCTTCGCCTCCCGCATCATCGTCCATACCGTCGATGTCTTTGGAGTCGAAGTCGAGCCTATCGGTTGAGTCATCGACAATGGCTACCAAGTGGGTGCTGGGTGGGCCTCGAATTTCTTCGTCGTTCGCATCCCAGTCCTGCCAGACATAGTTCGGCCAGGATTCTCCTGACAAGGAGAGAGACCTTAATGAGTTCAGTATGTCGCCAAAGGGTGAGTGCTGAAAAATATCCGTGGAGGTAAACTCCATGATCGGCGCCCAATCGTATTCGATAGGAACGGGCGCAGGCGGTTCGGAGTCCATGGCCGGAGAAGGATCTGGCAATTTAACAACACGGCTCTCGTGCAAGGCAAGGTCGATGTTCGGCTCGATTGCCGCTGAGGGTAAGGCCTCCGTGGCGGGGTCCATCCACCCATCCGCAGAAGGCGCAACTAGCTTCGAATTGAGGGTCGGAGCGGCTGCTGGTGCGATCTCCTTAACACTGTCCGATGGGACAACTAAGTCATGCTCATCGTGACTGCGTGGCACCCAAGGCAGAGGCTCGAATCCATCAAAGATCAAATCTCCACGGATATCGGCCGTGTAATTTAAGCTTCCAAACCTGACCTGGTGGCCAGGGGCGTAACTTTCCATCTGCTCCAGATCGCCAAGCGAATTGGCCCGCAGTGCAAAGCCGCCGAGCACGAAGATATGTCGAGGGAGAAAAGTCTCACCCTGGACCGCATCGTTGTCGATGATAGTAGGAGCCATCAAGCCTAACAACGACGACATAGAGGAACTCTCAATGAAAGCACCAATGTCGGTGTCAAAACCGGCGGATCTCGGGTAGGGGGTCCCGAATTGTGCCTCTAGGCCGGATGGTAACAGGAGGCAGGGGACACAATGTTTTACCAAGGTCCGGGCCCTCTTGATGGAGGTAAAACCCTACGTCTTGCTTGATTAATATTGATGATATGGGTAGTACAAGAGTAGATCTACCACGAGATCAGAGAGGCTAAACCCTAGAAGCTAGCCTATGGTATGATTGTATGTTGTCCTACAGACTAAAACCCTCCGGTTTATATAGATACTAGAGAGGGTTAGGGTTACACAAGGTCGGTTACAAAGGAGGAGATATCCATATCCGTATTGCCTAGCTTGCCTTCCATGCCAAGTAGAGTCCTATCCGGACACAAGACAAAGTCTTCAATCCTGTATCTTCATAGTCTAACAATCCGGCCAAAGGATATAATCCGGCTGTCCGAAGACCCCCTAATCTAGGACTCCCTCACCCTGGTATTCGGAGGGCCAAATTTGGGGCGCTATACACGCCTAGGCCGGACAAGGCCGACTCCTCGCCCGAAGCGGAAAAAGTCTTTAAGGACTTGAGACCTCTCGAAGAGCGACCCGTCTCTCGCCTTATCATGACAGTCAGTTTTCGGCTTTCTCTACTGAGGTGCTCGTCCGGAAGAACCGGGACACAATCGCACTAGTTCTCCCACCGCTACCTTAGCCGATATAACGGAATGTAAGGTACCAAAGCATGGGATCTTGGCAAACCCAGCATTTGACCAAAGACATAACGCTATAAGTTCGGGGTGCCAAACTGTCGAAAGTGTTCGGACTTCTTGCGCCGTGTTATGGGGTAAACGAGAGCCCCTGGCGTACTTACCGTACCCGAACGTACGGGTGTGGATTGTCGTAAATGGACATATAAGAGAGAAAAGAGGAAGAAAACTTAAATAACGCAATGATAGACAATTGATATGCATTGTTATTTAAATAATATGTCGAAGCGTACTGGTACCAGTAGTGCAATAAGCAGAATGTAGGACAATTTGAATTGTCCAATCCCAGGGCGAGCTGCGCATAGATAGTAAAAAACGGGTATATCAATTATTATTAGAGACCACCTGGAGCTTCTTGCCGCCTTGGTTGTCACTTTCGGAATGTGTCCGACAATCGTACTGCCGGAAAGGGCTTCCAGAGGGTTAGTCCCTGAAAGAGAAAAGGAATGATAAAGGTATACAGCCCCTAGTGTGTTTAAGCCACATTGCGGGGCGTGTCCTGATCATGCCCCCGCCTATGTCCATGGTATTTTTAGTGCGTAGTTATGTACGTGCGGCACGGATTTCACCACTTGTCTGGGACTGGGACCGGGGCTGAATTGCTAGGCGAGCTCTGATCGTGCCAGGCGATCCTGTTGCAGCTTGTCCGGACTCGCTTGAAGGTGTCCGGGGGCTGTGACATCGAATGAGTGGTCTGCCTTAAAAGGCTGCTTTGTGCTTCCGCTGCAAGGGCCACAGTGTGCTGTTCCATGCGGAGTGAGCGTTATGTGTTTCCATTTACTGTTATGACCCCCTGGGTCCTGGCATCTTGAGCTTGAGGTATACATAATGCGGCACTACATTAAATTTTGCAAGTGCTGTCTGTCCGAGCAGTGTCTGATAGACACTGCGAAACGGGACGATATCAAAGATTAACTCTTCGCTTTGGAAGTTGTCCGGTGATCCGAAGACCACTTCTAGTGTGATTGAGCCTGTGCAATGGGCCTCTACACCTGGGTTGACCCCTTTAAAGGTGGTTTTGCTGGGTTGGATCCTCGAGGGATCGATACCCATTTTTCGCACTGTATCCTGATAAAGCACGTTCAGGATGGTGTCACCGTCCATAAGGACTTGAGTGAGGTGAAATCCGTCAATGATGGGGTCTAGGACCAGTGCGGCGGATCCACCATGATGGATGCTAGTGGGGTGGTCCCTGCGATCGAAGGTCATCGGGCAAGCAGACCATGGGTTGAACTTTGGGGCGACGGGCTCCAGCGCATAGACGTCCCTTAGTGCACGTTTCCGCTCCCTCTTGGGAATGTGGGTTGCGTATATCATGTTCACCGTCTTCACTTGTCGGGGAAAGCCTTCTGTCCTCCTGTGTTCGGCGGCCGGGGCTCCTCCTAGTCGTCGCTATGAAGCCCCTTGTCCTTGTTTTTGGCATTTAACTTGTCGGCCTTCTTGAACACCCAGCATTCTCTGTTGGTGTGATTGGCTGGCTTGTCGGGGGTGCCGTGGATTTGACACAAGCGATCCAGTATGCGATCCAAGCTGGACAGAGCCGAAGTATTTCTTTAAAATGGCTTTTCACACTGACTGGATCTAGAGCCTCTGAATCCGACATTTATTGCTGTATCTTCGGTGTTATTGCCGTTATTGCGGCGCTTTGGTCTACTACGACATTGCCTACCATTAACATCTTTGGTATCCGAGGTGTCCGGATTCCTCGATGTGTTGTTGCTGCAAGCGAGCCAGCTATCCTCGCCCGCGCAAAAGCTGGTCATGAGTGTTGTGAGGGCTGCCATAGATTTCGGCTTCTCTCGGCCGAGGTGGTGGGCGAGCCACTCGTCGCGGATGTTATGCTTGAATGCCGCTAGGGCCTCTGCGTCCGGACAGTCTACAATTTGTTTTTTCTTAGTCAGGAACCGTGTCCAGAATTGTCCGGCCGATTCCTCTGGCTGCCGGGTTATGTGGCTCAAGTCATCAGCATCCGGTGGCTGCACATAAGTGCCCTGGAAGTTGTCAATAAATGCATCTTCCAGATCCTCCCAACTGCCGACAGACTCTACTGGCAAGAAGTTCAGCCAATGCCGGGCTGGTTATTTGAGTTTTGGTGGGCAGTACTTGATGGCGTGTAGATCATCACAGCGAGCCATGTGGATGTGAAGGAGAAAATCCTCAATCCATACAGCGGGATCTGTTGTGCCATCGTATGATTCGATATTTACGGGTTTGAAACCCTCCGGGAATTCGTGATTCATAAATTCATCAGTGAAGCATAGGGGGTGTGCGGCGCCTCTGTGTCGGGCTATATCCCGACACAGTTCATATGAATCTTGTCTGTTGTATTCGGCCCGTCCGGATTTACTCTTGGTGTATCTGACGCGATGATCATTGTCCTGTGTTGGCGCACGTGTGTGTGACCCGTATATTGACCTTGCGATTTTTGCCTTACTGTCCAATACGTCTCGCAGGTCCCTTGTGTTTTCCCGGGCCTTAGTATTTTTGATTGAGTGGCGGCGGGGTGTAGGCTGAACTTCAGGCTCAAACACCTCTCTGGCTCGGCCACACGGTGGCCGGTCAGCCGCATCGTACACTAGTGATTGAGGTTTCAATGCTTCCTCCTCGAGGTGAGGTACCAACCAGCATTTTGGGTAACTCTTGGAGGGGCGCTCGAGTTCATACTCCTCGGCCGCAAGGACTTTGGTCCACCTGTGTGCTAGCAAGTCTTGATCAGCTTGAAGTTGTTGCTGCTTTTTCTTCATGCTATTTTTCGTGGCCATAAGCCGGCGCTTGAAGCGCTCTTGCTCGACGGGGTCCTCAGGCACGATATTCTTCGTCGCCGAGGCTCGCCTCATCTTTGGAGAGAGGCATGTAATTGTCCTCCTCCGGTTCTCCATCTGCAGCCCGCTCTGGGGGCTAGCTTGTTCGTCCTCTGGCTCTACATCGTGCTGGAGGGGATTGTTGTTGTCTTCGGCACTACCCAGAGTGTTATTATCTCCTGTGATGGTATCACTGCTCTTGCTGTGGCGGGAATTAGAGAGGCGCCGCTGACGTCGGCGTTTTGGTTGCTTCTTGGAGGGGTCATCCTCTGCTTTCTCATCGCCATTGCCTTCTTTGGGGTGTCCACCATGTATATAGCATATGCTGAGGTGGTGGTCCAGCGCCCTGTGGGCGGTGGTTCTTGTTCGTCTCTGGCGTTGTTGTCCATACTGTCGAAGTCCTCGGAGTTGAAGTAGAGCATGTCGGTTAAGTCGTCGACAGTGGCTACGAAGTGGGTGGTGGGTGGGCAGCGAATTTCTTCGTTGTTCGCATCCCATTCTAGCCGGACATAGTTCGGCCAAGGTTCTCCCGACAGGGAGAGAGACCTTAATGAATTAATCACATCACCGAAGGGAGAGTGGTGAAAGATATGGAGAGGTGAACTCCATGATTGGCGCCCAGTCAGATTTGACGGGTACGGTGTAAGCGGCTTGGAGTCCGTGGCCGGAGATGATCCAGTGGTTCCGCGACACGACTCTCATAAAGGGTGAAGTCAGTATCCGGCTATATCTCCATTGAAAGTGCGGCCTCCATGGCGGGGTCCATCCCTCCGCTCTCGGATGGCGCGACTTGCTCTGGATTAATGGCCGGAGTAGTTGTAGATGTGATCTCCCAAACATTGTCCGACGGCAGAGTTACTTCATGCTCGTCGTGACTGTGTGGCACGTTCGACATGGGCTCGAATCTGTCGAAGATCAAGTCTCTGCGGATGACGGCCGTGTAGTTCAAGTTTCTAAATCTGACCTCATGGCCAGGGGCGTAGCTCTCGATCTGCTCCAGATGGCCAAGCGAATTGGCCCACAGTGCGAAGCCGCCGAATACGAAGATCTGTTTGGGGAGGAAAACCTCACCCTGGACCGCATCGTTACCGATGAACGAAGGAGCCATCGAGCCTTATGGCGACGGAACAGTGGAACTCTCAATGAAAGCACCAATGTCGGTGTCAAAACCGGCGTATCTTGGGTAGGGGGTCCCAAAATGTGCGTCTACGGCAGATGGTAACAGGAGGCAGGGGACACGATGTTTACCCAGGTTCGGGCCCTCTTGTTGGAGGTAATACCCTACGTTCTGTTTGATTGTTCTTGATGATATGAGTATTACAAGAGTTGATCTACCACGAGATTGTAGAGGCTAGACCCTAGAACCTAGCCTATGATATGATTGTATGTTGTCCTACGGACTAAACCCTCCGGTTTATATAGACACCGAAGGGGGCTAGGGTTACACAAGGTCGGTTACAAGGGAGGAGATATACATATCTGTATTGCCTAGCTTGCCTTCCACGCCAAGGAGAGTCTCATCCGGACACGAGACAAAGTCTTCAATCTTGTATCTTCATAGTCCAACAGTCCAGCCAAAGAATATAGTCCGGCTGTCCGGAGACCCCCTAATCCAGGACTCCCTCACTTGCCCTCAAGATCATAAATCATTCCCACATGACAGATTTTAAGATGTCCAATCAAAATTATCAGGTGTCACTAGGAGGTGAACAATAAAGTTGAACCAACTTATAGGAATTCTTGTGGAGAAGACAGTCTTATTGTCCACAGGTTTCTCCTGGAAATGCTTCTTCCACAGCACAAGACCTTCTTCAGACATAACATGGTCATTATTAATAGAGGCAGCTAGTTGAATACACTTAAGGCCTAAAAGTGAGGGTGCCCCATTGAAATGCTCATTAATTTGAGTAATCCATTTACCTTGAAGCCGAGTTTGTAGTTCTCCAATGTTACCTACTGGTTCTAGACTTCCCCTTGTAGAATTGATGTGAATAGAGCTGAAAGGACTAAAAGATGAAGTACATGCATCTATAGCAGCTAGTAGACTAGAAATTTGCTCCTAGTTAGTGACTTCTCAGGTTGTAGCTGGCTCAGTATCCCCTCCCAAAGGAGCAGAGAGATTTCCCAAAAAATCTTGTGCCCAGAAGTGTTTTCTTGGGCATTCACTTTTCATTAGTCCTAGACAATAAGCTCTCTGCCACATTGATGTTCTGAGCTGCAACAACTTCCTCTGGAGCAAGCACAACATTCGCTGCAACTGCAACATGTGGAGGAGAAGCAACATTCTCCTGAGGCAAAAGAGGCTCCTCATCATCAGATTGATAAGCTTCGATGATATTCTGAAGACCAGTGGCAATCACATATATAGGTCGAGGTGGCAAAACCACATGAGCTTGAGCCTCAGTATGAAAACCTCTAATAATGACAGGTGGCACAAGGAAATTTGAATTCTCCCCTTCAGAGAAAGACATGTCAGAGGATAAACTACTGTTGCTGGCTGCAGTTAACAGCTCCTTTCCATCCGCCCAAGCCATTTCCTCTTGCTGGACCGCATCCAAAAGCTCATCAAGAGCAGCATTATGATTGTCTTGTTGTGGCATCTCCCAATTTCCATCTTGTTCCGAGTTATCTTCAGCATGATTTTCTTCTTGGTCGTTATTGAGAGCATAATTATGAAAACCACCCGTAGCATCAGCATTTTCTGGAAGAGGGTGTGGGTCAACATTATCAGGTGGAATTGGATGCTCATCTGGTGGGCCCCCACCTAGGAGTTCACTGGCAAGAACTTCAATAGAAGATGACCATCCATCGTCCTCAAACTCATCCCCTTTAGACCACCTCAAGCTTTTGGGTATAATATCCAAGCTCATTACTCTAGCTTTCATCACAATACGTCCCATGTGCTCATCCTCCTTGTCCCAAGAGATCAATTGGCCAAACATACTGATAGTAGTAGCCAAATCTTCAGTGTTCCGAAAATCAAATGGAACCCCTGTCAGTAGAAGCCAAATAGTCCTATTGAAGTGAACTCTCCTATGATTTCTACCCTCATCATGCTTCGCAAAAGAGATAAACACATCTCCAAATTCATGAGGACTGTCAAGGACCAACTTATCCCTATCTCTGACCTGGGTTAGGCACACATAAGCTTCTCCGAACGGACACATCTGAATATTCCTTATTCCCAACTGCTTATGAACTACGACAAACTCTTCAAGAACATCTCTTACATTGGGGAATGTCACATCGGTCGGGAGAGGGTGAATGAGGCAATCGCCTAGTCTTTGTGGCAACGAGGACAATGAGGAAGCACCACCTAAGCAACCCCATTGCGCCCCTCAATATCCTGAATATCAAAGCCATGAGGCGCAAAGGGGCGCGGGTCGATTGGGATGTTGGCCATCAGAGTAGACTCGCATGCACGCACTACCGCAGATGAGCTTGACGTGACTGGAGGAGGGTTTGGGACTATGGAGAAGCAGAGGAAGACGGTGGAGAAGTCCAGGAGGCAAGTGCTATTCGAGCCTGAAAATTAGGGAAAGATCCCAAACAAAGCTCACTAAAAGAGGAAACTATCGGGGGGTCGTGGGCCGGGCCAGCAGACTTAAACCAATCTTAGATTACACTAGGGGCCCTGGCCTCTTCTAGCAGGCTCGGGAAAGAGTCAAACCGCAGAAACAGATAAAGCCCAGTCAGCCTTTTCTCATGATAGTCCCTGGCAAAGTGGCCCAATTGACCGCACGCGTAGCACTGGAAAGACCATTTGAAATAGCCAAATTTCCGCCCTCAAAAAACCGTTGGGTGACCCTCGCCTGGGTTGTTATGATCCGTCATCAAGGGCTCATTAGTGCCTAGAGCCACATTATCACTAGACTCCAGAATATTCGCCAGGCGAGCAAAACCCGATGGCCGCTGATGATGACGAAAGACATTGTCGGCGGCCAATCTTGCTCATGGTCCACTTGTGACCAAAGTCCAAGAAGCATCTTCTTCATGATAAAAATTTTGTTCTTCATGAATCCAATTGGGACCCCAACACCCGAAATACTGAACACCTATTCAAAGTCCTTTTCAACCGCACGACCTTGATTGTAAATCTCAAAACCCACGACCTTGGAAGCTACTAAGAACTTGAACGATCTATCCTTAAGGTGAAGAACACGAAACCCTTGAGGATACCCACCAAAACAGGATTGGAGAGTAATGCTAATGGTGTGACAATCCAACCGGAAACAAGCACAACAAAAAGAAACAACCATAGTGAATTCCCTTTGGCGAAAACCAGGCTAAAACACCACGGGATGACCAAACTTTTGCCTCGCGTGGAACATTGGAACTCTTTACCTCGAGCAAAGATGAGCAAAGGTGGATCCATAGATGTCCCCCTCCTCCTAGGTGTGAAGTGGCTCCCATCATCGGAGTGACAAGTGGCAGGAGTGGTGACCGTCGGGGCTGGAGTGGCCACCTGCGGTGGACACCTAGGTGTCGCCTAGGAGAGGAGAGGTTCCCTAGAGTAATGAGAAATCCATAAAAGTATTCAACCTGATAAAACGAAATCTCAAAGGGAAAACTCAATTCATCACAACAAGATAGAATGGGAAAACACCATATGATCTGACTATATTAACAAATCCCATGATACATCAAGATCATGACATCTCAAGAACATGAGAGAGAGAGAGAGAGGTTAAACAAATAGCTACTGGTACAAACCCTCAGCCCCGAGGGTGGACTACCACCTCCTCATCATGGTGGCCGCTGGGAAGATGAAGATGGCCACCGGTGATGATTCCCCCTCCAGCAAGGTGCCGGAACGGGGTCTAGATTGGTTTCTCATGGCTACAGAGGCTTGCAGTGGCGGAACTTCACATATAGGGTTACCCCGAGGGTTTTTGGCATATTTGGCAATTTATAGGGCGAAGAGGGGGTACGGGAGGCCACCGACGTGGGCACAACCCATCGGGGTGCACCGGGGTGGGTTGTGCCCCCCTCGGGGAACCCTCGAGGTGCTGCTTTGGCCATTGTATGTCTTCTGGTCCATAAAAAATCCACAAAAAATTCCGCGGTCTTTTGGACTCTGTTTGATATTGATTTCCTGCGATGTAAAAAACAAGCAGAAAACTGTCGGTGTTTTGGGAACAGGGGTCCCTAGACTTGCCTGCCTGCGGCCCACGGCGTGGCCAAGCCAGCAGGCCGTATGACCCATCTTCATCAACAAGGCATCCAAGACCCTCGCGAGGCAGACAACGCAAGACCTCCTCTGGAGTAGCCTAGCCAGGCAGGCTCACGTGGAGCGGAGATATCAAGGCGGGGCAAACCCGACGAGGCCCTCGTGACGTGAGCCATGACGCACGACACCAGGCAGGCGCCAGGCCGGCGCCAGCGCGCACATCATCCTTATTTCCTCTTTGGTGCTAAGGAGGCCAGCGCAGACGAAGAGTACCGAGGCATCATGCAAAGGTTGTTATATTGGTGCAAGGAGACCAAGATCAGGAGTACGGCAAGAAGGAGGTCATCGTGGAGCCCAAGATGGCGTCACCACTAGAGCTTTTCGCAGGCGAAGACACTTTTGTCAAGATAGCTTGCACTGGCTGCCCCCTTCAAATTTGCCCGCCGTTGTTGGCTCCCTTCCCACACGATACTTGGGAAGAGGACCAGGGCCTATATAAGTAGAGCTAGCCACCAAAGTAGAGGCATCTGATCTGATCACATCTCATCTCATCTCATCTTTGCTTGATCCAACCCGATTGAGAGCCTACTCACAAGAACACCTCAACCTCAGGAGGCTGTTCTTCCCTTGTACTGTTCATCATCAGCCCTAGAGGCAATCCACCACCACCACACCGCCCGCGTCGGTCTGCCCTCACGGCCCGCGTCGGTCAGACGGCTCCCGTCGGTGGGCCACATCGCCATTCTCTGTCTCCCTCGCCAAAAGGCGTCCTCGCGGCATCCTTCGGTGCGGCAGGACGGCCGCACCACCACTCCATCGCTGACCCCTGCCGGTTCTCCGTCTCATGCGCATCGCGCTCCAATGGAGGCACGGGCCGTGCTCCTCGCGGCAAACGAGCTCCTGCGCTACTGCCCCGTCGACGACCTCTACGAGGAGTGGCTCGACCGTGTTGCCGAGCTTGTCCACACCGCAGGGGCTCTCCAGCGCCGTCCCAATCTCTGCCCCCCCCTCAACCAGCCGCGGGCGACTGGGCTCATCGCGTGCCTCCACCACCTCAGCCCCAAGTCGGCGCCTTGGCACCAAGGCGCGCGGCTCTACGGCATGATCTAAGAAGCTACCAAGAAATTCCGCGGCCGCGAGAAGCTACACCTGTGCTCCCCGCGCCACCTCGTCAAGACCGCGCACCGCCCGCAGCAGCGCAGCACGGACCTCGTCAAGACCAAGGTCCACCTCCGAACTAGGCCCCAGCAACCACGGCTGGCTGCCGCACCTTCACCCCCGAGCTGCGTAGGGTCACCTGGCCGGGCAAGTTCAAGCCGGATCTGCCTCTTCGCTACGGCGGTACCGCCGACCCCGCGGAGTTCCTGCAGCTCTATGAGGTGAGCATCGAAGCGGCCAACAGCGACGAAAAGGTCATGGCGAACTGGTTTCCCATGGCTCTCAAGGATGGAGCTCGCTCCTGGCTCCTGAACCTGTAGCACGGCTCGATCTCCTCCTGGGACGAGATGCGCGACCACTTCGTCGCCAACTTCCAGGGCACTCAGGACTACCCACTGGCTGCAGGTGATCTATGCCGCATCAGGCAACAACCAGGAGAGACACTCCAGAAGTACATCGAGCGCTTCAACAACACCCACCTCAAGATCCCCAAGGTCACGGACGAGGCCATCATCTCCATGTTTTCCGACGGCGTCCGTGACGTTAAGATGAAGGAAGAGCTCGCCATCCACGAGGAGCTCTGCACATCTCAGGAGCTGTTGAACCTGGCGACCAAGTGCGCAAGAGCTGAGGAGGGGCGCCTCTCCCTCCTTGAGCTACCAGTCATGGGATCGGAGGAGAAGAAGGCCAAGGCCAAGGACGTGAAGCGCAAGGAGGCAGCTGTGCTCACAGCGGAGCTCGACCTCAAGCGGGGCAGAGATCAGACCGAGTCATCCAAGAACGTACGACCGTTCTGCGCCTTCCACAACCTGAACACCCACAACACTAGCGACTGTCAAGATCTCAGAGCCATACGGGAAGGACGCTACGGTCGACGCCCCGAGCGCAACGACCGGGGCTATGGCCACGGAGGAGGACATGGAGGTGGACGCTGGGACGACCGTGGCCCGCGCCAGGAGTGGCACGACCGGCCTTGTGAGGACCGCTGGCAGGACCAGCCTCGCGAGGGCGCCTAGAGGGACCCGCCGCATGAAGATCGCCCCCAGGGCAACACCGTTCATCCCCCGCTGCCGCCACCAAGAAGGAATGATGACCACCACCAGGACGAGGGGGCTGGGGGCTTCCAGGAGCCGCGTGTGATCGCCTGCATCTTGGGCGGTGCCCAGGCCCAGCCTCTCAGCGCATCTTCAAACAGTTTGCTCGCGAGGTGAACGCGGTGCTCCCCAAACTCGAGGCCACACACCCGCTCAGGTGGTCCTAATGCGCCATCACTTTCAACTCGGCGGATCAGCTCAAGTGCGCAGCTGCCGCCGCCGTCCTCCCGATGTTGTGTTCCCCAGTCATCAGCAATGTGCAGTTTACCAAGACTCTCATCGACAGTGGTGCAGGGCTCAATGTCCTGTCCGTCGAAACGTTCGACAACCTGCAAGTGCCATATGAATAGCTCCAGCCCACCAAGCCTTTCTCAGGAGTGACCGACGGCTCCACCACACCGATAGGGCAGGTCCGCCTGCCGTCACCTTCGGGAAGCGCAAGAACTACCGCACCAAGCTCATCGACTTTGACGTCACGCACATCCGCATGCCATACAATGCCATCCTCGGGTATCCAGTCTTGGCCAAGTTCATGGCAGTCACTCATCACGGCTACAATGTTCTCAAGATGCCAGGAAGGGGAGGAATCATCACGGTCCTGTGTGAAGAGAGGGATGCGGTGTGCTCCCTCGAGCGCGCCTTTCAAGCCGCAGCAATCGACGACCCCAACAACAGAAATGAAGGCCCTCTAGAGGCCATCCCCAAGAAGAAGTAGCCGTGCCGTGCAGGACCTCTGGAGGATGGCGTCACGGCAGGAGCCACGTCAGGACCAGCGCCCGCTCAGGGGGCACCTCCCACCATCGCATAGGAAGGCGCGCCCGGCGCCCTCCTCAGGCAGGGCTCGAGGGCTCTCTTCTGGAGGGCCTCAGACCTTTCCAACCTCACGGGTGAGGCACTTGGGCACCACTTGGAGGCGTGCTTTGTGGCGGGTGACCCTCAGGAAAACACATGACAAGGAGTGCCCACCACTCAGGAGTTCATCACCAACACCAACCAGGAACTGCAAGAAGCAAGACCAATGCGCGGCTACAGCTACCCATGATACGTAGCTCCGCATCCTGGCGAGGATGCTGGGCTGTGTGTCTGCATCGACGTCCCCGGGCTCAACAAGGCCGCATCTCAGGAGCGTTTCTGGCCTTAGCATGTGGGCCGCTGTGAGGGCCCGCCACACAGCTATGTTTGTATGCCCTTTGGCTTGCCTAGAATGGCGTCGGCCTATCAGCGCAACATGCTATGTGTCCTGGCGGCTCAAGAAGCCAGGTACCACGCCGTTCCGGAGGAGATGGAGATGGTCTTCAGTGAACGTCCCAAGCCCCCAGAGCCTCCCGAGGCTTAGGTTTATGGTGGCTTATGAGGAGTCATTTCTTCAACGCACGCCTTCAGCTGCACCAACTCTACTTCGTCTATAGAAGCAGGTGACATCTTCCAACCTTGTTTAGCTGGGAGCGCCCCTCGGGTTGCATTATTCCCGGGCCACGTGGGTCCATCCCTGTGGCATGTATCCCTTTTGCTAATGTCTTTAGCTTACCTTGTTGGGGGCGCCCCTCGGGCTGCATCGTCCCCAAGCCGCTCGGGCCGGACCCGGTGGCACGCATCTTCCTGCATTTATCCAAGTTGATCTGCTCTCCATGCTTAACATGTCAACTTCTATCACCTTCTCGATCATTGCCTCCCCCGGGGCCTCCACACAGGCACGGCGCAGGTGCATGGGTCCGTCCCTGCCACGCCGACAAATCTGGGCGGTCGAGCTCCGCCTCGCGGCACGCCCCGCGCACGTCACCTCACCAGGCCCTCAGTGCCTTCACCTCATCCAGAGCAACCAGCGGTAGGCTAATAGCTGTAACGGCAAACCGTGTTTCTTCTTGTGCCTGTTCACAGGGATCCTGTGGGAATGATAGCAGGCGGCACAGCGAGTCTCCTTTTCTATCATGCAATTCGCTTGCGCGTTAAAAGGGGGGCCCCTAAGCATCGCGACGCAGGAGCTCTTATTGGCTCTCCAGCCCTCACCCCCTGGCCTTGACCACGACATCACGACCTGGCATACCAGCAGCGGCTGAGCTCGCTCGAGGGCCAGGACCTAAGGACATAGAGAACTAAGGGGAACATGAGGGGAGAGAAACTCGTATGGACTGGCCTAGCTATGCCGCATGAGTAGGGGCGCCGCCCTAGCGCAATGTCAGGAGTCGCCACGAGAACAACAAGATAAGTCCCGCACTCGGATAGGCTAAATGTTTGGGCCTAATGGTCACTCACGCCTTGCCGCAACCCCGTTGCATCTAGGTCAACTCCCTTTCTTGCCTTACCATGGCTGCTTGAGCGCTAAGGGGGACCGCCTGAGCATCGCGCCTTAGGGGCTCTAACTGGACCTCGGGTCGCACACCTCCTAGCCTTAACCACGGCACGCGACCTGGCATACCAGCGACGGCTGTAGCCTTCCTGGGGACCGGGACCTATCAGCGTAGAGCAACAAGCTATCACGGGGAAAGAAAGGGGGGACCAGGCCTTAACGGGACATGCGTTCACCAAATTCTCATAGTAGGGAAGAGAAGCACAAAAGACATTACGGACCCTTACATGCCCCCACGGGGTAATTCATGATTCTTCGTAGGAAACAAAAGCTGATACTAAGGGGAATCCTATCTACATCCTTCCGTGGTGGACACCATCATCAATAGTGGGCCATGGGAGGTCGGCGCCAACCCCATCCAGATCAGCGGCGGCGACGGCCGGTCGCCGCAGCTTTTCTCCAAGCGCGGCGAGAGCTCGGGGGCACGTAGCTGTCATCGCTCGTCTCCGGAGTCTCACAGAGCTCAGGAGAGCTGCTGGACTCCCAAGGGTTGCTGCTGCTGGAGTGGCTACGATCGGGACGCGTGTCAGCCTCATGCTCCTCTCCGGAGCAGCACTCCACGCGGCGGCCCTCAACATCGAAGACCTTGAAGAAGAGCGTGGAGACGCCATCGTACTCGAAGTGGATCGTGAGGGCGCCCCTCGCACGGCAGACCTACGCGATCTCACCCCAGCAGCGAGTCATGAAGATCTTGCCTTTGGGGACCGATTCGATCTCCGCTCCGGTCGCCGGAGCGCTGCAGTCGGCGTGCTGCAGCCAAAGCTCGAGAGGCCCCCTCGGTGGCATCACGTTGGAGAAGAACCGCGGGAAGCGGATCCAGGAGCTTGGAGGCATCGGCGCCCACAGCACCAACTCGCGCGAGGAGCCCGCAGCGTGAACCCCAGGGGTGATGACACGCGTAGCCATGGCGCGGTGACCCCGGATGCGGCGTGGGCGGCGCTGCTCGTCACTTTGTCTTCCCGAGCCCTCGGCTCGGGCGTACAAGGGCAGCGGGTACCCCGGAGGAGGCCGCTCGCACCAAGACCTCAACACCACCTGCATCGCCGCTTCATCACGGTGATGGATCGACCTTTTGTTCGGCGGAAGAGGCCCCGGATCATCATGGGGAGCGTTTCCTTTCTCTTCAGTAGAAAACTTTCTAATGGGTGCCATTGTTATCAGCAGTGGAGCAAGGAGGAAGATGCAAGCAAGCGAGGAAGAGATGGGCGACGGGGGCTCCACCCCCCTCCCCATTTGTAGCAAGAGAAGGCCAACCGGCATCTCCCACGATCGTAGGTAATGATGGTTTTCCTTGCATTTCACAGGAACTTGTCAAGTCATGCACTTGCCGAGGCAGCATGGGGAAGCGGAGACGCCCACGTCCAATCAACCGTCATGCATCAACCGAGGCCGCAGGCTTTTGGGGCCCGCGATGCTCCCAACTTGGCCCTTCGCTTGGCCGTGAAGCCATGCCCGAGCGCACCTTGGGCCCGGGGGCTACTATCGGCATTCTGGGAACGGGCGTCCCCAGACTTGCCTGCCTGCGGCCCACGGCGTGGCCAAGCCAGCAGGCCGTATGGCCCAACTTCATCAACAAGGCATCCAAGACCCTCGCGAGGGTCCAAGCCTCGCGAGGCAGATGGCGCAAGACCTCCTCTGGAGTAGCCTACCCAGGCAGGCTCACGAGGAGCGGAGATATCAAGGTGGGGGCAAACCTCACGAGGCCCTCGTGACATGAGCCATGACGCACGACACCAGGCGGGCGCTAGGCGGGCGCCAGCGTGCACAACGTCCTTATTTCCTCTTTGGTGCTAAGGAGGCTAGCGCAGACGAAGAGTACCGAGGCATCAGGCAAAGGTTGCTATATTGGTGCAATGATACCAAGACCAGGAGGACGGCAAGAAGGAGATCATCGGGGAGCCCAAGACGGCGTCACCGCCAGAGCTTTTCACAGGCGAAGACCACTTTTGCCAAGATAGCTTGTACTAGCTGTCCCCCTTCAAACTTGCCCGCCGTTGTAGGCTCCCTTCCCACTCGATATTTGGGAAGAGGACCAGGGCCTATATAAGTAGAGCTAGCCACCATAGTAGAGGCATCTGATCTGATTTGATCTGATCGCATATCATCTCATCTCATCTTAGCTTGATCCAACCCGATCGAGAGCCTACTCACAAGAATACCTCAACCTCAGGAGGCTTCTCTTCCCTTGTGCTATTCATCATCATCCCTAGAGGCAATCCACCACCACCACACTTGAGTAAGGTATTACACCACAACGGTGGCCTGAACCAGTATAAACTTTGTGTCTTTCCGCGTTGCGAGTTCTTCGAGTTCGTCCGCGAGATCTTAGTGAGCTAGGGCGTAGATTGGTGGGAAGGAAAGACTTCGCGTGCACCCCAGTGTTCGAACCTTAAGGGTTTGCCGGAACCCCACATCCGACAAATACTTCATAAATTATAGATACGTTGTAGACGTATCAGTACCTGAGATATAATGTTTTGTTCGTTGTCCATTAACAACCTTCGCGTTAGTACCTTTGGCATTATTTATTTGGATAGCTCCAGATCGATAAACCTCCTCGATAACATATGATCCTTCCCATTCGGACAGGAGTTTTTCTACAAAGAATATGAATTGAGAGTTGTAGAAAAGAACATATTCTCCAACTTTGAACACACGCTTTTGGATTCTTTTTTCATGCCATCCTTTAACCTTTTATTTAAATAACTTGGCATTTTCATATGCTTGGGTTCTCCATTCATCTAATGAGCTAATATCAAATAACCTCTTCTCAACAACAAGTTTGAAATCATAGTTGAGTTCTTTAATTGCCCAATAAGCTTTATGTTCCAACTCATGAGGCAACTGGCAAGCTTTTCCATAAACCATTTTATAAGGAGACATACCCATAGGATTTTTATATGTTGTTCTGTAAGCCCAAAGTGCACCATCTAATTTCTTAGACCAATTCTTCGAGGACCTATTGACAGTCTTTTGCAAAATTAATTTTATTTCTCTATTGCTAAGTTCAACCTGACCACTAGACTAAGGATGATAAGGTGATGCAATTCTATGGTTAACATCATACTTGGCAAGCATTTTACGGAAAGCACCATGAATAAAGTGTGAACCACCATCAGTCATTAAATATATAGGGACTCAAAACGTTGGGAAAATAACTTCCTTAAGCATTTTAATAAAGGTGTTGTGATCAGCACTACTAGTTGGAATAGCTTGTACCCACTTAGTAACATAATCAACAACAACCAAAATATGAGTATACCCATTAGAGGAAGGAAAAGGTCCCACGTAACCAAATCCCCAAACATCAAATGGTTCAATAACAAGTTAATAATTCATAGACATTTCTTGACGCTTGCCGATATTACCTATTCTTTGACATTCTTCACAAGATGAGACAAACTTATGAGCATCCTTGAAGAGAGTAGGCCAATAAAACCTAGATTGCAATACCTTGTGAACAGTTCTGTCTCCTGCATGATGTCCTCCATATGCTTCAGAGTTACATTTACGTAGGATTTGTCCCTATTCATGCTCAGGTACACAACGTCTAATAATACCATCTACTCCTTTATAAAGATGTGGGTCATCCCAAAAGTAATGTCTTAAGTCATACAAGAAATTTTCTTTTGTTGGTATGTAAAGCTAGGTCGTATGTATTTACCAACTATATAATTAGCGTACCAAGGAGTGTTATTAGAAACATTTATTGTAGCTAACTGCTCATTAGGAAAACTATCATTAATCTGTAGTTGGTCATCAAGATTATTCTCAAGCCTAGACAAGTTATCACCTATGGAGTTCTCCACTCCTTTTCTATCAGTGATATGCAAATAAAATTCTTGTACCAAGAGAATGCACCTAATGATTCTAGGATTAGCATCTTTCTTTTCCATATGATATTTTATAGCAGCATGATCGGTGTGAACAATAACTTTAGAATCAACAATATAAGATCTAAATTTATCACATGGAAACACCACTACTAAGAATTCTTTTTCAGTAGTAGCATAATTTCGTTGACCACTGTATAGATTTTTACTATCATAATGAATAACATTTAATTTCTTATCAACTCTTGGTTCTAGAACAGCACCATCATCATAATCACTAGCATCAAACATAATTTCAAAACGCAGGTTGCAATCAGGTGGTTGAACAATAGGTGCAGAAATTAAGGCTTTCTTGAGTGTTTCAAAGGCTTCTAAAAAATTATCATAAAAAACAAATGGTATATCTTTTTGCAAAAGATTTGTAAGAGGCCTAGAAATTTTAGAGTAGTCTTTGATAAATCTCCTATAGAAACCAGCATGACCAAGGAAACTATGAATACCTTTGATATCTTTAGGAGATGGCATTTTCTCAATTGCATCAACCTTAGCTTTGTCTACCTCAATACCTCTTTTAGAAATTTTATGACCAAAAATAATACCTTTGTTAACCATAATGTGGCACTTCTCCCAATTCAAGACAAGATTTGTTTGCTCACATCTCTGCAATACTCGATCAAGATTGCTTAAACAATCATCAAAATACATCCCATCAATAGAAAATTCATCCATGAAAACCTCAACAATCTTTTCACAAATGTCAGACAAGATAGCAGTCATACATCTTTGAAAGGTAGCAGGTGCATTGCACAAACCGAAAGCCATACGTCCATAAGCATAAGTTCCAAAAGGACAAGTAAAGGAGGTCTTTTCTTGATCAGGTTGAGAAACAGGTATTTGTGAAAAAACAGAATATCCATTAATGAAGCAAAAATGTGCATGCTTAGATAATCTTTCTAGCATTTGATCCATAAAAGGCAGACGGTAATGATCTTTTCTAGTAGCTTTATTTAATTTTCTAAAATAAATTACCATTCTATAGCCTATAACAATTCTTTGTGGAATAAGTTCATTCTTATCATTAGGAACAACAGTAATACCACCTTTCTTAGGGACACAATGAACGGGACTTACCCATCTACTATCAGCTATAGGATAAATTATACCTACTTCTAGAAGTTTTAGTATTTCCATTCTTACCACTTCTTTCATCTTCGGATTTAACCGACATTGGTGATCACCAACGGGTTTAGCATCAGGTTCCATATTAATCTTGTGCTGACATAGAGTGGGACTAATGCCCTTAAGATCATCGAGAGTATACTCAATAGCAGCTCGGTGCTTCTTTAGAACTTTCAATAATCTTTCTTCTTCATGTTCTGGCAGGTTAGGACTAATAATAATAGGATATATCTTCTTCTCATCAAGATAAGCATATTTCAAACTGTGTGGCAATAGTTTTAATTCAAACACAAGATCACCTTTAGGTTGGGGAGTTAATTCAAACACAGGATCACCTTTAGGTTGAGGAGGACCTCCGAGAGTTTCAATAGGCAAATTGTGTTTAAGTAGAGGATGTTGTTCAAACAAAATCTTATCTATTTCACTTCTTTCATGCATATGCATATCATTTTCATGGTCTAGCAAACATTTTTCTAAAGGATCAGTAGGAGGTACAACAATAGAAACAAGACCAATAATTTCATCCCTACTAGGCAATTCTTTTTTATGAGGTTTTCTACTAAACTTGGAAAAATTAAATTCATGAGACTCATCACCAAAGTTAACATCGACAGTTTGTTTCTCACAATCTATTTTAGCATTAATGGTGTTCAAGAGAGGTCTACCAAAGATAATGAGACAAAAGGCATCTTGTGGGTAACCAAGAACAGGAAACTCAGTAGGATATTTTATTTTCCCACACAAGACTTCAACAATTCTAACAATCCCAAGTGGTATGATGGTGTCTTTATTAGCAAGTTCAATAGTAACATATATGTCTTCCATTTCAGCGAGTGCTATGTCATTCATAATTTCTTGATATAAGGTAAAAGGAATAGCACTCACGCTAGCGCCTGTCACATAAACCAAGATAACATTGATCTCCTATCTTAACTGAGACAATGGGCATGCCAACACTAGGTGTATGTTTATCTTTTTCATCGGGTTTGGCAATTCTAGCAGCTTCATCATTGAAGTAAATAACATGCCCATCTATATTTTCAACCAAGAGATCTTTAACCATAGCAACACTGGGTTCTACCTTTATTTGTTCAGTTGGTTTATGTGTTATCACTATTGCAGGATGCTGCTAACGCGACACTATGATCAGAGACCCTTCGACGAAACTATGTGCGATGCCACAATCGCAAACGGTGGTGTAAAAATAGTCAAAAAAGGTGCAAAACGCTTACGATGGAGGATGCATCAAACACGGTTCAGATTTTAGTTGTGTGTGCGATGCAGGGCATATGGTTTAGCCAAATGAAGGTGTGTGCGATGTACAGCATATGGTTCACTCGGATGAACTATTTGTCATTAGGCAACACAAAAAAACGGTCAGGCAGATCAAAGGTGTATGCGATATACGACATGTGGTTCACTCAGATGAACTGTTTGCATTGAGACATGAGAGCAGAAGCAGTTCAATATAACAAGAAGTTTGTGATACGCTACAAACAAGTCTGTAATCAGAAATGTGTGCGAATACCGATAGTAATAGAAACGGTTCCCTAGTGTGGTCCGTGTTCATCTGATAATCATCTCCTTCTTGTGCTAGCTCGATGTTCCTTTTATGCTAAGTTTCCATTAATTGATGGCATTTTATAAACACACCAACGTTTCCCGCCATTTCCTCACCTATTTCCCGCCACCCAGCGATATTGCGCATAGACGGCGTGCGACACATGGAGGAAACAAGCGCAACCTGTAGCACATCCACCTTTTCCAAGCATGCCAACCCACCAAAGCATCGCCTCTGCCATCAACCTCGTCGACAAGGAAAACGAGCAGGCGCCACAGCCCGTCTAGGTCGAGGCGCTCCCCGGCAACGCGATGGACGACACAGTGATGCGCGTCTTTGCCAGGGTTGAGCAGACCTTTGGCGCATGGTGCTTGAGTGCCGCGGATCAAGATAAGAATGTCAACGCCAACAGGCTGCAGCTTGCTGCTCAACATGATCGATGGCACGCCGCAGAGCAAGCTAGGCGCGTCCACGCCGACAGGGTGCGGCTCGCTGCACGGAGAGACCGTTGGAGTGCCACAGAGTGAGAGGCACGGCGCGGCGCACAGAAAGAGCTGATCCATTGGCGCTTGCCTACTGTCGACACAGCGTCGCAGCTGGGTACACGTCCGATCAGTACCCCCATTCCTCGCCAGGAGAGGGCAGAGACCCTCAGCGTCGTACTTGCACAAGAAGCCGGCCGTGCCGTACTTGCACCTGATGCCCTCTGCACCGTTCGCATGGGTGTCGCTGTTCGCCTTGTCCGTGGCCCGCTAGATGCCAATGCGCTGGTCCGTAGGCATGACCGCCTCCTTGGCCCAGGTGTCCACCTGGGCGCAGTAGAGGTACATGGCCGTCGCATCCTCGAGCTGGTGATCTCCGATGAAATAGCCAACCTGTAGCTCGAGATCACGCTCCAGATGTACCACGAGCGTGTCGACCGCTTGGAAGAACGCCTGCACGAGTTCAGGAAGAGCCAAGAGCTACCATAGGCAAGGGCTGCTGGTCATGGTCTCATGGACGCGTTTTATTTTGAAAAGTCGTTTCGACATGGATAGCTATGAATTCACAGCAATCATAGTATTGCTCTGTTCATTGCTCTGTTTCAATGTGTGTATACTATTTTCCATTTTTATATATTCTGTTTCAATGTGTGTATATACGCTTTCCATTCTGTATATGTGGATGATAACAACTAGATTCAAATTGGTATACAAAAACAGATAGAAAATGGAATTCATAATATATATATATATATATATATATGTTAAATGTTCATTAGTTCATCACATAATATATATATATATATATATATATATATATAGTGTTACTATTCATCACCCAGGGTGCAGAATAAGTTATTCTTCACCTGAGGTAATATTACAATCATTTCATAATTAAATTACATTTGGAATTCAAATAGTTACATTCCTATCGATTCACGACGTAAAATTTGACATAAGAAAATAAAAATATAGGTCATAAGACAAGAAAAATTACAGTTTATGTGTATTTTACACTATGTTTTTACATTTGTAATTTTACATAACATAAAATATTTTTTTCGACGATTATATATTTTCTTACGGTCTCTTTTTACTTCGGAAATAAAGAAAAATTTACATAACGTAAAATTACGGTCCATTGATGGTAAAATAGAGGGGTGAAGAATAACTATTCCTCACCCAGGGTGACGAATAGTCAATCCCTATATATATATATATATAATACCATCACATATACGTGATGATACTTAACTACTAGGTACAATGCATAAAATTGAAAACGAACAATACTAAAACTAATAATCCCTCCTAGGGCCAGTTTTGTGGCAGCCCCTCGCCAGCAGCTCCCTGGTGCACGGCGCCTTCCCAGTCGGAGGAAGTACTCCGCCTCCTTCGCCTTGCAGTGCTTGACGTACCGATCTGCCTCTTGCTGGCGGACACGCGCGGCCGATCTTGCCATTTCGTTGGGCGCCCATCGGAGCTCCTCGTTGGTGGCACGCTGGAGCTTATCGGTCCACCTCCACGCAGCGATGAGGCACCCAGCGCCTATGACCTTCCTCGCGAAGTTCCCTGTCTTCGTACACTCCCTCGGCACGACGACAAGCCCGCCCCCAAAGCTCCGCCGCCTCCTTTTTCCAGGTGGCATCACGGGCTTCACAGACTGCCTGGTACCTGGCTTCCTCCTCCGCCATCTCCTTCTTGAACACCACTTGCATGGCTTTTTCAGCCGGTGGCAGCGACTTCCATAGACAAAGATTGTACTCGCCCCAAAACCAATCGAAAGTTGGGGGTCCGGCGGAACCTTGTCAGGCGACGTGTAGGGGTCCTCGTCGCTTCTAATCGAGGGAGGGTCCTCGGGGGGCGGCGACTCCTCGTCGGCGCATGGCCAGACCAGCGGTGCCATGGCAGAGATTTGAGAGAGAGGGAGAGAGAGAGAGAGATAGAGAGAGAGAGAGGGCGAGCGAGGGGAGGATGTAGATGAGAATGCAGGCGAGACGACCTGAGGAAGGTAGTACTTATTGGCGGACAGAATATAGATTGATGGGGACAGTACACACGCCGGTCGCCGGAATTTATGAGTACTGTAGTTTGAATTACACACGATTCCCACAACAAAATTTGTGTGTGAACATAATAGCTGACGGTTTCCAATGCAGAACCGTGTCCGATTAACGATCCCCGCCACTCACCTACCAAACCTCGAGCCGCAAGATAGAGTGCCAATCATGTGGGGTGCGGTTGTCTTGCCAGATCTTTACATTTTGTTTTTTGAACACCAGATATTTACATTGTCTGATGATTTTTTAACTCACACACAAGTACACAAAAATATGATATTTCAAACCGTTATGGTTAGGCGTTGCATGTAGATCTAGTTCTAATTTGAATTACAGTTACTACATGGTTGGAAAATCACTTAAATGTCTTTAAAAGGTCAATTGACCCTTGAAATTTTCCAAATTTTCACAAGACAGTTGTATTAGTGCACGTTAAACATAGAAAAAATTTGAAGGCCGTAAGAGGAAGTTATCCCCCGTTCGTCATCAAATATGCATTGTTCCCTCTCGGAACCATGAACCTTCTAGTTAGTTGCTCTGGTTTGTGAGGGGTGTTTCCAAACTTTCGTCAAACATGTCAATTTCTTTACCACATCATCTTGGTGGCATGACATTAAATCAAGCAAGGTTTCATGTTTTTCTGATCATTTTTTATTTTTTTTGGAATTAAAATGCCATGGCACTCCATGCATGTGTGCCCATGCCTTGAGACCAATATGTTTGAAAATTGATTCTAATTTACTGTGCATGGAATTAACTCGCACACAAGTACACAAAAATATGGTTTTTTAAACCGTTATGGTTAGGCGTTGCATGTAGATTTAGTTCAAATTTGAATTATGGTCATTAAATGGTTAGAAAATCACTTACATGTCTTTAAAAGGTCAAATGACCCCTGAAATTTTCCAAATTTTCACAAGATAGTTGTATTAGTGCATGTTAAACGTAGAAAAAAAATTGAAGGCCGTAAGAGGAAGCTATCTCCCGTTCGTCATCAAACATGCATTGTTCCCTCTCAGAACCACAAACCTTCTAGTGAGTTGCTCCAGTTTGTGAGGGGTGTGTGTCCCAACTTTCGTCAAACATGCCAATTTTTTTACCACATCATCTTGGTGGCATGACATTAAATCGAGCAAGGTTTCATGTTCTTCTAATCATTTTTTCATTTTTTGGAATTAAAATGCCATGGCACTCCATGCATGTCTGTCCATGCCATGAGACCAATATATCTGAAAACTCCTTCTAATTTACTGCACACTGAATTACCTCGCACACAAGTACACAAAAATATGATTTTTCAAACTGTTATGGTTAGGTGTTGCATGTAGATGTAGTTCAAGTTTGAATTACGATCATTAAATGGTCCGAAAATCACTTAAATGTCTTTAAAAGGTCAAATGACCCCTAAAATTTTCCAAATTTTCACAAGACAGTTGTATTAGTACACGTTAAACGTATAAAAAAAATTTAAGGCCGTAAGAGGAAGTTATCTTCCGTTCGTCATCAAACATGCATTCTTCCCTCTCGAAACCACGAACCTTCTAGTGAGTTGCTCCGATTTGTGAGGGGTGTGGGTCCAGAATTTCGTCCAACATGCCAATTTTTTTACCACGCCATATTGGTGGCATGACATTAAATCAAGCAAGGTTTCGTGTTTTTCTGATCATTTTTTATTTTTTTGGAATTAAAATGCCATGGCACTCTATGCATGTGTGCCCATGCCTTGAGACCGATATCTTTGAAAATTCCTTTTAATTTGCTGCACATGGAATTAACTCGCACACAAGTACACAAAAATATGAATTTTCAAAACGTTATGGTCAGGCGTTGCATGTAGATGTAGTTCAAATTTGAATTACGGTCATTAAATGGCTAGGAAATCACTTAAATGTCTTTAAAAGGTCGAATGACCCCTGAAATTCTCAAAAATTTCACATGACAGTTGTATTAGTGCATGTTAGACGTAGAAAAAAATTGAAGGCCGTAAGAGGAAGCTATCTCCTATTCGCCGTCAAACATGCATTGTTCCCTTTCGGAACCACAAACCTTCTAGTGAGTTGCTCCGGTTTGTGAGGGGTGTGTGTCCAAACTATCGTCAAATAAGCCAATTTTTTTACCACATCATCTTGGTAGCATGACATTAAATCAACCAAGGTTTCATGTTTTTGTGATCATTTTTTAAATTTTTTGGAATTAAAATGTCATGTCACTCCTTGGATACGTATGCATGTGTCCATGTCGTGAGACCAATATGTTTGAAATTTCCTTCGAATTTACTGCACATGGAATTAACTTGCACATAAGTACACAGATATGATTTTTCAAACCGTTTTGGTTAGGCGTTGCATGTAGATGTGGTTCGAATGTGATTTGCGGTTGTTAAATAGCTAGAAAATCACTTAAATGTATTTAAAAGGTCAAATGACCCCTAGAATTTTTAGAAAATTCACATTACAGTTGTAGTAGTGCATGTTAGACTTAGAAAAAAATTGAAGGCGGTAAGAGGAAGCTATCTCCCGTTCGTCATCAAACATTCATTGTTCAGTCTTGGAACCACAAGCCTTCTAGTGAGTTACTCCGGTTTGTGAGGGGTGTGTCCAAACTTTCGTGAAACATGCCAATTTTTTTTCCACATCATATTGGTGGCATGACATTACATCAACCAACGTCTCATGTGTTTGTGATATTTCTTTAATTTTTTGGAATTAAAATGCCATGTCACTCCATGCATACATATGCATGTGTCCATGCCATGAGACAAGTATGTTTGAAAATTCCTTCTAATTCACTGCACATGGAATTAACTCGCACACAAGTACACAAATATGATTTGTCAAACAGATCTGGTTAGGCGTTGCATGTAGATGGAGTTCAAATTTGAATTAAATGGCTAGAAAATCACTTAAATGTCTTTAAAAGGTCAAATGACCCCTAGAATTTTCCAAATTTTCAGAAGACAGTTGTATTAGTACACGTTAAACGTATAAAAAAATTTAAGGCCGTAAGAGGAAGTTATCTTCCGTTCGTCATCGAACATGCATTCTTCCCTCTCGGAACCACGAACCTTCTAGTGAGTTGCTCCGATTTGTGAGGGGTGTGGGTCCAGAATTTCGTCCAACATGCCAATTTTTTTACCACGTCATATTGGTGGCATGAAATTAAATCAAGCAAGGTTTCGTGTTTTTCTGATCATTTTTTATTTGTTTGGAATTAAAATGCCATGGCACTCGATGCATGTGTGCCCATGCCTTGAGACCGATATCTTTGAAGTTCCTTTTAATTTACTGCACATGGAATTAACTCGCACACAAGTACACAAAAATATGAATTTTCAAACCGTTATGGTCAGGCGTTGCATGTAGATGTAGTTCAAATTTGAATTACGGTCATTAAATGGCTAGAAAATCACTTAAATGTCTTTAAAAGGTCGAAGGACCCCTGAAATTCTCAAAAATTTCACATGACAGTTGTATTAGTGCATGTTAGACGTAGAAAAAAATTGAAGGCCGTAAGAGGAAGCTATCTCCTGTTCGCCGTCAAGGATGCATTGTTCCCTTTCGGAGCCACAAACCTTCTAGTGAGTTGCTCCGGTTTGTGAGGGGTGTGTGTCCAAACTATCGTCAAATAGGCCAATTTTTTTACCACATCATCTTGGTAGCATGACATTAAATCAATCAAGGTTTCATGTTTTTGTGATCATTTTTTAAATTTTTTGGAATTAAAATGTCATGTCACTCCTTCCATATGTATGCATGTGTCCATGTCGCGAGACCAGTATGTTTGAAAATTCCTTCAAATTTACTGCACATGGAATTAACTTGCACATAAGTACACAGATATGATTTTTCAAACCGTTTTGGTAGGCGTTGCATGTATATGTGATTCGAATTTGATTTGCGGTTGTTAAATGGCTAGAAAATCATTTAAATGTCTTTAAAAAGGTCAAATGACCCCTAGAATTTTCAGAAAATTCACATTACAGTTGTAGTAGTGCATGTTAGACTTAGAAAAAAAATTGAAGGCGGTAAGAGGAAGCTATCTCCCGTTCGTCATCAAACATGCATTGTTCACTCTCGGAACCATGAGCCTTCTAGTGAGTTATTCCGGTTTGTGAGGGGTGTGTCCAAACTTTCATGAAACATGCCAATTTTTTTTACCACATCATATTTGTGGCATGACATTACATCAACCAACATTTCATGTGTTTCTGATATTTCTTTAATTTTTTGGAATTAAAATGCCATGTCACTCCATGCATACATATGCATGTGTCCATGTCGTGAGACAAGTATGTTTGAAAATTCCTTCTAATTCAATGCACATGGAATTAACTTGCACACAAGTACACAAATATGATTTGTCAAACAGATCTGGTTAGGCGTTGCATGTAGATGGAGTTCAAATTTGAATTAAATGGCTAGAAAATCACTTACATGTCTTTAAAAGTTCAAATGACCCCTAGAATTTTCCAAAATTTCAGATTACAATTGTAGTAGTGCATGTTAAACATAGGAAAAGTTTCAAGGCCGTAAGAGGAAGCTATCTCCCGTTCGTCATCAAACATGTATTGTTCCCTCTTCGAACCATGAGCCGTCTAGTGAGTTGCTCCGGTTTGTGAGGGGTGTGTGTATCCAAACTTTCGTCAAACATGCCAAATTTTTTTCCACATCATCTTGGTGGCATGACATTACATCAACCAAGGTTTCATGTGTTTCTGATTTTTTTATTTTTTTGGAATTAAAATGCCATGTCACTCCATGCTTAATTGTGTCATAGCCTTGAGACCAATATGTTTGAAAATTCCTTCCAATTTACTGCACATGGAATTAAATCGCACACAAGTACAAAAAAATATGAGTTTTCAAACCGTTATGGTTAGCTGTTGCATGTACATGTAGTTCAAATTTCAATTACGGTCATTAAATGGCTAGAAAATCACTTAAATGTCTTAAAAGTTCAAATGACCCCTGAAGTTTTCCAAAATTTGACATGACAGTTGTATTAGTACTACAAAATTTCTCATACATTTAAAACACCATCCGTTGCCACTGTACTCCAAATTCATCTTTCACAGCTAACAAAATATATCTACAACAGCACACATAGTTGTTTTCTAGGAACTGTTTGCGATGAAAATATCTAGGTATATTTTAGTCTCCCTCCTTAAGATTCGCCGGCTAGTCTGCTCCAGTGCCGGCAACCCCCGAATCCACGAATCCCAACCCCCATTCCTGCACGCCCTTCTTGCCAAGTTGATGCCGTGGAAACACATCGTGATGGCCCGTACGATGTGCATGTCCCCCCCCCCGAGCGCCGCCGCCTGTGCCGAGAGTGCAGTCACCTACGCCAGGAATGCCGCCGCATCCGCATTGAGCGCGGCCGCTTCTGCCGAGAGGGCGTCGGCGGTAGCTGACAGGGCAGCTGCAGCAGCTGAGACGGCTGTAGCTACTGCTGCGACGGCGGCTACAAATGCTGAGAGCGCTCGAGCTACTGTCTGTGCCGCTGATGTCGCCCTGGCCTGAGTCGAGGCCATCCACGCCAAGATCGAGGAGGCACATGCCAAGATATTGCAGGCCACCTCAGACTCCAACATGCAACCCACATCTGAAAAGGCGGCGGTGGCCATGGAGCACCTACTTCCTCATGAGGTCGCCGACCAGGAGCTGGAGATGCTGGAGGCGGCAGAGATCGAGGAGCGCTGGGAGGAGGAGTTGCGCGTGGCTGAGGTCGAGGTAGAGAAGTGTCTGTCCATTGAGGAATCGGAGGTGGTGTACCAACACGAGCTCTGGCGCAACCACTACTACAAGTACTACAACCTTGAGGGCAGCGCCGAGGACGAGGACGAGGACGCGGTCGACTTCAGCAGGGGGGCGCGGAGTCCACCAACGGCGGCATGTCGCTAGGACAAGTCATCGACGTCTCAGCGGCGGATTTGTTAAAATTATGCGTACTTAGGCTTTGTTTTTAATGTTGGTCTTTTGTTAGAGCAATGTTCAGCTCAACTGGCTCTGTTTAATTACTAAAATTGCACGATTCAGTAAGTGTGGTCTGTCTGCTGTATGCTCTTTTGTGTGCCCAAATTAGCAAGCGATGTTAAATTATGCAATGAATTACCTGCGGAAATTTCCACCAAAATTTTAATTATCAAACTCATCCATGCGCATAAAGCAGAAGAATCATTTGCGATGCACACAACCGTACAAAGTGAATGGTCTGGTGGCACCGCACGCAAAGTTTCCTTCCACATTTCCAAATTTTTGGCCTACCGCCAAAATATCTACCCCCGCCCCCCTTCCCCCTTCCCCACCCCCTTTCCTCCCCGACCACAAGTTACATTTCCCATGTTTCCTCCTTCCTTCCTTCCTTCCTTGCTAAGCTATAGCCGCTTCCTTGCTCTCGCCGTCTCGCATCCTACCGCCGGGGTCGCCATGGTCTTCTTTAAAGACCTCTCTAGTGGTTCCTCCTCCGGCGACTACTCCTTCACTATCCGGGTATGCCTCTCTTCTATCTCTCGGGCTATGACTTGGAATGAAGTATTTTTACCCGGTGGTCGATTTGAGTCATTTCTTCCTCTTGTAGCTCCCTAAGACCATCAGTGGCAACGAATGGAGCGGGGTGGCCGAAGATCAATATGCTCGTTGTCACCATCAATCTCCATGCGTGAAGCTAGTTGGGTTTGATTCTGTGGACAGTGGGAGGAAGTTTTTGGCATGTGCAGAGAAGGTTAGACCCTCTTTCATTGTTACAAATCATTTGTTAGATGTGATTCAGACACTCTCACGGTCCCGGCCCATTCATACCACACCTTCAACCAAACGCATCCTAAGACAGTGTCATAGTTTGTACCTAGTATCTTAAATTGTTGCCATCTCATCAGCGGTGCATTAGAAAATTATTTGGCACCACTTCAGAAGTTTGGGCAGCCAACTTTGGTCCACACATCTGAGTAGACAAGAAGTAAAATGCTAAATCTTTATGGCACGGAGGAAATGGGCATCGGAGCAACTACGTGCTCCAGAGTCTGGGTCCCTAATTTTTTTTCCGCTGCATCGGCTCGCCAGTGCAGGAACCGGTGCGAGATGTAGCAATAGTTGTCTTTACCCAATTTTGGCATACATAGTGGACGACCTTAGTGCTATTAGTTCTATGTTACTAAATTTGTGCATGTACACACCTGTTAGTATCAATTTGTTGTCATCCAAACACTGTTGCTATGCTATTGTAGTTATATTTACCTTCCTCATAAAATGTTCAATTAGTTATTTATTGTACATGAGTAAGAACTTGTAGCGTCGTTGTAGTTAATTATAGCTTCTAATGTTCCAGATTTTGGTTGTTGTCTCAGTACCAATTATTTCATTTGCACATTAATCTTTTTGAGAAGATATGTCATAATTAACATGTTTCTTCAGTTTTTCAAAATAAGCATTGGTTATTTTCTATGTTGCCATAAACCCATTTCCCCTACAATTGTTACTGATCTAGTTTTAAATATTATAGGATGAGCGGAAGTGATCTTACTTGGAGTGGGTTGATCAAGAGTGGCCACAGTATTTAAAGATGTGCCTAGCAAAGCTCTGGAGAATGTATGAGGAAGAGAACACACGTAGGCTTAGAGAAAGTGTTGTCGACACTGAAGTATATTTCAAGATGTGGGATAAAAAGTTGAAGGTGGAGAATGAGCTCATATTTTTTTAATCAAACTTTGCTAAGATGGTGTTGGCGAAGGAGGAGGCAGTTTCCCAATTGGCCCATGCAAAACGGGTTCTTACTGAAATGAAAGCACAGGTGGATAAGACGAGCCTGGATGCTCTAGATTAGGGAAATGAATATATTGTTCTTATGAAGTTGAACTAGCTATATGTTGTACTGTGATGTTTTCATGTAGCTACCATACTGTGATGTTATAATATATTTATGTGCCTGATATGAAATTGGCAAACAATTGTTCGATATGAAATGTGAATTTTCTTAATACTGGAATTATTAATTGTAAACTAATAAACCTGCTAAATTTGTCACGGACCTTTGCAAACGGTTCTAGCAGTAAAAGCGCTTGCGATAGATAGCCTAATGCCACACAGTTTTCTTCATCAAATCGTATGTGATATAGTTGATAAAAGCAAACAGTTAACCATGGCAAACCGTGTGTGATAGTTACACGTCTCACACACGAGCCTACACATAAAACTGTGTGGGATGTACGCACATAAAACTGTGTGGGATGTACGTCCCAATAGAAACGTGTTCCCTGGATTGACCATGTGCGATGTACATAAGAACGGAAACGCATTCCTTGGATTGACTGTGTGTGATATACATACGAACGGAAATGTTTTTCTGGCATTCAACAAGTGGGATGTACATATCTACGGAAATGATTTTCTTGGATTACCGTGTGGGATGTACATACCTACAGAAATGATTGGGTTTTGATGCCTCGCCCAATCGCACACGGCCCCAGCCTAGGTCCCAGGTGGGCCTATCCCCGACGATTTCTGGGTCGTGTGGGAAGGACACACTATCGCACACACTCACTTGGCGACAGTTCCAAATGCCGTCGCGAAAAAGGAGTTAAAACCGTTTGTTTAGGAAAGACGCGTAGCAGTGTCTTATGTAACTTTTATTGACCACAGTTGAAACTTTAGCATGTTCCTTTATCCTAATAGGGAAAGGTGGTTTTTCAATATAAGCAGTAGGAACAACTTGATCAACATTATAGATTATAGTTTCATCTTTCGTACGTCCATTTTGCATCATGTTTTCTTACTATTATTTATAATTTTTTTATCCATAATATTTCTTTTGGGAGTAATTCTAATGCCTTTTCTCCCATAATTTGAAAGGAACACACTAAGAGGGAGAATTTTGGCAACTGGAAATCTGGACTTGGAAAAGCTACATCAGGCCACCTATTCTGCACAACTCCAAATGAGCTGAAACTTAATGGAGATTTTTTTATGGATTATTTCAGAAATACAAGAGCCAATAAACACCAGAGGAAGACTTTTGGGACAAAGCACCGCCACATCGATGCGGAACTTGGGCAGGAGCACTTCTGCCCTCCAACGGAGCGATTCCGCCGGGGAACTTCCCTCCCAGTGGGGGAAATCATCGTCATCATCATCACGAACAACTATCCCATCTCGGGGAGGGCAATCTCGATCAACATCTTCAACAGCACCATCTCCTCTCAAATCCTAGTTCATCTCTTGTGTTCAATCTTGTTACTGGAACCTCAGATTGGAACTTGTGGGTGACTAGTAGTGTTGATTACATCTTGTAGTTGATTACTATATGGTTTATTTGGTGGAAGGTTATATGTTCAGATCCAATATGATATTTAGTACCACTCTGATCTTGAGCATGATTGTCATTTGTTAGTAGTTACTTTTGTTCTTGAGGTTACGGGACAAATCTTGTTGCAAGTAATCATGTGAACTTGATATGTGTTCGATATTTTGATAGTATGTATGTTGTGATTCCCTTAGTGTTGTCATGTGAACGTCGACTACATGACACTTCACCATATTTGAGCTTAAGGGAATGCATTGTGGAGTAGTAATTAGATGATGGGTTGCGAGAGTGGCATAAGCTTAAACCCTAGTTTATGCGCTATTCCGTAAGGGACCGATTGGATCCAAAAGTTTAATGCTATGGTTAGTATTTGTTATTAATACTTTTCTCGTAGTTGTGGATGCTTGCGGGAGGGTTAATCATAAGTAGGAGGTTTGTTCAAGTAAGAACATCACCTAAGCACCGTTTCACCCACATATCAAATTACGAAAGTAGCGAACACAAATAAAACCAACATGATGAAAGTGAGTAGATGAAATTCCCATGTACCCTCAAGAACGCTTTGCTTATCATAAGATTCTGTTTTGGCATGTCCTTTGCCTCAAAAGGATTGGGCTACTTTCTGCACTCTTGTTACTATTATCGTTACTTGATCTTTACAAATTATCTTGCTATCAAAGTAATCCGCTACTTGCAATTTCAACACTTGTAGACAATACCTTACCAGAAACTACTTGTCATTTCCTTCTGCTCCTCATTGGGTTCGACACACTTACTTATCGAAAAGAGCTAGAATTGATCCCCTATACTTGTGGGTCATCAACGCTATTTTTTGGCTCCGTTGCCGAGGAGTGAAGCGCCTTAGGTAAGTGGAATTTGGTAAGGAAACATTTATATAGTGTGCTGAAATTTATTGTCACTTGTTACAATGGAAAACAATCATTTGAGGAGTTTGTTCGGGGTATCTTCACCTCTTCTGGAACCACAATTAGCTACCCCTCAAACTACCGCACCTACTGAAAATATTGAATATTAAATTCCTTCGGGTATGATAGAACAACTGCTAGCTAATCCTTATGTAGGACATGGAGCCGAACATCCTGATATGCATTTGATATATGTGGAACAAATTTTTGGATTGTTTAAGCTTGCCGGTTTACCAGGAGATGAAGTTATGAAAAAGGTTTTCACTTGACCTTTGAAGGGAAAAAGGATTGGCATGGTATAGGCTATGTGATGATATTGGATCATGGAATTGGAATCGTTTGAAATTGGAGTTCCACCAAAAAAATTATCCTATGCATCTAGTTCATCGTGATCGGAATTATATATTTTTTTATATATATATATATATTGGTCTTGTGAAGGAGAAAGTATCGCTCTAGCTCGGGGGAGGCTTAAGTCAATGTTATATGCATGCCGCAATCATGAGCTCTCAAGAGAAATTATTATCCAGAATTTTTATGCTTGGCTTTCTTGTAATGATCAAACCATGCTTGATACTTATTGTGTTGGTTCATTTATGAAGAAGACTATTGAATACCGATGGGATCTTTTGGAAATAATTAAATGCAACTCTGAAGATTTGGAACTCGATGAAGGTAAAGAGTCAGGTATTAAACTTAAGTATGATTGTGTTAAATCTTTTATGGATACCGATGCTTTTCAAAAGTTTAGCACTAAATATGGACTTGACTCTGAGATAGTAGCTCCCTTTTGGGAATCATTTGCTACTCATGTTGAACTCCCTAAGGAGAAGTGGTTTAAATATCACCCACCTATTAAAGAAGAAATTAAAGAACCACTACCAGTTATAGAAGAAACTATACTTTACAATGTTGATCAAGTTGTTCCTTCTGCTTATATTGAGAAACCACCTTTCCTTGTTAGGATTAAGGAACATGCTAAAGTTTCAACTATGGTTAACAAGATCTATATTAGAACACCTAAACCTGATGAACAAATTAAAGTTGAACCTAGTATTGCTATGGTTAAAGATCTATTAGAAGAAGATATGGATGGGCATGTTATTTACTTCTGTGAAGAAGCTGCTAGAATTGCTAAACCAGATAAAAGGGATAAGCATAGACCTGTTGTTGGCATTCCTATTATTTCAGTTAAAATAGGAGATCATTGTGATCATGGTTTATGCGACATGGGTGCTAATGTGAGTCCTATTCCTTACACTTTATATGCAGAAATCATGAAAGAAATAGCACGTTCTGAGATAGAAGAAATAGATGTTACTATTAAACTTGCTAATAGAGATACCATATCACCAATTGGGATTGTTAGAGATGTTGAAGTCTTGTGTGGGAAAATAAAATACCCTACTAATTTTTTTGTTCTTGGTTCCCCACAAGATGACTTTTGTCCCATTATGTTTGGTAGACCTTTCTTGAATACATCTAATGCTAAGCTAGATTGTAAGAAACAAACTGTTGGTGTTAGCTTTGGTAAGGAGTCTCATGAGTTTAATTTTTCCAAGTTTTGTAGAAATCATCATGAAAAAGAATTGTCTGGTAAGGATGAATTAATTGGTCTTGCTTTTATTGCTATTCCACCTATTGATCCTTTAGAACAATATTAGCTAGACAACGAAAATGATTTACATATGCATGAAACAAATGAAATAGATAAGGTTTTCTTTGAACAACGTCCTCTGCTTAAACACAATTTGCATATTGAAACTCTAGGAGGTCCTCCTCCACCTAGAGGCGATGCTGTGTTTGAATTAAAACAATTGCCAGACACTTTGAAATATGCTTATCTTGATGAAAAGAAGATATATCCTGTTATTATTAGTGCTAACCTTTCAGAACACGAAGAAGAAAGATTGTTGAAAGTTCCAAGGAAGCACTGGGCAGCCATTGGATATACTCTTGATGATTTAAAGGGAATTAGTCCCACTCTATGCCAGCAGAAAATTAAAATGGAACCTGATGCTAAACCCGTTGTTGATCACCAACGTCGGTTGAATCCAAAAATGAAGGAAGTGGTAAGAACAGAAATCTTAAAACCTATGGAAGTAGGTATAATCTATCCTATAGCTGATAGTAGATGGGTAAGTCCCATTCATTGTGTCTATAAGAAAGCATGTATTACTGTTGTTCCTAATGATAAAAATAAACTTATTCTACAAAGAATTGTTATAGGCTATAAAATGATAATTGATTACAGAAAATTAAACAAAGCAACTAGCTAGAAAAGATCATTCCCCCTTGCCTTTTATTCATCAAATGCTTGAAAGATTATCTAAGCACACACACTTTTGCTTCCTAGATGGATACTCTGGCTTTTCACAAATACATGTCTCTCAACCTGATCAAGAAAAGACACTTTTACTTGTCCCTTTGGAACTTATGCTTATATACGTATGCCTTGTGGTTTATGTAATGCACCTGCTACCTTTCAAAGATGTATGACTGCTATATTCTCTGACTTTTGTGAAAAGATTGTTGAGGTTTTCATGGATGACTTTTCTATTTATGGGAAGTCTTTTGATGATTGTTTAAGCAATCTTGAGCAATTTTTTCATAGATGTGAACAAACAAATCTTGTCTTGAGTTGGGAGAAGTGCCACTTTATGGTTAATGAAGGCATTGTCTTGGTCATAAAATTTCTGAAAGAGTTATTGAAGTGGACCAAGCTAAGGTTGACGCAATTGAGAAAATGCCATGTCCTAAGGACATCAAAGGTTTTCGTAGTTTCCTAGGTCATGTTGATTTCTATAGGAGATTTATCAAAAACTTTTCTAAAATTTCTAGGCCTCTTACTAATCTTTTGCAAAAGGATATTCCTTTTGTATGATGATTGTTTAGAAGCCTTCGAAACACTCAAGAAAGCCTTAATATCCGCACCTATTGTTCAACCACCTGATTGGAACTTGCCTTTTGAAATTATGTGTGATGCTAGTGATTATGCTATTGGTGATGTTCTAGGAAAAAAGTTGATAAGGAACTTAATGTTATTCATTATGCTAGTAAAACTCTAGACAGTGCTCAAAGACATTATGCTACTACTGAAAAAGAATTCCTAGCAGTGGTGCTTGTTATAAATTTAGACCTTATATTGTTGATTCCAAAGTAACTGTTCACACAGACCATTCTACTATTAAATATCTTATGGAAAAGAAAGATGCTAAACCTAGACTTTTTCCTTGGGTTCTCTTGTTACAAGAATTTGATTTACATATCATTGATAAAAAAGGAGCTGAGAACCCCATAGCTGATAATTTGTCTAATCTTGAAAATGTGCTTGATGTCCCACTACCTATTGATGATAGTTTTCTTGATGAGCAGTTAGCCGCAATAAATGTTGCTAATTGTACTCCTTGGTATGTTGACTATGCTAATTACATTGTTGCTAAATATTTAACACTTACCTTTACATACCAGCAAAAGAAAAAATTCTTCTATGATTTAAGACATTACTTTTGGGTTGACCCACATCTTTATGAAGGAGTAGATGGTATTATTAGGCATTGTGTACCTAAGAAGGAACAGGGACAAATCCTTCGGAAATGTCACTCTGAGGCTTATGGAGGGCATCATGCTGGAGATAGAACTGCTCACAAGGTATTGCAATATGGATTCTATTGGCCTACTCTCTTCAAGGATGCCTGTAAATTTGTCTCTTCTTGTGATGAATGTCAAAGAATAGGTAATATCGGTAAGCATCAAGAAATGCCTATGAATTATTCACTTGCTGTTGAACCATTTGATGTTTGGGGATTTTATTACATGGGAGCTTTTCCTTCCTCTAATGGGTATACACATATTTTGGTTGATGTTGATTATGTTACTAAATGGGTAGAAGCTATTCCAACTAGTAGTGTTGATCACAACACCTCTATTAAAATGCTTAAGGAAGTTATTTTCCCAAGGTTTGGAGTCCCTATATATTTAATGAGTGATGGTGGTTCACACTTTATTCATGGTGCGTCCCTAGATATTTAAAGATTGAACTGATATGTCTCGTTCCTTGGCAAAAGAAAAAGCCCGCAGGAATGTTTCTTGGAATAGAGTATCCTTCCACTCATCTTTCCACAAGAGTATCGTGTCTCCTGCCACCACAGATGCTTTCATAACCCCGTGTAAACATCAGACAGTTGCATCAGATCTTTCCACCAAAACGAGCCACAGAGGTCAGTCGCATGCAGGGGTTGACCATTGTAGTATGATTGCCAAACTAGCTGAACCCAGGGAACATCCTCTTTATTGTAGAATTTGTGGAGCTGTTTCAACAGGAGCCCCTGGTTCTGAATTTCGAGGTTTATGATCCCTAAACCTCCTTTGTTTTTCGGTCTATACACCAGGTCCCATGTCGCTAGAGAGTTACCCTTAATACCATCATCAATTTTATTTAGCCACAGGCAGGATCTACGAAGCTTGTCCAGATGTTCAATGATCTTGGGGTTAAGCTTGATCGAGCACATTGCGTAGATCGTTAGCGAGGTCACAACTGAGTTTAGAAGTGTCAGCTTGGAGCCATAGTCAAGCAAGGATACCGTTGCCGGAATTTTCCTCTGCACCGCTGTGACCATGGGCATCAAATCAATCACCGTGGGGCAGGTTGTCCCCATAGGCAGCCCTAAGTACGTGAAAGGCATTTGTCCAACAACACATCCAAAAATCGCCGGCATCTCCGATGCCGTCGCCTGGTCCAGGGTTGATTTATGGAAGTTAATCTTCAGACCTACTAACGTGGCATAGTCCATCAGAATCCCCTTGAGAACTTGAGCTTGGCTAGGGCAGGCAGGGAACACCACAATCATGTGTCGTTTGCGTACTGAATTACCGGATAGTTATCATAGTGTGATGGTATCGGTAGAAGCAATTGTCCGGCTCTGCACACCTTGTTGATCACCACTTGCAACAGATCTGCGGCAAGGACAAAGATGAGTGGCGACAGAGGGTCGCCCTGTCTCACTCCACACATACAGGAGAACTACTTCCATGGTGTTCCATTGAGCAGGACAGACAAGGTACCCGAGGAGAAGATACATTTGATCCACCCAATCCACTTCTCGTCAAAGCCCATGTGTCTCATGATCTCAATCACAGGTTCATGGTGTATCGTATCAAATGCCTTGGCAAAGTCCAGTTTGAGCAGACAGCTTGCACGTCCAGAAGCTTGACATTGGTGTATGTACTCAAACGCCCAGGCCAAGCAATCTTGGATCGATCACCCTTTAAGAAAACCATACTGGTTCCTGTGGATGATTTTTGGATTATTCTCTGTAGCCGATTAGCCAGCAGCTTGGTTATCAACTTCAGGCAGCAGTTGAGAAGGGTGATGGGCCTATAATCATTTGCAGTCTCGGGCGAAGAGGTTTTCGGGATCAAGGTGACAAACCAAGAATTAAGACTTTGTAGACCTAACCTTCCATCATAGAAGTCAGAGCAGAGTTTGTAGAAATCTTGCTTTATAATGTTCCAGCAAGATTTCAAAGAAGACCCATTAAAGCCATCCGGACCAGGAGCATGATCAGATGGCATTTCTTGGACCACATTGTCGATCTCCTCATTTGTGAAGGGTTATGTCAAATCCTCAAGCCATTCAATCTTTTTGATAATCCGTGCGAGATCAAAAATCATCTCATGCGGTTCAGACCGGCCCAACCTATTTTTATACGTCTGATAGAGCTCTTGCACTTTTCCTGCATGATCAGAGACGACAGACCCATCGGGGATTCTTAGTGAGGCAATGGAATTTCGTCTGAAACGTTCACTTGCTGCCGAGTGGAAGAATTTAGTGTTGTCCCCAGCACACTGAAACCATCGCAAAGTGTACCTATGCTTCCAATATTCCCGTTTATATCCAAGGAGAATCACCAAATGCTCTTTAAGAATTACGCGAAAGTATTTCTCTGGTGTTGTGAGAGGCCTCACATCTTAAATTACATCCAATTCAAGCAGAGCCCAATTGGAATTGTCAATGCACAAATTTAGTATGGAGATGTTTTTGCTCCACTTCTTCAGAGCATAGCAACTGAATTGTGGGAAAAACAACTTTTGTTCCAAGTGGATTGAACAATTTCAAAGAATCCAGGGTGTGAGATCCAAAAGTTCTCAAAGCAGAAGATTTTGGTTTTAGGGACCGTTGTTTCAATGGAGATCACACACGATACATGGTCAGAGACCGGTTTTGGGAGGGGGGCCACTGTCGTGTTTGGATGTCTAGAGGTCCAATTGGTCGATGTGAAGAACCAGTCAAGTTGCTACAAAAGTGGGTTTGTTTGCATGTTACTCCATGTAAACCTCCTCCCCTTGATTGGAAGTTCAACTAAAGCTTGCGATTGGATGAAATCATTGAAGGTGAGCATATCTTTCACATTCCCTCCTAGTTTATTTCGATTATCAGGGGTCCTGATGTAGTTAAAATCACCACACAATAACCAGTCCTCATCATCTGGTATGTCTAGGTCAAACATCCAGGAGGTGAAAGTGGCCCTAGCAGGGCCATCACATGGGCCGTACACACTAAACATTTTCCAAGATTTAGCAGTTTGCAAGGAAGTGAACTGAACACCCAAGGCAAAAGATTCAGAGCAGATAACATTGCCAACAAAGATTGAACTATCCCATAAGATAGTCAATCCACCAGAGGCACCTTGTGAGGGCACCACCTCAAATTTAACGAATGTTTTAGGACAGAAAGTTCTTACAAAAGACTTATCAAAAGTGGCATGCTTAGTTTCTTGCAGGAAAATAATAGAGAACCCACTACTATCGATTGCATTACATAGAGCCAAAATCTTCTGATCGGAGTTGATCCCACGAACGTTCCAGCACAGCACCTTCCACGCCTTATGCATCAGACTTGGAGACGTCATGCTCCTACACCGCCATGGGCGAGAGCAGCTTTTGCTTGCTTAGCTGATTTGGGCACATGCCACACATATTAGTACCAATAGATTGTATGGTAGAAATAGGTGTGGGACGAGGGATCTCACTATGTACCTTGTCTTTCTTGTCTGAAACACATGGCATGGTGGCGTTAGAAGAGCACCGCACCACAGGGTCTTTCCTTGGCTTGACTTTGGACATCGCCATTTTTTGTCAGACGTAGGCGGCACCTTAAACCCATCATACTTATTAGTGTGTGCACTTTGGCGAAGCAGAACAGTATCCACATGTGCATGCTCATTGGAAAGCAGAGAAACAAAATGAGCAGCAACAGAGATAGATGGCATCGAAGTAGATGGCATGCTCTGCTCTTCAACAGAGGTAGCAGCATCAAGAGTGCTGAAAGAATCATTGTTTATGAAGATTACATTGAAGGAGGATTTGAAGATGTTCGCAAACACATCCGGCTCTGGAGAGATTGAGCTCATCAGTGCTTTACAGACCACGTTAAGCTGCTCCTTCATGGCTATGAATGGTTTGCGCGGCAGAAAATCTCCATCTCGGTACATAGCAGGTAGGAGTGACTTTGTATAAATCTTCTTCAGCATACTACCGATCCAACGCAGCAGGTCAGCGTCTGTAGTTAGCAACATAGAGATTGTAGCACCACCAGCCTTGACAAATGCAAACTGCATAGAGGGGACACCGTTGATAAAGTTGTCAGCTAGTTCCTCAACCTGGGAATATTTAGACCAAACATCTGACATATTATCAGCAATGCTGTGCTCCTGATGCACACCATCCATGAGAGAAGGACCAACATACTCAAAGAAAGTTCTGAAGCTGAATCCAGTGTAAGGTGGTGGAATTATCGGCCATGCTGCCCATCCATTCCCTTGAACTTCTTCTTGTGCCTGAGCTGCAGCATTCCACAGTTGTTCATTGGCCGCTTGCTAGGCTTCCAATTCAGTGATTCTGGCTTGCTGCATCAGAGTATAGTATGGCAATTCATAAGGGTGTGGGGAGACATTGAGGAGAGGTGGAGCATCCTCATTATCCACCAAGCCTAGCACTAGGTCTCTACCCTTAAGAACATAAACAGGGACCGACCAAGAACGGCCCACTCTAGGAAGCATGCCCACCCTAGAAACCACCAAACTGTGCGGTACCTGCGCCACGTCCTGGATATGGCACTTAACCAGAACCCTAGCTTTGTTGTCATTCGGCCTAGGCCAAGCAATCAGTTTCCCAAAATTGGAAATTGCCTTGTGCACATAGTGTTCAGTCATGTAGTCCATCGGAAAAGTTAGCATCATGATCCAAACTTCATATTGAAAAGCGGGCATCTACATATTAATCACTTCATCATGGGGTGTTAGGGTGAAGTAGCAATCATCATCTAGGGCATGCCGACCTTCTCAAATGGCCTCACCACGGCTTTGCATATCCTCAAACGCGACGCTGCCAATGCCAAGCGGATAGACGAACTCATCTGAAATCTGATATTCGAGATCTTCCCTAATGGCGCGGCAAATCTCTTCTAACCAAAATCTCTTCTGGTGATCAGGAACAGGGGGCTGGATCGAGATGATTACATGCATGTCATGGTTCAATGGCGGGTCATCCACCACCATGACACTCCTCTGAATCCGATGGTCTGGCCCACGCTCAATATTGGCACCCAGAAGAGCAAACGCGAACGGCTGGACCGGGAAGTTCGCGATCTTGTTGCCGTAGTTGATCGTCGGCGATGCAATGCTCTTGGACGGCGATGAAGGAGCAAGTTTGGAAGAAGCAAAGGTGGTATTGGAAACAGGGAGACTAGACAGGATTGGGTCCCTCGGATGGTGGAGTTGACAACTGAAGTGGGAGGGGAGGCGTATCGACATGCAAATAAAAATCTTATTTGATATTAATATTAAATCTTCGATATTTCTTTATTTTGATGAAGTCATTTTATCCTCTCTCTTGTAATTTTTTTAAAGAAATATTCGAAGATAAAATACTTAAAATCAAATGATCCTCTTTTCAAAATTTGAGAAAAACTCAAATATGAAAATAACGAAATTCCCAACTCTCTCCGTGGGTCCTTGAGTTGCGTAGAATTTCTAGGATCTAGCCAAAATGCAATAAAATATGATATGCAATGATGACCTAATGTATAACATTCCAAATTGAAAATTTGGGATGTTACAAACCTACCCCCCTTAAGATGAATCTTGCCCTCGAGATTCGGGTTGGCTAGAAAATAGGTGTGGGTGATCCTTCCGTAGGTCTTCGTCTCATTCCCATGTGGCTTCATCTTTGGTATGGTGACTCCGCTGAACGTTGCAAAACTTGATAACTTTGTTGCGTGTGAATCGGCTAGCAAACTCGAGTATCTTGACTAGTTTCTCCTCATATGTCAAATCACTATCCAACTGTATCGCTTGCAGTGGTACTGTATCTCTCAGAGGAATATCAGCCATCTCTGCGTGGCACTTTTTCAACTGAGAAACGTGGAACACATCGTGAACTCCTGACAATCCTTCGGGCAATTTCAACTTGTAAGCAACTTCTCCCATACGTTCCAAAACTTTGTATGGTCCCACAAAACGTGGTGCTAACTTTCCATTAACTCCAAAGCGCTTAACTCCTTGGAGTGGTGATACACGAAGATACAATCTGTCTCCAACTTCGTAAGTTGTCTCCTTGCGTTTGGAATCCGCATAGCTCTTCTGCCTGGACTGGGCTACCTTGAGTCTATCGCGAATCAACCTAACCTTCTCTTCAGACTCTTTAATCAAATCTGGTCCAACCAACTATCGGTCTCCAACTTCATCCCACAACAATGGTGTTCTGCACCTCCTTCCGTACAGTGCTTCCAAAGGGGCCATCTTCAAACTGGCTTGGTAACTATTGTTGTAAGATAACTCTGTGTAAGGCAAATTATCGTCCCAACTAGATCCATAATCTAGCGCACTGGCTCTCAACATGTCCTCCAGAATCTGATTGACTCTCTCAGTCTGTCCATCCGTCTGCGGGTGAAAAGCCGTACTGAACTCTAGCCTGGTTCCCAAAGTTTCATTTAACTAGTTCCAAAACTTTGAGGTAAACTGGGTTCCTCTATCTGATACAATCCTCCTCGGAACTCCATGCAGACATACGATCTTGGTCATGTATATCTTTGCCAACTTAGCACTGGTGTAAGTGGTCTTCACTTGGATGAAGTGAGCTACTTTCGTCAAACGATTGACTACAACCCATATCGAGTCATAGCCGGAATGAGTCCTGGGTAATCCCGTGATAAAGTCCATGCCTAGCTTATCCCACTTCCATTCGGGTATCGGCAATGGTTGCAGCAATCCTGCTGGCTTCTAATGCTCTGCCTTCAATCTCTGACATACATCACAAACTGCTACATACTCCGCAATGTCCTTCTTCATTACGGTCCACCAGAATCTATCCTTCAGATGCAGGTACATCATGGTATTTCCTGGGTGAATCAAATATGGTGAGTCATGGGCCTCCTGCAAAATCAGCTTCCTAATCTCCTGATCATTTGGTATGTATACGCGGTCCTCAAACCATAGGGTATCGTGCTCATCCTCGCGAAATCCCTTGGCTTTTCCTTTGCTCATCCTTTCCTTTATCTCGGCAATCTTCTTGTCCGTCTTCTGCACTTCTCTATTCTTATCCATCAAAGTAGACTGAATCTCCAAAGCTGCTACATAGCCTCTCGAAACTATCTCCAAACATAGCTCACGAAGGTCTTCTGCTAACTCCTTGGGTAACTCTCCTATCATGAGTGTATTGACATGACTATTGCGGCTCAACGCATCGGCTACTATGCTAGCCTTTCCGGGATGATAGTGCAACTTCAGATCATAATCCTTTATGAGTTCCAACCATCTCCTCTGCCTGAGATTCCACTCCTTCTGCATGAAGATATACTTCAAACTCTTGTGATCCATGCATACCTCACAATGGTTTCCGATGAGAAAATGTCTCCAATTCTTCAACGCATGCACTACGGCTTCTAACTCCAAATCATGCATAGCATAATTTAACTCATGGGGTTTAAGCTGCCGTGAGGCATATGAAAAAACTCTTCCTTCCTGCATAAGCATTGCTCCAAGTACTTGACGAGAAGCGTCGCAATACACTTCATAATCTTTGCGTTGATCTGGCGGAATCAACACTGGTGATGTAACCAAACGTTTCTTCCATTCCTGAAAATTAGCCTCACATTCCTTAGTCCATTTGAACTTGGTGTCCTTCTTCAACAACTCCTTCATAGGCTTTGCAATCTTCAAGAAATTCTCAATGAACCTCCAGTAGTATCCCGCGAGTCCAAGGAAACTCCAGATTTCTCCAACTGTCATGGGTGCCTCCCAATTTGTCACAGTGACGACTTTGTTGGGGTCTACCGCTATTCCTTCTCCGGATATAACATGTCCAAGGAATCCAACTTCCTCCAACCAAAACTCACACTTGCTGAACTTGGTGTATAGCTGATGTTCTCTGAGCTTCCCAAGTACTAAATGCAAATGCTCCTTATGCTCCTCCTCATTCTTCGAGTAGACCAGAATATCATCAATGAACACCACAACGAACTTATCCAAAAACTCCATAAACACCTTGTTCATCATGTTCATGAAATAGGAAGGTGTGTTAGTCAGGACAGATGACATAACGGTATACGCATATAGCCTGTACCTCGTGGTAAAAGTTGTCTTAGGTATATCCTGCTCTCGAATCTTCAACTGGTGGTACCCTGATTGCATATCGATCTTGGAAAACACCTTAGCTCCTTGCAGCTGATCAAAGAAATCATTGATCATCGGCAGTGGGTACTTGTTCTTGATCGTTACTTCATTCAATCCACGATAATCAATGACCATCCTTAAAAATACATCCTTCTTCTCCACTAGAAGTACTAGTGATCCCCAAGGTGACGAACTTGGGCGAATATAACCTTTATCCAGTAACTCCTTAATCGGCTTCTTAATTTCCTCTAAATCTTGTGCGAGCATCCTATACGGTCTCATAGATATTGGCCCTGTGCCTGGCAAAAGCTCCACCAAAAACTCAATGTCTCTATCTGGTGGCGTGCCTGGCAACTCTTTGGGAAATACATCCGGGAATTCCTTCACCGCTGGTACTTCCTCCTGTTCAACTCCTGATAAGGAATTTACTTGAGTCCTAATCGGCACATGCCGGGATACATACTTGATCCTTCTTCCTTCTGGGCTGGTGAGCAAAATCAACTTACTAGCACAATCGATGTTCCCTCCATACATCGATAGCCAATCCATACCCAGAATCACATCCAAACCTTGTGACTCTAGAATTATCAGACCTGAGGGGAAAACATGCCTACCTATGGCCAACGTTATCTGAAAACATCCTTGGCTTGCCATATACTCTGCTCCTGGCGAGCTCACTAACATAGGTGTACTAAGAACTTTGGTGGGCAGATTATACTTATCCACAAATCCCCTTGATATGTATGAATGCGATGCACCAGTATCGAAAAGTACGACTGCAGTAAAAGACTTAACCAAATACTTACCTATTACTGCATCTGGCTGGGCTTCAATCTCATCCATGTTAACGTGGTTCACTTGTCCCCTGTTGAAAGGGTTGGGCTTCTTCCCAGAACTTCCATTGTTGTTTCCATTCTTAGCTTCAGGACATTCATTGGCGTAATGTTCGGTCTTCTAGCACTTGTAGCAAGTAATGTGGCTTAGATCTTTCTTGGCGGGCGTTGCTGGGTTGGAACAGTTCTGTCTGTTGCTTCCCCCATTACCATTCTTGGAGCCACTATGGTTGTGAGAACTTCCTCCACTGTGAGTGTGGCCTCCATGGTTATGCACAAGTCCTCCCGAGTTCGGGGTAAGACGGGGTCACTGCTGGGCTCCAGAATTATACTTCCCTTGTCCATACTTCCTCTTGCGGTTATCAATCTGCTGATGCTTCCCTTCAACCATGAGAGCTCTATCTACCAATTGTTGGTAGTTATTAAAGGTTGCTACCATCAACTGCATGCTCAGCTCATCATTCAGTCCTTCCAAAAACCTCTCTTGCTCAGCTGCATCCGTAGCAACGTCATCTGGGCATAACGTGCTAGGTTGCTAAAGTCATCCACATACTGGCTAACGGTGCGTCCTCCTTGGCGTCAGTTGCGAAACTCACGCTTCTTTATGGCCATAGCTCCTGCTGATACATGGGCAGTGCAAAAAGCCTGCTGGAACTGGTCCCATTTAACAGTGGCTATAGGATAGGTGACAGTGTAATTCTCCCACCATGAGGCTGCTGGTCCATCCAATTGGTGCGCGGCAAAATGCACCTCCTCAGCATATGTGCATCCTGCAGTGGTTAACTCCCTTCCAATCCTGCGGAGCCAATCATCTGCAACTATCATCTCGGTGCTACTAGAAAACACTAGCGGCTGCAATCTTAGAAAACGGGCTAAATTGTCAACTGGTGGTGGTGGTGGTGGGTTGTTGTTGTTGTTGTTGTTGCCTTGGTTCTGAACTAACAACTACATCAGGGTATTCTGCTGCTGGATCAACTGAGCGAGCTCCAGTGGAAAAGTAAATCCGGGGTCACGTCTCGGAGGCATCTGAGGGTTTAGAGGGAAGAGAATAGAATAGAATGAGGTCTAGTGAGAAAACACTACCCATATGCACATGAGACAAACACAATCATATCACTCAATCAATCAAGCAAGGGCATACAATCGGTCTAGAACTATCATTACAAAAGTGCTTGGACTATACTATTTACTTGGGGGAATACTTCTACTGATATGGTGGTCAACTAGAAATATTGGTCGGTCGAAGACTCCATGATATCTGCTCCAACTTCATCAACATAGTCATCATCACTAATGTCGGGGTCCGAGTCGGTGTCGTCGATGATGATGTAGTTCTTCGGGCAAGTGCAACCGTCATCTTCTCCTCCTGGCACGGGGTCTCCCATGAATACTCCTAGATTCCTTTCCAGGTCATCATTCTTCTCCACTAGTACGACGATTTCCTCCTCATAATCTTCGCGAGTTACCTTGAGTTCTTCCTCAAGCTCCGTGATCCTTGTCATTGCCTTCTTCAAATCTATCATGCCTGTGCACATCTGATTCTCCTAACGACGAATGTGCTGGTTTAACTCCTGGATGAAAGCGGTAATCGATCTATCCTTCCTGGTGCTGATCATCTCCCATTGCTCATCTCGGCGCCCACAAATCTAGTAGATAGTATCCTTGAGATCCTTGTGGTAAACTTCTCCAATGCATCCCATGGTAATGTGAGCTGCCATAATCTTTCCTAGACTCCAGGTTGGTGCATCAAAGGAAAACTCTATGGGCTTAGTGACTGGCGCGAATGTCCTTCCTGGAAGTTGAACTTGAATCATCCAGTGCTCCTCTTCTAGTAAAGTGGCGTTGTAAGTCCCGGTGAAGCTTGGTATTCCGATGTTTAGGTACCTAGTGACTTCCTTCAACTGGCATCCAAAAGGTGTGTGTTCATCCGGTTGTGCAAACTTGTTCCTTGCGTCCGCCATCCTAAAGAGTAGAAAATGGAGAGGAGTCAGAAATGAGAAAATAGTAGTGATCTAGGGTTTTGGCTGAGTGGTCGTGTCCTACAGTCAGCATGTGTTCTAATACCATCTTTGAAGCGACCAGACCTCAAACAGTCTTATCTCTGTGCATAAGTGTCATCCCTGGATCGGTAATGCTGACACACACAATACTTGAAGGATTTATAAAAGAGTAGCAATCACACACTTATTACATCGAATGTCTCAAAATAGAACTTATTACAATAAATATGGCATAAGGCCATCTAAATACGATAACAGCGGAAGGCTTGGAAGATAAAGTGAGTCCGTCAACTCCACCAGCATCACTGAGTGAAAGACCACGACCTAAGGCTCCTTACTCGTCATCTGGAAAGTCTGCAAGATGATACGTTGCAGCCCAAAAACGGGTCAGCACATGGAATATGCTGGCAGTGTAACACAAGAGAGTAATGAACAGAATAATGCTATAACTACATGCATATATGGATGGTGGAGGTTGTATGGTTACTAGATTTTGCGAAAAGCCAATTTTTCCCTACTCCAAAGGAATAAATTTTATGTAACTATCATGGTAGTTGTTGAACATTGAGAATGGTAAACCCCATCTCAATCCCAATTAAAAGTAATTAATAACCCAATCAAATTATATTTAAGGGTGATGAGATCCACATGATAATCCAAAAACTAGATACTCAAGATGTCCATAACCGGGGACACGGCGAACCATGATTAGTTTGTACAGTCTGCAGAGGTTTGTGCACTTTTCCCCACAAGAATCGATCTCCGCTGTTGGATTTCTCACACTACATAATGTTTGAGAAACGGATGACCGAGACACAGTCTTTCCGAAGAGGTCCCCCTAACCGATAGATAGGCCGGTACACCTACAATCCCTTACATCTGCTAGACCATCATGGAAAGGTTTCCCACAACTTACTCAACTATGCTAGGGCCCGTAATGGCATGTGGCTACAAATGGAAGTTTCCAGCATGAATAATCTTATGATCCCTTTGAGCTTGGGTGGCAGTCCATAGGAAAATCTCACGGTACCCCGGGATTTCCAAAAATACAAGCAATCAATGGATACCCCAGGTGCCTCAATCCACCCAGATGTGTACTAAAGTTGCCACCTTAAGTTGAACCATTAATTAACAATCTCACATCTGTCATGAATACACTCAAACCCAATCCACGTCTATGAGCATAGCATGGCAATATAAGCATAACATAGAAGTAACTCCCAGGGCTTGATAATAAATAGGTGAATAGGTACTACCTCATCTACTTACCAACCCAAAATTTATTTAGATCCTAACCATGCAAGTGTTTGAGGGTTGAAGCTAATGCATAAAAACTAGGTACTAAAGAGGTATGATCAAAGTGTTACTTGCCTTGCTGATGATCCTTGAAACCTATAGACTCGATGTAGCACGCTTCGCACTCCGGGTACTCTATCACAATCAAACAAGCGTACAATAATAAGTCAATAAAGCGCACGGGTAAAACTCAAATAAGAGATCTAACCACAAAGTTCAACTTAAGAACTCCGGTTTGCAAACAGAATCAAATCAAATGAAGCAACCAAACTCAAACGACGAAAGAAACAAGCTTCGGTTACAAATCTGGACTAAAGTCAAATTTTACAGTAGCAAAAACTTGTTTAAGTTGGTTAAACAAAAAGAGGGTTTCGAGACGAAACTCTAGGCACTCGAATCGCCTGATTCCGATAAACAAACGAAAAGTTATACGAAAACGAAAATCGGATCAGAAATCGCGATAAAAAATAATCGCAGGAAATCCGAGAAAAAGAAAAACTGATGAATAGGCTAACGAACGAACATTCGGTGTCTGTGGCTAACGGACGAAAATCGTTCGTTGAAACGAACGTACGAACGGGCGTCCGCTATTTAACTAAACCGGGAAAAAAACCGAACCGGATCTAAAAAACGTATCTAGGGTTCTAAAAAAAACCCGACGGTTTTCTAACGAAAACCGCAGCGGGGGCTCCGGCTACCTCGACGACTCCGGCGAGGGCGGCGGAAGGTCCGGCGGTGGTGGTCGGCGGGGTGACGGCGGGTGGCGGCGCGGGCGGGGGTTCCGGGTGGCGGCAAGGCGCGGCGGGGTCGGCGCGGGCGGCGGCGGCGGGGCGCTGTTAGGGTTAGGGTTTGGGCGGCGGTGGGCTTCGACTGCGGTTGGGCCTCGGCAGCTCGGGTGGCGCGGCTTATAAAGCCCCCCCCCCCCTGGGCGGAGTCCCACTCGGGTATGTCCCGGAGTCGGTTTGACTTTTTTTTTAAATAATTCCAACGTGCAGAAAAAGAAAGAAAAGAAATACTAAACGGACACCAAAAATCCCGAAATAAATTTTCCCCGTCCTCTAAAAATAAGCCAGACAAGGTGAACATTTATTTGGGCCTAAAATGCAATTTTGAAAAATGCATATTTCCCTAATTCAAATAAAAGAGCGATAAAACTCTGAATAAAAATCTTATTTGATTTTAATATTAAATCTTCGATATTTCTTTATTTTGAGGAAGTCATTTTATCCTCTCTCTTGTATTTTTTTAAAAGAAATATTTGAAGATAAAATAATTAAAATCAAATGATCTTCTTTTCAAAAGTTGAGAAAAACTCAAATATGAAAATACTGAAATTCCCAACTTTCTCTGTGGGTCCTTGAGTTGCGTAGAATTTCTAGGATCTAGGAAAAATGCAATAAAATATGATATGCAATGATGATCTAATGTATAACATTCCAAATTCACTAGTGCAGAACCGGGCAATAGCACCGGTTTGTAAGGCCCTTTAGTGCCGGTTCAGGAACCGGCACTAAAGTTTCGGCACTAAAGCCCCCCCCCCTTTAGTACCGGTTCAGCACGAACCGGTGCTAAAGGGGAACCACGTGGTACGAGCCAGCTCCGGGGGCCGGGAGCCCTTTAGTACCGGTTGGTAACACCAACCGGTACTAAATGGTTGTGGATTTAATTTTGTATTTTTCAATTAAATTTGTGTTATCAATTTAATTTAGGATTGTTTTACGTTATAATGAGTTGTAGTCGTCGTCATCATCATCATCATCGCATATTAATAAATAAATAAACTCTAGCTAGCTAAAAATCATCGTAGTCGTCTAATTAGCACTATTTAATCATCATAGTCATTACCGCTAGCTATCTAATCATCATCAACGCTGGCTAGCTTAAAGAGGAAACATTCACTTTGTAACAGAAGCAAAGATATCATCAAGTTCAACATAATCATCACCAACATCGAAGTTCAGGACACGAATATGAGACAAGTACTAATTAAGAGCATGAACTAGTAGCTACTGATCTTGCTGCTCCCTCTCAGGTAGAATAGCATAGAACATGTATAGCTCTCCTGATTCATCATGCTGGCGCATGCAGATGAATCTGTCTCCTAATCTTGGGTTGCACTTCTCCTTACTGCCCCCTAGTACTTCTCTGCGATCGTTAACAATTTTGCTCCAATCTTTCACTATTAAGCATTCTTCGCTTTCAGAAATCCTGAATGCACTCATGTGCAATGTAGGAAATCTTGGTCGTAAGCTAACCATTGACATGCGACCTTTTGTCTCGATCCACTGAGGCACAACTGTCATCGGAAGTCCTTGTTGAACAACATCGTATAGTAATTAATATACTAAGCAATGAAAGTTTAGCTTCAAAAATAATGTATGCAAAAGATGCACTAATTAAGGACAAATATTTAAAATCTTACCATCTTTTGATTATAGATGTGACCGTAGTTCAATACGATCACCATTGGTCACACGTTTTGAGTACTAACATTTCTAAGTTTAGGAAAAAAATTTGTCTTGACAGTATTAAGATCCTCAAGCCATGAAACATAATGACTTATCTCCTTGCAGTTTAGTTGAGCCCCGGGGCAGTAGTAGGTCCTGTCTACCAAGCGCCGGACATGTTTGCTTGAACCGAAATAAGCTGACAATACAAATTAGTTGTCAACTATTTTTGAATAAAACTGTATCAAAGACATAAACATATGCATGCATGGTTGAGAAAAACTCACCAAATGGTAGAACTGGAGGCGTTTGCACATCGACCCAGATGTCTATATTAACTTCAATATCATATTCCGGACGAATATCAAAGGTGATAACCATATCAGGCTCAAATGCATAAGCCTTGCATAGTGCTTGCCAAGTTTTGCATTCAAAATGGGTGTATGTGTCTCCATTATATAATTTGACGTTGAAAGTATACCCATGCTCCGTCTTCAAGTAAACTCTCTTTACCTCCATATCATCTATAGCACTAAAACCTATCTTATCCAAGACAAAAATTCTTGCATGGCAGGGGATGCGCTAGTAGAATAGTGAAAATTTAAAAGTATAAGTTGAAGCAAATGAAGCATAAGTTTTGCATTCAAATAATAATTGACAAAGTGACTTATTGTATCAACTTCGAATGTCTCATCCAGCTTGATGCTGAAGCGCCTACCATCAACAAGAAAATTTTGGTCGCACAGGCCACGCTGGTCTTCACAGTGTTCGCACATAATAAAATCTTTTTCGTCGTCAGATGACATTTCCTATGTTCATATAGGTGAAACATTAAACACCTATATCTAGCCAAATATAAATTCATCTAACATTTGACATTAATATATCTAACTATATATTCAATTGACATTACTATATATTTAACTTTTCTATCTAATTCATCTAACATTCGACATTAATCTAACATTTATATAAACTCAAAATATATAAAAAATTAAATAAACAGAAAAACTCATTAACAAATAATATTTTAATTAGATCATCAAATCTCATATACCTAAATTTTCTTACTAAAAATAAACTAGTTATATTAATTATTCAACTAGTTCTAATCTCATATACCTAAATTTTCTTACTAAAAATAAACTAGTTATATTAATTATTCAACTAGTTCTTATCTCATATACCTAAATTTTCTTACTAAAAATAAACTAGTTATATTAATTATTCAACTAGTTCTAATCTCTAGTTCGACAATTTTTCTATCTAGCTAGCTAATTCATCTAACATTCGACATTAATCTAACATTCGATCATCTAATTAACTTTTCTAAAAACAGAAAATAAGTAAAAAAAATGTGTGTGTGTGTGTGTGCATGTGTGTGTATATATACGTATATGTGTGTACGTATGTTTGTATGTGTGTGTGTATGCGTGTGTGTGTGGTATATGTGTGTGTGCGGCCCCGTACGCCGCCGCCCCGTACGTACGAGCGGGGGCGCCGGTGTGTGTGTATGTGTGTGTATGTGTGTGCGGGAGCGAGAGAGAGAGAGAGACGTACGGCCGCGGCGATGACGACGGACGGCAGAGGCGTTCGGGGCGGCAGTGCGAGATGACGACGACAACGGGCGGCGGCAGGGACAGCGCGAGACGACGGACGGCGACGGGCGGCGACGACGGGATCGAGCGGCGCGCGCGGCGGAGGTTGGAGACGAAGTGGGAGATGAAACTGACATTTTCGTAAGTGCTATATATATAGGATGGGCCTTTAGTACCGGTTCGTGGCTCGAACCGGTACTAAAGGCCTATTTTCACCAGGCCAAGCGGCGGGAAACGAAGGCCTTTAGTACCGGTTGGAGCCACCAATCGGTACTAAAGGGGGGGCCTTTAGTACTGGTTGGAGCCACCAACCGGTACTAAAGGCCTTGCGCTACCACCCCAAAGTTTAGTCCCACCTCGCCCGGCGAAGGGCAGCCGCACTGGTTTATAAACCCAGCCGCGGCTACCTCTTCAAACTCCTTTATATAGCAGGCTTCTGGGCCTAATTAATTAGGGCGCGCTGCCCTGTGAGTCTGCTGGCCCTTCTGGGCCTGCATTTGCACACCCTAGGTCTGGTAGACCCACAGGGTAGTGCGCCAACAAATTTTTTATATAGTTTTTTCTTTTATTTATTTTGAGTAGTTTTTTATATAGTTTTTTCTTTTCTGCATTATTTATTTTCTTCTATTTATTTTTGAGTAATTTTTTGGTATAGTTTTTTTTATTTTCTGCATTATTTATTTTTGTATAGTCCGAAACCTTGAAAGTTTGGTTAAATTGCATTAGTTGTAAGTCCAGTTAACATGGATGCTTATGATGCAAGAGCAACAGCAAAAGTGAAAATTTGGCACAAATAGGTAGTTGTGTAACTAAAATAGGTAGGAGGAGAGATAGCTCTTATGTCACAAAAAAGAAGTTGTATCAAACCTCATCTATACAGCCCAACCGTGGCTCGTGATGCATATATATGCATATCAAATGCACGGTTGGGCGTATGATGGCGAATCCGAATGATTTGTATTCAGTCGATGAACTAGTAGATGTATGCAGTCGATGAACTGGTAGATGTATGTAGTCGATGAACTAAAAGACTTATGCAGGGAAGGTGAGAGGTGGGCTATATATAGGGTCGTCTGGCTCACAAAGTGATTGTGGTAGTTTCGATCCAACGACTCACATGAGCTAGGAAGAAACACACCTTTGATCCAACGACTCGCAAGAGCTAGAAAGAAACACACGATCCGTGTGATTCTTCCTGATTGGTGGGATGCACATTAGTACCCACTCTGGGCTTCGGTGAAAGTTGTACATTAGTACCCACTCCGGACTCCGAAACCCTGATACTCGGAAAGAGTTTGTCCAGTTTGTACACGAAGTGCGTCCAGTTTTTATATAGTTTTTTCTTTTTTGCATTACTTATTTTCTTCTATCTATTTTTGAGTAGTTTTTTATATAGTTTTTTCTTTTCTACATTATTTATTTTCTTCTATTTATTTTTGAGTAATTTTTTTGTATAGTTTTTTTATTTTCTGCATTAATTATTTTCTTCTATTTATTTTCTTCTGGAAATTGAATGCTGCATACTGAACAATTAGGTAAATGACCGAAAACAACAAATGATGTCAGAACATGTTGGAAATTGATGACGTCGCTTTAAATGCTGCATACTGAACACAAAAGAAGTCCGGAGTTTAAATAAGTTATTAAAAATAAAAAAGAGGTGCAATGCTGGTTAATTTGCTTCAAGCCATTTGAAATAGTGTAGACTGCACGGCACATAGCTCAGTGCAATCTATGCTGCAGTGCAGTCTACACTATTCCGAATGGCTTGAAGCTAATCAACATGTAGGTGAGCATTGCGACTCTTCGTCATTGTCTGTGCACTCACGGCTTATAAACCGCTCATACTGCCTCTCTCTTGGCGAAGATCACAAGATAGTTTGGTTAAGTTGCATTACTTGTAAGTCCAGTTAACATGGATGCTTATGATGCAAGAGCAACAGCAAAAGTGAAAATTTGGCACAAATAGGTAGTTGTGTAACTAAAATAGATAGGAGGAGAGATAGCTCTTATGTCACAAAAAAGAAGTTGTATCAAACCTTTTATGTCGGATCTAGAACAAACCAATCGGTATCGCCATCATACAGCCCTACCGTGGCTCGTGATGCATATATATGCATATCAAATGCACGGTTGGGCATATGATGGCGAATCCGAATGATTTGAATTCTGTCGATGAACTGGTAGATGTATGCATTCGATGAACTGGTAGATGTATGTAGTCGATGAACTGAAACACTTATGCAGGGAAGGCGAGAGGTGGGCTATATATAGGGTCGTCTGGCTCACAAAGTGATTGTGGTAGTTTCGATCCAACGACTCACATGCGCTAGGAAGAAACACACCCTTGATCCAACGACTCGCAAGAGCTAGAAAGAAACACACGATCCATGTGATTCTTCCTGATTGGTGGGATGCACATTAGTATCGGTTCGTGGCACGAACCGGTGCTAAAGATTGGCAACGAACCGGTACTAATGGTAGCAGCCCGGCTAGCCATTGGAATCGGCACTAATGGTCACATTCATGCCGGCTCAAATTCAAACGGGCACTACTCTGTCAATGTAACTGTAAAGATTGGCAACGAACCGGTACTAATGGTAGCAGCCAGCTAGCCAAGAATTGGGTTAGCTCCATTGGCAACTACTCTGTCAATGTAACTCTAAAAATTGTGGTTCACATTCATCAAAACCTATGAAAAGTGTAATCCTCTAGTCTTTTTTTATTGGATAGAAATTGTTTTTGAAGAAATTTCTTAGTCAGTAGAGTTTGCCAAAGTCGAGTTTTTCCCAAGTCACTTACACAAAAAGAAGTCCGGAGGTTTAAATGCTGCATACTGAACACATAAGAAGTCCGGAGTTTAAATAAGTTATTAAAAATAAAAAGAGGTGCAATGCTGGTTAATTTGCTTCAAGCCATTTGGAACAGTGTAGACTGCACTACAGATAGCTCAGTGTAATCTATGCTGCAGTGCAATCTACACTATTCTGAATGGCTTGAAGCTAATCAACACATGTAGATGAGCATTGCAACTCTTCGTCATTGTCTATGCACTCACGGCTTATAAACCGCTCATACTGCCTCTCTCTGTGATGATGACTACAGCACGCCGCTTGACTTACGAGACACATACCAGAAGCATAGGGTCATGTCGATGCCAGACAACTTGCTTGAGTGATCACAGTACTGGTACTCCCTACAATGCTATGCCCTAACTTGCTTGAGTAGAGTAGTAGAGTAGGACTCTGCTCTACTACTAGCACCGGAGGAGTAGTATATTCTAATCTAAAATAGTTACAAACTTCAATGCCCGAGCGTGGAACGACTACGAACCATGCTCAAAGACCGTGTCTACGTGGTGTTTGGACATGGGCGACAACCTCAACACCAACGGTGCTACTCCTGTTGCACCGTATGTGTTTCTGTCCTTCTTGTTCGAAATCGTGGTAGAATTCATGTTTCTACTCTGTATCCTACTACTATGCTAGTCCACATGATTAGTTTCATCTCTGTTATAGCCGTAATGATTTATTTTGTGCTTATTCGGATTAAATCTCGTAGTAACTTGCTCATATATTCAACTAGCGCAACGTCCCCTACAGCCACTCCCATTTCATGGATGGCCTGGTCGATGTTGGAATTTTGCTAGTAGGCCTTTATAAGGTGAGCTTTTCTACCACTTGTATGAGCATGAGAAGAGGAGACCTACACACGCGCTCCTCCTCCTCGCTCGCCTCGTCACGACGCGCCGCGGGTTGCGGGATTGAGCCGAGCCGAGGACAGAGCTATACTCCCACGACCTACCCGGCCTGCACTATATAATTTCTCACCACCTTTCCAGATCATTGCGCCGCCAAGCAAGCCTTCTCCATCCCACCTTTCGGTGTGCACCGGGAGAAGGGATAGCAGGCCTCCGGAACCCCGCCTCTCGTGATCCTGTACAGGAGAGGGGCGATCTGGTTTTTGTGGAGCTCACTCGCGCGACTGCTGGCAGCGACGACTTTGCGAACGACGACCTGTTCCCCGACCTCGGCAACCTCATCCTCGACATGGGCGACAACGTCAACGCGGGCAACCAGTGAGATACAGGGTGTAGGAAGCGGTTTGGGAATTTGCATGCCTTTCCAACCACTGAGATACTCCATACAAAGTACGATAGAGAAATAACCACCGAGAAGGAAGCTAAAAGTAAACAATCGAACGAGCATTTTTGCATTTGTTTTGCATTGAATCGTTTCACAAGCTTGACTAGTGTTGTTTTTCTACTTTTACAAAAACCGCATCCTAATGTTAAAACGTGCATTTGCACGTACATAAGTAATAGTAGTACTCCCTCCATCTAGGTGTATAAGTCTTCCCTCCTTCTTGGTCACGGTGCACAACCGAACATGACTTATTGACTTGGATGGAGGGAGTAGCACAGTCTGCAAGCATATAACGAGATAGACGTGTAGTGCAATAGTATATAGTAAAGTTTGTGCTATATGCACGTACTTGCAAAATGCGTACGAATACACACGGTTTCCAAACTTTCCCTTTTACATACTTAATTAAGGACGCTAAAAATTCCTGAACGTTCGGGATTTATCATTTGCGTCCCAAAACTAATAAGATCGCCTTACAAAACATAAATTATACCCCCCCTAAAAGCCATGGCGCTCGCAGGAGTGCTTGCGGCGCGCCATAAGTGCCCTGGTGCACGGCCATTTCCCAGTGCACCGACACAACGCCTCTTCCTCAGCCTCGCAACTCGCGAGGTGCTGATTGGCGGCTTGCCGGCGGGCGAGCGCGATCTCACCGTTGTGGTGATCCGGCGCCAACAGGTACTCCTCCTCGCTAGAAGCGTGCACCCGGTCCATGTACCGCCAGGCGTAGATGAGGCGCTTCGGCCCGACTGCACTCAGGGCGTCGGCACGGGCGTCCTCCGCCACACTCACGGCCCTCGCACGAGCCTTTTGCCAAAGAGCCAATTGCCTGACTCTCTCGGACACGACATAGGCCTCCTAGGCAGCTTGTTCCGCGGTGCGCTTCTATTCCTCGGCCTTCTTCTCTGCCTCTATTTTGGCATGCTCTGCTGGAGGCAAAGCCTCCCACAAGGCGACATTCATTTCTTTCCAAAGCTCCTCAAGGCTGGGGGGGCTCGGCGGGTGGCGTGTCGTTCTCCTCGTAGCGGGGAGCCAATGCATCCTCTGGCGCGCGTGCTGGCGAGATTGGGAACGCCGACGCATCCACCTCGACACGTCGCGGCGAGGAGCGGAACGCCGATGCGTCCTCCTCGACTAGTGGCGGCGAGCAATGGAACGGCGCATGTTCAACAGTTCAGCAGTTCAACGGATGAGTGGGTTGCTGGGCTAGATGTTGAGTACACCATAGTCCTGGGACGAGAGAAGGATCTAAAGGACGAAGAGAGGAAGAAGCCCGCCATGATCCAGGTTTGCATACATAACGTTTTCTTGGTCTACCACATATGCCATGCCGACGTTGAGTGCCAGGATTTTAAGAACTTCCTCAAGGAAAAAAGAGTGAAATTCGTTACTGTGGGCTTTAAGAACGACAGGGATGTCCTGCGTCGAATAGGTCTCGTTGTAGGCTAGCCCTTTGATCCCCAGAAGGGAAGCCTGGTGTCCTCCTCTCAACCTTCAATGTTGACCCGGGCAGCAGCCATGATTGATCCTTCGTACGCTAAACTGAAGAAACCTCATCATGAGTTTCATCATGCATGGGAGTCGAACACATTAGATGAAGATCACATCCTGTACGCAGCAATGGATGCCTACCTTTGTTTAAATATATACAAGGGTTGGATGAAGAAGCAGAGCCCCATGTCCGGCTCAATCAAAGAAGCGTCGGCGAAGAGGAAGAGGAAGAGGGACGAGGATGAAGTCGAGGACGTGGACTCGGACTCCAAGTAGGTGGCAGTGCCGTCGCTCATGCTGGTTCTACTGTAGTGTCAAGCGGACTAGTTGCTTATTAGTATATTTTCAAGGGTGTGTTGTGCTGAGGCCCCAACAGAACTATGTTTATGTTCTTTCTCGTTATTTGAACTCTTTAGTACGTACAATATTACTAGTACTATGTCTTACTACTGTTCTTCTTGCAGTTGGTACTACTGCTCATATCTTCGTGTTCCTACTGTACTTAATACATTCGTACTAGTAGTATAATTTCGGTCAGTCGATTTGTGAAAGAAGTTCGACGGAGCGAAGGAAGAAGATGGCAGAAGAGGTGGAAGACGCCCTTCTAGCCATCCATGTTGCATCAAACGGCTCACATGAGTCGGCTGGCCCAAATTGCTCCTTCAGATTGCAGGATCCACGTGGCATTCAAGGTCTCGAAGGTAGATTCTACGTCCGCACCCGGTTTGCGGGCTCCACGTGCACACGACCTGCTTCCGCCGTGACAGCCACCATGGGCGCCTCCTCCGCGTGGACGGAGAAAACAATGACACACTAGTTCCTCCTCGCCGGCGTGCTGGAGCACACACTCGTCCTCCTCTTCATACGCTGCGTGCATAGACGCAGCTCCACCAGTTGCTCGCGTGCTTGGCAGCGCATCGGCATCGCGAGGAGGGACTGCAGACGACGTGAGAAGGCGAGCCTTCGGCTTCATGGCATAGGGATGGCGGCGACACGGCGGTGATGGGCGAGAAATTGTTGGCCGGAGCAGGCGGGCGCCGGCATGCCAATGGCGGCGGCATATTGATGAGTGCGCGTGTGGGAGCTTACATTAGTTTTATATATAAGGTTGGTCAAACTTAAAAGAAAACCGTAGTAGTACACGTAAACATTAGACTTAGGCAGCTCTTTTATTAGTTACTAGCTTATGTTCTTGCCCATTGTGACCAACCTTAGTACCACCACCATGATACGGAATCCTGTGCAAGCGCGTGAACCGTGGCTGCGCGGCCGATCGAACGGTGCGTCACCGTGTCGCACTCGAAGGACATCCACTGAACATTTTTGTGTGTGTGAAAACAATCCTCGAATATTACTCAACTTTTTTCCTGTGAAAGTTCTTGACGCTGCAAAATTTCCATGCATTTGAATTTAGCTCCAGTTTGTATTTATTTGGATTTGGACGTTTTAGGTGCACCCTAGTTTATTTAATACTGATTTTGTGTGTGTGACTGAGAGAGAACGTGTGTATGTATTCATATGTGTGTTGTGGCGAAAGGGCAATGTGGAGACGGTGTGCGTGTGATACAGACATAGAGAGGTGTGAATGCGCAAATGATCGTGCATGAGTGAGACATAGACAGATGCCGATACGTTGTGTATACATGAGAGAACGGTCTTCTAGTTTACTTGTGTGTGTGAGAGAGAGAGAGAGAAAGAGAGAGGGAGAGAGAGACAGAGAGAGGAGCATCCGTAACACAACAACCATCTCTCTCGATTCGTCTGTCCCTCGCACGGTCGCACGCAACACATGCATCAACGCGCACATTTTGACACCCTCACCCGGCCCCTGCCCACCTCAAGGCCCGCACAATCTCTTCGTGAATACCCATTTCTATCCTTAGGTTTGTTTTCTCTCAATATCTGACACACACACACACACAAAGACACACGCAGCACAACACACACACACACACACTCCCCCGAGCACACAATTCATCCCATCCAAGGTTATACGGCGACCACTCTCGCTTGTGCTTCTTTGCACCCCAACATGCACAACACCTCAATCTTCAAAGAGGGCAACGAGAAGATCGAAGACGGTGACCACACCACGCTAGAGAATGCGGGATCATTTGGAAGCAGGGTGATGTGACGACGGCTGACTGACTCCTCCCCCCACCCTCTCTCTCGCTTGCACAAAATTACCAATCCCTCTCTCCCCCGCACAAAATTGTCAATCCCTCAACCCACGAGATCCTTCCCCTCTCGTCCATGTTTTTCCTGCTCTCTCATCAAACATGTTGTCTCTTCTCCATCCACGTATATAGAATCCAGATGCACACGCATCTCATGTATATTACATGTATGCATCTTTCTCACAGACCTAACTTCTTCCTCTCTCTCTTTCTCTCTCTCTCTCTCTCTGTCTGTCTCATTAGGTTTGTCTCCTACTCTCTCGTCCACATACATACAATCTTTCCCGCCCTATCTCCTCCATCTTCAAAAGCTCTCTCTGCACGTTTCATTCACACATTGAGATATATCAAAATGTTGCTTCTATAATGGCTGATGTAGAGTTATGGCTGTTCTTGTTGCATCCTACAAAGTAATAAGTATGAAATGCATTTAGATTCTCATTTGACTGGGATTATGTGAGTTTGAGTATGTTGTGAAGAACTATAGACCTTGTATACATCTTGGGATTTGACAATGATTGTAACTATTGAATTGTATAGACCATTACATTCGAAGTCAATAGCCTAATATATTTATTTCACAATTTCAACAAATGATTAGTTCACTACAAACTAAGAAAACAAATGTGTACTCCCTCCATTTTTATTTAAGTCCGCGTATTAGCATTTGTCAAAGTCAAGTTTTGTAAACTCTCAGAAAGCTTATAACAAAAAATAATAACATATACAATAACAAATAAATACCATTAGATTCATTATTGAATGTACTTTCACATCATACATATTTGTTATGGTAAATGTTTATATTTTTCTATAAACTTGGTCAAACTTTAGGAAGTTTGACTTCGGTCAAACCTAATATGCAGAGTTTACTACTACTACTACTCCCTAGTTGCTTAGCCGAATCACTCAACACGCCACATGGGGAGTCCAGTGTCACAAAATTTTGAGGTCGGCGGGAAAATCTCCCGCGACCCTGATTCGAGCAGTGGGAAGTTACCATCATAGCCTTCGGAATAGGCCTACGGATGACGCTTGGTAGGGGGCTGTTTTCGTAACTTCAGGTTCACCCTACCCAGCCAACCCCACCTCGGCACCCAGAGTAGTACACCTGAATACTCCCCAATTTCTATCCCCACTGCAAAATAGACTTCTCCAAGGCACCGCAGCCTTCGTGCTCCTCCCCTTTAAATCGGCGCACTCGTCCACCGCAGCGCATCTGCCTCATCGATGACCTCGTACGACGCACTGGAGCCTGTCCACCGTCGTCGTCGTACATGAAGCCTCTTCCCCGGCATCATCTTCCATTGTCTTGGATCTGCTTCCCGGAAGTCGACGCCAAGCACAGAAGTACCACCGTCGTGGACAATGAACTGACTCCCGTTGCCGACCATGACTCACAGAGGCCGCCGCGACCATCGTTCTCCTCCTCGATTGGTAATGTGTGTATTAAATCACTTAGTAGTAAATGTGCAGTTCCAATTTTGTTCATACCTGCCCTTCAAATTTCCTGGGCGCTATTGTTCCCGTAAAAGTAATTGGTTATAGCCTCCATTGTCCAACAGAATATCAGCTTGTAATTGTGCGTCGCTCCTGTATCGCGCTGTGCTTGGGTAGGTTTTTCATCTGCATCCAGTAGTGTGGCAAATGATGGAAATGTTTTTAGAACTAGCAAAATGCCCATGCATTGCACGCATCAAGATGCATTTGTATGAGTAGTTTATCTTGTTGGAGATGCTCTGACATGGCATACGGGTGCTTTAATGTTGCCCACAAGATGCGTGAGTATTACTAGTAGTATATTTTTCTTGCCATGTTGAGATTTTAAAACCACGAGTGCGAACATGCAGAGGAGCAATGAAGACCAAACACGGGATATTCGGGACATCTTCAAGGAGCGTGGCAAGTTAAAGAGGAGCTGCACCGAACCTATAAAACGAGCTTTGGTAAGTAACACCCTTTCAATTACTTTCGTGTAGCCTCGTGTTCTTCGATGTGTATATGTTGTAGTTTCTGTTTCTCTTAAGCCTGGTGTTCTTCGATGTTTAATAAGAAGAGTCTTAATCATCCTAATGCTTTCGTTTTTAGCTTGATGTAGGAAGTGGGTGTTCTCACCTTGTAGTCTGTTTTTATTTATTTATTCCTTTTGAATTCACTTTTCCGAGTTCTGTTTATCTAGCTTCTACTAAATGGATCTAGGTTGCTCTGAGTATTGATCTAAAAAAGAAGTAACTTCATGCCAGGATGCAGTTCCTGCTAGGAGGGAAGTATGGTCAACCTCGAGATCATGTTTCCAAAATGAGGCTCCTTTACACACAAGGTGCCAGTTCCCTAATGATGCTGGATTAGACACAAGGTGCAAATTCCCAGATGATGCTGGATTACACACAAGCCAGGTGGAGTCGTCAGTTGTTCGTGTCCTCGTGGCATTAGTAAAGGCTGAAAGAAAGCGTGCAGCAGCCCTTGAGAATGTAGCTGAGTTCCTGAAGAAGCGAAAAGAGCAATCAGATGCTCTCTTCACCCAAGCCAAAGAAGAGATGGAAGAAAGCCAGAAATAAGCTAGCAGAGGGAGAGCAGGCTAGGCATCTCCTGCTATCTAAAACTGTTGTCAATACAAAATTTCCTTCGTAATAGCTAGGTTCAAATGTTTATCCAGTCAGCATGCCTGTTGTGATGTCCGTGCATCTACTGATGTGGCACAAAATGTTTTTTTGGGTCATGTAATAACAACAATTAGTTTACAAACAATAACAGACTAAGCATTGTACATGGTATAGTTCACGCGCAAGCTCGACATTCCAAGTTCAACTTCCACATCAAACTCATGTACACAGATATCTGCACATTCATACATAATGTCCGCAACCATGATTCACTTCAAAGCCAAAAAAAATGTGAGGAGAGTTATAAATAAAGAAAATCCTCTACTAGTTCCTGCTACCAGTGCGAGCACAACAAGTCAAGACCATGCGTAAATTAATTATATTTTAGTCATTTTTTGTGTTCTAAAATGCCTGTCGGCTCGTGGAAGGACGTGTTGCCGGCACACACGCGGATTCAATGAAGGCAGGCGGGGCAGTCTTAAGCTGGTTGCACGCGGCGAGGAGGCGCGCTCAGCCGGGCCTGCAGCGAGTGCAGCCCTCTTGGCCGGCGCGTCGGTTCAATGCCCGCGCTATGAGAGGTCGCGTCCGTGTCGGAGTAATTACTCCCTCCAGTCCTTTTTTGTTTGGGTATAACAAAATCTCATTTTCCATTCACATTTTAATGGTAGGAGTTGTGTGTGTGTCTGTGAGAGAGAGAGAGGAGACGGTAGTCGGGGTTGTCTGGTCGGTAAAAAATGAATAATGTCAGTCTGGGATGGAGACGAAAAGGAGACCACAACAAATGTTGTGTCTACACGAGAGATAGAGAGAGTAATTTTAGTGGTATGAGTCATATGTAGAGACATATAGGGTGTGTGAGAGAATCCCATAGAGAGAAAGACAAAGTGAAAGACGAATGGAGACTATGTGTTTGGCGGTGAAAAAGAAAGCTTAGGCACCGAGTGATACCAGAGAACAGTAGAGACGTGAGAGATAATGAAAACCATGTAATTTATAATGATAGGGAGAGTGTGACACTTCTCAAGGGAGACATCGAGAGACCATGTTTGCGAGGATAGGAGCAACATGAAGTGAGCGTGCGGGTGAGCTGGAGAAAAGAGAGTGATAGCTACCTGAAGGAGCATGCATGCCAGAGAGATGGGCGTGAAAGGAGTGAACAAAAAAGGGATTGGAATATTTGAATTCGAGATGATGGTACATGTAATCCATACTCGAACCAAAATTGATCTATCAAACATGCATACTCATATGAATTCACGCACATATATGTTATTTAATATGTAGATATTACAGATCCATACATTTTAGTAGAACATAATTTGGTTAAAAAAATTCGAATTCAACCTGAAGATTTCGAGATCGTTGTATTTGTAAATCATATTATACATATGAAGGAGCGGAATTCTTTGTTGTGCTTTTGAAAGTATATATAAAAGAATGATGTATATAGAATGTAATTCCAATTGAAAATGGTTCCCGCCCAAAAAAATAGAATACAAACGGGATTCGAATTGAGTTGGCACAGTAAACATGCACTCTGCAAAATTTGAACGAAGCGGGGAAAGTCGCAGTAACCGCCCGAAACCAACATCTGCGAGATGGAAATCACTACTGCCTATCCCTGCCACGCAAAGCCTATATGCTTGATTTATATAGGTTTTGATAGGGGTAGGTTTGTAATTTCACCCAAACATGACGTAATCGTATCTCACCCGGATTCATACACGGTGGGTGCCAAAACATAGTGTGTCCTCGACCGAAATCGACTCCCTCCCCGATTCATATTCATACACGGTGGGTGCCAAAAACAAACTCGTCGGCAAATATTCGGTGTATGCGAGATTACCGTCCTATCCCCAACCGACTAGTGTTGCTGTGATGTAGTAGAAATTCGAAACGGGGCTAAGTTTGTAAATTTCCTCGCATTTGAGACAAGCGCGCCCTGAATACATGGTTCCCCCTTCCTCTCTACCTCCCTTTTTCCCATTCGTACTCTGTGGGCGCCAAAACACCCTGTCCACCCACCCTCCTCCATCCACCGCCATCCGCCACCCCATCCACCGCCGTCCTCCTCCACCATGCCGGAGCTGATACCCCGACGCCGCCGTCCATTACAAGAGATTGACCTCTCTCATCCACGGCTTCGGACCGGGATCCTTGCATCCCGTCCTCTCGCTTCATCCCCACTGTCGTCCACCTTGCCGGCGCCGCTCCTATGACCGTCTCGTCCACCGCGCCCCGCCGCCACCGTCTACCCTCCTAGATCTGCTTCCACGCCGCCTTCAGCCGTCGCTACCGCAGCACCGTCAAATTCTCAGCAGATGCGTACATGGCCCCGCACTAGAGGCGGTACTCTTTCATATCTGCTCAACTTATTTATCGCAGCAAGAAAATAGATCGCCATTGCTTTACTCTGATTTCTTGTCTTGGTTCCGAAGTTGCCTTTGTCCGGTTTGCACCTTCAGATCCGCCATGGCACGCTCAACACTATACTCGCAATGCTTACGGTTTTCCCCTTTTATATTCCACACTAGTTAAATCACAGTAGACTAAATTTCAAAATTGGGTCAGTCGATTTTTCAAAGCTCGCTGGAGTTCGCCGGTGCGATCGAAGGGGCTCGGGTGGGGACGGTGGTTGTGGGGCCTTGTCGAACGCAGAAAACTCAACGCGGGTGGGGGCAAGGGTGGGGGTGGCAAAGGAACACATGCGGTGGGGCCGGTGGTTCGGCTGGCGGCCCGTGCGGTGTTTTGTACGGGAAGCACAGTATGTTCCTTGTCAGGAAGGGGAGCAGGGACATCTGCAGTCAACGGCTGATAGAGCTGGCCTCTACGTGATCGATAGGCTTTAAATTACTAGCGGCAATTCAACACCGTAATTTCCATCCAGTTCCACTTTCCCGATTTATATATCCTGGTTATGGTGTACCCCTGTTATGTACACTATGGGGTTGTTTGGTTTGTGACTAACTTTGCCAAAGATTGCCACACCTAAGGTTAGGCAAGTTTGACCAACTTAGGTGAGTGTTTGGTTCAAGCCACATCCTAGGCAAGCCACACTTGGACGCCACATGGCATACACACAAAAAGTGTGGCAAGATTCCCTTAGGATTGCCAACTTATGGCTCTCATTTTGATGAACTAACCTTGGTCAAGTTTGGCAAAAATGTGTGGCAAAGTGTGGCAATGCTAGTCCTAAAACCAAACGGCCCCTAGGATCTGCCTAGTTGTTGTGTGCTCTTGTTATCATGGTTTGGCAATAAAATCTCTATACGGTATATTATGAACCTATCATCTGCCAGCTATCCTTACTTCTGGAGCCTATTTTTTTGTGTACTTGTGCCAGATTATATAAATGCACGCACCATATTACAGCACACATGAGCTCTCTCATAAGAATCCAGTGATAGCACACAAGTGTTTACAGGGGCGCCCCTATATTAGAATATCATCTGCATTACAAAGATAATCTCACAACTATTTATGTTTTCATGGTTCTCAGATATTATACGCAATTACAGTGAATATTAGAATCCGCACATCAGAAGAATATTGTGGAACACTGCAATGACTTACAAAATTGGCAGCAAGGCATTGAGTGCCATTCTGGAAGCAATGAAACTCGTACGCTCCCCACCCGCTGATTCTTGTTCAGAATATCATCCTAATGACTATTCTAACCTCGAGGAGTCAAAGGCAGATGGCCTATCCTGTTCACCCATCAAGGTGCCTGTTCTAATTTGGCAACGTTTTATTGATTGCGCGTATCTTGCATATGTTGTCTTGCAATTGTTCTACTTTGTTGCACCGCCATCTGCTTAGTTTACTCATCATATATGTCGAGATGCCATGCCCATCCATTATCAATACATATTCCATCTGTCATCATACCATGTTTTTCCACTCAAATGTTGTTCTTGTGCATCAGGCATCAAAAAGCAAGAGGGTGATTGCCGAACCTGAAGGAGCACCAGCAAAGTCCTTGAAAAATGTGGTGGTGCCGGAGAAATCAGACAGCGCCCCACTTATATTAGATGTACAACCAGTGACACAAAACGTAGGAGCGACTCCAGCAGACTGTACCCATACTTCACTGGCCACACCACTAGCAGCACCACACAGGACCTGCACTCCAACAAAAGGTATACCGATTTTATTTGCCATAGCACCAGCTGTACCACAGAAAAATCCCACTCCAGCAAAAAGTACAGCAAGTCCACCGGCCGAAGACCTATCCCAACTGCAGAGATGGCCAATTCCTGCTGATTAGCCCCATTCCATTTATTCCCAGTTTAAAAGATAATGCTTTCAATGTTGTTAGGGACTACGTGCATATATTTCCATCATGGGAAGATTATTGTGAAGACAAACACCATTTTCACATCTTCCTATCCAACTTACGTGTAAGTGCTATTATTCATGGCTATTATTTTCCTATTTTTTGCTAATTGAACACATCAATGATTTACATTACATTGTTGTAACTAGGCGAGGGTCAATCTGGATAGTCATGACGAGCAAAGCTTGCTTGTGCTTTTCAAGGAAGCATTGCAGCAGTATCGGTGTTACCTGAGGAAATCACACTTTGATGGCAAGTATATAAACGAATTTCCGGTGAAGTCTCCTATGCTAAATTTAGAAGACACTGAATGGAAAAACCTTGTTATGCACTGGTCTCGTTCCCAGGATGAGGTATTGTCTATGAAATCACATGACAATTTGAACTTCTACTTTTCCGCATGTGCCTTACGGATCTTTTTTGTAGGAAATCTGCTCGAAGAAGAATTCCGGTTTGACAAGAACGACAGGATATCGCAAATATGCTGCCCACTGCTTTGCTCTTGTTAGTACCTGTTGTCCTCTTTCATTGTACTTGCATACATACTTGGTTCATTATGTGATAGCAGTATGCCTGATAGCTTTCTTATCAATTGTTCGCTCCAAATTATCTGATCTGTATGAAAGGTTACATTAGTGTAGAATATATCCAATGCCAATGTTTTTTTAGCTCTGCATTGTTCTTGTAAGTACATGCTGTCCTTTATCAGTGTACTTATAATGATAGGTAGTTGTTCATGTACCATCACTCTGTAGCTTATTTTCCTTTGCCCTCCATTTTCTACACATCAGATCTATATTTACTCTTACCATAAGGTTGGTACTGAAGAAGTTTAGCTGTGCATTGCTCTTGGTTGTACCTTTTGCCTGTATTGCTGCACTTACATTTATAGCTACTTGGTTATGTAGCATCACTCTTCATCTTATCTTAAATATTCTCCATTTTTTTCATATATTATCACATCTATATTTACTCCTAACAAAATGTAGAATAAAGGCAATGCTTTTGAAGAAGATTCTGTGGTAAAATTCTTGAATTACCCCCCCCCATGAATAAGTTTGTCCATCTCAAGCCTTCCAACTTTGTTGTATATATTTGGTTAGGCATGACTACAACAACTGTTTATTTTTGGTGTTTGCATCAAATTGCTTGCTTAAATTTTATTATATGTAGTTCATAAACAAAAGTTCGTCCTTTCTCAATTTAAGTTTTCAGTTGTACAACCAAGTTCCTTCTTAATACCATGCAAATTAAACTATACAGAGCAAGTGATCTTCTTTTGCACTGCATGTATGCTTCTGTTCTTCATCTGTAATCCAGTGGTGTGGTGAACCTACCCACTACAGCACAATGTCATATTCTGCAATGTCTTAACTATGAAAAATGTCATATCATTCTACTATTATTTAAACCGTCTCTTTATTTGCCAATCTGAAATGGTATAAATTGACAGCACACTAACCATTGATACTTATGAGTTCTTGATCTGTAATCCAGTGGTGTCGTGAAGCTGCCAACTCCTTCACAATGTCATTTCCTGCTATGTCTTGACCTGAACAATACCATATTGTGTTAATGCAAATTTAAACTGTGTCACTTTATTCGTCAGTAAGAAATGTGATGAATTGTCAGCACTAATACTTTTATGTGCAAAACATGTCATCTGTCTGCTTGTTTATCTTTCAGAGTGAGGAAGATATAAGTGTTGAACAAGCGCAACCTCATCATCTTGCTCAGCTGCTTGCGCTGCAGCTCCCCAGCAGGGCTAACCTTTCTTGAACTCTATTGAAGTGCTGTCGGTTTTGTATATTATTTTGTTGGCGTGTTTATTTGCACTGGTGGCTATCTTTGATGCCCAGTGTATGTAATATGCTATCTGCTTGTGCTTTATTATCATAGTGGCGAACTTTGATGCCCAGTGGACGTAATATGCCGTAATTTCTTTATTGTATAGTATAGGTTTTTTCTTATTCACAATGCTGCAGTTATTTTACTATATATATATATATCCTGACTTCGCAGTAAACCGGCCAAACCGTAAAATTATGGTACATAATCGGGCCGTCATGCAATCACGATGTAGGTTGGGCCTGAAATGTGTCTATCAGCTCACGAGCCGGCAGCAGCCCGAAATGAACCCCGGCCCATGATTGTGCGAATCAAATAACAGGCTTTTAACAGGCCGAAAAATTGTCTCGGTCCTTGTTTGGCCCAATCAGATATCGGCTGCGAGCAGGCCGGATGCAAACCGGGCCGTAGTTAGGCCCAACTATATGACGGGCTTTTAACAGAATGAAATTAATATAGGGCCGAAATGTTAAACGGTCCCTTAACAGGCCAAAACTAATATCAGGTCGAATTACTAAGTGGGCCTTCAGCAAGTGGGCCAAAAGCATAGTGTCTAGTTGACGGGCCAAATCTAATATGGGCCATAATTAGGCCCAAAACCTCTTAAAGGGTCGGACCTGATCTGGGCCGTAATTTGGCCCAGAACGTGGTAGCCTTTTAATGGGCCAGATCTCATATGGGCTAGTATTAGGCCCGGAGCGTGGCAGGCCATTAATAGACCGTATCAAATATGGGCCGGCATTTGGCCCAAAACATGGCAGCCAGTTAACGAGCTGGCCTACTAGGGTCCTCAAAATCTTGTGGGTCTACAGCTGGACCGGCCCATTAATGTCGGCAAAATCTCGTGGGCCTTTAGCTGGGCTAGCCCATTATGATCCGCAAGAATTTTGTAGGCCTTTACCTGGGCCGGCCTATTATGGAACACAAAAATCATGTGGGCCTTTACCTAGGCCGACCCATTATGGCCCGCGAAATCTTGTGGGCCTTTAGCTGGGCCAGCCCATTATGGTCCGCAAAATATCGTGGGCCTTTAGCTGGGCCGGCCCATTATGGTCCGCAAAATCTTGTGGGCCTTTAGTTGGGCCGGCCCATTTAAACTTGTTGTGTCGTGCCACGTGTCGACGTATCATAGGCGCCTTCTGTCCAGTGAGTGGATGACATCTGTCCCGACGATGAGCCAACATGTGTTTCCTCTAGCCAATGATGATTTTGCACATGGAAAATCCCCATTGGTCGGGGCTGTTAACGGGTTATCGGATCCAAAACCCGACCCGATAGCTTAACGGCGTTCTGTTACGGTGGATGCCACGTGTCGGCCACCCTTGATGGAAGCACTTATGTGACGCGCGGTTTATCATCATGGAAGTGGTCACTTCCGTGATGATAATTTTGGTAATGTCATGGAACACTTCTACAACAGCACAGGTAGGACTATCTTGATTCTGTCATAAATTTGTCATGGATGTACATGCATGACAAAAAAAAGCGACCTACTATGACAAACACGTATCATCACGGAAGTGTATTTTTTTTGTAGTGTCTATTGCTCGTTTCATGGTTCGCAACTACCAAGTGATTCGAGAAGTCCATCAGAATGGAGTTTCTTCATGCGCTTTACACCAATATGACCTAAACGGCAGTGCCACAAATAAGTTGCACTATCATTCTCAACTCTGCATCTTTTGGCTTCAATACTATGAACATGTGTATCACTACTATCAAGATTTAGTAAAAATAGACCACTCATCAGGGGTGCATGACCATAAAAGATATTACTCATATAAATAGAACAACCATTATTCTCTGATTTAAATGAATAACGTCTCGCGTCAAACAAGATCCAGATATAATGTTCATGCTCAACACTGGCACCAAATAACAATTATTTAGGTCTAAAACTAATCCCGAAGGTACATGTAGAGGTAGCGTGCCGACGGCGATCACATCGACTCTAGAACCATTTCCCACGCGCATCGTCACCTGGTCCTTAGCCAATCTTTGGTTAATCTGTAGCCCCTGTTTTGAGTTGCAAATGTTAGCAACTTAACTAGTATCAAATACCCAGGTGCTACGGTGAGCATTAGTAAGGTACACATCAATAACATGTATATCAAATATACCTTTCACTTTGCCATCCTTCTTCTCCGCCAAATACTTGGGGCAGTTCTGCTTCCAGTGACCTGTTCCTTTGCAGTAGAAGCACTTAGTCTCAGGCTTAGGTCCAAACTTTGGTTTCTTCACTTGAGCAAAAACTGGCTTGCTGTTCTTCTTGAAGTTCCCTTCTTCCATTTACCCTTTCTCTTGAAACTGGTGGTCTTGTTGACCATCAACACTTGATACTCTTTAATGATTTCTACCTCCGCATCATTTATTATTGCGAAGAGCTCAGGAATCGTCTTATCTATACCTTGCATATTATAGTTCATCACGAAGCTCTTGTAGCTTGGTGGCAGTGATTGAAGAACTCTGTCAATGACACTATCATGAGGAAGATTAACTCCCAGTTTAGTCAAGTTTTTGTGGTACCAGAACATTCTGAGTATATGTTCACTGACAGAACTATTCTCCTCAATCTTGCAACTGTAGAACTTATTGGAGACTTCATATCTCTCAATCTGGGCATTTGCTTGAAATATTAACTTCAACTCCTCGAACATCTCATATGCTCCATGATGTTCAAAACGTCGTTGAAGTCCTGGATCTAAGCCGTAAAGCAAGGCACACTGAACTATCGAGAATCATCAACTTTGCTCTGCCAGGTATTCATAACATCTAGCGTTGCTCCTGCAGCGGGTTTGTCACCTAGTGGTGCTTCCAGGACGTAATTCTTCTGTGCAGCAATGAGGATAATCCTCAAGTTAAGGACCCAGTCCGTGTAGTTGCTACCATCATCTTTCAACTTAGCTTTCTCTAGGAACTTATTAAAATTCAACGGGACAACAACACGGGCCATCTATCTACAACAACATAGACATGCAAAATACTATCAGGTACTAAGTTCAAGATAAATTAAAGTTCAATTAACCGAATTACTTAAGAACTCCCACTTAGATAGACATCTCTCTAATCATCTAAGTGATCACGTGATCCATATCAACTAAACCATGTCCGGTCATCACATGAGATGGAGTAGTTTTCAATGGTGAACATTATTATGTTGATCATATCTACTATATGATTCATGCTCGACCTTTTGGTATCAGTGTTCTGAGGCCATATCTCCATATGCTAGGCTCGTCAAGTTTAACCCGAGTATTCTGCGTGTGCAAAACTAGCTAGCACTCGTTGTATGTGAACGTAGAGCTAATCACACTCGATCATCACGTGGTGTCTCGGCACGACGAACTGTAGCAACAGTGCATACTTAGGGAGAACACTTATACCTTGAAATTTAGCGAGAGATCATCTTATAATGCTACTGCCGAACTAAGAAAAATAAGATGCATAAAGGATAAACATCACATGCAATCAATATAAGTGATATGATATGGCCATCATCATCTTGTGCCTTTGATCTCCATCTCCAAAGCACCGTCATGATCACCATCGTCACCGGTTTGACACCTTGAGCTCCATCGAAGCATCGTTATCATCTCGCCAACTATTGCTTATACGACTATCGCTACCGCTTAGTGATAAAGTAAAGCAATTACATGGCGATTGCACTTCATACAATAAAGCGACAACCATATGGCTCCTGCCAGTTGCCAATAACAGTGTTACAAAACATGATCATCTCATACAATAAAATTTAGCATCATGTATTAACCAGATCACATCACCACATGCCCTGCAAAAACAAGTTAGACATCCTCTACTTTGTCGTTGTAGGTTTTACTTGGCTGCTACAGGCTGAGCAAGAACCGTTCTTACTTACGCATCAAAAACCACAACGCGGTATAGTGATTGCTTTTTGATCTTCATTGAATCCGATTCAACTAAAGCTGGAGAAACAGACACCCACTAGCCACCTGTGTGCGAAGCACGTCGGTAGAACCAGTCTCGCGTAAGCGTACGCGTAATGTCGGTCTGGGCCGCTTCATCCAACAATGCCGCTGAATCAAGAATCAACAAGTGATGGCAAGCAATATGTATATACCCACGTCCACAACTCCTTTGTGTTCTACTCGTGCATATAACATCTACGCATAAACCTGGCTCAGATGCCACTGTTGGGGAACATAGTAATTTCAAAAAATTCCTACGCACATGCAATATCATGGTGATGCTGTCACATCCCTAGCTTCTGGCATTGCACTATGCTAGTTCATATGTGCATCATGTTTAAGTTTCAAATGAACTTGAAATGGGGATATTTTAAACCCTAGCATCAAAGGAATTCACTAGGTTCAACTAAAATATTCTCAGTGAATCCAAATGGATTTCAAAAATGTTTATCATTTCTGGAAAATGCTAGAAGAAATAACCAGAGGTGTTGCACATTTTTCCATGGCATATTTGGTCCCTAAATTAAATCATATAGTATTGGCATTTGGGCATATAAATGCTATTAAATATTTTAAATGCTCAAATAATCTTAAACTAAAATGTTTGATGTTGGTTATATTCCAAACAGGGGCATTGAGCAGTTTCATGATTTTTGGATCTATTTAAGTATTTTAAATAAAGCCCTAAAGACTACAGAATAATAGAAAACAGAAACTAAAATAGGAAAAGCAGAGAGAGAGAGAAGATACCTATGTGGCACCCACCAAAGCCCACCTGGCCGGCCCAGCTGGCCGGCCCAGCCACCTGGCCCCTCCCCTGTCGTCTTCCTCCTGCCAGGAGGATGGAGGCGCGTGCCCACCCCGCATCGGCCACCTCCTCCCGCCCTGCCTGCCTAGACGACACCACAGAGACGCCACGCAACACCCTGACCCCTCTCACTCTTCCGCTGTGGTAGTTGAACCCCTTTCCTCTGCATGACCTGTCATGCCACAGTAAATAGATGAAACCCACTAGCATGAGTAGGATGTTTGAGCCCTGATGTGCCTACTCATTCTTGCTTGTTTGTCATGCCTGCTATTTCTTAGAGTTGTGTCAGGTCTGATTCATCGGGGATGAATTGGAAAGTTGTGAACATGTCCAACTGTGTGTGAGCTAAGTGTGTTGAACACGATTTGGGAAAGGTATCGATGAGAGGCCATGTAGGAGTACATGGTGGGTTGTTTCATTGGAACCGTCCTTAAGCACCGAGATCTGGATGTGTGATTTAAGAACCAGCTACTACCATGCATTGGGATCCTTAATTGACCCTCTCGGATTCTTAATCACCCTAGTCCTCTGTCCAAGAGTTGCAACTAGTTTCTGGTGTTTATAGGATATGTGTTGGCAGCCGTGCGTAGCGCTGACCCTAGGGGTGGGCTATGATGCAGTAGATACACGGTGGTCGGGTATGTCGGGCTCCCGTTTGGTGTCTCAGAACCCTGTACACATCATTCGGGGCCGTATGTGGAAACCTCGGCTGGACTCCCTATGGATGGAACCTGGATAGGCGATAAACCTAGACTAGAGACTTGAGTGTTTAGGTAGGCCGGGGCCGACACCCTCGTTGGGCTTCCGCTTGAAGGTTGCCGAGTACATGTCGTGGAAACAGTGGTAAGTGGTGATAGCGTGTGTGAAGAAGTACACCCCTGCAGGGTTAACATCATCTATTCGAATAGCCACGTCTGCAGTAAAGGACTACTTGGTTGCCTGTATAGTTCATAGACAAGTGAAAGTGGATACTATAAAATGCGCAAGATAAGCGTGAGTGCTATGGATGGCCTTCTCGTAGGGAGACGGGAGCGGATCCATAGTGGTCTATTGATATGGTGAATATGTGGACTTGTGTGCGCCACCTCAAAAGAGTTGCTTGCAGTCATAGTTCAGGTTAGCCACCGAGTCAAAGCTGGCTTGCTGCAGTTAAACTCCACCACCCCCTTTGTTGATAATGATGCATATGTAGTTAGTTCTAATGTAAGTCTTGTTGGGTACATTTTGTACTCACATTTGCTTAATTTATGTTTTGCAGAGCGACTTCAGTCTCGCTAGTAGTTCCACGTGGGCTTCGACGTTTAGCTTGATACCTCAGCTACGATCTTGTGCCCTCGGCAGGATCTGGTAGATAGTCAGGCTTCTCAGCCTTTTTCATTTGTAGATGTCTGTACTCAGACATGTTAAGCTTCCACATGTGCTTTGATCTATATGCTCTGAATGTTGGGTCATGAGACCCATGTTTGAAATATCTCGCTCCTCGAAGCCTATTGAATAAATACTCTGAGTCATAGAGTCTTGTTGTGATGCCATGTTGTATTTGCACATATCGAGGATGTTGTGAGTATGATTGAAATGCTTGGTATGTGTGGGATCCGACAACCTAGTTGTTTATCCTTGGTAGCTTCTCTTATGGGGAAATGTAGTCTGGTGCTTCCATTGAGACATGGTAGTCTGCTACAGCCCGGTTTACCGGCGTCCTGCTAGCCTAGTACTACTGCTCTGGAACACCTAGACTGGCCGACATGTGATTCACTTTGTTCCTGTGTCTGTCCTGCTACCTCTTGACCACTGCGTTGGTTTTCCTCGAAGAGGAAGGGATGATTTAGCAAAGTAGCGTAAGTATTTCCCTCAGTTTTTGAGAACCAAGGTATCAATCCAGTAGGAGGCTACGCATGAGTCCCTCGTACCTGCACAAAAGAAATAAATCCTCGCAACCAACGCGAATAGGGGGTGTCAATCCCTACATGGCCACTTACGAGAGTGAGATCTGATAGTTATGATAAGATAATATTTTTGGTATTTTTATGATAAAGATGCAAAGTAAAATAAAAGCAAAGGAAAAGCAAAAGGAAATAACTAAGTATTGGAAGATTAATATGATGAAGATAGACCCCGGGGGGCCTAGGTTCCACTAGTGGCTTCTCTAGAGAGCATAAGTATTCTATGGTGGGTGAACACATTACTGTTGAGCAATTGACAGAATTGAGCATAGTTATGAGAATATCTAGGTATGATCATGTATATAGGCATCACGTCCGAGACAAGTAGACCGACTCCTGCCTGCATCTACTACTATTACTCCACTCATCGACCGCTATTCAGCATGCATCTAGAGTATTAAGTTAATGAAAATAGAGTAACGCCTTAAGCAAGATGACATGATGTAGAGGGATAAACTCATGCAATATGATGAACCCCATATTGTTATCCTCGATGGCAACAATACAATGCATGCCCTGCTGCCCCTACTGTCACTGGGAAAGGACACCGCAAGATCGAACCCAAAGCTAAGCACTTCTCCCATTGCAAGAAAGATCAATCTAGTAGGCCAAACCAAACTGATAATTCGAAGAGACTTGCAAAGATAACCAATCATACATAAAAGAATTCAGAGAAGATTCAAATATTATTCATAGATAGACTTGATCGTAAACCCACAATTCATCGGTCTCAACACACACACCGCAAAAAGAGGATTACATCGAATAGATCTCCACAAGAGAGGGGGAGAACATTGTATTGAGAACCAAAAAGAGAGAAGAAGCCATCTAGCTACTAACTATGAACCCGTAGGTCTGAAGTAAACTACTCACACTTCATCGGAGGGGCTATGGTGTTGATGTAGAAGCCCTCCATGATCGATGCCCCCTTCGGCGGAGCTCCGGAACAGGCCCCAAGATGGGATCTCATCGATATAGAAAGTTGCGGCGGTGGAATTAGGGTTTTGGCTCCGTATCTGATCATTTGGGGGTACGTAGGTATATATAGGAGGACGGAGTACATCGGTGGAGCAACAGGGGGCCCACGAGGGTGGAGGGTGCGTCTCGGGGGGTAGGCGCGCCCCCTACCTCATGGCCTCCTCTTTTCTGTCTTGACGTAGGGTCCAAGTCTCCTGTGTCTTGTTCATTGAGAAAATCACGTTCCCGAAGGTTTCATTCCCTTTGGACTCTGCTTGATATTCCTTTTCTTCGAAACCCTAAAATAGGCAAAAAAAATAGCAATTCTGGGTTGGGCCTCCGGTTAATAGGTTAGTCCCAAAACTAATATAAAAGTGGATAATAAAGCCCAATAATGTCCAAAACAGTTGATAATATAGGATGGAGCAATCAAAAATTATAGATACGTTGGAGACGTATCAAGCATCCCCAAGCTTAATTCCTGCTCGTCCTCGAGTAGGTAAATGATAAAAATAGAATTTTTGATGCGGAGTGCTACTTGGCATAATTTTAATGTAATTCTTCTTAATTGTGGCATGAATATTCAGTTCCGAAACATTCAAGACAAAAGTTCATATTGACATAAAAATAATAATACTTCAAGCATACTAACTAAGAAATTATGTCTTCTCAAAATAACATGGCTAAAGAAAGTTATCCCTACAAAATCATATAGTCTGGCTATGCTCTATCTTCACCACACAAAGTATTTAAATTATGCACAAACCCGATGACAAGCCAAGCAATTGTTTCATACTTTTGACATTCTAAAAACTTTTTCAATCTTCACGCAATACATGAGTGTGAGCCATGGATATATCACTACAGGTGGAATAGAGTGGTGGTTGTGGAGAAGAAAAAAGGGGGAAGATAGTCTCACATCAACTAGGCATATCAACGGGCTATAGAGATGCCATCAATAGATATCAATGTGAGTGAGTAGGCATTGCCATGCAACGGATGCACTAGAGCTGTAAGTATGCGAAAGCTCAAAAAGAAACTAAGTGGGTGTGCATCCAACTTTCTTGCTCATGAAGACCTAGGGCATTTTGAGGAAGCCCATCATTAGAATATACAAGCCAAGTTCTATAATGAAAAATTCCCACTAGTATATGAAAGTGATAACATAAGAGACTCTCTATCATGAAGATCATGGTGCTACTTTGAAGCACAAGTGTGGTAAAAGGATAGTAGCATTGTCCCTTCTCTCTTTTTCTCTCATTTTTTTATTTGGGCCTTTTCTCTTTCTTTTTTTGGCCTCTTTTTTTTCTTTTATTTTTTTATTTTTTTTCGTCCGGAGTCTCATCCCGACTTATGGGACAATGCTCTAATAATGATGATCATCACACTTTTATTTTCTTACAACTCAAGAATTACAACTCGGTACTTAGAACAAGATATGACTCTATATGAATGCCTCCGGTGGTGTACCGGGATATGCAATGACTCATGAGTGAAAAGTATGAAAGAATTATGAACGGTGGCTTTGCCATTAATACGATGTCGACAACATGATCATGCAAAGCAATATGACAATGATGGAGTGTGTCATAATAAATGGAAAGGTGGAAAGTTGCATGGCAATATATCTAGGAATGGCTATGGAAATGCCATGATAGTTAGGTATGGTGGCTGTTTTGAGGAAGGTATATGGTGGGTGTATGATACCGGCGAAAGGTGCGCGGTATTAGAGAGGCTAGCAATGGTGGAAGGATGAGAGTGTGTATGATCCATGGACTCAACATTAGTCATAAAGAACTCATATACTTATTGCAAAAATCTACAAGTTATCAAAGCAAAGTATTACGCGCATGCTCGTAGGGGGATAGATTGGTAGGAAAAGACCATCGCTCGTCCCTGACCGCCACTCATAAGGAAGACAATCAATAAATAAATCATGCTCCCACTTCATCACATAATGGTTCACCATACATGCATGCTACGGGAATCACAAGCTTCAACACAATTATTTCTCAAATTCACAACTACTCAACTAGCATGACTTTAATATCACCATCTCCATATCTCAAAACAATTATCAAGTATCAAACTTCTCATAGTATTCAACACACTCATATGAGAATTTTATTATTCTTGAATACCTAGCATATTAGGATTTTAAGAAAATTACCATGCTATTAAGACTCTCAAAATAATCTAAGTGAAGCATGAGAGATCAATAGTTTCTATAAAACAAATCCACGACCGTGCTCTAAAAGATATAAGTGAAGTACTAGAGCAAAATTATATAACTCAAAAGATATAAGCGAAGCACATAGAGTATTCTAACAAATTCCAAATCATGTATGGCTCTCTCAAAAGGTGTGTACAGAAAGGATGATTGTGGTAAACTAAAAAAACAAAGACTCAAATCATACAAGACGCTCCAAGCAAAACACATATCATGTGGTGAATAAAAATATAGCTCCAAGTATAGTTACCGATAGAAGTAGACGAAAGAGGGGTTGCCTTCTGGGGCATCCCCAAGCTTTGGCTTTTAGGTGTCCTTAGATTATATTGGGGGTGCCATGGGAATCCCCAAGCTTAGGCTCTTGCCACTCCTTCATCCATAATCCATCAAATCTTTACCCAAAACTTGAAAACTTCACAACACAAAACTCAAAGTAGAAAAATATCGTGAGCTCTATTAGTGAAAGAAAACAAAAGGCCACTTCAAGGTACTTTAATGAGCTCATTATTTATTTATCTTTGTGTTAAACATACTGTATTCCAACTTATCTATGGTTTATAAACTATTTTACTAGCGATAGATTCATCAAAGTAAGCAAACAACACACGAAAAACAGAATCTGTGAAAAACAGAACAGGCTGTAGTAATCTGTAGCTAGCGCAAGATCTGGAACCCCAAAAATTCTAAAATAAATTTCAGGACGTGAGGAATTTATCTATTAAACATATACAAAAATAATTAACTAAATAGCACTTTCCAAATAAAAATGACAGCAGTTCTCGTGAGTGCTAAAGTTTCTGTTTTTTACAGCAAGTTCAACAAGATTTTCCCCAAGTCTTCCCAACGGTTCTAATTGGCACAAACACTAATTAAACACAAAAAACAAAAACCAAAACAGAGGCTATATAAATTATATATTACTAAACAGTATCAAAAAGCAAGGAATAAAAATAAAATTGGGTTGCCTCCCAACAAGCGCTATCGTTTAACGCCCCTAACTAGGCATAACAAGCAATGATAGATCTAGGTATTGCCATCTTTGGAAAGCAATTCTTCAATGAGGCATCTACCATCTTTAGGAATTTCTTTTTTTATTAATTATCAAACTTTTAGGCACAAGATCGAAAAATTCATTTGTAACAAATGGTTCCTTAATGATAGCAAAAAGATTGGGATGAATACTTATAGATTTGAGATCCGCAGTTTCCTTACTAGAGGATTCACCCTTATTTTTAGGAACATACATAAGCCTGGCAATTTTAGTGGGAGGACTTGGAGTATTCTTTATGGAAGAAAAACCGGTTCCCAAGTTGGTAATAATATCCTCATGTTTATCGATCCTAGTGGAATCGTGATTTATTTTCTCATTAACTATGGGTTCCTTTTCTTTAATATTTTTCAAAGTAAGTCCTACTTTAGATCCATATTGAGAGATTCGGTTGTGGATCTTTTTATCCAAATTTTCAATTAACTCTACGGTAGCAACCTTATTTTCAATAATTTGAAGCCTTTGCGTTACATGCTCCAAAGTTAATACAGTTCCATTAACCAAAAGAGGGGGTGAGCCAAATAAATCTAGCATAGCATTATAAGAATCAAAAGTATAGCTACCCAAGAAGTTCCCTCCGGTAATAGTATCAAGAACATATCTATGCCATGGAGTAATGCCTAATTAAAAATTGCGAAGAAGAACGGAAGTAGATTGCTTCCTGGTAGATCTATTTTGAGCATTGCAAATTCTATACCAAGCGTCTTTTAGATTTTCTCCCTCCCTTTGCTTAAAATTTAGAATTTCATTCTCGGGAGACAACGGAGAAGATAAGGGACTAGCCATAACGATAAGCAAACAAACTAAGACACAAGCAAAAAGCAAGTGGGCAAAAAGAGGCGAATAGAGAAAGAGAGGGAGGATAGAGAGAGAGGGCGAATAAAACGGCAAGGGTGAAGTGGGGGAGAGGAAAACGAGAGGCAAATGGCAAATAATGTAATGCGGGAGATAAGGGTATGTGATGGGTACTTGGTATATTGACTTTTGCGTAGACCTCCCCGGCAACGGCTCCAGAAATCCTTCTTGCAACCTCTTGAGCACTGCGTTGGTATTCCCCGAAGAGGAAGGGATGATGCAGCAAAGTAGCGTAAGTATTTCCCTCAGTTTTTGAGAACCAAGGTATCAATCCAGTAGGAGGCTACGCGCGAGTCCCTCGTACCTGCACAAAACAAATAAATCCTCGCAACCAATGCGAATAGGGGTTGTCAATCCCTACACGGCCACTTACGAGAGTGAGATCTGATAGATTTGATAAGATAATAATTTTGGTATTTTTAGGATAAAGATGCAAAGTAAAATAAAAGAAAAGTAAAAGAAAAGGGAAATAACTAAGTATTGTAAGATTAATATGATGAAGATAGACCCGGGAGCCATAGGTTTCAGTAGTGGCGTCTCTCGAGATCATAAGTATTCTACGGCGGGTGAACAAATTACTGTTGAGCAATTGACATAATTGAGCATAGTTATGAGAATATCTAGTTATGATCATGTATAGATGCATCACGTCCGAGACAAGTAGATCGATTCCTGCCTGCATCTACTACTATTACTCCACTCATCGACCGCTATCCAGCATGCATCTAGAGTATTAAGTTAATGAAAACAAAGTAATGCCTTAAGCAAGATGACATGATGTAGAGGGATAAACTCATGCAATATGATGAAAAGCCCATCTTGCTATCCTCGATGGCAACAATACAATATGTGCCTTGCTGCCCCTACTGTCACTAGGAAAGGACACCGCAAGATTGAACCGAAAGCTAAGCACTTCCCCCGTTGCAAGAAAGATCAATCTAGTAGGCCAAACCAAACTGATAATTCGAAGAGACTTGCAAAGATAACCAATCATACATAAAAGAATTCAGAGAAGATTCAAATATTATTCATAGATAGACTTGATCATAAACCCACATTTCATCGGTCTCAACAAACACACCGCAAAAAGAAGATTACATCGAATAGATCTCCACAGGAGAGGAGGAGAACATTGTATTGAGATCCAAAAAGAGAGAAGAAGCCATCTAGCTAGTAACTATGGACACGTAGGTCTGAAGTAAATTACTCACACTTCATCGTAGGGGCTTTGGTGTTGATGTAGAAGCCCTCCGTGATCGATGCCCCCTCCGGCGGAGCTCCGGAACAGGCCCCAAGATGGGATCTTGTGGATACAGAAAGTTCCGGCGGTGGAATTAGGGTTTTGGCTCTGTATCTGATCGTTTGGGGGTACGTAGGTATATATAGGAGGAAGGAGTACGTCGATGGAGCAACAAGGGGCCCACGAGGGTGGAGGGCGCGCCTGGGGGGGGGGGGGTAGGCGCGCCCCCTACCTCGTGGCCTCCTCTTTTGTGTCTTGACGTAGGGTCCAAGTTTCCTGGGTCTTGTTCGTTGAGAAAATCACGTTCCTGAAGGTTTCATTCCGTTTGGACTCCGTTTGATATTCCTTTTCTTCGAAACCCTAAAATAGGCAAAGAAACAGCAATTCTGGGTTGGGCCTCCAGTCAATAGGTTAGTCCCAAAAATAATGTAAAAGTGGATGATAAAGCCCGGTAATGTCCAAAACAATAGATAATATAGCATGGAGCAATCAAAATTATAGATACGTTGGAGACGTATCATGTCCCTTCAGGGAAACGTTACGCGGTGACTTCCGGAGTCCTGTTAGCCTAGTTGCTACAGCCCGGATTCACACGCTGATGACCGACATGTTCGATGTTGTTTCATGTATGCATGTCCCAGTAAGTGAGTGCCACTTTGGGTTCACGACTAGTCATGTCAGCCCGGGTTCTCTGTCAGATGGATGCTAGCGACACTATCATATACGTGAGCCAAAAGGCGCAAATGGTCCTGGGCCAGGTAAGGTGCCACCTGTGGGAATACCATGCATGAGGCCGCAAAGTGATATGAAGTGTTACATGCTAGATCGGTGTGACTTAGGATCGGGGTCCTGATAGCTTTGGTATCAGAGCCTGACTTCTCGTAGGATTACCAAGCCAAACTGGTCGAAGCTGTGTCTAGAAATGCTTTAGTTATGTAAGGGAATTGATTGTGGAAGGGAACGTAAGGCTCTTTTAACTCCTTTACCTTATGCCCTTCCGCTCCGAGTCACCCTCATATTTTCTAAGGGGATTAAGAACTAGGCTTCTCATCTTTCGATCAGGATCACGTGTTACTAATTTGTAGACTTATAAGATTGATGGTTTCAAGCCCCAGTTCAGTTCCTACTACCTCCATGTGATGAAAGTTGATCTCAGAATCTAGATATTGTGATGTTGAGTGGTTATGCCACCATTTTGCAGTATGTCTCAAATCTTTTTGAGCATTTACAGCCGTTATGCTGTCCGAGTCATCCTAGGTTTCTAAATAGTGTGATGCATTTGAAAATCCCTTCTTTCCTTTCCCAATGTTCCTTTGGGCCAGTTCAACCACACTAATCGGTGAGTTGAGTTACTCTATTGCCTCGACATATATGTTGGAGCTATTATTATGACCCTAGGTGTTTTAGGGAGTCACCTAGCGATCTAGCCATGTTTTCTATCCCTAGTGTGATGATTCTGGCCATTATTCTCGAAAGCATCTCGTGATGTTATTAGTTAGTAGGTATCCTTTTCCTGGGTTCTTGAACCCAAGATTCACTCTACTTACCTCGTGTTGAGAGTGTTGCTCGTACCTTTAGGTTATTAGTAACCTTTGCGATAGTCCTCGAGGTTCGTGGTATTCTCCTTCTTCCAAATACCATGAACTGCTTATGGCAGAAGTTCTTTTGAAACAAAAGATCACAACAAGAGTGCTCTTGATGAGTTCTCCATTTTAGATTATGACTCTGCCAGTTCTATCTTTCTGCATGGGTTATCCAGAAGAAATATGTTGAACTTGTTTGACATGCTAATCTATGCATCCACAACTCACAAAACCATATGTTCCTATGAGTTGTTCCTTTGTAGTTGTATTCCAATCCTTGTCTATCACTGGATAGTCAAGTTTACGTGTGCTTTCATGTTTCCTGGGGCACATTATTCTCATGGTCCGTCAAGCCATTCTATTCTGGAATTACTAGGAGAAACAAACTCCAGTACCTTATCCATTCCCTGGATTGGGTCAAAGTAGTTGTATTCCACAGATAAGAATGCCAATCTAGCTTTTGTTCTGTTCTACCTGTAGTATTACCGTCTTATGTCAAGAATGTCATGATAATTGCACCAACTCTTATGAATTCTGGATGCAGTGATACTTCTCGCCATCATCATTCGCTCCTTGGTTCCATGTTGTTGCAACCGGAATACCGACAAGTGAAATGTGATGCGTGAAATCAATACTCCTAGCAACTAGTTGCTTGGTAGCAAATGGACAATATTCTCATTCTTAGCGTGTTGGTTATTGAGTCATAATTCTAAGATAGATTGTGCTACCTAGTCCTTACTTCCAGTGCACTTTTCGATCAATGAGTTAGGATAGTGCGAACCCTTGCTTATTTGATCATATCGTCTTGCCTGAGAAGCAAGATTGTTCTTGAGATTAGTGACATATCGGTGGTTCGTGATTTTCCGAAGATCTTCGTGGAAGTATTACCTGGTTGTCACCTGACCGCTATGTTGAGTTCGTGATCAAGTTGGTTTTCTTATAAATCACCCCTTCTCCAAGAATCTATGCTGCATACACCTGAGCAAGTTGGTTAAGCTAAACAACAACTTGGAGAGTTGGAGGATAAAAGCTTTGCCTAACTTAGTTCATTATAAAGGGATATCTTTGCGTTTGTGTGTGTGTATTGAAGAAAGATGATATCTTCATTGATTGATCCTCGTGATCAATTGTTGGATCTATTGTCTTATCCAATCCTTGATTTGAGTATGGGCTATTGTCAAATCAAATCAGAACCAACGATGTTCGTAATGTTGTCTTACTGATGGTTGATCCCTCGAGCATACACCATTACATCCTTTGGTCTGACTAATGCTATCGCCTTGTTCACATGATGGTGGAAGTCCAGTGATATGGAAATTCTGATGAGTTGCTGTTGAACACATCAGCAGCATTTTTTCTCCCCCATGATTCATGTTGAACATCAACCTAGTGTTGAAAGCATTGTAAGCTATGCCTTCATGTTCCGTTCATGAAGCTTATGCTTGGATGGAAGAAGTGACTTCCTTGAATTCATGTGCATTTATTATTACAGCACTTTTATTAAGAGCTAACCGGGCTTATAAAAGGACTTCGATATCCTCGTTGATGGTTCCCCACCTAAACTCGGTAGTGTTTTATTATATGACTACTACGTGGTCATGCTTGTCTTGGACAGCGTGTTCACAGGTTTGTAGCAGAACCAGCTCATGTTTTGGAGCTTGCTATCGTAGTTCATTTCCCAAGAATCTCGCAACGTTATCTCGTCGAATTGTGTTGCAACTTTTCTTTTCAAACATGTTGAGTCTGAAGTATCTGTAACACACTAGATCTGAATCTCAGGCACATATGATGTTTGAAACATTTCCAACATTTGCATTTTGTCCCCAGCTTGCACCCGCCATTATGCCATTTTACTATGATCCGCCTTCTCAGCAGTTGTTGTCCAAGATCATCTTCAAAAGTGGACCTACCATGGGTCCCATCCATCTCTGATGATAAGCAAAAATCATCCCTTGCGTTGTCTTCAACAAGGTAGTCCACATCATCCATCCTAGTCTGGGTATGCCATCCCTTCGTATTCCGCCAAACGATTGTTGTGATTTGCCCTAGGCTGGTATGAAGAGTTTCAATGATCTCTGAATCAAAAGTAATTCTTTTTTCCACTTAAGGGAATATTTCTGCAAGTCACCTTCCTCTAAGATGTCCCGTTATGGTATCATGGCAACTCAACTCCTCGCTATGTTGACAACCGTTCACCACCTTCTTAAGCATGAAATTGTTGTCTACCTAGTGAACCTTCGTCATCTGTTACACTCCATCCCTCTGGATGTATGTTTCATGTCTCAGCTCAAGAGATGTTTCAATGTCTCATTCTATGAGTTGATCATAGGTTGTTCGATCTTCGAGAAGATCGATCCTTCTAGAGTTTTTCCTTTTCCTCTCGTAGTCATGTAGGTTAGAGTTCTCGGAGCAAAGATGTCAAGGTCAATTGGAGTCAATGAATCAACAACTTTGGGAAGGAAGTTGGATCATGGAGATTGTGTTAAGCCTTGCATCCCCTTTGTCTTCTCACCTCATGTCCTGAATCTCGGGACAAGATTCTTGTATAGTGGGGGTGAGTTTTCACATCCCTAGCTTCTGGCATTGCACTAGGCTAGCTTCATATGTGCATCATGTTTATGTTTCAAATCAACTTGAAATGGGGATTGTTTAAACCCTAGCATCAAAGGAATTCACTAGGTTCAACTAAAATATTCTCAGTGAATCCAAATGGCTCTCAAAAATGTTATCATTTCTGGAAAATGCTAGAAGCAATAACCAGAGGTGTTGCACATTTTTCCATGACATATTTGGGCTCTGAATTAAATCATATAGTATTTGCATTTGGGCATATAAATGCTATTAAATATTTTAAATGCTCAAACAATCTTAAACCAAAAAGTTTGCTGTTGGTTATATTCCAAACACTCGCATTGAGCAGATTCATGATTTTTGGATCTTGTTAAGTATTTTTAATAAAGCCCTAAAGACTACAGAATAATAGAAAATAGAAACTAAAATAGGAAAAGAAGAGAGAGAGAAGATACCTACCTGGCACCCACCAAAGCCCACCTGGCCGGCCCAGCTAGCCAGCCCAGCCACCTGGCCCCTCCCCTATCGTCTTCCTCCTGCCAGGAGGACAGAGGTGCGTCCCCGCCCCGCGCCGGCCACCTCCTCCCTTCCTGCCTGCCTGGCTCCTCCCCGGTCCGCCTAGACGATGTCACGGAGACGCCACGCAATCCCCTGACCCCTCTCACTATTCCGCGTGGCCCCTCTCCACTCTGCCTCTCTCTCACCAGCGCCAAGCATAGCCGTCGCCGCCGACGAGCACCGCCATGGCCACAGCCACTGCCTCGCCTCGTCGTTGCGCTCAGAGGCTCCGCCTCGACCCCCTCTTCCTCTCCACCGGGCCGCGCCCCGCCGGAAGCCCTGCAGTGTCGTCCCTGACATCATCTTAAACCTCTGGCCGCCGGCGAACTCTTCGGGGATTCGTGAGCTCTAGTCTCTCCCCGGCCTTGTCGTTGCCTCTGCTGGATTCGCCGTGAGCCCCTGCCTCTTTCCCCTCTCTCCCCGAGCTCGTCCACGCCTTCTAGCCACCGTGGCCATCGGAGCCGACGGCTCCTCGCCGTCGGTCATGTCGCCACCATGACTACGGCTGTGCAAGCACATGTCCGAGCCCACCGCTGCACTCAGAGCACTCCCAGGAGCCGAGCACACTCACCAGATCTTCACGCCGTGCTCCGTAGCTCTGTTTCGGTGCACACCCGAGCTCCAGCGGCCACAAAAGAGCTCGCCGCCATTGACTCCGTCCACCCCCACTCGAACCACGGCCACCCATAGATGTGCCTCGCTTCCCCCTTTCAAACACACCCTTCCATGCGTCAGATGGTGGCCTGTAGGCGAAACCCGAGCCGCTCAAGTGCGCCTCCGCCGCGTTTTGGTCGCCGCCGGCGTAACTCCGGCGAGCGTTTTGATAAAGCAACTTAACCTTGCTGTTTAGTGCAAAACATGATACGACACTATTTAAATTCATAAATTGAGTTTGGGATTGAACCTTTGGTTCCAAATGACCCAAACCTATTTGGTTGTAGTTGCATTAGGCCAACACACTCATATTGACATGTCACATTCATGCATCATATTGTTGCATTGCATTGATTGTGTCCTTCTTTGTTTGCCGGTAACCGTCCCCTCTCAGTCGATGATGTTTCCGACGACATGATCGATGACACCGATAAAGAACTATATTATCTTCAGAAGTGCTAGGCAGGCAAAACCCCCTTGTTCATTCCTATACAATCCCATTCACTCGCTCCTGCTCTCTTTTACTGCATTAGGACGACAATGATTCAGCTGCTACATGTTGCGGTAGTTGAGCCCCTTTCCTCTGCATGACCTGTCATTGCCAAAGTAAATAGATGAAACCCACTAGCATGAGTAGGAGTTGTTTGAGCCCTGATGTGCCTACTCATTCATGCTTGTTTGTCATGCCTGCTATTGCTTAGAGTTGTGTCAGGTCTGATTCATCGGGGATGAATTGGAAAGTTGTGAACATGTCCTACTGTGTGTGAGCTAAGTGTGTTGAACACGATTTGGTAAAGGTATTGATGAGAGGCCATGTAGGAGTACATGGTGGGTTGTTTCATTGGAACCATCCTTAAGCACCGAGATATGTATGTGTGATTTAAGAACCAGCTCCTACCATGCATTGGGATACTTAATTGACCGTCTCGGCTTCTTAACCACCCTAGTCCTTTGTCCAGTAGTTGCAACTAGTTTCTGGTGTTTATAGGATATGTGTTGGCGGCCATGCGTAGTGCTGACCCTAGGGGTGGGCTATGATGCGGTAGATACACCGTGGCCGGGTATGTCGGGCGCCCGTTTGGTGTCTCGGAACCCTGTCCACATTGTTTGGGGCCGTATGTGGAAACCTCGGCCGGACTCCCTGCGGATGGAACCTGGATAGGCGATAAACTTGGACTAGAGACTTGAGTGTTTAGGTAGGCCGTGGCCGACACCCTCGTTGGGCTTCCGCCTAAAGGTTGCCGAGTACATGTCGTGTAAACGTCGGTAAGTGGTGAGAGCGTTTGTGAAGAAGTACACCCCTGCAGGGTCAACATCAGCTATTCGAATAGTCGCGTTCGCGGTAAAGGACTACTTGGTTGCCTGTACAGTTCATAGACAAGTGAAAGTGGATATCTAAAATGTGCAAGATAAGCGTGAATGCTATGGAAGGCCTTCTCGTAGGTAGACGGGAGCGGATCCATAGTGGTGTATTGATATGGTGAATATGTGGACTCGTGTGTGTCACCTCAAAAGTGTTTCTTGCAGTCGTAGTTCAGGTTAGCCACTAAGTCAAAGCGGGCTTGCTGCAGTTAAACTCCACCACCCCCTTTGTTGATAATGATGCATATGTAGTTAGTTCTGATGTAAGTCTTGGTGGGTACATTTTGTACTCACGTTTTCTTAATGTATGTTTTGCAGAGAGACTTCAGTCTCGCTAGTAGTTCCGCGTGGGCTTCAACGTTTAGCTTGATACCTCAGCTATGATCTTGTGCCCTCGGCAGGATCTGGTAGATAGTCCGGCTTCTCATACTTTTTCATTTGTAGATGTCTGTACTCAGAAATGTTAAGCTTCCGCATGTGCTTTGATCTGTATGCTCTGAATGTTGGGTCATGAGACCCATGTTTGTAATATCTCACTCCTCGGAGCCTATTGAATAAATACTCTGAGTCATAGAGTCTTGTTGTGATGCCATCTGGTATTTGCACATATCGAGCATATTGTGTGTATGATTGAAATGCTTGGTATACGTGGGATCCAACAACCTAGTTGTTTATCCTTGGTAGCCTCTCTTATGGGGAAATGTAGTCTGGTGCTTCCACTGAGCCTTGGTAGTCTGCTACAGCCCGGTTTACTAGAGTCCAGCTAGCCCAGTACTACTGCTCCGGAACACCTAGACTGGTCGGCATGTGATTCACTTCGTTCCTGTGTCTGTCCCTTCGGGGAAATGTCACTCGTTGACTTCCGGAGTCCTGTTAGCCCAGTTGCTACAGCTCAGATTCACATGCTGATGACCAACATGTTCGATGTTGTTTCATGTATGCCTGTCCCTGTAAGTTAGTGCCACTTTGGGTTCACAACTACTCATGTCGGCCCGGGTTCTCTATCATATGGATGCTAGCGACACTATCATATATGTGAGCCAAAAGGTGCAAACGGTCTCGGGCCAGGTAAGGTGGCACCGGTGGGAATACCGTGCGTGAGGCTGCAAAGTGATATGAAGTGTTACATGCTAGATCGGTGTGACTTAGGATCGGGGTCCTGACAGATGCATAGCAACGAGAAGGGAGAGTATCGTCTAGGTACCCTCATAGACCGTAAGCGGAATCGTTATGACAATGCGGTTGATGTAGTCGTACGTCTTCATGATCGACCGTTCTATTACCAAAGGTACGAAACCTCCGTGATCTGCACACATTCGACTCGGTGACATCCCGCGAACTCACGATCGAGTAGAGCTTCAAGGGAGAGCTTCATCAGCACGACGGCGTGATGACGGTGATGATGTTGCTACCAGAATAGGGCTTCGCCTAAGTACCGCTACGATATTACCGAGGTGGATTATGGTGGAGGGAGGCACCACACACGGCTAAAATCAATCATTAACTTGTGTGTCTATGGGGCGCCCCCTCCCCGTATATAAAGGAGTGGAGGAGGGGGAGGGGGCAGCCCCCCTAGGCGCACCCCAAGGGGAGTCCTACTCCCACCGGGAGTAGGATCCCCCCTTGCCTTGTTGGATTTAGGAGAGAAGGAAGGAGGAGGGAGGAGGAAGGAAAGGGGGGCCGGCCCTGCTCCCAATTCGTATTGGAATTGGGGGGCACCCCCTCCTTTACTCATTTCCCCTCTCTCCCACTAAGGACCAATAGGGCCCATATACCTCCTGGGGGGTTCCGGTAACCTCCCAGTGCTCCGGTAAACTCCCGTTTTCACCTGGAACCATTCCGATGTCCAAACATAGGCTTCCAGTATATCGATCTTTATGTCTCTACCATTTCGAGACTCATCGTTATGTCCGTGATCAAATCCGGGACTCCGAACTACCTTCGGTACATCAAAACACATAAACTCGTAATGCCGATCATCAATGAACGTTAAGCGTGCGGACCCTACGAGTTCGAGAACTATGTATACATGACCGAGACATGTCTCCGGTCAATAACCAATAGCGGAACCTGGATACTCATATTGGTTCCTACATATTCTACGAAGATCTTTATCGGTCAAACCGCATAACGATATACGTTGTTCCCTTTGTCATCGGTATGTTACTTGCCCTAGTATCCACTATGTTCTGAGATTGATGTTGCTATGACTTTGCTATGCTTAATGCTTGTCACTAGGGCCCGAGTGCCATGATTTCAGATCTGAACCTATTATGTTTTTATCAATATATGAGAGTTCTTGATCCTATCTTGCAAGTCTATAGTCACCTACTATGTGTTATGATCCGGCAACCCCGAAGTGACAATAATCGGGACCACTCCCGGTGATGATCGTAGTTTGAGGAGTTCATGTATTCACTATGTGTTAAAGCTTGGTCCGGTACTCTATTATAAGGAGGCCTTAATATCCCTTAGTTTCCAATAGGACCCCGCTGCCACGGGAGGGTAGGACAAAAGATGTCATGCAAGTTCTTTTGCATAAGCACGAATGACTATATTCGGAATACATGCCTACATTACATTGATGAATTGGAACTAGTTCTGTGTCACCCTAGGTTATGACTATTATATGATCGATCGGATCCGGCATAATTCTCTATCGTCAATCCATTGCCTACGAGCTTTCAATATATTGTTCTTCGCTTATTTACTTTCTCGTTGCTATTGTTATCATCACTACAAAACACCAAAAATATTACGTTTGCTATCGTTACCACTACTATCATATTACTTTGCTACTAAACACTTTGCGGGAGATACTAAGTTTCCAGGTGTGGTTGAATTCACAACTCAGCTACTAATACTTGAGAATATTGTTTGGCTCCCCTTGTGTCGAACCAATAAATTTGGGCTGAATACTCTACCCTCGAAAACTGTTGCGATCCCTTATACATGTGGGTTATCAAGACTATTTTCTGGCGCCGTTGCCGGGGAGCATAGCTCTATTCTTTGAGTCACTTGGGATTTATATCTTCTTATAATTATGAAGTACTTGAAAGATCCAAGAACCAAGATTTATCACTCAACTATGAGGGGAGGTAAGGAACTGCCATCTAGCTCTGCACTTGATTCACCTTCTGTTTTGAGTAAGCTTGCGACACCTAAACCTGCTTCTGCTATTAATTCTGATATGTCGCATGTTATATATGATGCCACTTCTACTATGCATGATCCTTATGATGAAACTACTTCTATGCTTGATACTACCGTGCCACTTGGTGAATTTCTTGATGAACAACTTGCTAGGGCTAGAGAGAATGAAATTATTGAAACTGATAATATTGATGAAAGTGATGATGAAGATTCTCCCCCTAGATATGAATTGCCTATTGTGCTTGAGGGCTATGTTATGGATGAAGAAACTGCTAGAGATTTTCTTTCTTGCAATGATAGGAGGGATCTTAAGAAATTATTAGCTAACCTGAAACAAAAAACTCTGAATGCTAGAATCAAATATGATCCTGCTTATGCTACTTCACCTATCTTTGTTATTGATAGGGATTATGATTTCTCTGTTGATCCTGAGATAATTACTTTAGTTGAATCTGATCCTTTCTATGGCTATGAATCTGAAACTGTTGTGGCACATCTTACTAAATTAAATGATATATCCACCCTGTTCACTAATGATGATAAAACTCACTATTATTATATCCTTAAATTATTTCCGTTCTCATTAAAGGGTGATGCTAAGATATGGTTTCATTATCTTGATCCTGGTAGTGTGTATAGTCCCCAGGATATGATTTATTACTTCTCTGCTAAATATTTCCCCGCTCATAAAAAACAAGCTGCTTTAAGGGAAATATATAATTTTGTGCAAATTGAAGAAGAAAGTCTCCCACAAGCTTGGGGGAGGCTTCTCCAATTACTTAATGCTTTGCCTGGTCATGCTCTTAAGAAAAATGAAATACTTGATATCTTTTATAATGGACTAATCAATGCTTCTAGAGACCACCTGGATAGTTGTATTGGTTGTGTTTTCAGGGAAAGAACTGTTGATGAAGCTGAAATTCTATTGAATAATATGTTGACTAATGAAAATAATTGGACACTTCCTGCGCCAACTCCTAAGCCAACTCCAAAGAAAAGGGGTATTCTATTTCTCAGTCCTGAAGATATGCAAGAGGCAAAGAAATCTATGAAGGAAAAAGGTATAAAAGCTGAAGATCTTAAGAATTTACCTCCTGTTGAAGAAATACATGGTTTTAATCTATCACCTATTGAAGAAACACATGGTCTTGATAACCCGACACAGGTAGTAAAGGTAAATTCTCTCTATAGATATGATAAAGCCGAAATCCCATTTACTAAGTTTGCTAGCCTATGCTTGGATGAGTTTGATGACTTTATGGTTAAACAAGAAAACTTCAATACTTATGTTGGTAGACAATTGAAACACAATGCTGATATGCTTGAACACTTGGGTGATTATATGGCTAATATTAAAGGTGAACTTAAACTTATTAGTAACATGCTTCTATGGTTACCACTCAAGTAGAACAAGGACTTAAAGCTCAGAATGATTTTCTCAATGAGTTGAATAGTAAGAAAAATGATAATATTGTTAGAATTATGACTAGAGGTGGTAAAATGACTCAGGAACCCTTGTATCCTGAGGGCCATCCCAAGAGAATTGAGCAAGATTCTCAGAGAAAAGATATTGATGTACCTAGTCCTTCTAAAAGGAAGAGAAAGAAAAATGATAGGACTTTGCATGCTTTTGACACACCTGAGAATCCCAATTATATTTCTATTTCTAATGCCGAAACACAATCTGGTAATGAGCATGAACCTAGTGATAATATTAATAATGATGTTCATGTTGATGCTCAACCTAGTAATGACAATGAAGTAGAGATTGAACCTGTTGTTGATCTTGATAACCCACAATCAAAGAATCAACGTTATGATAACAGACACTTTGTTGCTAGGAAGCACGGTAAAGAAAGAGAACCATGGGTTCAGAAACCCATGCCTTTTCCTCCTACACAATCGAAGAAAAAGGATGATGAGGATTTTGAGCGCTTTGCTAAAATGATTAGACCTATCTTTTTGCGTATGTGTTTGACTGATATGCTTAAAATGAATCATTATGCTTAATATTTGAAAGATATTGTTACTAATAAAAGAAAGATACCGGAAGCTTAAATTTCCACCATGCTTGCTAATTATACTTTTAAGGGTGGAATACCTAAGAAACTAGGAGATCCCGGAGTACCAACTATACCATGCTCCATTAAAAGAAACTATGTTAAAACTGCTTTATATGATCTTGGAGCCGATGTTAGTGTTATGCCTCTCTCTTTATATCATAGACTTGATTTGAATAAGTTGACACCTACTGAAATATCTTTGCAAATGGCTGATAAATCAACTGCTATACTTGTCGGTATTTGTGAGGATGTGCCTGTTGTGGTTGCAAACGTTACTATTTTAACGGACTTTGTTATTCTTGGTATTCCGGAGGAAGATAGTATGTCTATTATTCTTGGAAGACCCTTTTTGAATACTGTAGGGGCTGTTATTGATTGCACCGAAGGAAATTTCACTTTTCACGTTAATGGTAATGAGCATACGGTACACTTTGCGAGGAAACAACCTCAAGTCCATAGTATCAATTCTATTGGAAAAATTCCATCGATTATTTTTGGAGGTTTTGAATTTCCTCTTCCTACTGTCAAGAAGAAATATGATATTCTTATTGTTGGGGGCATGCATATCTCTGTTGAGATAACCTAGTGTTATTCGAAAATTCTCCAGTTCCATGTTATTCGGAATGAGTTTGTTAACAAGACCTGATCAACCTTGTTAGTGGATTCCTTTTGATGATCATGAGATGGATGAATTTAGAAAACACAACTCTCTGTACCCTCTTTTTAGTTTCTGTTATTTATATTAAATAAAGCAAATATAGTAATTTCTCTCTGTTATCTGAATTATCCATGCAATAAAAAATACCCCGGAAATAAAAGTTCTCCAAATGCCCTGAAAATTAAATATGATTTTTTCTCGAATATTTCAGAATAACTGGCACTAAGAACACAGCAGGTGGAGCAAGCACCTATCCTCGAGGGTCCAGGGCGCGCCCAACCCCCCTGGGTGCGCCCCCTGCCTCGTGGGGCCATGATGGCTCCCCTCCACTTATTCCATCTATCACACACTCCTTCCTCCCACAAAAATCACCAACCAGCTCAAACCCGAGTCCAAGCTCATTTTGCTGCCTCCTGTTTATCTAGATTATAAGAGTATGGTAGCACAGGATTTTATTGTTAAGAATAGGGAAAATGCGCTTATGTATGAATTAATATTTGGTAAATATCATCCTGAGACTATTACCTTGCCTGCTCCTTCCTTGTTTGATTTATCTACAGGCAAGTACCTTGTTCTGTTGGAGGCCATCCAAGACTACCGGAACCCTACATCAGCTACAGAGCCAGAGCCGGAACCACAATTTGATCCTCCACAGTAGTATGATTACCAGTGGGATCCGAAGGTGATTGCCAACCAGTGGCAATCCGAGGCTTCTGCACAGTACGACCCCAACTATTACTTTGGATATCCGCCAGGCCAGCCGTGGCCATATACCAACTTAGGCCAAAATCCTATGCTTGGGGGAGTACGTATTTCTCCTCGACATTGCATTCATGTTCACACACTCATTGCTAGTTGTCGGTGCTCATACTTTTTCACTATATCATCCATGTTAGTTTATTTCCCTTTTTATGCTTTCTTCTTGTGTGTTTAATAAACCTTAAGAAAAACAAAAAAATAGTTGTAGCTTTCAGCTAGTTTAATTAAAAGAAAACTCAAAAAAAGATTTCTTGTTCTTCTTTTGCTTGTTGGGAGCTTTCCCGTGTAAATAGTTTTATTCTTTTCGTTCCTTTGGGGGTCGAGAGGAGAAGACCATAATGAAATTGTTAAAGTGGCTCTTATATGCATTATTGTTGATCTGACAAAAGTGCCCATATTACCTTGTCTTTTCTCTTGAATTGAATGCCTGCAGATTCCAGCTTAGTCCAATGCACGTGCACTATTATTATTATCCACACTATTCAGTTGTGCAAGTGAAAGGCAATAATGATGATTATATGATGAACTTATTGAGATGAGAAAAGTTGGTATGAACTCGACTTCTCTTGTTTTTGTAAATATGATTAGTTCATCATTCCTGATTCAGCCTATTATGAATAAACATGTTTGCAATGACAATAAGAGATTATAGTTGCTTATGCCATGCTTAATTAGCTAGGAGCTCATAATGGTTTACCTTGCATGCCAACATGCTATTAAAATGGTTGTAATGTGGTATGATAGGGTGGTATCCTCTTTTGAACGATTCGAGTGGCTTGACTTGGCACATGTTCACGCATGTAGTTGAAACAAAATCAACATAGCCTCTAAAATGTTTATGTTCATGGTGCATTATATCCTACTCATGCTTGCATTCGGTGTTGATTAATTTTAATGCATGTTCATGACTGTTGTCGCTCTCTAGCTGGTCGCTTCCCAGTCTTTTGCTAGCCTTCACTTGTACTAAGTGGGAATACTGCTTGTGCATCCAATTCCATAAACCCCAAAGTTATTCCATATGAGTCTACCATACCTACCTATATACGGTATCTACCTGCCGTTCCAAGTAAAATTGTATGTGCCAAACTCTAAACCTTCAAATAAACATTATGTTTTGTATGCTCGAATAACTCATGTATCAACTAGGGATGTCCGTATCTTCCATGTTAGGCGGTTTATTATCAAGAGGAGTGGACTCCGCTCCTCACTCATGAGAAAATGGCTGGTCACCGGGATGCCCAGTCCCATGCTTTATGCAAATCAAATAAAAATAATTGCAAACAAAACTCCCCCGTGACTGTTGTTAGTTGGAGGCACTCATTGTTTCGAGCAAGCCATGGATTGATGCTTGGAGGGGAGTATAAACTTTACCATTCTATTTGGGAACCACCTATAATGTGTGTAGCAGGGAAGATATCGCCATCTCTTGGTAGTTATGTTAACAATGAAAGTATAGCGCTCAAAATATTATTCATATCTATTTCAAAATCGAGCCCTGGCACCTCTACAAATCCCTACTTCTCTCTGCGAAGGGCCTATCCATTTACTTTTACGTTGAGTCATCACCCTCTTATTAAAAAGCACCAGTTGGAGAGCACCGTTGTCATTTGCATCCGTTACTGTTAGTTTACATTGAGTATGACTTGACTGGATCTCTTTTACCATGAATTACAATGTCTAGTCATTCCTTGATCTTTAAAGGTGCTCTGCATTTATGTTTTGCGGTCTCAGAAAGGGCTAGCGAGATATCATCTTGTTATATCATATCATGATTGTTTTGAGAAAGTGTTGTCATCCAAGATTTATTATTATTGCTCTCTAGTTGATTATGTCATTGATATGAGTAAACATGAGACCTAAGTATTATTGTCAATATGGTTAGTTCATAATCTTTGCTGAAAACTTGAATGTTGGGTTTACATATTTACAAGAATAAGAGCAAACCGAGTTTGTAAAAGTTTTTCTTTTTCACTCTCAGTTTATCAACTGAATTGCTTGAGGACAAGCAAATGTTTAAGCATGGGGGAGTTGATACGTCTCCGTCGTATCTACTTTTCCGAACACTTTTGCCCTTGTTTTGGACTCTAACTTGCATGATTTGAATGGAACTAACGCGGACTGACGATGTTTTTAGTAGAATTGCCATGGTGTTATTTTGTGCAGAAATAAAAGTTCTCGGAATGACCTGAAAACCAACGGAGAATTATTTTGGAATATATAAAAAAATACTGGAAGCAAGATCCACGTTAGGGGGGGCTCCACCTGTCCACGAGGGTGGGGGGCGCCCCTGCCCCCCTGGGCGTGCCCCCCTGCCTCGTGCTGTCGGATCACGGGTTCCAGCAAGCCCTTGAGGTTCGAACACTGGTGTGCGCGCGAAGGTTTTCTCCCTATCGATCCACGCCCTAGCTCTCTAAGATCTTGCGAACGAACTCAACAAACTCACAACACAGTAGACGCAAGATTTATACTGGTTCGGGCCACCATTGTGGTGTAATACCCTACTCCAGTGTGGTGGTGTGGATTGCCTCCTGGGCTGATGATGAACAGTACAAGGGGAAGAACAACCGACCGAGGTTGAGGTGTTCTTGTGCTTGGTGAACTTGTGTGGGTGAGATGACCTTGGATTCGCTCTCGACTTGTGATGAGGTCGATCCTCTCCCCACTGTGGTGGCTAGTTTACTTATATAGGCCCTGGTCCTCTCCCCAAATATTGAGCAGGAAGGGAGCCAACAACGGCCAATTCGAAGGGGGGCAGCTAGTACAAGTTATCCTGACAAAAGGTGGTCTGTGCCTTCCAAAGGCTTTGGTGGTGACGCCGTCTTGGGCTCCGTGGTGACCTCCTTCTTTTCATCCTTCTGGTCTTGGTCTCGTTGCACCAATATGGAAACCTTTCCTTGATGCCTCGGTACCCCGTGCCTACGCTTGCCCCCTTGGCACCAAAGAGGAAACGAGGACACTGCGTGCGCTAGCGCCCACCTGGTCTCGATCATCATGGCTCACGTCACGAGGACCTCACGAGTTATGCGTTGCCTTGATCTCTCTGCCCCACGTGAGCCTGCCTAGCTAGGCCGCTCCTGAGGAGGTCTTGCGTCATCCGCCTCGCGAGGCTTGGCCCCTCGCGAGGGTCTTGAATGCCTTGTAGATGAAGATGGGACGTACAGACCTGGCAGCCCAGCCACGCCGTGGGCCGCAGGCAGGCAAGTCTGGGGACCCTCGTTCCCAGAACGCCGACGGTAGGCCCCGGGCCCATGGCACGCTTGGGCTTGGCTTCGAGGCGAAGCCAAAGGATCAAGTGCGGAGCACCATGGGCCCCAAAAGCCTGCGGCCTCGGTTGACGCATGGCGGTTGATTAGACATGGGCGTCTCCACTTCTGCACGCTGCCTCGGCAACTACCCGACTTGACAAATCATTGCGACATGCAAGGAAAACCATCATTACCTGCGATCGTGGGGGTGCTAGTTGGCCTTCTCCTGCTATAAATTGGGAGGGAGGCAGAGCCCCCGTCGCCCATCTCTTCCCATTCTGTCTACTTCTTCTTCCTCTGCTCCACCACCGACTCCAATGGCGCCGTCGAAGAGGTTCTCTACCGCGGACAAAGGAAAGGCCTCTCACGATGGGCCTGGCTCCCCGGTGCCTAAACGGGGATGCGGCCATCCCCGCAAGCACACCATGACTCCCGCCGTGGCCACTTGCTCCCGGGGTGGCACCGTTGCGCGTGGCGGGGGTCGATCCGGTCGCGGCAGCCACGTCGATGAAGGGAGACGTGCCATGGTTGCATGGCCTCCCCAGCCATGCTTCCACTCAGCAGAGGTGCTACCGGAGTTCGTTGCCTGGTCGGTGGATCCGGTCGGCAACTGGCTCCAGCTTCCGTGCTTCTTCATCAACGAGCTGCCGGCCCCTGGCTCTGGCTGCAGGCGGACGGTTGCTGCAGTAGGGCCTCTTGGGTCGCAGTTGATGTCTCCGCCGCGGGCAACATAGCTGTGGCCCGCGGTTGGCAGACGTTCGCCTGCGTTCGTGGCCTGGGCAACGGGTGCACCCTCCATTTCAAGTATGATGGTGATGCGACCCTCTACGTGAGGGTGTTTGTGGAAGACGGTCGCCGCACCGGGTGCTGCCCCGAGATGAACGATGGCGAGGAGGTGCTCGGTCTCGGTGATGGCCGCGATGAAGGCGAGCTTGCCGGTCGCGCCTCGTCCAGCTACGGCAGTTCTTCCCTTGGTGATAGCTCTAGTAGCGGTGGCTACGACCAGACGCCACGCCTCCACGCCCGCTTCGAAATAGGTAGTGGGTCGTCTCGTCGCCGCGCCTCCGTGAAGCGCGAGGAGGGATCCGGCTAAGCTCGTACGTTGCTGGAGGCTTGCCCCCGTGGTTCACCGCAACACCACTTTTGTTTTGTTCCTCTTTTCTTTACTGCATCAAAAATGAAACCAGTATGGGCCTGGAGTTTCGTGTATCGAACTATGATTCCTCACTCATTATTCTATGCTTGTTATTTCCATGTTTGGTCGTTATTTTGTGTGGAGATAACTTAGCCTGTTGCAACCGGGGCAGCTTCTTCTTCACGAGGCACTTGTTTCCTCGTGCCCGTCTTGGATTAGTGGTTGCTCAGGAACTGCAAAAATTCGTTAGGAGGCTCGCTAAGAGACTTACCGTTCTGCCGAGCCTTGACCCAGCGCTTCATATCACGGTATCCGAGGGGCACAGATTAGGAGAGATGTGCCAGTTGTGAGCTCGAACGAGGGTGCCTCGCGAGAAAACAGACAGAAGGCAAAGAGTAGGACCAATGCAGGAGGAAGAAACCCTCGCGAACGCACCTGCCTAGCCCCCTCGCGAGGTATGCGGGAGAGAGAACACAAGCGAAATGGATTTGGAAAAGGCGGCAAAAGGTGACGAAACCAAATCAGCAAGGAACACCAGAAGAAAACTTCGATTAAGAGAAGGCGAGCCAACTACGGAAAGCAAATGAAAAGCCGCATCCGGCACCTAGTCTAGTCTTTGACGTCTTCTCACCAGCGCGGAGCTAAGTGCTGCCACTAGGCGTGGGAGGGAGCCCCCGAGGCCCGAGGGCGGCTCTCCGGAGACTCCGGGGCATGTACAACCCCACTCATTATTACGTGAGAGTGTCACGGGCGGCGATTCTTCACAAGCACTGGGCCCTGCTTCACAGGCACTGGGCCCTGCTTCACAAGAACTGGGCCCTGCTTCACAGGCACTGGGCCCTGCTTCACGGGCACTGGGCCTTGCTTCATGGGTAGAACTTCCGGAGGTGCTGGATGTTCCACGCATTCTGGACGGGCACCCCGTCTTGCATCTCTAGGCGTGCGGCGCTACGCCTAGAGATATGGGCAACCCTGAATGGGCCCTCCCACATGGGTGAGAGCTTGTGCAACCCTTCCCTAGAGAGGACCTACCTCAGGACGAGTTTGCCTGCCTTGAGCATCCTGGAGCGGACGCTGCGACAGTGGTACCGCCACAGCGCGTGCTGGTACCTTGCCGCCCTCAGCGCACCTCTGCAGCGTTGTTCCTCCCCCAGCAGGAGGTCCATCCCCCGCGTGGCGTCCTACTGCATTTCATCAAACTCCAGGACCCGTGCGGAGCGATGCTTGACCTCATGAGGGAGGACCTCTTCGGCTCCGTAGACAAGGAAAAACAGTGTCTCACCCGTCGGCTTTGTGGCGGTGGTGCGGATGGACCACAACACGGACTGAAGCTCGTCATGCCAGCCCCTGCCATAGGCCTCGAGCTTCTTCTTGAAGGTCCTGGTCTTGAGGCCTCTCAGGACCTCCGCGTTGGCGTATTCAGCCTCACCATTGCTCCTGGGATGTGCCATCGAAGCGTAGCAGATCTGTGCTCCAAGGTTAGCACAATATGTTTTGGAGAGGTTACTGGTGAATTGCGAGCCGTTGTCGGTGATGATGCGGTTGGGGACCCTGAAACAGCTCACAAGGCCCTTGATGAACTTAACCGCAGAAACAGCTGGGATGGTGCAGACGGCTTCTACTTCCGCCCACTTGGTGAACTTGTCGATCGCGACGTAGAGGTAGCGGTAGCCTCCTGGCGCTCGAGGGAATGGGCCCAAGATATCCAGCCCCTAGGCCGTGAACGGCCATGTGAGCGGTATGGTCTGGAATCCCTGAGCTGGCCGATGGATCTGCTTGGCGTGGAACTAGCAAGCTTCGCAGGACTTCACCAGCTCAGCCGCGTCGTTGAGCGCCGTGGGCCAGTAGAATCCACTGCGGAACACCTTGCCGATGAGAGTCCGTGACGATGAGTGGTGTCCGTAGTCTCCTCCATGTATGTCATTTAGCAACTCCTTCCCCTGGTCCCTGGAAATGCAACGCAACGAAACATCGTCCGGTCGCTTCCTGTACAACTCACCATCCTGGATGCAGTATGTTGTGGCTTGCTGGGCCACGTGCTCTGCATCCTCTTCCTTCTCCGGTAGCGCCCCTCGCACCAGGTATTCCTTGAATTCCTTGGTCCAACACCCCTCTTGGGGCTCAAGCGCCAAGAGCAAGCGAGCCCCTGAGGTTGGGCCACAAGCTAGGGCTCCCATGGCAGGCGGTTGTGGGAGCTCCTCCCGAGGCCGTGTCGTGCTTGAAAGTGATGGCGTTGCTGAAGGCTTGAAGAGCCGCTCCTCGAAGACGCCAGGCTCTTGGGGCTACCGCTTGGATGCCCTCTTGTGTCACACCCTATCTAGCTTATGCATTAGAGTGTGCATCATGTTTACCTTCATCAGAAATTGAAATGGGGAAAGCAGAACCCCCAGCACCCCCCCCTGAAATCAACTAGGGTTTACTAAAAATAAATTCAATGAACCTGAAATGCCCTTCAAATATGTTCACCCTCTTTGCCTTGGGTTAGAACCCTTGGGAAAAATGGTGCATATAATTTTAGGTCAACAAAAGGGGCATTGACTTAATTCATAAATATTTGAATTTGGGCATTTAAAATACTATTATATAATTCAAATGCTCAAATAATGTTGGAACTATTTTTGGGCCACTGAAATATTTCAGAAAGTGTCCATAAATATTTTCAGGATTTTATAAAATGATTTAGTATTTAAACTAAATCAAAACAGAATAACAGAAATAGAAAAACACAAAAAAAATATAAAGAGGGAAAGACCATGGGCCACTTACCTGGCCCAGCGCCAGGCCACCAGCGGCCCAGCCCACCAGGCCGATGCCAGTCGTCCCCTAGCTCCTGCCAGGAGGACGAAGGGCGTGTGCCCGCGGTGCGCCAGCACGCGCACGGCCACCGACGGCCACCTCCTGCTTCGGCCGCCTCCCCGACGTCGCTTTGGACGCCACGCATCCCCCCCTGACCCCTCGCTCACTCTCTTCCATCCTCATCCCCTCCTCTGCTCTCTCTCCCGCGCAACCGCCATGAGCCCGAGAGCGTCGACGAGGACCACCACGGCCACCGCCTCCCCCTCGCTTCCCTGACCAGCTTAGAGGCTCTGCCTTGACCCCGTCTTCCTTCTCACCGAACCACGCCCCGCCGGAAGCCCTGCGTCGTCGAATTCAAGCTCTTCTTCAAGCTTCGGCACCGACGATCGCCGCCGTCGATTCGCTTGCTCCAGTGCCTCCCCGAGCTTGCCGAGGCCACCGCTGCAACTGCTGTGAGCTCCTGTGTCGTTTCCCCCTCTCCCCTGGCTCGATTTCTTCCTCTAACACCGATGCCTGTCGGAACCGAGAGCTCTTCGCCGCCGGCCATGCCGCCACCGTGACCACAGCCGTGCAAGCTCACTCCCGAGCACGGCAACGTGCTCCACACCTCACCAGGAGCACGTGGAACCCATCAGTTTCCCCTCCCGTGCACCACAACGCCGATCCGCTCAACTCCCGAACTCCGGCCACCGCGCAAGTTGCCACCGCCGTCGTTTTAGGCCACTAGGGCTGCTGCCGTGTGCACAGATAGATGCGGGCGAGTCCCAGCTCCGCGTAGATGCCCTCCGCTGGCCATTTGGTCGCCGGAGGAGGATTTCCGAGCCCCTCCGCCGTCTCTGGCCTTGCCGGCGACGAGCCGGGGTCAACTCCGGCGTGTTTTGACCCCGGGTCGGCTGGGTTGACTCCCCCCTGACTCACTGACGTGTGGGCCCAGGCGCCTGCCTAATTACCGTTAGTTAATTAGAGTTAACAAAAATTAGCTAATTAGTGAGCCACTGACATGCGGGCCCCGCCCGGCTAACCAAGTTAGTTAGGGTTAACTAACTTAGTTAGTTGATTGTGTCACTGACCAGTGGACCCCACTGGTCAGGTTTGACCTGGAGGCGCCAGTTGACCTGCTGACATCAGGGTGATGTCATGCTGACGCAATAACTCTTTTCTGGATTTAATTTTATATAGAAAATTCCAGAAAATTGCCTAAACTTCAAAAATTCATAGAAATTCAACCATAACTCCAAATGAGACAAATTATATATGAAAAATTATCAGAAAAATTCAAGGAATCCATCTGTACCATTTTCATGCATGTTTGAACAATGCTTGTCCTCTGTTTTGGACAAAACAAATAAAGGGCATTTAAATAATCATATATGGGGTTGGAATTTGAATCTTGTACTCAAACCAACTCCATTTAAATCATAGCTAGTTGCATAAGCTCAAGACACATCCATATTGCCATGTCATAGCATGCATCATATTGTTGCATATCGTCATGTGTTGATTGTGCTCGGTTGTGTTCTTCGTGGTAGGTTCTGCCTCCGAGGATATTCACGAGTATCCAACTGAAGGGCAGTATCCCGTTACCACTCCATCAGGCAAGCAACCATTGATCATTCCGATACAACCCATGTTCTCGCTCCTGCTCTTGTTTACTGCATTAAGACAACACGATTCAAACTGCTGTGTGCTACGGTAGTTGAACCCTTATCCTCTGCATGACCTGTCATTGCCACAGTAACTAGATGAAACCCACTAGCATGTGTAGGAGTTGATTGAGCCATGTTTTGTGATTCCTACCTTGCTATGCCTGCTATGCTTAGAGTTGTGTCAGGTCTGGTTCATCTGGGGGATGGGCTAGAGTGAAATGCTTGTGCCAGTAATATGTGGGATGTGTTGAACATGTTTTGGTAAAGGTATCGATGAGAGGCCATGTAGGAGTACATGGTGGGTTGTTTCATTGAAGCCGTCCCTAAGAACTGAGTTCTGTATGCGTGAATTAAGATTCAGCTACTACCACACATTGGGCCCTGAAATATGACCCCGCTCGACTTACCGACCCCTCTCGCCTTAGTCCAGGAGTTGCAACTAGTTTCTGGTGTTTGTAGGATATGTGTTGGCGGCCGTGCGTAGCGCTGACCCTAGGGGTGGGCTATGTTGCGGTAGATACACCGTGGCACGGTGTACCGAGTCACCCGTTTGGTGTCTCGGGAACCCTGTTCACATCGTTCGGGGCCGTTGAGGACACCCCGGCCGGATTTCCTTGCGGATGGAACCTGAATAGGCGATGACCCTGGACTAGAGACTTGTGAGGTTAGTCAGGTCGTGGTCTACACCCACGTCGGTTTTCGCTTGAAGTCTGCCGAGCACATTTCGTGTGCAGACACTAAGTGGTGGAAACATGTGTGACGAAGTACACCCCTGCAGGGTATAAAACTATTCGAATAGCCGTGTCCGCGGTAAAGGACTACTTGGTTGCATATACAGTTCATACTCAAGTTAATGGATACTACTAAAAGACTCAAGATAAGTGTGAGTACCGAGGATGGCTCCCTCGCAGGATACGAGGGAGGATCCACGGTGGAGTATTGTAATGGTGAGTAGTGGACTCGTGTGTGAAAACTATTTTGCTAAAAGATTCCGTAGGATAGCTTAGCCAAGAGTCAAAGCTGGCTTGCTGCATAAACCCCACCACCTTCTTGAGAATGAGCATGTACAGTAGGTTCTGATGTAAGACTTGCTGAGTACCTTTGTACTCATGTTTGCTTATTTATTGTTTTCAGACGATAACACTGCCCCCTCCGATGGGTTTTACGTAGACCTTGACGTCGACGAGTGACTAGCCACCCAGGTGGTGATCCAGGCCATGGAGGGCCCTATGTAGATAGACAGGCTTCGAGAAGCCTTCTTTCTTTCTAGAGTCTGTACCCAGACTAGTTGCTTCCGCATGTGCTTGTATGACTGTATAACTTGAGTGTCGGGTCATGTGACCCCTACCTGTATGGATATGTTATGTATGGCTTCCTGGAGCCTTTAAATAAAGTACCTGAGTTGTAGAGTTTTGTTGTGATGCCATGTTGTATGTACTCATATCGAGCATATTGTATGTATGATTGAAATGCTTGGTATGAGTGGGATCCGACAATCTAGTTGTTTGTCCTTCGCAGCCTTTCTTATGGGGAAATGTAGTCTAGTGCTCCTCGAGCCATAGTAGTCCGCTACAGCCCGGTTCACCGGAGTCCTGCTAGCCCAGCACTACTGCTCAGGACACTTGACTGGCCGGCATGTGTTTCACTTCGTCCCTATGTCTGTCCCTTCGGGGAAATGTCACGCGGTGATCTCCGGAGTCCTGTCTAGCCTGCTACAGCCCGGGATCCCCCGGAGTCCTGTTAGCCCAGTGCTACAGCCCGGAATCACTCGTTGATGACCGACATGTTCGTTGTGATTCATGTATGCCTGTCTCCATAGGTCTGTGCCGCTTTGGGTTCACGACTAGCCATGTCGGCCCGGGTTCTCGGTCATATGGATGCTAGCGACATTGTCATATATGCGAGCCAAAAGGCGCAAACGGTCCTGGGCCATGGTAAGGCGACACCCGTGGGATACCGTGCGTGAGGCCGCAAAGTGATATGAGGTGTTACCGGTTAGATCGATGTGGCTTAGAATCGGGGTCCTGACAGCGTTGGCATCAGAGCCGGACTGCCTGTAGGTTCGTTCAGCCAAACTGGTCGATGCCGAGTCTAGAAATGCTTTAGTTATATGTAAGGGAATTGATTGTGGGAGGGAACGTAAGGTTCTTTTACTCCTTTACCCTATGCTTCTGATCTGAGTCATTCTCTTCTCATTCAACGTGGGTTAAGGACTAGGCTCTCTTCTTCTATCAGGTTCACGTGTTACTAATCTGTAGTAGTTCATAGGATTATTGCTACGAGTTCCAGTCCAGTTTCTACTATTTTAGTACGTTGCTATTTGAATCAGAACCTTGATATGATGCTGTTGAGCAGTATTGTGAACTGTTGTGGATGTCTCAAATCTCTTTCTGAGCATTTACAGCCGTTATGCTGCCCAATTTTCCCTAGGAACTCTGATGTCTTTGTCTTGTGGTTGTGCTTTCAGATGGCCAACCATTCTCAAAATCAAGTGGTTCACCTGACTAGGTGCCTCGACGTGCCCGGTCATACTGCTATGTTGGTCCGGGTCATGATCGAGACAGGATACCGTTGGTATCCCGAATACACTGTTGAAGAGCAGTTCCGTGACTTTAATCAAAGCCAGTATTTATGCACCGTCAGGATATTTCCTTCCTATCCTGGATCTACCGAGCCCCTTCACTGTTCCTATGGACTCGGAGTTACCATTGAGATGGCTGTGCAGGATGCTGCCTATTCCATGATGACCATCTTGCGAGTCCGGACTGGCCTGCTTCGGAACACTGACTTCCGTTACATGCCAGCTTCACTTCCGGGAGCGCAGGGGTATCTTCAGGCTATCTATGCTGACTCCACTCAGGAGGACTCATTAACTCGTACCACCGCTGAGATGCTCGAAGATAAGGACCGAGAGAATCGGGCCTTGAGGCTGGAGCTCTTTAATACCCGTGCTGATCATTGGGCCACATTGACTCGGTTTGCACCCGCGGTGCAAGCGGGATGTATGGATACCAGGGATCTGTATCCTGTGAGAGCAGCTCTGCCAGACATGGTGGATTGGCGTGATGTGGGAGGCATCACCCCACCCCTTGGTCCCCGCAGGCCACCGTTTGTTGGTCCAAGACCTTATCCTAGCCCCTATGGTCCACAGGCTCCTCAGGACCGTCTGTTTCCAGATGATCACGTTGAACTTCCAGGCTATGGAGGTGACTTCTATGAGGACTACTACGGAGCTATCTGAGTTAGTAGTAGTACCACTAGTATTGTAGTAGTTGTATCTCCACTGTCCTGTGTGACTTGTGGAATACGGCTTGGTGTGTAATCGATTCCGGAGGTGTAGACAAATAATGTATAGGGACTCGGAATGCCTCCGATGAGATGTAACGTCTACCTTCATAGTTGTACTGTAGCATGGGCTTGTACTAAACTATGTATGACGAGTATGACCGTTGGTGTATATATGGCAGTTTTATATTACCATGGCATACGAATGAGCATCTCTGCATTCCGCGTTATCCTTTACATTCTGCACTTCCCTGTTAAGTTTGAGCCATCCTTGTCTAAACCGTTGTCTTGTTTCCTCCTAGGATGGTCAACACCCGCGGAAACCCTGCTGCCCCGGAGCAGGGGGAAGCCAATGCAGCTAGAGGTGAAAATTTGCCTCACCCGCCTTCCCTGGCCGAAGTGATGCTGGAGGCGGAAAGGAACAAGCATGAGACCAACCGCCTGCTGGAGCGGATTGAGCAGAACACTGCACGCCACCCACGAAATGACTTGGTGTCAATCAACGACTTTATCAAGCTGTACCCACCAAAGTTTAACCATTCCGTCGAGCCCCTCGACGCGGATGATTGGCTTCGCAGCATCACCCACAAGCTACGTTCTGCCAACGTAGCTGAAGCTGACAAGGTTACCTATGCTGCTTATCATCTTGAGGGCCCCGCTAGCCATTGGTGGGAAAACTACGAAGCTATGCGCCCGGTCGGCCAAATCACTACCTGGGCTGAGTTCAGCGAGGCTTTCTGTGAGCATCACATTCCGGAAGGTCTCATGGATCGCAAGAGGGAGGAGTTCTGTAACTTCACCCAAGGAAGGCTGACTGTGGATGCATATAGCCGAGAATTTGGGAACCTGGCATGCTATGCTCCTGAAGAGGTTTCTACTGACGCCAAGAAGCAGGCAAGGTTCCGTAAGGGACTTAGCCCTGAGCTTCGCCGCGATCTCCGTCTGCACGAGTGCACATCCTTCCAGAAGCTGGTCAATAAAGCTATCAGTGCTGAGACAGGCCAGACTGATTATGACGCTTCATGCAAGCACTCTCGTGATTTTGGGTCTTCATCCGGCTCTGGAGCTCAGAAGCGCCGGGTGTGGATTCTAAGCACCGCACTGCCACCCAGTTTCACCCCGAGGCCATGCTTTGAGGCGCCTCGTCCCAACCAGCAATTTGCACCGCCCAAGCCCTATGGTGGCCCCGCTGCTAATGTTGCTCCATGCCCCACTGTGGTAACATGCTTCAAGTGTGGAGAACCGGGTCACTATAGTCGAGAGTGTCCCCAGAACAACCCCAATCAAGCTGGAAAGTCCGTTGGCCGTGGTAAGCCCGCGGGAAAGACTTTCTACGCCAAGCCGGCCACTACTGCACGGGGCCATGTCAACTACGTCTCAGCCGAAGAGGCTCATGAGGATCCCAACGTCGTCCTTGGTACGCTCCTTGTTAACTGCCATCCGGCATCTGTTCTTTTCGATACTGGAGCATCTCATTCATTCATATCCGAGAATTATTCTCGGTTGCATAACACGACATTCTGTGACATGCCCACTTCCATGGTAATTCAAACTCCGGGTTCCAAATGGCAAACTTCTAGGGTATGCCATGGGAACGAACTTATTGTCGATAGGCTTGTTTTCCTTGCATCTTTAATAGCTCTCAAGTCCTCCGACATAAACATCATCTTGGGTATGGACTGGATGTCGGCTAATTATGCCAAGATTGATTGTGCCACTAGAACCGTTCAACTTATTCATCCCTCGGGCAAGACAGTTAATGTCTTAACTCGAGTGGCCAAACGCCAACTTTACTCTCCCAATGCCAACCCTCTTCCAGACCTTGAGGACGTTCCGGTAGTCCGAGACTTCCCGGATGTGTTTCCGGAAGAACTGCCAGGTGTTCCACCTGACCGGGATGTCGAGTTTGTGATAGACCTTGTTCCAGGAACCGTTCCAATTGCTAGAAGACCCTACTAGATGGCACCCTTAGAACTAGCCGATCTTAAGAACCAACTCGATGAGTCCTTGAACAAAGGGTTCATCTGTCCTAGCTCCTCTCCTTGGGCTTGCCCCGTCCTCTTCGTCAAGAAGAAGGATGGAACGGATCGAATGGTTGTGGATTACCGACCTGTCAATCTGGTCACCATCAAGAACAAATACCCGCTTCCCAGGATCAATGACCTGTATGATCAGCTCGCTGGATCCTCAGTCTTCTCCAAGATGGATTTGAGGCTGGGCTACCATCAAATCAAAATCAGAAACGGGGACATTCCCAAAACGGCCTTTGTTACTCGTTATGGCCAATACGAGTACACCGTCATGTCCTTCGGTTTAACCAATGCCCCGGCCACTTTCTCCCGGTTAATGAACTCGGTTTTCATGGAGTACTTGGACAAATTCGTCGTAGTATACCTCAATGACATACTCATCTACTCCAAGAATGAAGAGGAACATGCCGAACATCTAAGGCTGGTATTGATGAAACTTCGAGAGCATCGCCTTTATGCCAAATTCTCCAAGTGTGAATTTTGGTTGTCAGAAGTGACCTATCTAGGCCATGTAATCTCTGGTAAGGGTATTGCTGTCAATCCCGAGCGAGTTCAAGCCATCCTTGATTGGACTCCAACTGAAACGGTCAAGCAAGTTTGGAGTTTCCTTGGCCTAGCGAGCTATTGTCGCCGCTTCATCGAGAATTTCTCCAAGGTTGCTAAACCTCTAACTGAACTCCTCAAGAAAGATAAAAAGTTCGAGTGGACTCCGCAGTGCGAGTTCAGTTTTCAGGAACTGAAAAGACGCCTGACATCTGCTCCCGTACTGGTACCACCAGATTTCTCCAAGGACTTTATTATCTATTGCGACGCCTCGCGACAAGGACTAGGTTGCATACTCATGCAAGATCGTCAGGTAATTGCCTATGCTTCACGGCCATTACACCCACATGAGGAAAATTATCCCACACATGATCTAGAGCTTGCAGCTGTAGTCCATGCACTCAAAACCTGGCGACATTACCTCCTCGGTAATCGTTGCGAGATCTTCACCGATCACCAAAGATTGAAATATATCTTCACCCAACCAGATTTGAATCTCAGGCAAAGACGTTGGGTCGAGTTGATCTCGGATTACGACTTAGGAATAACTTACACCCCTGGCAAAGCCAATGTCATGGCCGATGCGCTAAGTCGTAAGTCCTACTGTAACAACCTGCTGTTACAACAAAGTCAACCACTTCTCCATGAGGAATTTCGCAAGCTTAATCTTCACATTGTTCCTCAAGGATTCTTGTCTACTCTGGTGGCGAAACCTACCCTTATGGATCAAATCATAGCTGCCCAAAAGCGTGATAAGGGCATATCCCGGATTAAGGAAAACATTGCTAGCGGAGTAGCTAAATGTTTTTCCATGGATGAGCAAGGTGCTGTCTTCTTTGAGAACCGCCTGGTGGTTCCCAAGAACCAACATCTACGCCAGATGATCCTTAAGGAAGCTCATGAATCCCCTCTCACCATTCATCCTGGTAGTACTAAAATGTATCAAGACCTACGCCAGAGGTTTTGGTGGACTAGGATGAAGAGATAAATCGCTCAATACATTGCTAATTGCGACGTTTGTCGTCGTGTTAAAGCAGAGCATCAACGGCCTGCTGGCACCCTTCAACCTTTGGCAATTCCTGAATGGAAATGGGACAAAATCAGTATGGATTTCATCACTGGGTTTCCCAGGACCAAGAGGGGAAATAATGCCATCTTCGTCGTGATCGACCGTCTTTCCAAAGTAGCCCATTTCCTACCTGTTCGTGAGAGTATCACCGCTAGCCAGCTAGCTGACCTATACATCTCCCGAATAGTGTCTCTTCATGGTGTCCCATTGGAAATTAACTCAGACCGTGGAAGTCTCTTCACCTCTCGATTTTGGGAAAGTTTCCAAAATGCTATGGGAACTCATCTCTCCTTTAGCACCGCCTTCCATCCTCAATCAAGTGGTCAAGTAGAGCGAGTAAATCAAATTCTGGAAGATATGCTCCGAGCTTCTGTTATCTCGTTCGGAATGAGTTGGGAAAAATGCCTTCCATTCGCGGAGTTTGCTTATAACAATAGCTATCAAGCTAGTTTGGGCAAGGCTCCCTTCGAAGTTCTCTATGGACGAAAATGTCGAACGCCTCTTAACTGGTCAGAAACCGGGGAAAGACAACTCTTTGGCCCGGATATGATTCAGGAAGCAGAAGAGCAGGTTCGCGTTATTCGTGAGAAATTGAAAACGGCCCAATCTCCCCAAAAGAGTCAATATGATCATAAGCATAAGCCTATGACAATTGAAATTGACGAGAAAGCTTACCTTCGGGTTACCCCGTTAAAGGGAACCCATCGCTTCGGTATCAAAGGCAAATTGGCTCCTCGTTACATTGGACCCTTTCGCATTCTTGCCAAACGAGGAGAAGTTGCCTACCAATTGGAACTACCTCCGCATCTTTCCAGAGTTCACGACGTCTTCCATGTTTCGCAACTCAGGCGTTGCTTCGCGGATCCTATCCGTGGAGTGGACCATGAAACGCTTGATTTACAAGATAACCTCTCTTATCGGGAATACCCCGTTCGTATCCTTGATCAAGCCGAGCGTACCACTCGACGTCATAATATCAAGTTTCTCAAGGTTCAATGGTCACACCATTCCGAGGAAGAAGCCACTTGGGAAAGGGAGGATCGTCTTCGACTCGAGTACCCCGCCTTCTTCCCAGATGATCCTAAATCTCGGGACGAGATTCTATTGAGTGGGGGTGAGTTGTCACACCCTAGCTAGCTTATGCATTAGAGTGTGCATCATGTTTACCTTCATCAGAAATTGAAATGGGGAAAGCAGAACCCCCAGCACCCCCCCTGAAATCAACTAGGGTTTACTAAAAATAAATTCAATGAACCTGAAATGCCCTTCAAATATGTTCACCCTCTTTGCCTTGGGTTAGAACCCTTGGGAAAAATGGTGCATATAATTTTAGGTCAACAAAAGGGGCATTGACTTAATTCATAAATATTTGAATTTGGGCATTTAAAATACTATTATATAATTCAAATGCTCAAATAATGTTGGAACTATTTTTGGGCCACTGAAATATTTCAGAAAGTGTCCATAAATATTTTCAGGATTTTATAAAATGATTTAGTATTTAAACTAAATCAAAACAGAATAACAGAAATAGAAAAACACAAAAAAAATATAAAGAGGGAAAGACCATGGGCCACTTACCTAGCCCAGCGCCAGGCCACCAGCGGCCTAGCCCACCAGGCCGATGCCAGTCGTCCCCTAGCTCCTGCCAGGAGGACGAAGGGCGTGTGCCCGCGGTGCGCCAGCACGCGCACGGCCACCGACGGCCACCTCCTGCTTCGGCCGCCTCCCTGACGTCGCTTTGGACGCCACGCATCCCCCCCCTGACCCCTCGCTCACTCTCTTCCATCCTCATCCCCTCCTCTGCTCTCTCTCCCGCGCAACCGCCATGAGCCCGAGAGCGCCGACGAGGACCACCACGGCCACCGCCTCCCCCTTGCTTCCCTGACCAGCTTAGAGGCTCCGCCTCGACCCCGTCTTCCTTCTCACCGAACCACGCCCCGCCAGAAGCCCTGCGTCGTCGAATTCAAGCTCTTCTTCAAGCTTCGGCACTGACGATCGCCGCCGTCGATTCGCTTGCTCCAGTGCCTCCCCGAGCTTGCTGAGGCCACCGCTGCAACTGCTGTGAGCTCCTGTGTCGTTTCCCCCTCTCCCCTGGCTCGATTTCTTCCTCTAACACGGATGCCCGTCGGAACCGAGATCTCTTCGCCGCCGGCCATGCCGCCACCGTGACCACAGCCGTGCAAGCTCACTCCCGAGCACGGCAACATGCTCCACACCTCACCAGGAGCACGTGGAACCCATCAGTTTCCCCTCCCGTGCACCACAACGCCGATCCGCTCAACTCCCGAACTCCGGCTGCCGCGCAAGTTGCCGCCGCCGTCGTTTTAGGCCACTAGGGCTGCTGCCGTGTGCACAGATAGATGCGGGCGAGTCCCAGCTCCGCGTAGATGCCCTCCGCTGGCCATTTGGTCGCCGGAGGAGGATTTCCGAGCCCCTCCGCCGTCTCTGGCCTTGCCGGCGACGAGCCGGGGTCAACTCCGGCGTGTTTTGACCCCGGGTCGGCTGGGTTGACTCCCCCCTGACTCACTGACGTGTGGGCCCAGGCGCCTGCCTAATTACCGTTAGTTAATTAGAGTTAATAAAAATTAGCTAATTAGTGAGCCACTGACATGCGGGCCCCGCCCGGCTAACCAAGTTAGTTAGGGTTAACTAACTTAGTTAGTTGATTGTGTCACTGACCAGTGGACCCCAGTGGTCAGGTTTGACCTGGAGGCGCTAGTTGACCTGCTGACATCAGGGTGATGTCATGCTGACGCAATAACTCTTTTCTGGATTTAATTTTATATACAAAATTCCAGAAAATTGCCTAAACTTCAAAAATTCATAGAAATTCAACCATAACTCCAAATGAGACAAATTATATATGAAAAATTATCAGAAAAATTCAAGGAATCCATCTGTACCATTTTCATGCATGTTTGAACAATGCTTGTCCTCTGTTTTGGACAAAACAAATAAAGGGCATTTAAATAATCATATATGGGGTTGGAATTTGAATCTTGTACTCAAACCAACTCCATTTAAATCATAGCTAGTTGCATAAGCTCAAGACACATCCATATTGCCATGTCATAGCATGCATCATATTGTTGCATATCATCATCTGTTGATTGTGCTCGGTTGTGTTCTTCGTGGTAGGTTCTGCCTCCGAGGATATTCACGAGTATCCAACTGAAGGGCAGTATCCCGTTACCACTCCATCAGGCAAGCAACCATTGATCATTCCGATACAACCCATGTTCTCGCTCCTGCTCTTGTTTACTGCATTAAGACAACACGATTCAAACTGCTGTGTGCTACGGTAGTTGAACCCTTATCCTCTGCATGACCTGTCATTGCCACAGTAACTAGATGAAACCCACTAGCATGTGTAGGAGTTGATTGAGCCATGTTTTGTGGTTCCTACCTTGCTATGCCTGCTATGCTTAGAGTTGTGTCAGGTCTGGTTCATCTGGGGGATGGGCTAGAGTGAAATGCTTGTGCCAGTAATATGTGGGATGTGTTGAACATGTTTTGGTAAAGGTATCGATGAGAGGCCATGTAGGAGTACATGGTGGGTTGTTTCATTGAAGCCGTCCCTAAGAACTGAGTTCTGTATGCGTGAATTAAGATTCAGCTACTACCACACATTGGGCCCTGAAATATGACCCCGCTCGGCTTACCGACTCCTCTCGCCTCAGTCCAGGAGTTGCAACTAGTTTCTGGTGTTTGTAGGATATGTGTTGGCGGCCGTGCGTAGCGCTGACCCTAGGGGTGGGCTATGTTGCGGTAGATACACCGTGGCACGGTGTACCGAGTCACCCGTTTGGTGTCTCGGGAACCCTGTTCACATCGTTCAGGGCCGTTGAGGACACCCCGGCCGGATTTCCTTGCGGATGGAACCTGAATAGGCGATGACCCTGGACTAGAGACTTGTGAGGTTAGTCAGGTCGTGGTCTACACCCACGTCGGTTTTCGCTTGAAGTCTGCCGAGCACATTTCGTGTGCAGACGCTAAGTGGTGGAAACATGTGTGACGAAGTACACCCCTGCAGGGTATAAAACTATTCGAATAGCCGTGTCCGCGGTAAAGGACTACTTGGTTGGATATACAGTTCATAGACAAGTTAATGGATACTACTAAAAGACTCAAGATAAGTGTGAGTACCGAGGATGGCTCCCTCGCAGGATACGAGGGAGGATCCACGGTGGAGTATTGTGATGGTGAGTAGTGGACTCGTGTGCGAAAACTATTTTGCTAAAAGATTCTGTAGGATAGCTTAGCCAAGAGTCAAAGCTGGCTTGCTGCATAAACCCCACCACCTTCTTGAGAATGAGCATGTACAGTAGGTTCTGATGTAAGACTTGCTGAGTACCTTTGTACTCATGTTTGCTTATTTATTGTTTTCAGACGACAACACTGCCCCCTCCGATGGGTTTTACGTAGACCTTGACGTCGACGAGTGACTAGCCACCCAGGTGGTGATCCAGGCCATGGAGGGCCCTATGTAGATAGACAGGCTTCGAGAAGCCTTCTTTCTTTCTAGAGTCTGTACCCAGACTAGTTGCTTCCGCATGTGCTTGTATGACTGTATGACTTGAGTGTCAGGTCATGTGACCCCTACCTGTATGGATATGTTATGTATGGCTCCCTAGAGCCTTTAAATAAAGTACCTGAGTTGTAGAGTTTTGTTGTGATGCCATGTTGTATGTACTCATATCGAGCATATTGTATGTATGATTGAAATGCTTGGTATGAGTGGGATCCGACAATCTAGTTGTTTGTCCTTCGCAGCCTTTCTTATGGGGAAATGTAGTCTAGTGCTCCTCGAGCCATAGTAGTCCGCTACAGCCCGGTTCACCGGAGTCCTGCTAGCCCAGCACTACTGCTCAGGACACTTGACTGGCCGGCATGTGTTTCACTTCGTCCCTATGTCTGTCCCTTCGGGGAAATGTCACGCGGTGATCTCCGGAGTCCTGTCTAGCCTGCTACAGCCCGGGATCCCCCGGAGTCCTGTTAGCCCAGTGCTACAGCCCGGAATCACTCGTTGATGACCGACATGTTCGTTGTGATTCATGTATGCCTGTCTCCATAGGTCTGTGCCGCTTTGGGTTCACGACTAGCCATGTCGGCCCGGGTTCTCGGTCATATGGATGCTAGCGACATTGTCATATACGCGAGCCAAAAGGCGCAAACGGTCCCGGGCCATGGTAAGGCGACACCCGTGGGATACCGTGCGTGAGGCCGCAAAGTGATATGAGGTGTTACCGGCTAGATCGATGTGGCTTAGAATCGGGGTCCTGACATCCTGGCGATGTCGTCGGCTTACTTGTTGGTGCCACGAGGCACATGCTGCACCTCCAGGCCTAGGAACTGCTTTTCCATCTTATGTACTTCCGCGAGGTACGCCTCCATGTGCTCGTCCTTTGGCTCGTACACCTTGTTGGAGAAGTTGACGAGGAGCTGTGAGTCACCCCTAACGGTGAGGCACTTCACCCCCACAGCTGCTGCGGCCTTCAGGCTAGCTATGAGGCCTCCATATTCTACAATGTTGTTGGAGACCTTCTCGCCCTCCTGAAAGCAGAGCAACATAGCGTAGTAGATCTTGTCCTGCATGGGTGAGATGAGTACTGCTCCAGCCCCCGCGCCCTGGTGCGTGAAGGCTCCATCGAAATACATGACCCATCCGTCTGGCGCCTCACTTCCCGGCGAGGTGGACCGGTCCTCGCCTGCTTCCAGCGCTGGGGCGTCCATCCACTCCACCACGAAGTCAGCGAGTGCGGCTCCCTTGATGACCCTGGTGGTGCTGAACTCCAACTGGAATGCCTGCAGCTCGATGTTCCACTCAGTGACCCTTCCAGCTGAGTTGGGGATCCTGAGCACCCTTTCCAATGGGTAGGCCGACAAGACTTTGATGGGGTGGCCCTGGAAGTAGTACTGCAACTTGCACGAAGCCACCAGGAGCGCGAGCAGGAGCTTCTGAGGCATGGGATAGTGTGCCCTCGTGTCCCACAAGACCGTGCTGACAAGGTACACCGGCTGCCCGACGAGGACCGGTGTGTTGGTGAGGCTTGCGTCTTGTGCAAGCTGGGGTGCCCCCTTTGATGGTGGGGCCCCTGGTGCGTGGTTGCTTGTGGAGATCTCTACGGTGTCATCCTGCCAAGCTTGGTCTTTTGTTGCTGCCGCTATGGCTTTTGATGTGCCTTCCTAATCTTGCGCCACCTTGGCTGGCGACGTAGCTTGGCGTGACGCACTATTGGCCTGGTGCTCCTCCCGAACCGCCACTAGTGCAGTGCTGGAGGAGTACGGGGTGGCAGCAAGGTAAAGTACTAGAGGCTCGAGAGGCCGTGACACCACCAACACCGGCGGGCTGGTCAGGTATCTCTTGAGGTCTTGGAAGGCTCGATCGGTCTCCAGAGTCCAGTCGAACGGGCCCTTCTTCTTCATTAGCTTGAAAAAGGGTAAGGCATGCTCTCCCAGCTTGGAGATGAAGTGCCCAAATGCAGTCACCTGACCAGCCAGCTTCTGCATTTCCTTGAGGGTCTGCGGCAGGCTCATGCCCTCAATGGCCATGATCTTCTCCGGGTTTGCCTCCATCCCTCTATATGACACGAGGAATCCCAGTAGCTTGCCGAAAGGGAAACCGAACACACACTTTTCTGGGTTAAGCCGCGAGTTCACCTGGCTTAAGCTTTCGAAGGTCTCCTCCAGGTCTTGGATCAAGGTTCTCGCCTCCGGAGACTTCACCACAATGTCGTCGACGTACGCCTCCGTGTTCCTCCCGAGCTGCCACCCTAAAGCGATGTGCATCAGCCGCTGAAAGGTCGCACCCATGTTGCACAGCCCAAAGGGCATGCAGGTGTAGCAGTACACCCCACACGGGGTCAGGAAAGCTGTCTACTCTACATCTTCCACCGCCATCTTGATTTGGTGATACCCCGAGAACGCATCTAGGAAGCACAGTAGGTCGCACTCAGCGGTGGAGTTGATGATCTGGTCGATGCGCGGGAGGGGGAACGGATCTTGAGGGCACGCCTTGTTGAGGTTAGTGAAGTCGATGCACATTTGCTCCTTCTCACCTTTCTTTGGCACCACGACTGGGTTCGCTAGCCATTCGGGGTACCTAACCTCAGGAACGGCACCCGCCGCCTCCAACTTGCGGGTCTCTTGGACGATGAAGGCCTGCTTCTCCGTGGACTGTCGCCTTGCTCGCTGCTTCATAGGGCACACATTGGAGCACACCCTTAAGTGGTGTTGAATCACCTCTCTCGGGACCCCCACCAGCTGATTGCTCTCCCATGCGAATATATCCTTGTTCGCGCGCAACAACTTAACCAATGCTTCCTCTTGGCTGGGGTTGAGGCCGGCACCTATGGTGAAAGTGTCTCCTAAGGAGTTGTCCTCGTTGACCGGCACCTGCTTTGTCTCTGCCTTATCTTGGGTGAACAACTGCTTCTTCTTGGTTGGCACGACCTCCTTTTCCTCAGGGGCACCGGTGCCGATGGGCTGCACCACCGCAGCGGTCCTGAAGGAAAGTTTGAGCATCGTCACGGCCTCCTTGGTGTCCCCCTTGATGGTGAGGAAACCCTTGCTTCCTGGCATTTTCATGAGGTTGAAGGCTGGATGAATCGCCGCCATGAATTGGGCCAGAGCTGGGTACCCGAGGATGGCATTGTACGGGAGGCTGATGCGGGCGATGTCGCAGTCGACCGGCTCGGTGCGGTAGTTGTCGCGCGTGCCAAAGGTGACGGGAAGGCGGATCTGCCCCAGGGAGCGGGCAGCGCCACCACCAACTCCTAAGAGAGACTTCATGAGTGAGGAAATCCTGGATTAGGGGGTCTCCGGACAACGGTATTATATCCTTTGGCCGGACTGTTGGACTATGAAGATACAAGATTGAAGACTTCGTCCCATGTCCGGATGGGACTCTCCTTGGCGTGGAAGGCAAGCTTGGCAATATGGATATCTAGATCTCCATCCTTGTAACTGACTCTGTGTAACCCTAGCCCCCTCCGGTGTCTATATAAACCGGAGGTTTAGTCCGTAGGACAACAACAATCATACCATAGGCCAGCTTCTAGGGTTTAGCCTCTACGATCTCGTGGTAGATCAACTCTTGCAACACTCATATCATCAAGTGTCACATGCTTGTTTTTAGTGATGCATTAGGATTGGTTGCACATGTGCATCATGTTTAAATTTATTTTAAACTTGAAATGGGGGATAATCAACCCCAACACCCCCCCTGAAAATGCTAATTTCCAACAATTGGATTTTCAATGAACCCAAAATGCCCTTCATAAAAGCCCACCATTTTTGGTTTTGGTTTAAACCTCTGCCAAAAATGGCCTTGCAAATTATGGAGCCATTCTGGATTTTTGAACAAGCCATAAGTATTTGAATTTGGGCATTTTAAATACTATAAATATTTTAAAGTGCTCAAATACTCTTGGAAGTATTTTTAGGCAGTTGATAATATTCTCAAGTGTGCCTCTGAATATTTCCAGGATTTTTAAAAATTAAATAGTATTTATTCTATTTCAATACACATACTAGGAAATAAATAAAAGCAAACAGAAAGAGAAAACAAGGGAATAGAGGACTTACGTGTCGCCCTGGCCTGGCCCAGCTCGGCCCAGCCCACTGGCTCCCGCCAGTCATCCTCCTCCTCTCGCCAGGAGGACAAGAGGCGCATGGCCGGCGCCCGCAGCCACACGCTGGCCACCTCCTGCTTCTGCGGACGCCAAGGACGTCGTCTACGAGTGCCACGCACTCCCCCTCGTCCCCCTCTCACTTTCCCCACTCTTCCCGTGCCCCTCTCCCTCCTCTGGCTCTCTTTCATCCCCTGCCGAGCACAGCTCGTCGCCACCGACGACGTTCACCGCGGCCACCGCCTCTCCCTCGCTTCTCTGACCGGCCCAGAAGCTCCGCCTCGACCCCCTCTTCCTTCCACCCCAAGCCACACTACCGCGGGAGCCCCACATCACCGCCACGAGTCGTCTTCCCCGAGCACGGCCGCCGGACTCCATCGACGGATTTGCCATCGCCAAGCCGTCTCCGAGCAAGCCGAGCCCCTCTTCATGATCGCTGTGAGCTCCGCCACCGTTTCCCCCTCTCCCCGCGCTCGTCCGCGTCCTCTAACCACCATGGCCATCGGAGCCGATAGCTCCTCACCGCCGGCCATGTCGCCACCGTGGCCACGGCCATGCAAGCTTGCACCCGAGCTCACCACTGCACTCAGTACATCCCCACGAGTCAAACGCGGCCACCCCCACGTCCTGTTGTGAAACCTAGCATGTTTTCCGCCGAGGCCTGAACTCTGGCCGCCGCGGACGTGCTCGCCGCCGTCGTTTCCGGCCTCCCCGAGCTCCACCTCCACCGCCAAACGCCGCGGCTTGTCCCCAGCTACTCGTAGGACCAAACCGCAATCGATTTGGTCGACTGTGGGCAAAACCCGAGCCCCTCCGCCGCGTCTGTTGTCACCGGCGTCAAGCCGCCGGCGAGTTGACCATGTTTTGACCATGGACTGACGCGTGGGCCCAGGTTGATTTCCCCCCTGAGCCTATGACAGGTGGGGCCGGCCCGTTAATTAGTTTAGGATTAATGCTAACTAATTATAATTAGTTTAGTCACTGACATGTGGGCCCAGGCCCCACTGACAGTTAGTCTGTGTTAACTTAATCCTGTTAGTTAGCTGAGACACTGACAGACAGGGCCCACTAGTCAGGTTTGACTGGCCCTGGCGCCTTTGACTCGCTGACGTCATAGTGACGCTGTGCTGATGCAATAATTCATTTCCTGGATTTATTTTTTATATAGGAAATTCCAGAAAATAGCCAAAACTTCTAAAAATCATAGAAAATCAACCATAGTTCCAAATCAAACAAATTATATATGAAAAATGAACAGAAAAATTCAATCTATCCATCTGTAATGGTTTCATGCATGTGAAACCACTTTAACCTTGCTGTTTAGGTGAAACAAGCTAATACACTTTTTATGCATAAGAACTTTAACCTTCATTTGAATCTTTGATTCAAATGGACCCATTTCAACTTGTTTCACATTGCATTAGGCAGGACACATCATTTTGCCATGTCATAGCATGCATCATATTGTTGCATATTGTCATGTGTTGATTATGTGTTGTGTGTCCTTCGTGGTAGGTTCTGCCTCCAAGGATATCTCCGAGTATCCAACTGAAGGGTAGTACCCTACTACCACTCCATCAGGCAAGCAACCCATTGATCATTTCGATACAAACCCATGTTCTCCCTTCTGCTCTTGTTTACTGCATTAAGGCAACGTGATTCAAACTGCTGTGTGCTACGGTAGTTGAACCCTTATACGCTGCATGACCTGTCATTGCCACAGTAACTAGATGAAACCCACTAGCATGTGTAGGAGTTGATTGAGCCATGTATGTGTTTCCGACCTTACTATGCCTGCTATGCTTAGAGTTGTGTCAGGTTTGGTTCATCTGGGTGATGGGCTAGAGTGAAATGATTATGTCGGTAATGTGAGGGATGTGTTGAACATGTTTTGGTAAAGGTATCGATGAGAGGCCATGTAGGAGTACATGGTGGGTTGTTTCATTGAGGCCGTCCATAAGAACTGAGATCTGTATGTGTGATTTAAGATTCAGCTAGTACCACACATTGGGCCCTGAAATATGACCCCGCTCGACTTACTGACCCATCTCGTCCTCTGTCCAGGAGTTGCAACTAGTTTCTGGTGTTTGTAGGTTATGTGTTGGTGGTCGTGCGTAGCGCTGACCCTAGGGGTGGGCTATGATGCGGTAGATACACCATGGCACGATGTACCGAGTCGCCCGTTTGGTGCCTCGGGAACCCTACACACATCGTTTGGGGCCGTTGAGGACACCCCAGCCGGATTTCCTTACGGATGGAACCTGAATAGGCGATAAACCTGGACTAGAGACTTGTGCGGTTAGTCAGGTCGTGGTCTACACCCATGTCGGCTTTCGCTTGAAGTCTGCCGAGCACATGTCGTGTGCAGACGCTAAGTGGTGGAAACATGTGTGACAAAGTACACCCCTGCGGGGTATAAAACTATTCGAATAGCCGCGTCCGTGGTAAAGGACTACTTGGTTGCCTATACAGTTCATAGACAAGTTAATGGATACTACTAAAAGACTCAAGATAAGTGTGAGTACCGAGGATGGCCCTCTCGTAGGATGACGAGGGAGGATCCCCGGTGGAATATTGTGTTGGTGAGTAGTGGACTCGTGTGCGAAAACTATTTTATTAGTGGAGTCTCGTAGGATAGCTTAGCCAAGAGTCAAAGCTGGCTTGCTGCAATAATCCCACCACCTTCTTGAGAATGAGCATGTATAGTAGGTTCTGATGTAAGACTTGCTGAGTACCTTTGTACTCATGTTTGCAAAATTACTGTTTTCAGATGACAACGCCGCCCCCTCCGATGGGTTTTATGTAGATCTCGATGTCGATGAGTGACTTGCCACCCAGGTGGTGATCTGGCCATGGAGGGCCCTATGTAGATAGACAGGCTTCGAGAAGCCTTCTTGCTTTCTAGTGTCTGTACTCAGACTATTTGCTTCCGCATGTGCTTGTATGCTTGTATGACTTGAGTGTCGGGTCATGTGACCCCTACCTGTATGAACATGTTATGTATGGCTCTTTGGAGCCTTTAAATAAAGTTCTTGAGTTGTAGAGTTTTGTTGTGATGCCATGTTGTATTTGCACATATCGAGCATATTGTGTGTATGATTGAAATGCTTGGTATGTGTGGGATCCGACAATCTAGTTGTTTATCCTTGGCAGCCTTTCTTATGGGGAAATGTTGTCTAGTGCTCCTTGATCCATAGTAGTCCGCTACAGCCCGGTTCACCGGAGTCCTGCTAGCCCAACACTACTTCTCAGGACACTTGACCGGCCGGCATGTGTTTCACATCGTTCCTATGTCTGTCCCTTCGGGGAAATGTCACGCGGTGACTTCTGGAGTCCTGCCTAGCCTGCTACAGCCCGGGTTCCCCGGAGTCCTGTTAGCCCAGTGCTACAGTCCAGATTCACACGTTGATGACCGACATGCTCGATGCGATTCACGTATGCCTGTCTCCATAGGTCTGTGCTGCTTTGGGTTCACGACTAGCCATGTCGGCCCGGGTTCTCTGTCATATGGATGCTAGCGACACTATCATATACGTGAGCCAAAAGGCGCAAACGGTGCCGGGCCATGGTAAGGCGACACCCGTGGGGATACCGTGCATGAGGCCGCAATGTGATATGAGGTGTTACCGGCTAGATCGATGTGACTTGGAATCGGGGTCCTGACAGTGTTGGCATCAGAGCCGGACTACCTGTACGTTCATTGAGCCAAACTGGTCAATGTCAAGTCTAGAAATGCTTTAGTTATATGTAGGGGAATTGATTGTGGGAGGGAACGTAAGGCTCTTTTACTCCTTTACCTTATGCCCTCCGATCTGAGTCATTCTCTTCTCATTCAATGTGGGTTAAGGACTAGGCTCTCGTCTTCTATCAGGTTCACGTGTTACTCATCCGTAGTAGCTTATAGGGTTGTTGTTACCAGCCTCAGTACAGTTTCTACTACTTTTAGTATGTTGCCAGTTGAATCAGAACCCTGATATGATGTTTTTGAGTGGTATTGCAAACTGTTGTGGATGTCTTAATTCTTTCTCTGAGCATTTACAGCTGTTATGATGTCCAATTTTCCCTAGAAATTCTAATGTCTTTGCATTGTGGTTGTGCTTTCAGATGGCCACTCGTGCTCAAAACCAAGTGGTTCGCCTGACCCGGTGCCTCGATGTGCCCGGTCATACTGCTATGTTAGTCCGGGTAATGATCGAGACGGGTTACCGTTGGTATCCCGAATACACTATCGAAGAGCAATTCCGAGACTTCAACCAGAGCCAGTACCTCTGTACAGTCAGGATATATCCCTCTTATCCTGGCGCCACTGAGCCCCTTCACTGTTCCTATGTACTCGGGGTTACTGTTGAGATGGCTGTGCAGGATGCTGCCTATTCGATGATGACCATCATGCGAGTTCGGACTAGCCTGCTTCGGAACACCGACTTCCGTTATATGCCAGCTTCACTTCCGGGATCGCAAGGGTATCTCCAGGCTATCTATGCTGACCCCACACATGAGGAGTCACTACTCCGCACCACTGCCGAGATGCTCGAGGATAAGGACCGCGAAAATCGGGCCTTGCGTATGGAGCTTTTTAACTCTCTGCTGATCACTGGGCCACTTTGACTCGGTTTGCACCGGCGGTAAAGGCAGGATACGTGGATCTGAGAGATCTGTACCCTGTACGGTCTGGATTGCCAGATTGTATGGAGTGGCGTGATGTAGGAGGCATCGCCCCTCCTCATGGTCCCCGTCTGCCACTACCTGTGGGACCAAGGCCACAACTGAGTCCCTATGGTCCGCAGGCTCCGTAGGACCGTCTGTTCCCAGATGATCATGTTCCACTTCCAGGTTTTGGTGGCGACTTCTATGAGGATTACTACGCAGCCGTCTGAGCTAGTAGTAGTTTCACTAGTATTGTAGTAGTTGTATTCTCCACAGTCCTCCGTGGCCGTGGGATACGACTTGGTGTGTATCACGCTCCGGAGGTGTAGGAAAATAATGTATAGGAGCTTGGAATGCCTTCGATGAGATGTAATGTCTTTCACCGTAGTTGTACTCTAGCCTGGGCTTGTACTAAACTATGTATGGTGTGTATGACCAATGGTATATATATGGCAGTTTCTATATTACCATGCCGTGCAATGAACATCTTAGCATTCCATGTTATCCATTACATTCTGCACTTCCTTGCTAAGTTTGTGCCATCCTTATCTAAACCGTTGTCATGTTTTCTCCTAGGATGGTCAACACCCGCAGCAACCCTGTTGCCCTGGAGCAGGGGGAAGCCAGTGCAGCTAGGGGTGAAAATCTGCCTCACCCGCCTTCTCTGGCTGAAGTGATGCTGGAGGCGGAAAGAAACAAGCGTGAGACTAACCGCTTGCTGGAGCGGATTGAGCAAAACACTACACGCCATCAGCGAAATGACTTGGTGTCAATCAATGACTTTATCAAGTTGTACCCACCAAAGTTTAACCATTCCGTCGAGCCCCTCGACGCGGATGACTGGCTTCGCAGCATCACCCACAAGCTACGTTCTGCCAACATAGCCGAAGCTGACAAGGTTACTTATGCTGCCTATCACCTCGAAGGCCCTGCTAGCCTTTGGTGGGAAAACTTTGAAGCTATGCGCCCAGTCGGCCAAATCAGTACTTGGGCTGAATTCAGTGAGGCTTTCCGTGAGCATCACATTCCGGAAGGTCTCATAGATCGCAAGAGGGAAGAGTTCTGCAATTTCACCCAAGGAAGACTGACTCTAGATGCATATAGTCGTGAATTTGGGAATCTGGCACGATATGCTCCTGAAGAGGTATCCACCGACGCTAAGAAGCAGGCAAGGTTCCGCAAGGGACTTAGCCCTGAGCTTCGCCGCGATTTCGTCTGGACGAGTGCACCTCCTTTCAGAAATTGGTCAATAAAGCCACCAGTGCTAAGATAGGCCAGTCTGACTATGACGCTTCACGCAAGCACTCTCGTGATTCTGGCTCTTCATCTGGCTCTGGATCTCAGAAGCACCGAGTGTGGATTCCAAGCACGGCACTGCCACCCAGGTTCATTCCGAGGCTATCCTTTGAGGCGCCTCATCCCAACCAGCAGTTTGCACCGCCCAAGCCCTATGGTGGCCCCGCTGCTAATGCTACTCCACGCCCCAATGTTGTGACATGTTTCAAGTGTGGAGAGCCGGGTCACTATAGTCGAGAGTGTCCCCAGAACAACAACCCCAATCAGTCTGGAAAGTCCGCTGGCCGTGGTAAGCCAGCGGGAAAGACATTCTACGCCAAGCCAGTCACCACTGCACGTGGCCATGTCAAGTATGTTTCAGTCGAGGAGGCTCATGAGGATCCTAACGTCGTCCTTGGTACGCTCCTTGTTAATTGCCATCCGGCATCTGTTCTTTTCGATACTGAAGCATCTCATTCATTCATATCCGAGAACTATGCTCGATTGCATAAAACGACATTCTGTGACATGCCCACTTCCATGGTAATTCAAACTCCGGGTTCCAAATGGCAAATTCTAGAGTAAGCCATGGGAACGAAATTCTTGTTGATAGACTTGTCTTCCTTGCATCCTTAATAGCTCTCAAGTCCTTGGACATTAACATCATCTTGGGTATGGACTAGATGTCAGCTCATTATGCTAAGATTGATTGTGCCACTAGAACCGTTCAACTTACTCACCCATCGGGAAAGATAGTCAATGTCTTAACTCGAGTGGCCAAGCGCCAGCTTTACTCCCTAAATGCCAACCCCCTTCCAGACCTTGAGGATATTCCGGTAGTCCGAGACTTTTTGGATGTCTTTCCAAAAGAACTGCCAGGTGTTCCACCTGACAGGGATGTCGAGTTCGTGATGGACCTTGTTCCAGGAACCGTTGCAATTTCTAGAAGACCCTATAAGATGGCACACTTAGAACTAGCCGAGCTTAAGAACCAACTCGATGAGTCCTCGAAAAAGGGTTTCATCCGTCCTAGTTCCTCTCCTTGGGCTTGCCCCGTCCTCTTCGTTAAAAAGAAGCATGGAACGGATCGGATGGTTGTAGATTACCGACCTATCAACTTGGTCACTATCAGGAACAAGTATCCGCTTCCCAGGATCAACGATCTGTATGACCAGCTCGCAGGATCCTCAGTCTTTTCCAAGATGGATTTGAGGTTGGGCTACCATCAAATCAAAATCAGAAATGCCGATATTCCCAAAACGGCCTTTGTTACTCGCTATGGCCAATACGAGTACACCGTTATGTCCTTTGGTTTAACCAATGCCCCAGCCACCTTCTCTCGGTTAATGAACTCGGTCTTCATGGATTATTTGGATAAATTTGTCGTAGTATACCTCGATGACATACTCATCTACTCCAAGAATGAAGAGGAACATGCCGAACATCTAAGGCTGGTATTGAAGAAACTTCGAGAGCATCGCCTTTATGCCAAATTCTCCAAGTGTGAATTTTGGTTGCCAGATGTGACCTATCTAGGGCATGTAATCTCTGGTAAGGGTATTGCTGTCAATCCTGAGCGAGTTCAAGACGTCCTTGATTGGACTCCACCTGAGACAGTCAAGCAAGTTCGAAGCTTCCTTGGCTTAGCGAGCTATTGTCGCTGCTTCATCGAGAATTTCTACAAGGTTGCTAAACCTCTAACTGAACTGCTCAAGAAAGATAAAAAGTTTGAGTGGACCCCACAGTGCGAGTTCAGCTTTCAGGAACTGAAAAGACACCTGACATCTGCTCCCGTACTGGTACCACCAGATTTCTCCAAGGACTTTATTATCTATTGCGACGCCTCGCGACAAGGACTAGGTTGCATACTCATGCAAGATCGTCAGGTAATTGCCTATGCTTCACGGCAATTACACCCACATGAGGAAAATTATCCCACACATGATCTAGAGCTTGCAGTTGTAGTCCATGCACTTAAAACTTGGCGACATTACCTCCTCGGTAATCGTTGTGAGATCTTCACCGATCACCAAAGTTTGAAATATATCTTCACCCAACCGGATTTGAATCTCAGGCAAAGACGTTGGGTCGAGTTGATCTCGGATTACGACTTAGGAATAACTTACACCCCGGGCAAAGCCAATGTCATGGCTGATGCACTAAGTCATAAGTCCTATTGTAACCACCTAATGTTACAACAAAGTCAACCACTTCTCCATGAGGAATTTCGTAAGCTTAATCTTCACATTGTTCCTCAAGGATTTCTATCCACCCTGGTGGCGAAGCCTAACCTTACGGATCAAATCATAGCTGCCCAGAAGCGTGATAAGGGCATATTCCGGATTAAGGAAAACATTGCTAGCGGAGTTGCTAAATGTTTTTCCATGGATGAGCGAGGTGTTGTCTTCTTTGAAAACCGCTTGGTGGTTCCCAAGAAACAACATCTACGCCAGTTGATTCTTAAGGAAGCTCATGAATCCCCTCTCACCATTCATCCCGGTAGTACTAAAATGTATCAAGACCTACGCTAGAGGTTTTGGTGGACTAGGATGAAGAGAGAAATCGCTCAATACATTGCTAATTGTGACGTTTGTCGTTGTGTTAAAGCAGAGCATCAATGGCCTGCTGGCACCCTTCAACCTATGGCTATTCCTGAGTGGAAATGGGATAAAATCAGTATGGATTTCATCACTGGGTTTCCCAGGACCAAGAGAGGGAATAATGCCATCTTCGTCGTGATCGACCGTCTTTCCAAAGTAGCCCATTTCCTACCTATTCGTGAGAGTATCACCGCTAGCCAGCTAGCTGAATTATACATCTCCCGAATAGTGTCGCTTCATGGTTTCCCATTGGAAATTAACTCAGACCGTGGGAGTCTCTTCACCTCTCGATTTTGGGAAAGTTTCCAAAATGCAATGGGAACTCATCTCTATTTTAGCACCGCCTTCCATCCTCAATTAAGTGGTCAAGTAGAGCGAGTGAATCAAATTTTGGAAGATATGCTCCGAGCTTCTGTCATCTCATTCGGAATGGGTTGGGAGAAATGCCTTCCATTCGCGGAGTTTGCCTATAACAATAGCTATCAAGCTAGCTTTGGAAAAGCTCGTTTCGAAGTTCTCTATGGACGAAAATGTCGAACGCCTCTTAACTGGTCAGAAACCGGGGAAAGACAACTCTTTGGCCCGGATAAGATTCAGGAAGTAGAAGAGCAGGTTCGCGTTATTCGTGATAAATTGAAAACAGCCCAATCTCGTCAAAAGAGCCAATATGATCGTAAACATAAGCTCATGACTTATGAAGTCGGCGAGAAGGCTTACCTTCGGGTTACTCCGTTAAAGGGAACCAATCGTTTCGGTATCAAAGGCAAATTGGCTCCTCGTTACATTGGACTCTTTCGCATTCTTGCCAAACGAGAAGAAGTTGCCTACCAATTGGAACTACCTTCGCATCTTTCCAGAGTTCACGATGTCTTCCACGTTTCTCAACTCAGCGTTGCTTCACGGATCCTATCCGTGGAGTGGATCACGAAACGCTTGATCTACAAGATAACCTCTCATATCGGGAATATCCCTTTTGTATCCTTGATCAAGCTGAGCGTACCACTCGACGCCATAATATCAAGTTTCTCAAGGTTCAATGGTCACACCATTCCGAGAAAGAAGCCACTTGGGAAAGGGAGGATCGTCTTCGACTCGAGTACCCCACCTTCTTCCCGAAGGATCCTAAATCTCGGGACGAGATTCTTTTGAGTGGGGGTGAGTTGTCACATCCCTGTTTTTAGTCATGCATTAGGATTGGTTGAACATGTGCATCATGTTTAAATTTATTTTAAACTTTAAATGGGGGCTAATCAACCCCAACACCCCCCTAAAAATGCTAATTTCCAACAATTGGATTTTCAATGAACCCAAAATGCCCTTCATAAAAGCCCACCATTTTTTGGTTTTGGTTTAAACCTCTGCCAAGAATGGCCTTGCAAATTATGGAGCCATTCTGGATTTTTGAACAAGCCATAAGTATTTGAATTTGGGCATTTTAAATACTATAAATATTTTAAAGTGCTCGAATACTCTTGCAAGTATTTTTAGGCAGTTGAGAATATTCTCAAATGTGCTCTGAATATTTCCAGGATTTTTAAAAATGAAATAGTGTTTATTCTATTTCAATACACATAGCAGGAAATAAATAAAAGCAAACAAAAAGAGAAAACAAGGGAAAAGAGGACTTACCTGTCGCCCTGGCCTGGCCCAGCTCGGCCCAGCCCACTGGCTCCCGCCAGTCATCCTCCTCCTCTCGCCAGGTGGACGAGAGGCGCGTGGCCGGCGCCCGCAGCCACATGCCGGCCACCTCCTGCTTCTGCTGACGCCAAGGATGTCGTCTACGAGTGCCACGCACTCCCCCTCGTCCCCCTCTCACTTTCCCCACTCTTCCCGTGCCCCTCTTCCTCCTATGGCTCTCTTCCATCCCCTGCCGAGCGCAGCTCATCCCACCGACGCTGTTCACCGCGGCCACCGCCTCTCCCTTGCTTCTCTGACCGGCCCAGAGGCTCCGCCTCGACCCCCTCTTCCTTCCACCCCAAGCCACGCCACCGCGGGAACCCCACATCGCCGCCACGAGTCGTCTTCCCCAAGCATGGCCGACGGACTCCATCGATGGATTCGCCGTCGCCAAGCCGTCTCCGAGCAAGCCGAGCCCCTCTTCGTGATCGTTGTGAGCTCCGCCACCGTTTCCCCCTCTCCCCGCACTCGTCCGCATCCTCTAACCACCATGGCCATCGGATCCGATAGCTCCTCGCCGCCGGCCATGTCGCCACGTAACCACGGCCGTGCAAGCTTTCACCCGAGCTCACCACTGCACTCAATACATCCCCACGAGTCGAACGCGGCCACCCCCACGTCCTGTTGTGCAACCTAGTATGTTTTCCGCCGAGGCCCGAACTCCGGCCGCCGCGGACATGCTCGCCGCCGTCGTTTCCGGCCTCCCCGAGCTCCACCTCCACCACCAAACGCCGCGGCTTGTCCCCAGCTACTCGTAGGACCAAACCGCAGTCGATTTAGTCGACTGTGGGCAAAACCCGAGCCTCTCCGATGCGTCTGTTGTCGCCAGCGTCAAGCCGCCGGCGAGTTGACCACGTTTTGACCGTGGACAGACGCGTGGGCCCAGGTTGACTTCCCCCTAAGCCTATGACAGGTGGGGCCGGCCTGTTAATTAGTTTAGGATTAATGCTAACTAATTATAACTAGTTTAGTCACTGACATGTGGGCCCAGGCCCCACTGACAGTTAGTTAGTGTTAACTTAATCATGTTAGTTAGCTGAGACACTGATAGACAGGGCCCACCAGTCAGGTTTGACTGGCCCTGGCACCTTTGACTCGCTGACGTCACAGTGACGCAGTGCTGACGCAATAATTCATTTACTGGATTTATTTTCTATATAGGAAATTCCAGAAAATAGCCAAAACTTCTAAAAATCATAGAAAATCAACCACAGGTCCAAATCAAACAAATTATATATGAAAAATGATCAGAAAAATTCAATCTATCCATCTGTAATGGTTTCATGCATGACAAACCACTTTAACATTGCTGTTTAGGTGAAACAAGCTAATACACTTTTTATGCATAAGAACTTTAACCTTCATTTGAATCTTTGATTCAAATGGACCCATTTCAACTTGTTTCACATTGCATTAGGCAGGACACATTATTTTGCCATGTCATAGCATGCATCATATTGTTGCATATTGTCATGTGTTGATTATGTGTTGTGTGTCCTTCGTGGTAGGTTCTTCCTCCGAGGATATCTCCGAGTATCCAACTGAAGGGCAGTACCCTAATACCACTCCATCAGGCAAGCAACCCATTGATCATTTCGATACAAACCCATGTTCTCACTTCTGCTCTTGTTTACTGCATTAAGGCAATGCGATTCAAACTGTTGTGTGCTATGGTAGTTGAACCCTTATCCTCTGCATGACCTATCATTGCCAGAGTAACTAGATGAAACCCACTAGCATGTGTAGGAGTTGATTGAGTCATGTATGTGTTTCCTACCTTGCTGTGCCTGCTATGCTTAGAGTTGTGTCAGGTCTGGTTCATCTGGGTGATGGGCTAGAGTGAAATGATTATGTCGGTAATGTGAGGGATGTGTTGAACATGTTTTGGTAAAGGTATCGATGAGAGGCCATGTAGGAGTACATGGTGGGTTGTTTCATTGAGGCCGTCCATAAGAACTGAGATATGTATGCATGATTAAAGATTCAGCTACTACCACACATTGGGCCCTGAAATATGACCCCGCTCGACTTACTGACCCATCTCGTCCTCTGTCCAGGAGTTGCAACTAGTTTCTGGTGTTTGTAGGTTATGTGTTGGCGGTCGTGCGTAGCGCTGACCCTAGGGGTGGGCTATGATGCGGTAGATACACCATGGCACGGTGTACCGAGTCGCCCGTTTGGTGTCTCGAGAACCCTGCACACATCGTTTGGGGCCGTTGAGGACACCCCGGCCGGATTTCCTTATGGATGGAACCTGAATAGGCGATAAACCTGGACTAGAGACTTGTGCGGTTAGTCAAGTCGTGGTCTACACCCATGTCGGCTTTTTCTTGAAGTCTGCCGAGCACATGTCGTGTGCAGACGATAAGCGGTGGAAACATGTGTGACAAAGTACACCCCTGTAGGATATAAAACTATTCGAATAGTCGCGTCCGTGGTAAAGGACTACTTGGTTGCCTATATAGTTCATAGACAAGTTCATGGATACTACTAAAAGACTTAAGATAAGTGTGAGTACCGAGGATGGCCCTCTCGTAGGATGACGAGGGAGGATCCCCGGTCGAGTATTGTGTTGGTGAGTGGTGGACTCGTGTGCGAAAACTATTTTACTAGTGGAGTCTCGTAGGATAGCTTAGCCAAGAGTTAAAGCTGGCTTGCTGCAATTACCCCACCACCTTCTTCAGAATGAGCATGTATAGTAGGTTCTGATGTAAGACTTGCTGAGTACCTTTGTACTCATGTTTGCTTAATTACTGTTTTCAGACGACAACACCGCCCCCTCCGATGGGTTTTATGTACATCTCGATGTCGATGAGTGACTTTCCACCCAGGTGGTGATCTGGCCATGGAGGGCCCTATGTAGATAGACAGGCTTCAAGAAGCCTTCTTGCTTTCTAGTGTCTGTACTCAGACTATTTGCTTACGCATGTGCTTGTATGCTTGTATGACTTGAGTGTCGGGTCATGTGACCCCTACCTGTATGAACGTGTTATGTATGGCTCTTTGGAGCCTTTAAATAAAGTTCTTGAGTTGTAGAGTTTTGTTGTGATGCCATGTTGTATTTGCACATATCGAGGATTCACACGTTGATGACCGACATCCTCGATGTGATTCACGTATGCCTGTCTCCATAGGTCTGTGCTGCTTTGGGTTCATGACTAGCCATGTCGGCCCGGGTTCTCTGTCATATGGGTGCTAGCGACACTATCATATGCGTGAGCCAAAAGGCGCAAACGGTCCCGGGCCATGGTAAGGCGACACCCGTGGGGATACCGTGCGTGAGGCCGCAATGTGATATGAGGTGTTACCGGCTAGATCGATGTGACATGGAATCGGGGTCCTGACATCAAGATCAATCAAGAAGGAAGTAGGGTATTACCTCTATCGAGATGGCCCGAACCTGGGTAAACATCGTGTCCCCCGCCTCCTGTTACCATCTGCCTTAGACGCACAGTTCGGGACCCCCTACCCAAGATCCGCCAGTTTTGAGACCGACATTGGTGCTTTCATTGAGAGTTCCACTATGCCGTCACCATAAGGCTTGATGGCTCCTTCGATCATCGGTAACGATGCGGTCCAGGGTGAGGTTTTCCTCCCCGGACAGATCTTCGTATTCAGCGGCTTCGCACTATGGGCCAACTCGCTTGGCCATCTGGAGCAGATCGAGAGCTACGCCCCTGTCCATTAGGTCAGGTTCGGAAACTTAAACTACACTGCCGATATCCGCGAAGACTTGATCTTCGACGGATTCGATCCCAAGTCAGGTGCGCTGCAAAATCATGACGAGCATAACGTAACTCTGCCGTCGGACAATGTTCGGGAGATCACACCTGCAACTACTCCGGCCCTCAATCCAGAGCAAATCGCGCCATCCGAGGACGGGGGATAGACCCCGCAATGGAGGCCGCACTCTTAGTGGCGATGGAGCCGGATACTGAGTTCACCCCTCACAAGAGCCGTGTTGCCAAACCATTGGATTCACCTCTGGCCACGGACTCTGAGCCGCCTGCGTCCGTGCCTATCGAATCCAATTGGGCGCCTATCGAATCCGATTGGGCGCCGATCATGGAGTTCACCTCCGCGGATATCTTTCAGCACTCACCTTTCCGCGACGTGCTAAATTCATTAAGGTCTCTCTCCTTGTCAAGAGATCCTTGGCCGAACTATGTCCAGCTAGAATGGGATGCGGACGACGGAGAAATTCGTTGCCCACCCACCACCCAATTAGTAGCCTCTGTCAACGATTTAACCGACATGCTCGATTTTTACTCCGAAGACATCACCGGCATGGACGACGATCCAAGAGAGGAACAGGAACCAGTGCCCATAGGGTGATGGACAGCCACTTCACCACATGACATACACATGGTGGATACACCCAAAGAAAACAGTGAAGAAGAACGGGAGGATGCAGCGAAGAATAGCTCCCTTGAGAAGCAAGCAAAGCGTCGGCATAGGCGCCGCTCAAAATCCTACCTCGGCAAAAACAGGGATAATAGCGCAAGAGAAAATAACACTCCAGTCGACTCTAGAGGAAACGACGACCACATTGACCCAGCGGTAGAGCACGATGAAACTGCAAAAGGCGAACATAGTATGGATCTGTTGTCCGAACACGGCGACTCCGAGGATAAACCTCATCAACCCCCCTCTGGGGAGGAAAACAGTCCAGACGAAGATGCACACATCCTCCCGAAAAGGCACTTGGAACAAGAGAACCTCCACAGAAGGCTTATTGCCACAACAAGGAGTCTGAAGAAGCAGAAGCAAAGGCTTAAGGCTGAACAAAATACGCTCAACAGCAGGTGGAACAAAGTGCTCGACAACGAAGAAAAGTATGGTGGAAGTTACCACACAAAGAGCTATCCAAAGCGCAAGCTATTACCTAAATTCGACGATGAGGCCGTAGAGCCCACACAGCCGAAAAATAAAATGGCCAACCGGCCGGATCAACCACCTTGTGGCCGCGATAGAGCAGCTAACAGGGCCGCAGATAAGTCAACACACGATCTACGTGAGGACTTGCGCCAAAAATCTAGTATGACCAGATCCATCTATGGATCTAGGAAGTGCGCTCCGGCACAAAATCAAAGCCGAATACTACAACAGTCCGAATGCCATGATACATCCAAATACAGGGGTGCCGCACACCCCCTATGTTTCACCGATGAGGTGCTGGACCACGAATTTCCAGAAGGATTCAAACCAGTGAACATAGAGGCGTACGACGGGACCACAGACCCTGGGGGTCTGGATTGAGGACTTTATCCTCCATATCCATATGGCTCGCGGAGACGATCTCCACGCCATCAAGTACTTGTCCCTCAAGCTTAAAGGACCACCTCAGCACTGGCTGAAAAGCCTCCTAGAAAACTCAATTGGAAGTTGGGAGGAGCTCAAGGATGCTTTTCAGGCTAATTTTCAAGGGACCCATGTCCGACTTCCGGATGCAGACGATTTAAGTCATATAATTCAACAGCCCGGAGAGTCAGACCGAAAGCTTTGGAACAGGTTTCTCACTAATAAGAACCAACTCGTCTACTGCCCGGACGCCGAAGCCTTAGCAGCTTTCAAGCACAGCGTCCGAGACGAATGGCTTGCCAGACACCTCGGCCAAGAAAAACTGAGAACAATGGCAGCCCTGACAAGCCTCATGACCCGCTTTTGCGCGGGCGAAGATAGCTGGTTAGACCGCAGTAGCACCAGTGACCCAAGCACATCTGAAGTCAGGGATGGCAATGGAAAACCACGACGCAGTAAAAGCAAGCGTCGAAATAAAGAAGATAGCCCATATAATACGGCGGTAAACACCGGATTCAGGGGCTCTCAACCAGGTCAGCGGAAAAAGCCTATCAAAGGCAGCAGAGATGGACCGTCCAGCCTAAACAAGATTCTAGACAAACTATGTCAAATTCATGGCACCCCCGTTAAAGGTGCAAATCACACCCACAGAGAATGATGGGTCTTCAAGCAAGCTAGTAAGCCAAACGCCGAACACAAGGGGAGGGAGACACCAAGCGAAGACGAGGACGAACCTCGCCATCAAAGAACTGGAGGACAGAAAAAAAATTCCCACCAGAGGTTAAAATAGTAAACATGATCCACATGACGAAGAGGAGAAGCAAACATGCACTCCAAGACATACGCGCCGTAGAGCCCGTCACCCCTAAGTCCAGCACCTGGTTGGCCTGCCCGATCACTTTTGATCGCATGGGAACACCCGACAAGCATCCGGCATGAATGGTTGGGTGCCTTGGTGTTAGACCCAATAATAAAGGAATACCATCTCACATGAGTCCTTATGGACGGCGACAGTGGTCTAAATCTGATATATCAGGACACAGTCCGCAAAATGGGGATAGACTCGAAAAAAATCAGCCACAGTAATACTACCTTCAAGGGAGTAATACCAAGCCCAGAGGCCCGCTCCACGGGCTCTCTAATACAAGAGGTTGTATTCGGTTCATCCGACAACTACAGAAGTGAGAAGTTAGACTTTGATTATTCCATTCCGAAGCGGCTATCAAGCACTACTCGGAAGAACAGCTTTCGCTCGTTTTAATGTGGTACCACATTACGCTTCTCTTATGCTTAAGATGTCTGGTCCATGTGGCACCATCACAGTTAGTGGAAATATTGAGTGTTCTCTACGCGTGGAAGAACGTGCGGCGGCTTTAACAGCCGAGCACTAGACAGCCTCACCAACCAGAATAAATGCCAGGTCATCTAGACTGCAGACACAGTTAGACGAGTCCGGCGCATCATTAGATATACTTGAGATTGGTTTGACGGTTAAACCCTCATAGACGGTACCAGGGGCTTCCCGCTTGTAATCAGGGCTAGTTCGGCTCAACTTGACTTATCTTGAATTTTAATGGTTTATCGAGAATAACCAATTTTTTTGGCATGACAACTTTCACCTAAGTTCTTCTCTTTTACAGATGACAATCGTGCTACACCCGTCCAGGACACGGCACAACGGAGACATAGGCGCAGACGTGCAGCAGGGACCCGCTCAAAGGTTTCTTTTCAGATTAAGACCCTGCGTAAACCTTTTTTACTGTCTCTTGTTGTTCACATCCTCCGGATAATCAATACAACCGAGAAGGATGCTGGTGTTATTGGCATTTCTCCACATTAGAATATTGCACGTACCTAGACACTCGGGGTTTATTATTAAGGGCATTGTTCAGCCCGGAATATGTTATAAAGACCGAATACCTTTGGGAGTGTTCGGCGTCGCGAGTTTGGCCTTATATGCATCAGCTCCGAATCATGTCTTTGATTAAATATTGGGTTTGCCTGGCTCCCGTGTTTTGCTACCTTACATTCCGCTCTATCGGCTAAGGTGGCACTGGGAAAACTACTGTGATTGTGCCCTGGTTCATCCGGATGAGCACCTTGATACGTCTCCAACATATCTATAATTTTTGATTGCTCCATGCTATATTATCTATTGTTTTGAATGTTTATGGGCTTTATTATACACTTTTATATCATTTTTGGGACTAACCTATTAACCCAGAGCCCAGTGCCAGTTTCTGTTTTTACCATGTTTTAGGGTTTCGAAGAAAAGGAAAATCAAACGGAGTCCAATTGACCTGAAACTTCACGGAACTCTTTTTTGGAAGGCAAGAAGCCCAGAAGACTTGAAGTGCACGTCGAGGGACCTGCGAGGATGCCACGAGGCAGGGGGCGCGCCCACCCCCCGGGCGCGCCCTCCACCCTCGTGCGCCCCTCGTGGCCCCGCTGACATACTTCATCCGCCTATAAATCTCCATATACCCTAAAAACATCCATGAGCATAATAGATCGGGAGTTCCACCGCCAGAAGCCTCCGTAGCCACCAAAAGCCAATCTAGACCCATTCCGGCACCCTGCCGGAGGGGGCAATCCTTCTCCGGTGGCCATCTTCATCATCCCGGTGCTCTCCATGACGAGGAGGGAGTAGTTCTCCCTCGGGGCTGAGGGTATGTACCAGTAGCTATGTGTTTGATCTCTCTCTCTCATGTTCTTGAGGTGATACGATCTTGATGTATCGCGAGCTTTGCTATTATAGTTGGATCCTATGATGTTTTCTTCCCCCTCTACTCTCTTGTAATGAATTGAGTTTCCCCTTTGAAGTTATCTTATTGGATTGAGACTTTATAGATTTGAGAACACTTGATGTATGTCTTGCCATGGATATCTATGGTGACAATGGGATATCACGTGATTCACTTGATGTATGTTTTGGTGACCAACTTGCGGGTTCCGCCCATGAACCTATGCATAGGGGTTGGCACACGTTTTCGTTGTGATTCTCCGGTAGAATTTTGGGGCACTCTTTGAGGTCCTTTGTGTTGGTTGAATAGATGAATCTGAGATTGTGTGATGCATATCGTATAATCATGCCCACGGATACTTGATGTGACATTGGAGTATCTAGGTGACATTAGGGTTTTGGTTGACTTGTGTCTTAAGGTCTTATTCTAGTACGAACTCTAGGGTTGTTTGTGACACTTATAGGAATAGCCCGACGGATTGATTGGAAAGAATAACTTTGATGTGGTTTCGTACCCTACCATAATCTCTTTGTTCGTACTCCGCTATTAGTGACTTTGGAGTGACTCTTTGTTGCATGTTGAGGGATAGTTATGTGATCCAATTATGTTATTATTGTTGAGGGAAATTACACTAGCGAAAGTATGAACCCTAGGCCTTGTTTCCTAGCATTGCTATACCGTTTACGCTCACTTTTATCATTAGTTACCTTGCTGTTTTTATAATTTCAGATTACAAATACCTTTATCTACTATCCATATACCACTTGTTTCACCATCTCTTCGCCGAACTAGTGCACCTATGCAATTTACCGTTGTATTGGGTGTGTTGGGAACACAAGAGACTCTTTGTTATTTGGTTGCAGGGTTGCTCGAGAGAGACCATATTCATCCTGCACCTCCTACGGATTGATAAACCTTAGGTCATCCACTTGAGGGAAATTTGCTACTGTCCTACAAACCTCTGCACTTGGTGGCCCAACAACGTCTACAAGAACAAGGTTGTGTAGTAGACATCAAGCTCTTTTCTAGCGCCGTTGTCGGGGAGGTGAGTGCTTGAAGGTATATCTTTAGATCTTGCAATCGAGTCTTTTAGTTTCTTGTTTTACCACTAGTTTAGTTTATAAAAGAAAATTACAAAAAAATGGAATTAATTTTACCTCATATGCTTCATCTTTTTAATATCTTTCGTGAGAATAAGGATTCCGATAATTGTGCTCAACTGCTAGAAGAAGAATGCATTAGAATGTTTGGCACTAAATATTTTAATGATGAGCATGATTGCAATGTTGTTAGTATGAATTCCTTGAATATCTATGATGCTAATGATATGCAAAGCCACAAGCTTGGGGAAGCTATGTTTGATGAAGATGACATTTTTTGTCTCCCAAGCTTTGATGAGAAAATTTACTATGATGAAAGCATGCCTCCTATCCATGATGATTATTGTGATGAAAAGTATGCTTTAAAGAATAATTGTAACCAAGAAACTTGTCATCTTCATCTTAATTTCCAATCACATGATGGTTATTTTGTTAAGTTTGCTCCCACTATTATTCATGAGAAGAAATTTGCTTATGTGGAGAGTAGAAAATTTTCTATTCTTGTAGATCATGAAAAGAATGCTTTAGGTGCTGGTTATATTATTGAATTCATTCAAGATGCTACTGTAAATTATTATGAGGGAGGAATATACGCTTGTAGGAATTGCAATAATATCAAGTTTCCTCTGTATGTGCTCAAAGTTTTAAGTTATGCTTGTTTTGCCCTCCTATGCTAGTTGATTATTGTTCCCATAAGTTGTTTGCTCACAAAATCCCTATGCATAGTAAGTGGTTTAGAATTAAATGTTCTACTCATATTCTTCATGATGCTCTCTTTATGTTACAATTCTTATCTTTATGTGAGCATCGTTGAAATCATCATGCCTAGCTAGGGGCGTTAAACAATAGCGCTTGTTGGGAGGCAACCCAACTTTATTTTAGTTCCTTGCTTTTTGCTCCTGTTTAGTAATAAATAATTTATCTAGCCTCTGTTATGATTGAGTTTTTATGTTTTAATTAGTGTTTGTGCCAAGTAGAACCGTTGGGAAGACTTGGGGAAAGTCTTGTTGATCATGCTGTCAAAAAGAGAAACTTTAGCGCTCACGAGAATTGATGCCATTTTTATTTGGAGAGCTCTATTAATTTAATTCTTTTTCCAGATGATTAATAGATAAATTACTCAGGTCCAACAATTTATTTTAGAATTTTATGAGTTCCATAAGTATACGTTTGATCCAGATTACTACAGACTGTTCTGTTTTTGACAGATTCTGCTTTTCATGTGTTGTTTACCTATTTTGAAGAATCTATGGCTAGTAAAATAGTTTATAAACCATAGATAAGTTGGAATACATTAGTTTCAACACCAATATAAATAAATAATGAGTTCATTACATTACCTTGAAGTGGTGGTTTATTTTCTTTCGCTAACGGAGCTTACGAGTTTTCTACTTTAAGTTTTGTGTTGTGAAGTTTTCAAGTTTTGGGTAAAGATTCGATGGAATATGGAATAAGGAGTGGCAAGAGCCTAATCTTGAGGATTCCCAAGGCACCTCAAGGTAATATTCAAGGACAACCAGGAGCCTAAGCTTGGGGATGCCCCAGAAGGCATCCCCTCTTTCGTCTTCGTTCATCGGTAACTTTACTTGGAGCTATATTTTTTTCACCACATGATATGTGTTTTGCTTGGAGCGTCAATTTTTTTTGTTAGGATTTGCTTGATGTTATTTAGAACAATGTTTTTTTTGAACATGAAGACTGCAGGGCTTGCACCCCACAACATTTTATTAATAAAGACAAAATAAATACAAGGTATCCTCAAGGTGAGGATGAAGAGGGAAAAGAATGAGAAAATCTCTAAGAAAAGCTATACAGGGAAAGAGAAAACTATACCTAATAATTACAGAGGAAAAGAAAGCAACTCTCCTCAAGGAGGAAGAAATTCAATCCACTTAAGAAGGGCTTCTCTATATTTCCGTTTGATCCGATGAGAGAGCAGAGTAAGATCATGAATGAAACCATTCCTCCATGCCCTGAAAGTAGGTTGGATTTCCGGAAAGCTCTATCATTCCTGACCTTCCAAATATTCCACCATGCCGTAAACACGACCCCCCCAAAGAAAGGCTTGTTGAAATCCTTCCTAGCTTGACGAGCAATACCCGCCATATCATTACCACTTGACCATTCAATTTGTAGATAGTTCCACACACGAGCGCTATAATTGCACTGGAAGAAAAGATGATTTCCGTCTTCCAGAATTCCAATGGGACAAAGAACACATTCTGGTCCTTCATTAATCTTCCAATGCCTCCTCTGAATCATGTCTTTAGTGTTAACCCTGTCCATAATTACAAGCCAAGCAAACATCTTGATCGACATTGTGCAGCAACTTTTCCATATCCACCCCAGAATGGGGTTTGATACCATTTGCTGATAGACAAAATCATATTAGAACAATGTTTTGCATCTTTTATTTCAATAAAAGTGGCATTGATAGTCTTTACTATGCCTATTTTAGAAGTCCACAAGTTGCTGTTTGAAAATAGAAAGTTTACCGCTGTTGCAATAATTCCCTAGAAAAGTCAGAATGTGATAAAATGTTGAAACCTTTTGCATATTAAGCTCTGATAAATTTACTACAGTGTTAATTTTCTTTCATAAATTTTGGAGCTAGGGAAGTATGGATGTTGCTGCATTCTTTACAGACTGTCCTGTTTAGGCAGATTGCTGTTATATTTGCATTGTTTGCATATGTTTGCTTCTTTAATGATTCTATTTGAGGATAGGACTATTAAATATGCAGAGGCATTTAGTATGCAATGTTGAATAATAATTTTAGTGATTTTCTACAGTAGAGTATGATAAGGTTTTGGCAATGGTTTATGCTAACTTATCTCACGAGTCCTTGTTGAGTTTTGTGTGGATGAAGCTTTTGAGATTTAGGGAGACCGTGATATGAGAGGAATTAAGGAGACACAAAAGCTCAAGCTTGGGGATGCCCAAGGCATCCCAAGATAATATTTCAATAAGTCTCAAGCATCTAAGCTTGGGGATGCCCCGGTTGGCATCCCACCTTTCTTCTTCAACAATTAACGGTTAGTATCGGTTGATCCTATGTTTTTGCTTCTTCACATGATGTTTGCTATTCTTAGATGTCATTTTATTTTGCTTTGCTTGCTGTTTGAATAAATTATCAAGATCTGAAATTATTAATTGTTAGAGAGTCTTCACATAGTTGCATAATTATTCGACTACTCATTGATCTTCACTTATATCTTTCGGAGTAGTTTGTCATTTGCTCTAGTGCTTCACTTATATCTTTTAGAGCATGGTGGTAGTTTTATTTTGAAGAAATAGATGAACTCTCATGCTTCACTTATATTATTTTGAGAGTCTTAAATAGCATGGTAATTTGCTTAAAATCCTAATATGCTAGGTATATAAGTTTAATAATAAAATTCTCTTATGACTGTGTTGAATACTAAGAGAAGTTTGATGCTTGATGATTGTTTTGAGATATGGAGGTAATAATATCAAAGTCATGCTAGTTGAGTAGTTGTGACATTGAGAAATGCTTGTGTTGAAGTTTGCAAGTCCCGTAGAAAGCAGGTATCGTAAACATTATGTAACAAATTTGAAACATAAGGTGTTATTTGATTGTCCTCCTTATGAGTGGCGGTCGGGGACGAGCGATGGTCTTTTCCTACCAATCTATCCCCCTAGGAGCATGCACGTAGTACCGAGGTTTTTGATGACTTATAGATTTTTGCAATAAGTATGTGAGTTCTTTATGACTAATGTTGAGTCCATGGATTATACGCACTCTTACCCTTCTATCCTTGCTAGCCTCTTCGGTACTGTGCATTGCCTTTCTCACATTGAGAGTTGGTGCAAACTTCGCCGGTGAATCCAAACCCCGTGATATGATACGCTCCTTAACACATAAACCTCCTTATATCTTCCTCAAAACAGCCACCATACCTACCTATTATGGCATTTACATAGCCATTCCGAGATATATTGCCATGCAACTTTCCACCATCCAGTTTATCATGACACATTCGTCATTGTCATATTGCTTAGCATGATCATGTAATTGACATAAGTATTTTTGGCAAAGCCACCGTGCATAATTTTTTCATACTTGTCACTCTTGATTCATTGCATATCCCGGTACACCGCCGGAGGCATCCATATAGAGTCATACTTTGTTCTAGTATCGAGTTGTAATCATTGAGTTGTAAATAAATAGAAGTGTGATGATCATCATTCAATAGAGCATTGTCCCCAAAAAAGAGAAAGGCCAAAGAAAAAAGGCCCAAAATAAATAAATAAAAAGGGGCAATGCTACTATCCTTTTTTCCACACTTGTGCTTCAAAGTAGCACCATGTTCTTCATAGAGAGTCTCTTGAGTTATCACTTTCATATACTAGTGGGAATTTTCATTATAGAACTTGGCTTGTATATTCCAACAATGGGCCTCCTCAAGTGCTCTAGGTCTTCATGAGCAAGCAAGTTGGATGCACACCCACTTAGTTTATTTTGTGGAGCTTTCATACATTTATAGCTCTAGTGCATCCGTTGCATGGCGATCCCTACTCCTTGCATTAACATCAATCGATGGGCATCTCCATAGCCCATTGATTAGCCTCGTTGATGTGAGACTTTCTCCTTTTTGTCTTGTCCACATAACCCCCATCATTATATTCTATTCCACCCACAGTGCTATATCCATGGCTCGCGCTCATGTATTGCGTGGAAGTTTATAGGTTTGAGATTACTAAAGTATGAAACAATTGCTTGGCTTGTCATCGGGGTTGTGCATCATGAGAGCATTCATGTGTGACGAAAATGAAACATGACTAAACTATATGATTTTGTAGGGGTGAACTTTCTTTGGCCATGTTATTTTGAGAAGACATAATTGCTTAGTTAGTATGCTTGAAGTATTATTATTTTTATGTCAATATGAACTTTTGTCTTGAATCTTTTAGATCTGAATATTCATACCGCAATTAAGAAGAATTACATTGAAATTATGCCAACTAGCATTCCAGATCAAAAATTCTTTCTTTTATCATTTACCTACTCGAGGACGAGCAGGAATTAAGCTTGGGGATGCTGATACATCTCCAACGTATCTATAATTTTTGATTGATCCATGCTATATTATCCACTGTTTTGAATGTTTATGGGCTTTATTATACACTTTTATATCATTTTTGGGACTAACCTATTAACCCAGAGCCCAGTGCCATTTTCTGTTTTTACCCTGTTTTAGGGTTTCGAAGAAAAGGAAAATCAAACAGAGTCCAATTGACCTGAAACTTCACGGAACTCATTTTTGGAAGGAAAGAAGCCCAGAAGACTTGGAGTGCACGTCGGGGGACCTGCGAGGGCGCGCCCTCCACCCTCATGGGCCCCTCGTGGCCACCCTAACGTACTTCTTCTGCCTATAAATCTCCATATACCCTAAAAACATCCGTGAGCATAATAGATCGGGAGTTCCGCCGCCAGAAGCCTCCGTAGCCACCAAAAGCCAATCTAGACTCGTTCCGGCACCCTGCCGGAGGGGGCAATCCTTCTCCGGTGGCCATCTTCATCATCCCGGTGCTCTCCATGACGAGGAGGGAGTAGTTCTCCTTCGGGGCTGAGGGTATGTACTCGTAGCTATGTGTTTGATCTCTCTCTCTCTCTCTCGTGTTCTTGAGGTGATACGATCTTGATGTATCGCGAGCTTTGCTATTATAGTTGGATCCTATGATGTTTTCTTCACCCTCTACTCTCTTGTAATGAATTGAGTTTCCCCTTTGAAGTTATCTTATCGGATTGAGTCTTTATAGATTTGAGAACACTTGATGTATGTCTTGTCATGGATATCTGTGGTGACAATGGGATATCACGTCATTCACTTGATGTATATTTTGGTGATCGACTTGCGGGTTCTGCCCATGAACCTATGCCTAGGGGTTGGCACACGTTTTTGTCGTGATTCTCCGGTAGAACTTTGGGGCACTCTTTGAGGTCCTTTGTGTTGGTTGAATAGATGAATCTGAGATTGTGTGATGCATATCGTATAATCATGCCCACGGATACTTGAGGTGACATTGGAGTATCTAGGTGACATTAGAGTTTTGGTTGATTTGTGTCTTAAGGTGTTATTCTAGTACAAACTCTAGGGCTGTTTGTGACACTTATAGGAATAGCCCAACGGATTGATTGGAAAGAATAACTTTGAGGTGTTTCGTACCCTACCATAATCTCTTCGTTCGTTCTCCGCTATTAGTGACTTTGGAGTGACTCTTTGTTGCATGTTGAGGGATAGTTATGTGATCCAATTATGTTATTATTGTTGAGGGAACTTACACTAGAGAAAGTATGAACCCTAGGCCTTGTTTCCTAGCATTGCAATACTGTTTACGCTCACTTTTATCATTAGTTACCTTGCTGTTTTTATAATTTCAGATTACAAATACCTTTATCTACTATCCATATACCACTTGTTTCACTATCTCTTCGCCGAACTAGTGCACCTATACAATTTACCGTTGTATTGGGTGTGTTGGGGACACAAGAGACTCTTTGTTATTTGGTTGCAGGTTTGCTCGAGAGAGACCATCTTCATCCTATGCCTCCTACGAATTGATAAACCTTAGGTCATCCACTTGAGGGAAATTTGCTACTGTCCTACAAACCTCTGCACTTGGAGGCCCAACAACGTCTACAAGAAGAAGGTTGTGTAGTAGACATCACACCTCAGTAGAGAAAGCGAAAAACTGACTGTCATGATAAAGCGCGAGACTGGTCAACCACTCGACAACTTAGCGGAATCTTCGGGATTCCTCCGCATTAACGAAGGGCCGTTTCTCGGTCATGTACATACGTGCACCGTATTCAGACGAGCGCGGAGGTACCAGGGGCTATATAGTAGTCCCACCGTCAAACTCCTATGGCTAAGTCAAAGTGTTAAAGCAATATAGTCTGATTGCCTCATTCGCTGCGCCACCACCTCCTTAATGGACCAAGATGTTGGATCAAGTCTGAATACGTGTTTTTTGGCATTATATGCTTGGTGGCTGAAGCCGGTGACTGCAAACTTTCAGGTTATATACATATATACATAAACGGCAGCACAGGAGGCATCATAATACTTTCAGGCAAAAGTATAAACACAGCCTTTATAATTCAATAAAACATTGTTTTTACAATGGGAATACATGTCACTAGAACATAATATTCTTCAAGCACTGAGCCTCTATTGAACGAGCGCCCTCAAGGACTTCTTCAAAGTAGTGCTCGGCAGATACTCGACCTACGGCCGAACTCTTGGTTGCAATAGCGGTGGCCTCCATCTCTGCCCAGTATGTCTTGACACGGGCAAGTGCCATACGCGCACCCTCTTTGCACGCTGACCTCTTCATAGCGTCGATGTGCGGCACAGCACCAAGGAACTGTTGCACTAAACTAAAGTAACTATTCGGCCTTGGCCCTTCAGGCCACAGATGGTCCACAAGAGACCTCTTGGCAAGCCCGGACAAGCTATGGAGCTCGGCCCACTCGGCCATTCGCTCATTCAACAGCAGCGGACGCACTGGAACATGGAACTGTGACCAAAATAGCCTTTCCACTTCATGATCTTTTTGATCCTTGAAGTACCGAGCCGCATCAGCAGCACTGGTTGCCAAATCCACGCATGCATCTGCAGAACTCCATAGTTGATCAAGAGGGGCATACTTCGGATCTCCAAACTTCGTCCGCAACAAAAAGGGCTTCCCAGCCATGATATCTCCAGCTTGACGCAGCTCCTCCTTTGACGCTCGGATGTTAGAGCGGGCTTCCTTGGCTGCTACCATGGCCTTCTCCAGGTCCGCCACCTTCGCCCGGCTTTCTTTTTCAAGAAGCTGGTAACGGTGGGTGGCATCTTTCAACTCAACGGCCATCTTGGCTATTTTTTCCTTGCTTTGGCAATGCGCAGCCTGTTCGGCTCTCGGCTCTTCGACCACCTTTAGAGCGGCCGCATCACTATTCCTGGCTTGTTCCTTGGTTTGGACAAGTTCCGCCCAAAGGGTCTCCACGGCGGCAGCTCCATCTGCAGTCACAACATATTAAAGATACTAGCATCATGCTCCTCTTACTATGTGTTGATCACCGAAGAAATCACATACCCTGTGCCTCGTTGAGCCGCTTGTTGACAAGCACGATGTTGGCATGTGCCGCATCAAGTTGCCGCTTCAGCTCGGCAAACTCACCAGTCCGACTAGCCACCAGACCTTCAGCAACGTGCACGTGAAGGCGGCCTGATTATTACCTGGGACTATGATCCTCTGTTTGCCGCCATTGTCGACGGCAACCAGAGTCTCAGGGGCTACTATCTGCATAGGGCACACCTAACGTGTGCGGTACTATCAAAAACATACACTATTTCACGTACCTCAAAGCCTTTTAGCAGACTCATAAAAGCTTCATGCAACCCGCTTTCAGCGGATGAAATCCTCTCAATCAACGTACCCACTAGCGTACAATGCGCTTCTGAGCTGGCCGCTTGCTCCAGAAGATCCTACAGTGCGTCCGATCGCACACCGGACGGTTCCGGACTCTTTCTGTTGCTCTCTTTAGGAGCCGAATACCGAGGACTTCGGGTGGCCGAAGGATTACCCTCTGGCCTTGGCGGATCAGGAGAAACCCTCCGCGATCACACTTCAGGGTCGCCCACCTAATGAGGCGGGGTGGCATGGGGAGGTGTTTCGCTCTCCATCATCTCCGGAAGAAGATCCCCCGAAGACGAACTCTATCAAGAAGGGCTACGATACGAACTACAAGATAGATGCTTCAGTTATTGTCTTCAGAAGTAATGTAGGATATTTTTACTATTAAGTACTTTTTGTTTACTTACAGCTCGGTAGAGGGCTGATCCCCTTGCGGTCACTATGCGGCAAGAGTACCCTCCGAGGCAGGACCCTCTAGCGAAGATTTCTTCCCCCGTTTGGAAACCTTTGTTTTCGGGTCTTCAGAGGTGGTCCTCTTCCTTCCTTGGGGAGAGGGAATTTCAGATTCTTCTCCCTGGTTATCCTCCTTCACGGAGGCGCTGATTCCCCCGGTTTGGATGAATAATGAGTGAGGCCTGCTTTCAGCCTCTTTATTCCCCCTTTATCTTCCTTGAGGGCGCGTGATAAGGCGCTGGCTCAAGCATTCTGGCCAGTACTGGATCTGCTAAGCCTTCGGGAAGGGGGGCCGAACACCCGATCATCTTCGCCTTTGTTACCAAGTCCTGGAGTAACCTTTCAGAATGATGTCGTGATAAATAAAAAACAACGCGTTCGTCCACGGGATTACTTACTTGGGTATCTGGACGTTTGCAACTTAGACCCGCATCCTCGGTGGTGTCTGGACACCTTACTTGTGGTCCGAAGAACAATTTGTACGTCTCTTCGAGCATCATGCTGAGGAAGTGTTGAATAGTTCACGGTCCTTCCGGGTTGAACTCCCACATAAGGAGGGGTCGACGTTTGCAAGATGGGACTTGATGAACTAGCATGACTTGCATTACCGTGGCCAGGCTGACATCTCTCTCTAGGAGATCTCGGATGCGACTCTGCAATATCGGCACATCATTTACTGGCCCCTAGTCTAGCCCCTTGTTGATCCATGACGTCAGTTATGGTGGGGGCCCGAGCGAAAGGCAGGGGCGGCTACCCACTTGGTACCCCGGGGAGCTGTGATATAAAACCACTCTCGTTGCCATAAAGTAGACACCTCTGGGAAGGAACCCTTTGGCCATGGAACATTAGCGCTTTTGCTTATTGCGGCACCTCCGCACTCTGCATGTCGCCCCTCGATCATCTTCGGCTTCACATTGAAAGTCTTGAGCCACATGCCGAAGTGTGGGGTAATGCGGAGGAAGGCCTCACACACGACGATGAACGACGGGACGTGAAGGAGGGAATCCGGGGCAGATCATGGAAATCCAGCCCATAATAGAACCTGAGCCCCCTAACAAAGGGATCCAGAGCGAGGCCTAGCCCTCGGAGGAAGTGTGAGATGAATACAACGCTCTCGCCGGGTTCGGGAGTGGGAATGACCTGCCCTCGAGCAGGCAGCCTATGCGAGATTTCGCCGGTCAAATACCTGGCCTCTCTTAGCTTCTTGATGTCTTCCTCTGTGATAGAGGAAGGCATCCATCGACCTTGAAGGTTGGATCCGGACATGGTTGAAGGTCCGAAGCGCCTGACCTGAGCCATGGGTGTTGGAACTCGAGGCGAGGGAAGGATTCGATTGAGCACGAGAGGGAAAAAAAAGGACAGGCCTTGGGCTCTTTGTAAAGAGGGTGAATATCAAGTGTCCTCCTTGTGGCCGTTTGGGACTTGCCTAAAATCGAGGATTCATACCAACGGGCATGATTGGGTTACCCGCGTCCGTATTGATGAGAATCCTGCAATAAGGGGGACACGATCTCTGCTTCCACAAGACGTTTCAAGAAAACCGCCTCGCAATATGTGCAGTGCTGGTTGAGAAAAATGGTTCGAATAATGACCGGGCCATGGCATGATGTCATGTTGCTAAAAGTGTCAGTAGATTAGATTTGTGGAGATATTATTCTCTCTACGGTGGCATGTGGAACTTGTTTTGCAGAGCTGGACACTATCCTCGTGTTCAAAATCTTCTATGGAGTATTCGGAGGAAGAACCCGCCTTGCAATGCCGAAGACAAATCTGCGCGCCGAACTCATCTTCATTGAAGCCTGGATTAGGGGGTCTCCAGACAGCCGGACTGTTGGACTATGAAGATACAAGATTGAAGACTTCGTCCCATGTCCAGATGGGACTCTCCTTGGCATGGAAGGCAATCTTGGCAATACGGATATGTAGATCTCCTTCCTTCTAACTGACTCTGTGTAACCCTAGCCCCCTCCGGTGTCTATATAAACCGGATGGTTTAGTCCGTAGGACAAAAACAATCATACCATAGGCTAGTGTAACGCCCTAGGTATTACTTTCCCAATTTGTACTCCAACTCTTGCCGTTTCCGGCATTAAGTTATATTTATTCCTCGGGTCCGGGTCTTTGTCTCCGTGTGTTGTTTTAGTTTTCATGCATATCATATCATGTCATCACGTGCATTGCATTTGCATACATGTTCATCTCATGCATTCGAGCATTTTCCCCGTTGTCTGTTTTGCATTCCGGCGCTTCGTTCTCCTCCGGTGGCCATTTCTAGCTTTCTTTCGTGTGTGGGGATTAAACATTTCCGGATTGTACCGAGACTTGCCATGCGGCCTTGGTTTACTACCGGTAGACCGCGTGTCAAGTTTCGGGTCATTTGGACTTCGTTTGATACTCCAACGGTTAACCGAGGGACCGAAAAGGCCTCGTGTGTGTTGCAGCCCAACACCCCTCCAATTTGGCCCAAAAACCACCAAACTCTGCTCCATCATCTCGGTCGTTCGATCACGATCGCGTGGGCGAAAACCGCAACTCATTTGGACTCTCCTAGCTCCACTTATGCCTATTTATACCCCCTCCATTTTCGGATCTCGTCTTCCACCTCGAAACCCTACTCCAAAAAAAACCAGAACCTCCGCCGATGGACGTGTCCGCCCCCGGCCGGACAGCGTCCGCCGCTCGCCTCCACCAACCCCGTCGCGCCACGTGGCCCGCGCTCGCCGCCGCCAGCCGGCCCGGGAGGCCCATCCCCGGCCCCCGCGCCTCCTCGCCTGGGCCGCCGCCTCCTCGCCCGAGCGCCGCCGCCTCCCGCCGCTCTCCTCCGCGCGCCACCGCGGGCGACCTCGCCGGAGCCCGCGCCGGCCGGCCTCGCCGCGACCACTCCGGCCGCCGCCCCTTGCCGGTTGGGCGCGCCGCCACCGCCCGGTGCCGCCGCCCGCGCCCCGGCGCCCCCTCGCCTCGCCGGCCCCGGATCCGGTCGCCGTAGTCATCTCCGTTAACTCCGGTGAACAGTGCAAGAATTCCAGCGAACCTTGAAGTCCGCGCCATGAACAGTGCTCTCAGATCTGGATCTGAGATATTTTGAAACTCGGTTGACTTTTCCCTCTCCCCCCTAATTTTTATGCCTATTTTGGCTGCTCATATCTCCGCATCCGTAGCTATGTTTTGGACATATTATATATTGAAATCTTGGTCTCGACGAGTACATCATTTCATTCCATTGCATCATTTTCATTTGAGTTAATCTTGATGCCCAAAATTCTGTTAGAAGGAGGCATCGTGAGTTAAATTGCAGATCCATTAGCTCAACATTGACTTTTGTCATTTTTTCCATGATTATTGTGTGCATGATATGCCTGTGCCCCTTTGGGATGAATTGTTAAGCATTTTGTCTTCTTTACAGAGGTGCCACCCACGCATTTTTAGGATGTGTGTGTTGTCTTGTGCAAGCTTGCAAAGAGGGGTACCTGAGATTGCTGATTTCTGGGACTTAGTGATTTTCACAAAGTCTGGGATGTTTTAGTTCATGATGCTATATGTCCAGCTTGTTTCCTAGTGATCCGTGCCCCTTTTGAGTATGCTCAGTAAGGGACATTTGTTAATCTTGTTGTGCTCTATCCATCCATATCTTTACTTGTTATGTTGGAGCCCCCTAGGTTGAGTCAATCGAGCTCGACTTTTGCATAGTTGTGTATTTGGGCAGATCGTCAACTCTTTTGCGATTTTGCCGGTGCTATTGCTAGTGACTCATGCATGCTATGCCATTGTTCTTGCCATGTCTAGCTAGCATTTTGTGCCTTCTTTATGGATATATGCTTGCCTTGCCATGACTTGCACCGTAGTGAGTGCATCGACCTCGTTGACATGCCTCCGTGAGTTATAGTTTCAGATGTCTCAGTTTTCACTAAGTCTGAAAACTGATTGTGTTTCATCTGTGTTCGTGTGCTCGGTAGAGTATTTTGTGAACCCTTTTGGCCCCAGGTCACTTTGGGTGTTTTGTTAAGCTTGTTGAGTAGCTCCAGGTCATGCTCTTACTTTCCGTGTTCAGGTTATGTTTCATGTTGTTTTGCTGCTCCGAAGAGGGCATCGTGGTCTGAGATTCTAGACTAGCGTTAATTTCGCTAAGTCTGAAATCTGTTTTGCTTATTCAGTTTTGCCATGTTTGTTTGACCCCTTAATGGATGAATTTGCCGATGGCTCAGTCCTAGTGATTTGTTAATCATCTTGTGTACATCCCTGCCATGCATTTTGTTTTCATGTTTGGTGGCTGTAGCATGTTCATTTCGTTGCATTTAGGAGCCTACTTGCTGTAAATCGCAGATCGGTTCGTTTCGTAAAACGCTTGCCATTTCCAAACCGTAGCTCCGATTTCTATGATCTTTATATCGTTTTCAGGGGATTTCTTCCCCTCTATCCAGTGGCACACTTGGTTTTCCAGGTTGAGGCCAGGTTCATGCATTTCCTGTCATGTCTTGCATTTTGCATCCCGCATCGCATCCCGCATAGCATACTATCTTCGCATCTTATTGGTTGCCCTTGCACGTGGTTGATTGTATCCTTGTTGCTTGTTTGTGTTGTTGGGTAGAGCCGGGAGACGAGTTCGCTAACAAGGAGCCCGTTGAGTTTGCTTTTGAGGATCCAGTCAACTCTGACCACTGTGCAGGCAAGATGATCATACCCTCAAAATCACTACTATCTTTGCTATGCTAGTTTGCTCGCTCTTTTGCTTTGTGAATGCTACGATGCCTACCACTTGCTTGTCAGCCTCCCAATTGCCATGATTGAGCCTCTAACCCACCTTTGTCCTAGCAAACCGTTGATTGGCTATGTTACCGCTTTGCTCAACCCTTCTTATAGCGTTGCTAGTTGCAAGTGAAGATTGGAGCCGTTCCTTGTTGGAACATTTATTTACTTGTTGGGATATCATTATATTGCTATGTTATCTTAATTCATCTATATACTTGGTAAAGGGTGGAAGGCTCGGCCTCTCGCCTAGTGTTTTGTTCCACTCTTGCCGCCCTAGTTTCCGTCATATCGGTGTTATGTTCCCGGATTGTTGCGTCCCTTATGCGGTTGGGCTATAATGGGAACCCCTTGATAGTTCACCTTGATTAAAGATTTCCAGCAATGCCCAACATTGGTTTTACCATTTGCCACCTAGCCTCTTTTTCCCTTGGGTTTCCGGAGCCCGAGGGTCATCTTTATTTTAGCCCCCCCACGGGCCAGTGCTCCTCTGAGTGTTGATTCGAAATGAGCTGCCTGCGGGGCCACCTCAGGGAAACTTGAGGGTTGGTTTTACTCGTAGATAGTCTCATCTGAGTGTGCCCTGAGAAAGAGATATGTGCAGCTCCTATCAGGATATGTCGGCACGTTCCGGCGGTGTTGCTGGACTTGTTTTGACCTGTCAAATCGTCTTGTTGTACCGAGATACCGAGTCTAATCGGTGTGTCTTGGGTGGAGGTCTATTCCTTCGTTGACCGTGAGAGCTTGTTATGGGCTAAGTTGGGACCCCCTGCAGGGATTGATCTTTCGAAAGCCGTGCCCGCGGTTATGGGCAGATGGGAATTTGTTAATGTCCGGTTGTAGATAACTTGAACCTTAATTAATTAAAATGAATCAACTGAGTGTGTTGCCGTGATGGCCTCTTCTCGGCGGAGTCCGGGAAGTGGACACGGTGTTGGAGTTATGCTTGCGCAAGTTGCTCTCTAGTTGCTCGCTCGTGCTTTGCCTCCTCTTCTCGCTCTCTTTTGCGAATAAGTTAGCGACCATATATGCTAGACGCTTGCTGCAGCTCCACTTACATTACCCCTATCCTACCCATTAAGCTTAAATAGTCTTGATCGCGAGGGTGCGAGATTGCTGAGTCCCTATGGCTCATAGATTACTATTACACCAGATGCAGGGACAGATGATACAGCTCCAGATGGCGCGCTCAAGCTCAAGTGGGAGTATGACGAGGACTCTCAGCGTTACTATGTGTCTTTTCCTGATGATCAGTAGTGGTGCCTATTCGGGGTTAGATTCAGGGCCTTGTCGCATGTTGGGTGTCTTTTCTATTTTGGCGCCGTAGTCGGGCCTTGAGTGATTTGTATGATGGATGTTATTTATGTACTCTGATGTGACGTGGCGAGTGTAAGACAACTATGCTATTCCCCTTTATATTATTTATGTTCATGGGATGTGTAATGATTTCCCGACTTGCGACATATGCCTTCAATGCGATTATGCCTCTAAGTCGTGCCTCGACACGTGGGAGATATAGTCGAATCGAGGGTGTTGCTAGTTGGTATCAGAGCACTCCCCCGACCTTAGGAGCCCCATTGCTTGATCGTTTTTAGCAGCCGAGTTGTGTCTAGAAAAATGTTTTGAGTCCTTAGGAATTATATATCGGAGATCTTAGGAATTCTTTTTACTTCCCAGTCTCCTCATCGCTCTGGTAAGGCATCCTGACGTAGAGTTTTGACTCTTCTCTTCCCAAATTTCACTAAAAAAAATTTAGGATCACGCGAGTATCTTGGATTTGTTCCGATGACTTATGATGAGAATACTGTCTTGGTGCCTCCTGTCAGGGGTTTAGTGGAAGTGTCCCGGGGAGTTGAGCTCTGAGGTGTTGTCATCATAATTTTATCGTTGCAATTCTGGTATACTTGAGATATGTGCGCGACATCAAAAATCTCCTTTATGCAGTTCGTTGGTGAGATAACCTCGACGCCACCCAACACTGGGGCGGGAGTTCGGGAGTATCGCCATAACTTGTATAACGGATGCTTTTCGAAGGTCGAGGTAGATGGTTTCCGAAGGTTTCTTGGTTATGTGTTGAAGGATGGATACAGCTGGATGTAGGAATTGCTAGCTTGGGTGAGATATTATGCTTCCCCTGTATCCCCAACACCTGATTGCATAACAGGAAAGTTTCGGGAGTTTCATAGGTGGGAATTCAAGTAGCTCTTAGAATATCTTTCCAACAAATGTATGATATGAAATTGGGGTTCGATGTCTAGTGGTTCGCCTATTCACGGTTGATGTTATAGTGGTCTCATTGTGTCTTAAAGAGTCCTTGGCTATGCTGACTCGGGGACGCTTCGTATGTTATGTGCACTGCCTTGTACATGATGGTGTTGTATGATCGAGCCCGTGTAGGTCCCACCACGAAAACCACGGACGAAATTTCTATCATATGTTTGTTCCGGCTTATTCCGCAAGCCAACCCTTGGTTTTATTTTTCAGTTGTGGTATTTGAGTTCCTTCGACGTCATATGTTGATTCCACCCCTCGTTGATGTACCCCTTCTACCTGATTCTTCGTGGCTTCGCAATTTAGGAATATGTGACCATTTCAAGAGAAGTGCATTCGTTCATTTTGTTCGAATGTGAAGACTTATGTTGCAATTTTCATTCCATTGGATTCAGCTTCAATATTTGTCTATTTGTGTGCTAATGGTGGTCAACCTCTTCAGGATGGCTCCTCCAACATGCACGACTCCGAACCCTGATCCGCCACCACCTCCACCGCCTCTGGAGGCTTGGCAAGCTGTGCTGGCCGCTACTAATGCAAATACATAGTTGATCATGCAAATCCTCCAAGAGCGGAATCAAGGCAGTCAAGGGAATCAAGGCAACAACCAGAACCATTTTGCTACTCTGAACCAGTTCCTCGCAAATGGTCCAAAGACGTTCAGTAATTGTGTTGAAGCTACCGATGCTGACGATTGGCTAGTCGATCTGGGCAAGCATTTTGAATGCAGCAACGTCAGGCCTGAAGATTTCGTCAAGTTCGCTTCTTTCCAGCTCAAAGATCAGGCTGCAGAGTGGTTCCAGCAGTACATGGATTCCAGAGGTGGACGTTTGATCACTTGGGATGATTTCCGTCGTGATTTCCAAGCTCATCACATTCCTCAGAGTGTGACTGAAAGCAAACGTGAGGAATTCCGCAATCTGAAGCAAGGCTCTTTGTCTGTCTATGACTACAACAAGTTGTTCCAGAAGCTCGCCCGTTTTGCCAAGCAGGATGTTCCTGATGAGAAGAGCATGATCTATCAGTTCAGGGGTGGTCTCTGTGAAGAAATTCAGCTCGCTCTTGTCCTTTTTGAGCCGCTGAGATACGATGACTTCTATAACATGGCACTGAAGCAAGAGGCTGCTCAGTTGAGGTGTGATGCTTCCAGGAAGCGAGTCAGAGACACTACGCCTTCTTCCTCTACTCAAGTGGCCAAGCAGCAGAAGTATTGGCTTCCTCCTCCTCCGTTCCGTCAGCCGTATCAGCAGAAGAGCAAAGGTGGCAGTGGTTCATCCCACCCACCCAACCCAGGCTTTCAGAACAAGACTTCGTCTCAAGTTCCAAGATCAAGTGCTACGTACCACCGTCCGCTCTCTGAGTTCACGTGCAACAAGTGCCAACAGAAGGGTCACTACGCCAACAAGTGTTTCAACCAGAGGCGTCTTCCTCCTCCTCCTCCTATCAGATCGGCAAGTACAGCTGTGGTCAAGCATAATCCCAAGTCCGCCAAGGTCAATATGGTGAATGCAGCTCAGGCAGAGGATTCGTCAGATGTGATCATGGGTAACCTTCCTGTTAATGATATTCCTGCAAAAGTTCTTTTTGACTCTGGTGCATCGCATTCCTTCATGTCATTCCCATTTGCATCGGAGAACAATTTTAGCACTAAGGCATTACCTAGAGCTATGCAAGTCGTCTCTCCAGCTAAGCGTCTGAGTTCTACTATGATGATTCCAGATATTTCTATCATGATGGGTGATTTCAAGTTTCTGGCTTCTCCAATGGTTCTTGGTAATTCGGATATCGATCTTATTCTTGGGATGGACTGGCTCTCTAAACACAAGGCTCACCTCGATTGTGCGGCCAGGCAGATTCAACTGACTCATTCGTCTAAGGATGTCATTGTCTTTGCTGCTCGGGATAATACCATCCGGTTGTTTTCTCTCAATGAGAAGGGTGAATTGGATGCTATTTCGCAGATTCCGGTTGTTTGTGAGTATCAAGACGTCTTCCCAAAAGAACTCCCAGGCATGCCCCCGCACCGGCCGGTTGAATTTGTTATTGAACTTGAGCCCGGTACGGAACCTGTCTGCAAAAGTCCCTACAAGCTCGGCCCCGAAGAGTTGAAGGAGTTGAAGAAACAACTCGATGTTCAAGAAAGAATGGGTCTTATTCGGCCTAGTACTTCTCCGTGGGGTTGTGGTGTTCTTTTTGTGAAGAAGAAGGATGGAACGGACCGACTTTGTGTTGATTATCGTCCATTGAACAAGAAGACCATCAAGAACAAATACCCACTTCCCAACATTAATGAGCTGTTCGAACAACTCAAGGGTGCCCAAGTATTCTCCAAGCTGGATCTTCGTATGGGTTATAATCAAATTCGCATTCGTGAGCAAGATATTCCCAAGACGGCGTTTAGAACAAGCTATGAGTCATATGAATACACTGTCATGTCTTTTGGCCTCGCCAACGCTCCTCCGACGTTCTCTCGCATGATGAACTTCATCTTCAACCCCTACACCAATGACTTCGTTTTGGTCTATCTCGACGACATTCTGGTTTTCTCGAAGAACAAGGAAGATCACGCCAAGCACTTCCGTTTGGTTCTTGACAAGCTCAGGGAACATCAGTTCTACGCCAAGTTCTCCAAGTGTGAATTTTGGCTCGATGAGGTGCTTTATCTTGGCCATATCATCTCTGCCAAGGGCATTTCCGTGGATCCTGAGAAGGTGTCTGCAATTGTTAATTGGGAACCTCCTCAGAACGTGAAGCAACTCCGTAGCTTCCTCGGTCTTGCAAGCTACTGTCGAAGATTCGTTGAAAACTTTTCCAAGATCGCGAAGCCTCTCTCAAATCTTCTTCAGAAGCACGTCAAGTACGTTTGGTCTCCGGAGTGTGATATTGCTTTCAACTCTTTGAAAGAGAAGTTGATCACTGCTCCAGTTCTGACTCCGCCTGATGAAACCAAGCCGTACGAGGTCTTTTGTGATGCCTCTCTCCAAGGTCTCGGTGCTGTACTGATGCAAGAGAAGAAAGTTGTTGCTTATACCTCTCGCCAGTTGAAGCCTAATGAGAAGAACTACCCACCTCATGATCTCGAGTTTGCGGCAGTTGTGCATGCTTTGTTGACTTGGAGACATCTTCTATTGGGAAGGAAAGTGGACATTTTCACTGATCACAAGAGTCTCAAGTACATCTTCACCCAGCCTAATCTCAACCTCAGGCAATCTCGATGGGTCGAAATGATTCAAGAGTACAATCCGAGTATTGAGTATACTCCAGGCAAGGCTAATGTGATTGCTGACGCTTTGAGCAGAAAAGCATATTGCAACAGTCTGATTTTGAAGCCTTATCAACCCGAGCTTTGTGAAGCTTTCCGCAAACTTAATCTGCAATTTGTTCCTCAGGGTTTCCTTGCCAACCTTCAAGTCTCTCCTACCTTGGAAGACCAGATTCGCCAAGCCCAGCTTCTTGATGCTATGGTGAAAAAGGTGAAGATTGGTATTGCAAAGAGTCAGTCCAAGTACAAGTGCTACTGACTTGATGACAAGGACACACTCTTCTTCGAGGATCGAATTGTTGTGCCCAAAGGTGAACTTCGTAAAGTGATCATGAATGAGGCTCACAACTCTCTCCTCTCCATCCACCCTGGGAGCACGAAGATGTATCAGGATCTCAAGCAAACTTATTGGTGGACTCGAATGAAGCGCGAGATCGCTCAATTCGTGAATGAATGTGATGTCTGCAGAAGAGTGAAGGCAGAACACCAAAGGCCAGCAGGTCTCCTCCAACCTCTTCCCATTCCAGAATGGAAGTTTGACCACATTGAAATGGACTTCGTGACTGGGTTTCCTAAGTCCAAGCGTGGCAATGATGCTATATTCGTTGTCATCGACAAGCTCACCAAAGTGGCTCACTTTCTGCCTATCAAAGAGTCAATCACTGCAGCTCAATTGGCGGAACTCTATACCTCTCGAGTTGTCTCTCTGCACGGTATTCCTCAAGTGATATCTTCAGACCATGGCAGCATCTTTACCTCCAAGTTTTGGGATTCTTTTCAGAAGGCCATGGGCACCAACATCCGCTTTAGCACTGCTTTCCATCCTCAAACAAGCGGTCAAGTCGAGCGTGTCAACCAGATTCTTGAAGATATGCTCAGAGCTTGTGTTATCTCCTTCGGCATGAAGTGGGAGGATTGTCTTCCTTATGCTGAATTCTCATACAACAACAGTTTTCAAGCAAGTTCGGGCAAGGCCCCATTTGAAATTCTGTATGGTAGGAAGTGCTGTACACCTCTCAACTGGTCTGAAACCGGTGAACGTCAGCTGCTGGGTAATGACCTGATCACAGAGGCAGAAGAAATGTGCAAGGTCATTCGTGATAACCTCAAAGCAGCCCAATCCCGCCAGAAGAGCTACTATGATAGTAAGCACCGTGATTTGGCTTTCGAGATCGGAGATCATGTTTACCTCCGCGTCTCTCCTATGAAAGGGACTCGTCGCTTCGGTATCAAAGGGAAGCTTGCCCCTAGATACGTCGGGCCTTTCAAGATTGTCAGCAAGAGAGGCGACCTCGCCTATCAACTCGAGCTTCCTGTAAACTTTGCTAATGTTCATGATGTGTTCCATGTCTCCCAACTCCGAAGGTGCTTCAAGACGCCTGAACGCACAGTCAACTTCGAGGACATTGAGCTCCAAGAAGATCTCTCCAATCGTGAGCACCCAGTTGCAATCCTTGAAGAGACTGAACGCAGAACTCGCAACAAGTCAATCAAATTTCTCAAAGTCAAGTGGTCACACCATTCCGACCGTGAAGCTACCTGGGAACACGAGGATCACCTCCGTTCTGAGTACCCAGAGTTCTTTCAGTCCTAGATCTCGGGACGAGATCTTTTCGTAGTGGTGGAGTGTTGTAACGCCCTAGATATTACTTTCCCAATTTGTACTCCACCTCTTGTCGTTTCCAGCATTAAGTTATATTTATTCCTCGGGTTCGGGTCTTTGTCTCTGTGTGTTGTTTTCGTTTTCATGCATCTCATATCATCTCATCACGTGCATTGCATTTGCATACATGTTCATCTCATGCATTCGAGCATTTTCCCCGTTGTCTGTTTTGCATTCCGGCGCTTCGTTCTCCTCCGGTGGCCATTTCTAACTTTCTTTCGTGTGTGGGGATTAAACATTTCTGGATTTGACCGAGACTTGCCATGCGGCCTTGGTTTACTACCGGTAGACCGCCTGTCAAGTTTTGGGTCATTTGGACTTCGTTTGATACTCCAACGGTTAACCGAGGGACCGAAAAGGCCTCGTGTGTGTTGCAGCCCAACACCCCTCCAATTTGGCCCAAAAACCACCAAACTCTGCTCCATCATCTCGGTCGTTCGATCACGATCACCTGGGCGAAAACCGCACCTCATTTGGACTCTCCTAGCTCCACTTATGCCTATTTATACCCCCTCCATTTTCGGATCTCGTCTTCCACCTCGAAACCCTACTCCAAAACAAAACCAGAACCTCCGCCGTTGGACGTGTCCGCCCCGGCCGGACAGCGTCCACCGCTCGCCTCCACTAACCCCGTCGCGCCACGTGGCCCGCACTCGCCGCCGCCAGCCAGCCCGGGAGGCCCATCCCCGGCCCCCGTGCCTCCTCGCCTGGGCCGCCGCCTCCTCGCCCGAGCGCCGCCGCCTCCCGCCGCTCTCCTCCGTGCGCCACCGCGGGCGACATCGCCGGAGCCCGCGCCGGCCGGCCTCGCCGCGACCACTCCGGCCGCCGCCCCTTGCCGGTTGGGCGCGCCGCCACCGCCCGGTGCCGCCGCCCGTGCCCCGGCGCCCCCTCGCCTCGCCAGCCCCGGATCCGGTCGCCGCCGTCATCTCCATCAACTCCGGTGAACAGTGCAAGGAGTCCGGCGAACCTCGAAGTCCGCGCCATGAACAGTGCTCTCAGATCTGGATCTGAGATATTTTGAAACTCGGTTGACTTTTCCCTCTTCCCCCTAATTTTTATGCCTACTTTGACTGCTCATATCTCCGCATCCGTAGCTTCGTTTTGGACGTATTATATATCAAAATCTTTGTGTCGACGAGTACATCATTTCATTCCATTGCATCATTTGCATTTGAGTTCATCTTGGTGCCAAAAATGCTGTTAGAAGGAGGCATCGTGAGTTAAATTGCAGATCTATTAGCTCAACATTGACTTTTGTCATTTTTGCCATGATTATTGTGTGCATGATATGCCTGTGCCCGTTTGGGATGAATTGTTAAGCATTTTGTCTTCTATCCAGAGGTGCCACCCATGCATTTTTAGGATGTTTGTGTTGTCTTGTGCAAGCTTGCAAAGAGGGGTACCTGAGATTGCTGATTTCTGGGACTTAGTGATTTTCAGAAAGTCTGGGATGTTTTAGTTCATGATGTTGTATGTCCAGCTTGTTTCCTAGTGATCCGTGCCCCTTTTGAGTATGCTCAGTAAGGGACATTTGTTAATCTTGTTGTGCTCTATCCATCCATATCTTTACTTGTTATGTTGGAGCCCCCTAGGTTGAGTCAATCGAGCTCAACTTTTGCATAGTTGTGTATTTGGGTAGATCGTCAACTCTTTTGCGATTTTGCCGGTGCTATTGCTAGTGACTCATGCACGCTATGCCACTTTGGGTGTTTTGTTAAGCTTGTTGAGTAGCTCCAAGTCATGCTCTTACTTGCCGTGTTCAGGTTATGTTTCATGTTGTTTTGCTGCTCCGAAGTGGGCATCGTGGTCTGAGATTCCAGACTAGCGTTAATTTCGCTAAGTCTGAAATCTGTTTTGCTTATTCAGTTTTGCCATGTTTGTTTGAACCCCTTAATGGATGAATTTGCCTATGGATCAGTCCTAGTGATTTTCTAAGAATCTTGTGTATATCCCTGCCATGTATTTTGTTTTCATGTTTGGTGGCTGTAGCATGTTCATTTCGTTGCATTTAGGAGCCTACTTGCTGTAAATCGCAGATCGGTTCGTTTCGTAAAACGCTTGCCATTTCCAAACCGTAGCTCCGATTTCTATGATCTTTATATCGTTTTCAGGGGATTTCTTCCCCTCTATCCAGTGGCACACTTGGTTTTCCAGGTTGAGGCCAGGTTCATGCGTTTCTTGTCATGTCTTGCATTTTGCATCCCGCATCGCATCCCGCATAGCATACTATCTTCGCATCTTATTGGTTGCCCTTGCACGTGGTTGATTGTATCCTTGTTGCTTTTTTGTGTTGTTGGGTAGAGCCGGGAGACGAGTTCGCTAACGAGGAGCCCGTTGAGTTTGCTTTTGAGGATCCAGTCAACTCTGACCACTGTGCAGGCAAGATGATCATACCCTCGAAATCACTACTATCTTTGCTATGCTAGTTTGCTCGCTCTTTTGCTTTGCCAATGCTACGATGCCTACCACTTGCTTGCCAGCCTCCCAATTGCCATGATTGAGCCTCTAACCCACCTTTGTCCTAGCAAACCGTTGATTGGCTATGTTACCGCTTTGCTCAGCCCTTCTTATAGCATTGCTAGTTGTAGGTGAAGATTGGAGCCGTTCCTTGTTGGAACATTTATTTACTTGTTGGGATATCATTATATTGCTATGTTATCTTAATTCATCTATATACTTGGTAAAGGGTGGAAGGCTCGGCCTCTCGCCTAGTGTTTTGTTCCACTCTTGCCGCCCTAGTTTCCGTCATATCGGTGTTATGTTCCCGGATTGTTGCGTCCCTTACGCGGTTGGGCTATAATGGGAACCCCTTGATAGTTCGCCTTGATTAAAGCTTTTCCAGCAATGCCCAACATTGGTTTTACCATTTGCCACGTAGCCTCTTTTTCCCTTGGGTTTCCGGAGCCCGAGGGTCATCTTTATTTTAGCCCCCCCACGGGCCAGTGCTCCTCTGAGTGTTGGTCCGAAATGAGCTGCCTGCGGGGCCACCTCGGGGAAACTTGAGGGTTGGTTTTCCTCGTAGCTAGTCTCATCTAAGTGTTCCCTGAGAAAGAGATATGTGCAGCTCCTATCGGGATTTGTCGGCACGTTCGGGCGGTGTTGGTGGACTTGTTTTGACCTGTCGAATCATCTTGTTGTACCGAGATACCGAGTCTGATCGGTGTGTCTTGGGTGGAGGTCTATTCCTTCGTTGACCGTGAGAGCTTGTTATGGGCTAAGTTGGGACCCCCTGCAGGGATTAATCTTTCGAAAGCCGTGCCCACGGTTATGGGCAGATGGGAATTTGTTTATGTCCGGTTCTAGATAACTTGAACCTGAATTAATTAAAATGAATCAACTGAGTGTGTTGCCGTGATGGCCTCTTCTCGGCGGAGTCCGGGAAGTGGACACGGTGTTGGAGTTATGCTTGCGCAGGTTGCTCTCTAGTTGCTCGCTCGTGCTTTGCCTCCTCTTCTGGCTCTCTTTTGCGAATAAGTTAGCCACCATATATGCTAGACGCTTGCTGCAGCTCCACTTACATTACCCCTTTCCTACCCATTAAGCTTAAATAGTCTTGATCGCGAGGGTGCGCGATTGCTGAGTCCTTGTGGCTCACAGATTACTATTACACCAGATGCAGGGACAAATGATACAGCTCCAGATGGCGCGCTTGAGCTCAAGTGGGAGTACGACGAGGACTCTCAGCGTTACTATGTGTCTTTTCCTGATGATCAGTAGTGGTGCCTATTCGGGGTTAGATTCAGGTCCTTGTCGCATGTTGGGGGTCTTTTCTATTTTGGCGCCGTAGTCGGGCCTTGAGTGATTTGTATGATGGATGTTATTTATGTACTCTGATGTGACGTGGCGAGTGTAAGCCAACTATGCTATTCCCCTTTATATTATTTATGTTCATGGGATGTGTAATGATTTCCCGACTTGCGACATATGCCTTCAATGCGATTATGCCTCTAAGTCGTGCCTCGACACGTGGGAGATATAGTCGCATCGAGGGTGTTACAACTAGCTTCTAGGGTTTTGCCTCTATGATCTCGTGGTAGATCAACTCTTGTAATACTCATATCATCAAGACCAATCAAGCAGGAAGTAGGGTATTACCTCCATCGAGAGGTCCCCAACCTGGGTAAACATCGTGTCCCCCACCTCCTGTTACCATCCGCCTTAGACGCACAGTTCAGGCCCCCTACCCGAGATCCACCAGTTTTGACACCGACATTAAGGCTGAGTTGCTTGAGCGACACGTGAAGAAGGCTAAAGGCCTCCATGGAGAGCAAGTTGAGGCCAGTGCCGCCATCGATGAGGGTCTTGGTGACGGCCACATTGCAGATGGTGGGCACGCAGAGCATCGGAAGCATGCCCGAGCTGGTGGTGGTGATGGGGTGGTCTTCTGAGCTGAAGGTGAGGTCGGCCTCAGGCGCAGCCTAGCCCGGCGGAGCCCTCGAGCGGTGAAGGCGGAGGAACGGCTTGATGTGGCGCTCTGAAGGCGGTGCCTGAGAGCCGCCTAGCAGGGCCGCGACCGCGTGGTGCGTCGGTGCCGTATAGCACGCAGTGAAGAGGTCGCGGAGCTCCTCCCAAGATGCCACCGTGGATCCGGGAAAGTTGAGCAGCCAAGTGCGCGGCTCGCCGGTGAGGGCCATGGGAAGCCAGTTGGCCATGACCTTGTCATCGCCCCCGGCTTCGAGGACGGCCTCCTCGTATGCCAGCAGGAAAGCTGATAGGCCCGATGCGCTGTCGTAGCGCGGCAGCATCTCCGGCTTGAACTTGGGAGGCCTCTACACCCGCCACAGGGCGGGGGCGAGGGCTCGGAGCCCCCTGGCCCCGTCGTCAACGCTGACCGTCGGAGTCGGCGGCAGGGCGCCTGCCATGTGGGCGAAGCGCGGTATCGACGGAGCGCAAATCAATGGAAGAGAAGCTACGGTGCACCCCTACCTGGCACGCCAAATGTCGGATGACGGGTTCCGGCAATCCCTTGAGGTTATAACACTGGGGTGCGCGTGAAGGTTTTCTCCCTATCGAGCCACGCCATAGCTCTAAGATCTTGCGAACGAACTCAACAAACTAACAACACAGAAAGACACAAGATTTATGCTGGTTCAGGCCACCGTTGTGGTGTAATACCCTACCCCAGTGTCGGGGAACTAATCCACGAGCACCTATGGGACCGGCGGACCGAGCCCCTTTCCGGTACGGCGGGGGGGGGGGGGGGGGAGATCGCACGAAGAGCAGATCGAGGCGAAACACACGAGCAGTTTACCCAGGTTCGGGCCGCACGGATGCGTAAAACCCTACTCCTGCTTTGTGGTTCGTATTGAGTTCTTGCTCGGGAGCGCTGAGTGCTACAGTACAAACCAGCAGCTGACGAGACCGAGCGTGAGTGTTCTTTCCTTCCAACCCCCCTCTACGTTGCGGATGGGCCTCCTTTTATATGCTCAAGGGGTCACCGACAGGTGGCAACGTAGACAAGGGTAAAAATGGAAAGGTGTTGTGGTTGGTACAGCTACCTGCGACAGTGTATCATACCTAACCCTGACGACAGGGGACAAGGGCATTAAATGCCCGTTTGCTTCGCCCAAATAGTGCAAAAGGGACTGAAAGTGCGTTATATCGACTAGAGGGGGGTGAATAGGAGATTTTTATGAAAGCCTTCAAAACGTGGAAGTTATGAAGACAAACAGAATAGACAAGCCTATCACTATGCAGCGGAAGTTAGATTACACAAGGCAAGCCATGGTCAAGTATTCAATATAGTGAAAGCACAGTGACAAACAGCTTCAGTGTAATAAGGATTAGGTAGGAAGAAGTTATGAAGCCAAACAAATCATACAGTTAAGTTGTCAAGATAGAAGATAAAGCAAGCATGCAATGGCTTCACAGTGTGTCACAGTAAGTAAAAGGAAGTGAAGATGAAACCAGTGACACGCTGAAGACAATGATTTGTTGGACCAGTTCCAGTTGCTGTGACAACTGTACGTCTGGTTGGAGCGGCTAGGTATTTAAACCAAAGGACACACAGTCCTGGACACCCAGTCCTAAACACGCAGCTCAGGACACCCAGTCCTCACCGTTTTCTCCTTGAGCTAAGGTCACACAGACCTCGCCCAATCACTCTGGTAAGTCTTCAAGGTAGACTCCCAAACCTTCACAGACTTCGTTCACTGGCAATCCACAATTTCTCTTGGATGCTCAGAACGCGACGCCTAACCGGCTGGAGGATGCACAGTCCTTAAGTGTAATAAGTCTTCAGATCACTCAGACAAGAAGACTTAAGTGATGCCCAATTTACTCTGGCTCTGGGTGGTTAGGGCTTTTCTCCTCGCTAGGAATTTTCTCTCAAAGGCTTTGAGGTGGGTTGCTCTCAAACGACAAAAGCCGTGCACTGAAATTTGAGTAGCCAACCGTTTATGGTTGTAGGGGTGGACTATTTATAGCCACTGGGCAACCCGACCTGATTTGTCCGAAATGACCCTGGGTCATTAAGGAACTGACATGTGTACCAACGGTCGGATTTCGAACTCACACGGCAACTTTACTTGGGCTACAAGTAAAGCTGACTTGTCTGACTCTGGACAAGATTTTCTCTCATAGTCTTCACTTGAAGACATAGGATTTGAATTAGGCATCACTACAGTCGTCCTGACTGGTTCTCTTGGGCCCCACTTAACAGTACGGTGGTTCCTATGACACAACATGAATGAAGTAAAACTACGAAGGTGCTAAGTCTTCGAGTTCCATAAGCTTCATAGGGAGTCTTCACATGTCATTGTCTTCAATATGAATATCTTCATAAACCACCATTGTCTTCAATGTCTTCGTACATTTTTATGGGTCATCTCTGGAAGTGAAACCGAATCAATGAGGGACTTCTACCTGTGTTATCCTGCAATTCTCACAAACACATTAGTCCCTCAACTAGGTTTGTCGTCAATACTCCAAAACCAACTAGGGGTGGCACTAGATGCACTTACAATCTCCCCCTTTTTGGTGATTGATGACAAACTTGTTGAAGTTTTCAACGGGGAATATAATTTGTGAAATTGTAAAGGAATTGTCTTCATAAGCTGCAAGGGCTCCCCCTAAAGATGTGCATATAAGTAATTTGCTTCTGGAATGCAAATGCACATGGCAGGTTGTACTTGTGGTAATCCACTTCAACTTATGATGACAATCCACTATGCATGTAAAGGTATATGAAGAGAATGACATGCATAATGAAAAATGGACGTCTGCGAAATGATATAAGTGCGGAAATTATCGCCGTACATGCGGAATTTATCTTCGCAAAATCACAGTGGCAAACAAGTAGCAGACGACCATCAAGTTTAAGTATTACAACTCAAAGAACCAAATGTAGCAAAACGAGAGTTGTAAGCACGAAGCAAAATGTAGCAAAATATAAAGCACCCGCCCATATTATTGACCCGCTTGAAGACTATAAACATCATATGCTTCTCCCCCTTTTGTCAGTGATGACCAAAAAGGTTTGAAGACATAGAGTTTTCTACGCTTTCCCAGGCGAAGCAGGGTCGGTGGAGGCATTTGGTGGTGCTAAAGAGCTTGGTGCAGGGTCGACGCGCGCTGAAGAAGGTGGTGGTGATGTAGCGTCGTCTTCTTCCTCAATGATTCTTCCAGTCACGGTGGCAGCAGAGGAAGAGAACTCAGAATCTTCAAGGGACGGAGTTCCGCGCAGCACAGCTCTTCTGGGGGGTGTGGAGTCAAACTTGAATCTCTCTCTGAAGCCATCCTCTTGAAGTTCAGCTTCAGTGCACATCATGGTGAGGCCTTTCCAAGTGCAGCGACAGGTTTCATGGGTGACGAAGGCATTCTTGGTGGCCAGATTTCTGATGCGATTGACGTCTTGCATGATACTTCTCATCTGCCTTTTGAGCCAGTCATGATGCCTATCTTGCTTTTGGTGTAGAGCCACAAGAAGTTCTCAGTCATTGAGTGCACGAGCGCGTTTCTTGGGTCTTTGTGCAGCTGTGCTGTCAGTGGCTTCAGTTGATGCAGGGGCATGTGTGGTGCCAGCCATTGGATAGACTCTTGAGATGGCTTCAACACCTTCATCATGCTGAGTGAAGCTCTAGTGTTCTGCATTCTGAAGACTTAGTGGTTGCTTGGCAGGCTCAGGATATATTGCTTCAGCAGAGGTGTCCACATCGGGTAAGAAGATCCTATGGTTGCGGGCTGAGGGCTGATAGGAGATAGCAGAGTGAAGCTTGATCAGCCTCATAACCCAAGGAGCATAAAACTTCAAACCAAAGAGATCTGAGCCAGACGCTGCAAGTTGGCGTATAAAGAGATCCTGTGCGTTGAAGCATTTTCCATGCAGGATACAGAAGATGAGAGTCTTCATTGCACCTTCAATCTTGGCATATGGAGAGTGCCCCTTAATGGGCCATAGAGTCCGCCTGACGATGTGATATATAGTTCTGGGCAGATACTCTAAGTCTTCAACGAAGAACTCAGTTGGATAAGGTGCATCATGAGGCAATGGCTTCATCATTGAGAGCATCTGACTCATATTTGGCTCAGGTCGCTGGAATATGCTCTCAATTGCTTCAGCATGGAGTTGGCAGCCTTCTTCGAAGAGTTCGCCAGGAGTGGGTAGGCCGGTAAGCTCAATGATATCGAATGCATTGGCTTCATGATGGACATTGCCGGTCATCCACTCCAGGACCCAAGTCTTCGGATCTCTGTTATAGCCTTTGATATGCAGGGTGGCATAGAACTGGAGCAGAAGCTCTTCATTCCAGTGCTGTTCATCGGTGATAAACGGCAGCAGACCCACTTGCTTGAAGCAATCCAGTGCTTCTTCCAGACCAGGCAGACCAGCAATAGCTTCAACCTCAAGGCGCTGGTGAGGAAAGATGCGGCCTTGGTTGTATAGGATGCATGAGTAATAGCTGCGTTGTGGGTAGCTCCAGAACCTATCTGATACAATCCATTCCCTTGAATAAGGGTTCTTGGAGCGGTTGAAGAACGTGTTATCTGCCCTGAAGCTGTTGATATTGAAGGAGCTAGGAGCTGATGCAGGACCTGGGAACCTTGGCAGTCGTGGGATAGGCTTCTGGACCTGGGGCCTGTGCGCATCATGATAGTTGAATTGTGGACCGGCAGCAGACTCAGGCACAGAAGGTTCAGATGCAGTAGCTTCAGTGTCTCTTGAAGCTGTTGGTGGGAAGGGCTCCACAATTGCTTCAGTGTTGGTTGTGGCAGCCTCAACGTTTTCAGCCTCAACACGTGTAGTGAGAGGGATGGATTCAGGTACGTTCTCCTGGAAAACTGCTTATTGTTGGTGCGAGGGATATGGAGCTTGAGGTTCTTCTTCATGCTCTTCGGCTGATGCAGCCGGAATGTCGTCAGCAGCCTGAGCCCTTGGCCCTTTACGAAGCCTACGGAATGTAGGCGACGCCGGTGGAGTTGCAGTGGGCTGGGGCTCATTATCTTCCTCCTGTGGGCGATCTGCCCACGATGCATCTTGTGTGATTGGTGTCAATGGACGACCAATGCTGATCATTTCGCTTGTCTCAAGCTGAGGAAGGGTTGTATCATCTTGTACATTGTCTTGGAGACCAATGTCTTCAGCAGCGTTGGGGTCGGCTGCTGGAATGTCTTCAGCGTGCGGAGCCTCTGTGAAAGCAGGCTCATGCACTGTCAACTGACGATCTTCGTCAGGATAGCGGACGGAGAGAGGTTCGACTATCAAGGGCTCTGTGGGAGCAGCCCGAGATTTCTTGGTCTTGTGCTTCTTCTTGGTGGGGTCAGTAGGAGAGGCTTCAGAGTGTTTCCTCTTCCTTGCTTCAGCTTTGGCAGTCCGTGTCTTCTTGAGCTCTGAAGCGGTTGACCGGTGCTTTGGCTTCGAGCAAGTCGTAGCAGTGGGGAAGACAATCGGAACAGCTTCTTGCCTTGGTGCCTCTGGTTCAGCCACAGCAGGCTTCTTCTTTTTCTTTGTGGCCATCATGGGGTCGATGCCGGGACGCCCAAGTGCCTTGCGCTTCTCAGCCTCATTATAGGCCTGCACACAACGATCAGCCAGAATCTTCATTCGCTCCCGCGAACCCTGAGCTTCTGCACGTTTCTTCAGAAAGTTCTCCTTTAACTCGTGCAACATGATCTTGAAGTCCTTGACTTCTTGGACGCTGAGCTTGGCCATATTCTGCTTGAACTGAGCCTTTTCAAAATCAATCTTCTACTTCAGTTCAACAATGCACTGGGCAATTGCAAGTTCTGAAGCAATAGCGCCTTGGAAGGCGACGCTGAGGCCAATGGGCAGCTGCAGATCATCGAAGCTGATATTGGGTGTATCAAACCACTCATCGATGAAGTTGTGGATGATTGCTGCATCAAACAGAGGCAGATTGTTGAAGATTTCAGCCTCCTCCCTGCTCTTGATGAGCTGCACAAGAGCGTCATCTCCAAGATCTTCATCGCAGGACAGATCAATGGTTTCGCAGCGCAGAATGGCAGCAGCTGTGAGCTCTTTGCCTGTGTGTGGCTGAGGCTTCTTTGCTTCTTGGGGCTTGGAGACTCGTGATAAGTCTTCAGACTGCACACTGGCTTAAGGAGGTGCAGTTGCCAATGGCTTCGCTCTGGAGATTTTGGGAGAAGCGGCTGGCTTTGAAGCTTTTGGTTTCTTCGTCTGCTCCGGCTTTGGTGCAGCAGGAGCATCAACAGACTCAGTGTCTGCTGGAGGGTCGTTCACGGTAGTCCCTTGGACTAGAATGCGGGTGATGAGGCCCTCGAGATTGGCATACCGCCCGATGATATTGGGATTGGCGTCGCGTGTGCCATCTGCCCTTGGTTTAGAGGGACCAGGGTTGAAGTCCAACCCCAGCTCCTTCTTGTTTTGCTTCACAGAGTTCTGAGCAAATTGGAAGTTGCGCTTGAACAGATTGTCATCGCGACACCAGAGAAGTGATGACGGATGAGCATCAACAGGCTGCGGTCCTCTGACCATGCATGGATAGAAACCTTGAGCAATGGCTTCGTCTCTGGACCGGGGTACAAGATTTTTGTATAATACGTCTCCCACGATCTCATGATGGCGCACTTTTCTGCATATTCCTTAGTAACGAAGAGGTATTGGAACCACTGCTCTGCCCAATATCTTCGAATCCATTGGATTTGTGTCTTGCGCTGACCATAGCTCTCTTCAGGATCAGTTTTGTACATTTTTGCAAGTCATCAGGCAGATCTTTGGATGTTTCACCACGTCTCTGTCTGCCTCCCTTTCTCGCTGGTTTTTCTGCTGCCATGAAGCTTAACTTGGAAGGCTTCAAAGCGTTCAAAGGCTTCAAAGGTTTTCTTTTGCTGGACCAATAGGAACTGGCTTCAGGAGAATTGATGTGACGCTGTAAGAACTCTGCAAATGAATGCAGACTATGAGAACCAAAAGATTCTCCCACGGACATGTACCTGTGATAGCATTAAGGTGCGAAGGAAGGGGAAGAGGTCATATGCATTCTCAAAAGATTTTGAAGATAAATCAGTTTAGAAGATATTGACCTCATCATGCGAAGACATTCACTTATAGAAAAGAAGTTGGTTCCAGATTTGTACGAACCCATAGATCAGTACAAGTGAGGAATCTAACTACTTCATGATGCACAAGTGAACATTCTAGGCAGGTTATGAGATGCAGATTGAGAGAGATGTAACTTGTGAGAGCAGAAACTTCTTATGGCAGTAGGTGACTGAACTCTGGGATCAAAAGAGGTTGTAAAAAGAGGTTTTATTTACCCCACTTGGAACTGCTAGACGAAGTGCGAGTTGAGGCCGAGCAGTTCGATCCTCCGTGCCCTAACTTGGCGACGGAAGACTCCTACGGCGACGACGGAGAGAGCGATGTCCGCTGTCGGCGTGAAAATGGCATCGGAGAGGTTGCGGCAGTGAAGCACTTCGTCACCGGCGTCGTTGAGAGCTAGCGGTGGTGCTAGGGTTCGTGCGAAGGTGGAAGAAGAGATAATGACTGCAGTGAATCGTGTATTTATAGGGATAGAGGCGGCACTGCGCTATTACTCAGGTGCCCCTGGCAATTCGCATCTGAACAGCACGTGGTCATCATGCGGTATTGTGGGGGCAGTTCCACATCCCACGCACGCCTTGTTTGTCGGGTGTCGTTCCTGCTTCTCCGGATTTCTTTTTGATGAAGAAGTATTGAAAACAGTTTTAAAGTTTGTCTCTGTGTCTTCAGCTGACAAGGATGCAGTGAAGACATTCGACAGTTTCAATAGAATGCATACGACTTGGAGAGATAGAGTTTGAGGTAGGAAGCATGGAGAGGTTAGGGTCCGATCACATTCACTTAGTTCAAAAGATTCAAACAAGAAGACATAGCTATAAGTGAATGCTGTAGAGGACAGAATACCAATACATATATATATATATAGTGAAGATAATCATGAAGACATGTTGAGATTGAAGCCAAACCAAATGTGAAGACATAGCAAATGTAACGCCATGAGTGAAACACTTCAAGCAGAAAATTTGGTGGTGGCGTTACCCACCGTATAGGAAGTATTAGACCCAGACACGGCGCACAATTATCGTGGCGCTCCGAAGTCAAATTCCATGTTAATGTATTCACACTTAGAATGTATGTCTTCATTGATTGAAGATATACGTTACTTCGTGTGTTGCACATCTAAGTCATCAACATGCATAGGTGTTAGGATGTGTGCCTGATCACAGGACATTTGAGGATTCCAAGATATTTAGCCCACACCGTAACTTGCAAAATCTCTTCTCATCCAAGGGCTTGGTGAAGATATCTGCCAATTGCTCTTCAGTGTTGACGTGTATGATATCAATATCTTCCTTTGCAACATGATCTCTGTGAAAATGATGACGAATTTCAATGTGCTTTGTCTTCGAGTGCTGAACTGGGTTGTTGGCGATCTTGATGGCGCTTTCGTTGTCGCAGTAAAGTGGCACTTGCTTCAGATGAATGACATAATCCTTGAGGGTTTGCTTCATCCATAGAAGCTGAGCGCAGCAGGATCCAGCAGCAGTGTATTCAGATTCAGCAGTGGAGAGAGATACACAGTTCTGCTTCTTTGAAGACCAACATACAAGTGATCGGCCCAGAAAGTGACATGTGCCTGATGTGGACTTCCGATCAACCTTGTCACTAGCGTAATCAGCATCCGAAAATCCAACCAGATCAAACTCTGAGCCCTTTGGATACCATAACCCTAGAGTTGGGGTGTGAGCCAAATATCGAAGAATTCGCTTCACTGCTAAGTGGTGCGACTCCTTTGGTGCCGCTTGGAATCGAGCACACATGCAAACACTAAGCATAATATCTGGCCTAGATGCACATAAATAAAGCAAAGAACCAATCATGGAGCGGTATACCTTTTGATCGAACTCTTTACCATTGTCGTCAGGACCCAGATGATGTTTGGCTGGCATTGGTGTTGTGAAACCTTTGCAGTCTTGCATACCGAACTTCTTCAGGCAATCTTTGAGATACTTCTCTTGAGATATGAAGATGCCATTGCGTTGTTGCCGTATCTGAAGACCGAGGAAGAATTTCAGCTCCCCCATCATAGACATCTGATATTGCTCTTGCATCATATATCCGAACTCCTCATTGTACTTCTGATTGGTGCAGCCGAAGATAATGTCATCCACATATATTTGGCACACAAACAGTTCACCATCATATGTCTTTGTGAAGAGTGTGGGATCTAAGGAACCAGGTATGAAGCCTTTGCTCTTCAGGAAGTATTTGAGTGTATCATACCAGGCCCGAGGGGCTTGTTTGAGGCCATATAGTGCCTTATTGAGCTTGTACACCATGTCAGGATGTTTTGGATCTTCAAATCCTGGTGGTTGTGTGACATACACTTCTTCTTCAATTTTGCCATTGAGAAAGGCACTCTTCACATCCATTTGATACAGAATTATGTTGTGATGATTTGCATAGGCCAGCAGTATGCGTATGGCTTCAAGTCTAGCCACAGGAGCAAATGTTTCATCGAAGTCAATGCCTTCCACTTGAGTATATCCTTGAGCAACGAGACGAGCATTGTTTCTGACGACTTGACCATGCTCATCTTGCTTGTTGCGGTATATCCATTTGGTGCCTATTATGTTATGCTTCCTTGGATCAGGACGCTTAACCAATTCCCATACATTGTTCAGCTCAAACTGATGAAGCTCTTCTTGCATTGCTTGAATCCATTCAGGTTCCATAAAAGCTTCTTCAACTTTCTTGGGTTCTGTGATTGAAACGAATGCGAAGTGTCCGCAGAAATTTGCCAGTTGAGTTGCCCTTGAACGAGTCAGTGGACCAGGTGCATTGATGCTGTCAATTATTTTGTCAATCTGCACTTCATTGGCAACACGAGGATGTATGGGTCGAAGACTTTGCTCTTGCTGATCTATGTTGTCGTGGGGAGGAATGTCTTTAGGGTGAGCATTGTCTTCATGTGGTTCAGGTGCTGAGATGATAAGTTCTTCTTCAGGATGAGCTTCAGAAGGTATAATTTCTCCAGTTCCCATTAGCTTGATTGATTCACTGGCTGGGACTTCATCTAGCACATCTGGCAGTTGCTCTCTTTGTGATCCATTGGTCTCATCGAACCGCACATCCACTGTTTCAACCACTTTGTAGTGAAAGAGATTGAAGACTCTATAGGAGTGTGAATCCTTTCCATATCCAAGCATAAAGCCCTCATGTGCTTTTGGTGCAAATTTTGAGGTGTGGTGTGGGTCCTTGATCCAGCATCTTGAGCCAAATACTCTGAAGTAACTGACATTTGACTTCTTGCCAGTTAGAAGTTCATAAGATGTCTTGTTCAGAAGCTTGTGAAGATAAACACGGTTGATTGTATGGCATGCAGTGTCAATAGCTTCAGTCCAGAATTTTCTTGGAGTCTTGTACTCATCTAGCATTGTTCTGGCCATCTCAATGAGTGTTCTGTTCTTGCGTTCGACGACGCCATTCTGCTATGGCGTGTAAGGAGCTGAGAATTCATGAGTGATGCCCAAGGTATGCAGATATGTATCAAGGCCAGTGTTCTTGAATTCAGTGCCATTGTCACTTCTGATGTGCTTTATCTTGGCGCCATAATTGTTCATAGCCCGATTTGCGAAGCATCTGAAGACATCCTGCACTTCAGTCTTGTAGAGGATTATGTGCACCCAGGTATATCTAGAGTAATCATCAACAATGACAAAGCCATAGAGGCAAGCAGTAGTGGAAAACGTTGAGTAGTGAGTGGGACCAAAGAGATCCATGTGAAGCAGTTCGAAGGGTCGAGTCGTGGTCATGATTGTCTTCGAAGGATGTTTTGCCCTTGTCATCTTCCCTGCTTCACAGTCACCGCATAAGTGATCTTTCTTGAACTTGACGCCCTCGATGCCTATGACATGCTTCTTCTTCGCAAGGGTGTGGAGGTTCCTCATGCCAGCATGCCCAAGCCTCCGATGCCAAAGCCAGCATTCTAAAGCCTTTGCCAGAAGACATACTGCGAGTTGTGGCCCTGCTGAGAAATCTACCACGTACAAATCATCTTTCCGATACCCTTCAAACACTAGAGACTTGTCAGATTCCATTAGTACCAGGCAACGATATTTTCCAAAAATTACAATCATGTTCGAATATCAAAGCATTGAGATAGACATTAAGTTGAAGCCAAGGGATTCGACAAACATGACTTTATCCATGTGTTGATCCTTTGAGATTGCAACTCTACCTAGACCCAATACCTTACTTTTACCAGTGTCAGCAAATGTGATGTGGCTCTTGTCAGATGGACGTAAGGTTGAGTCCATAAAAAGACTTCTTTTGCCAGTCATGTGATTTGTACACCCACTGTCAATAATCCATTCTGAAGACTCTGAAGTCGCTGGTGTCGTACCCTACAGTGCATTTAGGGGGATAGGCTTCACGCAGAGTATTGTGAAGCAAAAACATTTGACGAACCAGTGGGTTATGAAAACTTAGATCCAGGTTAGGACTAATAGGGAGAGTAGCATGCGATTCAGGTACGAAATACATAGTGATGCCATTCGGGCATTTGATCTTGCGCCCCACAAGATTTTTAAGGTCCCCAGCAATAGCGTCAGAAGATTTTGGTTTTCTGCTGGAGACCTTTCCCTGCAAAAGAGAGTTAAGCTTTATTAACCACCCACATCTTCAAGGGTGGCTAAGAAGCAATAAGTCTAAGTGCGGCATCTGAGAATTTTGGCTTTGGAGCCCTAGCAAACAGTCTAGCAGGCGGGCAATAGTACTTGGTCATATGAACATGACGGTTTGAAGAACTGCTCTCATATGCCTGAGCATGGTTTCCCTACAAAACATTTGCGTTAGTGCGACTCAGGTGAGTCCTCTACCTGTATGAAGCCTTTGGACCATATGAAGCCTTTGGTCTGAGGTTTGTCTTCTTCATGTGAGGTGTCATGAGGACATTCACAGGAAGATTCTCCAGACACGTTTTTGGAACCCAGATCTTCTTCATAGGCGGTCCATTCCTGCAGTTAGTACCAATGTACCTGGCAAATACTTCACCATTCTGATTTTTAAACAGTTTATAGTTTGCATCAAAGGATTCATCAATGATAATAGGATCAGCACAAGTGAAGCCAGATAGATTGGATGAATCTGCTGAGGATTCCTTTGCAGCAACCCATGTGGTTTTGGGGTACTGCTCAGGTTTCCAGTAAGAGCCATCTGCATTAATTTTCCTCACGAACCCAACACCCTCTTTCCTAGGGTTTCGGTTCAGAATCTGCTTCTTGAGGACATCACATAATGTCTGATGTCCTTTGAGACTTTTGTACATCCCTGTTTCAAGCAATGTCTTCAACCTAGCATTCTCATCAGCAATAGCAGTGGTATCCTCAGCAGAGGGGTTAGTTACCACTTCAACAGTTGAAGATATTGCAACAGCAGTAGTAGTGGAACATTCAGCAACAGAAGTAGCATTATCACGCTCAATGCATTTAAGGCATGGTGGTTCAAATCCTTCCTGGGCGGAATTGATCTGTTTGGCTCGAAGTGACTCGTTTTCCTTTTGAAGATCTTCATGATCCGCTCTCAACTTCTCAAGATCTTGCTTCTTTTGAAGATAATCATAGGAAAGCTTTTCATGAGTAGTTGAGAGAGTCTCAAGACGATCTTGAAGTTCCTGATACTTAACATGAAGATTTTTTATGTCTTCAATTAAGGATTCGGAACGAGTCATTTCAGCACCCAACAGATCATCGCTTCTGTCTAACAGTTTTTGGATATGTTCCATGGCTTTCTGTTGTTCAGTGGCAATTTTAGCAAGTGTTTTGTAGCTGGTTTTGAATCACAATCAGAGTCATCGTCACTGGATGTTTTATAGTGAGTAGTGCGTGTGTTTACCTTGGCACCGCGTGCCATGAAGCAGTAGGTAGGAGTAGAGTCGTCCTTGTCATTTGCATCGGTGTTGGTGATGAAGTCATTGTCTTCAGTGTTGAAGATGGACTTGGCGACGTAGGCTGTAGCCAGACTCGCAATGCCAGAATCAGACTCCTCCTCAGACTCCACCTCTGCCTCCTCAGAAGCGGACTCCTCCTCTGAATCCATTTCCTTGCCAACAAACGCACGAGCCTTGCCAGTTGAGCTCTTCTTGTGTGATGAAGACTTTGAGGAAGACTTGGAAGAAGACTTTGAGTATTTCTTCTTCTTGTCGTCGGAGTCATATTCCTTGCTCTTCTTCTTCTTTCTGATCTCATTGTCCCACTGTGGACACTCAGAGATGAAGTGTCCAGTTTTCTTGCACTTGTGACATGTTTTCTTCTTGTAGTCATGAGCAGAAGCTTCATCATTCCTTGAGCTTGATCGTGAAGACTTTCTGAAGCCTTTCTTCTTGGTGAATTTCTGGAACTTCTTCGCTAGCATTGCAAGTTCCCGTCCAATGTCTTCAGGATCATCAGAACTGCTATCAGATTCTTCTTCAGATGAGGACACGGCTTTTGCCTTCAAGGCACGAGTTCGCCCATAGTTTGGACTGTAGATATCTCTTTTCTCAGATAGCTGAAACTCATGTGTGTTGAGCCTCTCAAGTATGTCAGACGGATCGAGTGTCTTGAAATCTGGACGTTCTTGAATCATCAGGGCTAGGATGTCAAACGAACTGTCAAGTGATCTCAGCAGCGTTTTGACGATTTCATGTTTGGTGATCTCAGTGGCGCCGAGGGCTTGAAGCTCATTTTTGATGTCAGTGAGCTGGTCAAATGTGTGCTGGACATGCTCATTGTCATTTCGCTTGAAGCGGTTGAAGAGATTGCGAAGAACACTGATTCTCTGATCTCTCTGGGTTGAGATGCCTTCATTGACTTTGGAGAGCCAGTCCCAGACCAGCTTGGATGTCTTCAAGGCACTCACATGTCCGTACTGTCCCTTGGTCAGATGACCACAGATGATATTCTTGGCAGTAGAGTCCAGTTGAGTGAACTTCTTGACATCAGCAGCAGTGACACCTTCTCCAGCCTTAGGAACGCCGTTTTCGACGACATACCATAGGTCGACGTCAATGGCTTCAAGATGCATGTGCATCTTATTCTTCCAGTAGGGATATTCAGTTCCATCAAAGACGGGGCACGCAGTGGAGACTTTAATTATCCCTGCAGTCGACATAGCTAAAACTCCAGGTGGTTAAACCGAATCACACAGAACAAGGGAGCACCTTGCTCTAATACCAATTGAAAGTGCGTTATATCGACTAGAGGGGGGTGAATAGGCGATTTTTATGAAAGTCTTCAAAATGTGGAAGTTATGAAGACAAACAGAATAGACAAGCCTATCACTATGCAGCGGAAGTTAGATTACACAAGGCAAGCCATGGTCAAGTATTCAATATAGTGAAAGCACAGTGACAAACAGCTTCAGTGTAATAAGGATCAGGTAGGAAGAAGTTATGAAGCCAAACAAACCATACAGTTAAGTTGTGAAGACAGAAGATAAAGCAAGCATGCAATGGCTTCACAGTGTGTCACAGTAAGTAAAAGGAAGTGAAGATGAAACTAGTGACACGCTGAAGACAATGATTTGTTGGACCAGTTCCAGTTGCTGTGACAACTGTAGGTCTGGTTGGAGCTGCTAGGTATTTAAACCAAAGGACACACATTCCCGGACACCCAGTCCTGAACACGCAGCTCAGGACACCCAGTCCTCACCGTTTTCTCCTTGAGCTAAGGTCACACAGACCTCGCCCAATCACTCTGGTAAGTCTTCAAGGTAGACTCCCAAACCTTCACAGACTTCGTTCACCGGAAATCCACAATTTTTCTTGGATGCTCAGAACGCGACGCCTAACCGGCTGGAGGATGCATAGTCCTCAAGTGTAATAAGTCTTCAGATCACTTAGACAAGAAGACTTAAGTGATGCCCAATTTACTCTGGCTCTGGGTGGTTAGGGCTTTTCTCCTCGCTAGAAATTTTCTCTCAAAGGCTTCGAGGTGGGTTGCTCTCAAACGACAAAAGCCGTGCACTGAAATCTGAGCAGCCAACCATTTATGGTTGTAGGGGTGGACTATTTATAGCCACTTGGCAACTCGACCTGATTTGTCCGAAATGACCCTGGGTCACTAAGGAACTGACACGTGTACCAACGGTCGGATTTCGAACTCACACGGCAACTTTACTTGGGCTACAAGTAAAGCTGACTTGTCTAACTCTGGACAAGATTTTCTCTCATAGTCTTCACTTGAAGACATAGGATTTGAATTAGGCATCACTACAGTCGTCCTGACTGGTTCTCTTGGACCCCACTTAACAGTACGGTGGTTCCTATGACACAACATGAATGAAGTAAAACTATGAAGGATCTAAGTCTTCGAGTTCCATAAGCTTCATAGGGAGTCTTCACATGTCATTGTCTTCAATATGAATATCTTCCTAAACCACCATTGTCTTCAATGTCTTCGTACATTTTTAGGGGTCATCTCTGGTAGTGAAACCGAATCAATGAGGGACTTCTACCTGTGTTATCCTGCAATTCTCACAAACACATTAGTCCCTCAACTAGGTTTGTCGTCAATACTCCAAAACCAACTAGGGGTGGCACTAGATGCACTTACAGGGACCGTCCGGGATGCCACCGCTCGCCATGATGGCACTCTTGTCAGTGCCGCTTGCCACCGCGCACCGCTGGCTGCATAGGCTCCCGCCATGTACGCCTGGAAGGGTCCCAGAGCGACACGTTGGTGGATGCGCTGGAGCGCGGGTACAGAGTGGTGGCTCACTGCGGCAAGCGCCTTGCTGCGGTCATTGTCTTGTCGCGTCCGGGAGCTTGTCTCTCACCGGGCCTTGCCGGGACACGTGGCACGTCGCGGCAAGTTCCTTGAGATGCCTTTGTTGGCCTTCCCGGCAAGCTCCTCTTGCCGGGGTCTTGTCTCCTTGGCTTGGATACTTTGTCCGTGAATGGCTCCAAAGGAACCACGGATGACCTTGGCGGTCACCCGGCAAGCCTTGCCGCGGGACGCTGCGACTGCCCGTGCACAAGTTCAGGATACTAGGGTACCCCTACTCTAATACACCGACAGGAGCCCCCGGGCCTGGGCCATACACGGTGCCGAGCGCTGTTGGGCCAGGCATAAAACAGGGCACGCGCGGCCTGGGTTACGCCGTATCTCTCCCCGTATCCACCGCGCCATCCCCGAACGGCACGTGTTGAATGCGGCGTCGTGCAGGAGTTCTTTGACGGCTTGGTAGAAGTGCCGGTCCGCTCCGATGAAAAGAAAGGCCTCACTCACGACACCACCGATGCGGAGATGAAACGCATCGCCACCAGGGTGGAAGAGGCGGCGACAGCCGCAGCCACGGGCGAATTTGGATTCACCGTCGAGGAGGCAGAGGCAGCAGAGGCGGCAAGCCGTACCGAGCGAGAGGAGCTTGCCGGCGAGAGAGAGCTTGCCGGGCATGACGTCGAGTCGAGCGAGCCCGTCGAGGATACGAGCGGCTCGTTGGAGATCAACTCCTCTTCCTCCTCATCCTCAGACAGCTCGCCGCAAGCAGAGCCCCCAGCTCCACCAAGAAGGCGTCTCCGCAAGGCCGGGAACGTAGCGGGGCGGCGGGCGAGTCGACAGTCGCCGCGCCGCGTGACACGCTCCACCGCGGCAAGCACTGTTGTCGCGGGAGCACCTCACGCTGCTGCGGCAACTGGAGCGGGGTCCACCCGGACCACCGCTTCTGCTCCTGCCGCTTCTCACACCGCGGCGGCAGCCGGAGCGGGGTCTTCTCAGACCACCGCCACTGTTCCCGCCAAGCGGCCAAGGGAACCTACTCCTCCGCCTCCTCGCGCCGGACGTGAGCCGGACTTCGACTTCTCCGCGTTCAGCTCCGACGAGGAAGAAGAAGAGTAAGATTCTCTTGTTGTACTTGTAGTTCTTCTATTCTTGCTATTTTGTCTTGTATCTCATTTGCTTTACTCTGGACTTATTCCTTTTTAGGACTCTGGCCCAGAGAGCAGCAAAGAGAGCCAAGGTCCCGGGGATTATCATCGAGGACGAACCCACCGCGACAGCAGGGGGTGCGTCCGAGACAACCTTGTCGGACCCGGCAACTGTTCTCCAGAACAGCCCCCAGCGTAAGTATATGGTTCGCTTTCTGCTGTTAGGCATGCATGGATACTCTTTCTTTGCTGACATCTGATTGTTGGTTTGTGTAGGAGCAGAGCAGCCCCACCAGGAGCGCCCGGAGGCCACTCCCTAAATGCCAAGGGGGAGTCCTTCGGCAAGGGAGAGGTCCCCGGCAAGGGAGAGTTCTCCGGCAAGGGACAGCACCAGCGGCCCCCCAGCGGCGGAGACCACGACTGCAGAACCCGGTACAGGTAATCCTCTCGCTTCAAAACTTCCCTTGGGTTCTTCTTCTTTTGATCTTCTTTTTTGGATATTTGCTTGACTCTTCTCCCTTTTCCGGCTGTCAGACCCATCTGCTGCGGAGCCGATGGAGATCGAGGTTGCCGCCGACGACGCCGCTGCCACCGAAGAAGCAGTTGACACTGACGATCCCGCCGGCGTAGAGGCCGCCAAAGCTGCCGCCGCAGAAGCAGGCGGGGGGTCTGGCGATCGCACTGACGGCCCTGAGGCCGCAGGAGCGCCAAGCGCTATGCCGACCGCCGATCCCTCCGCCGCTGCCGCAGCGTTAGTCTCCGAAGAGCCCCAGCCAGGCGTCTACTTGAAGGCCGGCGATGGCGTCTTCATCAACCTCCCCTGGGCGTCAAGCTCCAAGGCGCCGGTCGAAGGAGAGAGCTTCGACGGAGAGGTGCTCGCCTCCGCTGGGCTGGCGCTGGTTGACGCGCCGAGCAGCAGCAGCAGCGAGCCTGAGGAGGAGTGGCTACTGCGGAAGCAGGTGTCGCTCTACCGTGCTCGGCAAGCCAAGCTGGAATCCCGCGAGGCGCTTGTTGCGAAGGCGGGAGCGGACATCGAAAAGCGCGTCGAGGAGCTCCGGGGTCTCAACCAGGAAGCTCTCCGGTCCCTGGCAGAGGAGCGGGCGCAACTTGCCGAGGAGCAGAAGGCCTTCCTCCTCGAGAGGGCTGACGTCGAAGAGCAACAGCGGCTTGCCGCTGAAAAGCTGTCTGCGCAGGAGGGCGAGCTGGTGCAGTGGAAGGTCAACCTTGACAGCCATGAGGAGGAGCTTGCCGCGCGTGAGCGAACATTCGGCGGGGCCCTCAAGCAAGCAGAGGATGCTTCCGCAGCTGCCGAGGCCGCCAAGAAGGAGCTGGAGACGAAGGTGGCGTAGCTGCAGGCCGATCTCAAGGCGAGCGGTGAAGAGCTTGCCATGCTCAAGCGTGAGCGGGAGAAGGACGCCTACAGCTACTCAGAGCTGCAGGCTCGTCTCGCCGAGAAGGGCAAGGAGCTTAGTGCTGCCAAGGACTCTAACGCAGTTCTTGAGTTGAAGCTGACCACTTTGACCAAGACGCTGGACGACGCCAGGGAGCAGGAGGCGGCCTTGAAGGAGGAGGTTAAGGCCGACAAGGCGCTGCTGGCGAGTGCTGCTGCCGCCCAGAACACTTTTAGGGAGAATGTGGAGCACTGGACGGAGGGCCTCGTGAATGTTGCCGCAGACATTGACAGGGAGCTGGCGCAGCTGGGGATGGAGGATCTCGGGTATCCCTCCGACGAGAACCTCCAACCCAGCACCAAGCTCACCTCGTTCTTCAAAGGCGTGGCGACGGCCCTCCAGCGACTCCGGGAGAGGATCCCAAAGCAGCTGGCCGACGAGTCGCGCAAGATCTGCGCGGGAGCTCTTCAAAAGGTGTTGGTGAAGGTGGCCTTCCACAACCCGGGCCTCAACCTCACCAACGTCCTCAAGACCCTGCCGCCGGATGCTGATCTGGAGGTGCTCAAGACCCTTGTCGCACCCATTGTGGACAAGGTGAGCGGGATCAAGAGGGTTGAGGGCGATCGCGTAGACTAGGCCGCCCGTTTTCTTCTTTTCTTGTCGCTGTTGGTCATGTCATGAGAACAATCTGTTAGAGCCGCGACAAGCTACCTTGTAATATAACTCTATTCCGGGTAATGATTGCAACGTTATTTCCTTTACTTGATTCCTTCCTTTGTATGTTTTTGCCCTACGCTTTTAGGGAACTTGCCGGCGCAGGCACCTTAGCCGCGAGCGCTGAGTGCGGGACGTCAGCAGCCTGCTGGTGGTGCCGCTACCGACAAGAAACCTTGTCGCAACTAGTCGCAACACACTTAAGTTGTTGAGCGGACTCGAAACAAAGTAAGGGCGCAACTAGTTACGAGTTGGTTCCTCCGCGCACAGGTTTTCCATACAAAGCACGGTCGTTCAAGGAAGATAACTTAAAAATTTAAAAAATCTGCTTGCTCAAACTTTGGCAACTTAGCTTTTCTGTTGTTTGCTTCCCAGTAAGGTGAAACTTTCTTGAACGACGCCTGGTCCATACCATTATCTTCTCCTTTCCCCCCGGCAAACTTGTGTGCGAGGGAACCTTCCTTTCCTTGAGAAAAAAAGAAAGAGGAGAAAATAAAGATATGGAGCCTTATGGCTCGTTGTTGCTTACCGGGGGTAGGTGCTGCACAAAGTGTCAGATAATACATGCAAAAAATAGAAAGCATGAAATTTTCAAGATGTGCGGAGCACATGAGCTTTATGCACGGGGTCTGCGCCCGGCTTTGTACAGAGGATTACATGCAACAGCGGCAAGACTTGTACAAAACATGGTTGCCGGAACGGGTTCCGGCAACCGCGCCTTACGGGTAAAACTTACGAAGATGCTCAATGTTCTAGGAGTTGCTCACCGGAATGCCATCTTCGGTCTCAAGGCGGACAGCGCCAGGCCTAGTGACTCGTTTCACCCGGTAAGGGCCTTCCCACTTCGGCATCAACTTGTTGGAATTCTTGGCGGACTGAACACGCCGAAGAACAAGGTCGCCTTCCTCGAGACTTCTGGCGTTAACTTTGCGGCTATGGTAGCGGCGCAAAGCTTGCTGGTAGCGAGCAACTCGTACAGCAGCCTGAAGACGGTCTTCCTCAAGGAGCAGCGCGTCATCTTGTCGCAGCTGCTCTTGGTCAAGCTCATCATAAGTGAGCACTCGAGGTGACCCGTATATGAGTTCCGTGGGGAGAACTGCCTCTGCTCCATAGACTAGAGCGAAAGGAGTCTGGCTAGTCGCTCGATTTGGCGTCGTCCTGATCGACCAAAGAACCACCGGCAGCTCCTCAATCCAGTTTCTTCCGCACTTGTGCAGCCTTTCGAAAGTCTTGGTATTGAGCCCATGCAGCACTTCAGCATTTGCCCTCTTAGCTTGACCGTTGCTTCTTGGGTGAGCAACAGAAGCAAAGCAGACCTTGGCACCAAGATCTTGGACATACTACATGAAGGTGCAGCTCGTGAATTGCGTACCGTTGTCGGTGATTATCCTGTTAGGTATCCCGAAGCGGCAAACAATCGGCCTGAAGAACTTGACTGCTGACTGTGCTGTCACCTTCCTCACTGCTTCCACTTCCGGCCACTTTGTGAACTTGTTGATTGCAACGTACAAGTACTCAAAGCCCCCGACTGCTCGGGGAAAGGGGCCGAGGATGTCGAGCCCCTAGACCGAAAATGGCCAGGATAAAGGGATCGTCTGGAGAGCTTGAGCTGGCTGGTGTATCTGCTTGGAATGGAACTGGCACGCTTCACACTTGGTTACTTGTGCAGTTGCATCTTGGAGGGCTGTCGGCCAAAAGAAACCTTGCATGAATGCTTTGCCGGCAAGTGCTCTTGCGCCAATGTGGTGACCACATATGCCTCCATTTATCTCTGCCAACAGCTTTTGTCCATCTTCCCGGTGAATACACTTCAATTTCACACTATTGAGTCTTCTTCTGTACAGTGTGTTGTTGACAAACTGGTACATACTTGACTGCCGGGCTACTCTTTCCGCTTCTTCTTGCTCTTCGGGAAGTTCTCTTGTCTGAAAGAAATGGACAATCTGCTGTGCCCATGCTGGAGCTTGTGGCTCGACAACAAGGACTAAAGGCACATCTGCTGCTGCAGGAACATCCGCTTCTACGGCGAGAACCTGCAGCTCAGCCGGAGCTTGACGTTCCCCGGCAAGCTTGCCGGAGCAAAACTTGTCGGGAGCCTCTGCTTCAACGGAACAAACCCTACGGCTTGCCGGAGCAGACTGCTCCTCAGCACTCTTGGTGTTGATCTTGGGGACCTTCTTGCGGCGGCTTCGGGAAGCTCTGCCGGAAAATAGTCACCAGAAATCAACTTCCTCTTCTTGCTCTGTCCAGTTGATGGCGTTACGGACGGTCGAGTCAGCTTGTGTACAAAGATCCCTGGTTCCACAGGTAACTTAAGTGCGGCGCACTTGGATAGGCCATTGACAACGTCGTTCTGAGCTCTTGGAACATGCTCCATCTGTAGGCCGTCAAAGTGCTCTTCTAGCTTTCTCACTTCGTCAACGTAGGCTTCCATCAACGGACTCTGATAACTCTTGTTCACTTGGCGGACGACAAGCTCCGAGTCACCCCTGACATTGAGCTTTTTGATCCCAAGGTCTGCCGCGATCCTGAGACCAGCAAGCAAGCCTTCATACTCTGCAGTATTGTTTGTTGCTTGCTCCTTGGGAAAGTGCATCTGGACTACGTACTTGAGGTGCTCTCCGGTGGGTGCGACAAGCAGCACGCCAGCGCCGGCGCCTTGCAGTGAGAAGGCACCATCAAAGTACATCAGCCACTCTTTGCTTGCTTCCTCGACGGGGATACTCGTTTCTGGAATTTCTTCATCTGGTGTTGGCATCCACTCTGCTATGAATTCTGCCAGTGCTCTGCTTTGGATAGTTGAAGTACTCTCAAACTTGAGGCCAAAGCTTGACAGTTCCAGTGCCCACTCAACAATCCTGCCTGTTGCTTCTGGATTCTGTAGTATCCTCTTCAGTGGAAAACGAGTGACAACTATGATCTCATGTGCTTGGAAGTAATGGCGCAGCTTTCTCGAGGCCATGAGAAGGCCGAAAAGCAATTTCTGTACACCAGAGTACCTTGACCTAGCCCCCTGCAGAAGGGAACTAACAAAGTAAACTGGGCGTTGTACCATTCTCTTTTGTATCTCCTTGCGCGCCTGCGCAGATCCATCTTTGTTGGGACCAGAGCTTGTCGGGGAAGCCCCCTGCTTGTTGCTGGATGCGCCTGCCGTGGTTGCTGGCTCGTCATCTGCCTCCCTCTCTGCTACTAACACAACACTAACCACTTGATAGGTTGCTGCTATATACAGCAGCGACTTCTCTTGTGGCTTAGGTGCGACAAGTGTTGGAGTGGAGGACAGGTATCTCTTCAAGTCTTGCAACGCAGCCTCCGCTTCCGGAGTCCATTTCATTGGACCTGCCTTTTTCAATATTTTGAAAAACGGCAGGGCGCGCTCAGCAGACCTAGAGATAAACCTGCTGAGAGCAGCCACGCAACCGGCAAGTCTTCGTACATCCTTGACGCGCTTTGGTGCTTCAATCTGCTCAATGGCCTTGATCTTGTCGGGATTGGCTTCAATTCCACGCTGAGACACGAAGAACCCGAGAAGCTTGCCGGAGGGGACTCCAAACACACACTTCTCGGGGTTGAGCTTGAGGTTTATCTTGCGCAGATTTGCAAAGGTCTCGTCTAAATCTTGAATCAGAGTTGCCTTGTCCTTGCTCTTGACCACTATGTCATCCATGTAGGCTTCCACATTTCTGTGTATTTGTGGCTCAAGAGCGACATGGACTACCCTTGCAAATGTTGAACCAGCATTTTTTAAACCGAAAGGCATCCGTATGAAGCAGTACGTGCCACATGGAGTGATGAATGCAGTCTTCTCCTCATCCTCTTCTGCCATGAAGATTTGATAGTATCCTGAGTATGCATCAAGAAATGAAAGCAAGTCACATCCGGCCGTGGAGTCAACAATCTGGTCAATGCGCGGCAAGGGAAATGGGTCTTTGGGACAAGCTTTATTAACATCGGTAAAGTCGATGCAAAGCCTCCATTTCCCGTTTGCCTTGCGCACGACTACAGGATTGGCCAACCACGTAGGATGGAGCACTCCTCTGACAAGGCCTGCTGCTTCCAATTTCTTGATCTCTTCTGCGATGAATTCTTGGCGATCCACTGCTTGCTTCCTGACCTTCTGCTTGACGGGCCACACATGAGGACAAACGGCAAGATGGTGTTCAATTACTTTCCTGGGAACACCGGGGATGTCAGACGGTTGCCACGCAAACACGTCGACATTCGCCCGCAGGAAAGCAATGAGCGCGCTTTCCTATTTAGGGTCAAGAGTGGCACTGATGGTGAAGGTACCACCAGTGCCGTCCTCCTTTGCGGACACCTTCTTGGTCTCTGGCGGAGCTGCCATTGTCTTCTTACACTTGCCGGTGGAGCTCGATGGTGCGTCCTCGACGGTAGCACAGCACTCCGAAGAGGTGCGCTTGCCGGAGTGGGCATCAGAACTCTTGCCAGACTTGGTCTTCTTCTTCCCCCCAGGAGCTTCAACGGCAGGTGACTTGCGATCTGTTGCGGCTGCCGCTTCCCGATAGATCTTGTCGGCGCAGATAAGAGCATCCTTCTTGTCGCCAGGGATAGAGATGACGCTTTTCGGGCCTGGCATCTTCAGCATGTTGTATGCGTAGTGAGAGGCTGCCATGAACTTGGCGAGTGCTGGACGACCGAGTATCCCATTGTAAGGCAATGGAAAATAGGCAACGTCAAAAGTGACCCTCTCAGTCCTGAAGTTCAACTCGCTACCAAATGTTACTGGCAACATGACCTTCCCCTTCGGCTTGCTCCTTCCCGGGTTGATTCCTTGGAATGTGCCGGTCTCTTCAAGCTCGCTGTCAGGGATCTGGAGTTTCTGGAGTACAGCGGAGGAGATCAGGTTCAAGCCGGCCCCGCCGTCGACTAGCATCTTAGTGACCTTGAGGTTGCGGATAGTTGGTGAAACCAACATCGGCAAGCACCCGACCGCAGTTGTGCGATCAGGATGGTCCTTAATATCAAAGATGATAGGCGTGCTGGACCATTTCAGAAGCTTGCGTGACTCGACAGGTGGTTCCGCCGCATTGACTTCCCGCACTCACTGCTTGAGTTGGCGGTGCGAAGTATGCAGAGAAGCACCGCCGTTAACGCACAAGACCTCTGTGGCTTTCTGGAACTCCTGCTCACTGGTCTCGACATCATCCATGTCTTCGTCGTCGTCGTCATCTTCATCCTTGTCGCGGCCGTGGGGAGGTCTGTCTCCTTGCCGCTGTTTGGCCTTGCCGCGGCGTCCTCCCCGGCCGGCGTGCTTCTTGCCGGATTCTCCAGCGCCTCCTTGGGCCCTCTCCTTGTCGCGTCGCTCATATTCAGCCTTTTGCTACTGGACAAGCTGCTCGACCTTCTTGCAGCTCTGGAGGTCATGGCCCTTGGTGCGGTGGATCTTGCAGTACTGCTTGTCGGTGTCGTCCTGCTTGTCGGCGACCGCCACAGCCTGGCAGTTGGTGCATGCGGCAATCTCCTTGCCAGAGCTACCAGCTTTGGCTTTCTTGGCGTCACCTTCGTTGCCGGACTGCTCAATGACTAGCACATCTTTGCCTTTCTTCTTCCTGTTGTTCCACCGCCGGTTTTTCTTTACCGGGGCAGCATCCTTGCTGTCAGATCCTCCTGCTCCTGTATTCTCTCCGGGGAGTTTCCTCCCTTCCTCAGCACGTGCACACTTGTCGGCCAGGGCATACAGCTCACTGACGTCTCTGATCTTGCACATCACCATCTCCTCCCGCATCCTGCAGTTACGCACGTTCTGATGGAACACGCTGATGACCGCGGCAGGGTGGACATCTGGGATGTTGTGCTGTACATGGCTGAATCTCTGAATGTACTTGCGCAGGGGCTCTCCTTAATTTTGGGCGAGCAGGTGAAGGTCACTCTCTTGGCCATGATGTTTGTGGCCGCCTGTAAAGGCGCCGACAAACTGATGGCATAGGTCCACCCAGGAGGATATGGAGTTGTCCGGCAAATGCATGAGCCAGGACCTGACATTGGGCTTGAGCACCAGCGGGAAGTAGTTGGCAAGGATCTTGTCGTCCCGCCCCCCGGCAGCTTGCACCGCGATGGTGTAGATGCTGAGGAACTCCGACGGATGCGACTTGCCGTCGTACTTCTCTGGTATGTCTGGCTTGAAATTCTTCTTGCTGGGCCACTGGACTTGCCGCAGCTCATGAGTAAACGCAGGGCAACCTACCGCGTACGGCAAGTCGCCTGGTTCCCCTGGCGCATGCATGTCGATAGAGGGCCCAACGCGCTGGTCTGATTGACGCCGTGCTTCTCTTCGGCGCTCGATGCGAGTACGAGCGTCTTCTTGCTGTCGTTCGTGAGGAACTTGGCGCTGATCTTGGCCTTCGGGGCGGAGAGTGCACGGTGATCTTGGCCTTCCGGGCGGAGAGTGCACGGTGGTTGCACCCCCACCGGTCTTGTCGCCACCGGCTTGTGCCTGGCTGACTTGTCGCGGCTGCGATGTACTCGGCTGCCGTGGAGTGTCACCGTTGGCGAAGCCGATGAGACTCTGAATGGTGGCCCTCCAGTCGTCGATCTTGTCTGCCACTGGAGGGTAGTCTAGGAGCAGTTGAGCTCGCGCCAAAGCTTCTGCTGAAGTGGCGGGTGGCGGCGGCGAACAGTGTGAGGAGCGGGATATGCTCGGACTTCTAACTATGTTAGAAGGAGCAGTATCTCGTCCAGGCGACCGTGCCGCGCTCATGCCAGCATGTTGGCGTGCATGCTGGTCTTGAGCACTCCGAGATCCATCAGCTCGATCTTGGTTCAGCAAAAGTATGGTACCGTGAGTATCATGACGCTGTCGGTCCCGCGCCTCCTGGGATGGGCGCGGTGCATGTACTGACACCGAGGTCTTGGAGTGCGCCCCGTCATTGTGGGAGCCGACTGCACCGCCGATGGGCAGCGCAGCCTTGTCCTTGGACCTGGCAGCACCGTGAGCTCCCTCATCGATGCCCGTTCTTCCACCGGCGTCTACCCCACCAACCGTTTGCTCCAGCGGTGGCGGGTTCGGCGCGGATGGAGCAGCCGCCTCGGAAGCCTTCTTCTTCGGCGGCATGTCGATGAAGACGATGAAGATTTAGCTCCTGTGAACGTCGGATCAGGTTCACAAAACCTCGACACACCCCCTACCTGGCGCGCCCAAGATGTCGGGGAACTAATCCACAAGCACCTATGGGATCGGCGGACCGAGCCCCTTTCCGGTTCGGCGGGGGGGGGGGGGGGGGGGAGATCGCACGAAGAGCAGATCGAGGCGAAACACACGAGCAGTTTACCCAGGTTCAGGCCGCACGGATGCGTAAAACCCTACTCCTGCTTTGTGGTTCGTATTGAGTTCTTGCTCGAGCGCGCTGAGTGCTACAGTACACACCAGCAGCTGACGAGACCGAGCGTGAGTGTTCTTTCCTTCCAACCCCCCTCTACGTTGCGCATGGGCCTCCTTTTATATGCTCAAGGGGGCACCGACAGGTGGCAACGTAGACAAGGGTAAAAATGGAAAGGTGTTGTGGTTGGTACAGCTACCTGCTATAGTGTATCATACCTAACCCTGACGGCAGGGGACAAGGGCATTAAATGCCCGTCTGCGTCGCCCAAATAGTGCAAAAGGGACCGTCAGGGACGCCACGGCTCGCCATGATGGCAATCTTGTCAGCGCCGCTTGCCACCGTGCACCGCTGGTTGCATAGCCTCCCGCCACGTATGCCTGGAAGGGTCCCAGAGCGACACGTTGGTGGATGCGCTGGAGCGCGGGTACAGAGTGGTGGCTCGCCGCGGCAAGCGCCTTGCCGCGGTCGTTGTCTTGTCGCGTCCGGGAGCTTGTCGCTCACCGGGCCTTGCCGGGACACGTGGCGCGTCGCGGCAAGTTCCTTGAGATGCCTTGGTTGGCCTTCCCGGCAAGCTCCTCTTGCCGGGGTCTTGTCTCCTTGGCTTGGATACTTTGTCCTTGAATGGCTCCAAAGGAACCGCGGAGGACCTTGGCGGTCACCCGGCAAGCCTTGCCGCGGGACGCTGCGACTGCCCGCGCACAAGTTCGGGATACTAGGGTACCCCTACTCTAGTACACCGACACCCAGTGTAGTGGTGTGGATTGCCTCTTGGGTTGATGATGAACAGTACAAGGGGAAGAACAGTCCCGCCGTGGTTGAGGTGTTCTTGTGCTTGGTGAACTTGTGTGGGCGAGATGACCTTGGATCCGCTCTCGACTTGTGATGAGGTCGATCCTCTCCCCTCTGTGGTGGCTAGTTTTACTTATATAGGCCCTGGTCCTCTCCCCAAATATTGAGCAGGAAGGGAGCCAACAACCGCCAATTCGAATGGGGACAGCTAGTACAAGTTATCCTGACAAAAGGTGGTCTTCGCCTGCCAAAGGCTCTCGTGGTGACACCGTCTTGGGCTCCATGGTGACCTCCGTCTTGCCATCCTTCTGGTCTTGGTCTCGTTGCACCAATATGGAAACCTTTCCTTGATGCCTCGGTACCCCGCGCCTGCGCTTTCCCCCTTGGCACCAAAGAGGAAACGAGGATACTACATGCGCTGGCGCCCGCTTGGTCTCGATCGTCATGGCTCACGTCACGAGGACCTCGCGAGGTATGCCTTACCTTGATCTCTCTGCCCCTCACGAGCCTGCCTGGCGAGGCCGCTCCTAAGGAGGTCTTGCATCATCCGCCTCACGAGGCTTGGCCCCTCGCAAGGGTCTTGAATGCCTTGTTGATGAAGATGGGCCATACAGACCTGCCAGCCCAGCCACGCCGTGGGCCGCAGGCAGGCAAGTCTGGGTACCCCCATTCTCAGAACAACCCTACTCTAGTGTGGTGGTGTGGATTGCCTCTTGGGCCAATGATGAACAGTAAAAGGTTGAGGTGTTCTTTTGATTGGTGAACTTGTGTGGGCGAGATGACCATGGATCCGCTATCTACTTGTGATGAGGTCTATCCTCTCCCCACTGTGGTGGCTAGTTTTACTTATATAGGCCCTGTTCCTCTCCCCAAATATTCAGCGAGAAGGGAGCCAACAACGGACAATTCGAAGGGGGACAACTAGTACAAGTTATCCTGACAAAAGGTGGTCTTCGCCTGCCAAAGGCTGTGGTGGTGACGCCGTCTTGGGCTCCATGGTGACCTCCTCTTGCCGTCCTTCTGGTCTTGGTCTCATTGCACCAATATGGAAACCTTTCCTTGATGCCTCGGTAGCCCGCGCCTGCGCTTGCCCCCTTGGCACCAAAGAGGAAACGAGGACACTGCATGCGCTGGCGCGCGCCTGGTCTCGATCATCATGGCTCACATAACAAGGACCTCACGAGGTTTTCCTTTCCTTGATCTCTCTGCCCCTCACGATCCTGCCTGGCGAGGCCGCCCATGAGGAGGTCTTGCATCATCCGCCTATCAAGGCTTGGCCCCTCGCAAGGGTCTTGAATGCCTTTTCGATGAAGATGGGTCGTACAGACCTGCCAGCCCAGCCACGCCGTGGGCCGCAGGCATGCAAGTGTGGGGACCCTTGTTCCCAGAACGCCGACACGTGGGCCCCCTGATGCTCCACCGACCTCAACCCTAATTCCATATATTCACTTTCGGGGAGAAAAAACCAAGGAGAAGGATTCATTGCGTTTTATGATAAGGAGCCGCCGCCAAGCCCTAAACTCTCTCAGGATTGCTGATCTGTAGTCCGCTCAGGGCTTCAGAGAGGGGAATCCGTCGCCATCGTCATCATCAACCATCTTGCGTCACCAGTTTCATGACGCTCACCATCGTGCATGAGTAATTCCATCATAGGCTTGTTGGACGGTGATGGGTTGGATGAGATTTATCATGTAATCGAGTTAGTTTTGTTAGGATGTGATCCCTAGTATCCACTATATTCTGAGATTGATGTTTCCATGACTTTGCTATGCTTAATGCTTGTCACTAAGGCCCGAGTGCCGTGGCATCATATTTGAACCTATTATGTTTTCATCAATATATGAGAGTTCTTGATCCTATCTTGCAAGTCTATAGTCACCTACTATGCGTTATGATCCGGCAACCCCGAAGTGACAATAATCGGGACCACTCCCGGTGATGACCGTAGTTTGAGGAGTTCATCTATTCACTATGTGTTAATGCTTTGGTTTGTTACTCTATTATAAGGAGGCCTTAATATCCCTTAGTGTCCAATAGGACCCCGCTGCCACGGGAGGGTAGGACAAAAGATGTCATGTAGGTTCTTTTCCATAAGCATCTATGACTATATTTGGAATACATGCCTACATTACATTGATGAATTGGAGCTAGTTCTATGTCACCCTAGGTTATGACTATTATATGATCAATCGCGTCCAGCATAATTCTCTATCACCGATCCAATGCCTACGAGCTTTCCATATATTGTTCTTCTCTTATTTACTTTCCCGTTGCTATTTTTATCATCACTACAAAACACCAAAAAAATTACTTTTGCTACCATTATGTTTGCTATCGTTGCCACTACTATCATATTACTTTGCTACTAAACACTTTGCTGCAGATACTAAGTTTCCAGGTGTGGTTGAATTGACAACTCAGCTGCTAATACTTGAGAATATTCTTTGGCTCCCCATGTGTCGAATCAATAAATTTGGGTCGAATACTCTACCCTCGAAAACTATTGCGATCCCCTATACTTGTGGGTTATCAATATACTACAAAAAATATGAATTGGTTTGATACAACACTTATAGTAGTGATTTATCATTCTTATACTAATGGATCTTGCGAAGGCTTTGTTGAGTTTTGTGTGATTGAAGTTTTCAAGTTTTTGGTTATCTTATGATGGATGAAGGAAGGATGTAAGAGCCTAAGCTTGGGGATGCCCCGGCATCCCAAGCTATTATCCAAGAATGAGCAACCAACTAAGCTTGAGGATGCCCTCAAGTGGCATCCCCGCTTTCTTCCAACAACTATCGGTATTTTACTCGAGACTATATTTTTATTCACCACATGATATGTTTTTTGCTTGGAGTGTCTTGTATGATATGTGTCTTTGCTTGTTTTATTTTGTGTTTTAAGTCATCAATCCTTGCTGGACACGCCTATTTGAGAGACCCAAAATTATATCTTGACTTGTTAGAATTGCTCTCTACACTTCACTTAAATGTTTTTTATGAGCAATGGACTTGCTCTAGTGCTTCACTTATATCTTTTTGAGCACGGTGTGCTTTCTTATTTTTGAAGAAATGCTCTGTTGATTCACTTAGATTTATTTGAGAGTTAGTAAAATTTTAAATAAATTCTCTCTTGCTTCACTTAAATTATTTTGAGAGAAAGAAAATTTGTTATGCTCATGATCTTTACTTATATTTGTTTGAGATTATGAAAAGCAACACATGAAAATTAGTCCCAAAGTGATAGATATCCAAGAAGGATAAAGAAAAAATTAAAAAATGTCATGAAGATTATTGGATAAAATAAACTTGATTCTTAGTAATATTTTTGAGATATGATGATCTGATATGTGAGTCATCTTGATGAGTAATTATGCTCTAGTAAGAATATTGGTGTTAAGGTTTGTGATTCCCTATGCATGCACGAAAGTCAATAATCATGCAATGAAAATTATATCCTACTTGTGGTGCATTATTAGGTGTTAATTATGCTTAATGCTTGCTTATGAGATTATTCGTTTCTTGGTTGGTCGCTTCCCAATCTTTTGCTAGCCTTCATTTTGCACTAAGTATGACCTCTACTTGTGCATCCAAAATCCTTTAAACTAGTTTTAACACATGAGTCCACTATATCTACCAATATGCGGAATTCTTTTGCCGTTCTAAGCAAATTTGCATGTGCCATCTCTAATTTTCAAAATAAACTTCTCTTTTGTGTGTTTGTTTCACTCACAGAGTGGTGAGGGGTGGCTAATATTTTCCATGCTAGATGTGTTATTCTCAATATGGGTGTTTATTCACTTGTCATTGAACGAGAGTAAGGCAAAGGTATTAGGGATACCCAGTCCCGAAATGCAAAAACAAATGAATTTACTATATGTTGTCAAATAATAAATTCCTTGGAAACTGTTGGTATGGAGGGAAACCGTGGATACGGCTAGCCATGGAAAGTGAAAGTTATGGTGGAAAAAGGAATAAACTTTATTTTCTGTTTGGGAACTGCCTATGATATATCTATGCATGGAAAGTATTGGGAACTCTAAGTCGTTTTCGTTGGTGGGATGGATACACTTCCCAAAATGTTTTTATCTCAAATTTTTCGCTTTGAGCTCTGGCACCTCTACAAATCCCTACTTCCCTCTGCGAAGGGCATATCTTTTACTTTATGCAATTTTTATTTTGAGTATCTATCTTATCTTATAAAAGCACCAACTAGGAGGCAATATGATCATGCTTGAGTATTGAGTGTAGTTAATATTTGAGTGTGTTTCATGAATGGATCAATGTTTGAGCATGATGGGCTAGGGATAACTTATTTTAGCGTTGATATTTTGAAAATACATGGTTGCTTGTTGATATGCTTGAGTATCTAAATTATTATGTCAAAACTAGACTATTGCTTTGAATCACATAAAACGTCAAATGTCCACGCTATAAAGAAAATAATATGATATGACATGATGAACAGCACTCCAAATGAAAAAATATTTTATTATCACTTACCTACTCGAGGACGAGTAGGAGTTAAGCTTGGGGATGCTGATACGTCTCCAATGTATCTATAATTTTTTATTGTTCCATGCAGTTTTATTATCAATCTTGGATGTTTTATAATCATTTTATAGTCATTTTATATCATTTTTTGGTACTAACCTATTGACATAGTGCCAAGTGCAAGTTGCTGTTTTTTAAATGTTTTTTACATTGAAGGAAATCAATATCAAACAGACTCCAAATGCCACAAAACTTTACGGAGATTTTTATGGACCAGAAGGAAGATGTTGGTCCCTGGTTGCACCTGGGGGGAGTCCCGAGGAGGGGACAGCCCACCAGGTCGCGCCAGGAGGCCCAGGCGCGCCCTGGTGGGTTGTGCCCACCTCGGGTGCCCCCCGGACCGCCTCTTTGCTCTACAAATACCACAATATTCCAAAAATCCTAGGGGAGTTGACGAAATATTCATCCAGCCGCCACAGAGTCCAGAACCACCACATCCAATCTAGACACCATCTCGGAGGGGTTCACCACTTCCATTGGTGCCTCTCCGATGATGCGTGAGTAGTTCTTTGTAGACCTTCGGGTCCGTAGTTAGTAGCTAGATGGCTTCCTCTCCGTCTCGCTGAATTCTCAATACAATGGTCTCTTGGAGATCCATATGATGTAACTCTTTTGCGGTGTGTTTGTTGGGATCGATGAACTTTGAGTTTATGATCTGATCTATCTTTTAATATCCATGAAAGTATTTGAGTTTCTTTGATCTCTTTTATGCATGATCTCTTATAGCCTCATATTTCTTCTCCGATATTTGGGTTTTGTTTGGCCAACTTGATCTATTTATCTTGCAATGGGAAGAGGTGCCCGGTAGTGGGTTCGATCTTATGGTGCTTGATCCCAGTGACAGAAATAGAACTGACACGTATGTATCGTTGCTACTAAGGATAAAAAGATGGGATCTATATCTACCGCCATAGATAAACGGATCTCGTCTACATCATGTCATCTTTCTTATTGCATTACTCCATTTTTCCATGAACTTAATACACTAGATGCATGCTGGATAGCGGTCGATGTGTGGAGTAATAGGAGTCGGTCTAGTAATCTTGGACGTGATGCCTATGTAATGATCATTGCCTGGACATCATCATAATTATTTGAGGTTCTATCAATTTCCCAACAGTAATTTCTTTACCCACCGTTTTCTATTTTTCGAGAGAGAGGCCACTAGTGAAACCTATGGCCCCTGGGTCTTCTTTCTCATATATTTGCCTTTGCGATCTACCTTTATTTGCTTTTATTTTCAGATCTATTAAACCAAAAAAAATACTTTGCTGCACTTTATTTTATTTGCAATCTATTATTTCCATCTATCACAACTTTCTCCCATCCACGCACCATTTGAGGCGTCATTACACGAAAGGGATTGACAACCCCTTTATCATGTTGGGTTGTGAGGTGTTGTTATTTGTGTGCAGGGGCTGTTTACATTGTGTTGCTTGGTTCTCCTACTGGTTCGATAACCTTGGTTTCATATCTGAGGGAAATACCTACTGCCGATGTGCTGCATCATCCCTTCCTCTTTGGGGAAATACCGATGTCGCTTGAAGCAACATCATACAACACCATCCTGGGATACCCTGCGCTCGCCAAGTTCATGGCAGCAACCCACCACGGCTACTATGTCCTCAAGATGCCTAGCTGTGGCGGCATCATTACCATCGCCTACGACGAGAAGGATGCAGTTTTCTCCCTCGAGCATGCTTACCGGGTCACGGCGGCCGACGACCCTGATGGGAAGAACGTCGTCGAGCCTCCTGAAGTCACCCCCGCGAGGAAGAAGAAACTCCTTCCCAAGAACCGCCCTGATGCCAAGAAGTAGCCAGCTAGCGGTTACACCCAGACCTCCGCCCAGGCGGCTGGGGCGTGCCTACCTCCTGCATAGGAAGGCGCGCCCGACACCTCCCTTAGGGCAGGCTCGGGGGCTTCCATCTGGAGGGCATTCGACCTGACTAGTGTGACAAGGGAGGTGCTTGGGAACCACATGGAGGCATGCTTCGGCACGCACCCCCGCAAGCAAGGAGCGCGGCACCAGCCGCCAGGAGTAGAAGAATTCATCGCATAGGAGATCCGTGAGCTTCAGGAAGCATGGGCCATGCGCGACGAGTGTCGCCCCGGGTGCCCCACCGGCTCCGCTACCGCTCCCGATGCGGGCGGGGAGTTGCGCGTGTCCGTCAATATCCCAGGCCTCAACAGGGCCGCTTCGCAGGATCTCTTCTGACCGTCACGCGTTCGCCGGAGTAGGGGCACCCCTCGCAACTACGTATGCATGCCCTTTGGCCTGCTGAATGTGGGTGCCACATACCAGCAGCTCGCGCAGATCACGCTGGGATATCAAGAGGCCCTGGCCCCCCGCGAGCCCCTGGGGCCTCAGGAGCCGCCAAGCCCTTGAGGGACGACTCTTCATGACACGCTTTGCCAACCACCCTGATGCTTCCACAGCAGCACAATTGCTAGGTGACTCTTTGGTTTGATCACTTCAGGGTGCCCCTAGGGATGCATCATCCTCAGGTCGATCAGGGCCCGCCCTTGCGGCCGTGTCGATTTTGGTCTTGTGCTGGTCCTGGTTATGCTTGGATGAAATTCACTCGTTGGCTTAAATTGTGTGAGTGGTGCCTCAATGCCATTTGGATGACCGCACTGACCACCCCATGACCGGGAACAGACATGACATTTGTGCTTAGGTCCGTCCCTGGAGCGCTAATAAACCGAAGCTATCGAGCTGTGTCTCGCGGGCCGGCTCTCGTGCACGTCACCTCCAGAGGTCCTTGGTATCCCGTCCACTCATGGGACCATCATGAAGAGGAGAGTAAGGGAGCAGCCCAGGTTATTCAATTGTGAGTCTGGTGCTTAGCCACCACGGGCGTCGCACACCACAACCCTACCCCCGATAGTCCCATGAGCAGGGGCTACTATTAGCAGGGCGTCTGTGCTTGGGACCGTTCCTGCAGCACTGAGAAACCCATCACGACCGAGCTCTGGCTCGCGGGCCCGCCCCGTGCATGTCACCTCACGAGGTCCTCGGTTCCTTATTCCCTCATGGAACAGTTGTGTGTAAGTTGACAGGCACTCGTTGCCCCATATGCCTCATAATTTGTCAGCACACAGCTTGAGTTGCTATACGCCCGGACGCCGCGCAAGAAGTGTTTCATTCTGCCTCAGGAGGTCCGGCCTTGGATGGCACATGTTGAGCTGCCCCGCCGTGGGCGGCAACTTAGTCGGTGCTGAAGTTTGTCAAATAGCTAAGTACAATCACCTCATGCGGTGCACCGCATCATTCAAACTCCTTCTCCGCGCACCCTTGGCGAGGCACACTGCTTCTTTTTCGTGCGAGTTGCATGTGCGTCGAAAGGGGGGCAGAGCATCGTGGCTTGTGGGCTTTCACTGGCTCTCAATGCCCCTGACCTCCTGGCCTTGTTCTGGACATCGCAACTTAGCATACCAGGGGCGGCTGAGGCATGCATGAGGGTTGGGCCCGGGGAACATAAAGCACTTTGGCAAGCAAGAAAAAGAGGAGCGGGCCCCATGAGGAAATGCGGGGAAGAGACACATGGCTAAAATCATGAAAGCATCATTTGAAATGCGAAGGGCCAGTGACTCCTCACGCACCCCTCACGGGACTTATCTTGCTCTATCACAAGGAGAAGGCATAGGAAGCCCGGCCTCATGGAGACACGCCCCCCCCCCCCCCACGTCGTGAGGACCTCCCTCAACCCGCGGCTGATCCGCGTTGCGCCCCAAAGAGCTAAGTGGACCGCCTCATGTGAGTCAGTAATCTTTTCGTAACATCCCTTCTCCCCCCAATTTCGTCCAAGATGGAAGCTTCTTCTTTCAAGTGGGCTGCTTGTGCGTTAAGGGCGACCTCCGGAGCATCGCGCCTCGGGAGCTCTTACAGGACCTCGGGCCCCTCACCTCCTGGCCTTGTCCCAGGCATCATGACTTGACATACCAGTGATGGCCGAGGCCTGCTCGGGGCTGGGTCCAAGCAACGCAGAGCATTAATGGCGAACAGGAAGAAGAGGCTAAGTCTAGACAGAAAAAGTTAAGATCTGGCCCATGTTCAAATAGCAGAGACATCAAATTAATAGAGGCAAGCACCACAGTTTCTTACATGCCCCCGTGGGGCCCATGTCGTCCAATGCAGGAAAAGGTAAAACAAAAGATCCCCTCGTGGAGGCCGCCGCCCTCAAGGCCTCAACTCTGGCATCATCGGCGCCTAGTCAGAGTCCTCCTCCTTCTTGATGCGGGGGCATGGAGAGTCATCAGAGCCGTCGTCGCTCAAGCTCTCCCTAGAAGAGGTGTTGTCGTCAGAGGAGTGACCGCTGCTACCGCTATCGCTCACCATGCAGCACTCCTGGCTGTCGCCGGCCTCCCCAAAGATCTTCACAAAGATCGTGGCGGCCCTGTCAAACTTGAGGTGGAGGGTGTGCCCCCCCCCATTCAAGCCGCAGGCATGGCCAAACGACTTCCACCCCCGCTTCAGGAACATGAAGCCGAGGAAGGTAAACTCGGTCACCACCCAAGAGGTGCCATTGCAACAGTCGTCCAGCAGCAGCCACAGGCACAGGGGCGCGTTGTTGGCCATCTCCTCCGTGAAAGTGTCCGGGAGTTGGAGCCAGGTCCGGGGCTAGCAGTCCATCCCCACAATGAACTTGCGGTCCAAGTCAGCGGAATGACTCCATGATCAGGGCAGCTCTATGCCTACGCTGCTCCTCCCCCTCGGTCGCGGCCACCCCGTCCCCCGCGGCTGTGCTTGTGGGCCGAGTTTTTCCTGCGGCTACCCGATCATGTGTCAGTCGACAATGGAGGACGGTTGTGTACCCTGGGAGCCGCCCCGGGCGCGGCTGCGGACTTGCAAGGGCAGCCGCGCCCCTCATTGCCAGCGGCGTGTCCAAGCCCTCCAGTGTCTCCTTCCTTTCTCGGTGGCGGAGAACCTCCTCAAGGGCACCATAGCTACGGCACCGACAAATGGGGACGAATGAGCGAGGGGACGGTGATGGACCAAGAGGTGTGGACCTTGCGCTTATATAACACTCGAAGGAGGCCGGTATGTTCCCCTTCGCCTTTGGAGCAATGATGGCTACGCACGGCCCCCGCCAGGCTTTATGTCAGCTGGGGCGGTTGCCGAGGCACCGTGGGGGCGTCTCGCGCCCCTTCGGGCGCCACGCGTCATGCCTAGCCCGTAGGCGGTTAGGGTCCAGGCGATTTCGCCCCCTTCCTCAACCGGCAGGGTCACACGCATCGCAGACCTAGGGGCTACTATTGGGCCCATGGGACTAGGAGTACCCAGGCCCATCTTCCTACGGCCCAACGCACGATGCTCGGTGTGAATCATGTAAGACCCATCTTCATGGCTTCAAGAATAAGACCCTCGCGAGGGTCCCCGCCTCACAAGGCGCCCAACGACGAGCAACCCAGGAACTCCAAAGGCCTCGTACTAGGTGGCATCCCCAAGCTGCCTCTCGAGGACCCCCCTTGGGCGGGTACTCCGAGGGTGCCAAGCCCCGCCTCGCGGTGCACATGGGTGACATGAGCCACGACGAGCAGCGCCTGAGCCATGCCAGCAGGCGCAGATGGCGGAGCTCTCCTCCGCCATGCTAAAGGAGTAAGGAAGCTCACCAGTTCCCAAAGCAATCACTGAAGGTTTCCACTCCGGTGCTAGAATACCAAGACCACGGGCTCGCCAGGATGGAGGTCATCGCCAAGCCCATTGACGCATCTTGCCCAGAAACTTTAGCAGGCGAAAACTGCCTTTGCCGGGATAAGATGTACTGCTGTCCCCCTTTGAATTTTGCCGTTGTGGCAACCCTTCCCGCCTAGAGTTTTGGGGGAAGAGGACCAAGGTCGGTATAAGTATAGGTAGAATGCCACCATACAGAAGGATCGGGACACCCGAGCTAGGTATAATCCTGAGCCCTCCTAAGGCAGTTCGTCTTCCTTGTACTTGTGTATTCATCCTCCCTTGCGAGGCAATCCACCACAAAGCGGGAGTCGGGTCTTACACCGCCAGGTGGCCTGAAGATGGGTAAATTTTCGTGTCCCTGATCCTTCTTCCCTCTCGCTCGAGCATGTCGGAGCATCCCCGTGTGGCACTGACTAGCAAGGCCAAGCATAGCGAAGTTCTGTGAGCACACCCCAGAGTTCAAACCTTTCTTGGGTCCCCGGAGTCCCTGTTCCGACACAGATGACTAGCCCCCAGTATGGGCAGTGTTCGGCCTGGTAGTCTGAGGTCTAAGCCATGACACACTTCGAGTCGAAAGTAGAGCCCTTCGTTTAATGCGGGTGATCTCTATCGTCACATTGCTTAATGCGGTCTATGGATGGCCGACTAGTTCGCGCCTACCTAGATAGTCAATTTACTTGTTTCTCCACTGAGGTGCTCTGCCAAGTAAATGGCGGTGCTATCGTAGTGGTTCTCCCATTACACCCTTAGCTGAATCCATCGGGAATGTAAGGGGTTCACGTAGGAGCCAGGCAACCCAACTATTGACCCAAGTCAAGGTTCAAAACTAATGCATATAAAACAAAAATCCGAGACGCTGAATACTTCAGACTTGTAATATAATTGTCTCTTTTTAAAGAACTTCGGCACAGCGAAGGGCCTTGCTTATAAGGAAATACGAGAAGGGCCTTGAAGGGCGCGGTTTCTTTATTTCATAGTTTTAAGCCTTTATATGCCCTACTTCAACAAGAGGAACTAAAAGAGTAGAATGTAAAGGGGAAAGGGAGGAAGAAGAAATACAGGGCGGGTATTGACATCGGGCTTTTAGGAACCCAAGCCGCATCCTGCCGCACGTCTGTGCTTTCGGGTTGTTGACCAGCTTCTAGTCAGTGATAGCGGTGTTGTAAGGAAGACTGGTGCAATCTCGGTCCTTTATGAGCCCCGGGCATTTATTGGTCGAGCCCCTTGAAGGCGTCCTGTAGGAGTCTGTTTGCGTGGTTTAAGCCACATTGACAAGGTCATGGTTGCTGGCTCTTTGACAGAAGCCTGGTGTTGTAAGGCTCGAAGCCACGTTGGTTCTTGGTTGAACCATTTTGGCGTGCTAGTGAGGTTTTGGCTCCTTGGCGGCCCAGGGAATTTTGAGTGCGAAATTGTGCACCCTGGGGACATAGTGCCCCATCCTGAGAGGGCATGCAAGGAGCTCATATCCCTATTTAGGGTGTGTGGGGGTATGTTGTCGGGGTCGATTTGTGCGGCCCGAGTGTGCTTTGAAGAGCTAGTAGTGCGTTTATCGCCACGGGCTGCCTCCTTGTATGCTTGCACTTCGGCTGCAAAAGACGTGATTTGCTCTTCAGTCCGGAGCGAGCGCTCGGTGTTACCATTAACTATTATAACACCATTGGGTCCTGGCATTTTAAGCTTTGGATAAGCATAATGCGGGACATCGTTGAAGCATACGAAGGCTATGCGCCCTAAAAGTGCATTATACTTGCTCCGGAAGAGGACAATGTTGAAGATTAAGTCTTCGCTTCTGAAGTTATCGGGCGAGTCGAAGACTACTTACAGGGTTACTGTGCCGGTGCAACGAGCCTCAACACCTGGGATGGCACCTTTAAAGGTGGTAGTGCTTGGTTTTATCCAAGATGAGTCAATTCCCATCTTCCTAACCATGTCCTCATAAATGAGGACACGGCTCCTGCCTCCATCCATAAGGACGCATGTCAAATGGTAACCATCTACAATTGGGTCCAGGACGAGTGTCACCGATCCACCATGCCTTATGTTGGTCGGATAGTCATGCTTATCAGAGGTGATCGGACAAGCTGACCAAGGATTGAACTTCGGGACGACAGGCTCCATCGCGTAGATGTCCCGAAGTACTCGGTTCCTCTCCTTTTTAGGGATGTGGGTGTCGGTTCTATATCGGGCATATCTCGTAGTAGGGGTCCTAAGCTAGGCGTCTTGGAGGGATGATAAGATGGACACGGGATTTTACCAAGGTTCGGGCCCTCTTGATGGAGGTAAAACCCTACGTCCTGCTTTTGATTGTATGCGGGAATATTAGATTATTTATTGACTAGCCTGGCCTCGGTTTACATAACACACCGGAGGCCTAGGTTTTAGAGTTGTCTGTGTCATGGGTGCCAAGTCTTGTGGAATCCTCCTTGTATGCGGCATGGGCTGCCCGAAGTCGCCCATAAGCGAACCGCCATGGGGGTCCTCGTCCCGATCTAGCTGGTCGGGAGACGACGTGGTGAGTACCCCCTAGTCAAGGACACCGTCAATAGCCCCCTGAACCGGTCTTCAAGTTGGGGACGCTCCTTGATTCTTCCGAACTATTCTTCATCTTCGGTCGCTAGTCTTCAAAACTGGTTCAACAAATCTTCTCATCTTTGATCTTGAGGATCACTGAAGTGAATCCAAAGAGTTTACACGTCGGGTATCCGAGGAGCCCCTTTAAGTTTTTGGCCTTCAGCAATGCCTTGTTATTTTTTACGCCACAACTTGGGTTTGAAGTTGTTCCCGTGCGGTGGTGTCCTCTTGCGTCCGAGCTCCAAGGCCAGACTGCATCCGAGGTATCTTTCACAGCCGAACACCAATGCCGGACCGCTTCCGAGATTCAACGCCGGAATGTATCTGAGCTCCAACGCCGGATTGTATCCGAAGTGTCATAGATTACCTCATGTTTGAAGGAGATTACCCGATCTTAACACTGAAAAAGTTCTCTATGGAGCCAGCCGCTCGCAACCGAGTTTTATGCCGGACTGCTCAAAAGGTGATGCACCACCTCAGGATTGGGCTAATTGTTTGCGGATTTTATTTTGCGATTGATACAATTTATTTACTGACAAGATATACAGCCAGTAGCCCTCAAGGTGTGTGTCGGCCTAAAATCCGAGATGCACATTAGAGGATATAGTGATCGGCGGACGGGCCCTTGAGAGAGGGTTTTGAGAAGTCGCCATAATATATTAGCTTGATGCCAGATAAGTCCTAGATGGTACCTATTGTTGTCCGAAGACGCGTTTGCCCATAGTTCGGTCAAGCCGAACACTGAGCACTTTGTATTTTCTATATTTAATAGGCAATGCAGTAGCCCCCGAGACACTGGTCGATGTGCCCCTTTAATATCAGTAAAGGATAAGCCTGAAGCCCAATAGCCCCCGAGCCTTAATGTGGGCCCGAGTGGCCAAATTAAGGATCGATATCCAAAGTAAAATCACAAATTATGTGTAATGATTCTACGTATCCAAGTACTCTACATTATTAAAGCTCGGATCCGTTGTACAAAACATTGATGACCGAACATCGGCTTCCACCTCCTCAGCCAGTAGCCGGGTTGTGTTTTTCCTACTTTATAAATCCCTTATAAGGGCAAAGATTTAAGACAAACAAGGCAATCCGACCATATTGTTTTACAAACAAAGGTACACGGAGAGATATGTTATCTTACTTTTTAACATAAGAAACATCTTTCGAAGAAAATAGTGCCGCTATCGGTACCTTTCTTTGGGTTGTCATACTGATCATGATCATGAAACCTCACCTCCAATCAATGTGGGATGAAAATATCGAGGATTTAGTGTGGGGAAAGTTCCCGAACTCTATGGTCTTAATGAATGATTTTCACTTCCGTCGTTGCCGACCAATTATATTCTTAAGATAGCTAGCTTTCGGCTTCACCTAGTCTGAGGTACTAATCCGGATGACCCGGTAGTAACAATCAAAAAGGTGCTCCCTTTACCCCCTAGCCGAACAATTGGGAACATTGGGTTAAACACAGGATCCAGGCAACCCAGCTTGGCCAAAATCTTAAGTCAAATTTGATGCATATTTATGGCTTTATAACGATAATTACAGAAGGTGGTGCTTGTATACTGAATACAAACACTGATGATATATGTTTATTTTGACTCCGTTGGGACTGTTTATCAATTGAAAGTGGCCCATCGTCGGCTTCTACCCCTTTGTAGATACTACGCAGGGTGTTTCTGCAGTAACAAGACAACCCTTAGCCGACGTCTTCGTGCCCAGAGGTGGTTGTGTTAGCGCAAACAAGGCAATCAGATATGCGGTCTTTATAACTTTCACTTAGTCATACGATCTTTAAACTGGGGAAGCTAGCTACGAGCCCCCGGTTAGTGTTCGGCACCAACTAAAATCGAGCCATTAACACTTTTGCCAATGTTATGAAAGGCCCATAGTTTGACATGGGGTAACCAGTATCGATCTATAGTTTGACACCGTCATGGGATCACTGACCAGTTTACACCCATTGTGACAGTTAGTTTTCGGCTTTCTCCACCGAGGTGCTTAACCATTTGAGCTGGAAGCTCAATCAGAGTTGTTCTCCCTTTGCACACCTAGCCGAACAAAGGGAAACGTAGGAGGCAAGCACAGGAGCCGGGCAACCCAACTATTGACCGAAGACACAATTCGAAACCAATGCATATATAGCAATATCCGAGAATGTTTTTTGCCGAATCTCTAAAGGTGTTCAGCGTTGCGCTGCGAGACTTATAATGGAAACACATAAATAATTTAAAAGTGCCATAAGCTTGGAAAATCAAAAACTCTAGTAAAACCTTTACGTCCGAACTAATCAAGTTCTTGGTGCTAATCCAAAATTGGTCTTAATTTTTTTTTTGCTTTTGTCGTGCTTTAACATAACACATCTGGTCTCTAGACTTCAAGTGGATCAACTTTCGACTTCAACCTCCCTATACAGAAGGCAGAGTGCGTTTCCAAGGCCAGTTTAGCGAACCAAACCCGAGTGGCTTTAGAGAGAAACTAGGCCATCTGGCGATTGACCACACACTCATGTCGAGAAAGGAGTGGTAGAAAAAGACTTTGCAACGACTTAGAAGAAGAACACTTATTATAAAATAGCTCATATAAAGTTAAGAGCCCCTAGTTAACTTGGGAAAGGGAGTGTTTTTACCGAACAATGTTTGTTGACAAACTAAGTTTTTAACACAAATATAATGTTTGGTTGAACTGAACAAGAATTAAAAAAATTAAGCGTGGAAGCGACTTAGCTGGTTAATGTGCTCGGTGTCGATGCGCGGCCCGAGCTTATAGCGGGACAAGGTCCCAGCCCCCAAGCTAGTCCTGAGGTGGCGGAGCGAAGAGCTCGGCACTCCAAAGTGGTGACATATTATGGCCAATGTGGCGAGGTGGAACCCCAGTCCGACCGAGGAGACGCAGCAGGCCGGTAGTATGATGTCGAAGTCCCCGACGTAGATTAATGAAGTGATGACGAAGCCCTAGTCTAGCCAAGGTGACGTGGTACATCAGTACACCGGGGTGACAGCGCTGCCCAACCCGGATCATTTACTTGTGCATAGAAAATAGTGCAAGCCGGAGATAATAGTAATAATAATAAATCAAAAAATAATAATTTGTTGCATAATTAATAATTTATGCAAAGTGAGTAATAAAAGAAATATGGCCCGTGTGCCAAACATTCAATGAGGTAGAGCTCTCTCAGCGATGCTGAAGTTCTCGAGGCAACAGAACATGTTGGTATGGCAATTCGACCAACAAGGTGATCACGCGAGCCAATTTATGCCAATTGGGACGACGACGCCTGCTTGCCGAAGTGAACGCATGATGAAGTCAAAGTCAATTACCTATACATGTAAAATAGTGTAGTCCAAAAAATAATAATATAAATATATAAAAAAATCCTCGCATAATTAATTTACACAAAATATTTATAAAAGAGATGTGGCCTGGCGTCGAAGCCAATGTCGATGCGGGATGTCGGCGTGACAAAGCCTGAATTCATAGGGCGGTCCGAGTCCCCGATGCGGCATTCGCCGAACTGCAGACGGGAGACTGACCGAACCATCACGCAACCATCATTAATCTGGCCATCATTTGACAAACCTGTGTACAGATGATGGAACAAACTAGAGTAATAATTCCTCGGGAAAATAAACCCAAGAAAGAAAAAATTAATTGGATTAATAGCACCTGGTTTATTTGTTGTAGCAATCCGAGGAGACACAGTGGGCGTTCATGGATTTACATCTAGTAATAGTACTAGTTCCAGCGCTAACACGTGAGAAGTACAAGAAAGACTATGATTAGCAAAAAGCAAGACAACCTTAATTGAATAAAGAAGAAAAGAAAGAAGGATTGGGTCTTCCTGTATGCTGCCAAGCGATCCGAATTCAACCCATGTCTCCTGCTCCAGCTTGATGTTGTGTGCGTGTGCTTCACTAGAACACAGCCGCTGAGGATCTCCAACGATGTGCAGCACGCTCTCACAAGCTGCGTCTGTGGAGCAAGAAAAGGAAGCAATTTGTACAGAACAAATACCAACTAGTACCGAGACTAGATTGGTTTTGATCTCTTAGGTGGAGTAGTAGTACTTAAATTACTAGAATCCACTCATAAAATCTGACATGTCGTGCTACAAAATTAGTAGTCAATTGGGTTACAGGTCTATATACTTGTCAACAAAAAAGTATTAGAGGACCAGCGACTAGGAGCTGGGGAAAAAAGGAGGAGAAAGAAAATCAATCTCCCTGATGTGTGCTTGGAGGTCCTCTTCTCAACATGGTGGTTCGGGACCTGCCGCTGCATCACGTATGCACTACTGCGTGATATGTCCATTTTGCATCATGTTTTCTTACTGTTATTTATAATGTTTTTATCCATAAAAATGCTTTTTGGAGTAATTCTAATGCCTTTTCTCTCATAATATGCAAGGTATACACAAAGAGGGAGAATTCCGGCAGCTGGAAACCTGGACCTGAAAAAGCTACGTCAGGCTACCTATTCTGCACAACTCCAAATGAGCTGAAGCTTCACGAGGATTTTTATGGAATACTTAAGAATTATTGGAGCAAATAACTACCCGAGGGGGCCCACAACATGGGCACAACCAACCTAGGCACGCCAGGGAGCCCAAGCACGCCCTAGTGGGTTGTGCTCACCCAGACCCACCTCTGATGCCCATCTTTAGGTATATAAGTCCTTTTGGGGGAGTCCTGGATTAGGGGGTGTTCGGATGGCCGGACTATACCTTCAGCCAGACTCCTGGACTATGAAGATGCAAGATTGAAGACTCCGTCCCATGTTCGGAAGGGACTTTCCTTGGCTTGGAAGGCAAGCTTGGCGATACGGATATGCAGATCTCCTACCATTGTAACCGACTCTATGTAACCCTAACCCTACCCGGTGTCTATATAAACCGGAGGGTTTTAGTCCGTAAGACAACATACACATCAACAATCATACCATAGGCTAGCTTCTAGGGTTTAGCCTCCTCGATCTCATGGTAGATCTACTCTTGTACTACCCATATCATCAATATTAATCAAGCAGGACATAGGGTTTTACCTCCATCGAGAGGGCCTGAACCTGGGTAAAACTTCGTGTCCCTTGTCTCCTGTTACCATCCAGCCTAGACGCACAGTTCGGGACCCCCTACCCGAGATCCGCCGGTTTTGACACCGACATTGGTGCTTTCGTTGAGAGTTCCTCTGTGTTGTCGCTGTCAGGCTCGATGGCTCCTACGATCATCGATAGCGATGCAGTCCAGTGTGAGATCTTCCTCCCCGGACAGATCTTCGTCTTTGGCGGCTTCGCACTGCAGGCCAATTCGCATGGCCGTCTGGAGTAGATCAAAAGCTACGCCCCTGGCCGTCAAGTCAGATTTGGAAATTTAAACTACAGGGCTGACATCCGCGAGAACTTGATCTTCGACGGATTCGAGCCGCTGCCGCGCGCGCCGCACTGTCAAGACGAGCATGATCTAGCTCTACCACCAAACTGTGCCCTGGAGGCCGCACCTGCATCGGCTCCGACCCTTAATTCAGAGCCAACTGCACCGATCGAGGATGGGCGGTTGGACGCCACCCCGGGGGCAGCGACCCCAACAGCGATTGAGGCAAACACTAGCCCTGTACTCTGCGAGACTCGTGACTCCTAGGAGCCGGACTCCTCTCCGCACTCCGAACCCTCCACGCCCCTGCCAATCGAATCCGATTGGGCGCCGATTATGGAGTTCACTGCCGCGGACATCTTTCAGCACTCGCCTTTGGGCGATATCGTGAAGTCATTGAAGTCTCTCTCTTTATTAGGAGAGCCCTGGCCGGACTATGGTCAGCGAGATTGGGATGGGAACAATGAAGAAATTGAAAGCCCACCCACCACCCACTTTGTAGCCACTGTCGACGATTTAACCGACATGCTCGACTTCGACTCCGGAGACATCGACGGTATAGACGCTGATGAAGGAGACAATGAAGAACCAGCGCCTATTGGGCCCTGGAACCCCTCCTCGTCATATGACGTATACATGGTGGACACACCAAAAGATGGCGACGAGGAGAGGAAGGCTTCTTCCCTCAAAAAGCAGTCAAAGTGGCGACGCAAGCGCCGCCCCAAATCCCGCCTCGACAGAAATAGCGATCACACAGACCCAGCGCTGGAGCTGGGCAAACCGCTGCCAGACAATGGCAATCCGGATAATCAAACCAAACAAACAAATGCTATCAAGGATAATGGTCAGGACGACATAACGCCGGACAGACACCCGGAGCAACAGACTGCCTGTAAAAGGCTTGTTGCCACCGCGAGGAGCCTGAAAAAGCAGAAGCAAAGGCTCAAGGCCGCGTAAGACACACTCCAATTCAGATGGAGTAAAATACTCAGCACTGTAGCAAGGTACGGCAACAATCGCCCCATCAAGAGCTACCCGAAGCGGAAGCTGCTACCCGAATTCGATGAGGAGGCCTCAGAACCCCCACAACCAAATATCGAAGCAGCCACCTGGTCGGATAGATGACCCCTCTACCAATACAGAGCGACATACAACACCGCTCACCATACAACACGCAACCAATGCGAGGGCTCGCACCCAAAGGACGGTGTAACAAGATCCATCTATGGACCACGCAAGCGCGCCCCAGCATACAATGCAATACAACAAACATCAGAACAATGCAGTACACCCAGCTACTGGGGTGCCGCACACCCCCTATGTTTCACCGATGAGGTGCTGGACCATGAATTTCCAGAAGGATTCAAGCCCGTAAACATAGAGGCATACGACGGAACAACAGACCCTGGTGTCTGGATTGAGGACTACATCCTTCATATCAATATGGCTCGAGCAGATGATCTCCACGCCATCAAGTACCTACCCCTCAAGCTCAAAGGGCCAGCTCGTCACTGGCTCAAAGGACTCCCTGAAAGCACCATCGGAAGTTGGGAAGAGCTCGAAGACGCCTTTCGGGAAAATTTTCAAAGGACTTATGTCCGACCTCCGGATGCGGACGATTTGAGTCATATAACTCAACAGCCCGGAGAGTCAGCCCGAAAGCTTTGGAACAAGTTTCTTACTAAAAAGAACCAGATTGTCGACTGCCCGGATGCCGAAGGCTTAGTAGCTTTCAAGCATAGCGTCCATGACGAATGGCTCGCCAGACACCTCGGCCAAAATAAGCCGAGAACGATGGCCGCATTAACAAACCTCATGACCTCGCCAGACACCTGGAGTTTTGCGCGGGGGAGGACAGCTGGCTAGCCAGATGCAGCACCAGCGACCCCAATACATCTGAAGTTAGAGATGGAAATGGGAAATCACGGCGCAATAGCAATAACAAACGCCGGAATAAAGAAGACAGGACGAAGGGCACGGCAGTAAATGCCGGATTCAAAAGCTCTTGGCCAGGTCAAAAGCCGCCTAAAGGCACCAGGGAAGAACTGTCCAGCCTCAACAAAATTCTAGACCAAGTATGTCAGATCCATAGTACCCCTGGTAAACCTGCTAATCATACCCACAGAGAATGTTGGGTCTTCAAGCAGTCCAGCAAGCTCAACGCCGTACATAAGGGGGAGGATACACCAAGTGAAGACGAGGACGAGCCTCCCAAGCAAGACACGGCGGAACAAAAGAAATTTCCACTAGAAGTCAAAACAGTAAACATGTTACACATAATCAAGGGAAAAAACGATACGGCACTCCTAGGAAAGTATACCCAAGTGCCTATCACTACGAAGTCCTGCCACTGGTCATCTCAACCGATCACTTTCGATCATCGCGATTACTCAGCAAGTATCCGACACGCAGGATGGGCTGCCTTGGTATTAGACCCAGTAATTGGCGGATATCACTTCACAAGGGTCTTGATGGACGGCGGCAGTAGCCTAAACCTAATATATCAGGATACAATCCGCAGGATGGGGTTAGACCCAACACAAATTCTCCATAGCAATACTACCATTAAAGGAGTAACGCCAGGCCCAGGGGCTCGTTGTACGGGCTCCCTCTTACTACAAGTTATATTCGGCTCCCCCGATAACTTCCGTCGCGAGCATTTAACTTTACACATCGCTCCATTTCAAAGTGGCTATCAAGCACTGCTCGGACGCGAAGCTTTCGCTCGCTTTAATGCAATACCGCACTACGCCTCCCTCACACTCAAGATGCCCGGTCCACGTGGCATCATTACAGTGCACGGAAATATCAAGCGATCTCTGTGCGCCGAAGAGAGTGAGGCTGCCTTGGCCGCCGCATACTAAACACGCCCGGACAAACAAAAGCATCCAATAGGTCGTCAAGACCTCAGAAACAACTAATCAAGTCCGGCGCCGCTATTTATACAAAAATAAGTGGTCACACCCCTATTTGTCAATACAAGGGGCTCAACGCGCGCAGACAAGTGGCAATTTCTTATCATTTTGAATTACACATGGTTTCTTTAAAAACTATCTTTTTGCATGACAACCTTTTCACTTAACTTCCTCTCTTTTACAGACGATCATCGTGCTACACCCATCTAGGATACAGCACAATGGAGACACAGGCGCAGACGTGCAGCAGGGACACGTTCCAAGGATTCTTTTTAGATTAAGACCCTGCGTAAACCTTTTTTACTATCTCTTATTGATACATCTCCACCGTTGAGAAGGATGCTGACGTCTTGGCATGTGGCCACGCCAGAATAATGCACGTACCTGGACACAAGGGGCTTCTTACAAAGGCCATTATTGAGGCCCGGTTTATACCACAAAGACCGAATACCTTAGGGAGTGTTCGGCATCGCGAATTTGGCCCTATATGCATCAGCTCCGAATCATTATCTTTGGTCAAATGTTGGGTTTGCCCAGCTCCTGTGTTTTGGTGCCTTACGTTCCGCTTTACCGGCTAAGGTAGCACCAGGAGAACTACTGTGATTGTGCCCTTGTTCATCCGGACGAGCAACTCAGTAGAGAAAGCCGAAAACTGACTATCATGATATAGCGTGAGACTGGTCAACCACTCGATGACCTGTGGGAATGTTAGAATTCCTCCGCCTTAACGAAGGGCCATTTTCTTGCCAGGCATGTACGCACCCCGAAACCGGGAGAGTGCGGAGCCACCAGGGGCTATCTAGTAGCCCCACTATCAAACTCCTATGGCTAAGTGAAAGTGCTAAAGCATTATAGTCCGGTTGCCTCGCTCGCTCCGCTATCACCTCCTTAATAGGACCTGTAAGTGCATCTAGTGCCACCCCTAGTTGGTTTTGGAGTGTTGACGACAAACCTAGTTGAGGGACTAATGTGTTTGTGAGAATTGCAGGATAACACAGGTAGAAGTCCCTCATTGATTCGGTTTTCCTACCAGAGATGACCCGTAAAAATGTATGAAGACATTGATGTCAAAGGTGGTATGTGAAGATATTCACATTGAAGAATATGACAAGAGAAGACATCGCATGAAGCCTATGGAGCTCGAAGACTTAGATCTTTCGTAGTTCTTTTTCTTCTTTGTTGAGTCATAGGAACCACCATATTGTTAAGTGGGGTCCAAGAGAACCAGTCAGAATGACTGAAGTGATGCTTGACCAAAACCTATATCTTCAAGTGAAGACTATGAGAGCGAATCTTGTCCAGAGTCGGACAAGTCAGCTTTTCTTGTAGCCCAAGTATAGTTGCCGTGTGTGTTTGAAATCTGACCGTTGGAACATGTGTCAGTTCCTTAGTGACACAGGGTCATTTCGGACAAATCAGGTCGGGTTTCCTAGTGGCTATAAATAGCCCACCCCCTACAACCATAAACGGTTGGCTGCTCAGAGTTAAAGTACGGCTTTTGTCGTTTGAGAGCAACCCACCTCGAAGCCTTTGAGAGAGAATTCCTTGTGAGGATAAAGCCCTAACCACCCAGAGCCAAAGAGTGTTAGGCATCACTTAAGTCTTCCTGTCTGTGTGATCTGAAGACTTATTACACTTGAGGACCGTGAATCCTCCAGCCGGTTAGGCGTTGTGTTCTGAGCATCCAAGAGTCATTGTGGATCGCCGACGAACGAAGTCTATGAAGGTTTGGGAGTCTACCTTGAAGACTTACCAGAGTGATTGGGCGAGGTCTGTGTGACCTTAGCTCAAGGGGAATACGCTGAGGACTGGGTGTCCTAAGCTGCGTGTTCAGGACTGGGTGTCCGGGACTGTGTGTCCTCGGGTTTAAATACCTAGCCGCCCTAACCAGACGTACAGTTGTCACAGCAACTGGAACTGGTCTAACAAATCATTGTCTTCAACGAGTCACTGGTTTCATCATTCCCTTCCCTTTACTTACTGTTGGTCCTTGTGAAGTCATTGTATGATTGCATTATCTTTTGTCTTCACTGAGTGACTGCTTGTTCTGAATGGCTTCATAATATCTTCCTACCTGATCCATACTACCTAGCTGCTATAGGTCATTGTGCTTTCACTTCATTAAAATACTTGACTATGGTTTGCCTAGTGTAGTCTACCTTCCGCTGCATGGTAATAGGTTTATTTCTATTGTTTGTCTTCGAAACTTCTACATTTTGAAGACTTTCATAAAAATCGCCTATTCACCCCCCTCTAGTCGATATAACGCACTTTCAATTGGTATCAGAGCAAGGTACTCCCTTGTTCTGTGTGATTCAGTTTAACCACCTGGAGTTTTAGCTATATCGACTGCAGGGATAATTAAAGTCTCCGCTGCGTGCCCCGTCTTCGATGGAACTGAATATCCCTACTGGAAGAATAAGATGTGCATGCATCTTGAAGCCATTGACGTCGACCTATGGTATGTCGTCAAGAACGGCGTTCCCAAGGATGGAGAAGGTGTCACTGATGCTGACGTTAAGAAGTTCGTTCAACTAGACTCTACTGCCAAGAATATCATCTGTGGTCATCTGACCAAAGGACAGTATGGCCGCGTGAGTGCTTTGGAAACATCTAAGCTAGTCTGGGACTGGCTCTCCAAGGTCAACGAAGGCGTCTCAACTCAGAGAGATCAGAGAATCAGTGTCCTTCGCAACCTCTTCAACCGCTTCAAGAGAAATGACAATGAGAATGTCCAGCTCATGTTTGATCGACTCACTGACATCACAAATGAGCTTCAAGCCCTCGGCGCTACTGAGATCACCAAGCATGAAGTCGTCAAGACACTCCTGAGATCACTTGACAGTTCGTTTGACACCCTTGCCCTGATGATTCAAGAACGTCCTGATTTCAAGACACTCGATCCCTTTGACATACTTGAGAGGCTCAACACACATGAGTTTCAGCTCTCTGAGAAAAGAGATATCTACGGTCCCAACTATGGGCGAACTTGTGCCTTGAAGGCCAAAGCTGTCTCCTCATCTGAAGAAGAATCTGATAGCATTTCTGATGATCCTGAAGACATTGGAAAGGAGCTTGCTATGCTTGTGAATAAGTTCCAAAAATTACCCAAGAAGAAAGGCTTCAGAAAGTCTTCACGATCAAGCTCAAGGAATGATGAAGCTTCTGCTCATGACTACAAGAAGAAAACATGCCACAAGTGCAAGAAACCTGGCCACTACATCTCTGAGTGTCCGCAGTGGGACATTGAGAACAAGAAGAAAAAGAAGAGCAAGGAGTATGATTCTGATGACAAGAAGAAGAAGAAATACTCAAAGTCTTCTTCCAAGTCCTCCTCAAAGTCTTCATCACACAAGAAGAGCTCATCTGGTAAGGCACGTGCGTTTGTTGGCAAGGAAATGGATTCAAAGGAGGAGTCCGCTTCTGAGGAGGCGGAGGTGGAGTCTGAGGAGGAGTCTGATTCTGGCGTTGCGAGTCTGGCTACAGCATACATTGCCAAGTCCATATTCAACAGTGAAGGCAATGACTCCATCACCGACACCGATGCAAATGAAAAGGACTACTCCGCTCCTACCTACTGCTTCATGGCACGCGGTGCCAAGGTAAACACATGCACTACTCACTATCAAACATCTAGTGACGATGACTCTAATTGTGGTTCCAAACCCAGCTACAAAACACTCGCTAAAATTGCAACTGAATAATAGAAAACCATGGAACACATTCAAAAATTGTTAGACAAAAGTGATGATCTGTTAGACGCTGAAATGACTCGATCTCAGTCCTTAATTGAAGACATAAAAAATCTTCACGTTAAGTATGAGGAACTTGAAAGTCATCATGAAACGCTCTCAACAGCTCATGAAAGGCTTTCTATGATTATCTTCAAAGGAAGCAAGATCTTGAGAAATTGAGAGAGGCTCATGAAGATCTTCAAAAACAAAACGAGTCGCTTCGCGCCGAACAGATCAGTTCAGCTCAGGAAAGATTTGAACCACCATGTCTTAAATGCATTGAGTGTGATAATGCTACTTCTGTTGTTGAATGTTCTACTGCTGCTACTGTTGCAATATCTTCAACTGTTGATGTGGGAACTAACCCCTCTGCTGAGGATACCACTTCTATTGCTGATGAGAATGCTAGGTTGAAGACATTGCTTGAAACAGGGATGTACAAAAGTCTCTAAGGGCATCAAACACTATGTGATGTCCTCAAAAGGCAGATCCTGAACCGAAACCCTAGGAAAGAGGGTGTTGGGTTCGTAAGGAAAATGAATGCTGATGGCTCTTACTGGAAACCTGAGCAGTACCCCAAAACCACATGGGTTGCTGCAAAGGAACCTTTAGCAGATCCATCCACTCTATCTGGCTTTACTTGTGCTAACCCCATTGTCATTGATGAATCCTTTGATGCAAACTATAAAATGTTTAAGAATCAGAATGGTGAAGTGTTTGCCAGGTATATTGGTACTAACTGTAGGAATGGACCGCCTATGAACAAGATCTGGGTGCCGAAAAGGTGTTTGGAGAATCTTCCTGTGAATTTCATCATGACACCACAGGTGAAGAAGACAAACCCCAGACCACAGGCTTCATATGGTCCAAAGGCTTCATACAGACAGAGGACTCAACTGAGTCACACTAACTCAAATGTTTTGCAGGGAAGCCATAATCAGGCCTATGAATATGAGCGCGGTTCATCAAACCGCCATGTTCATAAAACCAAGAACTATTCTGCTTATTCTTATGAGTACTATTGTCCACCTGCAAGACTCTTTGCTAGGGCTCCAAAGCCAAAGTTCTCAGATGCTGCACTTAGCCTTATTGCTTCTAAGCCACCCTTGGAGATGTGGGTGGCTAAGAAAGCTTAACTCTCTTTTGCAGGGAAGGGTCTCCAGTAGAAAACCAAAATCATCTAACGCTATTGCTGGGGACCTTAAACATCTTGTAGGGCGCAAGATCAAATGCCCAAATGGTCTTATTATGTACTTCATTCCTGAATCGCTTGCTACTCGCCCTATCAGTCCAAATCTCGATCTAAGCTTTCATAACCCACTGGTTCGTCAAATGTTTTTGCTTCACAATTCTCTTCGTGAAGCCTATCCCCCTAACTCCACTGTAGGGTACGACACCAGCCGCTTCAGAATGGATTATTGATAATGGGTGTACCAATCACATGACTGGCAAGAGAAGCCTTCTTATGGACTCAACCTTACGTCCATCCGACAAGAGTCACATCACATTTGCTGACACTCGTAAAAGTAAGGTATTGCGTCTAGGAAGAGTTGCAATCTCAAAGGATCAACACATGGATAAAGTCATGCTTGTTGAATCCCTTGGTTTCAGCTTAATGTCTGTCTCAATGCTTTGCGATTTAAACATGATCGTGATGTTTGGAAAATATCGTTGCCTTGTTCTAATGGAATCTGACAAGTCTCTAGTGTTTGAAGGGTATAGGAAAGATGATTTGTACGTGGTAGATTTCTCAGCAGGACCACAACTTGTCGTATGTCTTCTGGCAAAAGCTTCAGAATGCTGGCTCTGGCATCGGAGGCTAGGGCATGCTGGCATGAGGAACCTCCACACCCTTGCAAAGAAGAAGCATGTCATAGGCATCGAGGGTGTCAAGTTCAAGAAAGATCACTTATGCGATGCCTGTGAAGCAGGAAAGATGACGAGGGCCAAGCATCCCTCGAAGACAATCGTGACAACAACTCGACCCTTCGAACTGCTCCACATGGATCTTTTCGGTCCCACTCATTACTCAACTCTTACTACTACTGCTTGTCTCTATGGCTTTGTCATTGTTGATGATTATTCTAGATATACTTGGGTGCACCTAATCCTCTACAGGACTGAAGTGCAGGATGTCTTCAGACGCTTCGCCAATCGAGCAATGAACAACTATGGGACCAAGATAAAGCACATCAGAAGTGACAATGGCACTGAATTCAAGAACACTGGCCTTGATACATATCTTGATACTATGGGCATCACACATGAATTCTCAGCTCCGTACACGCCATAGCAGAATGGCGTCGTCGAACGCAAGAACAGAACACTCATTGAGATGGCCCGAACGATGCTTGATGAATACAAGACTCCAAGAAAATTCTGGCCTGAAGCTATTGATACTGCATGCCATCCAATCAACCGTGTTTATCTTCACAAACTTCTGAACAAGACATCTTATGAGCTCCTTACTGGTAAGAAGCCAAATGTCAGTTACTTCAGAGTATTTGGCGCCAGGTGCTGGATCAAGGATCCACATCACACTTCAAAATTTGCACCAAAAGCACATGAGGGTTTTATGCTTGGATATGGAAAGGATTCGCACTCCTACACAGTCTTCAATCTCTTTCATTATAAATGGTTGAAACAGTGGATGTGCGGTTCGATGAGACTAAGGGTTCACATAGAGAGCACCTGCCAAATGTGCTAGAAGAAGTTCCATCCAGTGAATCAATCAAACTTATGGGAACTGGAGAAATCATACCCTCTGAAGCTCAATCTGAAAAGGAACTTATCATCTCCGCACCTGATCAACCTGAAGACAATGCTCAGCCTGAAGACAATCCCTCTAACAATGACAATGATCAGCAAGACCAAAATCTTCGCCCTGTACATCCTCGTGTTGCCAATGAAGTGCAGATTGAGAGAATAATTGATAGCATCAATGCACCTGGTCCGCTCACTTGTTCAAGGGCAACACAGCTAGCAAATTTCTGTGGGCACTTCGCATTCGTCTCAATAACAGAACCCAAGAAAGTTGAAGAAGCCTTCATGGAACCTGAATGGATTCAAGCTATGCAAGAAGAGCTTCAATAGTTTGAGCTGAATAATGTATGGGAACTGGTTAAGCATCCTGATCCTCGGAAGCACAATATAATAGGCACCAAATGGATATACCGCAACAAGCAAGATGAGCATGGTCAAGTTGTCAGAAACAAAGCTCGTCTCGTTGCTCAAGGATATACTCAAGTGGAAGGGATTGACTTCGATGAAACATTTGCTCCCGTGGCTCGACTTGAAGCCATACGCATACTACTGGCCTATGCAAATCAAGATAACATACTTCTATATCAAATGGATGTGAAGAGCGCTTTTCTCAGTGGGAAGATTGAAGAAGAAGTGTATGTTGCACAACCGCCTGGCTTTGAAGATCCAAAGCATCCTGACATGGTATACAAGCTCAACAAGGCACTGTATGGCCTCAAAAAAGCCCCTCAGGCTTGGTATGACACACTCAAATACTTCCTGAAAAGCAAAGGCTTCACACCTGGTTCCCTCGACCACACTCTCTTCACGAAGACATATGATGGTGAACTGTTTGTGTGCCAAATATATGTGGATGACATTATCTTCGGCTGCACCAATCAGAAATACAGTGAAGAGTTTGGATATATGATGCAAGAGCAATACCAGATGTCCATGATGGGAGAGCTGAAGTTCTTCCTTGGTCTTCAAATACGACAGCAACACAACGACATCATTATATCTCAAGAGAAGTATCTCAAAGATTGCCTGAAGAAGTTCGGTATGCAAGACTGCAAAGGTTTCATGACGCCAATGCCAGCCAAACATCATCTGGGTCCCGACGACAATGGTAAAGAGTTCGATCAAAAGGTATACTGCTCCATGATTGGTTCTTTACTTTATCTATGTGCATCTAGGCCAGATACTATGCTTAGTGTTTGCATGTGTGCTCGATTCCAAGCGGCACCAAAGGAATCGCATCACTTAGCTGTGAAGCGAATTCTTCGATATTTGGCTTACACCCCAACTCTAGGATTATGGTATCCAAAGGGCTCAGAGTTTGATCTAGTTGGATTCTCGGATGCTGATTATGCTGGTGACAAGGTGGATCGCAAGTCTACATCAGGAACATGTCATTTTCTGGGACGATCACTTGTATGTTGGTCTTCAAAGAAGCAGAACTGTGTATCTCTCTCCACTGCTGAATCTGAATACATTGCTGCTGGATCTTGCTAGGCTCAGCTTCTGTGGATGAAGCAAACACTCAAAGACTATGGCATTCATCTAAAGCAAGTGCCACTCTACTGTGACAACGAAAGCGCCATCAAGATTGCCAACAACCCACTTCAGCACTCGAAGACAAAGCACATTGAGATTCGTCATCACTTTCTCAGAGATCATGTTGTGAAGGAAGATATTGATATCATACACATCAACACTAAAGAGCAATTGGCAGATATCTTCACCAGGCCCTTGGATGAGAGGAGATTTTGCAAGTTACGGTGTGAGCTAAATATCTTGGGATCCTCAAATGTCCTGTGATCAGGCACACATCCTAACACTTATGCATATTGATGACTTAGATGTGCAACACACGAAGTAAAGTATATCTTCAATCAATGAAGACATGCATTCTAAGTGTGATTACATTAATGAGGAATTTGACTTTGGAGCGCCACGATAATTGTGCGCCGTGTCTGGGTCTAATACATCCTATACGGTGGGTAACGCCACCACCAAATGTTCTGTTTGAAGTGTTTCACTCATGGCGTTACATCTGCTATGTCTTCATATTTGGTTTGGCTTCAATCTCAACATGTCTTCATGATTATCTTCACTATGTTGATTATATATATATACTAGTGTTATGTCCTCTACAGCATTCACTTATAGCTATGTCTTCTTGTTGAATCTTTTGAACTAAGTGAATGTGATCGGACCCTAACCTCTCTATGCTTTCTATATCAAACTCTATCTCTCCAAATCATATGCATTCTTTTGAAACTGTCAAATGTCTTCTCTGCGTCCTTGTCAGCAGAAGATACTGATACAAACATTAAGTCTGCTTTCAATGCTAATTCCTTCACCTGAAACCCGGAGAAGTGGGAACGACCACCCGACAATCCAGGCGTGCGTGGGACATGGAACAACCTCCGTAATGCCGCATGATAGCCACGTGTTCCTCAGATGTGAATTGCCGAGGGCACCTGTGTAATAACACTGAGCCACCCCTATCCCTATAAATACACGCCTCACCACAGTCATTATCTCTTCTTTCACTCTCGCACGAACCCTAGCGCCACCGCTAGCCCTCAACGACGCCGGCGACAAAGCGCTTAGCTGCCGCAACCTCTCCGACGCCGTCTTCACGCCGACCGCGGACATCGTCTTCTCCGCCGCCACCGTAGGTGTCCTCCGTCTCCAAGTTAGGGCACAGACGATCGAACTACTCGGCCTCCTCTTCCACTCCGTCTAGCAGTTCTACGTGTGGTAAATAAAACTTCCTTTTTATGGCCCCTTTGATCCTATAGATTCATCACTTTCTACCACAAGCAGTTTCTGTTCACACAAGTTGGATCCAGTTCACACTGCATCTCATAATATGCCTAGTTTATTCACTTATGCTTCACAAAGTAGTTAGATTCCTCACTTGTACTAATCCATGGATTCGTACAAATCTGGAACCAACTCCTAATCTATGAGTGAATGTCTTCGCACGATGAGGTCAATGTCTTCTAAACTGATTTATCTTCAAAATCTTCTGAGAATGCATGTGACCTCTTCCCCTTCCCTCGCACCTTAATGCTGTCACAGGTACATGTCCGTGGGAGAATCCCTTGGTTCTCATAGTCTGCATTCATTTGCAGAATTCTTATAGTATCATATAAATTCTCCCAAAGCCAGTTCCTGTTTGTCCAGCAAGCGAAAGCGTTTGAAGCCTCTGAACGTGTTGAAGCCATTCAGTTTGAAGTTCATGGCTGCAGAGAAATCAGTAAGGAAGGGTGGCAGACAACGTCGTGGGGGAACATCAAGAGATTTGCCTGATGACCTCTCAGAGCTTTACAAGACAGATCCTGAAGAGGATTACAATCAGCGCAAGACCCGAATCCAATGGATTCGAAGATATTGGGCAGAACAATGGTTCAAATACCGGTTTGTGACCCAGGAATATGCTGAGAAAAATGCCATCAAGCGACCGTGGGGAGACATCCTATACAAGAATCTTCAACCCAGGTCCAGAGAAGAAGCCATTGAACAAGGCTTCTATCCCTGCATGGTCCGTGGGCCACAGCCTGCAGATGCACACCCATCGTCACTACTATGGTGTCATGGCGACAATCTATTCAAGCGCAACTTCCAGTTTGCCAAGAACTCAGCGAAGCAGAACAAGAAGTCTTTGGGCTTAGACTTCAACCCTGGTCCCTCTGCTCCTCGTGCCGATGGAACTCGCGAAGCTGAACCCAATCTTCTTGGGCCCTTCTACAACTTGGAAGGTCTCATCACTCATATCGTGGTTCAAGGGATAGCCGTGAATGAGCCTGTAGATGATGCTGAATTAGATGAAGCGCCTGCAGTGCCGAAGCCAAAGAAACTGAAGCATCTTAAAGCTTCAAAGCCTGCCTCAGCACCAAAAATCTCATGGGCGAAGCCACTGGCTACTGTAATTCCTGAAGACAGTGTGCAGTCTGAAGATTTGTCACGCATCTCCAAGCCCCAGAAAGTCAAGATGCCTCTGCCACACACCGGCCAAGAACTGACAGCTGCTGCTATTCTATGCAACGATGCCATCGATCTGTCTAGTGATGAAGATCTTGTAGATGATGCTCTTGAGCAACTGATCAAGAGCAAAGAAGAAGCAGAAATCTTCAATGATCTACCTCTCTTTGACATGGCAATCATCCACAACTTCATTAATGAGTGGTTTGACACGCCCAACCTCAGCTTCGAAGATCTGCAACTTCCAATTGGCCTCAGTGTCGCCTTCCATGGCGCCATTGCTTCAGAGCTAGCTCTAGCTCAGCGCATCGTTGAACTGAAGCAAAAGATTGACTTTGAAAAAGCTCAGTTCAAGAAGCATATGGCCAAGCTCAGCGTGCAAGAGGTGAAAAACTTCAAGATTATGCTGCACGATCTCAAGGAAGCCTTTCTCAAGAAACGTGCAGTAGCTCAGGGTTCTCGTGAGCGCATGGCTGACAAGTGTGTGCAAGGCTACAACGAGGCTGAGAAGCGCAAGGCCCTTGGGCGTCCGGGCATTGATCCCAGGATGGCTGCTAAGAGGAAGAAGAAGCCCACTGTGGCTGAACCCAACGCACCAAGGCAGGAAGCATATCCCATTGTCTTCCCAACTAGCATGACGGGCTCGAAGCCAAAGGCCAGGTCAATCGCTTCAGAACTGAAGAAGACGAGGACTGTTGAGGCTGAAGCCACAAAGAGGAAACATCCTGAAGCCTCTGTTGCTACTCCCTCCAACAAGAAGCGGAAGACCAAGAAGGAACGGGCTACTCCCACAGAGCCATTAATTGTTGAACCCATCTCCATGGTTCACCCTTCCACTGAATTTCAAGAGCGCCAACTGACTGTCCATGAGCCTGCTTTCACAGAGGCTCACCCAACTGAAGTCTTTCCAGCAGTTGATCCTACCGCTGCTGAAGACATTGGTCACCATGACAATGTTGAAGATAATGTAGTCCTTCCTTAGATCGAGCACCAACAGGTATCGCATGTGCTTACGCACAGCGAACTCATCAGCATTGGTCGTCCCTTGACGCCAATTGCTTAGGATACAACATGGGCTGATCACCCACAAGCACAAGAAGAAGATGACTTTGAGGCCCAGCCAACTCCATCTCCATAGGCGTCGCCAGCGTTACGCAGGCTTCGCAAAGGACCAAGGCCTCCAGTCTCCGAGTCTGAAGCTAAAGCTGCTGAAGACATTCCGGCTGCATCAGCCGATGACACCCAAGAAGAAGAACATGTCCCCACTCCCCCAACTATTGACGAAGCTGTTCTCACGGAGAACGTGTCTGTGCCCGACCCTCCAGCTCATCAAGTGGAGGTAGAAAATCTTGAGGCTGCCACCACCAACACCAATGAAGCCACTGATGTTGTCATGGCTGAAGCAAATGTGGAGCCTCCACCAACCCAAGAACCAGAAGTCAGTGAAGCAAATGATGCTACTGCTCCTGTTCCTGCGCCTGCTGCTGGTCCTCAGTTTGACTATCATGTTGAGCATAGGCCTCAGGTACAGAAGCCAATTCCAAGGTTGCCCAGGTTTCCAGGTCCTGCATCAGCACCTGGATCCTTCAATGTCAACGGCTTCAAAGCAAACAACTCTTTCTTCAATAGCTCCTAGAACCCCTACTCAACGGAAAGAATATCTTCTAATCGGTTCTGGAGCTATCCGCAGCAAAGCTATTACTCCTGCAATCTGTACAATCAAGGTCGCATCTTCCCACATAAGCATCTTGACACCGAAGCAATAGCTGGTCTGCCCTGTCTGGAAGAAGCTCTGGATTGCTTCAAAGAGGTTGGATTGTTGCCATTTGTCACTGACCAAGAGCACTGGAATGAAGAGTTGCTGCTCCAATTCTATGCCACACTTCACATCCATGGGTACAATAGAGATCCGAAGACTTGGGTCCTGGAGTGGATGACAGGAAATGTTCATCACGAAGCCAAAGCCTTTGATATCATTCATCTCACTGGTCTGCCCACTCCTAGCGATCTCTATGAACCTAGCTGTAAGCTTCACAGTGAAGCTATGGAGAACATCTTTCAGAAGCCTGAACCGAACATGAGTCAGATGCTCAGTATGATGAAGCCCTTGCCACAAGATGCTACATATCCTAAGGAGTTCTTTGTTGAAGATCTTGAGTATCTGCCAAGGACTATCTATCACATCATAAGGCGAACTCTCTGGCCCATCAAAGGACATTCTCCACATGCCAAGCTGGAAGGTGCAATGAAGACTTTGGTCTTCTATATTCTTCATGGCAAATGCTTCAATGCACAAGACTTCTTCATCCGCCAACTTGCTGCATCAGGCTTTGATCTTTTTGGCTTGAAGTTCTACGCTCCATGGATAATGCGGCTGATTAAACTCCACTCTGCTATCTCATATTAGCCGTCTGCTCGCAATCATCGGATCTTTCTGCCTGATGTGGATATGTCTGTTGAAGCCAATTATCCTAAGCCTGCCAAGGAGCCTCTTAGTCTTCAGAATGTGGAGCATCAAAGTTTCTCCCAGAACATTGAAGGAGTTGAAGCAGTCACTCGTGTTTATCCTCTGGCTGGAACTACACGTGCACCTCATCGTGCCCTTACTGAAGCCACCGAAAGCACTATTTCCCAACGACCCAAGAAGCAATCTCGTGTTCTCAATGACCGAGAGCTTTTGGTGGCTCTTCATCAGAAACAGGATAGGCATCATGACTGGCTGAAGCGCCAAATGCAAAGCCTCTTGGTGGATGTTAACCGCATTCGCAATCTTGCCACCAAGAATGCCTTTGTTGCCCATGAAACCTCTCGATGCATAGGGAAAGGGCTGACACTTATGTGCTCTGAAGTTGATCTTCAAGAGGATGGCTTCTCTGAACGCTTCAAGTTTGACTTCACACCTCCCCGAAGGGCAGTGCTGCGACGAACTCCATCTCTTGAAGACTCTGAGTTCTCTTCCTCTGCGGCAACTGTGAATGGCAGAGTGATCGAGGACGAAGATGATGCTACTTCACCGCCCCCTCCTTCAGCACGCTTCGACACTGCTCCAAGTTCTTCTGCACCGCCGAACACCACCGACGACCCTGCTGCTTCACCTACTCCTCATGGGAACGAGTAGATGCTCTATGTCTTCAAACCTTTTTGGTCCTTACTGACAAAAGGGGGAGAAGCATATGAGTTTGATAGTCTTCAAGCGGGTCCATATGGGCGGTTGCTTTATATTTTGCCTAGTGTTTAGAACTCTCGTTTTGATACATTGGGTTCTTTGAGTCGCAACACCTAAACTCGATGGTCGTCTGCTACTTATTTGCTACCTTGTGGTGCGATGATAAATTCCGCATGTGCGACGATAAATTCCGCACTTAGATCATTTTGCACACGTCCATTTTCCATTATGCATGTCATTATATTCACATACCTTCACATGCATAATGAATTGTCATCATAATTTGAAGAGGATCTCCATGAGTACAACCTGCCATGTGCATTTGCATTCCAAAAGCAAATTACTTATATGCACATCTTCAGGGGGAGCCCTTGCAACTTATGAAGACAATTCCTTATCCTTTACAATTTCACATATTATATTCCCATTGAAAACTTCAACTACTTTGTCATCAATCACCAAAAAGGGCGAGATTGTAAGTGCATCTAGTGCCACCCCTAGTTGGTTTTGGAGTGTTGATGACAAACCTAGTTGAGGGACTAATGTGTTTGTGAGAATTGCAGGATAACACAGGTAGAAGTCCCTCATAGATTCGGTTTTCCTACCAGAGATGACCCCTAAAAATGTATGAAGACATTGATGTCAAAGGTGGTATGTGAAGATATTCACATTGAAGAATATGACAAGAGAAGACATCGCATGAAGCCTATGGAGCTCGAAGACTTAGATCTTTCGTATTTCTTTTTCTTCTTTGTTGAGTCATAGGAACCACTGTACTGTTAAGTGGGGTCCAAGAGAACCAATCAGAATGACCGAAGTGATGCTTAACCAAAACCTATGTCTTCGAGTGAAGACTATGAGAGCGAATCTTGTCCAGAGTCGGACAAGTTAGCTTTGCTTGTAGCCCAAGTAAAGTTGCCGTGTGTGTTTCAAATCTGACCGTTGGAACACGTGTCAGTTCCTTAGTGACCTAGGGTCATTTCGGACAAATCAGGTCGGGTTTCCTAGTGGCTATAAATAGCCCACCCCTACAACCATAAACGGTTGGCTGCTCAGAGTTAGAGTACGGCTTTTGTCGTTTGAGAGCAACCCACCTCGAAGCCTTTGAGAGGGAATTCCTTGCGAGGATAAAGCCCTAACCACCCAGAGCCAAAGAGTGTTAGGCATCACTTAAGTCTTCCTGTCTGTGTGATCTGAAGACTTATTACACTTGAGGACTGTGAATCCTCCAGCCGGTTAGGCATCGCGTTCTGAGCATCCAAGAGTCATTGTGGATCACCGGTGAACGAAGTCTGTGAAGGTTTGGGAGTCTACCTTGAAGACTTACCAGAGTGATTGGGCGAGGTCTGTGTGACCTTAGCTCAAGGGGAATACGGTGAGGACTGGGTGCCCTGAGCTGCGTGTTCAGGACTGGGTGTCCGGGACTGTGTGTCCTTAGGTTTAAATACCTAGCCGCCCTAACCAGACGTACAGTTGTCACAGCAACTGGAACTGGTCTAACAAATCATTGTCTTCAACGAGTCACTCGTTTCATCCTTCCCTTCCCTTTACTTACTGTTGGTCCTTGTGAAGTCATTATATGATTGCATTATCTTTTGTCTTCACCGAGTGACTGCTTGTTCTGATTGGCTTCATAATATCTTCCTACGTGATCCATACTACCTAGCTGCTATAGGTCATTGTGCTTTCACTTCATTAAAATACTTGACTATGGTTTGCCTAGTGTAGTCTACCTTCCGCTTCATGGTAATAGGTTTATTTCTATCGTTTGTCTTACAAACTTCTACGTTTTGAAGACTTTCATAAAAATCACCTATTCACCCCCCTCTAGTCGATATAACGCACTTTCAGGACCAAGACGTTGGGTTAAGTGTGAACGCGTGTTTTTGCGAGCACCTCCGCATTATATGCGTGGGGGCTGAAGCCAAAGACTGCAATCTTTCAGGTTATACACATGTATACATAAACGGCCGCCCAGGAGGCATCATATTGCTTTCCGGCAAAAGTATAAAAATAGCCTTATAAAAATTTATAAAAGCATTTCGCTTACAATGAGATTACATATCACTCAAACATAATAGTTTTTGAGCACTGGGTCTCTATCAAACGGGCACCCTCAAGAACTTCTTCAAAATAGTGCTCAGCAGCCTTTCGAGCTATAGCCGAATCCCGCGCTGCAACATTGGTAGCATCCATCTCCGCCCAGTATGCCTTAACACGGGCAAAGTCCATCCGTGCGCCCTCTATGCACGCCGACCTCTTCATCGCATTAATGCGCGGCACCACGTCAAGGAACTGCTGCACCAAGCTAAAATAGCTGTTCGGTTTTGACCTTCCCGGCCACAGCTGATCCACAACAGACCTCATAGAGAGTTCGGACAACCTGCATAGTTCGGCCCATTCGGCTAATTGGTCAGTCAATGTAAGTGGGCGCTCGGGAGAATGGAATTGTCTCCAAAACAGCTGGTCTACTCCATGGTCTGTCTGACCCTGGAAGTACTTGGCCGCATCGGCAGCGCTCGCCGCCAAATCCATATACACATCCTCCGAACTCCACAGCCGATCCAGAGGGGCATACCGTGGATCTCCGAATTTCCTCCGCAACATAAAGGATTTCCCAGCTAGAATATCCCCGGCTTCCCGCAGCTCCTCCTTCTTTGCCCTCATAGCAGAGCGGAGATCCTTTTTCATCGCAGCAGCCTTCTCAAGGTCCGATGCCTTTGCTTGGTGTTCCTTTTCGAGAACCCGGCAACGGTCGGTGGCACCTTTTAATTCCACAGCCATCTTGGCAATCTTGTCTCGGGTCTCGCCATGCGCGGCCTTCTCGGCTTGCAACTCTTCGGCCGCCTTCGCAGCAGCCGCATTACCTAACCTTGCTTGTTCCTTGGCTCGGGCAAGTTCTGCCCGCAAGGCTTCAACAGTGGCAGCTCCTTCTGCAGTCACAACATATTTAAGATACTAGCATCATGCTGCTCTTCCTATCTGGCGTTTACCAGATATGGACACTTACCCTGTGCCTCGTCAAGCCTTTTGTTAACAAGCTCGATGTCGGCGTCTGCCGCATCCAACTGCCGTTCTAAATGGGCAAGCTCGCTAGTCCGGCTAGCCACCGGAGCTTCCATCACCTGCACATAGAGGCAGTATGGTTATAACCTGGGAATATGATCCTCTGTTCGTCGTTGTTTTCGATGACAACCAGAGTCTCAGGGGCTACTATCTACACAGGGCACACCTAGCATGTGCAGGACTATCATACATTCTTTTACGTACCCAAAGCCTGTCAGTAGACTCATAAAAGCTTCATGCAATCCACTTTCGGCGGACGATATTCTCTCCATCACCGTATTCATCAGCACACGGTGTTCATCTGAGATGGCCGCTAGCCCCACCAACTCCCTCAGAACATCCGATCGCACACTAGATGGTGCCGGACTCTTTTGTCTACTCTCTTCGGGAGCCGGACATTGGGAGCTTCGGAGGTCAATGGGATTATCTTCTGGCCTCACCGGACTCGGAGAGGCCCTCCGCGACGACACTTCAGGGTCGCCCGCTCCCGGAGCGGAGGAGGCGTTTCGCTCTCCATCATCTCTGGAAGAAGATCCCTTGAAGATGAGCTCATTTGAGAAGGGCTAAGGCCCGAATTGCAAAAATATATGCGGTGGTTATCTTCTCAGAAGAAAAAGATGGCACATCTGTACTATCAAAGGTATTTCGGGTCACTTACGACTCGTGGGAGGATTGATCCCCCCGCGGACTTTGTGCGGCAACAACGCCCCCCAGGGTGGGACGCTCTGTGGGAGACTTCTTCTCCCGTTTGGAAGCTTCGGCTTCCGAATCCTCGGGCGTTGTCCTTTTTCTCTTCTGGTTGCCTTCCCTCATGGAGACGCTCGCTCCCTCGGCTAGAATGGGCAGCGTTGGGGGCCCGTGTCTGCCCGCATTATCCTCCACAGTATCTTCCTTCAAGGGCACCAGGCAAGGTGCGGTCTGGAGCATCTTTTCCAATACCGGATTTTCCAAACCATCAGGAAGGGGGGCCGAACACCGAATCAACTTTGCCTTTGTGAGCCAGTCCTGGTCGAAAAGCAAACTCTCAGAGATAACTTCGTAACAGAGTAGAGAAAGTATGTTCGGCCGGAAGATGCCTTACCTGTTCGGCGGTGCGGTTGCTACTCAGGCCCACGTCCTCGGTGATTTCCGGACACTCCGTCTGAGGTCCGAAGAATGATTTGTACATCTCCTCATGCGTCAGGCTGAGAAAATTTTGAATGGCACGCGGTCCCTCGGGATTGAACTCCCACAGATGAAGAGGCCGGCGTTTGCAAGGCTGGACTTGACAAACCAGCATAACCTTTATCACCGCAACCAAACTGAAGTCTCCATTGAAGAGATCTCGAATGCGGCCTTGCAGTATAGGCACGTCCTTGGCTGGCCCCCAGCTCAGACCTCTGCTGATCCACGACATCAGTTGTGGTGGGGGGCCCGAGCGGAAAACAGGGGGGCCGCCCACTTGGCACTTCTAGGAGCCGTGATGTAGAACCACTCCTGTTGCCACAATTTAGACACCTCTGGAATGGAACCTTTGGGCCACGGAGCTCCCGTCATCTTGCGTATTGAGGCACCTCCACACGCCGCCTGTTGCCCCTTGATCATCTTTCGCTTAACTTCAAAGGTCTTGAGCCACAGGCCAAAGTGAGGGGTGACCCGAAGGAAGGCCTCGCACACGATGATAAATGTCGTGATATGAAGAAAGGAGTCCGGAGCTAGATCATGGAAATCTAGCCCGTAGTAAAACATCAAGCCCCTGACAAATGGATCCAGAGCAAGGCCTAGACCTCGGAGGAAGTGGGAGACGAACACGACGCTCTCGTTGGGCTCAGGGGAAGGGACGGCCTGCCCCCGAGGAGGCAGCCGATGCAAAATCTCGGCGGTCAGATATCTGGCCTCCCTCAACTTTTTGATGTCTTCTTCCGTGACAGAGGAGGGCACCCATCGGCCTTGAAGGCTAGATCCAGACATGATTGAAGGTTCGAAGCACCTTACCTAAACTTTGGGCGTTTGAGCTTCAGGCGGGGGAAGGATTCGATTGAGCACGGGAGGGAAAAATAAAATCCTTGTCCCTTTATAAAGAGGGTGGATATCAAGCGTCCTTTCCGTGTCCGTTTGGACTTGCCTATAATCTAGGAGTCCTAGAAGCGGTTGGGTTACCCACGCCCGTATTGATGAGAATCCCTGAATAAGGGGGACACGATCTCTGCTTTAACAAGACATGCCAAGGAAACCGCCTCGCATAACGCGCTGAGATGGGACAGTAAAACGGTTCGAATAAAAGCTTGGCCGTGGCGTGATGTCACACTACGGAATACATCAGCAGACTAGATTTGTGTAAATATTATTCTCTCTATGGCAATATGTGGAAACTTATTTTGCAGAGCCGGACACTATCTTTGATCTTCTATGAAGTACTTGGAGGAGGAACCCGCCTTGCAATGCCGAAGACAATATGCGCGCCGGACTCGTCGTCATTGAAGCCTGGTTCAGGGGCTACTGAGGGAGTCCTAGATTAGGGGGTGTTCGGATGGCCGGACTATACCTTCAGCCGGACTCCTGGACTATGAAGATGCAAGATTGAAGACCCCGTCCCGTGTCCGGAAGGGACTTTCCTTGGCGTGGAAGGCAAGCTTGGCGATACGGATATGCAGATCTCCTACCATTGTAACCGACTCTATGTAACCCTAACCCTACCTGGTGTCTATATAAACCGGAGGGTTTTAGTCCATAAGACAACATACACATCAACAATCATACCATAGGCTAGCTTCTAAGGTTTAGCCTCCTCAATCTTGTGGTAAATCTACTCTTGTACTACCCATATCATCAATATTAGTCAAGAAGGACGTAGGGTTTTACCTCCATCGAGAGGGCCCGAACCTGGGTAAAACTTCGTTTCCCTTGTCTCCTGTTACCATCCGGCCTAGTCGCACAGTTCGGGACCCCCTAACTGAGATCCTCTGGTTTTGACACCGACACCTTTTGACCTAGAAAAAATAAGGATAGGACTTTCGGGACAGAGCGCTGCCATCTCGAGGCGGAACTTTGGCAGGAGCACTTTTTCCCTCTGGCGGAGCGATTCCGCTTGGGGAACTTCCCTCCCAGAGGGGGAAATCATCGTCATTATCATCACCAACAACTCTCCCATCTTGGGGAGGGCAATCTCCATCTACATCTTCAACAGCACCATCTCATCTCAAACCCTAGTTCATCTCTTGTGTTTAATCTTGTTACTGGAACTATAGATTGGTGCTTGTGGGTGACTAGTAGTGTTGATTACATCTTGTAGTTGATTACTATATGGTTTATTTGGTGGAAGATTATATGTTCAGATCCAATATGCTATTTGATACTCATCTGGTCATGATCATGTTTATCATTTGTGAGTAGTTACTTTTGTTCTTGAGGTCACGGGAGAAATCATGTTGCAAGTAATCATGTGAACTTGATATGTGTTCGATATTTTGATAGTATGTATGTTGTGATTCCCTTAGTGGTGTCATGTGAACGTCGACTACATGACACTTCACCATATTTGGGCCTAAGGGAATGCATTGTGGAGTAGCAATTAGATGATGGGTTGCGAGAGGGACAGAAGCTTAAACCCCAGTTTATGCGCTATTCCGTAAGGGACTGATTGGATCCAAAAGTTTAATGCCATGGTTAGAGTTTATTCTTAATACTTTTCTCATAGTTGCGGATGCTTGCGGGAGGGTTAATCATAAGTAGGAGGTTTGTTCAAGTAAGAACGACACCTAAGCACCGGTCCACCCACATATCAAATTATCAAAGTAGCGAACACAAATCGAACCAATATGATGAAAGTGACCAGATGAAATTCCCGTGTACCCTCAAGAACACTTTGCTTATCATAGGAAACCGTTTTGGCTTGTCCTTTGCCTCAAAAGGATTGGGCTACCTTTCTGCACTTTTGTTACTACTATGGTTACTTTCTCGTTAAAAATTACCTTGCTATCAAACTACTTTGCTACTTACAATTTCAGCACTTGCAGGCATTACCTTGCTGAAAACCACTTGTCATTTCCTTCTGCTCCTCGTTGGGTTCGACACTCTTACTTATAGAAAAGTGCTAAAATTGATTACCTATACGTGTGGGTCATCAAGGCTATTTTCTGGTGCCATTGCCAAGGAGTGAAGCGCCTTTGGTAAGGAAACATTTATATAGTGTGCTGAAATTTATTGTCACGTGTTACTATGGAAAGCAATCCTTTGAGGGGTTTGGTCGGGGTATCTTCACCTCGACCGGAACCATAGTTAGCTACCCCTCAACCTACTGCACCTACTAAAAATATTGAATATGAAACTCCTTCGGGTATGATAGAACAACTGCTAGCTAATCCTTATGCAGGAGATGGAACCGAACATCCTGATATGCACTTGATATATGTAGAACAAATTTGTGGATTGTTTAAGCTTGCAGGTTTACCCAGGGATGAAGTTATGAAAAAAATTCCCTTTATCTTTGAAGGGAAAAGCATTGGCATGGTATAGGCTATGCGATGATACTGGATCTTGGAATTGGAATCAATTGAAATTGGAGTTCCACCAAAAAAATTATCCTATGCATCTAGTTCATCGTGATCAGAATTATATATATAATATTTGGCCTCGTGAAGGAGAAAGTATCGCTCTAGCTTGAGGGAGGCTTAAGTCAATGTTATATTCATGCCTCAATCATGATCTCTCAGGAGAAATTATCATCCAGAATTTTTATGCTCGACTTTCTCGTAATGATCAAACCATGCTTGATACTTCCTGTGCTGGTTCTTTTATAAAGAAGACTATTGAATTCTGGTAGGATCTTTTGGAAAAAATTAAACACAACTCTGAAGATTGGGAACTCGAGGAAGGTAAAGAGTCAGGTATTCACGACTGCAGGATGCTGCTAACATGACACTACGATCAGAGACCCTTCGACGAAACAGTGTGCGATGCAATAATCGCAAACGGTGGTGTAAAAAACCATCAAAAAAGGTGCAAAACATTTGCGATGGAAGATGCATCCAACATGGTTTAGATTTTAGTTGTGTGTGCAACGCAGGGCATACCTTCAGTTCAATTAACTGTTTGCGATGATGAGGAACAAAAGAAACGGGCAGCCAGATGAAGGTTTGTGCGATATACAGCATACGGTTCACTAGGATGAATTGTGTGTGATCAGGCAACACAATGGAAACATTTCAACTGAACAAGATGTGTGTGTTACGCGGCAAACAGGTCCGTAATCAGAAATGTGTGCGAAGACCAATAATAACATAGACGATTGTTGCTAATAAGTCGTGTGATTTGCTCTGTCTACAAAAGAATAACATGTATAAGGACTTGATTCCATAAACGGATTGAACATCGAAATACATATGTGGCTAGTACTGATACGTCTCCATCATATCTACTTTTCCAAACACTTTTGCCCTTGTTTTGGACTCTAACTTGTATGATTTGAATGGAACTAACCCGGACTGACATTGTTTTCAGCAGAATTGCCATGATGTTGTTTTATGTGTAGAAAACAAATATTCTCGGAATGACCTGAAACTAGACGGAACATCTTCGAAAAAATAAAAAAAATCCTCGCCAAAGATGAAGACCAGGGGGCCGACACCCTTCTCACGAGGGTGGGGGGCGCCCCCCCTAGGGCGCGCCCCCTACCTCGTGGCCCCCCTGGATGCCCTCTGACGCCAACTCCAACTCTATATATTTGCTTTCGGAGAGAGAAAAATCAGAGAGAAGAAATCATCGCGTTTTACTATACGGAGCCGCCACCAAGCCCTAAAACCTCTCAGGAGGGCTGATCTGGAGTCCATTCGGGGCTCCGGAGAGGGGGATTCATCGCCGTCGTCATCATCAACCATCCTCCATCACCAATTTCATGATGCTCACCGCCATGCGTGAGTATTTCCATCGTAGGCTTGCTAGACGGTGATGGGTTGGATGAGATTTATCATGTATTTGAGTTAGTTTTGTTAGGGTTTGATCCCTAGTATCCAGTATGTTCTGAGATTGATGTTGCTATGACTTTGCTATGCTTAATGCTTGTCACTAGGGCCCGAGTGCACTAGTAGAAAACAGGGCTTTGGTCCAGGGCAGTTTTCACATTAGTCCCGGTTCAGTCAAGAACCGAGACTAATGTGAGCATTTATCCCAGTTCGTGCGGCTAAGGCATTAGTCCCGGTTCACCTGGGGCCTTTAGTCTCGGTTCGTGCCACGAACCGGGACTAAAGGCTGCGATGCCCATTAGTCCCGGTTGGTGGCACCAACCGGGACTAAAGGTTAGACCTTTAGTACCGGTTGGTGCCACCAACCGGTACTAATGGGTTTTCAGGCATTAGTACCGGTTCATGGCACGAACCGGTACTAAAGGTCCCATTTTCAAACTCCCCCCCCCCCCCGGTGGACCGCCTTTTCAGTTTTAGAAAAAACAAAAGAAAATGATGAAAATGTCAAAATAAAATAAAATAAAATAAGTTTCCCATGTGATATGTGGTCTACTTGTTGGGAAAATTTACAAATATGAATTTCGACTTTATTTGCAAAATCTCTCTGGAATTTGTAAAATGGGCATAACTTTTGCATACGAACTCGGATTCAAAAGTTTTTTATATGAAAAATCATCTACTCGAAAAGTTACATCCGAATTTAACTGTGGGTACCCCGTTAAACATTTTCAAAATCCTCAAAAAACTAACAGAAAAAAGTTACGGGGCTTTTAAGATCTAGAGTGGAAAAAATCGAAAAAATTACTGGTCAAATCTGGTCAAACAATGGTCAAACTAATTATTCTAGAATATTAGTGTTACTAAATAATTATTTCAGTTATTTTGAATTTTGGTCAAATCTGGTCAAACTGTGGTCAAACTGTGGTTAAACAATGGTCAAACTAATTATTCAAGAAATATTAGTGTTACTAAATAATTATTGTTTTTTAAAACAATAGTTTTAAACTCAAAAAGTGAAATGTGTCACTTCATGCTCAAGCAAAATTCATGATGGTTAATAAGATTGACATCTTACTATTTTCAGGAAAACAACAAGTGCAGACTTGGAAACGAGAGAGAATAGAACCCGGAAGTTAAGCGTGCTCAGGCTAGGGGAGTGGGAGGATGGGTGACCCTTCAGGAAGTTAGATGATTTGGAATGATGAGGGGTGATTAGAGGATAAATTGAGCAGTGATGAGGGGTGGTGATTACACACTAGAGGTTAAAATAATTCAGAAATTTGAAAATAATAAAAAAATTCAAAAACATTCAAAAAAATCATAAATTTTCCTTTAGTCCCAGTTGGTGTTACCAACCAGGACTGAAGGTGGAACTCCACGTGGCCGCGCCCTTTAGTCCCAGTTCGTGCAAGAACCGGGACTAAAGGGGAGAGGCATTAGTACCGACCCTTTAGTCCCGGTTCAAAAACCGGGACTAAAGGGCCTTACCAACCGGGACAAAAGCCCTTTTTTCTACTAGTGGTGCTATGATTTCAGATCTGAAGCTATTATGTTTTCATGAATATATGTGAGTTCTTGATCCTATCTTACAAGTCTATAGTCACCTACTATGTGTTATGATCCGGCAACCCCAAAGTGACAATAATCGGGACCACTCCCGGTGATGACCATAGTTTGAGGAGTTCATGTATTCAGTATGTGCTAATGCTTTGTTCCGGTTCTCTATTAAAAGGAGGCCTTAATATCCCTCAGTTTCCAATAGGACCCCGCTGCCACGGGAGGGTAGGACAAAAGATGTCATGCAAGTTCTTTTCCGTAAGCACGTATGACTATATACGGAATACATGCCTACATTACATTGATGAATTGGAGCTAGTTCTGTGTCACCCTATGTTATGACTGTTACATGATGAACCGCATCCGGCATAATTATCCATCACTAATCCGGTGCCTACGAGTTTTCCATATACTGGTTCTCGCTTATTTACTTTCCCGCTGCTACTCTTACAATCACTACAAAATACCAAAAACATTACTTTTGTTGCCGCTACCACCACTACATATTACTTTGCTACTAAACACTTTGTTGCAGATACTAAGTTTTCAGGTATGGTTGAATTGACAACTCAGCTTCTAATACTTGAGAATATTCTTTGGCTCCCCTTGTGTCGAATCAATAAATTTGGGTTGAATACTCTTCCCTCGAAAGCTATTGCGATCCCCTATACTTGTGGGCTATCAAGACAAATTTCTGGCGCCGTTGCCGGGGAGCATAGCTCTATTCTTTGAGTCACTTGGGATTTATATCTGCTGGACACTATGAAGAACTTGAGAGATCCAAAAACCAAGAACTATCCCTCAACTACGAGGGGAGGTAAGGAGCTGCCATCTAGCTCTGCACTTGATTCACCTTCTGTTATGAGTAAGTTTGCGACACCTACACCTGCTTCTGCTATTTGTTCTGATATGTCGCATGTTATTGATGATGCCACTTCTGCTATGCATGATACTTATGATGAAACTGCTTCTATGCCTGATACTACTGTGCCCCTTGGTGAATTTCTTGATGAACAAATTGCTAGGGCTAGAGAAAAAGAAATTATTGAATCTGAATATGATGATGATAGTGATGATGAAAATATGCCTATTATTCCTGAGGGTTGTCTTTTTTATATGGAATCTTCTGCCGCTATTTTAGCTTGCAAAGATAGATATGAGCTTAAGAGGTTATTAGTTAAATGGAACAAAGAATCACTTAGAGATAAAATGAAACCCGGCCCTGCTTTTGCTACTTCACCTATCTGTGTTCCTGATAAGGATTATGAATTCTCTGTTGATCCTGATATAATTACCTTGGTTGAATCTCATCCATTTTATGGCTATGAATCTGAAACTGTTGTGGCACATCTTACTAAGTTAAATGATATAGCTGCCCTGTTCACTAATGATGAGAGATCGCGTTACTTTTATATACTCAAAATATTTCCGTTCTCATTAAAGGGTGATGCTAAGATATGGTTTAATTCTCTTGATCCCGGTTGTGTGCGTAGTCCCCAGGATATGATTTATTACTTCTCTGCTAAATATTTCCCTGCTCATAAGAAACAAGCTGCTTTGAGGGAAATATACGACTTCGTGCAAATTAAAGAAGAGAATCTCCCACAAGCTTGGGGGAGGCTTCTCAAGTTACTTAATGCTTTGCCTGATCATCCTCTTAAGAAACCTGAAATACTTGATATCTTTTATAATGGACTAACCGATGCTTCCAGAGATTACCTGGATAGTTGTGATGGTTCTCTTTTCACGGAAAGTACACCGGATGAAGCTAAACTCCTATTGAATAATATGTTGACAAATGAAAATAATTGGGCACCTTGTGAGCCAGCTCCTAAGCCAACTCCTGCTCCAATTACTGAACCTATTCCTAAACCAACTCCGAAGAAGAGAGGTGTTCTATTTCTCAGTCCCGAAGATATGCAAGAGGCAAAGAAATCTATGAAAGAAAAAGGTATTAAAGCTGAAGACGTTAAGAATTTACCTCCTATTGAAGAAATACATGGTCTTAATATACCGCCTGTTGAAGAAACCTATGATCTCAATTCTTTATTTACTGAAGAACCTCCTGATCCCGATATCCCGACACAGGTAGTAAAGGTAAATTCTCTCTATAGATATGATAAAGCTGAAGTCCCTCCTACTAAAATTGCTAGTCAGTGCTTGGATGAGTTTGACAACTTTATGTTTAAGCAAGACGACTTCAATGCTTATTTTGGTAGATAATTAAAAGAAAATGCTTATATGATTAGATGCTTGGGTGATTATATGGCTAATATTAAAGGTGAACTTAAACTTGTTAGAAAACATGCTTCTATGGTTACCACTCAAGTAGAACAAGTACTTAAGGCTCAAAAAGAGGTGCTTGATGAAATGAATAGTAAGAAAAATGATTATGCTGTTAGAGTGGCTACTAGAACTGGTAGAATGACTCAGGAACCTTTGTATCCTGAAGGCCACCCTAAGAGAATCGAGCAAGATTCTCAAAGAAATAATGCTGATGTTCCTAGTTCTTCTAAAAAGAAGAAAAAGGAAAATGATAGAACTGTACAAACTTCTAGTGAACCTATTGCTGAACCACCTGATAAGCCAAATGATATATCTATGTCTGATGCTGAAACACAATCTGGAAATGAACATGAACCTAATGAAAATATTAATGATAATGTTCATGATGATGCTGAAACTAGTAATGACAATGATGTAGAAGTTGAACCTGTTGTTGATCTTGATAACCCACAATCAAAGAATCAACGTTATGATAAAAGAGACTTTGTTGCTAGGAAACATGGTAAAGAAAGGGAACCTTGGGTTCAGAAACCCATGCCTTTTCCTCCGAAACCATCCAAGAAAAAGGATGATGAGGATTTTGAGCGATTTCCTGAAATGATTAGGCCTATCTTTTTGTGTATGCGATTTAACTGTTGTGCTCAAAACAAATCCTTATGCTAAATATATGAAGGATATCATTACTAATAAAAGAAAGATACCTGAAGCTGAAATTTCCATCATGCTTGCCAATTATACTTTTAAGGGTGGAATACCAAAGAAACTTGGAGACCCCGGAGTACCTACTATACCTTGCTCCATTAAAAGAAATTATATTAAAACTGCTTTATGTGATCTTGGAGCCGGTGTTAGTGTTATGCCTCTCTCTTTATATCGTAGACTTGACTTGAATAAGTTGACACCTACTGGAATATCTTTGCAAATGGCTGATAAATCAACTGCTATACCTGTCGGTATTTGTGAGGATGTGCCTGTTGTGGTTGCAAACGTTACTATTTTAACGGACTTTGTTATACTTGATATTCCCGAGGATGATAGTATGTCTATTATTCTTGGAAGACCTTTTCTTAATACTGCAGGGGCTGTTATTGATTGCAACAAAGGCAACGTCACTTTTCATGTTAATGGTAATGAGCATATGGTACACTTTCCGAGGAAACAACCTCAAGTTCATAGTATCAACTCTATTGGAAAAATTCCGTCGATTATATTTGGAGGTTTTGAATTTCCTCTTCCTACTGTCAAGAAGAAATATAATATTGTTATTATTGGGGATGTGCATATCCCCGTTGAGGTAACTTAGTGTTATTCGAAATTTCTCCGGTTTCATGATTATCGGAATGAGTTTGTTAACAAGACTTGATCAACCTTGTTAGTGGATTCTTTTTTATGAGCATGAGATGGATGAAACTAGAAGCACAAACTTCTGTACCCTCTCTATACTTTCTGTTAATTAGTAGAAATAAAGTAAAAATAATATTTCCAGTCTGTTTCCTGGCTTATCCGTGCAATATAAAAATATCCCTAAAATAAAAGTCCTCACAATGCCATGCCAATTTAATATGATTTTTTCGAGAATATTTGATGATTGACTGTGCAAAAATTACTGCGGGAGGAGCTGCCACCTGGCCACGAGGGTGGTGGGTGCCCCCCCTAGGGCGCGCCCCCTGCCTCGTGGGCCCACGGTGGCCCTCCTCCACTTAACCCAGCACCCATCTTCTACCTCTGTCTCACACAAACCCTAAAAACCAACTCAAGCACGAGTTCCAGCCACTTTTGCTGTGATTTTCGATCTCCTTGCTCAAAGCACCTCTCGCAAAACTGCTTGGGGAGATTGTTCCTTGGTATGTGACTCCTCCATTAGTCCATTTAGTTTTTGTTCTAGTGCTTTATTCTTTGCAAATTTGTGCTGCATAGGTGACCATGTTCTTGAGCTTGCATTTCAAATTTATATGGTTCCAAGTAGTTCTAATGCTTGATTTAGGCTCTAGGCACTTCTAGGAGTAGTTGCTATCAGTTTTATTGAAGTTGGTTCACTTTTGTTTGAAGTTACTAAAAATTTCAGATTATTTCAGAAAAATAATGAGGAGATTTTTGAGGGGCTCGTCGAGCCAAAGCTCGAAGGAAAAGGCACCGAAGCCTAAGTATAATTTGCCGCGCACCACGGAGATTCGGGCGTGTGAATGGCCTTCTGAAGATTTCTCGAGAGCAGCTGGTATCTATGAAGATTTTCATGAATTGGCTCACAATGCAGGCCTCACCGCTTTCCTCCACGACCAATGCGATCAGTATCTCTTACTCACAAATACTTTTGTGCAGAACTTTCATTTTCATTCTAGGAACTCACCACCTACAGTGGAGTTTCATTTATACGATGAGCATAAGGAGATGTCACTTTATGATTTCTGTCTGATTTGTTTAGTCTCTTTTGAGGGCAAGACAGAAGAACCACATCATGATGATGTGGCTGGGTTTATTGATACTATCACTGCAGGAGAAACTAGAAAGGTTTCCGATGCACGAATCACTAGAATACATTTTCCTGTTTTACGTTACTTTGCATTATTTGCTAGTCGTTGTTTAATTGGACACGCAAACTGTGGAAACCTTAGTATCCTTGATATAATTATTCTGCACCACGGTTTATACAGTGATGACACTTTTAGTATGGGCGGTATTATTGCTAGACGGTTAAGTATGAACCGTACCAAAGGCCCCATCTTTGGAGGCGTCTTTGCCACACGCCTAGCTGCACACTTTAACATACGTATTAGGCATGCTGAGAAGGAAGAAAAGGTGCTGCCCTATATTTATCTAGATCATAAAAGTATGGTGGCACATGATTTTATTGTTAAGAATAGGGCAGGAGAGCTTAAGTATCAATTGTTCTTTAACAAACATCATCCTGAGACTATTATCCTACCTGCTCCTTCTTTGTTTAATTTTGTAGGACCCTACCTCGTTATGTGGGCTGCCATCCAAGCTTACAAGAATCCTGCACCAGCCCCCGAACAGGAGCCACAAGATGAGCCTCCACGACAATATGTTTATTCTTGGGATCCAGAGATGACTGTCAGCCAGTGGCAGTTAGAGTCTTCTTCTTCATCACAGTATGATCCCAACTATTCTTCCTCATCATAGTACGACCCCAACAACTATTATTATGGATATCCGCCAGGCCAGCCATGGCCATAGACCAACTTAGGCCAAAAGCCTATGCTTGGGGGAGTACGTATTTCTCACCAACATTACATTTATGTTCACACACACTCATTGCTAGATGTTGGTGCTCATACTTTTTCACTGTAATATCCATGCTAGTTTAGTTTCCTTTTCCTGCTTTCTTCTTGTGTGTTTGCTAAACCTTAAAGAAAACCAAAAAAATAGTAGTAGTTTATTTTTCTCCTGTAGTAGTAATTATTAAAAAGAAAACCCGAAAATATTTCTCGTTCTTTTTTTCCTTGCTGGGAGCTTTCCCGTGTAAATAGTTTTATTTCTTTTCTTTTCTTTTCTTTGGGGGCCAGTAGGAGAAGACCATAATTAAATTGCTGAAGTGGCTCTTATATGCATTATTGTTGATTTAACCAAGTGCCCATATTGCCTTGTCTTCTCCTGTTTATTGAATGCTCGCAGATTCCATCTTAGTCCAATGCACATACACTCTTATTATTATTCACACCGTTCGGTCGTGCAAGTGAAAGGCAATTATGATGATATATGATGGACTGACTGAGATGAGAAAAGCTGGTACGAACTCGACCTCTTTTGTTTTTGTAAATATGATGAGTCCCTCATTCTTGATTTAGTTTCTTATGAATAAACATGTTTGCAATGACAATTAGAGATCATAGTTGCTTGTGCCATGCTTGATTAGCTATGACTTATAATGATTTCCCTTGTGTGCCAACATGCTATTGAGATGATTATGATGTGGTATGATGGGGTGGTATCCTCCTTTGAATGATTTAAGTGACTTGACTTGGCACATGTTCACGCATGTAGTTGAAACAAAATCAACATAGCCTCACGATATTTATGTTTATGGTGGATTATATCCTACTCATGCTTGCGTCCAATGTTTATTAATTTTAATGCATGTACATGGCTGTTGTCGCTCTCTAGTTGGTCGCTTCCCAGTCTTTTTCTAGCCTTCACTTGTACTAAGCGGGAATACTGCTTGTGCATCCAATCCCTTAAACCCCAAAGTTATTCCAGATGAGTCCACCATACCTTCCTATATGCGGTATCTACCTGCCGTTCCAAGTAAATTTCTGGGTGCCAAACTCTAAACCTTCAAATTAACATTCTGTTTTGTATGCTCGAATAGCTCATGTATCAACCAAGACTGTCCTTATCTTCCGTGTTAGGCGGGTTATTCTCAAGAGGAGTGGACTCCGCTCCTCACTCACGAGAAAATGGCTGGTCACATGGATGCCCAGTCCCATGCTTTATGCAAACTGAATCAAAATTAATTGCAAACAAAACTCCCCCTGGTACCTGATGTATGTTGGAGGCACTCATTGTTTCGAGCAAGCCATGGATTGATGCTTGTTGGTGGAGGGGGAGTATAAACTTTACCATTCTGTTTGGGAACCGCCTATAATATGTTTAGCATGGAAGATATCGCCATCTCTTAGTTGTTACGTTGACAATGAAAGTATACCGCTCAAAATACAATTTATCTCTATTGCAAAACCGAGCTCTAGCACCTCTACAAATCCCTGCTTCCCTCTGCGAAGGGCCTATCCATTTACTTTTATGTTGAGTCATCACCTCTTATTAAAAAAGCACTAGCTGGAGAGCACAGCTGTCATTTGCATTCATCACTGTTAATTTATGTTTGGTATGACTATGATTGGATCTCTTTTACCATGAATTACAATGTCTAGTCAGTCCTTGATCTTTAAAGGTGCTCTGCATTTTTGTTTTGCGGTCTCAGAAAGAGCTAGCGAGATACCATCTTGTTATATCGTATTATGATTGTTTTGAGAAAGTGTTGTCATCCGAGATTTATTATTATGGCTTGCTAGTTGATTATGCTATTGATATGAGTAATCATAAGACCTAAGAATTACTGCAAATGTGGTTAGTTATGATCTAAGCTAAAAACTTGAATGCTGGCTTGACATAGGTATGACAACAAGAGCAAACAGAGTTTGTAAAAGTTTTTCTTTCTTCATTTCAGTTTGTCAACTAAATTGCTTGAGGACAAGCAAGGGTTTAAGCTTGGGGGAGCTGATACGTCTGCATCGTATCTACTTTTCCACACACTTTTGCCCTTGTTTTGGACTCTAACTTGTATGATTTGAATCGAAGTAACCCGGACTGGTGATGTTTTCAGCAGAATTGGCATGATGTTGTTTTATGTGCAGAAAACAAATATTCTCAAAATGACCTGAAACTCCACGGAACATCTTAGAAAAAATAATAAAAAGTCCTCGCCAAAGATGAAGACCAGGGGGGCCACACCCTTCTCACGAGGGTGAGGGGCGCCCCCCCTAGGGCGCGCCCCCTACCTCGTGGGCCCCCTGGATGCCCTCCGACGCCAACTCCAACTCTATATATTTTCTTTCAGAGAGAAAAAAATCAGAGAGAAGAAATCATCGCGTTTTACGATACGGAGCCGCCGCCAAGCCCTAAAACCTCTCGAGAGGGCTGATCTGGAGTCCGTTCGGGGCTCCGGAGAGGGGGATTCGTCGCCGTCGTCATCATCAACCATCCTCCGTCACCAATTTCATGATGCTCACTGCCGTGCGTGAGTAATTCCATCGTAGGATTGCTGGACGGTGATGGGTTGGATGAGATTTAGCATGTAATCGAGTTAGTTTTGTTAGGGTTTGATCCCTAGTATCCACTATGTTCTGAGATTGATGTTGCTATGACTTTGCTATGCTTAATGCTTGTCACTAGGGCCCGAGTGCCATGATTTTAGATCTGAACCTATTATGTTTTCATGAATATATGTGAGTTCTTGATCCTATCTTGCAAGTCTATAGTCACCTACTATGTCTTATGATCCGAGAACCCCGAAGTGACAATAATCGGGACCACTCCCGGTGATGACCATAGTTTGAGGAGTTCATGTATTCACTATGTGCTAATGCTTTGTTCCGATTCTCTATTAAAAGGAGGCCTTAATATCCCCTAGTTTCCAATAGGACCCTGCTACCACAGGAGGGTAGGACAAAAGATGTCATGCAAGTTCTTTTCCATAAGCACGTATGACTATATACGGAATACATGACTACATAACATTGATGAATTGGAGCTAGTTCTGTGTCACCCTATGTTATGACTGTTACATGATGAACCACATCCGGCATAATTATCCATCACTGATCCGGTGCCTACGAGTTTCCCATATACTAGTTCTCGCTTATTTACTTTCCCGCTGCTACTGTTGCAATCACTACGAAGTACCAAAAACATTACTTTGCTGTCCTTACTTTTGTTGCCGCTACCACCACTATCATATTACTTTGCTACTAAACACTTTGCTGCAGATACTAAGTTTTCAGGTGTGGTTGAATTTACAACTCAGCTCCTAATACTTGAGAATATTCTTTGGCTCCCCTTGTGTCGAATCAATAAATTTGGGTTGAATACTCTACCCTCGAAAGCTGTTGTGATCCCCTATACTTGTGGGCTATCAAGTACACACGTGACCTTTGCACACACGAAAGTACGTTCCAAATGCCTATGAAACTCAAATAAGGTATAAAAAGGCAAAATGAACTGTCATTAATTTCATATTTTTAGGACGACGCTACTATATATAGTTGCATGTTGCCTCTGTAAAATAAATCAAGGCGGGAAGAGACATCGTATGTCGTTTTGCACACATAGGTGACAAGGTCCCTCTCGGAACCATGAGCCTTTTTGAGAGAAGCTCCGGTTTGTAAGAATATCGTACCAAATCTTCTCCCAAATTGGACTAATTTTTTTACCACAACATGTTGGTGCTATGACATAACACCATGCCAAGTTTCATGATTTTGAGGCGAGTTTTGGATTTACAGTCATTTTAAAACCAGGTTTCTCAATGTTTACTCTCGCGTCGGCACTTCCCTGGAGAGGATTTTTCCTCGTGGGTCCCAAATGATAAATCCAAATCTATGACTACCATGGATCTTTTCTTATTAAAAATAATAGCCCTTGGTGTGCCAGCTGAAAATAGGTTTGTGGGTGCCGGTGGGCACTAAAAACTTGCGGTTCTATAATGAACAAAGATCTCAAGGATCCTGCGAGAGTGATGTTCTTTGCCTATGTTGTGAATGCTTGTAATATTTATGTCTCAATTAAAGAAATGGCAAGCCATTGGCCCAGTATGAAAGAAAATATGGGTCAAAGCCGAGTTGAAAAGGGCAACAATATCTAACTCCAGCTAACAAACAGTACAAAAAGCACGAGGATTAATTGCTCATCAGGTTTAGACAAAATCCAGATTGAACAGGACAATGACATCTAACTCAACCAAAGTTTTCGGCAGTCACAATAAAATGGATCGGTCTGATCCATAAAATCAAGATCAACGGCCAGAAATGCTACTGGTCCATGATGACAAGCTGTTGTAAATAGAAGTTGAGCATGATCAAAAGCCCTTAGGTCCACATGAAACTTCTTTTTATGTTGTTCAACACCTACAGTCGTAAGAAATTTCTTGTTGAAAAACTTAATCCTCATGGACAATAGTGCCCTTGCATTCAACATGAAGAATGTGACAAAGCTAGTGTTTGCATTGTTGGATGCATATCCTTCCAGTGTTACTGTCTTCAAACGAATGTCGTGAGATCTGAGGAAATCCCGGTGCTTCTTGAACGATCGATTGGTTATACCTTTTTCTCCATGTGTTAGTGCCTAAATAGAGATTAAGATTGAAAATAGTTAAGGTCTAAAAAAGATTATGTTGAAAGAGTGATAGCTGAACGATTAAATATAGTACATTATATATGGGATTTCAATGTGCGTGAAATCATCACCTTCATATACAAACTCTCCAAACATGGAAAGCATTGCAGCAAGGCAATAATGATGTTGAGATCAAAACACCACATAGTGACATATAAGGTCTTGACAGAATCCACCACCACTGATAGGATGGACAAGCGCTTCATTGAGCATAGAACATAATATTAGCACTGAAAGTGTACTCCAAGATGATACTTGCCTTATGCGCACAAATGAAAAATGCAAATTCCAAAAGTGTATGTCAATAATATACAGTACCTCAATCGGTGTGGAGGCAAACACCATCTCGAACCAAACGGATCACTAATTGCACCCAAGGTCTCCAGTTTAGGCGCAGAGACCACATTTATTTGTGAAGGTTTATAACAACAATTAAGGAGCAACCTTTGAAGTGAAGGGGTGTCTTCGATGATGAGCTACTATCCTTGAAAATGAATTCCAATGCTTACAAGGTGAGATGACTTTATTTTGAGACAAGGGATATGGATTCCTATTCCAAAAACAAGCATCAAACGCTGCACTGCATGGCAGCTAGAGTGGATGATGTTGTGAAGTGAGGCCACTGACAGATCAACCAACACAAGCACATGTTTTTTCAACACTAGCAGTCGAAGCATTTGTACCAGATAGTCTGCTAGATGGCACCGGGTCAAGGTGGCGGTGTGGAGAGAGGAGGAAAACCATGAGATGGGCATCAGTGGTGAGGGCACATATGCAGCTCTTGGTGGTAACCTATCAATGTAATGGTAGAACTCAAGCTACTGGAGTTTATCGAATTGACGGGATGTCAGCCAGGCGGCCACCGTACAGGGTATGTCCAGCAGGTAGCATGACAGGATGCAGATGCGTTGAACGGAGCCCCTGTGGGAGGAGATGATGGCTCTGAGGAGTTCAGAATCATCATCGACAAATAGCTAACGACAGTCGAGATTAAGAGGCACCGTGCACCATAGAGTGCACCACCGAGATGCGAGGACTTGTGTGCAGCATCCATCCTTGGTGGGGAGAAGGGAGATGATCTCCCCAAGGATTCCGTCCGGGAGATCGCTGATGCGGTCTGCCGAAGATTCTACTGGTTCCTCAGGTCCAAGGGGGCACTTCTGGCCGCACAGTCGGGTCCAAGATCTACATCCGGCGGCGGCACTGGTCGGAGCCTCATCTGTGTACATACCAATCTGAAAGAAAAAATGGCATAACATGTAGGACATTCGAAATTAATTCTCAAGATCAGGAAGAAAAAAGGCACAAACATATATGTAGGACATTCAAAATCAATTCTCAAGATGTGGGCACGAATTACTAGCACGCAAGCTAACCCTGTCGGATTATTAGCAAAAATCATTTGTATAGAACAAACAATTAATCACAAACTCTATACGAATAACATTCGGACAATCAATACACTATGTGCATCTAACGGATCTTAATTACTCCGATTTCATGGACTTAGAGAACATAACCGTAGAAAACACTTGATATGTTTGTCGCACAAATGGATATGTAGATGACTAATGTCACACCCTAGCTAGATTATGCATTAGAGTGTGCATCATGTTTACATTCATCAGAAATTGAAATGGGGAAAGCAGAACCCCCAGCACCCCCCCCCCTGAAATCAACTAGGGTTTACTAAAAATAAATTCAATGAACCTGAAATGCCCTTCAAATATGTTCACCCTCTTTGCCTTGGGTCAGAACCCTTGGGAAAAATGGTGCATATAATTTTAGGTCAACAAAAGGGGCATTGACTTAATTCATAAATATTTGAATTTGGGCATTTAAATACTATTAAATAATTCAAATGCTCAAATAATGTTGGAACTATTTTTGGGCCACTGAAATAATTCAGAAAGTGTCCATAAATATTTTCAGGATTTTATAAAATGATTTAGTATTTAAACTAAATCAAAATAGAATAACAGAAATAGAAAAAAACAGAATAAAATTTGAAAGAGAGAGAGAGTAGGCCAGTGGGCCACTTACCTGGCGCCACCAACCGGCCCAGCACTGTAGCTGGACGGCCCAGCCCACCAGGCCGACGCCAGTCGTCCCCTAGCTCCTGCCAGGAGGACGCAGGGCGTGTGCCCGCGGTGCGCCGGCACGCGCGCGGCCACCGACGGCCACCTCCTGCTTCGGCCGCCTCCCCGATGTCGCTATGGACGCCACGCACCCCCCTGGCCCTCTCATTCACTCTCCCTCGCCCTCATCCCCTCCCCTATCTCGGTCTCTCACACACACCCGAACGCGCCGTCGCTGCCGTTCGCTGCCACCGCGCTCCCCGACCCCCTCTCGCCTTCCCGTGTTGCGTGGAAGCTCCGCCACTGTCGCCTACGCCTTCTGCACCGAGCCAAGCGAGCCGGGAAGCCTTGCTTCATCCTCGGCGTCGTCTTCTTCAACCTCGGGACCGCCGGCCATCTCCGTCAAATTCGTCGGCTCCGGACCATCCCCGAGCCCACCGAGCTGCTCTACGTGACCCCAGTGAGCTCCTGCTCCGAATCCCCCTCCTCCCCGCCATTATTTCAAGCTCAAATTGCCGACTCCCTACTGACCGAGCTCAACGCCGCTCGGGCTCGTCGCCGGCGTCGCTCCGATGCCCATTTGGTCGCGCCAACGTGCCAAACGACACCTCTGCATCGCATAGTGCCTTGCCCGCGCTTTATTTTGCGTGTTTGCTCGCTGCAGCCGCTTTCTCGTGCACAACCGAACTCCGGCCGCCGCCCGGCTCGTCGCCGCCGCGGTTACGCGCTGCCCCAGCCCCTTCCGTCTGCACCACTAGATGCGCGCGAGTCCCAGGAGCACGTAGATGCCCTCTGCCGCGAGTTTGGTCGCCCGTGGGCGAAACCCGAGCCGTTCCGCCGTGTCTGGCCTCGCCGGCGTCAAGTCGCCGGCAGGTTTGACCTTGCTGGCCAGGGGTTTGACCCCCCCTGACTGACTGACGTGTGGGCCAGGCCCCTTTTTAATTAGTGTTAGATTTAGTTAGTCCTAATTAACTTAGTTACGTTAAATAGACACTGACATGCGGGCCCAGGCTCTAATTAACTTTAGTTAGTTAATTAGTCACTGACCAGTGGGTCCCACTGGTCAGGTTTGACCCGGACGCACCCTGTTGACTTGCTGACATCATCATGACGTCAAGCTGACGCAGTAAATCATTTTCTAGTTTAAAAATAATTCAGGAAATTTCAGAAAATGCCCAAAGCTTCAAAAATTCATAGAAATTCAACCATAACTCCAAATGAGACAAATTATATATGAAAAATTATCAGAAAAATTCAAGGAATCCATCTGTACCATTTTCATGCATGTTTGAACAATGTTTGTCCTCTGTTTTGGACAAAACAAATAAAGGGCATTTAAATAATCATATATGGGGTTGGAATTTGAATCTTGTACTCAAACCAACTCCATTTAAATCATAGCTAGTTGCATTAGCTCAAGACACATCCATATTGCCATGTCATAGCATGCATCATATTTTTGCATATCGTCATGTGTTGATTGTGCTCGGTTGTGTTCTTCGTGGTAGGTTCTGCCTCCGAGGATATTCACGAGTATCCAACTGAAGGGCAGTATCCCGTTACCACTCCATCAGGAAAGCAACCATTGATCATTCCGATACAACCCATGTTCTCGCTCCTGCTCTTGTTTACTGCATTAAGACAACACGATTCAAACTGCTGTGTGCTACGGTAGTTGAACCCTTATCCTCTGCATGACCTGTCATTGCCACAGTAACTAGATGAAACCCACTAGCATGTGTAGGAGTTGATTGAGCCATGTTTTGTGATTCCTACCTTGCTATGCCTGCTATGCTTAGAGTTGTGTCAGGTCTGGTTCATCTGGGTGATGGGCTAGAGTGAAATGCTTGTGCCAGTAATATGTGGGATGTGTTGAACATGTTTTGGTAAAGGTATCGATGAGAGGCCATGTAGGAGTACATGGTGGGTTGTTTCATTGAAGCCGTCCCTAAGAACTGAGTTCTGTATGCGTGAATTAAGATTCAGCTACTACCACACATTGGGCCCTGAAATATGACCCCGCTCGACTTACCGACCCCTCTCGCCTCAGTCCAGGAGTTGCAACTAGTTTCTGGTGTTTGTAGGATATGTGTTGGCGGCCGTGCGTAGCGCTGACCCTAGGGGTGGGCTATGTTGCGGTAGATACACCGTGGCACGGTGTACCGAGTCACTCGTTTGGTGTCTCGGGAACCCTGTTCACATCGTTCGGGGCCGTTGAGGACACCCCGGTCGGATTTCCTTGCGGATGGAACCTGAATAGGCGATGACCCTGGACTAGAGACTTGTGATGTTAGTCAGGTCGTGGTCTACACCCACGTTGGTTTTCGCTTGAAGTCTGCCGAGCACATTTCGTGTGCAGACGCTAAGTGGTGGAAACATGTGTGACGAAGTACACCCCTGCAGGGTATAAAACTATTCGAATAGCCGTGTCCGCGGTAAAGGACTACTTGGTTGCCTATACAGTTCATAGACAAGTTAATGGATACTACTAAAAGACTCAAGTTAAGTGTGAGTACCGAGGATGGCCCCCTCGCAGGATACGAGGGAGGATCCACGGTGGAGTATTGTGATGGTGAGTAGTGGACTCGTGTGCGAAAACTATTTTGCTAAAAGATACCGTAGGATAGCTTAGCCAAGAGTCAAAGCTGGCTTGCTGCATAAACCCCACCACCTTCTTGAGAATGAGCATGTACAGTAGGTTCTGATGTAAGACTTGCTGAGTACCTTTGTACTCATGTTTGCTTATTTATTGTTTTCAGACGACAACACTGCCCCCTCCGATGGGTTTTACGTAGACCTTGACGTCGACGAGTGACTAGCCACCCAGGTGGTGATCCAGGCCATGGAGGGCCCTATGTAGATAGACAGGCTTCGAGAAGCCTTCTTTCTTTCTAGAGTCTGTACTCAGACTAGTTGCTTCCGCATGTGCTTGTATGACTGTATGACTTGAGTGGCGGGTCATGTGACCCCTACCTGTATGGATATGTTATGTATGGCTCCCTGGAGCCTTTAAATAACGTACTTGAGTTGTAGAGTTTTGTTGTGATGCCATGTTGTATGTACTCATATCGAGCATATTGTATGTATGATTGAAATGCTTGGCATGAGTGGGATCCGACAATCTAGTTGTTTGTCCTTCGCAGCCTTTCTTATGGGGAAATGTAGTCTAGTGCTCCTCGAGCCATAGTAGTCCGCTACAGCCCGGTTCACCAGAGTCCTGCTAGCCCAGCACTACTGTTCAGGACACTTGACTGGCCGGCATGTGTTTCACTTCGTCCCTATGTCTGTCCCTTCGGGGAAATGTCACGCGGTGATCTCCGGAGTCCTGTCTAGCCTGCTACAGCCCGGGATTTCCCGGAGTCCTGTTAGCCCAGTGCTACAGCCCGGAATCACTCGTTGATGACCGACATGTTCGTTGTGATTCATGTATGCCTGTCTCCATAGGTCTGTGCCGCTTTGGGTTCACGACTAGCCATGTCGGCCCGGGTTCTCGGTCATATGGATGCTAGCGACATTGTCATATACGCGAGCCAAAAGGCGCAAACGGTCCCGGGCCATGGTAAGGCGACACCCGTGGGATGCCGTGCGTGAGGCCGCAAAGTGATATGAGGTGTTACCGGCTAGATCGATGTGGCTTAGAATCGGGGTCCTGACAGCGTTGGTATCAGAGCCGGACTGCCTGTAGGTTCGTTCAGCCAAACTGGTCGATGTCGAGTCTAGAAATGCTTTAGTTATATGTAAGGGAATTGATTGTGGGAGGGAACGTAAGGTTCTTTTACTCCTTTACCCTATGCTTCTGATCTGAGTCATTCTCTTCTCATTCAACGTGGGTTAAGGACTAGGCTCTCTTCTTCTATCAGGTTCACGTGTTACTAATCCGTAGTAGTTTATAGGATTATTGCTACGAGTTCCAGTCCAGTTCCTACTATTTTAGTACGTTGCTATTTGAATCAGAACCTTGATATGATGCTGTTGAGCGGTATTGTGAACTGTTGTGGATGTCTCAAATCTTTTTCTGAGCATTTACAGCCGTTATGCTGCCCAATTTTCCCTAGGAATTCTAATGTCTTTGTCTTGTGGCTGTGCTTTCAGATGGCCAACCAGTCTCAAAATCAAGTGGTTCGCCTGACCAGGTGCCTCGACGTGCCCGGTCATACTGCTATGTTGGTCTGGGTCATGATCGAGACAGGATACCGTTGGTATCCCGAATACACTGTTGAAGAGCAGTTCCGCGACTTTAATCAAAGCCAGTATTTATGCACCGTCAGGATATTTCCTTCCTATCCTGGATCTACCGAGCCCCTTCACTGTTCCTATGGACTCGGAGTTACCATTGAGATGGCTGTGCAGGATGCTGCCTATTCCATGATGACCATCTTGCGAGTCCGGACTGGCCTGCTTCGGAACACTGACTTCCATTACATGCCAGCTTCACTTCCGGGAGCGCAGGGGTATCTGCAGGCTATCTATGCTGACTCCACTCAGGAGGACTCATTAACTCGTACCACCGCTGAGATGCTCGAAGATAAGGACCGAGAGAATCGGGCCTTGAGGCTGGAGCTCTTTAATACCCGTGCCGATCATTGGGCCACATTGACTCGGTTTGCACCCATGGTGCAAGCGGGATGTATGGATACCAGGGATCTGTATCCTGTGAGAGAAGCTCTGCCAGACATGGTGGATTGGCGTGATGTGGGAGGCATCACCCCACCCCTTGGTCCTCGCAGGCCACTGTTTGTTGGTCCAAGACCTTATCCTAGCCCCTATGGTCCACAGGCTCCTCAGGACCGTCTGTTTCCGGATGATCACGTTGAACTTCCAGGCTATGGAGGTGACTTCTATGAGGACTACTACGGAGCTATCTGAGTTAGTAGTAGTACCACTAGTATTGTAGTAGTTGTATCTCTACTGTCCTGTGTGACTTGTGGAATACGACTTGGTGTGTAATCGATTCCGGAGGTGTAGACAAATAATGTATAGGGACTCGGAATGCCTCCGATGAGATGTAACGTCTACCTTCATAGTTGTACTGTAGCATGGGCTTGTACTAAACTATGTATGACGAGTATGACCGTTGGTGTATATATGGCAGTTTTATATTACCATGGCATACGAATGAGCATCTCTGCATTCCGCGTTATCCTTTACATTCTGCACTTCCCTGTTAAGTTTGAGCCATCCTTGTCTAAACCGTTGTCTTGTTTCCTTCTAGGATGGTCAACACCCGCGGAAACCCTGCTGCCCCGGAGCAGGGGGAAGCCAACGCAGCTAGAGGTGAAAATTTGCCTCACCCGCCTTCCCTGGCTGAAGTGATGCTGGAGGCGGAAAGGAACAAGCGTGAGACCAACCGCCTGCTGGAGCGGATTGAGCAGAACACTGCACGCCACCCACGAAATGACTTGGTGTCAATCAACGACTTTATCAAGCTGTACCCACCAAAGTTTAACCATTCCGTCGAGCCCCTCGACGCGGATGATTGGCTTCGCAGCATCACCCACAAGCTACGTTCTGCCAACGTAGCTGAAGCCGACAAGGTTACCTATGCTGCTTATCATCTTGAGGGCCCCGCTAGCCATTGGTGGGAAAACTACGAAGCTATGCGCCCGGTCGGCCAAATCACTACCTGGTCTGAGTTCAGTGAGGCTTTCCGTGAGCATCACATTCCGGAAGGTCTCATGGATCGCAAGAGGGAGGAGTTCTACAACTTCACCCAAGGAAGGCTGACTGTGGATGCATATAGCCGAGAATTTGGGAACCTGGCACGCTATGCTCCTGAAGAGGTTTCTACTGACGCCAAGAAGCAGGCAAGGTTCCGTAAGGGACTTAGCCCTGAGCTTCGCCGCGATCTCCGTCTGCACGAGTGCACATCCTTCCAGAAGCTGGTCAATAAAGCTATCAGTGCTGAGACAGGCCAGACTGATTATGACGCTTCACGCAAGCACTCTCGTGATTTTGGGTCTTCATCCGGCTCTGGGGCTCAGAAGCGCCGGGTGTGGATTCCAAGCACCGCACTGCCACCCAGATTCACCCCGAGGCCATCCTTTGAGGCGCCTCGTCCCAACCAGCAATTTGCACCGCCCAAGCCCTATGGTGGCCCCGCTGCTAATGTTGCTCCACGCCCCACTGTGGTAACATGCTACAAGTGTGGAGAACCGGGTCACTATAGTCGAGAGTGTCCCCAGAACAACCCCAATCAAGCTGGAAAGTCCGTTGGCCGTGGTAAGCCCGCGGGAAAGACTTTCTACGCCAAGCCGGCCACTACTGCACGTGGCCATGTCAACTATGTTTCAGCCGAAGAGGCTCATGAGGATCCCAACGCCGTCCTTGGTACGCTCCTTGTTAACTGCCATCTGGCATCTGTTCTTTTCGATACTGGAGCATCTCATTCATTCATATCCGAGAATTATGCTCGGTTGCATAACACGACATTCTGTGACATGCCCACTTCCATGGTAATTCAAACTCCGGGTTCCAAATGGCAAACTTCTAGGGTAAGCCATGGGAACGAAATTCTTGTCGATAGGCTTGTTTTCCTTGCATCTTTAATAGCTCTCAAGTCCTCTGACATAAACATCATCTTGGGTATGGACTGGATGTCGGCTCATTATGCCAAGATCGATTGTGCCACTAGAACCGTTCAACTTACTCATCCCTCGGGCAAGACAGTTAATGTCTTAACTCGAGTGGCCAAGCGCCAATTTTACTCTCTCAATGCCAACCCTCTTCCAGACCTTGAGGACGTTCCGGTAGTCCGAGACTTCCCGGATGTGTTTCCGGAAGAACTGCCAGGTGTTCCACCTGACCGGGATGTCGAGTTTGTGATAGACCTTGTCCCAGGAACCGTTCCAATTGCTAGAAGACCCTACAAGATGGCACCCTTAGAACTAGCCGAGCTTAAGAACCAACTCGATGAGTCCTTGAACAAAGGGTTCATCCGTCCTAGCTCCTCTCCTTGGGCTTGCCCTGTCCTCTTCGTCAAGAAGAAGGATGGAACGGATCGAATGGTTGTGGATTACCGACCTGTCAATCTGGTCACCATCAAGAACAAATACCCGCTTCCCCGGATCAACGACCTGTATGATCAGCTCGCTGGATCCTCAGTCTTCTCCAAGATGGATTTGAGGCTGGGCTACCATCAAATCAAAATCAGAAACGGGGACATTCCCAAAACGGCCTTTGTTACTCGTTATGGCCAATACGAGTACACCGTCATGTCCTTCGGTTTAACCAATGCCCCGGCCACTTTCTCCCGGTTAATGAACTCGGTTTTCATGGAGTACTCGGACAAATTCGTCGTAGTATACCTCGATGACATACTCATCTACTCCAAGAATGAAGAGGAACATGCCGAACATCTAAGGCTGGTATTGATGAAACTTCGAGAGCATCGCCTTTATGCCAAATTCTCCAAGTGTGAATTTTGGTTGTCAGAAGTGACCTATCTAGGCCATGTAATCTCTCGTAAGGGTATTGCTGTCAATCCCGAGCGAGTTCAAGCCGTCCTTGATTGGACTCCACCTGAAACGGTCAAGCAAGTTCGGAGTTTCCTTGGCCTAGCGAGCTATTGCCACCGCTTCGTCGAGAATTTCTCCAAGGTTGCTAAACCTCTAACTGAACTCCTCAAGAAAGATAAAAAGTTCGAGTGGACTCCACAGTGCGAGTTCAGTTTTCAGGAACTGAAAAGACGCCTGACATCTGCTCCCGTACTGGTACCACCAGATTTCTCCAAGGACTTTATTATCTATTGCGACGCCTCGCGACAAGGACTAGGTTGCATACTCATGCAAGATCGTCAGGTAATTGCCTATGCTTCACGGCAATTACACCCACATGAGGAAAATTATCCCACACATGATCTAGAGCTTGCAGCTGTAGTCCATGCACTCAAAACCTGGCGACATTACCTTCTCGGTAATCGTTGCGAGATCTTCACCGATCACCAAAGCTTGAAATATATCTTCACCCAACCAGATTTGAATCTCAGGCAAAGACGTTGGGTCGAGTTGATCTCGGATTACGACTTAGGAATAACTTACACCCCTGGCAAGGCCAATGTCATGGCCGATGCACTAAGTCGTAAGTCCTACTATAACAACCTGATGTTACAACAAAGTCAACCACTTCTCCATGAGGAATTTCGCAAGCTTAATCTTCACATTGTTCCTCAAGGATTCCTATCCACCCTGGTAGCGGAACCTACCCTTACGGATCAGGTCATCAAGGCGCAGAAGATAGATCCGGGAATTTCCCGTATCAAGAGAAACGTTAAGAAAGGAGTCGTGGATTGTTTCTCCATTGATGATCAAGGTGTTGTATACTTTGGGAATCGCCTAGTGGTTCCGAAGGCGCGAAACCTGAGGCGACTGATCCTTAAGGAAGCTCATGAATCCCCTCTCACCATTCATCCCGGTAGTACCAAAATGTATCAAGACCTACGCCAAAGGTTTTGGTGGACTAGGATGAAGAGAGAAATCGCTCAATACATTGCTAATTGCGACGTTTGTCTTCGTGTTAAAGCAGAGCATCAACGGCCTGCTGGCACCCTTCAACCTTTGGCTATTCCTGAATGGAAATGGGACAAAATCAGTATGGATTTCATCACTGGGTTTCCCAGGACCAAGAGGGGGAATAATGCCATCTTCGTCGTGATCGACCGTCTTTCCAAAGTAGCCCATTTTTTACCTGTTCGTGAGAGTATCACCGCTAGCCAGCTAGCTGACCTATACATCTCCCGAATAGTGTCTCTTCATGGTGTCCCATTGGAAATTAACTCAGACCGTGGAAGTCTCTTCACCTCTCGATTTTGGGAAAGTTTCCAAAATGCTATGGGAACTCATCTCTCCTTTAGCACCGCCTTCCATCCTCAATCAAGTGGTCAAGTAGAGAGAGTAAATCAAATTCTGGAAGATATGCTCCGAGCTTCTGTTATCTCGTTCGGAATGAGTTGGGAGAAATGCCTTCCATTCGCGGAGTTTGCCTATAACAATAGCTATCAAGCTAGTTTGGGCAAGGCTCCCTTCGAAGTTCTCTATGGACGAAAATGTCGAACGCCTCTTAACTGGTCAGAAACCGGGGAAAGACAACTCTTTGGCCCGGATATGATTCAGGAAGCAGAAGAGCAGGTTCGCGTTATTCGTGAGAAATTGAAAACAGCCCAATCTCGCCAAAAGAGTCAATATGATCATAAGCATAAGCCTATGACATTTGAAATTGACGAGAAAGCTTACCTTCGGGTTACCCCGTTAAAGGGAACCCATCGCTTCGGTATCAAAGGCAAATTGGCTCCTCGTTACATTGGACCCTTTCACATTCTTGCCAAACGAGGAGAAGTTGCCTACCAATTGGAACTACCTCCGCATCTTTCCAGAGTTCACGACGTCTTCCACGTTTCGCAACTCAGGCGTTGCTTCGCGGATCCTATCCGTGGAGTGGACCACGAAACGCTTGATTTACAAGATAACCTTTCTTATCGGGAATACCCCGTTCGTATCCTTGATCAAGCCGAGCGTACCACTCGACGTCATAATATCAAGTTTCTCAAGGTTCAATGGTCACACCATTCCGAGGAAGAAGCCACTTGGGAAAGGGAGGATCGTCTTCGACTCGAGTACCCCGCCTTCTTCCCAGATGATCCTAAATCTCGGGACAAGATTCTATTGAGTGGGGGTGAGTTGTCACACCCTAGCTAGATTATGCATTAGAGTGTGCATCATGTTTACATTCATCAGAAATTGAAATGGGGAAAGCAGAACCCCCAGCACCCCCCCCTGAAATCAACTAGGGTTTACTAAAAATAAATTCAATGAACCTGAAATGCCCTTCAAATATGTTCACCCTCTTTGCCTTGGGTCAGAACCCTTGGGAAAAATGGTGCATATAATTTTAGGTCAACAAAAGGGGCATTGACTTAATTCATAAATATTTGAATTTGGGCATTTAAATACTATTAAATAATTCAAATGCTCAAATAATGTTGGAACTATTTTTGGGCCACTGAAATAATTCAGAAAGTGTCCTTAAATATTTTCAGGATTTTACAAAATGATTTAGTATTTAAACTAAATCAAAACAGAATAACAGAAATAGAAAAAAACAGAATAAAATTTGAAAGAGAGAGAGAGTAGGCCAGTGGGCCACTTACCTGGCGCCACCAACCGGCCCAGCACTGTAGTTGGACGGCCCAGCCCACCAGGCCGACGCCAGTCGTCCCCTAGCTCCTGCCAGGAGGACGCAGGGCGTGTGCCCGCGGTGCGCCGGCACACGCGCGGCCACCGACGGCCACCTCCTGCTTCGGCCGCCTCCCCGACGTCGCTATGGACGCCACGCACCCCCCTGGCCCTCTCATTCACTCTCCCTCGCCCTCATCCCCTCCCATGTCTCGGTCTCTCACACACACCCGAACGCGCCGTCGCCGCTGTTCACTGCCATCGCGCTCCCCGACCCCCTCTCGCCTTCCCGTGTTGCGTGGAAGCTCCGCCACTGTCGCCTACGCCTTCTGCACCGAGCCAAGCGAGCCGGGAAGCCTTGCTTCGTCCTCGGCGTCGTCTTCTTCAACCTCGGGACCGCCGGCCATCTCCGTCAAATTCGTCGGCACCGGACCGTCCCTGAGCCCACCGAGCTGCTCTACGTGACCCCAGTGAGCTCCTGCTCCGAATCCCCCTCCTCCCCGCCATTATTTCAAGCTCAAATTGCCGACTCCCTACTGACCGAGCTCAACGCCGCTCGGGCTCGTCGCCGGCGTCGCTCCGATGCCCATTTGGTCGCGCCAACGTGCCAAACGACACCTCTGCATCGCATAGTGCCTTGCCCGCGCTTTATTTTGCGTGTTTGCTCGCTGCAGCCGCTTTCCCGTGCACAACCGAACTCCGGCCGCCGCCCGGCTCGTCGCCGCCGCGGTTACGCGCTGCCCCAGCCCCTTCCGTCTGCACCACTAGATGCGTGCGAGTCCCAGGAGCACGTAGATGCCCTCTGCCGCGAGTTTGGTCACCCGTGGGCAAAACCCGAGCCGTTCCGCTGTGTCTGGCCTCGCCGGCGTCAAGTCGCCGGCAGGTTTGACCCTGCTGGCCAGGGGTTTGACCCCCCCTGACTGACTGACGTGTGGGCCAGGCCCCTTTTTAATTAGTGTTAGATTTAGTTAGTCCTAATTAACTTAGTTACGTTAAATAGACACTGACATGCGGGCCCAGGCTCTAATTAACTTTAGTTAGTTAATTAGTCACTGACCAGTGGGTCCCACTGGTCAGGTTTGACCCGGACGCACCCTGTTGACTTGCTGACATCATCATGACGTCAAGCTGACGCAGTAAATCATTTTCTAGTTTAAAAATCATTCAGGAAATTTCAGAAAATGCCCAAAACTTCAAAAATTCATAGAAATTCAACCATAACTCCAAATGAGACAAATTATATATGAAAAATTATCAGAAAAATTCAAGGAATCCATCTGTACCATTTTCATGCATGTTTGAACAATGTTTGTCCTCTGTTTTGGACAAAACAAATAAAGGGCATTTAAATAATCATATATGGGGTTGGAATTTGAATCTTGTACTCAAACCAACTCCATTTAAATCATAGCTAGTTGCATTAGCTCAAGACACATCCATATTGCCATGTCATAGCATGCATCATATTGTTGCATATCGTCATGTGTTGATTGTGCTCGGTTGTGTTCTTCGTGGTAGGTTCTGCCTCCGAGGATATTCACGAGTATCCAACTGAAGGGCAGTATCCCTTTACCACTCCATCAGGCAAGCAACCATTGATCATTCCGATACAACCCATGTTCTCGCTCCTGCTCTTGTTTACTGCATTAAGGCAACACGATTCAAACTGCTGTGTGCTACGGTAGTTGAACCCTTATCCTCTGCATGACCTGTCATTGCCACAGTAACTAGATGAAACCCACTAGCATGTGTAGGAGTTGATTGAGCCATGTTTTGTGATTCCTACCTTGCTATGCCTGCTATGCTTAGAGTTGTGTCAGGTCTGGTTCATCTGGGTGATGGGCTAGAGTGAAATGCTTGTGCCAGTAATATGTGGGATGTGTTGAACATGTTTTGGTAAAGGTATCGATGAGAGGCCATGTAGGAGTACATGGTGGGTTGTTTCATTGAAGCCGTCCCTAAGAACTGAGTTCTGTATGCGTGAATTAAGATTCAGCTACTACCACACATTGGGCCCTGAAATATGACCCCGCTCGACTTACCGACCCCTCTCGCCTCAGTCCAGGAGTTGCAACTAGTTTCTGGTGTTTGTAGGATATGTGTTGGCGGCCGTGCGTAGCGCTGACCCTAGGGGTGGGCTATGTTGCGGTAGATACACCGTGGCACGGTGTACCGAGTCACCCGTTTGGTGTCTCGGGAACCCTGTTCACACCGTTCGGGGCCGTTGAGGACACCCCGGCCGGATTTCCTTGCGGATGGAACCTGAATAGGCGATGACCCTGGACTAGAGACTTGTGAGGTTAGTCAGGTCATGGTCTACACCCACGTCGGTTTTCGCTTGAAGTCTGCCGAGCACATTTCATGTGCAGACGCTAAGTGGTGGAAACATGTGTGACGAAGTACACCCCTGCAGGGTATAAAACTATTCGAATAGCCGTGTCCGCAGTAAAGGACTACTTGGTTGCCTATACAGTTCATAGACAAGTTAATGGATACTAATAAAAGACTCAAGTTAAGTGTGAGTACCGAGGATGGCCCCCTCGCAGGATACGAGGGAGGATCCACGGTGGAGTATTGTGATGGTGAGTAGTGGACTCGTGTGCGAAAACTATTTTGCTAAAAGATACCGTAGGATAGCTTAGCCAAGAGTCAAAGCTGGCTTGCTGCATAAACCCCACCACCTTCTTGAGAATGAGCATGTATAGTAGGTTCTGATGTAAGACTTGCTGAGTACCTTTGTACTCATGTTTGCTTATTTATTGTTTTCAGACGACAACACTGCCCCCTCCGATGGGTTTTACGTAGACCTTGACATCGACGAGTGACTAGCCACCCAGGTGGTGATCCAGGCCATGGAGGGCCCTATGTAGATAGACAGGCTTCGAGAAGCCTTCTTTCTTTCTAGAGTCTGTACTCAGACTAGTTGCTTCCGCATGTGCTTGTATGACTGTATGACTTGAGTGTCGGGTCATGTGACCCCTACCTGTATGGATATGTTATGTATGGCTCCCTGGAGCCTTTAAATAATGTACTTGAGTTGTAGAGTTTTGTTGTGATGCCATGTTGTATGTACTCATATCGAGCATATTGTATGTATGATTGAAATGCTTGGCATGAGTGGGATCCGACAATCTAGTTTTTTGTCCTTCGCAGCCTTTCTTATGGGGAAATGTAGTCTAGTGCTCCTCGAGCCATAGTAGTCCGCTACAGCCCGGTTCACCGGAGTCCTGCTAGCCCAGCACTACTGTTCAGGACACTTGACTGGCCGGCATGTGTTTCACTTCGTCCCTATGTCTGTCCCTTCGGGGAAATGTCACGCGATGATCTCCGGAGTCCTGTCTAGCCTGCTACAGCCCGGGATTTCCCGGAGTCCTGTTAGCCCAGTGCTAAAGCCCGGAATCACTCGTTGATGACCGACATGTTCGTTTTTATTCATGTATGCCTGTCTCCATAGGTCTGTGCCGCTTTGGGTTCACGACTAGCCATGTCAGCCCGGGTTCTCGGTCATATGGATGCTAGCGACATTGTCATATACGCGAGCCAAAAGGCGCAAACGGTCCCGGGCCATGGTAAGGCGACACCCGTGGGATACCGTGCGTGAGGCCGCAAAGTGATATGAGGTGTTACCGGCTAGATCGATGTGGCTTAGAATCGGGGTCCTGACAACTAACCAGTTTTCCGTCGGAGTTGTAGTTGTTGCCAGAGTTGCTGCTGACCTCCGGCTCTGGCTAGGGGGCATGACGGCACCGAGGAATTCAAGGTCGTGTTGCTACCCGCACGGGACCTCGTCGGCGGCGAAGCTACCTCTTGAGAACTGCGTTGGATTTCCTTGCAGAGGAAAGTATGATGCAGCAAAGTAGCGTAAGTATTTCCCTCAGTTTTTGAGAACCAAGGTATCAATCCAGTAGGAGGCTACGCGCGAGTCCCTCGTACCTGCACAAAACAAATAGCTCCTCGCACCCAACGCGATAAGGGGTTGTCAATCCCTTCACTGTCACTTACGAGAGTGAGATCTGATAGATATGATAGAATAATATTTTTGGTATTTTTGTGATAAAGATGCAAAGTAAAATAAAAGCAAAGTAAAAAAGCAAAGGAAATAACTAAGTATTGGAAGATTAATATGATGAAGATAGACCCGGGGGCCATAGGTTTCACTAGTGGCTTCTCTCAAGAGCATAAGTATTTTACGGTGGGTGTACGAATTACTGTTGAGCAATTGACAGAATTGAGCATAGTTATGAGAATATCTAGGTATGACCATGTATATAGGCATCATGTCCGAGACAAGTAGACTGACTCCTGCCTGCATCTACTACTATTACTCCACTCATCGACCGCTATCCAGCATGCATCTAGAGTATTAAGTTCATGAAAATAGAGTAACGCCTTAAGCAAGATGACATGATGTAGAGGGATAAATTCATGCAATATGATAAAAACCCCATCTTGTTATCCTCGATGGCAACAATACAATACGTGCCTTCCTACCCCTACTGTCACTGGGAAAGGACACCGCAAGATTGAACCCAAAGCTAAGCACTTCTCCCATTGCAAGTAAGATCAATCTAGTAGGCCAAACCAAACTGATAATTCGAAGAGACTTGCAAAGATAACCAATCGTACATAAAATAATTCAGAGAAGATTCAAATATTGTTCATAGATAATCTTGATCATAAACCCACAATTCATCGGTCTCAACAAACACATCGCAAAAAGAAGATTACATCGAATAGATCTCCAGAAGAGAGGGGGAGATCATTGTATTGAGATCCAAAAAGAGAGAAGAATCCATCTAGCTAATAACTATGGACCCGAAGGTCTGAGGTAAACTACTCACACTTCATCGGAGAGGCTATGGTGTTGGTGTAGAAGCCCTCCGTGATGGATGCCCCCTCCGGTGGAGCTCCGAAACAGTCCCCAAGATGGGATCTCATGGATACAGAAAGTTGCGGCGGTGGAATTAGGGTTTTGGCTCCGTATCTGATCGTTTGGGGGTACGTAGGTATATATAGGAGGAAGGAGTACGTCGGTGGAGCAACAGGGGGCCTACGAGGGTGGAGGGCGCTCCTGGGGTGGTAGGCGCGCCCCTGTCGGTGTCAAAACCGGCGGATCTCGGGTAGGGGGTCTCGAACTATGCTTCTAGGGCGGATGGTAACAGGAGGCATGGGACACGATGTTTTACCCAGGTTCAGGCCCTCTTGATGGAGGTAAAACCCTACGTCCTACTTGATTTATTCTTGACGATATGAGTATTACAACATTTGATCTACCACGAGATCGAAGAGGCTAAACCCTAGAAGCTACCCTATGGTATGATTGTATGTTGTCCTACAGACTAAAATCCTCCGGTTTATATAGACATCGGAGGGGGCTAGGGTTACACAAGGTCAGTTACAAAGGAGGAGATATACATATCCGTATTGCCTAAGCTTGCCTTCCACGCCAAGTAGAATCCCATCCGGACACGAGACGAAGTCTTCAATCTTGTATCTTCATAGTCTAACAGTCCGGCCAAAGGATATAATCCGGCTGTCCGAAGACGCCCTAATCTAGGACTCCCTCAGTAGCCCCTGAACCAGGCTTCAATGACGATGAGTCCGGCGTGAAGTGTTGTCTTCGGCATTGCAAGGCGGGTTCTTCTCCAATTTTCAAGTGTTCGTAAGCAGTGTCCGGCTCCATAAATGTTGAACCTCTTGGCTTCTGTGCCCAATAAGGGCTTTCTCCCACGCATCCAATGAATATGAGGCGCCAGGGCGTTTTTACATTCGCCCCCCTAGCCAGATAAATAAATTGTCTATTAAAGGGATGGGGATTCTTAGATCTGATCCATACCATCCTCCCCCAGCGAGAATCCATCAGAGCGCATTTCGGAAAGATCTATTCCAGCATGGCCGACCTCCGCAGCTCCTCCTCTCGCCCCCGTAGCCCTAAGCCTGGTGATTGGGAGAGGTGTTCAGTCCCACACAGTCGATTAGTCGAACTGCAGAGTAAGGGATTTCTCCCTCAGGCATATATGGTGCCCGTTCGAGCCGGGCTTGCCACCTACAATGGCAGGGAGCAAGCGGAGAGCTTTCCCTGTCCCTCCATGGGGGAACGGGTCTGCCTTGTTCCTTATTTACTAAGGGGACTCGGATTTCCAATTCATCCGTTCCTCCACAGGCTCCTGGAGTTCTATGGCCTCCAATTACACAATCTCACCCTGCCTCCATTCTACATATCGTCGGCTATGTTGCTCTCGGCGAGTTGTTCCTGGGCTGCGAGGCTCACTTTGAGCTGTGGAAAAGGCTATTTTGCATCATCCTTGGCACACAAAGGGGGTGACTTTATCAAGTGGGCGGAGCCGAAATATGGCGCATCGCTGATACCGGATACATGTCCAGTACCCCGAAGAAGTCGTCCGAAGACTGGCCTTCAAAATGGTTTTATATGGAGGACGTCCCCCTTCCGGACCCTGTTCGGTGGGGTCTTTCTGAGTTCAACAATGCTCCTCTGAATAAGCGCCGAAGTTGGCGCCCACGCAGCCCCCTGGTGGAAGACAATGGAGAAGTCCTCTATCTAATGAACCGGATCAAAGCACTGGCTCGATCAGGATTGATAATAATCGAGGTTATGTCGATTTGCATAATGTGGGGAGTGCAACCACTTCAATACTGTGGGCACCCCTTGTGGTGTTATAACGGGGCGGATGACGCCACCCGCTGCGGGCGTAAGGGTCCGGACAATGCTGCCGCCTTAGCGAAGATTATGTCCGAATTGTTCAAGGGTGAGGAAGAGGAGTTCACCCGCATCAAGCCACGGGATGGATTCTCCATGTACAATCCTCCAAGCTGGGTAAGTTATATCTCCCTGCTCCTATTTTTCCCGCATTCTTTGTCGTAAGTATTCACCTTGCCACTTTGCGGCAGGAACTGCAAAAAGCCATAAAGGAGGTCAGCAGGCCTTCTCCACAACCAGAGGACCCTGACCGGGGCCTCGAATCCGGACTCGAAGAAGATTCGGTTATATTCGTGGAGCTGATAGACCGGCAGTTCTATCAGTTAAGCTGCAATGATGCCATGGTGGCCTTTACGGCCGACTATCCCGGACTGCTCCCTGCATCGCAAGTAAGAAAAAACAAAAATCCCAACTCCAAAACTAGGATCCCCTTTTAGGCACTTCACCCACCATATACACATGGCATCTTTTACAGGGAAGGCATTCGGGATGCCCTGCCGAACCCGTAGCAACTCACCAACAAGAGGCACCGAGGCCGGGTAGGCCAAAAAAGGAAGGCGGTCAGGACGGAGACGCTGGCGCAAAGGTATAAGATAAACCCTGCTCCGTGGTTGTCATCTTTCTTAAAATGTAATGACGCCCGCATTTCTTTAACAGAAAAAACGCTCCCGGAATATGTCCGGCGATGTTGCCAATCACGCTTCCATGAGTCGAGCGCTAGGACCGGACATGGAGGCAGAAGCCCATATGGGGCAGGCGCCGGATAATCCCCCTACAGAGGATGCGGATAGATTATCCGCTACAAACTCAGAAGTGGAAAGCGCCATGAATCATAGGCGCCGCCGGGCCGTACTCCATGACGCTTGTTTCTCACCAGAGGCGTTTGACGCCTTCAATTCTGGAGAGGCGTACCTTCGTGCTGCTCAAGATGGTCTAGCCAGAGCCATGGATCAGTATGTAAAGGATGTACGGGTGAGTAAATCTGACGATTTATATGTAACAGCATCCCCTGAGACTTGAAACAGTTAGCAGAACTGATTTAAGGATCATCTTTATTGTGCAGGTTCTTACAGAGAAGAATACTAGGCTATCACAGGAGCTGGAGGAATGCAAGACCCAACTGCGGGCTGCTGTGGCCGCATTGCAGGAACAGAAAAAGTCACCTTCTGGTAACATTTACTTTAAAGAATGATGGTTACCATATAACGTGCGGCATGGCTGCAGATCTAACAACAGATGTTGCAGATGAATCCGGAGAGAATCTGGAGGACCAGCATGTTATGCGACAGCTAGAGGCTGGCAAACGCGTGCTGACCAAGGTTAGGCGGGAGAAAAACAATCTCCAAGATGCCAATATTAAGCTGAGCGTGGAACTAAAAGACGTTCGGGCCAGCTTGCAGACTCCGCGAAGGAGAATAAGCGGCTTCGGCGCAGCATTTTTAGTAAGTGCTTGAACGGATCCTTTAAAGGAGTTCGGCGAAGAAGCCGACTAACAACGTTATGTCTGTAGGTATGCTGACGGGTCGTCCTGCGGAGGAAATGCCCGGGTCTGTGGGTGATCTTCTGTCCGAGCTGTCACATCTGCACGAACAAGTTCGGCAGGTGATGCAGGGTGTTGCCGAGCTTGTGGAGAAGCTCAAGGGAGCATGGCGGCGCTTCCGATTATGGAAGATATCAGCCTGTCGACAGGGTGCCAGAGAAGCCTCGTCCATGGTGAAGACACGGTATACCAAGGCAGACCCAAATCACATGGCCGAGGTCAGACCTGTGGGGCTTGACGGAAAAGAGATCCCTGTTAGCTTAGTTTATGGGCAAGTAGAATTAGTCGCAAAGTATTCTAAATAGGATTGTAAGCTAGACCGCCTGTTGGATGGTATAGAAGAGGAATTTAGTCAGTCTGCATGACTATGTAATTAAAGTGACATGTATAATGCCTTCTAGCCGGATTGTAGATCATTTGTCGTTGCAGACCTTTTCGCTTCAACCTCCGGGCCCAATAGTCTGCAGTGTATCCGAATACCCGCTCAGTTATATAAGAACCAAGGTATGCGTGGAGACCAGGCGTAGGGGTCATTAGTGCTTTATCAGACAAGTGTCCAACTAGTTATGTTATATTACATGGGTAGTAAGAAACATCTTCCAGGGAGAATAGTTCCGTTAAGGGTTCCTTTCCCTGGGTAGGCATGCCCTAAAGTGCATGTCCGGACTGCGATAGGAAACGCAGCAAAAACATCTACGGGCAGATATGGACAATAAATAAAATCATATTTTGTTCACCGACCAAATATTCCCTTAAGAACGCTAGCTTTCGGCTTCACCTAGTCTGAGGTACACATCCGGCTGACCCGGCAGTAACAATCGCAGAGGTGCTCCCCTTATGCCCTAGCCGAATTAACGGGAAAGTAGGGCATAAATACAAGAGGCAGGCAACCCAGCTTGGCCAAAACTTAAGTCATATCGATGCATATAATGGTGAAAAAAGGTACATGCGGAAGTATAACACATGTGTGGGGCATGAGGCCTAGATAAATAATTTAAGCTTCTGTGAAAGAAGCCCCCAGGTATGAAGAGTGCGGCTAGCACATCTGTAATGTGCAAGCGAGGCATAAGGTGACCCTTGAAGGCCTAGAGAAATAATAAAAGAAATAAAGAAAGAGAAACAAGACAGATAATGTATATGCAGAAAATGGACAAAGGGAGGGGACTAACATAGAGTCCGGTGCTAGGCGTAGAATCTTCGGAGCCTGGCTGTGTTCATGGGCTCGGCTCGAGTCGACTAGTCGATGCATCCCGCAGTCGGTACGCTCCACCGGTCAGAACATGGTCAATAATGAAGGGACCTTCCCATTTGGGCTCGAGCTTGTTCTTTTTCTTATCCAGCAGGCGTAGAACTAGATCGCCAACGTTAAAAGTTTTGGCCCATACTTCTCTGCTTTGGTATCTGTGAGCCTGTTGCTGATCAAATGCGGAACAGGCTTTGGCTATGTCACGCTCCTCCTCCAGGGTGTACAAACTGTCCTGCCGATCGAGCTCGGCTTCTCTTTCTTCGTACATGCACACTCGAAGTGAGTCATGAATTATGTCACAGCGCAAGACTGCCTCTATGCCGTACACCATAAAGATGGGCATATATCCGGTACTATGATTCGGCGTGGTCTGCAGCCCCCAGAGTACGGAGTGGAGCTCCTCTACCCAGTGCGTGTTAGACTCCATTAAGGAGCGCACTACTCTGGGTTTAATGCCGCTCATTATAAGACCGTTTGCTCGCTCGACTTGACCGTTGGTTTCTGGGTGATAGACTGAAGCATAATCGAGCTTGATGCCCATTTTGCTGCACCAGAGTTTTACCTTGTCGGTCATGAAGTTCATGCCATTATCAGTGATGATGCTGTGGGGGACGCCATAACGGTGTACAACCCCGGATATGAAGTCTATCACCAGTCCGGATTCGGCTGTTTTAACAGGTTTGGCCTCTATCCATTTGGTGAATTTATCCACCATGACCAATAAGTATTTTTTCTTGTGGGTTCCCCCTTTAAGGGATCCAACCATGTCAAGCCCCCAGACCGCAAAGGGCCATGTAATGGGAATTGTTTGGAGGGCGGTGGGTGGCATGTGGCTTTGATTTGCAAAGAGCTGGCAACCGGCGCAGCGTTGGACCAAGTCCTGTGCGTCTGCCCGGGCCGTTGGCCAATAGAATCCTGTACGGAAGGCCTTGCTTACAAGAGCCCGGGCTGCAGCATGATGACCACCGAGTCCGGCGTGAATTTCTGCCAAAAGATTCCGCCCTTCCTCTTCGGAGATGCACCTTTGAAGGACTCCGGTAGTGCTTTTTTTGTACAATTCTCCCTCATGGACCCTGTAGGCCTTGGATCGCCACACTATGCAGTGTGCCTCATTTTGGTCCTCCGGAAGTTCCTATCTAGTTAGGTAGGCCAGGAATGGTTCTGTCCACGGGGCAATAATGGCCATTATTTCATGGGCTGAAGGTGTTATTTCGGTGGCAAAGCCTCCGATTGTGTCAGAGAGTTCGGTATCGGTATTTTGGCTGGGTCCAGACTGTTGTTACCGGTGTCCCCTTCCCATACTATGGATGGCTTGAACAGCCTTTCCAAAAATATGTTGGGGGGGACCACATCACATTTTGCGCCGATGCGGGCGAGGATATCTGCCGCCTGATTGTTTTCCCGAGCCACATGGTGAAATTCGAGCCCCTCGAACCGAGCTGACATTTTTAGGATGGCGTTTCAATAGGCCGCCATTTTCGGATCCTTAGCGTCAAAGTCTCCATTTATTTGGGATATTGTGAGGTTTGAATCCCCCCACACCTCCAGGTGTTGAATGCCCATGGAGACTGCCATCCGAAGACCATGCAACAGAGCTTCGTATTCGGCTGCATTGTTGGAGTCTGTATACAATATTTGCAATACGTACTGAACGGTATCTCCAGTTGGGGACGTCAGGACGATGCCAGCCCCTAGACCAGCCAGCATTTTAGAACCGTCAAAGTGCATGATCCAATTGGAGTATGCGCCGTACTCTTTAGGGAGTTCGGCCTCCGTCCATTCGGCGACGAAGTCGGCCAATACTTGTCACTTAATGGCTCATCGAGGTTTGTATGTTATGTCGAACGGGAGGAGCTCAATGGCCCATTTGGCAATCCGGCCCGTAGCATCGCGGTTGTTTATAATATCATTAAGTGGCACTTCCGAGGCTATTGTAATCGAACACTCTTGAAAGTCGTGTCGCAGCTTCCGCGATGCCATGAATACCGCATATGCTCTCTTTTGGTAATGCGGGTATCGTGATTTGCATGGAGTGAGGACAGTGGATACATAGTATACCGGATTTTGAAGAGGGAATTTATGTCTGCCCGCTTCCCGTTCGACAACGAGCACCGTGCTTACAACTTGATGAGTTGCCGCAATATACAACAGCATTGGTTCGCCGATGTTTGGCGCGGCCAGGATTGGGTTGGTTGCCAACATGGCCTTTATTTCTTCCGATCCGGCTGTGGCCGCGTCCGTCCACTCGAAGTGTTCGGTGCGACAAAGGAGGCGATAAAGGGGTAAAGCCTTTTCTCCTAAGCAGGAGATAAAGCGGCTTAGAGCCGCCACGCATCCAGTTAACTTCTGGATTTGTTTGAGGTCTGTTGGGGTAGCCAACTGTGACAAAGCTTGGATTTTGGCCGGATTAGCTTCAATGCCTCTACTAGAGACAATAAAACCCAGGAGCTTTCCGGCTGGTACGCCGAAAACACATTTTTCCGGATTGAGCTTGATGTCGTATGTTCGGAGGTTGTCGAATGTGAGCCTCAAGTCGTCTATCAAAGAGTCGACGTGTTTGGTTTTGACGACCACATCGTCTACGTATGCCTCTACTACTTTGCCAATTTGTTTCTCCAAACATGTCTGAATCTTGTGCTGATATGTTGCGCTGGCGTTTTTGATCCCAAAAGGCATTGTGTTAAAACAGAAGGGACCGTATGGTGTGATGAATGCCGTTGCAGCTTGGTCGGACTTCGCTATCTTGATTTGTTGGTAATCGGAGTATGCGTGGAGGAAACACAATGACTCGTGTCCTATGGTAGCATCAATGATTTGATCGATATGTGGGAGGGGGAAGGGATCCTTTGGGCAAGCGTTATTGAGGTCTTTGAAATCGACACAAAGGCGCCAGGATTTGTCCTTCTTTGGTACCATCACCATGTTTGCTAGCCAGTCCGGGTGTTTTATTTCTCTGATGAATCCGGCCTCCAATAACTTGGCTAGTTCCTCTCCCATGGCCTGTCTCTTAGGTTCGGAGAAATGCCGAAGAGCTTGCTTGACCGGCTTGAATCCCTTTAGGATATTGAGGCTACGCTCGGCCAGCCTGCGTGGCATTCCTGGCATGTCTGAGGGATGCCAGGCGAATATGTCCCAGTTCTCGTGCAGGAACTCTCGTAGTGCGGCGTCCACAACGGGGTTTAACTGTGCCCTGATGGAGGCTGTTTTTGTAGGGTCCGTTGGCTGGACTTGGAATTTGACTATTTCATCCGCTTGTTTAAAAGAGGTGGACTTGGATCTCTTGTCGAGTATCACGTCGTCCCTGTCCACTGTGGAGCGTAGCGTGGTTAATTCCTCGGCCGAGAGGGCTTCGGATAATGCCTCGAGGGCCAGTGCGGCTGTTTTGTTTTCGGCGCCGAGTGTCGTGTCCAAATCGCTGGCGAGAGTGATGATTCCATTGGGCCCGGGCATTTTGAGCTTCATGTACCCGTAATGGGGTACGGCTTGGAAGATTGTGAACGACTCCCGTCCTAAAAGGGTGTGATAACCACTGCTGAATGGGGCCACTTGGAATGTAATTTCTTCGGACCTGTAATTATCCGGCGTGCCGAATACCACATCTAGTGTGATTTTCCCAGCACAGCGTGCTTCTCGGCTGGGGATGATTCCTCTAAAGGTTGTGCTACTTTGCTTAATGCGGTTCCAGTCTATTTCCATCTTTTGAAGAGTTTCCTCATAGATGAGGTTTAATCCGCTGCCGCTGTCCATGAGTACTTTGGTGAGTCGAAAGCCATCCACGATTGGACTGAGGACCAGTGCGGCTGGTGCTTGGGTTGTTCGGAATTTAGGTTCGTCACTAGCATTGAAGGTAATAGTAGTGTCACTCCATGGATTTATTGCTGCTATGTGGCAGATTTCGGCCATGCTACGGAGTGTTCGCTTGCCCCTATTATTTGATGCGAAGGTCTCAAAGACTGTTAACACCATATTGTTATCCATGGGATGGTGCTCTGTGGTATTTGGGATAAGAAAATCCTCACCACTTTTGGCCACCTGCCGGAGTATCCAACATGCTCTAAGGCTGTGCATTGGTATTGTATCCGTTGTACTATGAATCTTGCAGGGTCCATTGAGCCATCCCGCCAGTACGGTTCCATGCCCTGTAGAGGGTTTTTGCTTTTTGGTAGTTGACCCGGGTGTATTGTGATAATGCACCCTTTTATTTCGGACTGGGTTTGTATTCAAGGCCGGATTATCCCAAAAGTTTGTTTCGGTTTTCCAGGCACTTTCCATGGCACGGTAGTTTCGTACTATGGACGCAAAGTCAGCGAAGCGTGTTATCTCACGGCGATTTATGGCGTTAAGGATTCCCTGGTCCGTGCAATTATTGCAGAAAAATTGGATTGCATCTTCCTCACGATAGTCCTTAACCTTGTTCATTGCAAGGAGGAATCTGGCCTAATAGTGATGTACTGTTTCATGGGGCTCTTGCCTGATGTTTGATAGATCATTTATGTTTGGGTGGGTGGGTGGAATTGAATGTGAACCCTTACCCGATCTGGGATCCAGGGGCCGAGGAGTTTCCAATTTTGGAAGTTCTGGTTCCAGGGTGTTACCCGATAATCCTAGCCCACTGTTTGGGTGAGTGGGTTAAAACCATTCTGAAGGCCAGTATTTGGACGACTACTTCGGGGTACCGGACAGGTATCCGGTATTGGCGATGCGCCATATTTCGGCTCCGCCCACTTGATAAAGTGACCCCCTCTATGTGCGAGGGACGAGGCAAAATAGCCTTTTCCACAGCTCAAAGTGAGCCTCGCAGCCCAGGAACAACTCGCAAAGAGCAACGTAGCCGGCTGTGTGTACGGAGATTAACTCTCCACCGGTCACCCATCATATTACAGTGGTGGAGGAACAATGCGGTGACCTTTCCTCTATCTTGAGGACCAACTATGTCCAGATTCCCGAGCTCCATATAAAACCATTCTGAAGGTCGTCTCAGTGGCTTGATGCGGATGAACTCCTCTTCCTCACCCTTGAACAATTCGGACAGAATCTTCGCTAAGGCGGCAGCATTGTCCGGACCCTTACGCCCGCAGTGGGTGGTGTCATCTGTCCCGTTATAACACCACAAGGGGTGCCCACGATATTGAAGTGGTTGCACTCCCCGCATTATGCAAATCTACATAACCTCGATTACTTTCAATCCTGATCGAGCCAGTGCTTTAATCCGGTTCATCAGATAGAGGACTTCTCCATTGTCTTCCACATGGGGGCTCCGTGGGCGCCAACTTCGGCGTTTCTTCAGAGGAGCATTGTTGAACTCTGGAAGACCCCGCCGAACAGGGTCTGGAAGGGGGACGTCCTCCATATAAAACCATTCTGAAGGCCAGTCTTTGGACAACTTCTTCGGGGTACCGGACAGGTATCCGGTATCGGCGATGCGCCATATTTCGGCTCCGCCCACTTGATAAAGTGACCCCCTCTGTGTGCGAGGGACGAGGCAAAATAGCCTTTTCCACAGCTCGAAGTGAGCCTACAGCCCAGGAACAACTCGCAGAGAGCAACGTAGCCGGCGATGTGTAGGGAGATTAACTCTCCACTGGTCACCCATCATATTGTAGTGGTGGAGGAACAATGCAGCGACCTTTCCTCTATCTTGAGGACCAACTATGTCCGAATTCCCGAGCTCTCCGAGCCGTACGCCCGTTCGCGGGAGGACAACATCCAATCCCTGAACTTAGAGTCAGGCAGCGGGCCAGGATTATCGGGTAACACCCTAGAACCGGAACTTCCAAAATTGGAAACTCCTCGGCCCCTGGATCCTAGATCAGGTAAGGGTTCGGATTCAATTCCACCCACCCAACCAAACATAAGAGATCTTTCCCACATCAGGCAAGAGCACCAAGAAACAGTACATCACTATTGGGTCAGATTCCTCCTTGCGATGAACAAGGTTAAGGACTATCGCGACAAAGACGCAATCCTATTTTTCTGCAATAATTGCACGGACAAGGGAATCCTTAACGCCATAAATCGTCGTGAGATAACACGCTTCGCTGACTTGGCATCCATAGTACGAAAGTACTGTGTGATGGAAAGTGCGTGGAAAAAAGAAACAAACTTTTGGGATAATCTGGCCCTGAATACAAACCCAGTCCGAAATAAAATGGTGCATTATCATAATACACCCGGGTCGACTACCAAAAAGCGAAAACCCTCTAAGGGCATGGAACCGTACTAGCGGGATGGCTCAACGGACCCTGCAAAATTAATAGTACAGCGGATACAATAGCAATGCACGGCCTTAGAGCATGTTGGATACTCCGGCAGGTGGCCAAAAGTGATGAGGAACTTATTATCCCAAATACCATAGAGCACCATCCCGTGGATAACAATATGGTGTTAACAGTCTTTGAGACCGCGTCAAATAATAGGCGCGAGCGAACACTCCGCAGCATGGCCGAAATCTGCCACGTAGCAGCAATAAATCCATGGAGTGACATGGCTATTACCTTCAATGCTAGTGACGAACCTAAATTCCGAACAGCCCGAGCACCAGCTGCACTGGTCCTCAGTCCAATCGTGGATGGCTTTCGACTCACCAAAGTACTCATGGACGGCGGCAGCGGATTAAACCTCATCTATGAGGAAACTCTTCAAAAGCTGGAAATAGACTGGAACCGCATTGAGCAAAGTAGCACAACCTTTAGAGGACTCATCCCCAGTCGGGAAGCACGCTGTGCTGGGAAAATCAAACTAGATGTGGTATTCGACACGCGGGATAACTACAGATCCAAAGAAATTACATTACAAGTGGCCCCATTCAGTAGTGGTTATCACGCCCTTTTAGGACGGGAGGCATTCACAATCTTCGAAGCCATACCCCATTACGGGTACATGAAGCTCAAAATGCCCGGGCCCAACGGAATCATCACTCTCGTCAGCGATCTGGACATGGCACTCCGCGCCGTAAACAAAATAGCCGCATTGGCCCTCAAGGCATTATCCGAAGCCCTCTCGACCGAGGAATTAACCACGCTACGCTCTACAGTGGACAGGGACGACGTGATACTCGACAAGAGATCCAAGTCCACCTCTTTTAAACCGGCGGATGAAATAGTCAAATTCCAAGTCCACACAATGGACCCTACAAAAACAGCCTCCATCAGGGCACAGTTAAACCCCGCTGTGGATGCCGCACTATGAGAGTTCCTGCGTGAGAACTGGGACATATTCGCCTGGCATCCCTCAGACATGCCAGGAATCCCACGCAGGCTGGTCGAGCATAGCCTCAATATCCTAAAGGGATTCAAGCCGGTCAAGCAAGCTCTTCGGTGTTTATCCGAACCTAAGAGACAGGCCATGGGAGAGGAACTAGCCAAGTTATTGGAGCCCGGATTCATTAGATAAATAAAACACCCGGACTGGCTAGCAAACCTGGTGATGGTACCAAAGAAGGACAAATCCTGGCGCCTTTGTGTCGATTTCAAAGACCTCAATAATGCTTGCCCAAAGGATCCCTTCCCCCTCCCACGCATCGATCAAATCATTGATGCTACCGTAGGACACAAGTCATTGTGTTTCCTCGACGCATACTCCGGTTACCACCAAATCAAGATGGCAGAGTCCGACCAAGCCGCAACGGCATTCATCACACCATACGGTCCCTTCTGTTTTAACACAATGCCTTTTGGGCTCAAAAACGCCGGCGCAACATATCAGCGCATGATTCAGACATGTCTGGAGAAACAAATCGGCAAAACAGTAGAGGCATACGTAGACGATGTGGTCGTCAAAACCAAACACGTCGACTATTTGATAGATGACTTGAGGCTCACATTCGACAACCTCCGAACATCCGACATCAAGCTCAATCCGGAAAAATGTGTTTTCAATGTACCAGCCGGAAAGCTCCTGGGTTTCATTGTCTCCAGTAGAGGCATTGAAGCTAATCCGGCCAAAATCCGAGCTTTGTCACAGTTGGCTACCCCAACAGACCCCAAACAAATCCAGAAGTTAACTAGATGCGTGGTGGCTCTAAGCCGCTTTATCTCTCGCTTAGGAGAAAAGGCTTTACCCCTTTATCGCCTCCTTTGTCGCACCGAACACTTCGAGTGGACGGACGCGTCCACAGCCGGATTGGAAGAAATAAAGGCCATCTTGGCAACCAACCCAATCCTGGTCGCGCAAAACATCGGCGAACTAATGTTGTTGTATATTGCGGCAACTCAGCAAGTTGTAAGCGCGGTGCTCGTTGTCGAACGGGAAGCGGATGGACATAAATTCCCTCTTCAAAAGCCGCTATACTATGTATCCACTTTCCTCACTCCATGCAAATCACAGTACCCGCATTACGAAAAGATAGCATATGCGGTATTCATGGCATCACGGAAGCTGGGACACTACTTTCAAGAGTGTTCGATTACAGTAGCCTCGGAAGTGCCACTTAATGATATTATAAACAACCGCGACACTACGGGCCGGATTGCCAAATGGGCCATTGAGCTCCTCCCATTCGATATAACATACAAACCTCGACGAGCCATTAAGTCGCAAGTATTGGCCGACTTCGTCGCCGAATGGACGGAGGCTGAACTCCCTAAAGAGTACGGCGCATACTCCAATTGGATCATGCACTTCGACAGTTCTAAAATGCTGGCTGGTCTAGGGGCTGGCGTCGTCCTGACATCCCCAACTGGAGATACCGTTCAGTACGTATTGCAAATATTGTATATAGACTGCAACAATGCAGCCGAATACGAAGCTCTGTTGCATGGTCTTCGGATGGCAGTCTCCATGGGCATTCAATGCCTGGAGGTGCGGGGGGATTCGAACCTCGCAATATCCCAAATAAATGGAGACTTTGACGCCAAGGATCCGAAAATGGGGGCCTATCGAAACGTCGTCCTAAAAATGTCAGCTCGGTTCGAGGGGCTAGAATTTCACCATGTGGCTCGGGAAAACAATCAGGCGGCGGATATCCTCGCCCGCATCGGCGCAATACATGATGCGCCCCCCCCCCCCCCCCCAACATATTTTTGGAAAGGCTGTTCAAGCCATCCGTAGTATGGGAAGGGGACACCGGTAACAACAGTCCAGACCCGGCCAAAATACCCGATACCGAACTCTCTGACACAATCGGAGGCTCCGCCACCGAAATAACACCTTCAGCCCACGAAATAATGGCCACTATTGCCCCGTGGACAGAACCATTCCTGGCCTACCTAACTAGACAGGAACTTACGGAGGACCAAAATGAGGCACGCTGCATAGTGCGGCGATCCAAGGCCTACAGGGTCCATGAGGGAGAATTGGACAAAAAAATCACTACCGGAGTCCTTCAAAGGTGCATCTCCAAAGAGGAAGGGCGGAATCTTTTGGCAGAAATTCACGTCGGACTCGGCGGTCATCACGCCGCAGCCTGGGCTCTTGTAAGCAAGGCCTTCCGTACAGGATTCTATTGGCCAACGGCCCGGGCAGATGCACATGACTTGGTCCAACGCTGCGCCGGTTGCCAGCTCTTTGCAAATCAAAGCGACATGCCACCCACCGCCCTCCAAACAATCCCCATTACATGGCCCTTTGCGGTCCGGGGGCTTGACATGGTTGGACACCTTAAAGGGGGAACCCACAAGAAAAAATACTTATTGGTCATGGTGGATAAACTCACCAAATGGATAGAGGCCAAACCTGTTAAAACAGCCGAATCCGGACCGGTGATAGACTTCATATCCGGGGTTGTACACCGCTATGGCGTCCCCCACAGCATCATCACTATTAATGGCACAAACTTCACAGCCCACGAGGTAAAACTCTCGTGCAGCAAAATGGGCATCAAGCTCGATTATGCTTCAGTCTATCACCCACAAACCAACGGTCAAGTTGAGCGAGCAAACGGTCTTATAATGAGCGGCATTAAACCCAGATTAGTGCGCTCCTTAATAGAGTCTAACACGAACTGGGTAGAGGAGCTCGACTCCGTACTCTGGGGGCTGCGGACCACGCCGAATCGTAGTATCGGATATACACCCTTCTTTATGGTGTACAGCGCAGAGGCAGTCTTGCCCTGTGACATAATTCATGACTCACCTCGAGTGCGCATGTAAGAAGAAAGAGAAGCCGAGCTCGATCGGCAGGAAAGTTTGGACACCCTGGAGGAGGAGCGCGACATAGCCAAAGCCCGTTCCGCATTTTATCAGCAACAGGCTCGCAGATGCCAAAGCAAAGAAGTACGGGCCAAAACTTATAATGTTGGCGAACTACTTCTACGCCTGCCGGATAAGAAAAAGAACAAGCTCGAGCCCAAATGGGAAGGTCCCTTCATTATTGACCAAGTTCTGACCGGTGGAGCGTACCGACTGTGGGATTCATCGACTAGTCGACTCGAGCCGAACCCATGGAACGCGGCCAGGCTCTGAAGATTCTACGCCTAGCACCGGACTCTATGTTAGTCCCCTCCCTTTGTCCATCTTCTGCATATACATTATCTGTCTTGTTTCTCTTTCTTTCTTTCTTTTATTATTTCTCTAGGCCTTCAAGGGTCACCTTGTGCCTCACTTGCACATTACAGATGCGCTAGCCGCACTCTTCATACCTGGGGGCTTCTTTCACAGAAGATTAAATTATTTATCTGGGCCTCATGCCCCACACATGCGTTATACTCCAATGACTTATGTTTTGGCTAAGCTGGATTGTCTGGCTCTTGTATTTATGCCCTACATTCCCATTAATTCGGCTAGGGCATAAGGGGAGAACCTCTGCAATTGTTAATGTCGGGTCAGCCGGATGTGTACCTCAGACTGGGTGAGCCAAAAGCAACGTTCTTAAGGGAATATTCGGTCGGTGAACAAAAGATGATTTTTATTTATTGTCCATATCTGCCCCCAGATGTTTTTCCTGTGTTTCCTATCGCAGTCCGGACATGCACTTTAGGGCATGCCTACCCAGGGAAAGGAACCCTTAACGGAACTATTCTCCCTGGAAGATGTTTGTTACTGCCCATGTAATATAACATAACTAGTTGGGCACTTGTCTGATAAAGCACTAATGACCCCTACGCCTGGTCTCCACGCATACCCTGGTTCTTATATAACTGAGTGGGTATTCGGATACACTCCGGACTATTGGGCCCGGAGGTTGAAGCGAAAAGGTCCGCAACGACAAATGATCTATAATCCAGCTAGAAGGCATTATACATGTCACTTTAATTACATAGTCATGCAGACTGACTAAATTCCTCTTCTATACCATCCAACAGGCGGTCTAGCTTACAATCCTGTTGAGAATACTTTGCAGCTAATTCTACTTGCCCATAAACAAAGCTAACGGGGATCTCTTTTCCGTCGGGCCCCACAGGTCTGACCTCGGCCATGTGATTTGGGTCTGCCTTGGTATACCGCGTCTTCACCATGGCCCAGGCTTCTCTGGCACCCTGTCGGCAGGCTGATATCTTCCATAATCGAAAGCGCCGCCGTGCTCCCTTGAGCTCCTCCGCAAGCTCGGCAACGCCCTCTGGCAGGGAGACGGACGGCCACAAGGCATGGGCAACACCCTGCATCACCTGCCGAACTTGTTCATGCAGATGTGACAGCTCGGACAGAAGATCACCCACAGACCCGGGCATTTCCTCTGTGGGACGACCTGTCAGCATACCTACAGACATAACGCTGTTAGTCGGCTTCTTCGCCGAACTCCTTTAAAAGGATTCGTTCAAGCACTTACTGAAAATGCCGCGCCGAAGCCGCTTATTCTCCTTCTCGGAGTCTGCAAGCTGGCCCCGAACGTCTTTTAGTTCCACGCTCAGCTTAATATTGGCATCTTGGAGATTGTTTTTCTCCAGCCTAACCTCAATCAGCACGCGTTTGCCAGCCTCTAGCTATCGCATAACATGCTGGTCCTCCGGATTCTCTCCGGATTCATCTGCAACATCTGTTGTTAGATCTGCAGCCATGCCGCATGTTATATGGCAACCATCATTCTTTAAAGTAAATGTTACCAGCAGGTGACTTTTTCGGTTCCTGCAATGCAGCCACAGCAGCCCGCGGTTGGGTCTTGCATTCCTCCGGCTCCTGTGACAGCCTAGTATTTTCTCTGTAAGAACCTGCACAATAAAGATGATCCTTAAATCGGTTCCGCTAACTGTTTCAAGTCTCAGGGGCTACTGATACATCTAAATCGTCAGATTTACTCACCCGTACATGCTTTACATACTGATCCATGGCTCTGGCTAGACCATCTTGAGCAGCATGGAGGTACGCCTCTCCATAATTGAAGGCGTCAAACGCCTCTGCTGGGAAACAAGCGTCACGGAGTATGGCCCGGCGGCACCTATGATTCATGGCGCTTTCCACTTCTGAGTTTGTAGCGGATAATATATCTGCATCCTCTGTAGGGGGGTTATCCGGCGCCTGCCCCATATCGGCTTCTGCCTCCATGTCCGGCGCCTGCCCCATTTCGGCGAGCGTTTTTTCTGTTAAAGAAATGCGGGCGTCATTACATTTTAAGAAAGACGACAACCATGGAGCGGGGTTTTTCTTATAGGGTTTTTATCAGTTATGCCACCGGTTGTGTCCCACTACTCAGTTTTGCCACTAGAAATTTCAACTGCTCAAAAATGCCACTAAACATCATTATTGTGATCTCAAATCTCTTTTTCCATGTTATAATGACATAAATACCTATGAACCAACATGCCAGCTCTCCCTCTATCTCACTACAATAAAGTATGGGGCCCACTTGATCCCAACAGCGTCCTTATTTTCCTGTAAAATTATTTGCTTGGTTACTCCTGACAAGTGGGGTCACACATATCATTGTGAGATAGAGAGAACTAACATGTGGTTCTAGGCTTATTTTTGTCATAGAACATGGTCAACGGGTTTGACATAAAAATAACAATGTCTAATGGCATTTTTGAGGAAACATCTAACAGAACGATGGCATTTTTGAGATATCTAATGGCATTTTTGAGCAAGCATCTCACGGATAGATGGCATTTTTGAGCAGTTGTAACTTCTAATGGCAAAACTGAGTAGTGGGACACAACTAGTGGCATAAATGATAAAAACCCTTTCTTATACCTTTGCGCCGACGTCTCTGTCCTGACCACCTTCCTTTTTGGCCTACCCGGCCTCGGTGCCTCTTGTTGGCGAGTTGTTGTGGGTTCGGCAGGGCGTCCAGAATGCCTTCCCTGTAAAAGATGCCATGTGTATATGGTGGGTGAAGTGCCTAAAAGGGGATCCTAGTTTTGGAGTTGGCATTTTTTGTTTTTCTTACTTGCGATGCAGGGAGCAGTCTGGGATAGTCGGCCGTAATAGCCACCATGGCATCGTCGCAGCTTAACTGATAGAACTGTCGGTCTATCAACTCCACGAATATAACCGAATCTTCTTCAAGTCCAGAGTCGAGGGCCCGATCAGGGTCCTCTGGTTGTGGAGAAGGGCTGCTGACCTCCTTTATGGCTTTTCGCAGTTCCTGCCGCAAAGTGGCAAGGTAAATACTTACAACAAAGAATGCGGGAAAAATGGGAGCAACGAGATATAACTTACTCAGCTTGGAGGATTGTACATGGAGAATCCATCCCGTGGCTTGATGCGGGTGAACTCCTCTTCCTCACCCTTGCACAATTCGGACAGAATCTTCGCTAAGGCGGCAGCATTGTCCGGACCCTTACGCCCGCAGCGGGTGGCGTCATCCGCCCCGTTATAACACCACAAGGGGTGCCCATGATATTGAAGTGGTTGCACTCCCCGCATTATGCAAATTGACATAACCTCAATTACTGTCAATCCTGATCGAGCCAGTGCTTTAATCTGGTTCATCAGATAGAGGACTTCTCCACCTGGGGGCTCCGTGGGCGCAAACTTCGGCGTTTCTTCAGAGGAGCATTGTTGAACTCAGGAAGACCCCGCCGAACAGGGTCCGGAAGGGGGACGTCCTCCATATAAAACCATTCTGAAGGCCAATCTTCGGACGACTTCTTCGGGGTACCGGACAGGTATCCGGTATCGGCGATGCGCCATATTTCGACTCCGCCCACTTGATAAAGTGGCCCCCTCTATGTGCGAGGGACGAGGCAAAATAGCCTTTTCCACAGCTTGAAGTGAGCCTCGCAGCCTAGGAACAACTCGCAGGGAGAAACGTAGCCGGCGATGTGTAGGATGGAGGCGGGGTGAAATTGTGTAATTGGAGGCCATAGAACTCCAGGAGCCCGCGGAGGAATGGATGAATTGGAAATCCGAGTCCTCTTAATAAATAGGGAACAAGGAAGACCCGTTCCCCCATAGAGGGGCAGGGAAAGCTCTCCGCTTGCTCCCCGCCATTGTAGGTGGCGAGCCCGGCTCGAACGGGCACCATATACACCGGAGGGAGAAATTCCTTAGTCTACAGTTCGACTAATCGACTGTGCGGGACTGAACACATTTCCCAATCACCGGGCTTAGGCTACGGGGGCGGGAGGAGGAGCTGCGGAGGTCGGCCATGCCGGAATGGATCTTCCTGAAACGCGCTCTAATGGATTCTCGCTGGGGGAGGATATTATGGATTGGATCTAAGGATCCCCATCCCTTTAATAGACAATTTATTTATCTGGCTAGGGGGTGAATGTAAAAACGCCCTAGCGCCTCATATTCATTCAATGCATGGGAGATAGCCCTTATTGGGCACAGAAGCCAAGAGGTCCAAAAATTTATGGGACCGGACACTACTTTACAAACATTCGGAAGATGGAGAAGAACCCGCCTTGCAATGCCAAAGACAATACCGTGCGCCGGACGCATCGTCATTGAAGCCTGGTTCGGGGGGTACTGAGGGAGTCCTGGATTAGGGAGTCTCCGGACAGCCAGATTATATCCTTTGGCCGGACTATTGGACTACGAAGATACAAGATTGAAGACTTCGTCTCATGTCCGTATGGGACTCTACTTGGCGTGGAAGGCAAGCTAGGCAATACGGATATGTACATCTCCTCCTTTGTAACCGACCTTGTGTAACCCTAGCCCCCTCCGGTGTCTATATAAACCGGAGGGTTTAGGTCCGTAGGACAACATACAATCATACCATAGGCTAGCTTCTAGGGTTTAGCCTCTTCGATCTCGTGGTAGATCAACTCTTGTAATACTCATATCATCAAGAATAAATCAAGCAGGACGTAGGGTTTTACCTCCATCAAGAGGGCCCGAACCTGGGTAAAACATCGTGTCCCCTGCCTCCTCGCGACACGGGCATACCTCGTGGCCTCCTCCTTTATTTCTTGACGTAGGGTCCAAGTCTCTTGGATCATGTTCGGTGAGAAAATCATGTTCCCGAAGGTTTTATTCCGTTTGGACTCCGTTTGATATTCCTTTTCTTCGAAACCCTAAAATAGGCAAAAAAAACTGCAATTCTAGGTTGGGCCTCCGGTTAATAGGTTAGTCCCAAAAATAATATAAAAGTGGATAATAAAGCACAATAATGTCCAAAATAGTAGATAATATAGCATGGAGCAATCAAAAATTATAGATACGTTAGAGACATATCAAAGCATCCCCAAGCTTAATTCCTACTCGTCCTCGAGTAGGTAAATGATAAAAAGAATTTTTTTGATGTGGAGTGCTACTTGGCATAATTTTAATGTAATTCTTCTTAATTGTGGTATGAATATTCAGATCTGAAAGATTCAAGATAAAAGTTCATATTGACATAAAAATAATAATACTTCAAGCATACTAACTGAGCAATTATGTCTTCTCAAAATAACATGGCCAAAGAAAGTTCATCCCCACAAAATCATATAGTTTAGTCATGCTCCATTTTCGTCACACAAGAATGCTCTCATCATGCACAACCCCGATGACAAGCCAAGCAATTGTTTCATACTTTAGTAATCTCAAACTTTATAAACCTTCACGCAATACATGAGCGTGAGCCATGGACATAGCACTATGTGTGGAATAGAATATGACAGGGGTTATGTGGAGAAGACAAAAAAAGAGAAAGTCTCACATCAACGAGGCTAATCAATGGGCTATGGAGATGCCCATCGATTGATGTTAATGCAAGGAGTAGGGATTGCCATGCAACGGATGCACTAGAGCTATAAATGTATGAAAGCTCAATAAAAGAAACTAAGTGGGTGTGCATCCAACTTGCTTGCTCACGAAGACCTAGGGCACTTGAGGAGGCCCATTGTTGGAATATACAAGCCAAGTTCTATAATGAAAATTTCCCACTAGTACATGAAAGTGACAAAACAAAAAAATCTCTATCATGAAGATTATGGTGCTACTTTGAATCACAGGTGTGGCAAATGATAGTAGCATTGTCCCTTTTTTATTTTTTTTTTATTTTTTTTATTTAGCCTTTCTTTTTTCTTTTTTTATTTGGCCTTTGGGGGGGGCAATGCTCTATGAATGATGGTCATCGCACTTCTATTTACTTACAACTCAAGAATTACAACTCAATACTTAGAACAAGATATGACTCTATATGAATGCCTCCGGCAGTGTACCGGGATATGCAATGAACCAAGAGTGAAATGTACGAAAGAATTATGAACGGTGGCTTTGCCACAAATACTATGTCAACTACATGATCATGCTAAGCAATATGACAATGATGAATGTGTCATGATAAACGGAATGGTGGAAAGTTGCATGGCAATATATCTCGGAATGGCTATGGAAATGCCATAATAGGTAGGTATGGTGGCTGTTTTGAGGAAGATATAAGGAGGTTTATGTGTGAAAGAGCGTATCATATGATGGGGTTTGGATGCACCGGCGAAGTTTGCACCAACTCTCAATGTGAGAAAGGGCAATGCACGGTACCGAAGAGGCTAGCAATGATGGAAGGGTGAGAGTGCGTATAATCCCTGGACTCAACATTAGTCATAAAGAACTCACATACTTATTGCAAAAATCTACAAGTCATCAAAAACCAAGCATTATGCGCATGCTCCTAGGGGGATAGATTGGTAGGAAAAGACCATCGCTCGTTCCCGACCGCCACTCAGAAGGAGGACAATCAAAGAACACCTCATGTTTAAAATTTGTTACATAACGTTTACCATATGTGCATGCTACGGGACTTGCAAACTTCAACACAATCATTTATCAAATTCACAACTACTCAACTAGCATGACTTTGATATTATTACCTCCATATCTCAAAACAATCATCAAGCATCAAACTTCTCTTAGTATTCAAAACGCTCATAAGAAAAAAAATACTAATCTTGAATACCTAGCATATTAGGATTATTTAAGCAAATTACCGTGCTATTTAAGACTCTCAAAATAATCAAAGTGAAGCATGAGAGATCAGTAGTTTCTATAAAACAAATCCACCACCGTGCTCTAAAAGATATAAGTGAACTACTAGAGCAAAACTATATAACTCAAAAAGATATAAGTGAAGCACATAGAGTATTCTAACAAATTCAAAATCATGTATGGCTCTCTCAAAAGGTGTGTACAGCAAGGATGATTGTGGTAAACTAAAAAGAAAAGACTCAAATCATACAAGACGCTCCAAGCAAAACACATATCATGTGGTGAATAAAAATATAGCTCCAAGTAAAGTTACCGATAGAAGTAGATGAAAGAGAGGATGCCTTCCGGGGCATCCCCAAGCTTTGGCTTTTAGGTGTCCTTAGATTATCTTTGGGGTGCCATGGGCAACCCCAAGCTTAGGCTCTTGCCACTCCTTGTTCCATAATCCATCAAATCTTTATCCAAAACTTGAAAACTTCACAACACAAAACTTAAAGTAGAAAATCTCGTGAGCTCCGTTAGCGAAAGAAAACAAAAGACCACTTCAAGGTACTGTAATGAACTCATTCTTTATTTATATTGGTGTTAAACCTACTGTATTCCAACTTCTCTATGGTCTATAAACTATTTTACTAGCCATAGATTCATCAAAATAAGCAAACAACACATGAAAAACAGAATCTGTCAAAAACAGAACAGTCTGTAGTAATATGTAGCTAGCGAAAGATATGGAACCCCAAAAATTCTAACATAAATTGCTGGACTTGAGTAATTTATCTATTAATCATATGAAAAAAGAATTAACTAAATATCACTTTCCAAATAAAAATGGCAGCAGTTCTCGTGAGTGCTAAAGTTTCTGTTTTTTTACAGCAAGATATCAAGACTTTCCCCAAGTCTTCCCAATGGTTCTACTTGGCACAAACACTAATTAAACACATAAAACACAACCTAAACATAGGCTAGATAAATTATTTATTACTAAACAGGAGCAAAAAGCAAGGAATAAAAATAAAATTGGGTTGCCTCCCAACAAGCGCTATCGTTTAACGCCCCTAGCTAGGCATAAAAAGCAAGGATAGATCTAGGTATTGCCATCTTTGGTTTTAGGGAAAAAGAGAGCAAACTTGTTATCTATGGAATTAATCTTTCTATTTTGACAAAGTACATTTCCATTAATAGTAGGAGAAAGATTAAGAATGTTGCGGAAATTGGCATCTAGGCTAGCTTTTATCTCTTTAATAGATTCGTTTTGGTAAGAAAGCAAGAGAGATGTGATTTCAGCTTTCTCGTTAATGGAGTGCCCAAATATAGTTTTCATCCTCTCATAGGTATCTATGGGGTCCCCTTCAAGATAATCCCCCTCGAAAATAGAATCTAAAACTTGTTTGAACGAAGCGGGCAGCCCAACATATAAGCTTTTTAAGTAAACCTCAATTTGATATCGGGGTACATAGCTAGCCCGGATCTTTAACAGCCTATCCCAAGCATCTTTCAAAGATTCATCAAGTAAATAACGAAAAATTCCAGAATCATCTTCATCAAAATTACTAAGGTTCTCATTGATAACTCTAGCAAGTTGGTCCATAGCATTCCGATTTATGAGTTTAGATAAGATAGCAGGATTGTCTAAAGCACTAGAACTTGGGAGAGACCCCCAATTCTTTTCGGTTCTGACATGGCGAGGGAAAAGAGAGCGAAAATAGGCAAATAGAGAAAGAGAGGGAGGATAGAGAGAGAGGGCGAATAAAATGGCAAGGGTTAAGTGGGTTATAGGAATACAAGAGGCAAATGGCAAATAATGTAATGCGGGAGATAAGGGTTGTGATGGGTACTTGGTATATTCGCTTTTGTGTAGACTCACCGGCAACGGCTCCATAAATGGCTCGCTGTCGGGAGTCAAATCTTGACTTGCACGAACCTCCCCTGCAACGGCGCCAGAAATTCTGCTTGCTACCTCTTGAGCACTGCGTTGGATTTCCTTGAAGAGGAAAGGATCATGCAGCAAAGTAGCCTAAGTATTTCCCTCAGTTTTTGAGAACCAAGGTATCAATCCAGTAGGAGGCTACGCACGAGTCCCTTGTACCTGCACAAAACAAATAGCTCCTCGCAACCAACGCGATAAGGGGTTGTCAATCCCTTCACGGTCACTTACGAGAGTGAGATCTGATAGATATGATAGAATAATATTTTTGGTGTTTTTGTGATAAAGATGCAAAGTAAAATAAAAGCAAAGTAAAAAAGCAAAGGAAATAACTAAGTATTGGAAGATTAATATGATGAAGATAGACCCGGGGGCCATAGGTTTCACTAGTGGCTTCTCTCAAGAGCATAAGTATTTTACGGTGGGTGTACGAATTACTATTGAGCAATTGAGAGAACTGAGCATAGTTATGAGAATATCTAGGTATGACCATGTATATAGGCATCATGTCCGAGACAAGTAGACTGACTCCTGCCTGCATCTACTACTATTACTCCACTCATCGACCGCTATCCAGCATGCATCTGGAGTATTAAGTTCATGAAAACAGAGTAACGCCATAAGCAAGATGACATGATGTAGAGGGATAAATTCATGCAATATGATAAAAAAACCATCTTGTTATCCTCGATGGCAACAATACAATACGTGCCTTGCTGCCCCTACTGTCACTGGGAAAGGACACCGCAAGATTGAACCCAAAGCTAAGAACTTCTCCCATTGCAATAAAGGTCAATCTAGTAGGCCAAACCAAACTAATAATTCGAAGAGACTTGGAAAGATAACCAATCATACATAAAAGAATTCAGAGAAGATTCAAATATTGTTCATAGATAATCTTGATCATAAACCCACAATTCATCGGTCTCAACAAACACACCGCAAAAAGAAGATTACATCGAATAGATATCCACAAGAGAGGGGGAGATCATTGTATTGAGATCCAAAAAGAGAGAAGAAGCCATCTAGATAATAACTATGGACCCAAAGGTCTGAGGTAAACTACTCACACTTCATCGAAGAGGCTATGGTGTTGATGTGGAAGCCCTCCGTGATGGATGCCCCCTCCAGCGGAGCTCCGGAATAGGCCCCAAGATGGGATCTCGTGGATACAGAAAGTTGCGACGGTGGAATTAGGGATTTGGCTCCGTATCTTATCATTTGGGGGTACGTAGGTATATATAGGAGGAAGGAGTACGTCGGTGGAGCAACAGGGGGCCCACGAGGGTGGAGGGCGCGCCTGGGGGGTAGGCGCGCCCCCTACCTCGTGGCCTCCTCCTTTATTTCTTGATGTAGGATCCAAGTCTCCTGGATCATGTTCAGTGAGAAAATCACGTTCCCGAAGGTTTCATTCCGTTTGGACTCTGTTTGATATTCCTTTTCTTCGAAACCCTAAAATATGCAAAAAAAAAAACAGCAATTCTGGGCTGGGCCTCCGGTTAATAGGTTAGTCCCAAAAATAATATAAAAGTGGATAATAAAGCCCAATAATGTCCAAAACAGTATATAATATAGCTTGGAGCAAAAAAAAAATAGATATGTTGGAGAAGTATCAGGCGATGGAAACCTCTGTGTCTAGCTTCACGCACTGTGCGGGTGCTTCACCAGCCTTGGCGTCGCCACTCCCTCCGATGGTGCGCTTCAGCGGCATCGTCATACACTCCGGAGTCCAGACGTCGGTGACCACTATGGACCGGGGGTGCGGCCGCCAATTATTGTCTGCGGCTCGGGCGCGCAATTAATACGGACCAGTGGGAGCGAGGCAGGCTACGGCCAAAAGTTGTCTTGCCTCCTGATGAGCCTGTGCGGCGGACGTCTTCCATTCCTACCATTATTTCACACAGCTACTTGCACGCCTCCCCGTGAATACACACACATGCACGCATGTGTCGGTGTACAAAAGTAGGGGCTCTCCTTTTGATCCCTTTACTTGTGCACGGGCGGTCAGAGGCACGCGCCACGGCCACACTTAGCAGGGCAGAGGAGGGAGGCCGGAGAGAAGCCGAAGCACAAAACAACCAAGGCGACGCCAAGACCAGAAGCGCAGGAGGGCAAGAGGGCGAGGTGGGCTCCCTCGGCAAGGTCCTTGCCGAGGCGGGCCCCGCAGCCCCGGCAAGAGCCTTGCCGGGGCAACTTGCCCGACGCCAACAGAGCGAGCCACCCTTAAGCCCAAAGGTTCCGAACACCGTCAACAAGTACATTGGGACCAGGGCTCGGGAGGCGCCTCTGTGGTGGCATGCAAATCTTCGTCAAGATCATAAACACAGGATCGGATGAGGATTAGAAGACGGTGACCCTCGGCGGGATCCTAGCCTAGGAAATCCACAAGACCCCTGGCAGGACCCTTGCCAAGGATGACAGCAACGCCATGGCAAGACCCTTGCCGGGCCCCCGGCAAGGCCCTTTCCGAGGGCATCAGCAGAGCCACTGCCAGACCCGCACCAGCCAAGATTCCGCCGTCGTTCGCATGCAGCTGCCAACCCAACCAGCTGGGCAAGCACCTGCGTGGCGGCATGCAGATCTTCATGAAGGCCCTACCACCGCGCCACCTCATATGCCTGCATGCCTACATGGCGATGCATGCATCGTTGGTCTGGGCATGTGTCGAAGCGAGGCGAAGCGGCGACGGACGGTACGGGCCTCGTTCCCATCCCTGATAAAGCTAATGGACACCTACATAGTGCTTTTAATGCACTTTGTCCCGTAATGCCGTGCGATAAGCTCGCGCACTGTAGGCCTTTCCGCCTCCTGTGTGCCACTATGGCAGCCCCTTTTTCCTATAAAAGGAGGCCTAAGGCGACCAGGAGACGGATTCGGCCTTTTTGAACTGCACAACCATCGTAGCTAGTTCAAGAGGCTCAAGAACACCCAATACATCCACCAAAGCAGGAAAAGGGTTTTACGCATCCTCGCGGCCCGAACCTGGGTAAACGACCCGTGTGCTAGCTCCTAAACCTGCTCTTCTCACGACCCCACGCCCACCGACCATAGAAGGGATCCTGGTGATCCCATAGGTGTCGTTCTCGCCAACATCTTTGGCGCGCCAGGTAGGGGGGCCGTAGTTGTGAGAATCTCGTCTAGCAGTTAGCCTAGCAGTTCTTCGTCGTCATGGCTCCCAACAAGAAGGCGGCCACGGTGGTCAGTTTGTCGGGAGCCGGATGGCCCGTACCAGTGCGGGCGAGCAGCACACCGGTCGCGGACAGAACCCGAGGCGCGACCCGGGAGCACCAACATCGCTCTAGCAGTCAGAGCTTGGCTAGCGGTGTCATTAATGCGCAAGGCGACGGGCCACACGCTGCGAAATCTAGAGATGGAGCTGGGCCCCCCGCAGACGGCGCGGGACACTATGGGGGCGTCGCCGTACCACCTGCGGGCGGCGCAGTGACCTCCAAGACGCCCACTCCTGTGCCCACAACGCGCTCTTCCCAGGTTGTGCGCGACGAGCAGCGTCACCACACCGGTGACCCTGGATGTCACCGTGGGAAGAGTCATGTGCGTCATCCGCGGGACGAAGGAGGCCAGCATGCCTGCCGAAGTGCTGGCGAGGATGGCGCATAGCCGTTGGGCCGTGACAGAGCTCCTTCTAACATGGTTAGAAGTCAAAGCGCGCCACGGTCCATGCAGCTTTCGCCGCCACCCACGCCAGCAGAAGCCTTGGCGCGCGCGCAGCTACTCCTCGACTTCCCTCCCGCCGCGGAGAAGCTCGATGAGTGGAGAGCCACTATCCGGAGCCTCATCGGCGTCACCAACAAAGACGAGCCATGGCTAGCAGGGCCCTCAGGCCGGCGCTCCATTGAGCCACTGCATGCCGGCGGTGGAGGGGCCGGAGGCGCCACGGCCAAGGTGCACTCTCCTTCTCCATGCCAACCACCGCGGCTGTCGGTCCGTCGTGATGACGCTTGTGATGACATTTCCATAGCGTCGTCCGACCCATGGACCCGCCGCGACCAACGCCAGGTTCTTCAGGAGTGAGCCCATGAAGACGCTCGAACCACCATCGAGCGCCGGCGCGATACGCGCCACCAGTCAGACAGGTGGGCAGGGCCCGCTATGGACCACCCAGCACCGGGAGGCTCCAGTGGGTTGCCCAACCTTTACCCGTGGGCTGCGGCAGTTCTAGTGGCCGTCCCACCGCACGTTCAAGCCCGACGTCGGCAAGAAGTACGACGGCAAGACCCACCTGTCAGAGTTCCTCGGCATCTACACCATCGCGATGCAAGCCGCTGGAGCTCGTGACGACAAGGTGCTTGCCAATTACTTCCCGTTGGCCTTGAAACCCAATGTCATGTCTTGGTTGATGCACTTGCCGGCGGATTCCATTTCTTCTTGGTCAGATCTTTTCCACGAGTTCGGTGGTACCTTCACTTGAGGCCACCAAGCTCATGGCCAGGCGAGTGATTTGCATATCATTCCCCAGAAGGAAGGTGAAAACATGCGCAAGTACATACAGAGGTTCAGCCGAGTGCAATACAACATCCCAGATGTTCATATTGCCATCGTGATCAGCGCATGCCATCAGAATGTGTGTAACCGCAAGATGCATGAAGAGCTGGCAAAGAACAAGGTCAAGGACATGGCCGAACTTTACGTTCTGGACGATATATGCGCCCGGGCTGAAGAGGGAAGGAAGTACCCCGGCGAAGATGCCAGTGCGGAAACCGACTCTACTGACGAAGATACCGCCGCCCCGATGAAGAAGGGCCGACGTCGCAACAGGAAACGCAAGGACAAGACCGTGCTTGCCGTCAAGGGATCCGGCGACACCAGTGTCGCCAAGAAGGCCAAGTCAGACGACCCCGAAAAGGAGATTGCCGGGTGCGCCCCTTGCCGGGTCTTGGCGGCTGCCGACAAGCCAGGGAGCTCCGACAAGCAGTACTGCAAGATCCACCGCACCAAGGGCCACGACCTCCAGAACTGCCGACAAGTTGAGCTGCTTGCTGAAAAGCAAAAGGCCGAATATGAGAGGCGGTACAAGGGGAAGGGGCGGGATGGTGCCGAAGGATCCGCCAAGAAGCGTGGCGACCAAGAAGGTTATCGCAGCAAGGATAACCAGCAAGAGAGGCCTGTTCGGGGCCGCGACAAGAAGCAGGAAGACGATGATCATGATGAGGACGACGAGTCCGATGAGCATGGGTTCCAGAAGGCTATGGAGGCCATGTGCGTCGATGGTGGCGCCTCACTACACACTTCTCACCGCCAGCTAAAGCAGTGGGTGTGTGAGATTACAGCAGCAGAGCCATGGTTCGATGCTCAGAAGCCACTGAAGTGGTCCAACACGCCCCTCATCTTTGACGCCGAGGACCACCCTGACCGCACAACTGCGGTCGGGTGTTTGCCGTTGTTGGTCTCACCAATGATACGCAACCTCAAGGTGAACAAGATGTTGGTTGACAGCGGGGCCGGCCTGAACTTGATCTCACCCATCATGATCAAAAGGCTGCAAAATCCTGATAGAGACCTTGAGGAAATGTGTACGTTTCAAGGGGTCAGTCCGGGAAGGAGCCAGCCAAAGGGGAAGGTCACATTGCTCGTGATGTTTGGAGGTGAGTTGAACTACAGGACAGAGAGGATCGTCTTCGATGTGGCCGAGATCCCCTTGCCCAAGTTCATGGCGGCGGCGCACTACGCCTAAGATACGCCGAAGATGCCTGGGCCGATGACCATCATCACTGTCGCCTCCGACAAGAAGGATGCGCTGATCTCCGCTGACCAACTCTATCGAGAAGCAGTTGCAGCAGCTACCGCCAAGGCACTGGCTCCTGCCGTTGAGGCCCTGGGAGGGAAGAAGAAGACCGGCAAGACCTCTCGCACCCACTCTAGCAAGCGCACCTCTTCGGAGTGTTGTGCTACCGTCGAGGACGTGCCCGAGAGCTCTACCGGCAAGAGCAAGAAATCCAGAGCTGCACCACCAGAGACGAAGAGGGTGTCCGTCAAGGAGGATGGCACGGGAGGGGCTTTCACCATAAGCTCCACCCTCGACAGCAAATAGGAAAGCGCGCTCGTCGCTTTCCTGTGAGAGAATGTCGATGTGTTTGCGCGGCAAGCATCCGACATCCCCGGTGTTCCCAGGGAAGTGATTGAGCACCACATTGCTGTTTGTCCCCATGCGTGACCCATTAAGCAGAAGGTCAGGAAGCAAGCTATGGAACGACAGGAGTTCATCACAGAGGAGATCGGGAAATTGGAAGCGGCAGGTTTGGTGAGAGGAGTGCTCCATCCTACATGGTTGGCCAATCCAGTGGTGGTGCGCAAGGCAAATGGGAAGTGGAGGTTGTGTATTGACTACACAGATGTCAATAAGGCTTGTCCTAAGGACCCATTCCCATTGCCGCGCATCGACTAGATTGTTGACTCCACGGTCGGGTGTGATCTGTTGTCATTCCTTAACGCCTACTCGGGATACCACCAGATCTTCATGGCAAGAGAAGATGAAGAGAAGACAGCCTTTATCACCCCATGTGGTACGTATTGCTTTTTACGGATGCCTTTCGGGTTGAAGAGTGCTGGCTCGATGTTTGCAAGGGCGGTCCAGATTGGTTTGAGCCCCAGCTATATAGAAATATGGAAGCTTAGATGGATGACATAGTGTTCAAACCAAGGACAAGGCGACCCTTGTACAAGACCTAGAAGAGACGTTTGCCAACCTATGCAAGATCAACCTCAAGTTGAACCTTGAGAAGTGTGTCTTTGGCATCCCATCAGGAAAACTTCTCGGGTTCTTTGTATTGCAGCGTGGGATCAAGGCAAACCCAGACAAGATCAAGGCTATTGAGCAGATTGAGGCACCCAAGCAGATCAAGGATGTGCACCGGCTCACTGGCTGCGTTGCCGCCATGAGCAGGTTCATCTCCATGTCCGCTGAGCGTGCCCTTCCCTTTTTCAAAATCTTGAAGAAGGCAGGCCCAATGGAGTGGACCCTAGAGGCCGAGGTGGCGTTGCAGGATCTGAAGAAATACCTTTCCTCTATGCCAATACTGGTTGCGCCTAAACCGCAAGAGTCGTTGCTCCTGTATCTGGCAGCAACGAATCAAGTGGTCAGTGCCGCACTAGTGGTGCAGAGGGAGGTCGACGAAGAGGCAGTGGCGGCGGCAGGACCGGCGGATGGCAAGTCGGAGATTCCCCCGGCTGAGCCTGGTGCCGGCAAGGCAGGGCCCCCGGCAGAGTCTGACGCCATCGGGGCAGGGCCCGTGCAGCTAAGTGAAGAGGTGCAGAAGAAGAAGATGATACAGCACCCGGTTTACTTTGTCAGCTCCCTCTTGCAGGGGGCAGGTCAAGGTACTCCGGAGTGCAGAAATTGCTCTTCGGTCTCCTTATGGCCTCGAGGAAGCTGCATCATTACTTCCAAGCCCATGAGATCACTGTCGTCACCCGCCTCCCGTTGCAACGGATACTGAACAACCCAGATCAACCGGAAGGATTGTGGAGTGGGCCTTAGAGTTGCCAAGCTTTGGGTTGAAGTTTGAAAGCACTTTGACAATCCAGAGCAGAGTCTTGGCGGAGTTCATTGTAGAATGGACCTCAATGCCCGACGAGGAAATCTAGCAGACCGCTCTCCCCGGCAAGGAAGCAAGTCGCGACTGGATCATGTACTTTGACGGGGCTTTCTCGCTGCAAGGCGCCGGTGCTGGTGTGCTGCTTGTCTCACCCACTAGAGAACACCTCAAGTATGTGATCCAAATGCACTTTCCTAGGGAGATGTCCACAAACAACACTACTGAGTACGAGGGGCTGTTTGCCGGTCTCAAGATCGCGGCAGACCTCGGGGTGAAGAATCTCATCGTCAGGGGTGATTCGTAGCTTGTCGTCATGCAAGTCAACAAAGATTACTAGAATCCGTTGATGGAGGCCTACGTAAATGAGGTGAGGAAGCTGGAGGAGCGCCTCGACGGTATTCAATCGGAAAACGACATCACTGACTACTTGTCAAAGCGTGATGCATTTAAGCTACATGTGGAACCAGGTACCTTTTTGCTTCGGTTAACTCAACCATCCGTCGAACTTTCAACGGAGCAGAACAAGCGGAGGAAATCGGGCCCCGGCAAGTACTTTCCCGCCGAGCCCCTAGGGGCCACTGGCAAGGGTGTTGCTGAAAGTGCTAGTGATTGACTAGAGGGGGGGTGAATAGGCGATTTTTAGGAAAGTCTTCAAAACATGGAAGTTTCGAAGACAAACGGTAGAAATAAACCTAGTACCAAGCAGCGGAAGGTAGACTACACTAGGCAAACCATAGTCAAGTATTCAATGGAGTGAAAGGACAATGACTAATAGCAGCTAGGCAGTAAAGATCAGGTACGAAGATATTGTGAAGCCAATCAGAACAAGCAGTCACTCCATGAACCCAAAAGATAAAGCAATCATGCAATGACTTCACAAGGACCAACAGTAAGTAAAGGGAAGGGAAGGATGAAACCAGTGACTCGTTGAAGACAATGATTTGTTGGACCAGTTCCAGTTGCTGTGACAACTGTATGTCTGGTTAGGGAGGCTGAGATTCAACTTAGAAGACCTCGTCTTCACCTTATTCCCCTTGAGCTAAGGACACCCAGTCCTCGCCCAATCACTCTGCTAAGTCTTCAAGGTAGACTTCCAAACCTTCAGAAACTTCGTTCACCGGCGATCCACAATGACTCTTAGATGCTCAAAACGCGACGCCTAACCGGTTGGAGGATTCATAGTCCTCAAGTGTAATAAGTCTTCAGATCACACAGACGGGAAGACTTAAGTGATGCCTAACACTCTTTCGCTCTAGGTGTTTAGGGCTTTATCCTCACAAGGAATTCTCTCTCAAAGGCTTCGAGGTGGGTTGCTCTCAAATGACAAAAGCCGTGCACTAACTCTGAGCAGCCAACCGTTTATGGTTGTAGGGGGTGGGCTATTTATAGCCACTAGGCAACTCGACCTGATTTGTCTGAAATGACCCTTGGTCACTAAGGAACTGACACGTGTTCCAACGGTGAGATTTCAAATACACACGGCAACTTTACTTGAGCTACAAGCAAAGCTGACTTATCCAACTCTGGACAAGATTTTCTCTCATAGTCTTCACTCAAAGACATAGGATTTTGGTTACGCATCACTTCAGTCATTCTGACTGGTTCACTTGGACCCCACTTAACAGTACGGTGGTTCTTATGACTCAACAAAGAAGAAAAAGAACGACGAAAGAACTAAGTCTTCGCGCTCCATAGTCTTCATGCGATGTCTTCTCTTGTCATGGTCTTCAATGTGAATGTCTTCACATACCACCTTTGACTTCAATGTCTTCTTACATTTTTAGGGTTCATCTCTGGTAGAAAAACCGAATCAATGAGGAACTTCTACCTGTGTTATCCTGCAATTCTCACAAACACATTAGTCCCTCAACTAGGTTTGTCGTCAATACTCCAAAACCAACTAGGGGTGGCACTAGATGCACTTACAATCTCCCCCTTTTTGGTGATTGATGACAAACTAGTTGAAGTTTTCAACGGGGAATAAAATATGTGAAATTGTAAAGGATAGGGGATTGTCATCATAAGTGGCAAAGGCTCCCCCTGAAGATGTGCATATGAGTAATTTGCTTTTGGTATGCAAATGCACATGGCAGGTTGTACTTGTGGAGATCCTCTTCAACTTATGATGACAATTCATCATGCAAGAAAAGTATGTGAAGATAATGACATGCATAATGAAAAATGGACGTCTGCAAAATGATCTAAGTGCAGAATTTATCGTCGCACATGCGGAATTTATCATCGCATCACAGAATAGCAAATAAGTAGCAGACGACCATCGAGTTTAAGTGTTACGACTCAAAGAACCAAATGTATCGAAAACGAGAGTTGTAAGCACTTGGCAAAAGTAGCAAAAAGTAAAGCAACCACCCATATGGACCCACTTGAAGATTATCAACTCATATGCTTCTCCCCCTTTTGTTAGTGAGGACCAAAAAGGTTTGAAGACATAGAGCGCCTACTCATTCCCATGAGGTGCAGGCGAGGCAGCAGGGTCGTCGGTGAGATCCGGTGGTGCAGAGGAACTTGGTGCAGTGTCGTCACGCACTGAAGTTGGAGGAGGTGAAGTTGCATCATCTTGGTCATCGATGACTCTGGCATTTATGGTCGCAGCTGAGGACGAGTATTCAGAGTCTTCAAGTGAGGGAGTCTAACGCAAGTGAGCATTTTTGGGAGGAGTTGAGTCAAACTTGAAGCGTTCGGTGAAGCCATCGTCGTGCAGATCAGCTTCAGCACTCAATAGGGTCAAACTCTTCCACGACGTCCGACAGGTTTCATGAGTGACAAAGGCATTCTTGGTGGCAAAATTGCGAATGCGGTTGACATCCACCAAGAGGCTTTGCATCTGACGCTTAAGTCAGTCGTGATGTTTGTCCTGTTTCTGATGCAGCGCGACGAGAAGCTCTCGGTCATTGAGGACACGAGATCGTCTTTGAGGCCTTTGCGCAATGGTGCTACCAGTGGCATCAGTTTGAGCACGAGGGGCACGTGTGTTTCCAGCAAGGGGATAAACACGAGACACTGCTAGAATTCCTTCAATGGGTTGGGTGAAGCTTTGGTGATCAGCATTGTGAAGATAAAGGGGATCCTTAGTAGGCTCTGGGTAAATGGCTTCAACTGACAAATCAACCTCGGGCAAGAATATAAGATGATTGCGCACAGACGGCTGATAGTTGAAGGCTGAGTGACGCTTGATCAGACGCATGACCGATGGAGCATAGAATTTCAACCCAAAGATGTCGGAGCCAGATGCAGCCAACTGCCTGATGAAGGAGTCTTGAGCATTGAAGCTGGTGCCATTGAAGATATAGAAAACCAAAGTCTTCATTGCTCCTTCAAGCTTCGCTGCAGATGAGTGTCCTTTGACAGGCCATAGAGTCTTCCTGATGATGTGGTAAATGGTGTGAGGCAGGTACTCTAGGTCTTCAACAAAGAACTCAGATGGGTATTCAGCGTCGTGAGTCAGAGGCTTCATCATGCTCAACATTTGACTCATGTTGGGTTCTGGCTTCTGAAAGATGCTTTCCAAGGCATTTTGATTTTGTTGACAACCTGGTTCATAGTATTCATCAGGAGTGCGCAGGCCTGCGAGCTCAATGATATCAAGAGCTTTAGCTTCATGATGGACATTGCCTGTCATCCACTCAAGGACCCAAGTCTTCGGATCCCTGTTGTAGCCTCGAATATGAAGAGTGGCATAGAATTGAAGCAGCAATTCTTCATTCGAGTGCTCCTTGTCAGTGATGAACTGCAACAGACCAGCATCTCTGAAACAGTCCAATGCTTCTTCGAGGCAGGGCAGACCAGCTATAGCTTCAGAGTCGAGGTGCATATGTGGAAATATGCGCCCTTGATTGTATAGGACACAGGAATAGTAGCTGCGCTGCTGATAGCTCCAGAACCAATCTGAGGAAATGCGCCGTCTGTATAAGGATTCTTGGAGCTGTTGAACAAGGTATTATGTGCCACGAAGCCATTCACATTGAAGACCCCAGGTGAAGTGGCAGTGCCTGGGAAACGTGGAGGTCTTGGCTTGGGCTTTTGGACTTGAGGCATGTGCTCGACGTGGTACTCAAATTGTGGACCAGCAGCAGGCGGAGGAGTCAGAATGGGCCATCGAACCATAACTAGCTGACCACGATCAAATGCGAGCTCCATTGTGTGAGGTCTTGGAGGGGGAACAGGGGCATTGGCATTGTCTTCATGGGCTTCAGGGGCCACATGTGCTTCGGGTACTTGGACCTTAGGTGCTGCAGCATTGACTTCAGGTGTTGCAGCATTGACTTCTGGTGCCTCATTGGTTTCTGGTGCCTCATTGGCTTCTGGCGCCTCATTGGCTTCCAGCACCATATTGGCGTCAATCATGACAACGTCATTGGCGTTAGCAGTGATGTTGGTGGTTACTTCAGGGTTGTTAACCTCCACTTCAGAAGCTGGAGGGTCGGTCACATTCTCCTCGAGAACAACATCTTGGTGAGACGGGGGTGTAGCAACTCTTGTGTCTCTTGGGGCTTCTTCTTCATCTTCTTCTTCATCGGCTGATGCAGCTGGAATGTCTTCAGCCATTTTGGCTTCGGGTTCAGACACGTGCATTGTGGGAGTGACTTGGGGCCTTCGTTCTTTGTGAAGCCTGCTTAATGCGGGCGACGCTTGTGGAGATGGAGTGTGCTGGGCCACAAAGTCATCATCATCTTGCACTGTTGGGGTAGCTTGCGGTTGGCGAGAGCTTGGAGTGTCTTGTCTCTGTGGGTGATCATCCCACGATGCATCCTGAGCAGTTGGCGTCAGAGACGGCCAATGCTGATGAGTTCGCTGTGCGTAAGCACAGGGGATGATACAAATTGGTGCTCGATCTGAGGAAGGACTTCATCATGTTCAACATTGTCATGGTGACCAATGTCTTCAGCAATGGTGGGGTCAACTGCTGGAATGTCTTCAGCTTTAGGAGCCTTTGTGGAAGCAGGCTCATGAATTACCATCCGTCGTTCTTGATGCGAAGAGGCAGGATGAGCAACCGAGATGGGCTCAACAATAAGGGGCTATGTGGGAGCAGCCCGATCATTCTTGGTTTTGTGCTTCTTCTTGGAGGGACCGACATCAGAAGCTTCAAGATGTTTCCTCTTTCTGGCTTCAGCCTCGGCAGCCCTTGTCTTCTTTAATTCTGAAGCCACTTTGGGGACCTTAGGCTTTGAGCCTGTCATACTGGTTGGGAAGACAATGGGATGTGCTTCCTGCCTTGTTGCTTCGGGTTCGTCCACAGCTGGCTTCTTCTTCTTCTTTGCAGCCATCCTAGGATCGATGCCAGGACGCCCAAGAGCCTTGCGCTTTTCAGCTTCATTGTAGGCTTGCACGCACTTGTCAGCCAGAATCTTCATGCGCTCACGAGAACCTTTAGCTTCTTCGCGTTTCTTGAGAAAGGCTTCCTTGAGCTCGTGCAGCATAGTCTTGAAGCTCTTGACATCTTGCACGCTGAGCTTTTCCATGTGCTGCTTGAACTGAGCTTTCTCATAGTCGATCTTTTGCTTCAGTTCAACGATGCGTTGAGCTAGAGCTAGCTCAGAAGCAATGGCGCCAGTGAAAGCGACGCTGAGGCCAATTGGAAGTTGCTGATCATCAAAGCTGAGATTGGAGGTTTCAAACCACTCATCAATGAAGTTGTGAAGGATTTCTACGTCAAAGAGAGGCAACTCATTGAAGATTTCTGCTTCTTCTTTGCTCTTGATCAGTTGCTCAAGAGCATCATCTACAAGATCTTCATCGCTGGACAGATCAATGGCGTCGTTGCGCAGAATAGCAGCAGCAGTCAGTTCTTGGCTGGTGGGTTGCAAGGGCATCTTTACTCTCGAGGGCTTGGAGATGCGTGACAAATCTTCAAACTGCACACTGTGTTCAGGAGGTGAAGTGGCCAGAGGCTTCGCCTGTAAGACCTTTGGTGTAGGAGCAGGCTTTGAAGCTTTAGGCTTCTTCAGTTTCTTTGGCTTCGGTGGTGCAGGCGCTTCATCAGATTCAGGGTCATCTGTAGGCTCATCCACGGCTGTCCCTTGAACCATGATATGAGTGATGAGACCTTCCAGGTTGTAGAAGGGCCCAACAAGATTGGGTTCAGCTTCGCGTGTGCCATCAGCATGAGGAGCAGAGGGGCCTGGATTGAAGTCTAAGCCTTGTGACTTCTTGTTCTGTTTGACCGAGTTCCTGGAAAACTAAAGGTTGTGCTTGAACAGATTATCATCACGGCACCACAGTAATGAAGATGGGTCTGCATCCGCAGGCTGCGGTCCACAGACCATGCAAGGATAGAAGCCTTTTTCAATGGCTTTAGCTCTGGACTTGGGTTGAAGATTTCTGTATAGAATGTCTCCCCATGGTCGTTTGATGGCATTCTTCTCAGCATACTCCTGGGTCACGAACCTGTACTTGAACCACTGTTCTGCCCAATATCTTCGAATCCATTGGATTCGAGTTTTTCGCTGATTGTAGTCCTCCTCTGGATCTGTCTTGTACAACTCATAGAGGTCAGGAGGCAAATCTCTTGAGGTGTTGCCACGATGCTGTCTGCCACCCTTTCTTGTAGGTTTCTCTGGTGCCATGAAGCTTAAACTGAAGGGCTTCAACACGTTTAAAGGCTTCAAAGACTTTCGCTTTCTGGTCAAACAGGAACTGGCTTCGGGAGAGTTAATGTGATGCTGTAAGAATTCTGCAAACGAATGCAGACTATGAGAACCAAGGGACTCTCCCACGGACATGTACTTGTGACAGCATTAAGGTGCGAGGGAAGGGGAAGAGGTCATATGCATTCTCAGAAGATTTTGAAGATAAATCAGTTTAGAAGACATTGACCTCATAGTGCGAAGACATTCACTCATAGATAGAGAGTTGGTTCCAGATTTGTACGAATCCACGAATAAGTACAAGTGAGGAATCTAACTACTTTGTGAAGCATAAGTGAACATACTAGGCATATGATGAGATGCAGTATGAAATAGATCCAACTTGTGTGAATAGAAACTGCTTGTGGTAGAAAGTGATGAATCTATAGGATCAAAGGGGCCGTAAAAAGGAAGTTTTATTTACCACACGAAGAACTGCTAGACGGAGTGGGAGAGGAGGCCGAGCAGTTCGATCGTCCGTGCCCTAACTTGGCGACGGAGGACACCTACGGCGACGGCGGAGAAGACGATGTCCGCGGCCGGCGTGAAGACGGCGTCGGTGAGGTCGCAGCAGCTAAGCGCTTCGTCACTGGCGTCGTCGAGGGCTAGCAGTGGCGCTAGGGTTTGTGCGAGAGTGGAAGAAAGGATAATGACTATGGTGAGGCGTGTATTTATAGGGACAGGGACGTCACAATGTTATTACACAGGTGCCCCTGGCGATTCACATCTGAAGGACGCGTGGCCATCATGCAACATATCGGAGGTTGTTCCATGTTCCCATGCACGCCTGGATTGTCGGGTGGTCGTTCCCACTTCTCCGGGTTTTAGGTGAAGGAATTAGCATTGAAAACGGACTTAATGTTTGTCTCTGTATCTTCTGCTGACTAGGACGCAGAGAAGACATTCGACAGTTTCAATAGAATGCATATGATTTGGACAGATAGAGTTTGAGATAGAAAGCATAGAGAGATTAGGGTCCGATCACATTCACTTAGTTCAAAAGATTCAACAAGGAAGACATAGCTATATGTGAATGTTGTAGAGGACAGAACACTAGTATGTATATATCAGAAGACAATCAAGTCAACGTAGTGAAGATAATCATGAAGACAAGTTGAAAATGAGGACAAACAAAATGTGAAGACATAGCACACGTAACGCCATGGGTAAAACACTTCAAACAGAAGAATTTGGTGGTGGCGTTACCCACCGTATAGGAAGTATTAGACCCAGACACGGCGCACAATTATCATGGCGCTCCGAAGTCAAATTCCATGTTACTGTATTCACACTCAGAATGTAAGTCTTCATTGATTGAAGATATACTTTACTTCATGTGTTGCGCATCTAAGTCATCAACATGCATAAGTGTTACGATGTGTGCCTGATCACATGACATTTGAGGATTCCAAGATATTCAGCTCACACCGTAACTTGCAAAACATCTTCTCATCCAAGGGCTTGGTGAAGATATCTGCCAATTGCTCTTCAGTGTTGACGTGTATGATATCAATATGTTCCTTCACAACATGATCTCTGAGAAAGTGATGACGAATTTCAATGTGCTTTGTCTTCGAGTGCTGAACTGGGTTGTTGGCAATCTTGATGGCGCTTTCATTGTCGCAGTAGAGTGGTACTTGCTTCAGGCGAATGCCATAGTCTTTGAGTGTTTGCTTCATCCATAGAAGCTGAGCGCAGCAAGATCCAGCAGCAATGTATTCAGATTCGGCAGTGGAGAGAGATACACAGTTCTGCTTCTTTGAAGACCAACATACAAGTGATCGTCCCAGAAAATGGCATGTGCCTGATGTAGACTTGCGATCCACCTTGTCACCAGCATAATCAGCATCCGAGAATCCAACTAGATCAAACTCTGAGCCCTTTGGATACCATAATCCTAGTGTTGGGGTGTGATCCAAATATCTGAGAATTCGCTTCACAGCTAAGTGATGCGATTCCTTTGGTGCCGCTTGGAACCAGGCACACATGCAAACACTAAGCATGATATCTGGCCTAGATGCACATAAATAAAGTAAGGAACCAATCATGGAGCGGTATACCTTTTGATCGAACTCTTCACCATTGTCGTCGGGACCCAGATGATGTTTGGCTGGCATTTGCGTCGTGTAGCCTTTGCAATCTTGCATTCCAAATTTCTTCAGGCAATCTTTGAGGTATTTCTCTTGAGATATAAAGATGTCGTTGCGTTGCTGATGTACTTGAAGACCAAGGAAGAAATTCAGCTCACCCATCATGGACATCTGATATTGCTCTTGCATCATATATCCAAACTCGTCAGTGTATTTCTGATTGGTGCAGCCGAAGATAATGTCATCCACATATATTTGGCACACAAACAGTTCACCATCATATGTCTTCGTGAAGAGAGTGGGGTCGAGGGAACCATGTTTGAAGCCTTTGCTCTTCAGGAAGTCTTTGAGTGTGTCATACCAAGCCCTAGGGGCTTGTTTGAGGCCATACAGTGCCTTGTTGAGCTTGTACACCATATCAGGATGTTTTGGATCTTCAAAGCCAAGCGGTTGTGCAACATACACTTATTCGTCAATCTTGCCATTGAGAAAAGCGCTCTTCTCATCCATTTGATGCAGAAGAATGTTATGATGATTTGCATAGGCCAGCAGTATGCGTATGGCTTCAAGTCTAGCCACAGGAGCAAATGTCTCATCGAAGTCAGTCCCTTCAACTTGAGTATATCCTTGAGCAACGAGACGAGCTTTTTTTCTGACAACTTGACCATGCTCATCTTGCTTGTTGCGATATATCCATTTGGTGCCTATTATATTGTGCTTGCGAGGATCAGGACGCTTAACTAGTTCCCATACATTATTCATCTCAAACTGTTGAAGCTCTTCTTGCATAGCTTGAATCCATTCAGGTTCCATGAAGGCTTCATCAACTTTCTTGGGTTCAGATATTGAGACAAATGCGAAGTGCCCACAGAAATTTGCTAGTTGTGTTGCCCTTGAACGAGTGAGTGGACCTGGTGCATTGATGCTATCAATTATTCTGTCAATTTGTACCTCATTTGCAACATGAGGATGTACAGGACGAAGATTTTGCTCTTGCTGATCATTGTCATCGTTAGAAGGATTATCTTCAGGCTGAGCATTGACTTCAAGTTGATCATTGTCTTGAGGTTGATCAGGTGCGGAGATGATAAGTTCCTCTTCAGGCTGAGCTTCAGAAGGTATGATTTCTCCAGTTCCCATAAGTTTGATTGATTCACTGGATGGAACTTCATCTAGCACATTAGGCAGGTGCTCTCTTTGCGAGCCGTTAGTCTAATCGAACCGCACATCCATAGTTTCAACCACTTTATAGTGAAAGAGGTTGAAGACTCTATAGGAGTGTGAATCCTTTCCATATCCAAGCATAAAACCTTCATGTGCTTTTGGTGCAAATTTTGAAGTGTGATGTGGATCCTTGATCCAGCACCTGGCACCAAATACTCTGAAGTAACTGACATTTGGCTTCTTGCCAGTAAGGAGCTCATAGGATGTCTTGTTCAGAAGCTTGTGAAGATAAACACGGTTGATGATATGGCATGCAGTATCAATGGCTTCAGGCCAAAATTTTCTTGGAGTCTTGTATTCATCAAGCATCGTCCGAGCCATCTCAATAAGGGTTCTGTTCTTGCGTTCGACGACGCCATTCTGCTGTGGCGTGTATGGAACTGAGAATTCATGTGTGATGCCCAAAGTATCAAGATATGTATCTAGGCCAGTGTTCTTGAATTCAGTGCCATTGTCACTTCTGATGTGCTTTATCTGGACGCCATAGTTGTTCATTGCTCGATTGGCGAAGCGTCTGAAGACATCCTGCACTTCAGTCTTGTAGAGGATTATATGCACCCAAGTATATCTTGAATAATCATCAACAATGACAAAGCCATAGAGACAAGCAGTAGTAGTAAGAGTTGAGTAATGAGTGGGACCGAAAAGATCCATGTGGAGCAGTTCAAAGGGTTGAGTCGTTGTCATGATTGTCTTTGAGAGATGCTTGGCCCTCGTCATCTTTCCTTCTTCACAGGCACCACATAAGTGACCCTTCTTGAACTTGACGCCCTCAATGCCTATGACATGCTTCTTTCTTGCAAGACTGTGCAAGTTCCTCATGCCAGCATGCTCTAGCCTCCGATGTCAGAGCAAGCATTCTGAAGCTTTTGCTAGAAGACATACGGCAAGTTGTGGTCCTACTGAGAAATCTACCACGTACAAATCATCTTTCCGATACCCTTCAAACACTAGAGACTTGTCAGATTCAATTAGAACAAGGCAACGATATTTTCCAAACATCACAATCATGTTTAAATCGCAAAGCATTGAGACAGACATTAAGTTGAAACCAAGGGACTCAACAAGCATGACTTTATCAATGTGTTGATCCTTTGAGACTGCAACTCTACCTAGACCCAATACCTTACTTTTACCAGTGTCAGCAAATGTGATGTGACTTTTGTCAGATGGATGTAAGGTTGAGTCCATAAGAAGGCTTCGCTTGCTAGTCATGTGATTGGTACACCCACTATCAATAATCCATTCTGAAGCAGCTGGTGTCGTACCCTACAGTGCAGTTAGGGGGATAGGCTTCACGAAGAGAATTGTGAAGCAAAAACATTTGATGAGCCAGTGGATTATGAAAGCTTAGATCGAGATTAGGACTGATGGGGCAAGTAGCAAGCGACTCAGGAACAAAGTACATAATAAGACCATTTGGGCATTTGATCTTGCACCCTACAAGATGTTTAAGGTCCCCAGCAATAGCTTCATACGATTTTGGTTTTCGCCTGGAGACCTTTCCCGGCAAAAGAGAGTAAAGCTTTCTTAGCCACCCACATCTTCAAGGGTGGCTTCGAAGCAATGAGTCTAAGTGCAGCATCTGAGGACTTTGGCTTTGGAGCCCTAGCAAAAAGTCTTGCAGGTGGACAATAGTACTCATAAGAATAAGCAAAATAGTTCTTGGTCTTATGAACATGGCGGTTTGATGAAACACGCTCATATTCACAGGCCTGAGTATGGCTTCCCTGCAAAACATTTGCGTTAGTGCGACTCAGGTGAGTCCTCTGTCTATATGAAGCCTTTGGACCGTATGAAGCATGTGGTCTGGGGTTTGTCTTCTTCACCTGTGGTGTCATGATGACATTCACAGGAAGATTCTCCAAACACCTTTTCGGCACCCAGACCTTCTTCATAGGCGGTCCATTCCTGCAGTTAGTACCAATATACCTGGCAAACACTTCACCCTTCTGATTCTTAAACAGTTTATAGTTTGCATCAAAGGATTCATCAATAATAATGGGATTAGCACAAGTGAAGCCAGATAGGGTGGATGGATCCACTAAAGGTCCCTTTGCAGCAACCCATGTGGTTTTGGGGTACTGCTCAGGTTTCTAGTAAGAGCCATCAGCATTCATTTTCCTTTCGAACCCAACACCCTCTTTCCTAGGGTTTCGGTTCAGGATCTACCTTTTGAGGACATCACATAGTGTCTGATGCCCTTTGAGGCTTTTGAACATCCCTGTTTCAAGCAATGTCTTCAACCTAGTATTCTCATCAGCAATAGCAGTGGCATCCTCAGCAGAGGGGTTACTTGGCACATCAGTAGTTGAAGATATTGCAATAGTAGCAGCAGTAGAACAACCAGCAATAGAAGTAGCATTGTCATGCTCAATACATTTAATACATGGTGGTTCAAATCCTTCCTGAGCTGAACTGATCTATTTGGCGTGAAGTGACTCGTTTTCCTTTTGAAGATCTTCATGAGCCGCTCTCAATTTCTCAAGATCTTGCTTCCTTTGAAGATAATCATAGGAAAGCTTTTCATGAGTTGTTGAGAGCGTTTCATGATGACTTTCAAGTTCCCCATACTTAACGTGAAGATTTTTTATGTCTTCAATTAAGGACTGAGATCGAGTCATTTCAGCGTCTAACAGGTCATCGCTTTTGTCTAATAGTTTTTGAATATGTTTCATAGCTTTCTGTTGTTCAGTTGCAATTTTAGCAAGTGTTTTGTAGCTGGGTTTGGAACCACAATCAGAGTCATCTTCACTGGAAGTTTGATAGTGAGTAGTGCGTGTGTTTACCTTGGCACCGCGTGCCATGAAGCAGTAGGTAGGAGCAGAGTAGTCCTTGTCATTTGCATCGGTGTCGGTGACGAAGTCATTGTCTTCAGTGTTGAAGATGGACTTGGGAACGTATGCTGTAGCCAGACTCGCAACGCCAGAATCGGACTCCTCCTCAGACTCCACCTCCGCCTCCTCAGAAGCGGACTCCTCCTCTGAATCCATTTCCTTGCCAACAAACGCACGTGCCTTGCCAGATGAGCTCTTCTTGTGTGATGAAGACTTTGAGGAGGACTTGGAAGAAGACTTTGAGTATTTCTTCTTCTTCTTGTCGTCAGAATCATACTCCTTTCTCTTCTTTTTCTTCTTGTTCTCATTGTCCCACTACGGACACTCAGAGATGTAGTGGCCAAGTTTCTTGCACTTGTGGCATGTTCCCTTCTTGTAGTCATGAGCAGAAGCTTCATCATTCCTTGAGCTTGATCATGAGGACTTTCTGAAGCCTTTCTTCTTGGTGAATTTTTGGAACTTCTTCACAAGCATAGCAAGCTCCTTTCCAATGTCTTCAGGATCATCAGAACTGCTGTCAGACTCTTCTTCAGATGAGGATATAGCTTTTGCCTTCAAGGCACGAGTTCGCCCATAGTTGGGACCGTAGATGTCTCTTTTTTCAGAAAGCTGAAACTCGTGTGTGTTGAGCCTCTCAAGTATGTCAGACGGATCGAGTGTTTTGAAGTCAGGATGTTCTTGAATCATCAGGGCTAGTGTGTCAAACGAGCTGTCAAGTGATCTCAGGAGTGTCTTGACAACTTCATGCTTGGTGATCTCAGTGGCGCTGAGGGCTTGAAGCTCATTTGTGATGTCAGTGAGTCGATCAAACGTGAGCTGAACATTCTCATTGTCATTTCTCTTGAAGCGGTTGAAGAGGTTGCGAAGGACACTAATTCCCTGATCTCTCTGGGTTGAGACGCCTTCATTGACCTTGGAGAGCTAGTCCTAGACTAGCTTAGATGTTTCCAAAGCACTCACACGGCCATACTGTCCATTGGTCAGATGACCACAGATGATGTTCTTGGCAGTGGAGTCCAGTTGAACGAACTTCTTGACATCAGCAGCGGTGACACCTTCACCAGCCTTGGGAACACCATTCTTGACAACATACCATAGGTCGACATCAATGGCTTCAAGATGCATGCGCATCTTATTCTTCCAGTAGGGATATTCAGTTCCATCGAAGACTGGGCACGCAGCGGAGACTTTGATTATCCCTGCAGTCGACATAGCTAAAACTCCAGGTGGTTAAACCGAATCACACAGAACAAGGGAGTACCTTGCTCTGATACCAATTGAAAGTGCTAGTGATCGACTAGAGGGGGGTGAATAGGCGATTTTTAGGAAAGTCTTCAAAACATGGAAGTTTCGAAGACAAACGATAAAAATAAACCTATTACCATGCAGCGGAAGGTAGACTACACTAGGCAAACCATAGTCAAATATTCAATGGAGTGAAAGCACAATGACTAATAGCAGCTAGGCAGTAAAGATCAGGTAGGAAGATATTGTGAAGCCAATCAGAACAAGCAGTCACTCAGTGAAGACAAAAGATAAAGCAATCATACAATGACTTTACAAGGACCAATAGTAAGTAAAGGGAAGGGAAGGATGAAACCAGCGACTCGTTGAAGACAATGATTTGTTGGACCAGTTCCAGTTGCTGTGACAACTGTACGTCTGGTTAGGGAGGCTGAGATTCAACTCAGAAGACCTCGTCTTCACCGTATTCCCCTTGAGCTAAGGACACCCAGTCCTCGCCCAATCACGCTGGTAAGTCTTCAAGGTAGACTTCCAAACCTTCACAGACTTTGTTCACCGGCGATCCACAATGACTCTTGGATGCTCAGAACACGACGCCTAACCGGCTGGAGGATTCACAGTCCTCAAGTGTAATAAGTCTTCAGATCACACAGACAAGAAGACTTAAGTGTTTCCTAACACTCTTTGGCTCTGGGTGTTTAGGGCTTTATCCTCGCAAGGAATTCTCTCTCAAAGGCTTCGAGGTGGGTTGCTCTCAAACGACAAAAGCCGTGCACTAACTCTGAGCAGCCAACCGTTTATGGTTGTAGGGGGTGGGCTATTTATAGCCACTAGGCAACCCGACCTGATTTGTCCGAAATGACCCTTGGTCACTAAGGAACCGACACGTGTTCGAACAGTCAGATTTCAAATACACACGACAACTTTACTTGAGCTACAAGCAAAGCTGACTTATCCAACTCTGGACAAGATTTGCTCTCATAATCTTCACTCGAAGACATAGGATTTTGGTTAAGCATCACTTCAGTCATTCTGACTGGTTCACTTGGACCCCACTTAACAGTATGGTGGTTCCTATGACTCAACAAAGAAGAAAAAGAACGACGAAAGAACTAAGTCTTCGCGCTCCATAGTCTTCATGCGATGTCTTCTCTTGTCATAGTCTTCAATGTGAATGTCTTCACATACCACCTTTGACTTCAATGTCTTCTTACATTTTTAGGGGTCATCTCTGGTAGGAAAACCGAATCAATGAGGGACTTCTACCTGTGTTATCCTGCAATTCTCACAAACACATTAGTCCCTCAACTAGGTTTGTCGTCAATACTCCAAAACCATCTAGGGGTGGTACTAGATGCACTTACAGTTGCCGCGGATTTCGAGCCTGCCAAGGGGCAGCTGGCTCCGGCAGGGCGCCAAGCCTTGGCCGTAGAGACGGCTGCCCCCATGGCAGAAGAGATGCCTTTGGTCCTTGCCGTTGAGCCCCAGGCTCCGGCGTGGGCACAGCATACCGTCCGTTTCCTCCAGATAGGGGAACTTCCTAAGGAGCAGGAAGAAGCAGAAAAAGTAGCTCGTCAGTCTGTCATGTTCCAGTTCGTCGATGACGTCCTGTACAGAAAAAGACCGAACGGTGTGAAATTGAAGTGCATCCCCCGGGAGGAAGGACTGGAGCTGTTGGCAGAGATACATGGAGGCATATGTGGCTCCCACATAGGGTCGAGGGCCCTTGCCAGCAAGGCATTTCGGCAAGGCTTCTTCTGGCCCACCGCACTCCAGGATGCGATGGCACTAGTAACCAAGTGTGAAGCGTGCCAGTTACATTCGAAGAAGCTTCATCAACCAGCTCAAGCCCTTCAAACAATCCCACTCTCCTGGCCGTTTTCGGTCTGGGGGCTCGACATGCTGGGCCCTTTCCACGGCGTTGTCGGGGGCTTTGAGTACTTGTACGTTGCAATCGACAAGTTCACAAAGTGGCCGGAGGTGGAAGCAGTGAGGAAGGTGACTGCACAGTCAGCCGTCAAGTTCTTCAAGGGACTAGTGTGCCGTTTTGGTGTGCCAAACAGACTGATCACCGACAACGGCATGCAGTTCACAAGCCACGCCTTCATGCAATACATCCGAGACCTCGGCAGCAAGGTCTGTTTTGCTTCTGTGGCACGCCCACGGAGCACCAGCCAGGCGTGACCTTGACGGAAAGCAGGTTGCCCTCCATTAACATGAAGTAGAGGACAAGCCCCACCGTCAAGCTGTGGTTGCATGCGAACGTCTTCCATCTGCGGTGGAGGTACATGACGTGAGGGACAAGGAAGTCGATGTCGACCCGCGTGCCGCCGTTCCCGCAGCCCTTCATGTGCAACCATAGGGTCTGGGGTGGATCGAGCTCCATCTCCTGAGCAAAAGCAATAGGGAGACGGAGGTGGCGACGCGGTGGCTGGCGCAGCCTGATGAAGAACTCGCGGGGCTGGTCCCTGACGTGGTGCTCCGTCAGGGGAGGCATCGCTGGCAGAGGCGAGGCTGATGCGCCGCCCCGTCCACCTCTCCCCCGAGTGCCACGACGACCTCGGCCTCGCCCCCTCCCCCTTCCTCTCGTGGTCGGTTCCGCGCCACGAGCTCTTGGGGAGCAGGAACGTGCTGACGAGCAGCGACCCTCGCCGACACCGTCAAAGGGCCAGTGCTTCCTCTCGCCATGGCAGATGGAAGAAAGAAGCGGGGATGGAAGGAGACGGATGATGGAAGAATGTGGAATGCCGCACCCCCTCCCCTCCTTATAAAGGGGCGGAGTCGGGGCTCGGCCGCCCCGCTCGACCAATCCGGTCATCGAGGGCGCAGGGAATCAAGACCGGCCCGCTGCCCCAATCAGCGACGGCCCGGTTTCCCGCCTCCACCTCCAGCCACCTGCATTAGGGACACATGGCGAGCGAGCAGCATTGAAGGGACAGGCGAAGCGGCCGCTCCCCACCCCGTGATCATGGGGTGCGGGCGCCTTGAAGACCATGACCCGAGTCCAGCCGAGTAAATGGGTCGTGCCTCTACGCCTCCCTCCTGTTATGGGGAAGGCGCGAGCCGCCTCTTTACCACAACGTGATGCATGCATGCGGGAACTGCCCCACGCATGACCCCCACGTCACGCACGACCCTTCAACGCGGGTCGTGGGCAAGCGCCGCGGACGAGAAATTACTACGGTAAAATCCGCCCCACCTGCCCACGCACCGTTCTGGGCCTGGCCCAACAACGCGTCGCGCTTATGTGTGGCCCATGCTCGAGGGCTCCTGTCGGTGTACAAAAGTAGGGGCTCTCCTTTTGACCCCTTTACTTGTGCACGGGCAGTCAGAGCCACGCGCCACGGCCACACTTAGCAGGGCAGAGGAGGGAAGCCGGAGAGAAGCCGAAGCACTAGACAACCAAGGCGACGCCAAGACTAGAAGCGCAGGAGGGCAAGAGGGCGAGGTGGGCTCCCTTGGCAAGGCCCTTGCGGAGGTGGCCCCCTGCAGCCCCGGCAAGAGCCTTGCCAGGGAAACATGCCCGACGCCAACTGAGTGAGCCACCCTTGAGCCCAAAGGTTCCGAACACCGTCAACAGCTACATTGGGACCAGGGCTCAGGAGGCGCCTCTGTGGTGGCATGCAAATCTTCGTCAAGATCATAAACACAGGATCGGATGAGGATTAGAAGACAACGACCCTCGACGGGATCCTAGCCAAGGAAATCCACAAGACCCCCGGCAAGACCCTTGCCGGGGATGACAGCAACGCCACGGCAAGACCCTTGTCGGGCCCCCGGCAAGGCCCTTGCCGAGGGCATCAGCAGGGCCACTGCCAGACCCGCACCAGCCAAGACTCCGCCGCCGTTCGCATGCAGCTGCCAGCCCAACGAGCTGGGCAAGCACCTACATGGCGGATGCAGATCTTCATGAAGGCCCTACCGCCGTGCCACCTCAGTTGGCTGCCTGCCTACATGGCGCTGCATGCATCGCTGGTCTGGGTGCGTGTCGAGGCGAGGTGAAGCGGCGACGGACGGGACGGGCCTCGTTCCCGTCCCCGATAAAGCTAATGGACACCTACGTTGTGCATTTAATGCACTTTCTCCCGTAATGTCATGCATAAGCTCATGCACTGTAGGCCTTTCCACCTCCTGTGTGCCACTGTGGCAGCCCATTTTTCCTATAAAAGGAGGCCCGAGGCGACCAGGAGAGGGATTCGGCCTTTTTGAATAGCACAACCAACGTAGCTAGTTCAAGAAGCCCAAGAACACCCAATACATCCACCAAAGCAGGACTAGGGTTTTACACATCCTCATGGCCCGAACCTGGGTAAACGACCCGTGTGCTAGCTCCTAAACCTTCTCTTCTCACAACCCCGCACCCGCCGACCGCAGAAGGGATCCCAGTGATCTCATAGGTGTCGTTCTCACCGACAGCATGCCTCCTGGTATGCCTGCGCGATGGACAGCTCGCATGCGTCCCGTCAACTCACGCCTTCTCGCACGGCACATGGGGCGTGCGGCAACACGTATATTTTTGGTTTAGAATCTGCCGCTTTACTACTTCACTGAACCATTTGCGTTGAAGAGATGCACAAATCTTGCGTTGAACATCTTGCACGCTTCCCGGTGAACCTGCGCACCGGACGAGTTTTGGATTTACTAGAATTTAAAAACTAGGCATTTCAATGTTTTGCCTGCAATCAACGATGCCCCGGTGTTTGAAATTCATTGCCATTTCTTGCATGGGACCTAAGCATGCACCCAAGGACACAGATTTGATTTTTCAACCAATTTATATGCACTGGAGCATGTGCATGTAGTTCAAATTTGAATTATGCACATAAATGCATTAAAAACTCAGTTAATGCATAAAAATGTCCAAACAAACCCCGAAAAATCACAAAAATTTGACACAATGTTCCTGTTGTTCTATGTTGACACAAGAAAAAAATTCTAAGCACTAAGAGGCAATGGATACCGTTTCGTCCCCAAAGGTGGGACGTTCCCTACCGAAACCATCATGCTTGTTGTGAGAAGCTCTAGTTTGTGAGTAGCATACACCCAAACTTGCCCCAAATGGGACAAAAAGTTTACAACAGCATGTTTATGCCGCTCCATGATAGCATGCCAAGTTTCATGAATTTCAGACGAGTTTTAGATTTACTAGAATTTAAAACCAGGCATCTCAATGTTTTGCCGACAATCAACGGTGCCCCAGTGTTTGAAATTCATTTCCATTTCTTGCATGGGACCTAAGCATGCACCCAAGGACAAAGATTTGATTTTTCAACAAATTTATATGCACCGGAGCATGTGCATGTAGTTCAAATTTGAATTATGCACATAAATGCATTGAAAACTCAGTTAATGCATAAAAATGTCCAAACGAACCCCAAAAAATCACAAAAATTGACACAACACTCCTGTTGTTCTATGTTGACATGAGAAATTTTTTGGAAGCAATAAGAGGTAATGGATATCGTTTCGTTCCCAAAGGTGGGACGTTCCCTACCGAAACCATCATGCTTGTTGTGAGAAGCTCTGGTTTGTGACAAACATATACCCAAACCTGCCCCAAATGGGACAAATTTTTTACCACGGCATGTTGATGCCGCTCCATGATAGCATGCCAAGTTTCATGAATTTTAAACGAGTTTTGGATTTACTAGAAATTAAAAGCCATGTATCTCAATGTTTTGCCGGCAATCAACGGTGCCCCGGTGTTTGAAATTCATTCCCATTTCTTGCATGGGACCTAAGCATGCACATAAGGACACAGATTTGATTTTTCAACCAATTTATATGCACTGGAGCATGTGCATGTAGTTTAAATTTCAATTATGCACATAAATGCATTGAAAACTCACTTAATGCATAAAAATGTCCAAACGAACCCGAAAAATCACAAAAAATGACACAACACTCCTGTTGTTCTATGTTGACACGAGAAATTTTTTTGAAAGCAATAAGAGGCAGTGGATATCATTTTGTCCCCAAAGGTGGGACGTTCCCTACCAAAACGAGCGTGCTTGTTGTGAGACGCTCTGGTTTGTGAGAAGCATATACCCAAACCTGCCTCAAATGGGACAAAAAATTTACCACGGCATGTTGATGCCGCTCCATGATAGCATGCCAAGTTTCATGAATTTCAGACGAGTTTTGGATTTACTAGAATTTAAAAACTAGGCATCTTAATGTTTTGCCGGCAATCAACGGTGCCCCGGTGTTTGAAATTCATTCTCATTTCTTGCATGGGACCTAAGCATGCACCCAAGGACACAGATTTGATTTTTCAACGAATTTATATGCACTAGAGCATGTGCATGTAGTTCAAATTTGAATTATGCACATAAATGCATTGAAAACTCACTTAATGCATAAAAATGTCCAAATGAACCCCGAAAAATTACAAAAATTGACACAACACTCCTGTTGTTTTGTGTTGACACGAGAAAATTTTTGAAAGAAATAAGAGGCAATGGATATCATTTCGGCCCCAAAGGTGGGGCGTTCCCTACCGAAACCATCATGCTTGTTGTGAGAAGCTCTGGTTTGTGAGAAGCATACACCCAAACCTGCCCCAAATGGGACAAAAAAATTACCATGGCATATTGATGCCGCTCCATGATAGCATGCCAAGTTTCATGAATTTCATACGAGTTTTGCATTTACTAGAATTTAAAAACCAGGTATCTCAATGTTTGTGGCCGAGTGACGGTGGCAGGGTGTTTCACATTCATTCCCATTTCTTGCATGGGACCGAAGCATGCACCCAATGACAAAGATTTGATTTTTCAACCAATTTATATGCACTGGAGCATGTGCATGTAGTTAAAATTTGAATTATGCACCTAAATGTATTGAAAACTCACTTCATGCATAAAAATGTCCAAATGAACCTTGAATAATTCCAATTCTTTTATGACACACATATAGTTGCATGATCACTGCAGATAAAAGGTCTAGCAATTAAAACACCATCCATGGCCGCTGTGACCCCGTTATGTATTTCAAATCAAGACGAAAAATCAAGTAGATCCCACATAGTTTATTATAACCAATCGTGTGAGATGCAGCACAAAATATATTGGAGCACCATCGGAGTATAGTACGCATACGGCTTACACGAGAAGGTGCGACGGCTACAGTCCACAGCCCGCTCTGATAAGGAGCCGTGTCTGATGACACTTTACATGCCAGTTTTTTGGCTGAAGCGATTCTAAATTTTCTGCTTCCGCAGAAATATCTACCTCCCCGCCCCTCCCCCTTACCAAAAGCCACATTTCCCCTATTTCCGCCTTCCTTTCCAAGTTGAAACCTTCACTCCTTGCTTGCAGCACCGCTGCCTCCTCACCGGCGACCCTCCTTCACGCTGCTCGGCCTCGCCTATCCAGGCAGGTAATCCACACCCGACCCCCATCCTCCTCCTCCTTCCACATCCCACATGCCCTGACCGCCAGCGCGAGTGCGACACCTTCCATCCAAGTCACCGACCCAACCACCAAATAAGCGCCGGCCTAAGCCATGGTGCACGCAGTATAGCCAGGACCACAAGGAGCATTTGGCAGCGGAGAATCAAATCGCGGCCGCACTCGCGGATGAGGTCGCCATGGCTGCCATTCATGCCGACCCCCAGATCTTGGAGGAGCACCTCGTCGTCAAGGCCACCGTTGACGCCTCGCGCGCCGATGTCGCGACGCGGTTGGCTGCTTTAAATGATAGTTCATGGCGTTTTCTCGAGGCCACCATTGGTTCCTTCGACGAAGACTACGAGGTGTTTTCTCAACATGCACGTGCTTACCTCATCTCGAGAGCCAGCAGGTTGGTGCCTGGAGTGGCTCAGGAAACTCACCACTACAACATGGGCACCCACGATGCAGAGGCCTCGCCCTCTTCCATGTCCAAGGAGCCAATCGTCATCGATATCTCCGACAATGAGGAGTAGCTTCTCTTATTAGCTCACTATAAGGACACATGTTCAGTTTGCTAGCTACTACCTTTCCTTAACAAATTCTAGTGAACTGTGCTATCTACTTTTACCATGCAATCTTCTGATATAGTGTGTATGTTCTATATGTCGTGCAATGTGGTGTTCAGTTAACTGCTTGGTTCAATTCTGCAAATGTGATGTTCAATTCTTCAGGGGTGCAATATTTCCAAGTTGTTAAGCATGCTTGGTTTGGTTAACTGTTTGATCTTCTATTAGGAGTATGTTATATTGTGCAATGTGGTGCTCAGTTAAAGTTTGGTTCATTTGTTGTGGTGTTTAGTTAACTGCTTGGTTCAATTCTCCAATGCGATGTTCAATTGTTGTGGCTGCATTCTGTTATTGCATACCATGTGAGGAATAAATCAAATTTGGCTATACTAAATACATGAGAAACAAATTAAATTGCTATATTTCCAAGTTGTTAAGCATGCTTGGTTTGGTTAACTGTCTGATCTTCTATTCGGAGTATGTTATATTGTGCAATGTGGTGCTCAATTAACGTTTGGTTCATTTGTTGTGGTGTTTAGTTAACTGCTTGGTTCAATTCTGCAATGTGATGTTCAATTGTTGTGGCTGCATTCTCTTATTGTATACCATGTGAGGAATAAATCGAATTTGGCTGCACTTAATACATGAGAAACATATGCAAGTGCTATATTTCCTAGTTCTTAATCATGCTTGGTTTGGATAAATAGGTTTTCCATGTGGCTTGAATTAATCTGATGAATCTTCAATGTACTTATTTTTCATCAACATATTTTACTGATAGCATGCGAACCCTTACTTAAATTGATTACTAACTACCTTATATGTGTTGTAGGGAAACACTGGGAAGCACTGAGGTTTACAAGATGGTACTAACTATTATACCTTGCCTTTTTTATTCCTTTGCCCCGTTTCCAATATAGAGAAGATATTTATGCACATCCTTGTTTCAGGGTTCACTGATGATTACCTCTCAAACCACCTCTGTGGTCAGGAGGTGAGGAAAGTTTTCATACAACACCAACGGTTCAATATTGAAGTGTTCCACAGGTACTGGCCTAAAGTTGCAGAGACCTTCAACATGAATGAAGGCTCAATATTCGCCTTCCCCTTCAGCAGTTTTCCAGATGAGATGCATCTCTCCATGTACTATCTGTGATGGTAATTTCGAAAGGTTCTAGATGTTGCATGTGAAACTCGCTGCTGGTGCAGTTGTGTAATGGGGTAGCTGAGTAATGAAGCTATATCATGTTGTACTCCGATGTATTTAAATTATGAAATCCTGCTTCCTTAATACGGAAATGGAATAACTTATGGGCTTAATATGAATGTCAATTAGATTAGTTAATGGATTATTAATAATAGGGAAATTAGCCTGCTAATTGGCCATTTAGCTTGCCAATTGGGTTTTCCTATTGCAGACGGTTAATGAGAAAACACCATGGGCGATGACCTCAGGCAATGCACACAGTTTCTAGGAATAAACCGTGTTGGATCAATGAACAATCACACATGACATTCTCTTCAAAATTGTTTGCGTTACGCCACCTTACGCAAACGTTTCCCTTGTAGTGGTGACTGACTGTGTGGGGTGTACTTACGACCGGAAATGATTTCTCCTGCATAATTGTATTTTTTTAGCACTAATGTATGTATTTTTGTATTTGAGTGCTCGCCGGACGCACACGACCTCATTTTACCAAGCGTGTGTGCCAGGAGGGCATTTCCCCAACGGTTTCTGGGTCGTGTGGGAAGGACCCCCCTATCGCCCACACTCACTTGGCGACGGTTTCGAATGCCGTCACAGAAAGGGGTTCAAAACCATTTGTTTAGCACCGACGCGTACCAGTGATTAAACTTAAATATGATTATGTTAAATATTTTATGGATACCGATGCTTTTCAAAACTTTAGCACTAAATATGGACTTGACTCTGAGATAGTAGCCTCCTTTTGTGAATCATTTGCTACTCATGTTGAACTCCCTAAAGAGAAGTGGTTTAAATATCACCCACCTATTAAAGAAGAAATCAAAGAACTGGTACCAGTTAAAGAAGAGACTATACTTTATAATGTTGATCCAATTGTTCCTTCTGCTTAAGAAACCACCTTTCCCTATTAGGATAAAGGAACACGCTAAAGTTTCAACTGTGGTTAACAAAAGCTATATTAGAACACCTAAACATGATGAACAAATTAAAGTTGAACCTAGTATTGTTATGGTTAAAGATCTCTTGGAAGAAGATATGGATGGGCATGTTATTTACTTCTGTGAAGAAGCTGCAAGAATTGCCAAACCTGATAAAAAGGATAAACATAGACCTGTTTGTTGGCATGCCCGTCATCTCAGTTAAAATAGGAGACCACTGTTATCATGGTTTATGTGATATAGGTGCTAGTGTGAGTGCTATTCCTTACACCTTATCTCAAGAAATTATGAAAGACATAGCACCTGCAGAGATAGAAGACATAGATGTTACTATTAAACTTGCTAATAGAGACACTATATCACCAATTGGGATTGTTAGAGATGTTGAAGTCTTGTATGGGAAAATAAAATACCCTACTGATTTTCTTGTTCTTGGTTCCCCACAAGATGACTTTTGTCCCATTATCTTTGGTAAACCTTTCTTGAACACCGTTAATGCTGAGATAGATTGCAAGAAACAAATTGCCGGTGTTAGTTTTGGTGATGAGTCTCATGTGTTTAATTTTTCCAAGTTTAGTAGAAAGCTTCATTAAAAAGAATTGCCTAGTAAGGATGAATTAGTTGGTCTTGCTTCTATTGTTGTACCACCTACTGATCCTCTAGAACAATACTTGCTAGACCATGAAAATGATTTTCATATGCATGAAAGAAATGAAATAGATAAGATTTTCTTTGAATAACATCCTCTGCTTAAACACAACTTGCCTATTGAAACTCTAGGAGGTCCTCCTCCACCTAAAGATGATCATGTGTTTGAATTAAAATAATTGCCAGACACTTTGAGATATCCTTATCTTGTTGAAAAGAAGATATATCCTGTTTTTAATAGTGCTAACCTTTCAGAACATGAAGAAGAAAGATTATTGAAAGTTCTAAGGAAGCACCGAGCTGCTATTGGATATACTCTTGATGATTTAAAGGGCATTAGTCCCACTATATGCCAGCACAAAATTAATATGGAACCTGATGCTAAACCCGTTGTTGATCACCAACGTCGGTTAAATCCGAAGATGAAGGAAGTGGTAAGAACGGAAATTTTAAAGCTTCTGGAAGCAGGTATAATCTATCCTATAGCTGATAGTAGATGGGTAAGTCATGTTCATTGTGTCCCTACGAAAGGAGGTATTACTGTTGTTCCTAATGATAAGAACGAACTTATTCCACAAAGAATTGTTACAGGCTATAGAATGGTAATTGATTTTAGAAAATTAAACAAAGCAACTAGAAAAGATCATTGCCCTCTGCCTTTTATTGATCAAATGCTTGAAAGATTATCTAAGCACACACACTTTTGCTTCCTTTATGGATATTCTGTTTTTTCACAAATACCTGTTTCTCAACCTGATCAAGAAAAGACCATGTTTACTTGTCCCTTTGGAACATATGTTTATAGACGTATGCCTTTTGGTTTATGTAATGCACCTGCTACCTTTCAAAGATGTATGACTGCTATATTCTCTGACTTTTGTGAAAAGATTGTTGAGGTTTTCATGGATGATTTCTCTATTTATGGGCAGTCTTTTGATGATTGTTTAAGCAATCTTGATCGAGTTTTGCAGAGATGTGAGCAAAAAAATCTTGTCTTGAACTGGGAGAAGTGCCACTTTATGGTTAATGAAGGCATTGTCTTGGGTCATAAATTTTCTTACTGTTATTTACCATAATAATGCTTTTTGGAGTAAGTCTAATGCCTTTTTCTTATAATATGCAAGGTATACACAAAGAGGGAGAATTCCGACAACTGGAAATCTGGACTTGAAAAAGCTATGTCTGGCTACCTATTCTGCACAGCTCCAAATGAGCTGAAACTTCACGAGGATTTTTTATGGAATATTTAAGAATTATTGGAGCAAATAACTACCAGAGCAGGCCCACTAGGTGGGCACAACCCACCTAGGCGCGCTAGGGAGCCCAGGAGCGCCCTGGTGGGTTGTGCTCCACCAGACCCACCTCCGGTGCCCATCTTCTGGTATATAAGTCATTTTCACCTAGAAAAAATAAGGAGAGGACTTTCAGGACGGAGGGCCGCTGCCTCGAGGTGGAACTTGGGCAAGAGCACTTTTGCACTCTGATGGAGCGATTCCGCCAGGGGAACTTCCCTCCCAGAGGGGGAATTCATCGTCATCATCATCACCTACAACTCTCCCATCTTGGGGAGGGTAATCTCCATTAACATCTTCAACAACACCATCTCATCTCAAACCCTAGTTCATCTCTTGTGTTCAATCTTGTTACCAGAACTATAGATTGGTGCTTGTGGGTGACTAGTAGTGTTGATTACATCTTATAGTTGATTACTATATGGTTTAATTGGTGGACGATTATATGTTCAGATTCAATATGCTATTTAATACTCCTATGATCATCATGTGTTATCATTTGTGAGTAGTTGCTTTTGTTCTTGAGGTCATGGGAGAAATCATGTTGCAAGTAAACACGTGAACATGATATGTGTTCAATATTTTGATAGTATGTATGTTGTGATTCCCTTAGTGGTGCCATGTGAACGTTGACTACACGACACTTATCATATTGGGGGCCTAAGGGAATGCATTGTGGAGTAGCAATTAGATGATGGGTTGCTAGAGGGACAGAAGCTTAAACCCTAGTTTATGTGATATTCTGTAAGGGACTGGTTGGATAAAAAAGTTTAATGCTATGGTTAGAGTTTATTCTTAATACTTTTCTCGTAGTTGCGGATGCTTGCGGGAGGGTTAATCATAAGTAGGAGGTTTGTTCAAGTAAGAACGACACCTAAGCACCGGTCCACCCACATATCAAATTATCAAAGTAGCGAACACAAATCGAACCAATATGATGAAAGTGACTAGATGAAATTCCCGTGTAACCTCAAGAACACTTTGCTTATCCTAAGAAACCGTTTTGGCCTGTCCTTTGCCTCAAAAGGATTGGGCTACCTTGCTGCACTTTTGTTACTACTATCGTTACTTGCTTGTTACAAATTACCTTGCTATCAAACTACTCTGCTACTTACAATTTCAGCACTTGCAGACATTACCTTGCTGAAAACCACTTGTCATTTCCTTCTGCTCCTCATTGGGTTCGACACTCTTACTTATCGAAAAGAGCTACAATTGATCCCTATACTTGTGGGTCGTCACTTCGCGTGTGCCACTGAGAGGTCGTCGAGCTGGGGCTAACCAGACCATAGCATGGTCGCAACAACGATCAGAGAAAAAAAGAATATTGAATAAGATATTCAAGACGGATTAGTAAAACCAAACAAAATGGTAGAATATCTATCACTTAGGTATGGCAAACGTGCCCAATTTAGCACAAGCAGCACTTCCATTGCTAGTATATCCATGCTTACGCTTTTACTTTGCTAGCTTGGTTACGGGACTTGCATGGGGATTATCCCCTCATGTGCCTTTATTTCTAGATGGGGCCACGGTGGTTGCAGCCGCATAGACGGTCTCGGAACTGATCACTGGACGTGCTTCGAGTTTGTTGCCGCTTTGCAGGCACGCCCTGATGCATTTTACGAAGGTTCCTGATCGATTCCTGAATTTTGTAGATCATCCGCGGCCTTGTACGGAACACTGTATGGCCTTTCTTCTGACCTATCTGCAAACAGAATTATGCTAGACAACAGTAATGATTCATAAAGAAAAGGTACATATAAGACTGTGCCATCAGTCGATATCCCGTCAAAACACGATGAACAATTTCAAGATGGATAGAGTCCACGGGATGATGACGTCGGTGGTCCGTTGATGACTGCGCCGTGAAAAAAGTTTCCGAAGTGTCAAGCTAGCCGCATGGGTGGCATGATCATGGGAGGTCGGACTTGCTGCCGTATTCTGTGCGGCTGCAAGATCATGAAGCAACGGTGGTCCCGAAAACTCTCGCACATAATCCGACGTTTTGACATCGTCCATGTCCCGTACGCCATTAAAATATTCCCTCGAATCTCGTTCTATAGCGAGACTTAAATTGTTCTGTGAATAAACCAGAACTCAGCAGTAGCAGTAATCTGTAGAAAGGATAATTTGCATGGAATAGATCTAACTGAAAAAAATATCACCTGATCGTCCCACCGATCTGTGGCGATCGCCCAGAAGGCTCTCATTAAAAGCACCAATGCCAGTTCTATATTCGGCATATCTCGTAGTAGGGGTCCTAAGCTAGGCGTCTTGGAGCGATGGTACATGGACACATGATTTTATTGAGGTTCAGGCCCTCTTGATGGAGGTAAAACCCTACGTCATGCTTTTGATTGTATTCATATGGGGTGCAGTATAGAGTACATGTATCTACCACGAGATCGTTCTAATGAATATTAGATTATTTATTGACTAGTCTGGCCTCGGTTTATATAACACACCAGAGGCCTAGGGTTTAGAGGAGTCCTTGTCTTGGGCGCCAAGTCTTGTGGAATCCTCCTTGTATGCGGCATGGGATGTCCGAAGTGGCCCATAACCGAACCGCCATGGGGGTCCTCGGCCTGATCCAGCTGGTCGGGAGACGACGTGGTACTCGTGGGTACCCCCTAGTTCAGGACACCATCACTAGGTGAATGATTTTGTGTTGATGTCCCCTCTACGGGCTAAACCCTACGGCTTATATACACGCCAGGAAAGGGTATTTAGGGTTAAAAGGTCGGTAGCTATGAGCTCGGCAGCGGCACAGATCTTGGAGTATACGTGAAGTCTTCGGGGGAGACAGTCTTGACCATGCCTCCTACGTTCGGCTTCCAGAGTCCATCTTGATCACGAATGGCGGCTTGCCGGCCCAACCCAAAGAGAGTGGGCCGGCTGGGTTAGTACCCAAAACTATCACTCATCAATCTCGTTGGAGCATGTCAAGATTTCTCGTCCATGTTTATCAGACCGCTGTTCTTTCTCACAACCTCCTGATCCTTGTATACCCCACATTCCATGTTTTTACCATATATGACCTCATATACAATTAGGACTAATTTATTAGATTAACGGCTCGTGTCCACTATGGGGTGATATGTTGATCTTGTCAAGAAGATCTCACCGAGAATAGCTTCAATGAAATATCAACGAGTTATCTTCCTTCAAAAGACAATTTCTACATTGTTTCTCATACAAGGGCTTTTGAGACATCTTACATTATTTTTAAAATCACTATTACACAACTGAACCTAATTAAGTGCCAGAGCACTCAATAATGCCGTAACATGTATGACTTCATTCTCCGTCATGCATTGGTTGGCTGGATACTATGAACCAAAATTAGATATAATTTAATGTGGATATAACCGATATTTGCCCATTTTCAAAGTAAAAGGCCATACAAACCGAAAATTTTAGATTTTTGAAAAAATGAGAAAGCAAAAGTACTACTAGCATGTCATGTTGTTTTAGGCAGTGGTACAAAAACTAATAACATCAAACGTCTTGTGTTTTGGATGCATCCGAATATCAAGATGGGAATGAATTGACATTGTGATTCAGTGTTTCTCCCCATTTTTATCTTTGATTGAAATCATTCAAAGAGGTCCAATTCAGACACCCACGCCCATCAAAGCAACTTTAATGGGGCGACTCATTTCGTCCGCCGCCGTCAGTTGGGATCGGCGCGGACATAAAAGACACTCAACGCGCGGACCCAAATGGACGCGCGTCCGCTTTTCATCCGCGGGCGACCAATTTCTGGCCCATTTTTAAGCCGGATTTATGTCGACGCGAGCATGCGACGGACACACTTACGCTCATGTTCTCATCTCCCGGACCCGCTGGTCGGTGGCACATTGGCCTTCCCTTTTTAAAAATTTAAGAGCGAGACTTCCCAAGCCAAAGACGAACGAAAGTGTTACCGTCCTACCACAATTATTTACTTCGAACTTTGAATTGTGATTCAAACTCGAAAACCACCAAAACCCATCTTCCCCTTCTCACCCTCTGTGCCACTACCACTTCACTCCACTCAATCCCCAAAATGGGGACGCTGCTCCCCCTCCTCCCCCTCCTCCTCGCCGCCGCCATCGCCGGCGTGCGTTGCGCGCCGGTGTACAGGCCCGAGTACCTGGTGGACGGGAACCAGCTGGTAGACATGCAGTACCACATGGGCCCCGTCGTGTCAGGCGCACCGACCAACCTGTTCCTCATCTGGTACGGCCGGTGGGAGGCCCCGGCGCAGGCTGTGCTCCGCGACTTCCTCGCCTCCCTCTCCGCTCCGGCGCCGTTCCCCGCCGTCTCCGACTGGTGGGCCCGCACGCCGCGGCTCTACACGGACCAATCCGGCGCCAATGTCACCGCCACATTCGCCATCGCCGGGGAGCACTCCGACGCCGTGTACTCCCACGGCGCCTCCCTGAAGCGGATCGACATGCAGTCCATCATCCGCACCGCCGTGGTCGCGTACCCGGACCCTCTGCCGCTCGACCCGTACAACGGCGTGTACCTGGTGCTCTCCTCACCGGACGTGCAGGTGGAGGAGTTCTGCCGCGCCATGTGCGGCTTCCACTACTTCACCTTCGCGTCCGTGGTCGGGGTCACCGTCCCGTACGCGTGGGTCGGGAACAGCGGCTCGCAGTGCCCAGGGAGGTGTGCGTATCCGTTCGCCGCGCCGGAGTACGGCGCCAGCGGGCAGGGGATGTTGCGGCCGCCGAACGGCGACCCCGGGGTGGACGGGATGGTGATCGTGCTGGGGCACGAGCTTGCGGAGCTGGCCACCAATCCGCTGGTGAACGCGTGGTACGCCGGTGACACGCCAATGGCGCCCACGGAGATCGCCGACCTCTGCCTCGGGGTCTACGGCGACGGCGGTGGAGCAGGCGGGTTCGTCGGGAATGTCTCCCACGCAGCCGACGGCAGCTCTTACAACGTGAACGGCGTCAACGGCCGGCGGTTCCTGGTGCAGTGGCTCTGGAACCCCGTCCTCGGCGCGTGCTACGGACCCAACTCCAGCAACTGAAGCCGCTCTTCTCTTCCCCGGATCCGTGGCTTCTCTCAGTTGATGCCGTTGCGCTGGATGGCGTTGCAGAGTCAGATGGCAAGTCCATGGATGGATGGGTACGGCATGGCATGATAACCAGATACTGAATGTCTGAAATGTCATTCAGACTCGATCTGTTCCTTATTTGCTGGCCCAGGGTTTGCGATAGGTTTATGGATTTTGATAGATCTGTATCTGTCAGGACAAGATGCAAATTTTTGCAGGAAGAAAACAAATTAGGATGCGTTTGTAACGTATTTTCAGCATAATGTATGATCAACTTAGAGTAATGTACTGTCAGGACGTACATTTAGTTTCCAAGTTAATACTTTCGTCGTTGCTCGTACTGACAAAGTGTTTCTTGCTTTTGACTTTCCTTTCATCATCGAAATCTCTGCATCTTGGTCTCCGTTTCTTGGTCTGTGGTGAACTTTTAGTGGGTGTGATGATTCTTGTTTCTCGGTACTCCCTCCCTTCCTAAATAGTTTAAGTCTTTTTACAGATTCCATGATAAGAGCAAGTACAATATAGCTAAGTCGACTGGCTATAAAAAATAAACTAGTATATTTTTGTTTAGTTGAAGAAAAAAAAAGAGAAGAGATACGATAAGTATGCTTTTGGTGAAGAGTCTGCTCTAACACTTACTCTTAGGCATTTTGTGAGAGTGAAAGATGGACTATATAATAAAAAAAATAGTACACTCTTTTAATCAATTATTGTACATATTAGTTATAAGATAGGCTATAAATGACATAGCAATGGCTTATAGGTAGCAGTTAGCTATACTATTAACCATACTTTAAGCTACATAGGTTGTAAAATAAGTGAATGTACACTTTAATACTCTTATATAAATTCATACGTAGTTTGTAGTAAAATCTCTAAAAAAACCATATATTTAGAAATAGAGGAAGTATTCTTTTAGATAATAGCATTATAGACACGTGAATTTGCACAAGTCTAAAACTTGCAAAACCTCACCCCGCCGCCCAACAATCAAGGAAAGGGACAACCGTGAAGACTTCATCAATCAAAATCAATAAACAAGCAATCGTCAACCACTTCCCAGTCGAACTTGGTATAACCTTCAAGCGGCAGCCGCCACGGTGGGTCTCGAGGTCCTCGATGATGGGAGCCTGGCGGGGGCGCTTGGCCGACTGCTCCGCGTCCGTGCGGGCGGCCTCCTCCTCCCACTATCGCCTTCTCCAGGGGCGTGCGGAGGAAGGACATGGAGCAATCTCCTCCACCCCCCTAAGTCAGCCCTCTCCACCTCCTCGGACGAGGCAGTGGACGAGACCCTGGAGCGTTGAGTGGGACGTCTTCCCCTCTCGCTGTCGGAGAACTCCCCCGTGAGAAAAAGTTAGTTTTCCCTTCATCTTCGGACTGAATCACAAGACAAGCAAAGTCACACAGGGAGCCAAATGGAATGATGGAAACAAGGCTGACTGTAAGAACTTGCCGTTGGAAGGTGTCGGCGTCCTCGGAACGGGGGTACCCAGACTTGCCTGCCTGCGGCCCAGGGCGTGGCTCCACCGGCGGCCTAGTACGGCCCATCTTCATCAGCAAACACTCAAGACCCTCGCGAGGGGCCAAGCCACACAAGGCGGACGACACAAGACCACCTCAGGGGCAGCCTCACTAGGCTGGCTCGCGAGGAGCGGAGAGATCAAGACGAGGGGCACCTCGTGAGGTTTCTGTGACGTGAGCCATGACGACCAAGGCCAGGCGGGCGCCAGCGGGCGCAGAGTACCAGTTGCCTCTTTGGTGCTAAAGAGTCAAGCACAGGCGATGTGACGCCCCCGATTTGACCATACACTAATCATGCACGCAAATGTGTACGATCAAGATCAGGGACTCACGGGAAAATATCACAACACAACTCTATACACAAATTAAAATAATACAAACTTTATATTACAAGCCAGGGGCCTCGAGGGCTCGAATACATAAGCTCGAATACACAAGAGTCAGCGGAAGCAACAATATCTGAGTATAGACATAAGTTAAACAAGTTTGCCTTAAGAAGGCTAGTACAAACTGGGATACAGATCGAAAGAGGCGCAGGCCTCCTGCCTGGGATCCTCCTAAACTATTCCTGGTCGTCGTCAGCGGCCTACACGTAGTAGTATGCACCTCCCGAGTAGTAGCAGTCGTCATCGACAGTGGCGTCTGGCTCCTGGACTCCAACGTCTGGTCACAACAATCGGGTATAGGAAGGGGGAAAAGGGGGAGCAAAGCAACCATGAGTAGTCATCCAAAGTACTCGCAAGCAAGGAACTACACTACACATGTATGCATTGGTATCAAATGAAAAAGGGGCAACATATGTGGACTGAACTGCAGAATTCCGGAATAAGAGGGGGATAGCTAGTCCTATCGAAGACTATGCTTCTGGTAACCTCCATCTTGCAGCAGAAGAAGAGAGTAGATGGTAAGTTCAACAAGTAACATCGCATAGCATAATCCTACCCGATGATCCTCTCCTCGTCGCCCTGTGAGAGAGCGGTCACCGGGTTGTATTTGGCACTTGAAAAGGGTGTATTTTATAGAGTATCCGGTTCTAGTTGTCATATTGTCAAGGTACAACTCCGGGTCATCCTTTTACCGAGGGACACGGCTATTCGAATAGATAAACTTCCCTGCAGGGGTGCACCACATTTCCCAACACGCTCGATCCCCTTTGTCCGGACACACTTTCCTGGGTCATGCCCGGCCTCGGAAGATCAACACATCGCAACCCTACCTAGGCACAAGAGAGAGGTCAGCACGCCGGTCTAAATCCTATGGCGCAGGGGTCTGGGCCCATCGCCCATTGCACACCTGCACGTTGCGTACGCGGCCGGCGAGCAGACCTAACCTCCCTTATACAAGAGCAGGCATTCCAGTCCAACCCGACACGCGTCGCTCAATTGCTGCCATCACAAAGGCTTCGGCTGATACCACGACGTCGAGTGCCCATAACTGTCCTCGCGTAGTTGGTTACTGTGTATAGGCCAATGGCCAGACTCAGATCAAATACCAAGATCTCGTTAAGTGCGTTATGTTGAAATAACCGCGAACGCCGACCAGGGCTAGGCCCACCTCTCTCCTAGGCGGTCACAACCTGCCCTGTCGCTCCGCCACAAAGATCCACTCAGAGGGCCGTCGGGACAAACGTCCTCTCGGACCCAATCCGTGAATCACTCGCGGGTACTCTACGAGCCAACCCGACTTTAGTCACCACAAGTATCATATAATATGTATATAAGTATATGCCCGTGATCACCTCCGAGTGATCACGGCCCAATAGTATAGCATGGCAGACAGACAAGAATGTAGGGCCACTGATGATAAACTAGCATCCTATACTAAGCATTTAGGATTGCAGGTAAGGTATCAACAACTGTAGCAACAATGGCAGGCTATGCATCAAAATAGGATTAACGGAAAGCAGTAACATGCTACACTACTCTAATGCAAGTAGTAGAGAGAGAATAGGCGATATCTGGTGATCAAGGGGGGGGCTTGCTTGGTTGCTCTGGCAAGAAGGAAGGGTCGTCAACACCATAGTCGAACTGGGGTCACCGGCAGTCTCGGGGTCTACCGGAAAGAAGTAACAGAGGGGGAACAAAATAAATAATAGAGCAATCAAAGCAAAACAAAGCATAACATGGCAATACGCGGTGCTAGGGATGACCTAACGCGGTATGAGGTGATACCGGTGAAGGGGGGAAACATCCTAGAAAATATCCCCCGTGTTTCGTGTTTTCGGACACATGAAACGGAGGGGGAAAGTTGCGTGTTCGCTATGCTAGGGATGCGTGGCGGGCGAAGGGGCTGCGTATCCGGATTCGTCTCATCGTTCTGAGCAACTTTCAAGTACAAAGTTTTTTCATCCGAGCTACGATTTATTTTATATTAATTTTAAAAGATTTAATTCATTTTTAGGATTTATTTAATTATTTTAATTAAACATTATCCAGAATAGTGCTTGCTGACGTCAGCACTCAACAGAGGTGTTGACTGGGTCAAACTAACATGTGAGTCCCACTAGTCATAGACTGTTTACTAACTATTTGTTAACATTCAGTTAGCAGGTTAATTAGAATTAATTAGTTTACTAAACGATGTTAATTATGTTAATTAATTAATTAATTTAATTTAATTATTATTTATTTATTTAATTCTTTTAATTAATTTTTTAAAAAATTAATTAATTTTTTTAACAAACATTCTGCGGGTGGGGCCCCTATGTCATAGGTAGGGGGCTTAGCGGGCGTGAGGGCAGCGGGTTATGGGTGACGAGCGCCAGCCTGCTTCCCAGGTTGCCAGGGGGGGCACACGCCATGGGCGTGGCGAGGCCGGCCGCCTGAGGCGGCAAGGGAGAGGCCACGGCGAGGCGGGCTCATCCGACCGGAGGTGAGGGAACGGGGAGATGCGGGGGGAGTAGGTGAACAGCGGCGTAGCAGCTCGGCACGCGGGGCACGACGAGTGTTTGCGAGCTGGGGACGTGGCGCAAGCGGCAACCGCGCGGCCACGCGTGGGAAAGCGCACGTGCGTGGGAGAGCGCGCGCGAGTAGGGGGCAGCCCTGGTGAGCGGGGCACACCGGGGCGAGGCGCGCGCGGCTGTGCGAACAGCGGGAAGAGCAGCAGCAGGCAACGGACGAGGGCTCGCCCAGAGCCGACGGCGGGTGCGTGGGAGGGTGCAGCGGAGCGAGGCGGGGGGCGCAAGTGGTGAGGAGCGGCGCGGGGTGGGCGCGGTAACGCGGCCGGGCAAGGATGACACCGGAGAAAGGGGCAGCTGAGCGGGGAGGCCGGAGCATCGCGGACGGAGCCGGCGATAGAGGGAAAGGGGGGGAGAGGAGGGGTCCTCACGGCGGGTCATAGGGGACAAGGCAGTGGTGCTCGAGGTGGGGGGGACGGGGACGACGCACGCAGGGGAAGCAGTCCGGCGATGGTGGCCTCCGGCGAGTTCTTCAGACGGCGGCGGGCGCGTCCGATCCGGGAGGTGGAGGACAAGGAGGCGACGGGCGGCGACGCAGTGGTCCGACGATGGGGGCGCCGGCTGCCGTCGGGGGGAACGCGAGGTCAGGGGGGTCACGCCGGCGCGGCGGGCTCAGGTGCCCCCGATTCAAAATCGGGGGGGGGGGGGGGGGGCGAGAGGAAGAGGTGGGGGGAATCATGCGAGGGAGTGGGTAGTGGCTAGGGTTAGGGGGGTTATGCGGGAGTGGGGTGGGGCGCGGCTGGGCCAGCCTGGTTGGCCCGGTGGCCAGCAGCAGGGGGGTGTTTCCTTCTTTTTTTGTTTTAATTTAATATTATAAATACCTTAATTTTATAAAATACATTAGTTGTACCTAAATTAGTATTAACAAACATGCCACCACCACAATTAATTTGGCACCTAAAATAAAATAGTTTGTGATTGCTCAATATTGTAAAAGCTTTTAAATAATTGGTTTTGTTATTGTTTTGTTCATTTTAGAGTTTTAAAACACTTTATAAAAGTGGGGTTTCTTCACCACAATTACCTTTGCATTATTCGGCACAACACGAAAATTTTAGTTTTAAAGTTTGGAAACTTTCGTTGTTTGCCTTTAATTTAATTTTGAATTTGAATCGGTTTTGAAGTAACGCGAGACTAACTCCAGTGAAAGAGGTGACGTGGCATCATTAGCAAGGAATTACTGTTGTCTAATTATCCGGGCGTCACAATTGTCCTCCACTACAAGAAATCTCGTCCCGAGATTTAAGAGGTGCATTAAAGGGGAAAGGTATGGTTACGAAATACTAACAGGTCTTCTCGATCTTGGTCGCTCTTCCTGAAGTAGTTGATTCTCTCTGTTGATGTCTTTTTTTCCATGCTTCAGGTCACCATGATGATGTCGGCATCCTTTCTCCAGGAACTTCATCGTACGTACGAAGGTTAAGGGGTAACTTTCGAAGAACGGACCGCTACAATGTTGCTTATCTGGTAGATAACATCAGGAAAGGTGGAGGAAAGTAACTCTCGAATTGATACTTAAGAAATTATCAAGAGCAAAGTAAGAAGGTGCAAAATGGAAGTTTCAAGTGCATAGGCAATCGTTTGTTGCCTGAAACGAAGTGTGAAAGGGATTTATAGCAATGGGAATAAGCATTGCGTCTGATACTAGAATAGATGACTAGGCAGGTGGCCCATGAATTACATACAAAGTCAAGCGCGAGGAATAACTTTGACAAAAGGGTGTATAGGAGAGGCAGGTTTCGATCCTGGGACCTGTGGGTTATGGGCCCACCATGTGGGTTAAAAGTGGAAAGGGCGCTGACATCTTGCACGATCATGTAAGTAAGGCATGTCAGAGGATAGCCTGTCAGTTATGTCGGCAACAACGTCAATACCAAGGGCGAGGGACGAAGATAACCATCTTCCTGCTCGTTAAACGAGGCGGACCAATAGGCAAAGTTCTCGTCCATCGGTGGTTACCGGAATGTCATCAACAATAGTAACAGGGTCTTGCTGATAGAACTTTACAATGAGGTGTTTACATAAGCAGGAGAATATTACTGCTCAGATCATATAGATCACAAGAAAAGTTAAACCAAACAATGGAAAGGAAAATATGATTATCAGATTAAACAGAACAATGGAAAGGAAAATGTGTTAAAACAGATATTCTAGGGGTATATCCTTCCCAAGGACAAGCAGAGCATGATATCCAAGACCGGATAGAAGGTAGAAAACCATTTAGGTAAGGGGAGAGGAATTTCATGACGTTACCCATACAACGGTGTTTGGATAATTGATCATGAAAATTAAGCATTGGGCTTCAACTATTCTTGTTGAAAATTGGAGTACCACAGAGATGCTTCGAGATAGCATTGACATGGCCTTCAAGCAAAGGTCGGACTTTGGATACACAAATGATCCATGAGGAACAACTTCTAGAATAATTCTTATAATTTACTCATGCGAAAATGGTTAATCTTGCCAAAAGGGATACTATAACAATAGGTCCTCCAGCCAGGTTTGCTAGGCATGAAATCACCTTACCGAGAGATATAAAGACCAATGTTAAAACTCATGGAAAGATGTTCCAACCATCATATCTGACCGAGATTCAGATCTGATTGGTGTCAGGATAAATTAGACTCTGGATGCCTGAGAAGAAAGGTGCAACACAAATGGTCGAGGGGACATTGTAAGATTCTCGAGAATTAAACTATGGAAGCGAGTTCCGAAACAAGAGTTCCTCATTAAATCAAGGAGAGGTGAGGAGGTGACTGACTGACTCAGCGACAATCCATTGAGATTTCCAAAAAGATGGACTTCCACAACTATGTGAACAAGGAGATAACATTAGCTAGATCAAATGACTTAATGATGTATGCTGGAGGAAAACATACACAATTAAACATTGGTTGAAAGGTGCACCCGAAATATGGCTGGGTTGCACGACCAACGTCGGAATGGCGATTGAGCAACCAACATACCAAATTGGAATTATTGTCCAATAACTCTGAAGCAATAGGGTTGCTAGAGATATTCAATTTGCACAATAGAGTTCACTCAACACGGGGATGAAGAAAAGAATGGTGATGGCGAGAAGCATCACTGTATCACGAATTCTTGAGAGGTGGTGAAATTCTCACAACATTGATGACATAAGAGATGGTAATGTTCCAAGGTAAAGAGGAACAAATGATGGGTAGCAAGGAACTCAAGGTATAACACAAAACAAGAACAAGTTTGTGTTGGAGGGAAGGTAATAAAGTGGTCGATGATAACACAAAACATCGAGGGCAAGGATGCTCTTTCTCATCATGAATTTAATTGATATTCTGGAAGAGCTCAGAATGCTCATGATGATCATGACACATTTGTCAAGAGATTCCATGAAGATGTAATCAATTGGCGATGACATCAACCCAAAGGAATGATGAAGCGCAAGGTTATTGTAACCACGGGTACGACACAAACTCGAAATCAAGCTTGCTGTTCAAGGCGAGAGGATATGACAAGGAAGATTGACGTAAGCTTAGATCATCGTCGAAAGTTGTGCTTTGGGAATAAGGACCAGGTGGCATAGTTTAAAATTTAGCACAAGGTGATAGCCGATCAGGCTAGGATTGACATGCTCGAGTACAAACTCATGAGTAAAGGAGATTACGAAGAGTTGTTTAATCGTGGTGCGGACCCGATTTAGTTATCGGTGCCCTCGAGTGACTAACAACTCGGAACCAGGAAACATTGGAATCAATGAGGAATAATACTCGATGAAGGCTCATAATAAGCAACATGGTTCGATGATATTATCAAGATACCAGAGGGTAATACTCGGAGGTAGAGCAAAATAGAGGGTGACAAGTGTATTGATCTGCAAAAGACAAGTACTTTAACTTGTCCGAGAAAAGGAATCAAGGAATATCAACATGGCCGAAACCATAGTTGCAAGGGATCCAATTCAAAGACACCGGAAGAATTATCCAACTAATTAAAAGTTTTTCAAGAAGCTTCCATGATAAGTTCCACATCGGGTCCATGGGCGTGAACACAAAGTTCAAGGTCGACTCCCACTTCTCCAATGCATAACCTTTCACTCACTTCTCATTTTCGAAGAAGTTGTAATATTGAAATTTTATCTGACATAACACCAGTAGAGTATGACCCGTAGTAGTTCCCGGGTTCACACATATTAAGGAAGGCATAGGTTCAACCCATCAGGCTATGGTGGAAACATATACCACAAGCTTCAAGTAAATACCACCAGCTCAAAAATAGAGCATGGTTGTCCAAATCAGAGAATAGGAGTTTTCAATGGTATTATGTATCAGGGAAGAGAACTGCTCAAGGTTTTGTATACGAAGGACACTGTCGTATGATAATTCAACAAAGGATCCGGTGGTCCTCAAGGGATCTGATGTGAGCATCAGTACTCAACCGGAGGGAGAAAGAATGCAAGGAGATCTATTTATAGAAACAACTGACTAACTCAAAGCTCAAATGCAAAGGAATTATGAATTCCAAGACAAGGCATCAGAAGCAATGCTCTGATTAGGGATGAATAAGTTGAATAGCCTTAGGGGTACAATCGATGGCAATTTGATTGGTCGAGATCCAACTCATGTTTAAAATGACGTCTGAGCCGGAAGGACGAAATGAAGGATGTGATTAAGGATTGTGAGCATTTGCAACATATTGATTCAACAGACTCGAACTAATAATGACTAAGGATGCCAATAAGATTACCGGACTTTATGAGGTTAATCATAATGCAAGCAAGCAAGAATTTTAAGAGCAATAACCTGCTGAGGATTTTCGGAAGATCAAATAGTATGTCAAAGACTTTGGTGAAACACATGAACAACTAGGGAGAAACAAATCCTCGATGTGTGTGAGGATTAATTTGTAGGTGTGTTCAGGTGTCAAGGAACTACAAGGCATTAGGCACAAGGATTCTCGGAACAATAGAGAGATATTCGGTATATCTTGTAACTATAAGATAAACGGGGAATGATTGTGTCAATGGCAAGTGTATGTATTTATCCATAGAGATATTTTGGTGGTAGGGAACTTCAAAAGCAGCGGGCACAAAGTCTCGAGAGAATACTAGAGAGTATCTTCGAAATCTTCTGGTGCAGCAGACGATCATCAGTAATAAAGTGCTCTCTGGGTGAAAGTGATCACGAGATACTAATGTTAGATTTAGCAAAATTCATTTAACCCGAATAGAAGAGAGACCAGAGTCCTAGAGTATAGACGAGGAATAAAGATCCTAATACCACCCAAATGGCGACGTGGGCCCGTAAGACACACAACCATGTTAGTAAAAGTTTTGCAATGACTAGACTCAACTTCGGCCAAGGAGTTGGAAGGGGGATTCCTACAGGCAGTCGGCTCTGATACCAACTTGTGACACCCTAATTTGACCATACACTAATCATGCACGCAAATGTGTACGATCAAGATCAGGGACTCACGGGAAGATATCACAACACAACTCTAGACACAAATTAAAATAATACAAGCCAGGGGCCTCGAGGGCTCGAATACATAAGCTTGAATACACAAGAGTCAGTGGAAGCAACAATATCTGAGTATAGACATAAGTTAAATAAGTTTGCCTTAAGAAGGCTAGCACAAACTGGGATACAGATCGAAAGAGGTGCAGGCATCCTGCCTGGGATCCTCCTAAACTACTCCTGGTCGTTGTCAGCGGCCTACACATAGTAGTAGGCACCTCCCGAGTAGTAGCAGTCGTCATCGATAATGGCGTCTGGCTCCTGGACTCCAACGTCTGGTCGCAGCAATCGGGTATATGAAGGGGGAGAAGGGGGAGCAAAGCAACCGTGAGTACTCATCCAAAGTACTCGCAAGCAAGGAACTACACTACATATGTATGCATTGGTATTAAATGAAAATGGGGCAACATATGTGGACTGAACTGCAGAATGCCGGAATAAAAGGGGGATAGCTAGTCCTATCGAAGACTACGCTTCTCGTAACCTCCATCTTGCAGCAGAAGAAGCGAGTATATGGTAAGTTCACAAGTAACATCGCATAGCATAATCCTACCCGATGATCCTCTCCTCGTCGCCCTGTGAGAGAGAGAGCGGTCACTGGGTTGTATCTGGCACTTGATGAAAGAAATATGCCCTAGAGGCAATAATAAAGTTATTATTTATTTCCTTATATCATGATAAATGTTTATTATTCATGCTAGAATTGTATTAACCGGAAACATAATACATGTGTGAATACATAGACAAACTTAGTGTCACTAGTATGCCTCTACTTGACTAGCTCGTTAATCAAAGATGGTTATGTTTCCTAACCATGAACAAGGTGTTGTTATTCGATTAATGAGGTCACATCATTAGTTGAATGATCTGATTGACATGACCCATTTCATTAGCTTAGCACCCGATCGTTTAGTATGTTGCTATTGCTTTCTTCATGACTTATACATGTTCCTATGACTATGAGATTATGCAACTCCCGTTTACCGGAGGAACACTTTTTGCGCTACCAAACGTCACAACGTAACTGGGTGATTATAAAGGAGCTCTACAGGTGTCTCCAAAGGTAGATGTTGGGTTGGCGTATTTCGAGATTAGGATTTGTCACTCCGATTGTCGGAGAGGTATCTCTGGGCCCTCTCAGTAATGCACATCACATAAGCCTTGCAAGCATTGCAACTAATGAGTTAGTTACAAGATGATGTATTACAGAACGAGTAAAGAGACTTGCCGGTAACGAGATTGAACTAGGTATTGGATACCGACGATCGAATCTCGGGCAAGTAACATACCGATGACAAAGGGAACAACGTATGTTGTTATGCGGTCTGACCGATAAAGATCTTCGTAGAATATGTAGGAGCCAATATGGGCATCCAGGTCCCGCTATTGGTTATTGACCGGAGATATGTCTCAGTCATGTCTGCATTATTCTCGAACCATAGGGTCCGCACGCTTAACGTTACGATGATAGTTATTATGAGTTTATGCATTTTGATGTACCGAAGTTAGTTCGGAGTCCCGGATGTGATCACGGACATGACGAGGAGTCTCGAAATGGTCGAGACATAAAGATTGATATATTGGAAGCCTATATTTGGACATCGGAAGTGTTCCGGGTGAAATCGGGATTTTACCGGAGTACCGGGAGGTTACCGGAAACCCCCGGGAACCATATGGGCCTTAGTGGGCTTTAGTGGAAAGGAGAAAGGGGCAGCCCAAGGTGGGCCGTGCGCCTCCCCCCTCCCCTAGTCCTATTAGGACTAGGAGAGGTGGCCGCCCCCCCCTCTCTCTTTCCCTCGGGGAATCCTATTCCAACTAGGATTGGGGGGGGGGGAGTCCTACTCCCGGTAGGAATAGGACTCCTCCTGCGCCCTCCTCTTGGCCGACCGCCCCCTCCCCCTTGGCTCCTTTATATACGGAGGCAGGGGGCACCCTAGACACACAAGTTGATCATTGAGATCGTTCCTTAGCCGTGTGCGGTGCCCCCTGCCACCATATTCCACCTCGATTATATTGTAGCAGTGCTTAGGCGAAGCCCTGCGACGGTAGTACATCAAGATCGTCACCATGCCGTCGTGCTGATGGAAGTCCTCCCTGACGCTTTGCTGGATCGGAGCCCGGGGATCGTCATCGAGCTGTACGTTTGCTAAGAACTCGGAGGTGCCGGAGTAACTGTGCTTGGATCGGTCGGATCGGGAAGACGTACGACTACTTCCTCTACGCTGTGTCAACGCTTCCGCAGTCGGTCTGCGTGGGTATGTAGACAACACTCTCCCCTCTCGTTGCTGTGCATCACCATGATCTTGCGTGTGCGTAGGAATTTTTTTGAAATTACTACGTTCCCCAACAGTGGCATCCGAGCCTAGGTTTTATGGTCTGATGTTATATGCACGAGTAGAACACAAGTGAGTTGTGGGTGATATAAGTCATACTGCCTACCAGCATGTCATACTTTGGTTCGGCGGTCTTGTTGGACGAGACGACCCGGACCAACATTACGCGTACGCTTACGCGAGACCGGTTCCCCCGACGTGCTTTGCACATAGGTGGCTTGCGGGCGACTGTCTCTCCAACTTTAGTTGAACCGAGTGTGGCTACGCCCGGTCCTTGCGAAGGTTAAAACGGAGTCTATTTGACAAACTATCATTGTGGTTTTGATGCGTAGGTGAGATTGGTTCTTGCTTAAGCCCGTAGCAGCCACGTAAAACTTGCAACTACAAAGTAGAGGATGTCTAACTTGTTTTTGCAGGGCATGTTGTGATGTGATATGGTCAAGACATGATGCTAAATTTTATTGTATGAGATGATCATGTTTTGTAACCGAGTTATCGGCAACTGGCAGAAGCCATATGGTTGTCGCTTTATTGTATGCAATGCAATCGCGATGTAATGCTTTACTTTATCACTAAGCGGTATCGATAGTCGTGGAAGCATAAGATTGGCGAGACGACAACGATGCTACGATGGAGATCAAGGTGTCGCGCCGGTGACGATGGTGATCATGACGGTGCTTCGGAGATGGAGATCACAAGCACAAGATGATGATGGCCATATCATATCACTTATATTGATTGCATGTGATGTTTATCTTTTTATGCATCTTATCTTGCTTTGATTAACGGTAGCATTATAAGATGATCTCTCACTAAATTATCAAGAAGTGTTCTCCCTGAGTATGCACCGTTGCCAAAGTTCGTCGTGCCCAGACACCACGTGATGATCGGGTGTGATAAGCTCTACGTCCATCTACAACGGGTGCAAGCCAGTTTTTTCACACGCAGAATACTCAGGTTAAACTTGACGAGCCTAGCATATGCAGATATGGCCTCGGAACACGGAGACCGAAAGGTCGAGCGTGAATCATATAGTAGATATGATCAACATAGCGATGTTCACCATTAAAAACTACTCCATCTCACGTGATGATCGGTTATGGTTTAGTTGATTTGGATCACGTGATCACTTAGAGGATTAGAGGGATGTCTATCTAAGTGGGAGTTCTTAAGTAATTTGATTAATTGAACTTAAACTTATCATGAACTTAGTACTTGATAGTATCTTGCTTGTTTATGTTTGATTGTAGATAGATGGCTCGAGCTGTTGTTCCGTTGAATTTTAATGCGTTCCTTGAGAAAGCAAAGTTGAAAGATGATGGTAGCAATTAGACGGACTGGGTTCGTTACTTGAAGATTATCCTCATTGCTGCTCAGAAGAATTACGTCCTGGAAGCACCGCTGGGTGCCAGGCCTGCTGCTGGAGCAACACCAGATGTTATGAACATCTGGCAGAGCAAAGCTGATGACTCCTCGATAGTTCAGTGTGCCATGCTTTACGGCTTAGAATCGGGACTTCAACGACGTTTTGAACGTCATGGCGCATATGAGATGTTCCAGGAGTTGAAGTTAATATTTCAAGCAAATGCCCGGATTGAGAGATATGAAGTCTCCAATAAGTTCTATAGCTGCAAGATGGAGGAGAACAGTTCTGTCAGTGAGCATATACTCAAAATGTCTAGGTATAATAATCACTTGATTCAGATGGAAGTTAATCTTCCAGATGATTGCGTCATTGACAGAATTCTCCAGTCACTGCCACCAAGCTACAAGAGCTTCGTGATGAACTATAATATGCAAGGGATGAACAAGACTGTTCCCGAGCTCTTCGCAATGCTGAAAGCTACGAAGGTAGAAATCAAAAAGGAGCATCAAGTGTTGATGGTCAGCAAGACCACTAGTTTCAAGAAAAAGGGCAAAGGGAAGAAGGGGAACTTCAAGAAGAACAACAAGCAAGTTGCTGCTCAAGAGAAGAAACCCAAGTCTGGACCTAAGCCTGAAACTGAGTGCTTCTACTGCAAGAAGACTAGTCACTGGAAGCGGAATTGCCCCAAGTATTTGGCGGATAAGAAGGATGGCAAGGTGAACAAAGGTATATGTGATATACATGTTATTGATGTGTACCTTACTAGAGCTCGCAGTAGCACCTGGGTATTTGATACTGGTTCTGTTGCTAATATTTGCAACTCGAAACAGGGACTACGGATTAAGTGAACACTGGCGAAGGATGAGGTGACGATGCGCGTGGGAAACGGTTCCAAAGTCGATGTGATCGCGGTCGGCACGCTACCTCTACATCTACCTTCGGGATTAATATTAGACCTAAATAATTGTTATTTGGTGCCAGCGTTGAGCATGAACATTATATCTGGATCTTGTTTGATGCGAGATGGTTATTCATTTAAATCAGAGAATAATGGTAGTTCTATTTATATGAGTAATATCTTTTATGGTCATGCACCTTTGAGGAGTCGTCTATTTTTGATGAATCTCGATAATAGTAACACGCATATTCATAATGTTGAAGCCAAAAGATGCAGAGTTGATAATGACAGTGCAACTTATTTGTGGCACTGCCGTTTAGGTCATATCGGTATAAAGCGCATGAAGAAACTCCATACTGATTGACTTTTGGAACCACTTGATTATGAATCACTTGGTACTTGCGAACCGTGCCTCATGGGCAAGATGACTAAAACACCATTCTCCGGTACTATGGAGAGAGCAACAGATTTGTTGGAAATCATACATACCGTTGTATGTGGTCCGATGAATATTGAGGCTCGTGGCGGATATCGTTATTTTCTCACCTTCACAGATGACTTAAGAAGATATGGGTATATCTACTTAATGAAACATAAGTCTGAAACATTTGAAAAGTTCAAAGAATTTCAGAGTGAAGTTGAAAATCATCGTAACAAGAAAATAAAGTTTCTACGATCTGATCGTGGAGGAGAATATTTGAGTTACGAGTTTGGTGTACATTTGAAAAAATGTGGAATAGTTTCGCAACTCACGCCACCTGGAACACCACAGCGTAATGGTGTGTCCGAACATCGTAATTGTACTTTACTAGATATGGTGCGATCTATGATGTCTCTTACTGATTTACGGCTATTGTTTTGGGGTTATGCTTTAGAGATGGCTGCATTCACGTTAAATAGGGCACCATCAAAATCCCTTGAGACGACGCCTTATGAACTATGGTTTGGCAAGAAACCAAAGTTGTCATTTCTTAAAGTTTGGGGCTGCGATGCTTATGTGAAAAAGGTTCAAGGCAAGACATTCGTTGCTAAGAACGGATCCTTTCTAGAGAAGGAGTTTCTCTCGAAAGAAGTGAGTGGGAGGAAAGTAGAACTTGATGACGTAACTGTACCTGCTCCCTTATTGGAAAGTAGTACATCACAGAAAACTGTTTCTGCGACACCTATACCAATTAGTGAGGAAGCTAATGATGATGATCATGAAACTTCAGAACAAGATACTACTGAACCTCGTAGATCAACCAGAGCGAGATCCGCACCAGAGTGGTACGGTAATCCTGTTATGGAAATCATGCTGCTAGATCATGATGAACCTACGAACTATGAAGAAGCAATGGTGAGCCCAGATTCCGCAAAATGGCTTGAAGCCATGAAATCTGAGATGGGATCCATGTATGAGAACAAAGTATGGACTTTGGTTGACTTGCCCGATGATCGGCAAGCAATTGAGAATAAATGGATCTTCAAGAAGAAGACAGACGCTGATGGTAATGTTACTATCTACAAAGCTCGACTTGTCGCAAAAGGTTTTCGACAAGTTCAAGGGGTTGACTACGATGAGACCTTCTCACCCGTAGCGATGCTTAAGTTTGTCCGAATCATGTTAGCAATTGCCGCATTTTGTGATTATGAAATTTGGCAGATGGATGTCAAAACTGCATTCCTGAATGGATTTCTGGAAGAAGAGTTGTATATGATGCAACCGGAAGGTTTTGTCGATCCAAAGGGAGCTAACAAAGTGTGCAAGCTCCAGCGATCCATTTATGGACTGGTGCAAGCCTCTCGGAGTTGGAATAAATGCTTTGATAGTGTGATCAAAGCATTTGGTTTTATACAGACTTTCGGAGAAGCCTGTATTTACAAGAAAGTGAGTGGGAGCTCTGTAGCATTTCTAATATTATATGTGGATGACATATTGCTGATTGGAAATGATATCGAATTTCTAGATAGCATAAAGGGATACATGAATAAGAGTTTATCAATGAAAGACCTCGGTGAAGCTGCTTACATATTAGGCATAAAGATCTATAGAGATAGATCAAGACGCTTAATTGGACTTTCACAAAGCACATACCTTGATAAGATTTTGAAGAAGTTCAAAATGGATCAAGCAAAGAAAGGGTTCTTGCCTATGTTACAAGGTGTGAAGTTGAGTCAGACTCAATGCCCGACCACTGCAAAAGATAGAGAGAAAATGAAAGATGTTCCCTATGCTTCAGCCATAGGCTCTATCATGTATGCAATGCTGTGTACCAGACCTGATGTGTGCCTTGCTATAAGTTTAGCAGGGAGGTACCAAAGTAATCCAGGAGTGGATCACTGGACAGCGGTCAAGAACATCCTGAAATACCTGAAAAGGACTAAGGATATGTTTCTCGTATATGGAGGTGACAAAGAGCTCACCGTAAAAGGTTACGTTGATGCAAGCTTTGACACTGATCTGGACGATTCTAAATCGCAAACCGGATACGTGTTTACATTAAACGGTGGAGCTGTCAGTTGGTGCAGTTCTAAACAAAGCATCGTAGCGGGATCTACATGTGAAGCGGAGTACATAGCTGCTTCGGAAGTAGCGAACGAAGGAGTCTGGATGAAGGAGTTCATATCCGATCTAGGTGTCATACCTAGTGCATCGGGTCCAATGAAAATCTTTTGTGACAATACTGGTGTAATTGCCTTGGCAAAGGAATCCAGATTTCACAAAAGGACCAAGCACATCAAGAGACGCTTCAATTCCATCCGGGATCTAGTCCAGGTGGGAGACATAGAGATTTGCAAGATACATACGGATCTGAATGTTGCAGACCCATTGACTAAGCCTCTTCCACGAGCAAAACATGATCAGCACCAAGACTCCTTGGGTGTTAGAATCATTACTGTGTAATCTAGATTATTGACTCTAGTGCAAGTGGGAGACTGAAGGAAATATGCCCTAGAGGCAATAATAAAGTTATTATTTATTTCCTTATATCATGATAAATGTTTATTATTCATGCTAGAATTGTATTAACCGGAAACATAATACATGTGTGAATACATAGACAAACTTAGTGTCACTAGTATGCCTCTACTTGACTAGCTCGTTAATCAAAGATGGTTATGTTTCCTAACCATGAACAAGGTGTTTTTATTTGATTAACGAGGTCACATCATTAGTTGAATGATCTGATTGACATGACCCATTTCATTAGCTTAGCACCCGATCGTTTAGTATGTTGCTATTGCTTTCTTCATGACTTATACATGTTCCTATGACTATGAGTTTATGCAACTCCCGTTTACCGGAGGAACACTTTGTGTGCTACCAAACGTCACAACATAACTGGGTGATTATAAAGGAGCTCTACAGGTGTCTCCAAAGGTAGATGTTGGGTTGGCGTATTTCGAGATTAGGATTTGTCACTCTGATTGTCGGAGAGGTATCTCTGGGCCCTCTCGGTAATGCACATCACATAAGCCTTGCAAGCATTGCAACTAATGAGTTAGTTACGAGATGATGTATTACAGAACGAGTAAAGAGACTTGCCGGTAACGAGATTGAACTAGGTATTGGATACCGACGATCGAATCTCGGGCAAGTTACATACCGATGACAAAGGGAACAACGTATGTTGTTATGCGGTCTGACCGATAAAGATCTTCGTAGAATATGTAGGAGCCAATATGGGCATCCAGGTCCCGCTATTGGTTATTGACCGGAGATATGTCTCAGTCATGTCTGCATTATTCTTGAACCGTAGGGTCCGCACGCTTAACGTTACGATGACAGTTATTATGGGTTTATGCATTTTGATGTACTGAAGTTAGTTTGGAGTCCCGGATGTGATCACGGACATGACGAGGAGTCTCGAAATGGTCGAGACATAAAGATTGATATATTGGAAGCCTATATTTGGACATCGGAAGTGTTCCGGGTGAAATCGGGATTTTACCGGAGTACCGGGAGGTTACCGGAAACCCCCGGGAACCATATGGGCCTTAGTGGGCTTTAGTGGAAAGGAGAAAGGGGCAACCCAAGGTGGTCCGCGCGCCTCCCCCCTCCCCTAGTCCTATTAGGACTAGGAGAGGTGGCCGGCCCCCTCTCTCTCTTTCCCTCGGGGAATCCTATTCCAACTAGGATTGGGGGGGGGGGGCGTCCTACTCCCGGTAGGAATAGGAATCCTCCTGCGCCCTCCTCCTGGCCGGCCGCCCCCTCCCCCTTGGCTCCTTTATATACGGAGGCAGGGGGCACCCTAGACACACAAGTTGATCATTGAGATCGTTCCTTAGCCGTGTGCGGTGCCCCCTGCCACCATATTCCACCTCGATTATATTGTAGCAGTGCTTAGGCGAAGCCCTGCGATGGTAGTACATCAAGATCATCACCACGCTGTCGTGCTGACGGAACTCCTCCCCGACGCTTTGCTGGATCGGAGCCCGGGGATCGTCATCGAGCTGTACGTGTGCTAAGAACTTGGAGGTGCCGGAGTAACGGTGCTTGGATCGGTCGGATCGAGAAGACGTACGACTACTTCCTCTACGTTGTGTCAACGCTTCCGCAGTCGGTCTGCGTGGGTACATAGACAACACTCTCCCCTCTCGTTGCTGTGCATCACCATGATCTTGCGTGTGCGTAGGAATTTTTTTGAAATTACTACGTTCCCCAACACTTGAAAAGGGTGCATTTTATTAAGTAGCCGGTTCTAGTTGTCATAAGGTCAAGGTACAACTCTGGGTCGTCCTTTTACCGAGGGACACGACTATTCGAACAGATAAACTTCCCTGCAGGGGTGCACCACATTTCCCAACACGCTCGATCCCCTTTGTAAGGACACACTTTCCTGGGTCATGCCCGGACTCGGAAGATCAACACGTCGCAACCCTACCTAGGCACAACAGAGAGGTCTGCATGCTGTTCTAAATCCTGTGGCGCAGGGGTCTGGGCCCATCGCCCATTGCACACCTGCATGCTGCGTACGCGGCCGGCGAGGAGACCTAGCCTCCCTTATACAAGAGCAGGCATTCCAATCCAAATCGGCGCATGCCGCTCAATCGCTGACGTCACGAAGGCTTCGGCTGATACCACGACGTCGAGTGCCCATAACTGTCCCCGCGTAGTTGGTTAGTGCGTATAGGCCAATGGCCAGACTCAGATCAAATACCAAGATCTCGTTAAGCGTGTTATGTTGAAATAACCGCGAACGCCGACCAGGGCCAGGCCCACCTCTCTCCTAGGCGATCGCAACCTGCCCTTTCGCTCTGCCACAAAGATCCACTCAGAGGGCCGTAGGGACAAACGTCCTCTCGGACCCAATTCGTGAATCACTCGCGGGTACTCTACGAGCCGAGCCGACTTTAATCACCACAAGTATCATATAATATGTATATAAGTATATGCCCGTGATCACCTCCCGAGTGATCACGACCCGATAGTATAGCATGGTATACAGACAAGAATGTAGGGCCACTGATGATAAACTAGCATCCTATACTAAGCATTTAGGATGGCAGGTAAGGTATCAAAAACTATAGCAACAATGGCAGGCTATGCATCAGAATAGGATTAACAGAAAGCAGTAACATGCTACACTACTCTCATGCAAGCAGTAGAGAGAGAATATGCGATATCTGGTGATCAAGGGGGGGGGGGCTTGCCTGGTTGCTCTAGCAAGAAGGAAGGGTCGTCAACACCGTAGTTGAACTGGAGTCACCGGCAGTCTCGGGGTCTACCGGAAAGAAGTAACGGAGGGAAAATAAATAAATAATAGAGCAATCAAAGCAACAAAAAGCATAACATGGCAATACGCGGTGCTAGGGGTGACCTAACGCGGTATGAGGTGATACCGATGAAGGGGGGAAACATCCGGGAAAATATTCCCGGTGTTTCGCGTTTTCGGACCGATGAAATAGAGGGGGAAAGTTGCATATTCTCTATGCTAGGGATGCGTGGAGGACGAATGGGCTGCGCATCCGGATTCGTCTCGTCGTTCTGAGCAACTTTCATGTACAAAGGTTTTTCAACCGAGCTATGGTTTATTATTTTGAAAGATTTAATTCATTTTTTGAATTTATTTAGTTATTTTAATTCAACATTATTCAGAATAGTGCTTGCTGATGTCAGCATGACGTCCGCAGTCAACAGAGGTGTTGGCTGGGTCAAACTGACATGTGGGTCCCACTAGTCATAGACTGTTTACTAACTATTTGTTAACATTTAATTAGCAGGTTAATTAGAATTAATCAGTTAAGTAAACAATGTTAATTAATTAATTAATTAAATTATTATTTATTTAATTCTTTTAATAATTATTTTTTTAAAAAGTAATTACTTTTTTTAACAAACGTTCTGCGGGTGGGCCCCTTGTGTCATAGGCAGGGGGCTTAGCGGGCGTGAGGGCAGCGGGTTATGGGCGACGAGCGCCAGCCCGCTTCCCAGGTTGCCAGGGGGCGCACGCCATGGGCGCGGCGAGGCCGGCCGCCTGAGGCGGCAAGGGAGAGGCCACGGCGAGGCGGGCTCGTTCGACCGAAGGTGAGGGAAGGAAGCGACGCGGGGGGAGTAGGCGAACGGGAACGCAGCAGCTCGGCACGCGGGGCGCGGCGAGCGTTTGCGAGCAGGGGGCAAGGCGCGAGCGGCAACGGAGCAACCACGCGCGGGCAGGCGCGCGTGCGTGGGAGAGCGCGCGCGAGCAGGGCTAGTGGTAGCAGGGGGCGACCCTGGTGAGCGGGGCATATGGAGGCGAGGCGCGCGCGGCTGTGCGAACAGCGGGAAGAGCAGCAGCAGGCAGCGGACGAGGGCTCGGCCAGAGCCGACGGCGGGCACATGGGAGGGTGCAGCGGAGCGAGGCGGGGGGCGCGAGCGGTGACGCGTCTGGGCAAGGACGGCACCGGAGAAAGGGGCAGCCGCGCGGGGAGGCCGGAGCATCACGGACGGCGCCAACGACAGAGGGAAAGGGGGGAGAGGAGTGGTCCTCACGGTGGGTCGTAGGGGACAAGGCAGTGGTGCTCAAGGTGGGGGGGACGGGGACGACGCACGCAGGGGAAGCAGTCCGGCGATGGTGCCCTCCGGCGAGGTCTTCAGACGGCGGCGGGCGCGTCCGATCCGGGAGGTGGAGGACAAGGCGGCGACGGGCGACGACGCAGTGATCCTTCTTTCTTTCTTTCTTTCTTTCTTTTTCTCTTTTTCTGTTTTAATTTAATATTATAAATACCTTAGTTTTATAACATACATTAGTTGTACCTAAATTAGTATTAACAAACATGCCACCACCACAATTAATTTGGCACCTAAAATAAAGTAGTTTATGATTGCTTAATATTGTTAAAGCTTTTTGGTTTTGTTACTGTTTTGTTCATTTTAGAGTTTTAAAACACTTTATAAAAGTGGGGTTTCTTCACCACAATTACCTTTGCATTATTCGTCAAAACTCAAACATTTTAGTTTTAAAGTTTGAAAACTTTCTTTGTTTGCCTTTAATTTAATTTTGAATTCGAATCGGTTTTGAACTAACGCGAGACTAACTCCAGTGACAGAGGTGACGTGGCATCATTAGCAAGGAATTACTGTTGTCTAATTATCCGCGTGTCATAGGCGAGGAGTCCCGAGGCATCATGCAAAAGTTTGCATATCGGCGCAACGAGAGCAAGACCAGCAGGACGGCAGGATGGAGGTCATCACGGAGCCCGCGACGACATCACCACCAGAGCCTTTGGCAGGCGAAAATCACCTTTTATCAGGATAACTTGTACTAGTTGTCCCCCTTCGAATTGACCGTTGTGGGATCCCTTCCCACCTAGTATTTGGGAAGAGGACCCGGTCCTTTATAAATAGAACTAGCCACCACCATAGAGAGGGGATCGAACCTCATCAGATCTGGAGAGGATTCAGACCATCCACACCCGCACAAACTCATCGAGCTCAAGAAGACCTCTCCTCAAGAGGTTGTTCTTCCCTTGTACTTGTTCATCCCCAGCCTACAAGGCAATCCACCACACCACACTGGAGTAGGGTATTACGCCACAATGGTGGCCCGAATCAGTATAAACTCTTGTGTGCCTTGTTCCTCGGGTTCAGCGATCTACGCTTTGAGATCGTTGCGAGAGTGTGAGCTAGGGGGAGAGAGATCTTCGTACGCACCCCAGTGTTCGAACCTCATGGGTTTTGCCGGAACCCGTAATCCGACATTTGGCACTCCCGGTAGGGGTGTGCTGAAGCTTTTCTTCCATCGATCCGCATTCCACTGCTCCATCCCATCCATGTCTAGTGCTCGCCAAGATCGAGCTGAGAGCCGTGCCACCCTCGCCGCCCGCGTCGCTCAGATGGCGCCCGTTGGCGGACCTCCCCGCCATTCTCCATCACTCGCTGCCAACGCCGCCACTGGCCCGGCAGCGAACGAGCAGCAAGTGTCATCGCTGCACCCCTCTGTGCGGCGGGACAGCCGCACCGCTACCCCATCGCTGACTCCGGCCGGCTCGTCGTCCCACGCTCGTCGCGCACCCACGGACGTGCAGGCTGCGCTGCTCATGGCACGCGAGCTCCTGCGTTACCGCCCAGTCGACGACCTCTATGAGCACTGGCTGGACTGCATCACCGAGCTCGTCAGCGCTGCTCGGGCTCCCCTGCACCATCCCTCTCGCTGCCTCGCCCACCTCCAGCCACGGGTGGCGTAGCTCACGGAGCGCCTCCACCGCCTCTACATCAAGACGGCGCCCTCGGCCGAGACGCGTGGCTTACGGATCGCCCCTGCCTCCTCCGCATCAAGACGGTGTCCTCGCCCCAAGACGCGTGGTCCCGCAGCATGATCCGCGATAACCCAAAGTATAGGGGATCGCAACAATTTTCTAGGCTAGAGTATTCAACCCAAATTTATTGATTCGACACAAGGGGAGCCAAATAATATTCTCAAGTATTAGCAGCTGAGTTTTCAATTCAACGACACTTGGAAACTTAATATCTACAACAAAGTATTTAGTAGCAAAGTAATATGATAGTAGTGGTAACGGTGGCAAAAGTAATGGTAGCAGTTTTGGTTTTATAGTGATTGTAACAGTAGCAACGAAAAAGTAAATAAGCAAAGATCAATATATGAAAAGCTCATAGGCAATGGATTATTGATGGATAATTATGTCGGATGTGATTCCTCCTGCAATAGTTATAACATAGGGTGACACAGAACTAGCTCCAGTTCATCAATGTAATGTAGGCATGTATTCCGAATATAGTCATACGTGCTTATGGAAAAGAACTTGCATAACATCTTTTGTCCAACCCTCCCGTGGCAGCGGGGTCCTATTGGAAACTAAGGGATATTAAGGCCTCCTTTTAATAGAGTACTAGACCAAAGCATTAACACTTAGTGAATACATGAACTCCTCAAACTACGGTCATCACCGGTAAGTATCCCGATTATTGTCACTTCGGGGTTAACGGATCATAACACATAATAGGTGACTATAGACTTGCAAGATAGGATCAAGAACTCATATATATTCATGAAAACATAATAGGTTCAGACCTGAAATCATGGCACTCGGGCCCTAGTGACAAGCATTAAGCATAGCAAAGTCATAGCAACATCAATCTCAGAACATAATGGATACTAGGGATCAAACCCTAACAAAACTAACTCGATTACATGATAAATCTCATCCAACCCATCACCGCCCAGCAAGCCTACGATGGAATTACTCACGCATGGTGGTGAGCATCATGAAATTGGTGATGGAGGAAGGTTGATGATGACGATGTCGACGGATTCCTCTCTCCGGAGCCCCCAACGGACTCCAGATCAGCCCTCCCAAGAGAGATTAGGGCTTGGCGGCGGCTCCGTATCATAAAACGCGATGAATCCTTCTCTCTTATTTTTTTCTCCCCGAACGTGAATATATGGAGTTGGAGTTGAGGTCGGTGGAGCATCAGGGGGCCCACGAGGCAGGGGGCGCACCCAGGAGGTAGGCGCCCGCAACCTCGTTGACAGGGTGTGGGTCCCCTGGCCTTGATTCTTTTGCCAGTATTTTTTATATATTCCAAAAATATTCTCCATTGATTATCAGGTCATTCCAAGAACTTTTATTTCCGCACAAAAATAACACCATGGCAATTCTGCTGAAAACAATGTCAGTCCGGGTTAGTTCCATTCAAATCATGCAAGTTAGAGTTCAAAACAAGGGCAAAAGTGTTTGGAAAAGTAGATACGTTGGAGACATATAAACTCCCCCAAGCTTAAACCTTTGTTTGTCCTCAAGCAATTCAGTTGACAAACTAAAAGTGATAAAGAAAAACTTTTACAAACTCTATTTGCTCTTGTTGTTGTAAATATGTAAAGCCAACATTCAAGTTTTCAGTAAAGATTATGAACTAACCATATTCACAATAACATTTTGGTCTCATGTTTACTCATATCAATGGCATAATAACCTAGCGAGCAATAATAATAAATCTCGGATGACAACACTTTCTCAAAACAATCATAATATAATATAACAAGATGGTATCTTGCTAGCCCTTTCTGAGACCGCAAAACATAAATGCAGAGAACCTCTGAAGATCAAGGGCTGACTGGAAATTGTAATTCATGGTAAAAGAGATCCAGTCAAGTCATACACAATGTAAACTAATAATAATACATACAAATGATAGCGGTGCTCTCCAACTGGTGCTTTTTAATAAGAGGGTGATGACTCAACGTAAAAGTAAATGGATAGGCCCTTCGCAGACGGAAGCAGGGATTTGTAGAGGTGCCAGAGCTCGGTTTTGAAATAGAGATGAATAATATTTTGAGCGGTATACTTTCATTGTCAACATAACAACTGAGAGATCTCAATATCTTCCATGCTACATGCATTATAGGCGGTTCCCAAGCAGAATGGTAAAGTTTATACCCCCCACCACCAACAAGCATCAATCCATGGCTTGCCCGAAACAACGGATGCCTCCAACTAAAAACAATCCTAGGGGAGTTTAGTTTGCAATTATTTTGATTTGATTTGAGCATGGGACTGGGCATCCGGTGACCAGCCATTTTCACGTGAGTGAGGAGCGGAGTCCACTCCTCTTGAGAATAACCCGCCTATCATGGAAGATACAAACAACCCTAGTTGATACATGAGCTATTCGAGCATACAAAATAGAATTTTTATTTGAAGGTTTAGAGTTTGGCACATACAAATTTACTCATATGGAATAACTTTTGGGGTTTATGGAGTTGGATGCACAAGCAGTATTCCATCTTAGTACAAGTGAAGTCTAGAAAGAGACTGAGAAGCGACCAGCTAGAGAGTGACAATAGTGATGAACATGCATTAAAATTAATCAACACTGAATGCAAGCATGATTAGGATATAATTCACCATGAACATAAATATCGTGGAGGCTATGTTGATTTTGTTTCAACTACATGCATGAACATGTGCCAAGTCAAGCCACTCGAATCGTTCAAAGGAGGATACCACCCTATCAAACCACATCACAACCATTTTAGTAGCATGTTGGCATGCAAGGTAAACCATTATAAACTCCTAGCAAAGTAAGCATGGCATGGGCAACTATAATCTCTAATTGTCATTCCAAACATGTTTCATTCATAATAGGCTGAAACAGGAACGATGAACTAATCATATTTATAAAAACAAGAGAGGTCGAGTTCATACCAGCTTCTCTCATCTCAACCAATTCATCATATATCGTCATTATTGTCTTTCACTTGCACGACCGAATGGTGTGGATAATAATAATAGTGCACATGCATTGGACTAAGTTGGAATCTACAAGCATTCAATACATGGGAGAAGACAAGGTAATATGGGCTCTTTGTTAGATCAACAATAATGCATATGAGAGCCACTCAACATTTTCATCATGGTCTTCTCTCGACCCCCAAAGAAAAAGAAAAGAAACAAAACTATTTACACGGGAAAGCTCCCAACAAGCAAAAAAAGAACGAGAAATCTTTTTGGGTTTTCTTTTTAATTAGTACTACTACAAGCATGGAAATTAAACTAGCTAAAAGCTACAACTAACTTTTTTTTGGTTTTTCTTAAGGTTTTTCAATCACACAAGAAGAAAGCTTAAAAAGAAAATAAACTAGCATGGATTATACAATGAAAAAGTATGAGCACCGATAACTGGCATGAGTGTGTGAACATGAATGTAATGTCGGTGAGAAATATGTACTCCCCCAAGCTTAGGCTTTTGGCCTAATTTGGTCTATGGCCACAGATCAAAACTGCCCTCTCTGGTGTATTGAGGAGGGTCTTCGGGGTGCCACTGGTTGGTGATCTCCTCCGGATCCCACTGATAAACAAATTGACGGTGAGGATCGGATAGTGGCTCCGGCTCTGGAGCTGATGTCAGGCTCTGGTACGTGCCTGAAAATATGTCGAACAAAGAGGGAGCAGGCAAGGTAATAGTCTCAAAGTGATTATTACCAAACATCTGTCTATAGTTAAGCATCTTCTTCTTATTCTTAACAATAAAATCATGTGCTACCATGCTCTTATAATCTAGAAAAATACAAGGCAGCAAATTTCCCTCTTTCTCATAATGTCTAATAGGTATGTTAAAGTGTGCAGCAAGGTGCGAGGTGAAGATGCCTCCTAAGACGGGACCCTTTATACGATTCAGATTTAACCGTTTAGCAATAATAGCGCCTAAACTGAAAGTGGTATCACGAAACAAAGCATGGCGCAAAATAACAATATCAGGGGCACTAAGGTTTCCACAGTTCCCGCGACCAATTAAGCATCAACTAGCAAATATTGCAAAGTAACGTAGAACAGGAAAATGTATGCTAGTGATTCTTGCATCGGAAACTTTCCTCGTTTCCCCTACAGAAATTATATCAATAAATCCCTCCACATCATTACGACGTGGTTCCTCTATGCTGCCCTCAAAGGGTATCCTACAAACCCGGCAAAAATCATGAAGTGACATCTCCTTATGCTCATCATATAAATAAAATTCCACCGAAGGTGGTGATCTCCTAGCATGGAAATGAAAATTTTGCACAAAAATATTGGTGAGTAAGAGATACTATTCACGTTGGTCATGGAGGAAGTCGGTGAGGCCTGCATTCTCAGTCAAATAATAAAAATCTTCATAAATCCCAGTTTCTCTCAAGAACTCATCACAAGGCCATTCACACGGCCGAACCTCCGCAGTACGAGGGATATTATACTTGGTCTTCTTATTTTCTTCACTTTTCTTATCCTTAGAGCTTCGGCTCGATGAGCCCCTCAAGAATCACTTCATCTTTTTCTGAAAATTTCTGAAAATTTTTAGTGACTCAAAATAAAAGTGAACTAAACTCAACAAAATTGATAGCAACTACTCCTACAAGTGCCTAGAGGTTATATCATGCATTAAAACTACTTTTGACCACATAAATTTGACATACAAGCTCAAGAACAGGGTCACCTAAGCAGCAGAAATTTGCAACAAATAAAGCACTAGAACAAAAACTAATTGGACCATTGGAGGAGTCACATACCGAAGAACAATCCTCCAAAGCAGTTTTGTGAATGGAGCTTTGAGCAAGGAGATCGAAAATGGCAGCAAGATGAGCTAGAACATGGGTTTGATCTGGTGGATGATTTTTTCTGGAGGAAGACGAAGTGTGTGGGTGCAAGAATAAGTGGAGGGGACCCACGTGGGCACACGGTGGGTCCCCCTGATGTGTTCTCAGTGCCAATAATTCTTAAATATTCTGGAAAAAATCATATTAAATTTTCAGGCCATTTGGAGAAATTTTATTTTCGGGGTATTTTTTATTGCAAGGATAATTCAGAAAACAGACAGAAAATACTATTTTTACTTTATTTAAGATAAACAACAAAAAGTAAAAATAGGGCAGAGAGAGTTGTGCTTTCTAACTTCATCCGTCTCATGCTCATCAAAAGGAATACATTAACAAGGTTGATCAAGTCTTGTTAACAAAATCATTCCGAATTGCATGAAACCGGAGAGATGTCGAATAACACTAGGTTACCTCAACTGTGATATCCACATCCCCAACAATAATAATATCATATTTCTTCTTGGCAGTAGGAAGAGGAAATTCAAAACCTCCAATAGTAATCATTGAAATTTTTCCAATAGAATTGATACTGTGGACTTGAGGTTGTTTCCTCGAAAAGTGTACCGTATGCTCATTACCATTAACATGAAAAGTGACATTGCCTTTGTTGCAATCAATAATAGCCCCTGTAGTATTCAAAAAGTGTCTACCAAGGATAATCGACATACTATCGTCCTCGGGAATATCAAGAATAACAAAGTCCGTTAAAATAGTAACATTTGCAACCACAACAGGCACATCCTCACAAATACCGATAGGCATAGCAGTTGATCTATCAGCCATTTGCAAAGATATTTCAGTAGGTGTCAACTTATTCAAATCAAGTCTATGATATAAAGAGAGAGGCATAACACTAACACCGGCTCCAAGATCACATAAAGTAGTTTTTAACATAGTTCTTTTAATGGAGCATGGTATAGTTGGTACTCCTGGATCTCCAAGTTTCTTTGGTATTCCACACTTAAAAGAGTAATTAGCAAGCATGGTGGAAATTTCAGCTTCCAGTATCTTTCTTTTATTAGTAACAATATCCTTCATGTACTTAGCATAAGGATTCATTTTAAGCATATCAGTCAAACGCATACGCAAAAAGATAGGTCTAATCATTTCAGCAAAGCGCTTAAAATCCTCATCATCCTTTTTCTGGGATGGTTTAGGAGGAGAAGGCATGGGTTTCTGAACCCAAGGTTCTTTTTCTTTACCGTGCTTCCTAGCAACGAAGTCTCTCTTATCATAACGTTGATTCTTTGATTGTGGGTTATCAAGATCAACATCAGGTTCAGTCACTACATCATTGTTATTGCTAGGTTGAGCATCAACATGAGCATCATCATTAACATTATCACTAGGTTCATGTTCATTACCAGATTGTGTATCAGCATCAGAAATAGAAATATCATTGGAATTGTCAGGTGTGTCAACAACAGGTTCACTAGAAGCATGCAAAGTCCTATCATTTTTCTTCTTCTTCTTCTTCTTCTTCTTAGAAGAACTAGGTGCATCAACATTAGTTCTCTGAGAATGTTGCTCAATTCTCTTAGGATGGCCCTTAGGATACAAAGGTTCCTGAGTCATTTTACCCCCTCTAGTCATAACTCTAACAACATTATCATTTTTCTTATTATTTATCATTGAGCAAATCATTCTCAGCCTTAAGTACTTGTTCTACTTGAGTGGTAACCATAGAAGCATGTTTACTAATAAATTTAAGTTCACCTTTAACTCTAGACATATAATTAGTCAAGTGTTCAAGCATATCAGCATTGTGTTTCAATTGTCTACTAACATAAGCATTGAAGTTTTCTTGTGTAACAATAAAATTATCAAACTCATCTATGCATTGGCTAGCAGACTTATTACGAGGAATATCACCTTCATCAAATCTATAGAGAGAATTTACCTTTACTAACTGTGTTGGGTTATCGAGACCATGTATTTCTTCAATAGGTGGTAAATTCTTAACATCTTCATCTTTAATACCCTTTTCTTTCATAGATTTATTTGCCTCTTGCATATCTTCAGGACTGAGAAATAGAATACCCCTTTTCTTCGGAGTTGGACTAGGAGTTAGTTCAGGAAGTGTCCAATCATTTTCATTATTCAACATATTATTCTATAGCAATTCAGCTTGATCAACAGTTCTTTCCCTGAAAACACGACCATCACAACTATCCAGGTAGTCTCTGGAAGCATCGGTTAGTCCATTATAAAAGATATCAAGTATTTCATTTTTCTTGAGAGGATGATCAGGCAAATCATTAAGTAATCGGAGAAGCCTTCCCCAAGCTTGTGGGAGACTCTCTTCTTCAATTTGCACAAAATTATATATTTCACTTAAGGCAGCTTCTTTCTTATGAGAGGGGAAATATTTAGCAGAGAAGTAAGAAATCATATCCTGGGGACTACGCACACAACTAGGATCAAGAGAATTAAACCATGTTTTACCATCACCCTTTAATGAGAACGGAACAACATAAGGATAAAGTAATAGCTAGTTTTCTCATCATGAGTAAACAGGGTGGCTATATCATTTAATTTAGAAGATGTGCCCCAACAGTTTCAGATTCATAGCCATAAAAAGGATCAGATTCAACCAAAGTAATTAACTCAGGATCGATAGAGAAATCATAATCCTTATCGGAAATAAAGATGGGTGAAGTAGCAAAAGCAGGGTCACATTTCATTCTAGCATTCAAAGACCTTTCTTTAAGCAAGCTAAGAATTCTCTAGCAGTTTCTTCATCCATAACATAACCCTCAGGCACAACAGGAAATTCATATCTAGGGGGAGAATCTTCATCATCACTTTCATAAATATTATCAGTTTCAATAATTTCATTCTCTCTAACCCTAGCAAGTTGTTCATCAAGAAATTCACCTAATGGCACAATATTATCAAGCATAGAAGTAGTTTCATCATAAGTATCATGCAAAGCAGAAGTGGCATCATCAATAACATGCGACATATCAGAATGAATAGCAGGAGTAGGTGTCGCAAGTTTACTCAAAACAGAAGGTGAATCAAGTGCAGAGCTAGATGGCAGTTCCTTACCTCCCCTCGTAGTCGAGGGAAAAATCTTGGTTCTTTTATCATTCAAGTTCTTCATAGCGATCAGCAGATATAAATCCCAAGTGACTCAAAGAATAGAGCTATGCTCCCCGGCAACGGCGCCAGTAAATAGTCTTGATAACCCACAAGTATAGGGGATCGCAACCGTTTTCGAGGGTAGAGTATTCAACCCAAATTTATTGATTCGACACAAGGGGAGCCAAAGAATATTCTCAAGTATTAGCAGCTGAGTTTTCAATTCAACCACACTTGGAAACTTAATATATGCAGCAAATTATTTAGTAGCAAAGTAATATGAGAGTAACGCTAACAGTGGCAAAAGTAACGGTAGCAGTTTTGGTATTATAGTGATTGTAACAGTAGCAACAAAAAAGTAAATAAGCGAAGATCAATATATGAAAAGCTCATAGGCAATGGATCGGTGATGGATAATCATGTCGGATGCGATTCCTCATGCAATAGTTATAACATAGGGTGACACAGAACTAGCTCCAGTTCATCAATGTAATGTAGGCATGTATTCCGAATATAGTCATACGTGCTTATGGAAAAGAACTTGCATGACATCTTTTGTCCTACCCTCCCATGGCAACGGGGTCCTATTGGAAACTAAGGGATATTAAGGCCTTCTTTTAATAGAGTACCGAACCAAAGCATTAACACTTAGTGAATACATGAACTCCTCAGACTACGGTCATCACCGATAAGTATCCCGATTATTGTCACTTCGGGGTTAACGGATCATAACACATAATAGGTGACTATAGACTTGCAAGATAGGATCAAGAATTCATATATATTCATTAAACATAATAGGTTCAGATATAAAATCATGGCACTCAGGCCCTAGTGACAAGCATCAAGCATAGCAAAGTCATTGCAACATCAGTCTCAGAACTTAATGGGTACTAGGGATCAAACCCTAACAAAACTAACTCGATTACATGATAAATCTCATCCAACCCATCACCGTCCAGCAAGCCTATGATGGAATTACTCATGCACGGTGGTGAGCATCATGAAATTGGTGTGGAGGAAGGTTGATGATGACGATGGCGAGGAATTCCCCTCTCCAGAGCCCTGAACGGACTCCAGATTAGCCCTCCCGAGAGAGATTAGGGCTTGGCGGCGGCTCCGTATCGTAAAACGCAATGAATCCTTCTCTCTTATTTTTTCTCCCCGAACGTGAATATATGGAGCTGGAGTTGAGGTCGATGGAGCACCAGGGGCCCACAAGGCAGGGGGTGCGCCCAGGGGGGTAGGCGCGCCCCCACCCTCATGGACAGGGTGTGGGCCCCCCCGGCCTTGATTCTTTCGCCAGTATTTTTTATATATTCGAAAAATATTCTTCGTTGATTTTTAGGTCATTCCAAGAACTTTTATTTCTGCACAAAAATAACACCATGGCAATTCTACTGAAAACAGCGTCAGCCCGGGTTAGTTCCATTCAAATCATGCAAGTTAGAGTCCAACACAAGGGCAATAGTGTTTGGAAAAGTAGATACATTGGAGACGTATCAGTCCGCCATGTCGTCTGCCCGCGCACGAAGAACGAAGCTGCCAGGAGGTCCCTCGACCGCAAGAAAACGCCCCTGCGCTCCTCGCACCACCACATCAAGACACTGTGCCGCCTGCGATGGTGGTGCATGGGTACCAAGACCTAGCTCCACCACCACGGCAGGCTCCGGTGACAACAGCAGGCTGCCGAGCCTTTACTCCCGAGCTGTGCATCGTCGTCTGGCCAGGCAAGTTCAAGCCAGACCTGCCTCCGTGCTACGACGACACCTCTGACCCTACGCAGTTCTTGCAGCTCTACAAGCTGAGCATCGAGGTGGCCAACGGCGACAAGAAAGTCATGGCGAACTGGTTTCACTACAAAAAATACACTTCCGTGATGATACGTGTTTGTCACAGTAGGTCACTTTTTTTGTCATGCATGTACATCCATGACAAATTTATGACAGAATCAAGATAGTCATACTTGTGTTGTCGTAGAAGTGTTCTATGACATTACCAAAATTATCATCAGGGAAGTGTCCACTTCCATGACGATAAATCGCGCGTCACAGAAGTGCTTTCGTCAAGGGTGACCGACACGTGGCATCCACCATAACGGAACGACGTTAAGCTATCGGGTCGGGTTTTGGATCCGATAACCCGTTAACAACCCCGACCAATGGGAAATTTCCACGTGTAAAATTCTTATTGGCCGGACGAAACATGTGTCAGCTCGTAAGTGGGTCAGATAGGCGCCTATGATACATCGACACGTGGCACGACCCAACAGAGGCCCATTCCTGTGAAAAGGCCGCCCCGTTTGACTTGGTCAAAAGGTGGCGGGCCGGCCCATGGAAAGCCTGTTAACGACCTGTTCGCATATAGCCCATTTACAGCCCGCTAACCCAAGGCCCGTTACGCCCTATCCGAATTAGGCCCAGTAGCGTCATCTGGGCCATCCAATATGATTCCAGCCCGTTTTCACTTCTGGCTCATGACGTCTTTCGGCCCATATGAGGCCCTATGTAACTCTTGGCCTATTAACGGCTCGTGGTGAAACTGGCCCGTAATGAATAGTGTATCACTTTACACCCATTAACAGCCTGTGGTGAAACTGGCCCGTAATGAACAGTGTATCACTTTATACCCATTAACGACCCGTTATTCTGTTGGGCCGTTTCCAGCCCATGTTATCTTTCGGACTTCTCAGAGCCCATTTATTCTTGGGCTCATTTCCAGCATTCGTTTACTTACGGCCCGTTACTGTCATTTTCTGCTTGTGGGCCAAATTCAGCCTGTGGTTATAGTCGGCCCGTTTGTGATCCTTTAATACATTGGGCCGTTTTCATAGCGTCATCAAATACGGCCTATTACCGATGGCCTGTTACGGTCGGCCCATGAACGGACGATTCCAACTCTAGCCCGTTTACGGCCATAATGCGGCCTGTTATTGGCCCATGTTTGGCCAATCGATCATACGACCCGTATAAGGCCCATTGATGATACGGCCTGTAGAAGCCCATTGTTTATACAACCCGTAGAAGGCCTACTGTTTCTACGTCCCGTAGAAGGCCCACTGTTTCTACAGCCCGTAGGAGGCCCATTGTCACTACAGTAAATATTAGCCCATGGTTATTGTGGCCTAGTTTTAAAAAATAGGTTATTGCAGCCAGTAGTTAACCGCGGAAAAAGAACTTCAATGACTACAAGCAAACAAATCAACAAGACAACAAGGAAATAAATAAGCAAACAACTAACGCTAGGCTATCACGGCTATTACACATATTACATCCACTGGGCATCAAAGTTCGCCACCAGTGCAAATATAGGGAACAAAGCAGCATATCATATACACTGGCCGTCAAAATTGGCCACCAGTGCAAATAAACGCGGCAGCAAAACAAGAGCATAACTGAAACAACTTCATAAGACCTCAAGAAACGTTATCCTAGGTATCCACCGTGCTGGCAATAAGCTTAGCAAGCTGATTAGCTTTGTCCTGTTTGGTGCTAAAATCCTCCAACGTTTGTTGTTGCACCGGAAAGTATGCATCTGAATGCTCCAGGGACTTCCGTAGTCCTTCCGCTTCTTGTCGCAGCACAGCTGATCGATGTCTTTCAGCTTGTAGTTGAGACTCAAGAAACCGAACTGATTCAGACAGTGAGTTTGAATAGCTTGTGCAAGCGGTAGTGGCCAGTAACTCCAACACTAAACCAAGACAGGATGTGTCACTATCCTGAACCTTATCTGCATTACTTCCTTTACCGTTGCTTAATAAGTCACTCTTCCTCAATATTCTGTCAGCATTCTAAAAGAAGTAAGAAGCAGACACATAACAAGTTTAGCATGTACTAGTATATGAAACTCATTTCGGTGAACCAGTTCATTAGTAAGGTGGACAGGATTAAACTACCAAGTCTTCTATTGCCAAGTACTAGTACATAATAAAAGAATCAAACAAACATATATCTATGTCCTATGGTAGCAATGGAATCTTAAATTAGAACAATTGTTCTTCAGGTTTAGGCACTTGTTCTACATGAACAGAGTACAGTAAGACGCAAGAATATAATACTTAAAAATAGAAAATGAGCTCATAGACCTTACTACATTCTTGGTTCGGGACCAGTACAGAACAAGGCGTTCCCTTGCATCGTCCAGTAAATGTGTCTCAGGAGAACGTAAGGGAATTTGATGAGTTTCTTTGCCGACGAAGTACGTTTTCTTCAGGTAATTCCGATACTACCACCAAGCATTCTTGAAGATAGCAGAGGTATTAGCACAGGTTACCTCATCCCGAGTTTCCAAACCGGTCCTTCTCTATAGAGAAAAATGGGAAAATTTGCTGTATTATAACCATCATGGAGGTAGGATGTATGGGACGAAGCAAAGTAATTGCCGTGAATAACATTACTTACACATAACTCCTGGACAAACACCTGCAACTGGCATTTTCCTTCATCTTCAATATAATATTCCAAGATGGGAAGATACACACATACGATTTAACAACATCAAATGCGATAGATGCTAAACTACGACTAGTTGGTTGTGCTTCCTCCACAGGAATAGGGGTACAAACTGGTGGAGTTGGGGTTCGCCGTGATAGTACTGGCCCTTTGGGCACTGGAGCTGCCTTACTAACTGCTCTTGTTTGGGAGCTCTGTGGTGGAGATGGTGCTGTGTCAACAGGAACTGGGTTACTATCGGCTGAGGTTGGGGTTAGATTGGGTGAAGCTGGTTCTCTGTCCATCGTAGTAGGGGTACAATCTGCGAGAGTTTGGGTTATGTGTGGTAGGGCTGGTTCTTGTGCATGTACAATCGGGGTGCTATCTCCACCAAGAGGTCGCACTATTTTATTTGAAGACCGTGTTTTTAGTCCGCTAGATACTGGCATCACCCGCTCCAATTCAAATGGATGATAAACAGGAAACATAGTTGAATGTACAGACATTGTATGAGAGACAGCTGCAATAGATAGTGTGGAAAAAAAGAGGGCATGAAATAGTTGACATGTATATTGTTTAACTAAAACGGATAGCATGACATACATATATGATGTCTATCTAAACTGGATAGCATAGCATAACATAATTCAAAGATATGATGAATAACTAAACAGGATCGCATGACATAATTCACCTACATGTTATCTAAGTAATCAGGATTGCATCATTTAATTCACATATGTGATTTATATGCTAAACAGAGGGCATTCGATATGATGTCTGAACTAAGAACATGGTGTTGAATATTGTGTATATGACGTCTAAACTATGCAATGCAAGACACCATATGCATGATATGAGCAGTATAGCCGTCCCAAGTTAGAGCATACACCTCAGTGGGGGAATAGGACTGGTCATCTGTCTCTGAATCCATCTCTGAGGAGCTATCGGGACCCAACAAGAGATCTGCTTCGACAGGTAGCACTTTCTGCTCTGAAGGCCTTGTTTTCACTCCAGATTTTTCCATCTCCCTCCCAAATGGCTGATTCACAGGAAGAGTAGTTTAATGTACAAACATTGTCGACAAATGGAAATGTAATGAAGAAAAGGATGGGCAAGATATCATTCAAATATATGATGCCTAGTTAAATAGGATGGCATTGCACATTTCACATATATTATGGCTGGCTAAAAGACATGAGACTGCATAATTCCCATATATGATATAAAAACTAAACAGGTGTCATTACAGAACATGTCTAAACTAAGCAGATGACATATATGATGTCAAAAGTAGGCACTGCAAGGCAACATATGCATGATATGACTAACATCATCATGCCAAGGTAGAGCAAACACCTTGGGGGGGGGGTAAATAGGAGTGGTCAGCGGCGTCCGAATCCGCCTTAGAACAGATATCTTCCTCTGGATTACAATCTGGAGAGGGGTGGGGAGGGTTTGCCATTGAACCCACCATGGAGCGATGTCTGCATGACATTGTATTGCCGCGCAAAACTCTTCTCTTTTTCTCTACATGTTCAGCATGACTGTGTACAATATCTGGCATGCATACGAAAAAAAATATGGTGAGATTATGTAAGGAGAGCATGCAGAAATTTAGAGTGATGGTAACAACCAGTGGATCGATGTTTTTCCGTTGAACCAAAATAGCCCTAATGGATCGACGTGAATGTATAGTAATAAGTGATGCAACAAGTGTACAACCTCTTTGCCGTAGCCGTGTCGACCTCAGCATCATTGGGTTGGTCGCTGAAGCAGTTGAGGCAGAGGTGGCTATCGGAGGTGTGGAGGAAGATCTGAGGAATCTGTAGACGGCGTCCAGGGCACTGCTCTGTTGTGATGGATCGTTCTGTTGTTGGAGAAGCTCCCGTGAGCCGTGAGACATCAAGGCTGAAGCAGCACAAGACAGACATCGTCAATCTCAAGTGGGATTCTAATAGCATCTCCAATAGATGATGTAAAATGGATGTAAAATTAACATCACCAAAAACCACCTGACTACAACAAATGAGGTAAAAATTTTTGACTCTGAACTTAACCGTCGAAACTGAAATTTACTGTGGAATCTGAATGCTACTGTCGAAACTGAACGCAATGGTAGCAGAGAGGCACTTGACATGTACTTTAGGGAGGGCGTGCAGTTAATCTTCAACCTGCACCCCCCCGAGCCGCCAGCCATCACTGGCTGAACCGCCGGCCCCAGCGCCACCTTGCCGCCCCGAAACAACTCGCCACCGCCGCCCGGGCTAGCCCTCTAGGCCCCCCGCCCCACCCCCACCCTGAACCCTAAGATAGATAGTGGGGTACCTCTCCGGCGAGCCCCCATCCCCGCTGCGGGTGGTTCTTCCTTAACTCCCGCGAGCCCCCAACCCCTGAAAATTGACTGACCCAAAAGTCGATTCAGTTGACTGAAGTGTGGTTTAATCGGAGTAGAGCCGCAACACGAGCGAGGGGAGAGCAGCAGCAGCAGCTGGGCGAGTGAGTGATCTAGCGAGAGCCGGAGCAGTAGCAGCAGATCCGGCTGGTATGGACGCCGCCACCGAAGCGGCCTCGCATTGGGGGAGAGCCGCCGTGGAGATGTTGCCTATGGCGCCGGATTCAAGGTAGCCGCTCCATGGGGGTGCGGGATGGAGCACCGTCGGCGCCGGGAGGTCGAGTTAAGGAGAAGGTGCGATGCGATGAGTGTACAACCTCTTTGGTGGCACCGAGTAGGCCTCGGCTTCGTCTGAGGAGTCGGTGAGGATGCTGCGGTTCCGGTGGAGCAGGTTAAGGCGGCATTGTGGGGATGGAACAACCGCGATAGACGAGGCGATCGTCGGAGCAGCTCCTTGGAGGTGGAGGACGGGGCGGCTGAACCGGTGGGACGATGAGATGGATGACGGATCCTCATCTGGGGAGGTGGACAAGGGACGTCGAGCTGTTGCGGTGGACGACGTCGTCGGGGAAGAGGCTCCGGCTGGGCAGCAGTGACGTGGCGGACGGAGGAGGGTGGGGTTTCGCAGCTGGAGTGGAGAGGTTATGGCGGCCTGGGATTTCGAATGGCGAAAAGGGGGCGATGGGAGGGGGTGAAGCATGACTTAGAAACGCGCTTGTCCAAAATGTAGGGTGTGTTACAAAAGTACCCCCCACAGATTTGAACTAGCGGCCCTTTCAGCTCAGGGTTAGAAGGGGGATTTCGCGTGTCGGGATTTGGCAGCTGGAGGGAGTTTTCGCGCGCGTTGTAATTTCGGGATAGCAAGGCGCGGGTTGTGAAGGCGCCAGTTTTGGGAGCATGATATCTGAATTTTTGGGATATAACAAGACGTGGGTTGAATTTTAGGGACAAGCCTAACGTGTAGTAAGATTGTACTTGTACGTACCAAATCAATTCGCACTTCCCTCAACCAAAAAGAAAACAAAAAAATAAAACTATTCACACCACACAAAGAGAGAGTCTTGCCCCGTTTTACTATACAAATGCTATTCAAAGCTATTCCCTCCTTCCATCTATATAGGGCCTAATGCATTTTTCGATGCTAACTTTGACCAAATATTAGAGCAATGATATATGACATGCAACTTACACAAAGCACACCGTTAAATGCGTCTGTGAAAGGTTCTTTCAATGATATAATTTTCACATTGTGCATGTCATGTACTATTAATCTTGTCAATAGTCAAAGGAGGTCTTAAAAATCTCATTACGCCCTATATAGATGGAAGGAGGGAGTATGAATCCATGTTATGTCCGATTAAATTCTTTTGCTAGCTGTATAATGCATGTAACCTACTCATACCAACATTTTAGTGCATTCCAAATGTCTATACTACCGCTGCAATTCGAGCTAAGTTTGAATTCGTTTCTCTATTTCAATAAGAATCTACAATCATGATTGTTGCCAACTTCAACCAACATAGTTTCCTTGCTATCCGCCAGATATAAATCAGACGGCCTATAATGCAGGATGGCAGGCACACCATCATCAACAACTCTGTTTTTTTATAAGAGTAGAGATAAAATATATTAAATGTAGTATACCATGTTCATAACCACACCATGTGTATCACCGTTATATATATTCACACATCCGTCGGTTTGAAACACTATGATAAATTCTTCAAATATCTGAATTCGCTTTTTATAATGAAGTATATATGATCTCTATTCGTCTTTTACACCCACACAACCCTCTTATCTTTGTAGCTAGCGCTAACTTTCTCTTGTGCATGCACACACCCACATCCCTCTCACCCTCCCTCAGCATTCTCTAGCTCCATCGCGCAAATTCATCTTTTCACTTTAGGTCGTTCACCCATGGTGTGTGTAGGCCCCCAGCTCCTTCTTTACGGCACACATCGATCGATATGCCTCTATAGCCAGGTGTGCCTAGCACAAACACAAGCTTCCCCTCTTCTCTTGTCACTGTCCATGCCTCACTCCCACCACTCTTTTCATCGTTCTCGTACTCGCACACTACTCCCCCTCGACATAGTATGCCTCTCATACCACCTCCTACATGCATCCCTCTCTCTCTATCCTTCTCCTCGTGCCTCATTTGTTCTAACACATAGATGCATGTATACCGATCGATCTCCCAACATATACCTAGATCGACTTTAACTACCCCCCATCGATCGACGTACCTCACAAGTTATGTCTCTCCTTTCTCTTACAAAGGGTGATTGATCTTCCTATGTAGTTACGTCTGCTTACCACAGCCACATCGTCCCCCCTCATCATTTGTGCATGTCGCCTGACCCGTCTCTCACACGCACGTGCACAGACAACAAGCAGCCATCTCCTCTCTTATTGATATTGTGGGCGTGCCCTCCGTTTGTCTAGCAAGCCTATCCCACCATTTGTTAGAATCAACTCTACTACCACCCCCTCCAACACTCTAGCTCTGTCTCTCTCCCAACCTTATTCATCTCCTGCACATATGCATGGATGCCGATCGATCTCCCTTAATACATGAGGCAGATCGATCTCCTTAATACATGAGGTAGGCCTCTCTCCTCCTCCACACATATACCAGCCATTGTACCTCTATAGTTAATTGGGGGGGGGGACGTTGCTGCCAATGAAAGCATGGATCAATTTTAATTTAACACCTTCTCACAACTTTGTCTTCAGTTGTGATGTAATTATTAGCTCTGATCTGCTAATAATTGACATGCATTAGCAAGGAAGTTAGTTTTTTATTGTTTCTGAAAGAGCATGGATGGCAAGACACGCGAAACAAAACCTGAAAGCTCACACCATTGTACAATTTCATGTCACTGGAAAATTATTTGTATAGTACGTCAATTATGTAAACAAATGATGGAAGCTTGATAGCATTGCCAGAAGCCTCTTCATCATCCGGGTCCATGTGCCATGCACAAAATTATACTCCTTCGTTCCTAAATATTTGTCTTTTTAGAGTGTAGATTCACTCATTTTGCTTCGTATGTGTACTCCCTCCATTCCTAAATATTCTATTCGTCTTAACAGATATTTCAACAAGTGACTATATACGGAGCAAAATAAGTGAATCTACACTCTAAAATATGTCTATATACATCTGTATGTGCCAGTCCATTTGAAATCTCTAAAAAGACAAATATTTGAGTAGTCACTCGTTGAAATCTCTAGAAAGACAAATACTACGGAGTATATTTCAGAACCGAGGGGGTAGTGCACAACCGCATGGGAGACTCAGCCCGGTCGTTGCGCCGCATTAGTAGTGAGTAATGAGCAGTCAAATCATAAGCCCCACCTTTCCCATTGTAAGTTGCTCTAAATAAGAAACCATCAATACACTCTTCTTTGAATCCGCTCATACTACTCCATCCGTCACTGTTTATACAGCGCACTTCATAAAAAAGAAAAAAAATTCATTGGGACCAAGGCGACTAGCGATCGGCCTGGAAAATAGCATTGGTAGTTATAGCACGGCGTCTATTACTAGAGGGAATAATGCGTACACACATGCATGCAGTGATTCCACCCCGGGTACACACATGCATGCACTCCATAGTAGTACAGTACATGTATAAAAGAAAGACACCATCGACATAATCACCCATGTCTATGGGCAAATCGTCCACAAGGACTACTACATGCAAGAGGAGGACGATAGGACGCTGGCCTTCTTGGAGTGCAGGGTAACCTTGGACGACACTGTTCAAAAGCATGTTGAGCTCGCCACCAACGCCGCTGCTCCTCACACGTCGGTTGGTGACCCGGCGCACCAGGGCGTGAGGATGTCATTGAACGTTGATGGATCTGTATGTATTTTTATCTTTTCGTCAAATCCGTGTAGTAGTATATGATACTATAGTAATTATCTTACCTTTCGCATGAACTTCATAATTTTCGTACGTACTCCATGCATGAATAGCGCCAGAAGCAAACTTCTCATTAATCTAGGCAAAATTGTTATTTTCTATCTATCGCTCGTGCCATGGAGCAGAACCAAATTTTACAAGTTACGAGTTCAAAAGGAAAAGCCTGCCGTGTTCATGTCGCACCCCCACACGGTTGGTCCGGCATGCCGCTCAAGCGGGAATGCGTGCGGTGCTGCATTTTCACTTACAAGTGGGACCACATTTGAGCCAACCGACTATCAGCAAACCCCCACCGCGCCCACCTCGCGATGGCTGAGAAAACAGGAGGGAGAAGAGATGGCTGTAGCACGAACTCCAAGAAAATTGGTGTCGAATGGGACTCGTGTGGGTGGCGTGTGCCGTACTGCTAGACGTGAATGCTAGTTATGGCCCATGCCACCCCACTATATCGAGCCTATATCGAGGTACGTAGAACAAATTTCCTGTAGTCCGTGCTCAGCCCTCCTCTATCTCTCTTCTCAGCCAGCCAGCGGACGCGCGGAGCCCATCGTCTGTTTGCCCACATGCGGCCCCACATGTCAGTGAAAACGCAAGAGGACCCACTGAACCTGCACATCTTTCACTTCGACGTGCTGGTGATGAAAAACAAATCCAATAAAGATCTTCGGTGGCCGCTTTTGGAGTTACTCAAGAGTAGTAAGATTGTATTTACAGTTTAACCCAAGATGCACATCTTGTGGCTTCAACTATCACTATATTTTCTTTCATGACACGACCTGGATGCTGGATGTCCCACGTGTCGGCAAAAGGAGGAAGAACCCGACCAAATCTTTGGTTCTGCTCTCAGATTAGACTAGTTGTGCTAACTTAAAAATTTTATTGTGCACTCCCTCCGTTCCAAAATACTTAAGTTCCATTTGTCGGAAAATGGATGTACCTATATACTAAGACATGTCTAGATACATATATATTTTCACAAATAGAAGGCATGCATTGTGCAACGAAGGGAGTAGAATGGATGCAAGTTTTTGTATTGGGAAGAAGAGTACATCCATATATTGATAGAGCGCAATTTAGTAGATGTTCTATCACTTTTAGCTAGCACAGACACAAGATCGAGCCTCCGCAGATCAACAATGAATGCATCGAGAAGGCACTAATCCAACTTACAGGAGTAGTAAAATGTATTCTTGTGGTTCTTGTTTTCTTTGGTCTTGCTTTTCTAGTCAAAATTATCATTGGAGTTCGTGCAAAACGGAGGTGCGTTTGGGGTCGTGCATTGGAGATGGCCTTACAAGTGGGACCGCAGTTAAGGAAACCGACTATCGGCAAACCCCCACCTCCCCCGCCGCGTGATGGCTGAAGTTAGAGAAACGACAAGGTTGAAGAGATTGCTCTAGCACGGACTCCAAAAAATAATAAGGTGTCAGATGGATGTCGTGGTGGTGGCGTGTGCCGTACTCCTGGACGTGAATGCTTGTTTTGGCCCATGCCACCCTACTACTCCTACTACTTACTCCTACTATATAGTACTAGTATCGAGGATTCGAGGTGCTGGTTACGTACAGCGAACACATTAACATATGGCTATAGTAAAAACACCTGCCCGACGCGCGAAGCATGTGAAGCTAGTACAAATAGTGTACTACTATTGTTGATTGGCCTCATCCGATAACCTGTTGCAATGCACGTACAATTATGTATTCAAAAAATATTTTTTTGCCTCATCACACCACTCACTCAGAGAAGCGACTCGAAAGCCATTCATAAATTTAGTAAGTTTATCACAGGCATATCATTTTATTACATACAACAGGTCATCAACCCATATCGATAACGAGGATACATTATAAATACTAAAGTTTTCACCACACAACAAATAACAAGCCATGAAATGAACTTCAACTCAACCATTCTGTGGTGTTGGAAACGCTTGCTTTGAACCACAATTGATTCTCTGGGACGGGCCATCCGTTGTTGATCTGGAGACCAACGCAGGATTGATCATCCAGGCTGAAGCGGCCTACTATATCAGTACCAGGGTAGGGAACCACCCAAATGTCCGAGGTATAGACACAGTTGCTTCTCATAAATGTTTCAACATCAGTTGGATCGCCTTTCACCATCATCGGATAGTTTTGTCCAAGGAAGAGCGAGTTTTCTCCAAGACTATCAATTCTGTGCCAGGGAGAAGGAGTTGGCGCTAGCACACTAGTATCCATCCCGAATACCATGCAACGGGTGTTGGAATAGGTCCGGACAGTGCGACCATGGGAGACACCTGCTTCCTTAGCAGTAACATCATCAGTGGGCTGTATACACACAAGAAGAGGTGATCCATCGGAATTAGTTGCCAGGCGCCACAGAGTATATGGGCGCTGCTCGTGATCATCACCATCGGCATCTCCCCCTTGGTTATAAATATTTTCAAGTATAGGTGGTGGGATGTTCACTGGACCTTGGAAACACAAGAAGAAGGTTAATAGTAAAGGGAAACTTGCTAACCCGCATGCATGTGGATGAAACAATTATAATTACGGTGAAAGAGAAACGTACCGAAACGTACCGAAATGTACCGAAACAATGCCATGAGTGGTGGAAGCAAACACAAGGCCCTCGTATTGAATTGCATCACAGTACTCATCCGTGTACAGAAACTGATTTTTGAGCAATATCATCGAGTCGAACCACGAAGGACAGCAACAAGCTTGTCAAAGATAGCAACAACTTGATAGTTGTTGTAATTCCAAGAGCGGTTGGGAACTCGACAAATTGCTATCTTCCGTAGAAGACAGTCACCATGATCGTATTTGAACGTGCGTACATTACCGGTGTGCTCAACCTCTGGGCAGTGTGCTGAGATTTTTGGAAGTGGAACCCGGTGACGAGTGTACACATTCACAAGTTCCCACCTGTAGTTGGACCCAATTGAAACAACCCAATCTCCATTTACGCCCGCCCAAGCCTTGCCCTCAAGCGATGGCATCTTAACATCATACGTATCATTATCAAGCGGCATCAACTGGCACAGGGCGAGGCCTCCGTCGTGCCGGCGCCAGTCATCAGGGTCACGGCAAAGAAGATAGGGGAGATCAAACCGCTCCTTGACTCTTGGGTCCTTTGTAATGATGTTATTAGTTGAGTCGAGAATGGGCTTGAACGAACCTGCCATGCTAGCCGAGGTGATGACGTCGCACCGATCAATGAGTTCCTCCACCATGTCATCTTTAAGATATGGGCAAGAATAACGGGGTCGTTTCCGGCCTGTTCCCTCCATGAACAAGACGATCGAACAGTGGCAGAAGAAAGGGTGAAGGGCTGAAGGAAAATGGAGGAGGGAGAGGAAGAGCGTGCGACAGCAGTTCCAAATCGAGAGGGAAAGGCGAAGAGTCGGTGGACAGTTGCGAGTTTTCCATGGTTCACGAAGAGGCGCCCCGGCCTACACGTCCGTTTGGAAATACTCCTACTACTCGCCGTCTTCTTACTGATATGTTGGAACGGGAACGCATGTCAACGAAACATGGTGTGTAATTTCTTGTGCAAAATGCGATCTGGCTGCGTTGGCCCGAGGTGCCGCATTAGTTATCGACCTTTATTTTTTTAATGGCGTGCCGATCAGTTTTGAAGCACGACTAACTGGTACTGTACATAGAGAAAATGGGTTGTATTTGTCCTCCACGGTTTAGAGGCTAACTTGTGGGCCTAGCAAGTTGATGCGTACACAATCAGGAGATGATTGTACGTGGAGAGGATGACAGCAGGGACCCGCCAAGGTCATGGCAGTACGCAAGCAAGTGCCTCCTTATTTCAAGCCAATAAAAAATGGCTCCTCCTAGTGGATTTCTGACATCTGGGTCCCATGCCATTGTCAACATAGTCAATAAACGAGAGAATTACACAACGAGTGGCTGACACCAGGGACCCAGCAGCTCGCCCAGTTATTTTTGTATTGGGTTAATTTGATAAATGCCACTCCAAATCTGGTGTATCCAAGAAATGCCACCGCAATTGCCAAACTTTGAAAAATGCCATTTCATGCCATTTCTAGTGGCATTTTTCGAAGTCTGGAGTGGCGTTTTTCAAAGTTTGCAAACTGCAGTGGCGTTTTTCAAAGTTTGCAAAAATTCCGGTGGCATTTTTCAAAGTTTGGAAATTGCAGTGGCATTTTTACGAATTTCCATAATTGGAGTGGCATTTATCTAATTTGTTTTTGAGACGGAAGGAGGGTGTCAACTGGGCTGTGCGGGACACTCTGGCCTGTCTAGACAGCCTTTTCTTTTATGTTTACCACATACCAGCCTAGTAGTTTTTCTTTTCTTTGTGAAAATGGCTAGCCCAGTTCTTTTGTGATTTGTCAGGTAAGTCGCTTTATCAGGCTTGTTGGGCTGCAAATCTTTCAAGACGAGGAGAGCTTCATTCGGCTGGCCGAGAAAATGGCCTATCAGTAATGAGAAATGGGCTGTACATTTTTAAAACACATCAAACCGGCAATTATTTTCAAATATCTTTTTTTCATTTTGAGATTTTAAATTGCATTGATTTTTATGCATGGACAATTTATTGGATTTTATATTGATATACATTTATTTTTAAAATCAGTCTGAATGTGACTCAAAATTTCGGCATTAAAAACAGTTCAGACCGCACCGACATATGCAAAATTTCATATAATTTTTTAACCATGGACACAATATGGGCTGTAATGCTAACATAAAGAATATGGGCTCCAAAAAAACCCGTAAGAATTAGCAAATAGGTTGTAAATTATTTGAAATAATGGCAGATGGGGTGTATGCTGTTTTCCACAGATTTGAGGCTTTCCACAGATGGCCTGTGTACTGTTGGATGTCCATCCAACGTCCGTCGTGCTTCTTCAATCTCTGCTCTTCCTGCTCCAGCCGCTCAAACAAGCACCGGCGGGACTGCCTGCTCCCTCCTCCCCACGGTCGGCTGTGCTGCTGCACAGGCCTCACCGCCCCACCGTACTCCCATCGCTGGGCTAGCCATCCCTCTACTCACCCACACCTGCTATTATTCTCCGGCGATGGCAGACGAACCAGTAAACCCTCGTACACTCGTACTCCCCTCCGCGTGGGAAACAAAAACAACGGCCGAGTCTTCCCTTCCTCCGTGTCGTTCCCTTCCTAGGCCTCTCCGTCGTCCACCGCCCTGGTGCTCTCGGCATGGCGTGGTCAGCATGCTCAACGACCGACATGCATCTAAAGTGGACTGTACGTGGAGAGGCTGACAGCTGGGTCCACGGCCGCATGCAAGGAAATGCCTCCTTATTACGCGCAAAATAATGATTTCCTCCACCTGACATCTGGGACCCACCGAAACGGCCTCTGTATTTCACGAAAAAATGTTACCGCCGGTGATAGCTCGGACCCACCAGCTATATCTTCGCACGCAAGGAAGTGCCTCCTTACGCACAAAAAATTGAATACTCCCACTGCTAGCTAGGACCCAGTATAGTGGGCCTACTAATTTGACGGGGACAAAGGGCTTTGTCAACTTACCCAATATGCACGATTCTAGCACGACTGACCGTACGATGTCCATCCAACGGCCGTAGTGCTTCTTCAACCTCTGGTCTTCTTGCTCCAGCCGCCCAAAGCAGCGCTGGTCGTGCCGCCTGCTCCTGTCTCCCGTGGCCGGCTGTGCTGCCGCGGAGGCCTCGCCGCCCCCATATGACTCCCACTGCTGGCCAGGCCATCCCTCCACTCCACTCACCCACACCCCCTGTCATTTTGCGGCGATGGCAACGCAGCCGAACTAGTGAACCCTCGTACTCCTCTCCATGTGGGCATCCACTGCCGCGTCTTCCCCGGCTCCACGTTGTCCCCTTCCTAGGCCTCGCCGTCGTCCACCGCCGTGGTGCTGTCAGCGCGGCGTGGTCAATGTGGTCAACGACCGAATTCCATTGGAAGAATACTGTACGTGGAGAGGCTGACAGCTGGGTCCACGGCAGCCGCAAGGAAGTGCCTCCTTATTACATGGAAAATAATTATTCCTCCACTTGACAGCAAGGACCCATCGGACGCCCACCAGTATATTGCGAAAAAACGTTTGCCCCTGACTGCTGGGACCCACCCGACGGGCCACCGTATTTTGCAAAAAAAAACATTCCCCCTGCTGTGAGGTCAGACCCACCGGAAGTGCCTCCTTATTACGCACAAAAAAATGAGTACCCCTTGCTAACTGGGACCCACCTTGGTGGGAGGCTGACTTGTGGGCCTACTAAGTTGACGGGGATGGAGGGCTTTGTCAACTTAGTCAATATGTATGATTCTAGCTCCAGTGACCATACGATGTCCATCCAACAGCCGTAGTGCTTCTTCAACCTCTGGTCTCCTTGCTCCTGCCTCCCAAACCAGCGCTGGTCGTGCCTCGTGCTCCTGCCTCCCGTGGCCGGCTATGATGCGGCGGAGGCCTCACCGCCCCCTACTACTCCCACCGCTGGCCAGGACAGCCCTCTACTCACCCACACCCCCTGTTATTCTGCAGCGACGGCAACCTCACACCGCAACGATCCAGTGAACCCTCGTATTCCTCTACGCGTGGGCATCCACTTCCGCGTTTTCCCCGGCTCCACGTCGTCCCCTTCCTAGGCCTCGCCGTCGTCCACCGCCCTGGTGCTCTCGGTGCGGCGTGGTCAACGTGGTCAAGGAACGGCTTCCATCGGACGTGGACTGTACGTGGAGAGGCTGACAGTTGGGTCCACGGCCGCAGCAAGGAAGTGCCTCCTTATTACGTGCAAAATAATTATTCCTCCACCTGACTGCGGGGATCCACCGGACAGGCCACCGTATTTTGCAAAAAAAACATTTTCCCCTGACTGCTGGGACCCACCAGCTACATCTTCTCATGCAAGGAAGTGCCTGACAGTCGGGACCCACCTGGTCGAAGCGTACGTAGCGTTGTCATTCTGGTCGCGAACGTGTACGTACATACTGTTTGATGTAGAGGGGCGCACGTGTCGTAGTAGTGGCGCGCATGTAGCATGTACACGTACTACAGTGGCCAGGGTGCAAGAAAGAAAATACGGCCACGTATGTGTACATACGGGTGGGGTCTCGAATGCCTACTCGCGCATACGTACGGCTAGGGCTCGTGTACATGGCTGGGTCGGAACGGAGAAACATCGTCGTCATCGTGTTCATGGGGAGGCAACAGAATGCTTCGTGTTCATGGGGAGGCAACAGAAGCGTGGGAGCCAACCGGCTGTGTCGGAACGGAATGCGCGGTCGTGTTCATCGGGAGGGCTTGGACGGAACAGGCGATGGAAATGAGGCCTGGCATACCGCAAAATGGAGGAAACGGCCTTGTGTTCGACCGGCCACGTTCGAAACGGGATCCTGTTCATCAAGAGGGGTCTGGCGTACCACAAAACGGAGGAAACGGACCTCCTACGGTCGAAACGGGGGTCATGTTGATCGAGACGGGTGTGGCATACCGCAAAATGGACGAAACAGACTTGTGTTGGAGCGCCACGGTCGAAACGGGGGTCCTGTTCATCGGGAGCGGTGTGGCGGACCGCAAAATGGGACTCCACGAGATACTGTTCATCTCCACCGTCGACCCCCTCCAGCCTCCACGAGCTACCGTTCATCCACCATCGACCTCCTCCAGCCTCTACCTGCGACTGTTCATCCAGCCTCCACCGCACGCTACTCCACCAGTTACTATTCAACCAGCCCTCTCCACGGGCTCCTGTTCAACCACCGCTCCACGGGCTACTGTTCATCCTGCCCTCCACCGTATACTGTTCATCCTGCCCTCCACCGTCTACTGTTCATCCTGCCCTCCACGGGGTGGTCCTGTTCATCCAGCCCTCCACGGGGTCCTATTCATCCAGCCCCAACTAGCTCGATCGATCGGGGTCCTGTTCATCCAGAGGCAACACCACGGGGTCATGTTCATCCACCCCCACCGGGAACTGTTCATCCAAACCCCCCGCAACGCTCACTGTTCATCCAGAGGCAGCATCGATCAACTTCAGTTAGCAGCAGTAGCGAAGGAATCGCTCGATCGGGTTTAGTTAACAGCCATCGATCGATCGCTCGGGTTCAGTAACGCGTAGCCTGCAGTGCAATCGCTCGGGTTCATTTAGAGCCCAATGCCTCGCTCGGGTTTAGTTAGAGCCAACGCCTCGCACACACGCGCGTACGTGTACGAGAGAACCGCGCATCGCTCGGCCCCCGACCTCCCACCGTAACCGAGAACTCACCGAAATTTTCCTCCCCCTCGCTTCTACCATGGTGTTTTCCATCATGGACGGCCCAAAGAATGTCATGCAGCTGCGTCTCCGGCCCGCCCAGGACGAAAAGCCCATTTTCTGTCATGATTTTTTTGTCATAGCAGTAGGAGCCCACCACATCTATGATGATACCGGGTTTTGTCACAATTATCGTGATAGAAGTGTCATATGTATGACAGAAAAAAATTTCGTTCAGCCCAAAATGTCACGGATGTGTCTTTTTTGTAGTTTCCCATTGCTCTCAAGGATGGTGCTCGCTCGTGGCGCCTGAACTTCCCTGCAGGATCGATCTTCTCCTGGGGCGAGATGCGCGAGCGCTTCGTCGCCAACTTCCAGGGAACTCGCGACTGCCTGCCGGCCGCGGGTGACCTGCGCCACATCAAACAGCAGCCTGGAGAGACCCTGCAGAAGTACATCCAGCGCTTTAACAGTGTCCGCTTCAAGATCCCCAAGGTGACAGACAAGGCCATCATCTAAGGGTTCGTTGATGGCATCCATGATGTCAAGATTAAGGAGGAGCTCCCCATCCACGAGGAGCTATGCTTGGTCCTAGAGATGTTCAACATGGCGACCAAGTGCGCAAGAGCTGAGGAGGGGTGCCTCTCCCTCCTCGAGCTCCCTGCTGCTGACCCCGAAGAGAAGAAAGCCAAGTCCAAGGACGTGAAGAGCAAGGGAGTAGTCGTGTTTGCGGCGGAGCCGGACACGAAGCGCAGCCGGGACCACCCTAAGTCGTCTAAGAGCAGCCGTCCGTTCTGCGCCTTCCACAACGTACATAGCCACAACACCAACGACTGCCAAGAGCTCAGAGCCATTCGAGATGGACGATTCGGTCGTCGCCCCGAGCGCAACGACCGGGGGTATGACCAAGGAGGAGGATGAAGTGAGGGACGCTGGGACGATCGTGGCCCCCGCCAGGAATGGCGCGACCGGCCTCGCGAGGACCACTAGCAGGACCAGCCTCGTGAGGGTGCCTGTATGGACCAACCTCGTGAGAACCGTCCTCAGGGCAACACCAGCCTCCCTCCGCTGCCACCACCACCAAGGTGGAACGACGACCACCATCAGGACGAGGGGGCTGGGGGCTTCCAGGAGACACGCGCTATCGCCTGCATCTTGGGCGGTGCTCAGGCCCCAGCTTCCCAGCACATCTTCAAGCAGTTTGCTCGTGAGGTGAATGCGACCCTTCCCAGGCTTGAGGCCACGCGCCCGCTCAGGTGGTCCAAGTGTGCCATCACCTTCAACTCGGCGGACCAGCTCAAGTGCGCGGCGACCGCCGGCATCCTTCCGATGCTTTGCTCACCCATCATTAGCAACGTCCAAGTTACCAAGACCCTCATCGACGGTGGCGCAAGGCTCAATCGCCTGTCCATCGAGACGTTCGATAGCCCTCAAGTGCCATACAATCAGCTTCAGCCTACCAAGCCTTTCTCGGGAGTGACCGACGGCTCCACCACCCCGATAGGGCAGGTTCGCCTCCCTGTCACCTTCGGTCAGTGTAGCAACTACCGCACCGAGCTCATCGACTTCGACGTCGCCCACATCTGTTTGTCGTACGATGCCATCCTTGGGTATACAACATTGCCCAAGTTTATGCCAGTGACCCACCACAGCTATAACGTACTCAAGATGCCGAGGAGTGGTGGCATCATCGCGGTCCACTATGAAGAAAGAGATGCGGTGTGCTCCATTGAGCGCACCTTCCAAGCCGCAGCAATCGAAGACCCCGACTACGAAGGCACCCCGTACCGTCCTGAGGCCATCCCCAAGAAGAAGAAGCAGCTACTCCTCCCAGGGCCTCAAGAGAGCAGCGTCTCTAGCGGCACCACCTCAGGATCCGCACTCTTAGCTGGGCGCCTCCCTCCCTCGCATAGGAAGGCGCGCCCGATGCCCTCCTCGGGCAAGGCTCGGGGGATCTCTTCTAGAGGGCCTCAGACCTAGCCAGCATCACGAGGGAGTCGCTCGGGCACCATGTGGAGGCGTGCTTCGCCGCATGTTTCCCTCATGAGGGCATTGGGCGAGGAGTGCCCGGTGCTCATGAGTTCATAGTCAAGGCGACCCAGGAGCTTCAAGAGGCAAGGGCCATACGTGCCGACCACCACCCACCATGCAGCGTAGTGCCCCATCCTGGCGAGGACGGCGCGTTGTGCATATGCGTTGACATTCCGGGGCTCAACAGGGCCGCATCTCAAGAGCGCTTCTGGCCTTCGTGCGTTGGTCGGTGCGAGAGTCCACCTCACAGCTAAATTTGGCTTGCTGAGCATGGCTGCCGCCTAGCATCACCTGCGGAGCATCCTGGTGGCTCAGTAGGCCAAGCATCATGCTATCCTGGCGGAGATGGCGATGGTTCTCCAGGAGCCACCAGGGCCCCCGGAGCCTCCTGAGGCTCAGGCCTTGGCGGCTCGTGAGGAATGACTCCTTCAGCGCGCATCTTCTGCTACTCCAACATCACTCCAGCGGCGTTATCAGGTGACTATTTCCAGCTCATTCAGTTGGGGGCGCCCCTCGGGCTACATTATCCCCAAGTCGCATGGGTCTGTCCCTATGACATGTATCCTTTTGCATCTCTAGCTTACCTTGATGGGGGCGCCCCTCAGGTTGCATCATCCCCAAGCCGCATGGGTCCGTCCCTGTGGCATGTATCATTCTTGCATTTATCTAAGCTAACCGGCCTCTATGCTTGAGTCATTTTATGACTATCACCTTCTTATATGGTACTTTGATACCCCACCCGCGACCACCCTCGTTACCATGGGAGCTGTGCGCCGGTTGTCTTTCTTTAGGATCCCTCACATGAGTAGGCCAGGAACGACATTTGTGCTCGGGTCCGTCCCTGCAGTGTCGATAAACCCAACGGCTGAGCTCTGTCTGGCGGGCTGGCCCCCTTCACGTCACCTCCTGGGGTCGTTGGTTTCTAGACTTCTCATGTGACCGCCCCAGGAAATTCGTTCGGCGTAGGTTTCCTAACCATCTTGCTGGACCACCGAAGCTATCAAGAACCAAGACCAGGTGCAACCAGCCTTGTGGTAGTGCCTCGTGAGTCCCGCGCCAGCTCACGGGTTCCCAGACACACCTCGTCTAGCCCTGCCATGCAAGCCACGTGTCAGGGCGGGGCTGTACATGCCCCAGGGGATCCACCCAGAGGGAGCCCTCACCCACGCACCAGTGGAAGCACCATGCTCCGCGCTGGCAGTCGACCAGGTCGAGGAGCGGCTTTGCCCGTGCAAGTGCGGAAGCGCTACGCTCCACGCTGGTGATAGACAACTGAGGGCAGCCCCGTGGCCGTACCAACCTCAGGGAGCCACCTGGCTCAGTGTACAGTGTCACCACAACGCTTTCCCCTCGGGTGAGTCACGCGAGGGGGCTGGGCACGGGGGTTGCGCTCAGGCCTCGCCTAGCGTATGACATCCTGCCAGGTCCCTCGGACCTGGTCGTCATGCACCCCTCCCGAGCGGACCTCAGCGAGGGCAGGTATGAAGGTTTGTTTGCGCGTCAAGGGGGTCTCCTGAGCATCGCGACTCAGGAGCCTAACTAGCCACATAGCCCCTCACCCCTTGGTACATCTTGGTGATCCGGACGGCCCAACGGCGGCTGAGCTATGCGTGGGGTCGGGCCTTGCCGATGTAGAACACTAAGGCCTACTTTAGCGGCTCCTTCCCACAAGAGGTTTGCGCGTCAAGGGGGACTCTTGAGCATCGCGACTTAGGAGCTTAACTGGCTACGTAGCCCCTCACCCCTTGGTCCGTCCTAGTGATCCGAATGGCCCGACGACGGCACAGGTATGCGCGGGGTCGGGCCCTGCCGACGTAGAACATCAAGCAAGCGGGAAGGAAATCATGGAACCTAAATAAATTATTACACATCATATTGTTCCCTAAACGTCAAGCAGAGTTTTAAGGCCTCCACGAGGCATGTCTCATGTCACAGGAAAGCTCACAAGAAAGTAAAACGAGAAGGAGTGCCGTTCTTCCCCAGGAAGCCCTTTTCTTCAGCCTTGGGTGCCGTTGTCAGGGAGCGCCTTCTTGCCGGCAGCATCACCATCGGCCGTGTCATTAGCCTCGATCGCAGGATCGGCGGGGCCATCGGTTGGAGGTGCAGGCTCGATGGCGAGGAAATTCTTCAACAGGGCCTCCACCTGGCCCTCCATGGCTGCGACAGCAGTTCTGCAGTGCTCCTCCTCCATGGGCTTGAGCAGCTCGCCGAGGTCAGCATCGGGGTCACAATGATGCAGGTGGATGAAGACGCACGTCAGAACCGGAGAAGAAAGTGCACGGGCTTCCCCCTCCACCATGGGGACGCCCCCGTTGATGACACCCTCGAGCGCCACGACAAGATAAGGAAGCAGCTGGGTGGGGAATTCATCATCCGCTGCCAGCGGCTTCTCCAAGCTCTTCTCATAGAGTGTCCGCAGCACCTCGCGGGATCTCTCCTAAAGGGACTTGAAGGCCGCACGATCTTATGCCAGAACCTTTGCCTTGGCCTCCAGCTAGGCCTTCTCCGCCGCCACCTTTCTTTTCCAGCTCCTCCAGGCGGCTGCGTTCTATAGCATGTGCCCTCGCCAACTGCTCCAGCTTGGTGTCACGACTGGTGACGGCGTCTTCTCGGGCCTTCATCCTCTCCTCCTCCTCCCTACGACCGCGGGCCTCGGCCGCGCACTCGTTTCGCATGGTCTCCAGCTCGGCCTCCATGGACCGGCAGTGCTCCTTGGCAGCCTCAGCGTCCTTCAGTGCCACCTCACAGGCGGCCGCGGCTTGGTCAGCGGTTCGCTTGTCCTCCTCGGCAGCTGCCACGGCCTGTCTCAAAGCCGCCTTGACAAATGCATCGGAATGCAGCCAACTCAAGATCAGCTCTAGGCGGCCCACCACCAGGCGACAGTGTGTGCCTTGAAGGTCGCCCCGAAGCCGCCCCAGTGTGGAAAGAGCCTCCTCCTAGGCGTCGGGCGAAGCAAAAGGATCGTGAGCCAGCGGTTCGACCAATGTCAGGACCTCGATTCTAAGTCACACCGATCTAGCATGTAACACATCATATCACTTGGCGGCCTCACGCACGGTATTCCCATGGGTGCCACCTTACCTGGCCCGGGACCGTTTGCGCCTTTTGGCTCACGTATATGATAGTGTCGCTAGCATCCATATGATAGAGAACCCGGTCCGACATGACTAGTCGTGAACCCAAAGTAGCACTAACTTACGGGGATAGGCATACATGAACGAGCGTTGAACATGTCGGTCATCAGCATGTGAATCCAGGCTGTAGCAACTGGGCTAACAGGAATCTGGGAACCCGGCCTGTATCAAGCTAGCAGGACTCCGGAAGTCACCGTGTGACATTTCCCTGAAGGGACAGACACAAGGACGACGTGGATCACATGCCGGCCAGTCTAAGTGTTCCGGATCAGTAGTAACTGGGCTAGCAGGACTCCGGTAAACTGGGCTGTAGCAGACTACCATGGCTCAGTGGAAGCACTAGACTGCATTTCCCCATAAGAGAGGCTACGAAGGATAAACAACCAGTTTGTCGGATCCCACACATACCAAGCATTTCAAAATCATACATACAATATGCTCGACATGTGCAAATACAACATGGCATCACAACAAGACTCTACAACTCAGAGTATTTATTCATTAGGCTCCGAAGAGCCAGATATTACAAACATGGGTCTCATGACCCAGCAATCAAGTCATACAAGCAATAGCACAAGCGGAAACTTAAACATGTCTGAGTACAGACAACTACAAATGAAAAAGGCTGAGAAGCCTGACTATCTACGAGACCCTCCCGGGGGTACAAGATCGTAGCTGAGGTAACAAGCTAAATGTCGAAGTCCATGCGGAACTACTAGTGATACTGAAGTCTCTCTACAAAAACATAAATTAAGCAAACGTGAGTACAAATGTACCTAGCAAGACTTACACCAGAACTATCTACATATGCATTAGTATCAACAAAGGGGGTGGTGGAGTTTAACTGTAGCAACCCAGCTTTGACCCAGTGGCTAACCTGACCTACGACTGGAAGTAACTCTTTTGAGGTGGCGCACACGAGTCCACATATTCACCATATCAATACACCACTATGGATCCGCTCCCGTCTCCCTACGAGAATGCCATCCATAGCACTCACGCTTATCTTGCGTATATTAGAGTATCCACTTTCACTTGTCTATGAACTGTACATGCAACCCAGAAGTGCTTTACCGCGGACACGGCTATTCGAATAGATGATGTTAACCCTGCATGGGTGTACTTCTTCACACACGCTCTTGCCACTTACCACCATGTACACATCGTGTATCTCGGCAACCTTCAAGCGGAAGCCTGGCGAGGGAGTCGGCCACGACCTGACTAACCACGCAAGTCTCTAGTCCATGTTCATCGCCTATTCATGTTCCATCCACAAGGAGATCCGGCCGGGGTGTCGCTCACGGCCCCAAACGATGTGTGCAGGGTTCCCAAGCCCACCTCGATAGATGGATCTACGCTTGGTACACCGTGCCACGGTGCCTAGTCGGTCCCAAGCCCACCTGTACCGGGTGCCACTTGGTAGACTACTAACACAACCTACAAACACCAAAAACTAGTTGCAACTCCTGGACAGAGATCGAGGCGGTTAATAACCCGAGAGGGGTCGAGTTATCAGAACCCAATGTGTCGTTGTAACTATTCATCGATCACAAACACAGAACTTTGTTCCTGATGACGGTTTCAATGAGACAACCCACCATGTACTCCTACATGACCTCTCACCGCTACCTTTACCAAATCATGTTCACACACTTACCTCGCAATAGTACGACATGTTCACACCTTTCCAATTCATCCCCGATGAATCAGACCTGACACAACTCTGAGCAATAGCAGGCATGGCAAACAAGCATACATGAGTAGGCACATCAGGGCTCGAACAACTCCTACTCATGCTAGTGGGTTTCATCTATTTACCATGGCAATGAAAGGTCATGCAGAGGAAAGGGGTTCAACTACCGCAACATGTAACAGTGGAATCATTGTTGTCCTAATGTAGTAAAAGGGAGCAGAAGCGAGAGAGTGGGATTGTATCGGAATGAACAAGGGGGTTTTGCTTGCCTGGCACTTCTGAAGATAGTATAGCTCTTCATCGGTGTCATCGAACTCATCGTTGAAACCACGTCTATTGAGAGGGGACAAATACTGGCAAACAAGGAAGAACACAATCAATGCGATGCAACAATATGATGCATGAATGTGGCATGGCAATATGCTGTGATTTGAGCTAATGCAACTAGCAATGATTTAAATGAAGTTGGTTTGAACCAAAGGTTCAAATTCAAACTCCACCTGTGGTTATTTAAATGCCATTTATTTGTTTTGTCCAATTCATCAACTTTAATTTGTCCCAACATGCATGAAAATAGTACAGATGGATAGATTGGATTTTTCTGATAATTTTTCATATATAAATTATATTATCTGGAGTTACGGTTGAATTTCTATGATTTTTAGAAGTTTATACTATTTTCTAGAATTTTGTGGTTTATTTTAATCCAGAAAATGTATAACAGCATCAACATGAAGTCGATGTGACATCATCAAGTCAACAGGTGCGGTCCAGGTCAAACCTGACCTGTGGGGCCGCACATCAGTGTGACAAGGCAGGAACAGAGGCTGACCAGTGGGGCTAGGTCAACGCTGACTGTGCAGGTCAAACCTGACAGCGGGGGCCCACTTGACTTAATCTAATCCTAAACAAAAACTAATCCAGGTTAATTAAGGGTATGGGGCCATCTATAAGTTGGTCATGGGGTTAATTAGCAGGTGATAAGTGATAATGACACGCCACGCCATCATCGCCGGACTCTGGCCGACGGCCACCATTCCACGCGGCGGAGCTGCTGCAGGGCGGTGCTAGGGGCTGCATTTAGGTGCGGGGAGACTACCAGGAGGAAGCCCATGCGCTTCCGAATTAAACGGAGGAGGGAGTAGGGACGGGGTGCGGTGTGCTCGCAGGAGTCGAGCTCACGGCGGCGGCCAGAGCTCGGGTGAGCTTGAGCAGGTGGCTGTAGGGCACGTGGGGAGGAGCTAGTGCTGGCTACGGCCTTCTAGAGATGCGTTGAGTGCGGTAGTGTGCTTAGCTTGGATGGAGGCAAGCTAAAATGACGGCGGCGACATGACCAGCGCCGGCGTGGTCTCGGCATCGATGGAGATGGGGCTACGCTAGGCTATCGAGCACAGGGAAGGGGGGTTTGGTAGAGGAGCTCACGGCGTGGTCGTCGGTGATCCCAGCGTGCTCGGGGACGGCTTGGTGACGACGAATAGGTCGATGGCGACCGTCGGTGCATAGGTCGAAGATGGTGTCTATGAGGGCGCTCCAGGGCGTCCGGCGTCGTGTGGCTCGGTGGGGAGGACGACGACATCGGGTCGGAGCTCGGGGGCGTGTCTAGGGGCGTAGGGGAGGCCGGTGGCTATGCGAGCAGTGGACGATGGCGATGAACTCGCTCGGTGGGAGGGGGAGAGGGAGCTAGAGGAGGGGGAAGGCACATGAGAGAGTGAGAGAGGGGCCACGGGTGTGCGTGGCATCTCCGGGGGCGTGCGGGGAGAAGCGGCAAGCAGGAGGTGGCCGGGGCGCGTGGCCGCGTGCACCGGGCGCGTGCCCCTATCCTCCTGGCGCGAGGAAGGGGACGACTGGCACTGGCCAGTCGGCTTGGCCGGCCTGCTGGGCCAGAACAGCTGGGCCGCCAGGTAAGTGGCCCAGGTAAGTCTCCTTTTCATTTCTGTTTTCTGTTTTCCTTTTCTGTTATATTTTTGATTTAGTTTTAAGCACTAAACCATTTTGCTTCCTTCTGATAATTTTGCAGGGATTAAAATGAATATTCCAAAGCCCCTCACAATTTCTCAGAATTGTTGGACACATATTCAATATATAACAAATATAAATCCAATGCAAATAGTTATTGCATTAGCTTCAAATGCCCAAAATAAATATTTATGAGCTCCTAGAAATATTGGTTTGAATTTTACCTCTGGCCAATATTTTCATAGAGAAACCTGAACATTTTCTTGGACCTATTTGAAGCAATTTTTATCTTGGTCATTTTCAGAAATGATTTCTGAGGCTTTCACATGTCCCCATTTCAAATTCATTGTGAATTTAAACATGATGCACACATGACCAGCTAGTCTAGGTCATACCAGAACTAGGGCTGTGACAACTCACCCCCACTAAACAAGAATCTCGTCCCGAGATTCAAGCGCGGGGTAAAAAGGAAGAGGGGACTCGAACTATCACAAACTTCATGATCCAAATGTCCTCATCGAAGATATTGATTCATTGCATCATCTTGAACTTGAAATCCTTGCTTTCGAGATCTTCACCCAACACGAGGACAGAAGAGCGAGATAACTCTACAGGGATGGATCATCTTAATGATAACATGATCAACTCACGGAACGAGACGTAGAAACATCTCTTGAGCTGAGGGACAAAACACATATGAGGAGCGATGGAAACTAGCAGGTGATGAAGGTTCAGATTAGTAGGCAACAATTCCATGCTTAGAAGACAGTGCATGGATTCAAAGTAGTGAGGAGATAATCGCCATGATTCTATAACGGGACACCTGGGGGGTGACCCGTAAAGTTATTCCCTTAGGTGGCAAAAGAATTACTTTTGATACATAGATCATTGAAACTCTTCAATAGTCGAGAGTGATTCCACTGTTTGAGTGGTTATGGTATAATCGAAGAAACTAAGAGCACAAGAATCCCCAAAGAGTAACTTCTAGAAGAAGTCGCACAAAATCCTCATGGAGAAGATGGTCAAATAGCTCAATCAAGATAATACCATGATAGATCTTCCAACTAGGTGTGTCAGCCAGACCATCAAACTTGTCGGGACCTACATCATAGATATTGGAAAAGTTCCAACCATCATATCTGCCCGAGATTCAGATTTGGTTGGTAACATGATATTTCAGACTCATCAAGTCTAGAAAGAGAAATGAAAGTTTGTAACACAAATCGATGAGATGGCGTTGCGAGATTCTTGGGGAGTGAACTACGATAGCAAGCTCCAAGTCATGAGCTGGTTCTGCTACACACATGTGAGCACGCTATCCCAGACAAGCATGCCCACATATTAGTCTTACGATGAAACACTACTGCGTTCAGGTTGGGAACCATCATCCAGGATAGCAGAATCTTGTACAAATCCGTCTGGTACCTTCAGGACTAGCAGTTAGAACTTATTATCCTTGAACAAATCAATCAGTGGCTTGGCGTGCTAGGAAATACATGTGGAATGGAGGTAGCTAATCTCACAAACCAATGTATACTTCGCACATGCATGACTGACTTGGGATGATTCCAGAGGAAGCAACACTGACTTTCTCGAATTCACGGCGGCAACTTGCATCAAATGCACATGAATTAGAGGAATACACTTCTTTCATCCGAACATATGCTTCATGAGCTAACACGAAGAAAATGCTCGCAAAAGTTTCCAACTCTAACTTAGATGTTCAACATGAATCATGGACAAGATGATAATGTTGTCAATGGGCTCAACGACAATATATCCAGGTTTCCATATAGATGGAATTCCACAATTAAATGAAGATGGTGATAGCATTGGTCAGACCCAAAATATATAATGGTGTATGCTCGAGGAGACAACCATGAGTGAGACAACATTACGATCATCGTTGGTTCTGATTTGATTTGACAATAGCCCATACTCAAATCAAGGTTTTGTCAAGACAATAGATCCGACAACTGATCACGAGGATCTTTCTTCAGTACACACACAAAAGAATAACCCTTTGGAATGAAATATGTCAGATAAAGCTTTATCTTCCAACTCCCCAAGTTGTTGTTTAGCTCAACCGACTAGTTTAGAGTATCCAACACAGAATCTTGGACAATGGGTGGTTTACAAGAAACCAACTTGATCGCGAGCTCAACATAACAGTCAGGGCCTACCTAGTGATACTTCCGAGAAGATATTCGGAGAATCACGAACCACCGATATGTTATTAAACTCGAGAACAATCTTGCTTTTAGGGCAAGACGTTATGATCAAAAGAGCAGGAGATTGACACAATCCTAACTCATTGATCGGAGAGTGCAGCAGGAAATAAGGACTAGGTAGCACGATCATTCTTAGGATGATGACTCAATAACCAGCACGCTAAGAATGAGAGTATTGTCCACTTACTACCAAGCAATGGGGTTGCTAGGGGTATTGATTTCACGCATCACAGCTCACTTGTCGGTATTCCGGTTACAATAATACGGAGACCGAGGAATGAACGATGATGGCGAGAGGTATGACTGTATCAAGGGTTCATAGGAGGTGGTGCAGCCCACGACATTGTTGACATAAAGATGTTAATACACCAAGGTAGAATAGATCAAAGGCTGGATTGGCAATTTGATCCGCGGAATACAACTGCTTTGGCACAATCCTAGAAATGGACAAGGCACTAGAGTTTGTTTTTCCTAGTCATTCCGGAATAGAATAGCTTGACAGACCACAAGAATAATAGGCATCTATAACATGAATGCCCAACTATTCTTGACGAACAATTCATACAAGAGGGTCAGAATACAACTAAAAAGGGACAACTCAGAGGAACATATAATTTCTTTAAGTTGTAGATGCATCGGTTAGCGTGTTGAATAAATTCAACAAGTTTCTTCCGGATAACCCATGCAGAAAGGTAGGACTGCCAGGTTCACAATATAGAATCAAGAACTCATCAACAACACAACTATTGTGATCTTTTGGTTCAAATAACTTCTGCCATAAGCAGTTCATGATATTTAGAAGAAGGAAATACCACGGACCTCGAGGACTATCGCAAAGGTTACAATATCCTAAAGGAACTAGCAACACTATCAACATGAAGTAAGTAGGGTGAATCTCGGGTTCAAAAACCCAGGAATAGAATGCCTACTAACTAAATAGCATCACAGGATACTTTCGAGAATGATGGCCAGAATCATCACACTATGAACACAAAACTTGGCCGGATTACTAGGTGGTTCTCTAAGATGCCTAGGGTCATAATAATAGCTCCAACATATATGTCGAGGCAACAGAGTACCTCAACTCACCGATTAGTGTGGTTAAACTGGCCCAAAGAAACATCGGGAACGGGAAGAAGGGATTTGCAAATGCATCAGACTAGTTAGAAACCTGGGATGACTCGGACAGTATAACAGCTGTAAATTCTCAAAAAGATGTGAGGCATCCTGTAAAATGGTGGCATAACCACTTAATATCACAATATCAAGGTTCTGAGATCAACTGTCAACACACAAAAGTAGTAGGAATTGAACCGGGGCTTGAAACAATCAATCTTATAAGTCTACAGATTAGTAACACGTGATCCTGATAGAAAGATGAGAAGCCTAGTTCCTTAACCCCGTAGGAAGGATATGATGACTTGGATCAGAAGGGCATAGGGTAAAGGAGTAAAAAGAGCCTTAGGTTCCCTTCCACAATCAATTCCCTTATATAACTAAAGCATTTCTAGACTCAACTTTGACCAGTTTGGCTTGGTAATCCTACAGGCAGTCAGGCTCTGATACAAAGCTGTCAAGACTCCAATTCTAAGTCACACCGATCTAGCATGTAACACATCATATCACTTTGCGGCCTCACGCATGGTTTTCCCACAGGTGCCACCTTACCTGGCCCAGGACTGTTTGTGCTTTTTGGCTCACGTATATGATAGTGTCGCTAGCATCCATATGACAGAGAACCCGGGCCAACATGACTAGTCGTGAACCCAAAGTGGCACTAACTTACGGGGACATGCATACATGAACCAGCATCGAATGTGTCGGTCATCAGCCTGTGAATCCAGGCTGTAGCAACTGGGCTAACAGGACACTCGGAACCCGGTTTGTAGCTGGCTAGCAGGACTCCGGGAGTCACCGCGTGACATTTCCCCGAAGGGACTGCCGGATGTGGGGATCCGGCTAACCCTTAAGGTTCGAATACTGGGGTGTGCGCGAAATTTTTCCCTCCTACCGATCTACGCTCTAGCTCGCCAAGATCTTGCGGACGAACTTCACGAACTCACAACACAGAAAGACACGGGGTTTATACTGGTTCGGGCCACCATTGTGGTGTAATACCCTACTCTAGTGTGGTGGTGGTGGATTGCCTCTTGGGCTGATGATGAACAATACAAGGGAAGAACAACCTCCTGAGGTTGAGGTGTTCTTGTGCATTCGGACTTGCGGTGTGTAGGTTCTCTCAAGCTAAGATGAGATCCTCCCATCCACTTTGCTGGCTAGTCCTATTTATAGAGGCCCTGGTCCTCTTCTCAAATATCGAGCGGGAAGTGAGCCAACAATGGCGGGCTAATTTGAAGGGGGACAGCTAGTACAAGCTATCCTGACAAAAGCGGTCTTCGCCTGCACAAAGCTCTAGTGGTGACGCCATCTTGGGCTCCACGATGACCTCCGTCTTGTAGTCCATGGTCTTGGTCTTGTTGCACCGAAATGGCAACCTTTTCCTGAGGCCTCGGTACTCCTCGGCTGCGCTTGCCCCCTTTGCACCAAAGAGGAAACAAGGACGCTGCGCGCGCTGGCGCCCGCCTGGTGTTGATCGTCATGGCTCACGTTACGAGAGCCTCGTGAGGTTCGCCTTGCCTTGATACCTTCGCCCCTTGTGAGCCTGCCTAGCTAGGCCACTCCAGAGGAGGTCTTGTGTCGTCTGCCTCGCGAGGCTTGGCCCCTCGCGAGGGTCTTGGATGCTTTGTTGGTGAAGATGGGCCGTATGGCCCGCTGGCTCCGCCATGCGATGGGCCACAGACAGGTAAGTCTGGGGACCCTCGTTCCTAGAACACCGACAGTAGCCCCTGGGCCCAAGGTGTGCGCGGGCTTGGCTTTGCGGCAAAGCCAAGGATCAAGCTCGAAGCACCGCGGGCCCCAAAAGCCTGCAGCCTCGATTGACGTGTGGCGGTTGATTGGACGTAGGTGTCTCCGCTTCCCCACGTTGCCTTGGCAACTACATGACTTGACAGGCCCTGCGACATGCAAGGGAAAATGTCGGTATAAAAACCGGCGGATCTCGGGTAGGGGGTCCCGAACTGTGCGTCTAAGGAGGATGGTAACAGGAGGCAGGGAACACGATGTTTTACCCAGGTTCGGGCCCTCTTGATGGAGGTAAAACCCTACGTCCTACTTGATTAATATTGATGATATGGGTAGTACAAGAGTAGATCTACCACAAGATCGGAGAGGCTAAACCCTAGAAGCTAGCCTATGGTATGATTGTATGTTGTCCTACGGACTAAAACCCTCCGATTTATATAGACACCAGAGAGGGTTAGGGTTACACTAGGTCGGTTACAAAGGAGGAGATACACATATCCGTATTGCCTAGCTTGCCTTCCACGCCAAGTAGAGTCACATCCGGACACGAGAAGAAGTCTTCAATCTTGTATCTTCATAGTGTAGCAGTCCGGCCAATGGAGATAGTACGGCTGTCCGGAGACCCCCTAATCCAGGACTCCCACAGTAGCACCTGAACCAGGCTTCAATGATGATGAGTCCGGCGTGCAGTATTGTCTTCGGCATTGCAAGGCGGGTTCCTCCTCTGAATATACCACGGTAGAATTTGAATATAAGAATAGTGTCCGACCCTGCAAAATAAGTTCCACATACCACCGTAGAGAGAATAATATTTCCGCCAATCTAATTTGCTGACTTGTCTTGGCAACACGACATTATGCCATGGCCCGGTGATTATTCGAACCGTTTCCTTTAACTAGCCCCATACATAACGCGAGGCAGTTTTTTGACACGTCTCGTCGAAGGAGAGATCGTGTCCCCTTATTACGGGATTGTCATCAATACGGGCGTGGGTAACCCAACCGTGTCTAGGACTCCTAGATTATAGGCAAGTCCCAAACGGCTACGGAGAGGACGCTTGATATTCACCCTCTTTATAAAGGGACAAGGCTTTTACTTTTTTCCCTCCCGTGCTCAATAGAATCCTTCCCCCACCTCGAGTTCTAACACCCAAAGACCAGGTCAGGTGCTCCAAATCTTCAATCATGTCCGGATCTAGCCTTCAAGGCTGATGGATGCCCTCCTCTGTTACAGAAGAAGACATCAAGAAGTTGAGGGGGGCCAGATACCTGATTGCCGAGGTTTTGCATCGGCTGCCTGCCCGAGGGCAGGTCGTCCCTACTCCTGAACCCAACGAAGACGTCATGTTCATCTCCCACTTCCTCCGAGGACCAGGCCTCCCTCTGGATCCCTTCGTTAGGGGGTTGATGTTTTATTACGGGCTAGATTTCCATGATCTAGCCCCGGACTCCTTTCTCCACATCTCGACATTCATTGTTGTGTGTGAGGCCTTCCTCTGCATTACCCCTCACTTCGGCCTGTGGCTCAAGACCTTTGACGTGAAGCCGAAGATGGTCGAGGGGCAGTATGCAGCGTGCGGAGGTGCATTAATAAGCAAGATAGCAGGATCTCCATGGTCCAAAGGTTCCTTTCCAGAGGTGTCCGGATTATGGCAACAGGACTGGTTTTATATCAGAGCTCCCAGAAGTGCCAAGTGGGTGGCTGCCCCTGCTTTCCGCTCAGGCCCTCCACCACAACTGATGTCATGGATTAGCAGAGGGCTGAGCTGGGGTCCTGCCAAGGACATGCCTGTACTGCAAAGCCGCATCCAAAATCTATTCGAAGGAGATTTCAGTTTGATTATGGTGGTGCAAGTCATGCTGGTTCGTCGAGTCCAACCTTGCAAACGCCGGCCCCTCCGCATGTGGGAGTTCAACCCAGAAGGGCCACGTACTATTCAGAATTTCCTCGGCCTGACGCACGAGGAGATGTACAAATCATTCTTCATACCCCAAATAGAGTGTCCGGATACTACCGAGGACGTGGGCCTGAGCAGCAACCATACTGCCGACCAAGTAAGTAATCCTCTAGCCGAACACACCGTCTTTTATTTACCACGACGTCATCCTGATAAATCGCTCTTTGACCAGGACTGGATAACAAAGGCAAAGATGATTCGGTGTCCGGCCCCCCTTCCTTAGGGTTTGGAAAATCCGGTACTAGAAAAGATGGTCGAGTTAGCACCTTGCCCGGAGCCCTCAAAGGAAGACAAAGGGGGGAATAATGAGGGCGAAAGCGGGCCACCATGGCTACCTATTCTGACCGAGGGAACGAGCGCCTCCGTGAGGGAGGATAACCAAGGGGAGGAATCGGACATTCTCTCACCCCGGGGAAGGAAGAGGACTACCTCTCAAGATTCGAAAACCCAGGTTTCCAAGCGGGAGAAGAAATCTCCACCAGAGGGTCCTGCCTTGGAGGGTGCTCTTGCCGCACAAAGTCTACGCGGGGATCAGCCCTCTAATGAGCTGTAAGTAGCCAAAAAGTACTTTAATAGTGGAGATATACTACCTTACCTCTGAGGAAAATAACCGAAGTATTTATTGTAGTTCGGATCTTAGCCCTTCTCAGGAGAGCTCGTCTTTGGGGGATCTTCTTCCGAAGATGATGGAGAGCGAAACGCCTCCCCCGGACTCCTCCACTCAAGAAGCGGGCGACCTTGAAGTGTCATCACGGAGGGCCTCTCCGGATCCGGTGAGGCAAGATGATAATCCTATAGTCACCCGAAGTCCCCATTGTCCGGCTCTCGAAGAGAGCAAAAAGAAGAGTCGGGCACCGTCTGGTATGCGGTCGGACATACTGAGAGAGCTGTTGGAGCGAGCGGCCATCTCAGAAGAACACCATACATTGATGGGTACGGTGATGGAAAGGATCTCATCCGCCGAAAGCGGGTTGCATGATGCCTTTATGAGTCTACTAACGGGCTTTGAGGTACGTAAAATGATATACATTTGTGATGGTACCGCACATTTTTAGGTGTGCCCTGTGTAGATAGTAGCCCCTAAGACTCTGGTTGTCGCCGAGAACAACGGCAGACAGAGGATCGTAGTCCTAGGTAATAACCATACCGCTTTGATGTGCTGGTAGCAGGAGCTCCGGTGGCTAGCCGGACTCATGAATTTGCTGAACTGAAGCGGCAACTGGATGCGGCGGATGCCGACATCGAGCTTGTTAACAAGAGGCTTGACGAGGCACAGGGTAAGTGTTATTTTCTGGCGAATGCTACATAGTAAGAGCAGCATGATCCCAGTATTTTTAATATGTTGTGACTGCAGATGGAGCTGCCACCGTGGAAACCTTGCGGGCAGAACTTGCCCGAGCCAAGGAACAAGCAAGGATTAGTAATGCGGCTGCTTTGAAGGTGGCAGAAGAGTTGAAAGCCGAGAAGGCCGCACATTGCGAGAGCAAAGAGAAGATGGCAGACAACCGAGCGAAGGCAACGGACCTTGAAAAGGCCACGATGGCAGACAAAGACACCCGCTCTGCTATGAGAGTGAAGAAGGAGGAGCTACGGGAAGCTGGGGATATTGCGGCTGGGAAGCCCTTCATACTGCGGAGGAAGTTCGGAGATCCACGGTATGCCCCTCTGGATCGGCTATGGAGTTCGGCAGACGCATATATGAACTTGGCGGCGAGCGCTGCCGATGCGGCCAAGTACTTCCAAGGTCAAACAGATCGTGAAGTGGACAAGCTATTCTGGTCGCAATTCAACGTTCCAGAGCGTCCGCTTCCATTGACTGATCGGCTAGCCGAATGGGCCGAACTAAATAGTTTGTCCGAACTCGCCATGAGGTCTGTCGTGGATTAGCTGTGGCCGGAAAAGCCGAAGCCGAACAACTATTTCAGCTTAGTGCAACAGTTCCTTGGTGCGGTGCTGCGCATTAATGCGATGAAGAGGTCGGCGTGCATAGAAGGTTCGCGGATGGCCCTTGCCCGTGTTGAAGCATATTGGGCGGATATGGACGCTACCACTATTGTGGCGCAGGGTTCGACCATAGGCCGTGTGGCTGCAGAGCACTATTTCGAAGAGGTTCTCGAGGGTGCTCGTTTGATAGAGGCCCAATGCTCGAAGAATATTATGTTCGAGTGACATGTATTCCCATTGTAAACACAATGTTTTTATTAAATTTATTAAGGCTGTGTTTATACTTTTGCCTGAAAGTAATATGATGCCTCTTGTGCGGCCGTTTATGTATACATGTGTATAACTTGAAAGATTGCAGTCATCGGCTTCAGCCCCCACGCATATAATGCGGAGGTGTTCACAGAAGACGCGTGTTCACACTTAACCTAACGTCTTGGTCCTATTAAGGAGGTGATAGCGCAGCGAACGAGGCAACCGGACTATGATGCTTTAACACTTTCACTTAGCCATAGGAGTTTGACGGCGGGGTTACTATATAGCCCCTGTTGGCTCTGCACTCTCCTGAATTCGTTGTGCGTACATGCCTGGCCGGGAAACGGCCCTTCGTTAAGGCAATGGAATTCTATCATTCCGATAGGTCATCGAGTGGTTGACCTATCTCACGCTATATCACGACAGTCAGTTTTCGGCTTTCTCTACTGAGGTGCTCGTCCGGATGACCTGGGGCACAATCGCAGTAGTTCTCCTAGTGCTACCTTAGCCGATAGAGCGGAACGTAAGGTACCAAAACATAGGAGCCGGGCAAACCCAACATTTTACCAAAGACATGATTCGGAGCTAATGCACATAAGGCCAAACTCGCAACGCCGAACACTACCAAAGGTATTCGGTCTTATGGTATAAACCGGGCCTAAATAGTGCCCTTTGTAAGAAGCCCATGGTGTCCAGGTACGTGCATTATTCTGACATGGCCACATGCCAAGATGCTAGCATCCTTCTCAATTGTACTGAGAATCCGAGGGATGTGTATCAACAAGAGACAGTAAAAAAGGTTGACACAAGGTCTTAATCTAAAAAGAATCCTTGGGGCGGGTCCCTGCTGCACGTCTGCGCCTGTGTCTCTGTTGTGCCGTATCCTGGATGGGTGTAGCATGATGGTCATCTGTAAAAGAGAGAAACTTAGGTGAAAAGTTGCCATGCGAAAAGGTAGGTTTAAAGAAACCATGTATAATTCAAGATGAGTAAAAATCGCTACTTGTCTGCATGCGTTGAGCCCCGTGTATTTGTAATAGTGGTGTGCCTTATCAAACCTGTGTGAGTTACATATAGCTGCGCCGGACTTGTCTAACCGTGTCCGTGGTCTTGAAGACCTATCAAATGCTTTAGCTGGTGAGGCCATTTTTAGTGTGCGGTTGCCAAGGCAGTCGCACTTTCTTCGGCACGCAGGGATCGCTTAATATTTCCATTCACTGCAATGTTGCCACGTGGACCGGGCATCTTAAGCGTAAGGGAAGCGTAATGCGGTATTGCATTAAAGCGAGCGAAAGCTTCGCGTCCAAGTAGTGCTTGATAGCCACTTTGGAACGGAGCAATGTGGAATGTTAAATATTCGCTACGGAAGTTATCGGGGAAGCCGAATATAACCTCTAGTAGCAGGGAGCCCGTGCAATGAGCCCCTGGGCCTGGCATGTCGGCGTTCTGGGAATGGGGGTCCCCAGACTTGCCTGCCTGCGGCCTGCGGCGTGGCTCAAAGGAGGCCTAGTGCGGCCCGTCTTCATCGACACAAGACTCAAGACCCTCGCGAGGGGCCAAGCCTCGCTGGGCGGACGACATGGTGCATCCTCAGGCGCAACCTCCTCAGGCTGGCTCGCGAGGAGGCGGAGAGACCAAGGCAGGGTACCTCGCGAGGTGCCCATGACGCAAGCCATGACGATCGACGGTGCCAGGCGGGCGCCAGCGCGCGCAGCATCCTTCTTTCCTCTTTGGTGCAAAGGGGGCAAGCGTAGCCGCGGAGTACCGAGGCATCGGGCAAAGGTTGCCATTTCGGTGCAACAAGACCAAGACCAGGAGGACTACGAGACGGAGGTCACCATGGAACCCAGCACGGTGTCACCACAGAGCCTTTGGCAGGCGTAGACCAACTTTAGTCAGGATAAGTGTACTAGATGTTCCCCTTCGAATTGGCCAATTGTTGGCGCCCTTCCCGCTCAATATTTGGGAATAGCCCCAGGGCCTTTGCCTATAAATAGGACTAGCCACCCCAGGGTAGGGCAATGAGAAGAAAAGGGGGTTGGTTGGTTCGGTTTGCAAGCAGAGAGAGTGAGTGAGAGAGAGAAGGGTGACTGAACTCCTCCTAGCAGTTCATCGCCCCAGCCAAGAATAGACCCTCGCGAGGCTGTTCTTCCTTGTACTGTTCATCATCACCAGCCCCAGGAGGCAATCCACCAACCACACACTGGAGTAGGGTATTACACCACAACGGTGGCCCGAACCAATATAAATCTTGAGTCTCTTGTGCAGTTCTTTTAATAGTTTAGATCTTTGCGAGACGGGGAGGTAGAAGGCGTGATCTCCGCGCGCACCCCAGTGTTCGAACCTTAAGGGTCTGCCAGAACCCGTGATCCAACATCTGGTGCGCCAGGTAGGGGTGCGCCGGAATCTGTCTTCCACCAGTCCGCTCTCCTCCAACCGTCGCATCCATGTCTGACGCTCGCCGGGCCCGCGCCGAGCGCCAGGCCGCCATAGCTTCTCGCGTCGCCCAGACGGCCCCCGTCGGTGGGCGTCCTCGTCGTTCCCCGTCGCCCGCCGTCAATGCCGCCACCGGCCCGGCGGGGGGCGAGCAGCAAGCGTCGTCTCAGCATCCATCCATGCGGCAAGATGGCCGCACCGCTACTCCATCGCTCACCCCAGCCGGCTCTTCGTCCCGCGCGCTCCGCGCACCTTTGGAGGCTCGAGCTGCGCTCATCGCGGCAAACGAACTCCTGCGCTACCGCCCCGTCGACGACGTCTACGAGGAGTGGCTCGACCGCGTCGCCGAGCTCGTCCGCACCGCAGGGGGCTCTCCTGCGCCGTCCGCTCCGCTGCGCTGCACCCCGCCCCGCGCGGGCAATGAAGCTCCGAGGGCGTACCAACCGCCTCCTCTCCAAGAAGACGCCATGGCTCCAAGGTGCGTGGCCCCTAGGACCCTCAAGGCCAAGCTCTCCCTCAACCGAAGCCTCCCGTAGCAACCGCAGGCTGCCGCACCTACACCATCGAGCTGCGCAGCGTCGTGTGGCCCGGCAAGTTCAAGCCAAACCTGCCTCCTCGCTACGACGATACAACTGATCCCGCAGAGTTCCTCCAGCTCTATGAGCTGGGCATCGAGGCTGCTAGCGGGGATGAAAAGGTCATGGAGAACTGGTTCCCCAAGGCACTGAAGGAAGGAGCTTGCACCTGGCTCCTGAATCTGGCTCCGGGCACGATCTCCTCCTGGGACCAGATGCGCACTCGCTTCATCGCCAACTTCCAAGGTACCCGCGACCGGCCGCCCGCCGTGAGCGACATGTGCCGCATCAAGCAGCAACCTGGGGAGACCCTGCAAAAGTACATTCAGCGCTTCAAAAGTGCGTGCCTCAAGATCCCCAAGGTGTCCGAGGAAGCCATCATCCCGGCCTTCTCTGATGGCATGCGCGACGTCAAGATGAAGGAGGAGCTGGCGATGCATGAAGACCTCTGCACCTCCCTGGAGCTGTTCAACTTGGCGACCAAGTGCGCCAGGGCCGAGGAGGGACGTCTCTCCCTCCTCGAGCTGCCTGCCGCGGACCAAGAAGAGAAGAAGCCCAAGGCCAAGGACGTGAAGCGCAAGGGGGCTGCCGTACTCGCAGCAGAACCAGACACCAAGCGGGGCAAGGATCTGCCCGAACCCTCCAGGGGCAGCCGGTACTGTGTGTACCACGACCTCCACACCCACAACACCAACGAATGTCAAGAACTCCGCGCCGTGCGAGAAGGAAGGATCGGCCGTCGCCCTGACCATGCTGACCGGGGCTACGGCCGAGGAGGAGGAAGAAACCCAGGACGCTGGGAAGATCGCGGCACGCGCCAGGGGTGGCGCGACCAACCTCGCGAGGACCGCTAGCGCGACCTGCCTCGCGAGGGGGACTGGAGGGATCAGCCTCGTGAGGATCGCCCTCATGGCAATGCAGGCCTAGCTCCGCTGCCGCCTAAGCCAAGGAGGAACGAAGACTGCCATCAAGACGAGGGGGCTGGGGGCTTCCTAGAGCCGCGCGCAATCGCCTGCATCCTAGGCGGAGCTCAAGCCCCAGCCTCTCAACGTATCTTCAAGCAGTTTGCCCGCGAAGTGAATGCAGTTCTCCCCAAGCTCGAAGCAACGCGCCCCCTCAGGTGGTCGGCGTGCGCCATCACGTTCAGCTCAGCAGACCAGCTCAAGTGCGCGGCCACGGCCGGAGTCCTCCCGATGCTTTGCTCCCCAGTCATCAGCAACGTGCTGGTCACCAGGACCCTCATCGACGGAGGGTCAGGGCTCAACGTCCTGTCCGTGGAAACATTCAACAACCTCCAAGTGCCCTATGACCAGCTTCAGCCAACCAAGCCTTTCTCCGGAGTCACCGACGGTTCCACAGTCCCGATCGGGCAGGTCCGCCTCCCTGTCACCTTCAGGGCCCGCAGCAACTACCGCACCGAGCTCATCGACTTCGACGTCGCCCACATCCGCCTGCCGTACAATGCCATCCTCGGGTACCCAGTGCTGGCCAAGTTCATGGCCGTGACTCACCACGGCTACAACGTCCTCAAGATGCCAAGAAGTGGCGGCGTCATCACGGTGCCCTGTGAAGAGAAGGATGCAGTGTGTTCCCTGGAGCGAGCCTTTCAGGCCGCGTCGCTGGAAGACCCAGATCGCGGAAGCAGGAGGCTTCCTGAGACCACCCCCAAGAAGAAGAAGACGTCGTCAGGCTCAGCCCCTCAGGAGGCAGGCCCTTCAGGGCCCGTGTCTGCCCAGGGGGACCTCCCTCCCATCGCATAGGAAAGCGCGCCCGGCGCCCTCCTCAGGCAAGGCTCAGGGGCTCTCACCTGGAGGGCCACCGACCTAGCCAGGGTCACGAGGGAGGCGCTTGGGCACCATGTGGAGGCGTGCTTCGAAGCACGTTTCCCTCGAGAAGGAGCCAGACAAGGAAGCTGTGGCCCCACATCCAGGCGAGTATGGTGGGCTGCGTGTCTGCGTCAACGTACCAGGGCTCAATCAGATCGCCACGACGGAGCGTCTCTGGCCCTCGCAAGTGGGGCGCTGCGGGGGTCCACCCCACAGCTGTCACGACCGGTTTTCCAATAAAAATATTTATTGAGAAACCAATCTTTGAGTCCAGTATGAGAGAAAATCCTCCTCACTGGTAGACAAATACTTGATACAATAAGCCAGTAGCATAGAATATATTACAGGGTTGAGCTAGGGATGCTCAACAAATTATTACAAGCGCGCCAATAATTATACATAATGGCGGATATAACACAATGGTGTGGTGGCATACTACTGACTCGAGGATATAGTGGTGGTGGAATAACACAATGGGCAGTGTGGTAACACGACTCTCAAACTGGCATCTCATCGAGCGTCGAGGTGAGGCTCGATAAATTTATTCGGGTTGCGGAAGCAGGTATAAAACAGTGACCAAGGCCAGGGTCGCACGAGACTGACTCGGATTCATCTAGGCGTCGGACTCGCTATCGAACTCTTCATCCATGAGATCGCCTTCGTCAGCATCTGGCCAAATCAACAAGCCAGTGAGTACTTTGAAAGTACTCGCAAGACAGTTCGAACGTAAGATATAACAAATGCATGCATGAATGCGTCATGAATAATCTTCCCAATGCACAACTAAAAATTTGCATAACGAAGTAAGTACGAGGGAAAACGGCGGTAGTCTGCCTGAAATCCCAACAAAATATAAATGAGAACCGATCGGGCGTCTGAAGCGACACCTCGAAGGGTGAACAAATAATAACAGAAAATAACATGCCACAGTCGGACGTCTAAGCGACATCACAGAAAGGGCTTTAAAAGAAATGCCACAGTCGGACGTCTAGGCGACATCACAAAAAGGGCTTTAAAAGAAATGCCACAGTCGCACGTCTGAGCGACATCACAGAAAGGGCTTTAAAAGAAATGCCATAGTCGGACGTCTGAGCGACATCACAGAAAGGGCTTTAAAAGAAATGCCACAGTCGGACGTCTGAGCGACATCACAAAAAGGGCTTTAAAAGAAATACCACAGTCGAACGTCTGAGCGACATCACAGAAAGGGCTTTAAAAGAAATGCCACAGTCGGACGTCTGAGCGACATCACAGAAAGGGCTTTAAAAGAAATGCCACAGTCGGACGTCTGAGCGACATCACAGAAAGGGCTTTAGTCCACAAGTAAATAATACTCATAATAAATATTCAGTTCAAGATAATAAACAGGTTAGTCCATTCACAGAAATAAACTGTTAACCGGGCTTAGTGCTCATGAGATTCACCGGAGTATCTGTCACCAAAAACTGGCACTGGTCAGAATAAGTCAGCGCAATATTTGGATGTGGATAAGATGATTTGGAGATTTATGACTCTGCAGAGTTTGTACAAAAATTTCCCACAGCTAATGGATTTCCGTAGTCTCGAAGGACTAGTTCCGTTTACCGTATTTCGGAAGAAAACACAGCAATCCAGTACACACCCATCCTATCTCTCGATTCCAGGACTCACCCTAGACATCGTCCAAGAAAAACTTTGAGACGGGGAGATCACAATCTCGAATAGCATGGGATCAAATTTATATACGCGCGCTCTAAGGGGTGCCCCCCTCTCGGTCCCAACCAGAAACACCCATGCCCCCTGACCGGATGACTGGCTTTAATCCAGGGCCATGGAACCATCATCCCGGCCTCTCCTTTTGGTGTGTACCAGGAAAACGGTTTGCAACTTACTAAGCCATATTCCTTGCAGAAAACATGTGGTAGTACAAGGAAGGAAAAGGGAGGAACTGGACCGATACGATTTGACACTGCAGTCAAATAGTCTGGCATAAGACTGGCATGCTATAACACTGCCTTCTTACCCATCCTCATGCTAACCCATAGCCTTTCATACTCACATCCATCCACTTATGGATCATCGAGCTCACTTACCTTGATCATGCATGAAAATAACGTTCATGGGTATGCTCATCAACATGCCATGAAACTAACTAAATGCAAAACATGCCAAGACACTCATCATATCAAAAGTTCAAAACATGCTTGCCTAGTTCGGAGTAGTCGGAGCCTAGCTCGGTGAAGTTCGTGGCTCCGTCACCTCCTTCAGTATCTACGGTATATAGAAAGTATAGGCGCATTCGTAAATACCAAGAAGTGCGCAAAAAGTATTCCAAAAATTTTCCAAATAAATCTGATAAAAAACTAGACAAAATTTCAAAGAGAACAGAAAAAGAATCAATCAAAAATACTTTTCTGTTTAAAAGTTATAAGGGTTTTAGTCCAAGGACTCATCTGTAAGGAAACAGAATATTTCCAGGGGCTAGCTCATAAAAACTGAAAATGCTTCGGTAGAGAATATGCCAGCCCAGGAGGAAAACGCATTTGGCAGAATACGCTTTCAGAAATGGTTCGTTTAGAAAGGGACAAAGAGGCTGACGTGCAGGCCCCACCCGTCAGGTTTGAAATTCAAAAACGGGCGGCAGAGCTCGACGGAGCCCGAGAGCCGCGGTGGTCGCCGGCGGCGATCCACGATGAGATAAGGGGATCGAAGGGTACCTCCTTCTTCAGGGCGTCCTTCCGCGTCGGTTGGTGGTGGTGGTGGTCGCCGGCGAGTACCACGTCGACGGCGAGCCTTGCTCCGGCGGACGGCGGCTCGGGTGGAGATGGACTTCGCCGGGGAGAGATGCGAAGGTCAAATTGGTGCTTGGGTTAGCTCACTAGGTGCTCGAGGAAGCTATTGATGAAGTTTGGGCGCCGGGGACGGCCTCACCGGAGCGAATCGAGGTGGAGGCCGAGGAGGAACGAGGCGGCCGGAGTCGAGGAAGAAGGGCCCCTTGAGGCTCTTCTAGTTGCTGGTCGGGGTCCAGAGAGGTAGTGGAGGTGTGCGGGGGCGAGAGGGAACCCGGGGGTGCTATATATAGCCGGCCCGAGGCGGTTGCCGCATACGGGATAAGTCCGGCGAGCGATTATGGCGGCGCCGGGGTTGGGCAATGGGATTAGGGGCTTGGGCATCGTCTAGGTGGAGTAGAGGTTCCATTCTGGGGTCCAGCTCAGCATGGGAGGGGAGTTTTACGGCCGGCTCCAACGGAACGGCCGTGCGGCACGTCGGCGGCAGGGAGCGCGTTCTGTGCTTGCCGGGCCACGGTGACTGTGCAGCGGGGCTGCGCTGGCATGCATGTGCCACGCGGAGAGCCAGGGAGCGTTGGGCGGCGCCGAACGGCGTCGCGCCGCCGTTCTGCTTCCGGTCGGCCGTTACGGTGGATTGGCCGCCGCAAGACATGCCGGCGCAGGCGGGCCAGGGCGCCACCGACGCCCGGAAGGCGCCAAGCGCGCGTGCGGCACTCCAGACAAGAGGGAGAGGCGGCGAGGATCGTGGCAAGTGCACTGTCCACGCGTGACTGAAACTGGCGAGGAGAAAACGACACTGAACTCTGAACTTTACTGAATTACTAAAAGTGCAAAATACAGTGTATGCAAGGTGTTCGACAGAATGATTCTGGTCTCTAGGGATTTTTCCTAGAGCTGATTTTTGGTGGAGTGGCTACTCATTGCTCCAGTAGGCTGCCTGAATTTTTGTAGAATTTTTGGGGGAGTGTAGATATCGATTTCACCAAATTTGGCAAATCTGGTCCAAACTTGCAGAGGCTGAAATTTGAAAAATTTGAAAAGAAGTAGAGTGGATCAAGATGGTTCTGAGTTGTGGATGCTAAGGACAATCCAGAGGAGTTGGTTTGAGATCAAAACTCAAAGGAAATAAGGTACTTGCTTTGTAAATGGCTCAGACTCCAAATAATTGACAAAAATGATTTGAGATGAAAAATGTTTGAAATAAAATACAAAACTTGCTTGGTTTAGTTGGGACAGAGAACTTAGGTTGTTCCAAGAGGGAGGGGAGGTTTTGGAGTGGTTTTACCACCTGTGACAAACAAAATCATGGGTGGTTTCAAAAGAAAGAAGTCCCAAAACCCCTAGGGTTTCTTTTTAAATGAAAGAATAAATAAGTTTGAGAGGGAAACAACCAGAAGAAAAGCTTACAAAAATTCAACACCAAAATTGAAAACGAAAGGAAATCCTTGCCAAAGGTGAAAGGAAGTTTTTGAAGAGGAAGGATTTTCTAAAAAAGAATTTTTTTAAAGGCCCTCGTTTAGAATCCAATAAAGTTTTTGATGAAAACCAAATCAAAAATTTTGGAGTGTCACAACACCTACCCCCTTAGGAAAAATCTCGTCCCCGAGATTTCAGCTGATCCTTAAATAAGTGTGGATGCTCTGTCCGAAGAAAATCCTCTCTTTCCCAAGTAGCTTCACTGTCGGTGTGATTGCTCCACTGGACTCTGAAGAATTTTATGGTGTTCTGTCGGGTTCTCCTTTCAGACTCCTCTAATATTCTTACTGGACGTTCCCGATAAGTGAGGTCTGGCTGCACGTCAATGCTCTCATGGGATACTTGCTTCTCTGGGTTGCTCACGCACTTCCTCAATTGCGAGACGTGGAACACGTCGTGGACATCGGATAATTCTTTGGGTAAGTCTAGCTGGTAGGCTACCATGCCTCTTCGGGCCATTATACAGAACGGTCCAATGAATCTTGGTGTAGCTTCCCTTTTATCTTGAATCCTTGCAATCCTCTCATAGGAGATACTTTCAGGTATACGAACTCACGGGCTTGAAGCTGACCCTACGATGTTTCTGATCATAATGACTCTTCTGTCGACTTTGAGCGGTCTTAAGTCGGTCTCTGATTAGCTTGACTTTTTCTTCGGCTTCTCTGAGCATGTCTGGTCCGAAGATGCGGCTGTCTCCGGTCTCTGACCAATTCAACGGGGTACGACATCTCCGTCCGTATAAAGCCTCAAATGGTGCCATTTGCAGGCTGGCCTGGTAGCTATTGTTGTACGCGAACTCGGCGTATGGCAGGCTTTCTTCCCAACTGGTTCCATATGTGAGGACACATGCTCTCAGCATGTCTTCTAAAACCTGGTTTACGCGTTCCGTTTGTCCATCGGTCTGTGGGTGATATGCGGTACTGAAGGCTAGTTGAGTTCCCAGAGCCTGTTGTAAATGCTCCCAAAATCTTGAGACGAACTAAGTGCCTCTGTCGGATATTATAGTCTTCGGGACTCCATGCAGACAAACTATGCGGGTGAGATAAATCCTGGCAAGCCGCTGAGTGTTGTAGGTTGTCTTTACTGGAATGAAATGTGCCACCTTGGTTAACTTGTCAGTGATGACCCAGATGGCATCATTCCCATGCTGTGACCGAGGTAGTCCGACAATGAAATCCATCCCTATTTCATCCCATTTCCACTCAGGTATTTTGTTTGGTTGCAGTAGTCCGGCCGGTCTCTGATGCTCAGCTTTTATGCGTTGACATGAGTCGCAATGTGTAATGAAGGTGGCTATGTCCCTCTTCATACCGTGCCACCAAAATCTTTCCTGAATATCTTTATACATCTTGGTCCCGCCAGGGTGGATCGAGTACGGGGCGGTGTGGGCTTCAGCTAGGATTTGCTGTTTAAGGTCTTCTATGTTTGGCACGCAGAGTCTTTCTCCGTACCACAATATTCCTCCATCGTCTATGACGAACTCCGAGGCCTTGCCCATACTCACCTTTCTTTTGATGCCTTCAATGCTGGGGTGACCGGGCTGAGCTCCTTTAATTTCCTCCACAAGGTCGGGTTGTGTTTCCAAGTTTGATATGGTGCCTTCTGCGACCATTAACAAATTGAGCTTGGCAAATTCTTGTTGGAACTCAGGCCTCAAGCTTTGCAGATTGTTTTCGTCGGAGTTGGGGTTCCGACTGAGAGCATCGGCCACTACATTTGCTTTTCCTGGATGGTAATGAATACCAACATCATAATCCTTTACCAATTCCAACCAGCGTCTCTGTCGTAAATTTAGTTCTGGCTGCGTGAAAATATATTTGAGACTTTTGTGATCTGTATATATTTCACATCGGTTCCCAAGTAAGAAATGCCTCCATTCTTTGAGTGCATGAATGACCGCTGCCATTTCTAAGTCATGAGTGGGATAATTTTCCTCATGCTTGCGAAGTTGCCTTGAAGCATAGGCGACAACCTTGCCTTCCTGCATCAACACGCATCCGAGACCCTTTCTGGACGCGTCACAAAACACTTCAAAATTCTTGTGTATGTGTGGCACAATTAATACTGGTGCTGTTGTTAATTTTCGCTTTAGCTCTTGGAAACTCTTTTCGCAGGCTTTTGTCCATTCAAACTTCTTGTCTTTCTTGAGTAACTGCGTTATAGGCTTGGCTATGGTGGAAAATCCTTCAATAAATCTGCGGTAATATCCTGCCATTCCCAAGAAACTACGTATATCTGTTACGCTTGCTGGCGACTTCCAGCCAAGTATGGCCTTGACTTTCTCTGGGTCCACGGCGATACTGTCTTGGGTTAGCATGTGGCCTAGAAAGCCTACTTGTCTTAGCCAAAATTCGCACTTGCTGAACTTGGCATACAATTGGTGTTTCCTGAGTTCTTCTAGCACAATCCTGAGATGTTCTGCGTGCTCTTCTGGTGTTTTGGAGTATACCAGAGTATCATCGATGAATACCACGACGAACTTGTCCATATATTTCATAAATACTTTGTTCATGAGGTGAACAAAATATGCAGGGGCATTTGTTAATCCAAATGGCATTACTGTGAACTCATACAGTCCATGTCTGGAAGTGAAGGCTATTTTGGGGATATCTTCCGTTCGCACCTTTAATTGATGGTATCCAGATCTTAAGTCAATTTTTGAAAATACCTTGGCCTGAGCAAGTTGATCAAACAAATCGTTTATCCTTGGCATCGGATATTTGTTCTTAATTGTGACCATGTTGAGTGCTCGATAGTCAATACACAATCTCAGTGTTCCATCCTTCTTTTTGGCAAATAAAATTGGTGATCCCCAAGGTGAGGAGCTGGCTCGAATATATCCTTTGTCTAGCAATTCTTTTATTTGTTTCTTTAATTCAACCAACTCGGATGGTGCCATTCGGTATGGTTTCTTGTATATGGGGGTGGTCCCTGGTGCGAGCTCAATGCAGAATTCTATCTCTCGGTCTGGTGGCATGCCTGGTAGTTCTTCAGGGAATACATCTGGAAATTCACATACCACTGGAACCTTGTTTAGCTCAGAAACATCTACCTTATTCAATCTCGGTTGCCGGGATATTTTTACTTCCTTGGCTGACACTCTTATCGTCTTCCCGTGGTGGTGTGTGAGGATTACGGTCCGGTTGAAACAGTCGATAAAACCCTTATTGGTGGTTAACCAGTCCATCCCTAGGATGACATCCAGTCCTTTGTTTTCCAACACAATAAGATTTGCGTGAAACTCCAATCCTTCAAACTCAATGACCACATTCTGACAATAATTCTGAGTAACTTGCTGAATCCCAGGGGATTTGATGATCATGGATTTCTCCAAAGGAAGCATCGAAAAATTATTTTGCAAAGCAAAACTTTTCGAAATGAAAGAGTGAGAAGCTCCAGAATCAAACAAAACCGTTGCGGGTATGGTGTTGACAGGAAACGTACCGAGTACGATATCCGGAGCATTTTGTGCCTCCTCTTTGGTTACGTGGTTCAGATGACCCTTCCTGTGGTTTTTGCTGGGATTGAAATTGTTTTGCTTGGGCGCTGAATTATTGCCGCCGTTGTTTGGCTTTGGGGTTGAGTTTCTAGGCTTGGGACACTGCTTGGCATAGTGCCCTTCCTCTCCACAGGCGTAACAAGTAACGCCGGGGCGATATATGAACTCCTTGTCCCTTGCATGAAAATTCTTGATTTCGCGTGAGACATTGGATGGGAATTTGTGTGTCCCACCCTTTTGAAACTCTGTCTTGCTTCGGGGATTGCGAGCATGGTTGGTCTGGTCCCTTTTTCGCTTGCGGATATCTTCCAGACTGCGTCTCTCATTTTCCAGAGTAATGGCCTTGTCCACCAGTGTCTTAAAATTGGGAAAAGTGTGCATGACTAGTTGGCATTTAAGTGCGGGCGCTAGACCGTCAAGGAATTTTTCCATCTTCTTGCTTTCAGTCATACGCTCTTCATTGGCGTAGCGAGACAATAGTGTAAATTGACTGTTGTAATCTGCCACTGTCAAGTTCCTTTGTTTGAGGTCATCGAACTCTCTGTTTTTGATTTTCATAATACTCTTAGGAATGTGTGCACCGCGGAAACCTTCCTTGAAATCATCCCAGGTTATGTCACCTTCGTTTGGATGCATGTGCAGAAAATTCTCCCACCAAGATGCGGCTTCTCCTGTGAGATAGTGCGGAGCATATAACACCTTCTCGGGATCTGAACATTTTGCAATAATTAATTTCCTCTCCATATCCCGAAGCCAGTCCTCAGCTTCAAGAGGCTTGTCAGTATGAGAAAATGTTTGGGGACGCGTCTTCTGTAGCTCGGATAACTTGGAATGCTGCAGATACTGTCCATGGTAATTTCCCATGTTGATGACTTGGTTCATCATTTCACGATGTTGTTGCTGACTCTGTTCATAAAGGCGGCACATTTGAGAAAGTGCCGTTTCACTGCCCTGTTGACTTGACTGCCCTTGCGTGAAATTGTTGCCTGGTTGAGTGTCCAAATTTTCCTCTGGCGGAGTAGGCATGGAGCGTGTCCAAGGACGAGACATTTTTCACTCTGGGGATATATTTTATAAAACTCATAAGAAAAATAAAGATGGTCGTCAAAACAACTCCAAAAACAAATGCACAAGGATGGCAAATAATTTAAAAGTCTATGATCACTTAAGAAAACAAAACAATTTGCGCACGGAGAAGGACTGCTCATTACATATCTTACACGCAGGCGATAATTATACAGTACATCACTCAGGATATGCGTACACAATCCTGACATGTTATTTAGGCTAGTCCACTCCTCCAGTTCTACATGATGCGCAAACAAGCTACTTCTCACAACTTATCTTACACAGCGGTACATCCCATGACGGGCAAACGTACTTAGCCGGAAATGTCGATGATCTCCTTGGCCCTGCCAAGGGTGAGGCGCAGTGAGGCTGGGGACTCGACCTCCTCCTCACTAATAGGCTCCAGACGTGAAGAGCCGCGTCGGGTAGATGGAACGGGTGCCAGGGGCGGAGCAACACGAATAGGAGTGGGAACAGCGGGTGGTGCAGTGCGCACTGGAGTGGGCGCAAAGGCCTGGTTGAACCCTCTGGTGGTAGGCAGGTGACAAATAGGTGCATGCGATGCTGAAGACGAGACAAAAGTCAGTGGCGGTGCGGTGAGCAGGAGCTCCCTCCTGTTGGCGGCACAGCCATGGACTGAGTCCATGCGGGCAGCCACGAAGTCGTCCACCAGGTTGTCGAAGGCTGCCTCCAGAGCCCGGAGATACTCAATAAGCATCTCAAAAGCCTCGTCTCGTTCTCCTCTGGGGCAGGAGAAAGCGTAGTGGCAGGTGTAGGGCACATGGCAAGGAAGATAACGGTAGCGACGAGTCTTCATCGCGGGGAGGACATCCCTGAGGCGGGCTATCGCCTCACGAGCTGCCATCTGCATAGCATGCCTCTCCGTAGGCATGGCTCTTCCCACGAACAGGTAGCGGCGTAGCTCACCACGCCCTCCCTTGAACTGCACCATGGCCTGGTGCATGGTCAGACCGTCATTGACTCTGTGCTGGCGGAGTGTGAAGACTGGGCGCACGGATGGCCCCATCGCGACCTGAACGATGAAGGAGAGAAGCTCGACGAACCCATCGGGTACGTTGGCGAAGGTCTGAGACTCGCAGTTGTTGTCGGCCATCTACAAAAGTAGGCAAAAATCCTGAATGGTCAGATCATAAATTTATGCTGGCTGTCAGAAAATGACTACAATTGAAAAAAAAAATCGGCTCTACCATGCTAATAACCGCTTAGCGATCGCACCTAGTGGCTTCCTACAGTCAGCCTGGCTCTGATACCAAGCTTGTCACGACCGGTTTTCCAATAAAAATATTTATTGAAAAACCAATCTTTGAGTCCAGTATGAGAGAAAATCCTCCTCACTGGTAGACAAATACTTGATACAATAAGCCAGTAGCATAGAATATATTACAGGGTTGAGCTAGGGATGCTCAACAAATTATTACAAGCGCGCCAATAATTATACATAATGGCGGATATAACACAATGGTGTGGTGGCATACTACTGACTCGAGGATATAGTGGTGGTGGAATAACACAATGGGCAGTGTGGTAACACGACTCTCAAACTGGCATCTCATCGAGCGTCGAGGTGAGGCTCGATAAATTTATTCGGGTTGCGGAAGCAGGTATAAAACAGTGACCAAGGCCAGGGTCGCACGAGACTGACTCGGATTCATCTAGGCGTCGGACTCGCTATCGAACTCTTCATCCATGAGATCGCCTTCGTCAGCATCTGGCCAAATCAACAAGCCAGTGAGTACTTTGAAAGTACTCGCAAGACAGTTCGAACGTAAGATATAACAAATGCATGCATGAATGCGTCATGAATAATCTTCCCAATGCACAACTAAAAATTTGCATAACGAAGTAAGTACGAGGGAAAATGGCGGTAGTCTGCCTGAAATCCCAACAAAATATAAATGAGAACCGATCGGGCGTCTGAAGCGACACCTCGAAGGGTGAACAAATAATAACAGAAAATAACATGCCACAGTCGGACGTCTAAGCGACATCACAGAAAGGGCTTTAAAAGAAATGCCACAGTCGGACGTCTAGGCGACATCACAAAAAGGGCTTTAAAAGAAATGCCACAGTCGCACGTCTGAGCGACATCACAGAAAGGGCTTTAAAAGAAATGCCATAGTCGGACGTCTGAGCGACATCACAGAAAGGGCTTTAAAAGAAATGCCACAGTCGGACGTCTGAGCGACATCACAGAAAGGGCTTTAAAAGAAATGCCACAGTCGGACGTCTGAGCGACATCACAGAAAGGGCTTTAAAAGAAATGCCACAGTCGGACGTCTGAGCGACATCACAGAAAGGGCTTTAAAAGAAATGCCACAGTCGGACGTCTGAGCGACATCACAGAAAGGGCTTTAGTCCACAAGTAAATAATACTCATAATAAATATTCAGTTCAAGATAATAAACAGGTTAGTCCATTCACAGAAATAAACTGTTAACCGGGCTTAGTGCTCATGAGATTCACCGGAGTATCTGTCACCAAAAACTGGCACTGGTCAGAATAAGTCAGCGCAATATTTGGATGTGGATAAGATGATTTGGAGATTTATGACTCTGCAGAGTTTGTACAAAAATTTCCCACAGCTAACGGATTTCCGTAGTCTCGAAGGACTAGTTCCGTTTACCGTATTTCGGAAGAAAACACAGCAATCCAGTACACACCCATCCTATCTCTCGATGCCAGGACTCACCCTAGACATCGTCCAAGAAAAACTTTGAGACGGGGAGATCACAATCTCGAATAGCATGGGATCAAATTTATATACGCGCGCTCTAAGGGGTGCCCCCCTCTCGGTCCCAACCAGAAACACCCATGCCCCCTGACCGGATGACTGGCTTTAATCCAGGGCCATGGAACCATCATCCCGGCCTCTCCTTTTGGTGTGTACCAGGAAAGCGGTTTGCAACTTACTAAGCCATATTCCTTGCGGAAAACATGTGGTAGTACAAGGAAGGAAAAGGGAGGAACTGGACCGATACGATTTGACACTGCAGTCAAATAGTCTGGCATAAGACTGGCATGCTATAACACTGCCTTCTTACCCATCCTCATGCTAACCCATAGCCTTTCATACTCACATCCATCCACTTATGGATCATCGAGCTCACTTACCTTGATCATGCATGAAAATAACGTTCATGGGTATGCTCATCAACATGCCATGAAACTAACTAAATGCAAAACATGCCAAGACACTCATCATATCAAAAGTTCAAAACATGCTTGCCTAGTTCGGAGTAGTCGGAGCCTAGCTCGGTGAAGTTCGCGGCTCCGTCACCTCCTTCGGTATCTACGGTATATAGAAAGTATAGGCGCATTCGTAAATACCAAGAAGTGCACAAAAAGTATTCCAATTTTTTTCCAAATAAATCTGATAAAAAACTAGACAAAATTTCAAAGAGAACAGAAAAAGAATCAATCAAAAATACTTTTCTGTTTAAAAGTTATAAGGGTTTTAGTCCAGGGACTCATCTGTAAGGAAACAGAATATTTCCAGGGGCTAGCTCATAAAAACTGAAAACGCTTCGGTAGAGAATACGCCAGCCCAGGAGGAAAACGCATTTGGCAGAATACGCTTTCAGAAACGGTTCGTTTAGAAAGGGACAGAGAGGCTGACGTGCAGGCCCCGCCCGTCAGGATTGAAATTCAAAAATGGGCGACAGAGCTCGACGGAGCCCGAGAGCCGCCGTGGTCGCCGGCAGCGATCCACGGCAAGATAAGGGGATCGGAGGGTACCTCCTTGTTCAGGGCGTCCTTCCGCGTCGGTTGGTGGTGGTGGTGGTCGCCGGCGAGTACCACGTCGACGGCGAGCCTTGCTCCGGCGGACGGCGGCTCGGGTGCAGATGGACTTCGCCGGGGAGAGCTGCGAAGGTCAAATTGGTCCTTGGGTTAGCTCACTGGGTGCTCGAGGAAGCTATTGACGAAGTTTGGGCGCCGGGGACGGCCTCACCGGAGCGAATCGAGGTGGAGGCCGAGGCGGAACGAGGTGGCCGGAGTCGAGGAAGAAGGGCCCCTCGAGGCTCTTCTAGTTGCTGGTCGGGGTCCAGAGAGGTAGTGGAGGTGTGCGGGGGCGAGAGGGAACCCGGGGGTGCTATATATAGCCGGCCTGAGGCGGTTGCCGCGTATGGGATAAGTCCGGCGAGCGACTACGGCGGCACGGGGGTTGGGCAGTGGGATTAGGGGCTTGGGCATCGTCTAGGTGGAGTAGAGGTTCCATTCCTGGGTCCAGCTCAGCACGGGAGGGGAGTTTTACGGCCGGCTCCAACGGAACGGCCGTGCGGCACGTCGGCGGCAAGGAGCGCGTTCTGTGCTTGCCGGGCCACGGTGACTGTGCAGCGGGGCTGCACTGGCATGCATGTGCCACGCGGAGAGCCAGGGAGCGTTGGGCGGCGCTGAACGGCGTCGCGCCGCCGTTCTGCTTCCGGTCGGCCGTTACGGTGGATTGGCCGCCGCAAGACACGCCGGCGCAGGCGGGCCAGGGCGCCACCGACGCCCGGAAGGCGCCAAGCGCGCGTGCGGCACTCCATACAAGAGGGAGAGGCGGCGAGGATCGTGCCAAGTGCACTGTCCACGCGTGACTGAAACTGGCGAGGAGAAAACGACACTGAACTCTGAACTTTACTGAATTACTGAAAGTGCAAAATACAGTGTATGCAAGGTGTTCGACAGAATGATTCAGGTCTTTAGGGATTTTTCGAAGAGCTAATTTTTGGCGGAGTGGCTACTCATTGCTCCAGTAGGCTGCCTGAATTTTTGTAGAATTTTTGGGGGAGTGTAGATATGAATTTCACCAAATTTGGCAAATCTGGTCCAAACTTGCAGAGGCTGAAATTTGAAAAATTTGAAAAGAAGTAGAGTGGATCAAGATGGTTCTGAGTTGTGGATGCTAAGGACAATCCAGAGGAGTTGGTTTGAGATCAAAACTCAAAGGAAATAAGGTACTTGCTTTGTAAATGGCTCAGACTCCAAATAATTGACAAAAATGATTTGAGATGAAAAATGTTTGAAATAAAATACAAAACTTGATTGGTTTAGTTGGGACAGAGAACTTAGGTTGTTCCAAGAGGGAGGGGAGGTTTTGGAGTGGTTTTACCACTTGTGACAAACAAAATCATGGGTGGTTTCAAAAGAAAGAAGTCCCAAAACCCCTAGGGTTTCTTTTTAAATGAAAGAATAAATAAGTTTGAGAGGGAAACAACCAGAAGAAAAGCTTCCAAAAATTCAACACCAAAATTGAAAAGGAAAGGAAATCCTTGCCAAAGGTGAAAGGAAGTTTTTGAAGAGGAAGGATTTTCTGAAAAAAGAAATTTTTTAAAGGCCCTCCTTTAGAATCCAATAAAGTTTTTGATGAAAACCAAATCAAAAATTTTGGAGTGTCACAACAGCTATGTTCGCATGCCTTACGGCCTGCCGAGCATGGCTGCGGCGTACCAGCGCCTCATGAGGGGCATCATGGAGGCTCAGGAAGACAGGTGTTCCGCGGCCCTGGCGGAGATGAAGACAGCTCGCGAGGAGCCACCAGTGCCTCCGGAGCATCGTGAGGCCCCGGGGCCTGGGGGCTCGTGAGGATCGGCTTCCGCAGCCCACCGAGTCTGCTGCACCAACGCCACTTCACCGACGACATCCTCAGGTGACATCTTTCAAGCTTCATTCCCAGCTGGGAGCGCCCTCCCAGGGTTGCATCACTCCCAGGCCGCGTGGGCCTGTCCCTGCGGCATGTATCCCCTTTTATTTTTCGGTCGTTAGTTTGCCTTGTTCGGGGCGCCCCTCGGGCTGCATCATCCCCAAGCCACTCGGGCTAGGCCCAGCGGCGTGTATCTCCCTCGCGTTTATTTCCAACTATGCATTCGCCTATCACGCTCGATTGCTTGATGCCTGTCCGCGGCATCCCTTATTCCCCATGTCGGCCACTTGCACTTTAAAGGGGGGGGTGCCTGAGCATCGCGACTCAGGGCTCTTACTGGTTCTCCAGCCCTCACCCTCTGGCCTTGTCCATGGCATCGCGACCTGGCATACCAGCGACGGCTGAGACAAGCTCGAGGGCCAGGACCCGAGGACGTAGAGTACCGGCATCTAACCAAATTTTGCAGGGACACATCTCAAGATACGGCCCAGTGCCAGGCGCAACCCGCCTAGAGGTTGGGCCTCGTGAGTCCCGCGCTGGCTCACGGGTGCCCTGATACACCTCACCTGCTCCAACCAGCGAGCTCTTGAGCGACTAACGATCGACTGATGACTGCCATGGCAACCCCATCTTCTTTCTGTGATGAACCCGCAGGATCCTTGGAGGGAACTGCGCTAGCCAAGGCCCTCACGGAGTTCCCTTCACCCTCGCCCGCGCGAACCGCTTGCACGTTAAAGGGGGGCGCCTGAGCATCGCGACTCAGGGCTCCTACTAGCTCTCTAGCCCTCACCCTCTGGCCTTGACCACGGCATCGCGACCTGGCATACCAGCGACGGCTGAGACCAGCTCGAGGGCCAGGACCCGAGGATGTAGAGCAGAAAGGGGAGTGGAGGCGAGGGAGAAGGGGTGCGTGAGGACCTCGCCGATCAACTCTGTCCCAACTACCCCACGGACCCGACGATGCACTGCGGGCGATCCCCGATCCTCAAGATAAGTCACCACCCAAAGCACTGGCTACCGTGGCGCTACCCCCACACCTAAAGCAATTCCGTACTAGCGACGTTGCTTCCCTTTCTCACCAAGCGACGGCTGCTTGGGTGCCAAAGGGGACCTTCTGAGCATCGTGGCATGGGGCTCTTACCGGACCCCGGGTCGCTCACCTCCTGGCCTTGACCACGGCATCGCGACCTGGCATACCAGCGACGGCTGACGCCGCCTTGGGACTGGGACCTGTCGATGCAGAGCACCAAGCCCTCGCGAGGTTCGAAAGGGAGAACTGAGCTAAGATGGAATCACCAACTCGCACAGCTCTGCAGCAAAGGTTATGTATTAACAAACGGGACTACAGGCACCTTACAAGCCCCCGTGGGGCGCATTTTGGTTCCTCGCAGGGAACGGATCCTAAGGGATACTAACTACACGAGCTCCTGCAAAAGATGTCATCATCAACAGTGGGCCGTCAGGCGCCGGCGCCAACCCCATCCAGATTAGGGTCGGCGACGGCTAGACGAGCCCGCCCTGCTCCGGGAGCGGCGCCGACTCGGGGGCTCGTAGCTGTCGTCGCTCGTCTCCGGAGTCACGAAGATTTCACCGGAGTCACTGGACCCTCCGGCGCCTCCGCCAAGGGAGCGGTCGACGGGCCTAGCCCTCACCAGGGCAAGGTCCTGGCCACCTCTCCCGGGGCAACACTCCAGTCGGTGCCCGTTCGCGTCGAAGACCTTGAAGAACATCACCGCAGCGCCATCGTACTCCAAGTGGACCGTGAAGACGCCCCTTTCCCTGCAAACCTGGGCGATCTCTCTCCAGCCGCGGGACATGTAGACCTCGCCCGGGGCAGCGACCACGACCTCTGCCTCGATCGCGAGGGCGCTGGAGCCGGCGTGCTGCAGCCAGAGCTCCAGGGGCCCTCCTGGAGGGATGATGGCGGCGAAGAAGGGAGGCAGATGGATCCTGGACTGGAGAGGAATGGCGACGTGGAGCATGAACTCTTGGGAGGAGCCCTCGGCATGGACTCCAGGAGGAACAACCCACGCCTTCGTGACCCGACGGCGCCTACGACGGTGCCGACAGCGGAGATCGGCATCGACACCTTCGGGGCCCTCGACGTGGGCATACAAGGGAAGTGGGAACCCCGGCGGAGCCCGCTCGCACCAGGGCCTCGGCACCGCCTGACGGTCTTCCTCGCCCCGGCTGCAAAGGGCGAGCCGTTTCTTCGGTGGGAGCGAGTCTGGCCCCTCTCGAGGAGCCTTTCCCTTCTCCGCTGCAGAGAACCGGCGGATCGGAGCCATCGCAGCAAGACGGAGCAAGGATCGGGAAGAAGGAGAAGCCAGGAGGAATGGACTAGGAAGGCACGCGCGGTGCCGTACTTATAGCTGGCGAAGACCAACCGCCGGCCTCCATGATCACAGGTAATCATGACACGATCTGCATGCAGGGACTTGTCCAACTCGCGTGATCACCAAGGCCTCGTGGGGAAGTGGAGACGCCCATGTCCCATCAACTACCACGCGGCGCCCAAGGCCGCAGGCTGTTAGGGCCCACAGCCCTTCGCCCTTGCCCATTCGCCTCTCGGCACGGCCAAGTCCATGCGCGCCTTGGGCCCGGGGGCTATTGTCGGCGTTCTGGGAATGGGGGTCCCTAGACTTACCTGCCTGCGGCCTGCGGCGTGGCTCAAAGGAGGCCCAGTGCGGCCCGTCTTCATCGACACAAGACTCAAGACCCTCGCGAGGGGCCAAGCCTCGCGGGGCGGACGACACGGCGCATCCTCAGGCATAGCCTCCTAAGGCTGGCTCGCGAGGAGGTGGAGAGACCAAGGCAGGGTACCTCGCGAGGTGCCCATGACGCAAGCCATGACGATCGAGGGTGCCAGGCGGGTGCCAGCGCGCGCAGTGTCCTTCTTTCCTCTTTGGTGCAAAGGGGGCAAGCGCAGCCGCGGAGTACTGAGGCATCAGGCAAAGGTTGCCATTTCGGTGCAACGAGACCAAGACCAGGAGGACTACGAGACAGATGTCACCATGGAGCCCAGCACGGCGTCACCATAGAGCCTTTGGCAGGCGAAGACCAACTTTAGTCAGGATAAGTGTACTAGATGTTCCCCTTCGAATTGGCCAATTGTTGGTGCCCTTCCCGCTCAATATTTGGGAAGAGGCCCAGGGCCTTTGCCTATAAATAGGACTAGCCACCCCCAGGGTAGGGCAATGAGAAGAAAAGGGGGTTGGTTGGTTCGGTTTGCAAGCACAGAGAGTGAGTGAGAGAGAGAAGGGTGACTGAACTCCTCCTAGTAGTTCATCGCCCCAGCCAAGAACAGACCCTCGCGAGGCTGTTCTTCCTTGTACTGTTCATCATCACCAGCCCCAGGAGGCAATCCACCAACCACACACTGGAGTAGGGTATTACACCACAACGGTGACCCGAACCAGTATAAATCTTGAGTCTCTTGTGCAGTTCTTTTAATAGTTTAGATCTTTGCGAGACGGGGAGGTAGAAGGCGTGATCTCCGCGTGCACCCCAGTGTTCGAACCTTAAGGGTCTGCCGGAACCCGTGATCCGACATGGCGTTACTCCTTTAAGGGTAGTATTGCTGAGGCAAATTTTCGTTGGGTCTATCCCCATTTTGCGGATTGTATCCTGGTATATCAGGTTTAAACTGCTGCCACCGTCCATCAGGACTCGTGTAAAGTGGTATCCATTAAGTATTGGGTCTAATACTAGGGCAGCCCATCCTGGACGCCGGATACTTCCTGAGTAATCGCGATGGTCGAAAGTGATCGGTTGAGACGACCAGTGGCAGGACTCCGCGGTGATAGGCCCTTGGGCATGTTTTTTCTGGGAGTGCCGCTTTGTTTCTCCCCTTGATCACGTGTAACACGTTCACTGTTTTGACTTCTGGTGGAAATTTTCTTCATTCCCAGTGTCTTGCTTGAGAGGCTCATCCTCGCCTTCGCTTGGTGTATCCTCCCCCTTGTGTACGGCGTTGAGCTTGCTGGACTACTTGAAGACCCAACATTCTCTGTGGGTATGATTAGCAGGTTTACTAGGGGTGCTATGGATCTGACATACTTGGTCCAGAATTTTGTTTAGGCTGGACAGTTCGTCTCTGGCGCCTTTAGAGGGCGGCTTTTGCTGACTTGGCCGAGAGCTTTTGAATCCGGCGTTTACTGTCGTGCTCTTCGTGCTGTCATTTTTATTCCGGCGTTTGTTATTGTTGTTGCGCCATGATTTCCCGTTTCCATCTCTAACTTCGGATGTACTGGGGTCGCTGGTGCTGCATCTGGTTAGCCAGCTATCCTCACCCGCGCAAAAGCAGGTCATGAGGCTTGTTAATGTTGCCATTGTTCTCGGCTTTTCTTGGCCGAGGTGTCTGGCAAGCCATTCGTCATGGACACTATGCTTAAAAGCTGCCAAGGCTTCGGCGTCCGGACAGTCGACTATTTGGTTCTTTTTGGTAAGAAACCTGTTCCAAAGCTTTCGGGCCGACTCTCCGGGCTGTTGAGTTATATGACTCAAATCGTCCGGGTCCGGAGGTCGGACATAAGTCCCTTGAAAATTTGCCCGAAAAGCGTCTTCGAGCTCTTCCCAGCTTTCAATGGAGCTTTCGAGGAGGCTTTTAAGCCAGTGCCGAGCAGGCCCTTTGAGTTTGAGGGGTAAATACCTAATGGCGTGGAGATCATCTCCTCGAGCCATATGGATATGGGGGATATAGTCCTCAATCCAGACCCCAGGGTCTGTTGTTCCGTCGTATGCCTCTAAGTTTACGAGTTTGAATCCCTCTGGAAATTCATGGTCCAATACCTCGTCGGTGAAATATAGGGGGTGTGCGACACCCCTGTATCTGGATGTACTGTAGTGTTCGGATATTTGTTGTGTAGCATCGTATGTTGGAGCGCGCCTGCGTGGTCCATAGATGGATCTGGTTGCGCCGTCTTTTGATGCGAGCCCTCGCATGGATCGCATATTGGCTTATGTGCGGCATTGCTTGCCGCTCTATGTTGGCTGTGAGGTCGTCTATCCGGCCAGGTGGCCATTTTAATTTTTGTTTGCGGGGTATCTAAGGCCTCCTCATCGAATTCAGGTAGCAACTTCCGCTTTGGGTAGCTCTTGGTGAGGCAATTACCGCCATACTTCGCTGCTGTGTTGAGTACTTTGCTCCATCTGATTTGGAGTGTGCCTTGCGCAGCCTTGAGCCTTTGCTTCTACTTTTTTAGACTCCTCGCGGTGGCAACAAGCCTTTGATGGGCATTCTGTTGCTCCGGGTGTCTGTCCGGTGTTATGTCATCCGGACTATTATCTTTGACAGAATCGGGTTGTTCGGTATGATTCTCCATGTTGCCGTGGTCCGGCAATGGTTCACCCTACTCTAATGCTGGGCATGTATAGTCGTTGTTTCTATCGAGGCGGGATTTGGGGCGGCGCTTACGCCGCCGCTTTGATTGCTTCTCGAGGGGACAACCCTTTGTTGCGTCCTTCCGTTCCTCGTCGTCGTTTTCCTTTGGTGTGTCCACCATGTATACGTCATGTGGTGAAGTGGCTATCCAGTGCCTTGTAGGCAGTGGTTCCTCTTCGTCTCCCGCATCGTCGTCCACACCGTCTATGTCTTCGGAGTCGAAGTCGAGCATGTCGGTTAAGTCATCGGCAGTGGCTACTAAGTGGGTGGTGGTTGGGCCGCGGATTTTTTCGTTGTCCGCATTCCAGTCCTGCCGGACATAGTTCGGCCAGGATCCTCCTGAAGGAGAGAGACCTTAATGAGTTCAGTATGTCGCCCAAGGGCGAGTGCTGAAAAATATCCGCGGAGGTAAACTCCATGATCGGCGCCCAATCGGGTTCGATAGGATCGGGCACAGGTGGCTCGGAGTCCGTGGCTGGGGAAGGATCCTGCAGTTTAACAACACGGCTCTCATGCAAGGTAAGGTTGATGTTCGGCTCGATTGCCACTAAGGGTAAGGCTTCCGTGGCGGGGTCCATCCACCCGTCCATGGACGGCGCAACTAGATCCGAATTGAGGGTCGGAGCGGCTGCCTGTGCGATCTCCTGGACACTGTCCGATGGTAGAGATAAATCGTACTCATCGTGACCGCATGACGCATAAGGCTGAGGCTCGAATCCATCGAAGATCATGTCTCCACGGATATCGGCCGTGTAGTTTAAGCTTCCAAACCTGACCTGGTGGCCAGGGGCGTAACATTCAATCTGCTCCAGATGGCCAAGCGAATTTGCCCGCAGTGCAAAGCCGCCGAACATGAAGATCTTTAGGGGGGTCTGTTGTTCCATCGTATGCCTCGATGATAGTAGGAGCCATCAAGCCTAATGGCGACGACACAGAGGAACTCTCAATGAAAGCACCAATGTCGGTGTCAAAACCGGCGAATCTCGGGTAGGGGGTCCCGAACTGTGCGTCTAAGGCGGATGGTAACAGGAGGCAGGGAACACGATGTTTTACACAGGTTCGGTCCCTCTTGATGGAGGTAAAACCCTACGTCCTGCTTGATTAATATTGATGATATGGGTAGTACAAGAGTAGATCTACCACGAGATCGAAGAGGCTAAACCCTAGAAGCTAGCCTATGGTATGATTGTATGTTGTCCTACGGACTAAAACCCTCCGGTTTATATAGACACCGGAGAGGGTTAGGGTTACACAAGGTCGGTTACAAAGGAGGAGATACACATATCTGTATTGCCTAGCTTGCCTTCCACGCCAAGTAGAGTCCCATCCGGACACGAGACGAAGTCTTCAATCTTGTATCTTCATAGTCTAGCAGTCCGGCCAATGGAGATAGTCCGGTTGTCCGGAGACCCCCTAATCCAGGACTCCCACAGAAACCATCATTACCTGCGATCATGGGAGACGCCGGTTGGCCTTCCCTTGCTATAAATGGGGAGGGGGGGCCCCTTTTGCCCATCCGTTCCTCGCTTGCTCACTTCTTATTTGCTTCGTTGCTTGTGGTGCCTCCGATGGCGCCACGAAGGAAGTTCTCTGCCGCCGAGAAGGGGAAGGCCGCTTGCGAGGGCCCTGGTTCCCCGGTGCCCAAGCGCAGTCGTGGCCATCCGCGCAAGCATGCTGCACCCCCCGCCGTGGCCCACCGTCGAGGCGGCGGCACGACACGCAGAGGGGATCGTCCCAACCATGGCAGTCCAGCTGACGAGGGGAGGCGCGTGATGGTGGCGCGGCCTCCACGCCCGCGCTTCCATTCAGCGGAGGTGTCGCCGGAGTTCGTTGTCTGGTCAGAGAACCCAGCCGGCAAGTGGCTCCAGCTTCCGCGCTTCCTCATCGCTGAATTGCCGGACCCTGGTCTAGGCAGGCTCTGGTTGCAAGCGGATGGTTGCTGCAGCCAGGCCTCCTGGGTCACGATCGATACTTCTGCCGCGGGCAACATAGCCCTGGCCCGTGGCTGGCAGACGTTCACCCGCGCATGCGGCCTGGGCAGGAGATGCACGCTCCACTTCAAGTATGACGGTGGGTCGACCCTCTATGTGAGGGTGTTCGGGGAAGATGGTCGCCGTGCCGGGTGCTGTCCTGAGACGAACAACGGTGACGGTCGCGACAAGGATGGGGGCGAGCCTATCCTCGGCGGCAACCGCGTCTCTTCCAGCTACGGCGGCTCTCCCTCTTGTGAAAGCTCCAGTAGCAGTGGCTACGACCAGCCGCCGCACCGCCGTGCCCGCTCCGAAGGAGGCAGCAGGTCATCTCGTCGCCGCGCCTCCGTGAAGCGCGAGGAGGGGTCTGGCTAGGATTGGGCGTCGCTAAGGGCCTGCCCCCGCGGATTGCTGAAACACTGCTTTGTTTGGCTTTTTTCCTTTCTTTTCCTGCATCAGAAAATGAAACCAGTATGGGCCCAGAGGGGCGTGTATCGAACTGTGGTTATTGGTTAATGCAACATGCATGTTATGCCCATGCATTGTTGTTATTTTGCGCAGAGATAACCTAACCTGGCGCATTTGGGATGCCCTTTCCTGCATGAGATGTCTGTGTTTGCTCAGGAACTGCAAAAAATTTGTTAGGGGGTGCGCTAGAGGATTTGCCGTTCACCCAAACCTTGACTTGGCGCTTTGCATCGCGGTACCCGAGATGCGCCAGCTTCCAGGCTCGAACGAGGGTGACTCGCGAGAAGGCAGAGAGAAGAAAAAAGCTCGCGAAGGCAGAGAGAAGAAAAATGCTCGCGAGGGCACCTGCCTAGCCCCCTCGCGAGGTATGCGAGAGAGAGATCATGAGTAAACGAGGGCCGAAAAACGATGTAAAAGGAGAATGAACCAAATCAGCAAGGAACACAAAAGGCAAACTCGATTAAGGAGAAGCAAGGCAACTACGGAAAGCAAGTGAAAAGCCGCGTCCGGCACCTAATCTAGTCTTCAAGTTTTCTCACCAGCGCGAAGCTAAGTGATGTCCACTAGGTGTGGGAGGGAGCCCCAGGGCCTGAGGTCGGCGCTCCTGAGACTCCGGGGCGTGTACAACCCCAACTCATTATTACATGAGAGTGTCACGGGCGGCGATTCTTCACAGGCACCGGGCCTTGCTTCACAGGCTCTGGGCCTTTTTCACAGGCTCAGGGCCTTCCTTCATAGGCTCTGGTCCTTGCTTCACATGCTCTGGGGCTTGCTTCACAGGCTCTGGGCCTTGCTTCACAGGCTCTGGGCCTTGCTTCATGGGTAGAACTTCCGGAGGTGCTAGATGTTCCTGGCGTTTTGGATAGGTGTCCCCTCTTGCATCTCCAAGCGCATGACGCCAGGCCTGGAGATGTGGACGACCCTGAACGGGCCCTCCCACATGGGTGAAAGCTTGTGCAACCCTTCCCTGGAGAGTCCCCGCCTCAGGACTAGGTCACCCATCTCGAGCGTCCTGGAGCGAATGTTGCGGCAGTGGTATCGCCGCAATGCTTGCTGGTACCTTGCCGCCCTTAATGCAGCTTCGCGACGATGTTCCTCCCCAGCACGAGATCCATTCCCCGCATGGCGTCCTGCTGCGTTTCGTCGAATGCCAGGACCCGCGCGGAGCGATGCTTGACCTCGTGAGGGAGTACTGCTTCAGCTCCATAGACGAGGAAGAATGGAGTCTCGCCTGTTGGCTTGGTAGCGGTGGTGCGGATAGACCACAGCACGGACTGGAGCTCGTCGTGCCAACCCCTACCGCAGGCCTCCAGCTTCTTCTTGAAGGTCCCGGTCTTGAGCCCCCTCATGACCTCAGCGTTGGCGCGCTCTCAGCCTGACCATTGCTCTTGGGGTGGGCTACCGAAGCATAGCAGATCTGCGTCCCAAGGTTAGCACAATAGGTTTTAAAGAGGTTACTAGTAAACTGCGAGCCGTTATTAGTGATGATGCGGTTGGGGACCCCGAAGTGGCTCACGAGGCCCTTGATGAACTTGACAACAGAGCTGGCTGGAATGGTTCGGACGGCTTCCACTTCCGCCCACTTGGTGAACTTGTCGATGGCGACATAGAGATAACGGTAGCCCCCCGGCGCTCGTCGGAACGGGCCTAGGATGCCTAGCCCCCAGACCGCGAACGAACACATGAGCGGGATGGTTTGGAGGCCCTGAGCAGGCTGATGGATCTGCATGGCTTGGAATTGGCAAGCTTCGCAGGACTTCACTTGCTCAGCTGCATCGTTGAGTGCTGTGGGCCAATAGAATCCATTGCGGAAGGCCTTGCCGATGAGGGTCCGTGATGATGAGTGATGTCCACAGTCCCCGCCATTTATGTCAATCAGCAGCTCCCTTCCTTGATCGCTGGAGATACAGCGCAGCATGACATTGTTCGGCCGTTTCCTGTACAACTCGCTGTCTTGAATGCAATATGCCGTGGCCTGCCGGGCCACGCGCTCCACGTATTCTTCCTTCTCCGCAGTGTCCCGTGCATCATGTACTCCTTGAACTCCTTGGTCCAGCACTCCTCCTGGGGTTCGAGTGCCAAGAGCAGCCGAGCTCCTGAGGTTGGGCCGCAAGCTGGGGCTCCCGTGGCCGGGGGCTGAGGGAGCTCCTCCCGAGGCTGACGCATGCTTGAAAGAGGCGGCGTAGCTGATGGCTTGAAGAGCCGCTCTTCGAAGACACCGGGCTCTTGCGGTTGCCGCTTGGATGCTCTCTTGGCAATGTCGTTGGCTTCCTTGTTGGTGCCCCAGGGCACATGCTGTAGCTCCAAGCCTGCGAACTGCTTTTCCATTTTGCGCACTTCCGCAAGGTAGGCCTCCATGTGCTCGTCCTTTGGTTCGTACACTTTGTTGGAGAAGTTGACAAGGAGCCGCGAGTCACCCTTGACGGTAAGGCGCCTCACCCCCATAGCCGCCGCAGCCTTTAGGCCTGCTATGAGGCCTTCGTATTCTGCGATATTGTTGGAGACCTTCTCGCCATGCTGGAATCAGAGTTGCACGGCGTAGTAAAGTTCTTCCTGAGTGGGCGAGATGAGCACTGCTCTAGCCCCCGCGCCCTAGTGTGCGAAGGCGAGGGCTGGCATGCTGTTGAGGCTCGGGTCTTGTGGAGACTGTGGCGTATCCTGAGGTGGAGGGTTTCCCGAGACTTGGCCATCCTCAGGAGTTTTCACGAAGTTGCCCTGCCGAGCTTGATCTTCCGCCGCCGATGACTCTGGTGTGCCTTCCTGATCCTGCTCTGCATCAGCTCTGGCTTGGCGTTGTACACCCTTGTCTTTGCACTCCTCCCGAACCGCCACCAGCGCCGCGCTGGCAGAGTATGGGGTGGCGGCAAGGTAGAGTACCAGAGGCTCGAGAGGCCATGGCGCCACCATCACCGGGGGGTTGGTGAGGTATTTCTTGAGGTCTCGGAAGGCCCGGTCGGCCTCCGGGGTCCACTCGAAGGGGCATTTCTTCTTCATGAGCTTAAAGAAGGGTAAGGCGCGCTCGCCTATCTTAGAGATGATACGCCCTAACGCGGCCACCCGTCCTACCAGCTTTTGCATCTCCTTGAGGGTCTGTGGTGGGCTCTTGTCTTCAATGGCCTTGAACTTCTCCGTGTTCGCCTGATCCCTCTCTGGGATACGAGAAACCCTAGCAACTTGCCAGATGGGACGCCAAACACACACTTCTCTGGGTTAAGCCTCAAGTCCACCCGACGCAAATCCTCAAAGGTCTCCTCCAAGTCTTGAATCAACGTCCTCGCCTCGCGAGATTTGACCCCTATGTCATCAACGTAGGCCTCTGTGTTCCTACCGAGCTGCCGCCCCAAGGCGATGTGCACTAGCTGCTGAAAGGTTGCACCCGTGTTGCGAAGGCCGAAAGGCATGCAGGTATAGCAATACACCCCACAAGGTGTCAAGATGGTTGTCTTCTCCACATCCTCCACCGCCATCTTGATCTGATGGTATCCAGAGAACGCATCCAGGAAACACAACAAATCGCACTCGATGGTGGAGTCGACGATTTGATCGATACGTGGAAGGGGGAGTAGATCTTTGGGGCATGCTTTGTTGAGGTTGGTGAAGTCGACGCACATCCGTTGATTCCCACCTTTCCTCGGTACTACAACGGGGTTCGCCAGCCATTTTGGGTATCAAACTTCTCGGATGGTACCTGCCCCCTCCAGCTTGTGTGTCTCTTGGATGATGAAGGCCTGCTTCTCAGTGGACTGCCATCTTGCTCGCTGCTTCATGGGGCATACGTTGGGGCACACCTTTAGATGATGCTGGATTACCTCTCTTGGGACCCCTACCAGTTGATTGGGCTCCCACGCGAATATCTCCTTGTTCGCGCGCAAAAACCTCACCAAAGCTTCTTCTTGTCCTGGGTCAAGGCCGGTTCCTATGGTGAAGGTGGCTCCTGAAGACCCGTCCTCGTTGACCGGCACCTGCTTGGTCTCCGCCTTGTCTTGGGTGAACAACTGCTTTTTCTTGGTGGGCGCGCTCTCCTTGGCCTCTGGCGCACCGGCGCCGGCCGTCTGCGCCGCTGGCCTGAGCGCCATCACAGCCTCCTTAGGGTCCCCCTGGATGGTGAGGACGCCCTTTCTCCCTGGCATCTTCATGAGGTTATAGGCCGGGTGAGTCGCCGCCATGAACTGAGCGATAGCCGGGTACCAGAGGATGGCATTGTACGGGAGACCGATGCTGGCGATGTCAAAGTCCACCAGCTCGGTGCGATAGTTGTCTCGCGTGCCAAAGGTGATAGGGAGGCGGATCTGCCCCAAAGGGCGAGCAGCTCCACCACCCACTCCTGTGAAGGGCTTGCTGAGGCCGAGCCGTTCAAGCGGCACATGAAGAAGGCTGAAGGCTTCCACGGAGAGTAAGTTGAGGCCGGCGCCGCCGACGATGAGGGTCTTGGTGACGGCCACGTTGTAGATAGCGGGGGCCAGGGCTCGGTACCCAGACTCCCTGTTGCTGGTGTTGACCGTGGAGGTTGGTGGCGGGGCACCTGCCATGGGAGCGTAGTGCAACGGTACGGGGCGCTGGTTGGTGGAGAGAAGCCCCAACGCACCCCTACCTGGCATGCCAAATGTCGGATGTGGGGCTCCGGCTAACCCTTAAGGTTCGAACACTGGGGTGCGCGTGAAGTCTTTCCCTCCTACCGATCTACACTCTAGCTCGCTAAGATCTTGCGGACGGACTTGACCAACTCACAACACAGAAGGACACGGGGTTTATACTGGTTCGGGCCACCGTTGTGGTGTAATACCCTACTCCAGTGTGGTGGTGGTGGATTGCCTCTTGGGTTGATGATGCACAATACAAGGGAAGAACAACCTCTTGAGGTTGAGGTGTTCTTGTGCTTTTGGACATGTGGTGTGTAGGTTCTCTCAAGCCAAGATGAGATCCTCCCATCCACTGTGGTGGCTAGTCCTATTTGTAGATGCCCTGGTCCTCTTCCCAAATATCGAACGGGACAAGTAGTACAAGCTATCCTGACAAAAGCGATCTTCGCCTGCACAAAGCTCTGGTGGTGACGCCGTCTTGGGCTCCACGATGACCTCCGTCTTGCAGTTCATGGTCTTGGTCTTGTTGCACCGAAATGGCAACCTTTTCCTGAGGCCTCGGTACTCCTTGGCTGCGCTTGCCCCCTTTGCACCAAAGAGGAAACAAGGACGCTGCGCGCGCTGGCGCCCGCCTGGCGCCCGCTTGGTGTCAATCATCATGGCTCACATCACGAGAACCTTGTGAGGTTCGCCTCGCCTTGATATCTCCGCCCCTCGTGAGCCTGCCTAGCTAGGACACTCCAGAGGAGGTCTTGCGTCGTCTGCCTCACGAGGCTTGGCCCCTCGCGAGGGTCTTGGATGCTTTGTTGGTGAAGATGGGCCGTGCCGCCTTCTAGCTCCGCCACGTCGCGGGCCGTGGGCAGGCAAGTCTGGGGACCCCCGTTCCCAGAATGCCGACAGGGACAGACACATGGACGAAGTGGATCACATGCCGGCCAGTCTAAGTGTTCCGGAGCAGTACTAACTGGGCTAGCAGGACCCCGGTAAACCGGGCTGTAGCAGACTACCAAGGCTCAGTGGAAGCACTAGACTACATTTCCCCATAAGAGAGGCTACCAAGGATAAACAACTAGGTTGTCGGATCCCACACATACCAAGCATCTCAAAATCATACACACAATATGCTCGATATGTGCAAATACAACATGGCATCACAACAAGACTCTACGACTCAGAGTATTTATTCATTAGGCTCCGAAGATCCAGATATTACAAACGTGGGTCTCATGACCCAACAATCAAGTCATACAAGCAATACCACAAGCGGAAGCTTAAACATGTCTGAGTACAGACAATTACAAATGAAAAAGGTTAAGAAGCCTGACTATCTACAAGACCCTCCCAGGGTACAAGATCGTAGCTGAGGTAACAAGATAAACGTCGAAGTCCATGCGAAACTACTAGCGAGACTGAAGTCTCTCTACAAAAACATAAATTAAGCAAACGTGAGTACAAATGTACCCAGCAAGACTTACATCAGAACTATCTACATATGCATCAGTATCAACGAAGGGGGTGGTGGAAAGCCAGCTTTGACTAAGTGGCTAACCTGAACTACGACTGCAAGTAACTCTTTTGAGGTGGCGCACACGAGTCCACATATTCACCATATCAATACACCACTATGGATCTGCTCCCGTCTCCCTACGAGAACGCCATCCATAGCACTCATGCTTATCTTGCGTACTTTAGAGTATCCACTTTCACTTGTCTATGAACTATACAGGTAACCCAGAAGTCCTTTACCGCGGACACGGCTATTCGAATAGATGATGTTAACCCTACAGGGGTGTACTTCTTCACACACGCTCTCGCCACTTACCACCATGTACACGTCGTGTATCTCGGCAACCTTCAAGTGGAAGCCTGGCGAGGGAGTCGGCCACGAGCTGACTAACCATGCAAGTCTCTAGTCCAGGTTTATCGCCTATTCGGGTTCCATCCGCAAGGAGATCCGGCCGGGGTGTCGCTCACGGCCCCAAACGATGTGTGCAGGGTTGCCGAAAGGGTTCAAGTTACCGGAACATAGTGTGTGGTAGTAATTATTCATGGATCACAAACACAAAACTTGGTTCCTGAGGACGGTTTCAATGAGACAAGCCACCATGTACTCCTACATGGCCTCTCACCGCTACCTTTACCAAATCGTGTTCACACACTTAGCTCTCGATAGTAGGACATGTTCACACCTTTCCAATTCATCCCCGATGAATCAGACCTGACACAACTCTAAGCAATAGCAGGCATGACAAACAAGAACAAATGTGTAGGAACATCAGGGCTCAAACAACTCCTACTCATGCTAGTGGGTTTCATCTATTTATTGTGGCAATGACAGGTCATTCAGAGGAAAGGGGTTCAACTGCCGCAGCATGTAACAGTTGAATTGCTGTTGTCCTAATGCAGTAAAAGAGAGCAGAAGCGAGAGAGTGAGATTGTATCAGAATGAACAAGGGGGTTTTGCTTGCCTGGCACTTCTGAAGATAGTATAGCTCTTCATCGGTGTCATCGAACTCATCGTCGAAACCACGTCTACTGAGAGGGGACAAATACTGGCAAACAAGGAAGAACACAATCAATTCGATGCAACAATATGATGCATGAATGTGGCATGGCAATATGCTGTCATTTGAGCTAATGCAACTAGCAACAATTTAAATGAAGTTGGTTTGAACCAAAGGTTCAAATTCAAACTCCACCCGTGGTTATTTAAATGCTATTTATTTGTTTTTTCCAATTCAGCAACTTTAAGTTGTTCCAACATGCATCAAAATAGTAGAGATGGATAGATTGGATTTTTCTGATAATGTTTCATATATAAATTATTTCATTTGGAGTTACGGTTGAATTTCTATGATTTTTAGAAGTTTATACTATTTTTTGGAATTTTCTGGTTTATTTTAATCCAGAAAATGTATAAGTGTGTCGGCATGACGTCGTTGTGACATCATCAAGTCAACATGGGTGGTCCAGGTCAAACCTGACCTGTGGGGCCCGCATGTTAGTGTGACAAGGCAGGAACAAAGCCTGACGAGTGGGGCCAGGTCAATGCTGACTAGGCAGGTCAAACCTGACAGCCGGGGCCCAGTGGACTTAATCTAATCCTAAACAAAAACTAATCCAGGTTAATTAAGGGAGTGGGGCCCATCTGTAAGTGGGTCATGGGGTTAATTAGCAGGTGATTAACTGCTAATGACGTGCCACATCATCATCGCCGGACTCTGGCCGACAGCGACCATTCCGCGCGGCGGAGCTGCTGCTGGGTGGTACTAGGGGCTGCGTTTAGGTGCGGGGAGACAACCAGGAGGAAGCCCATGCTCTTCCGGATCAAATGGAGCAGGGAGGAGCGGACGGGGTGCGGTGTGCTCGCCGGAGTCGAGCTCACGGCGGCGGCTGGAGCTCGGGTGTGCTCGAGCAGGTGGCTATAGGGCACGTGGGGAGGAGCTGGTGCTGGCTATCCCCTCCTAGAGATGCGTTGAGCGTGGTGGCGTGCTCAGCTTGGACGGAGGCGAGCTAAAACAACGACGGCGACATGACCAGTGCCGGCGAGGTCTCGGCATCGATGGAGATGGGGCTACGCTAGCCTATTGAGCACGGGGAAGGGGGGGTTCGATAGAGGAGCTCACGGCGAGGTCGTCGGTGATCCCAGCATGCTCGGGGACGGCTTGGTGACGACGAATCGGTCGACGGCGGCCGTCGGTGCCGAGGACAAAGATGGCGTCGATGAGGGCGCTCCAAGGCGTCTGTCGTCGTGTGGCCCGGCGGGGAGGACGACGACGCCGTGTCGGAGCTCGGGGGCATGTCTAGGGGCATAGGAGAGGCCGATGGCTATGCGAGCAGTGGACGGCAACGCCAAACTCACTCGGTGAGAGGGGGAGAGGGAGCCATAGGAGGGGGGCATAGGAGAGAGTGAGAGAGGGGCCAGGGGTGTGCGTGGTATCTCCGGGGGCATCCGGGGAGAAGCAGCAAGCAGGAGGCGGCCGGGGCACGTGGCCGCGCACACAAGACGCGTGCCCCTGTTGTCCTGGCACGAGGAAGGGGACGACTGGCGCTGGCCAGTCGGCTTGGCCGCCTACTGGGAACAGCTGGGCCGCCAGGTAAGTGGCCCAGGTTAGACTCCTTTTCATTTCTGTTTTTTGTTTTCCTTTTCTGTTATTTGTTTTGATTTAGTTTTAAGCACTAAACCATTTTGCTTCCTTCCAATAATTTTGCAGGGACTAAAAGGATTATTCCAAAACCCCTCACATTTTCTCAGAATTATTGGACACATATTCAATATATAACAAATATAAATTCAATGCAAATAGTTATTGCATTAGCTTGAAATGCCCAAAATAAATATTTATGAGCTCCTAGAAATATTGGTTTGAATTTTACCTCTGGCCAATATTTTCATAGAGAAACATGAACATTTTCTTAGACCTATTTGAAGCAATTTTTATCTTGGTCATTTTCAGAAATGGTATCTTGGGCTTTGACATGTCCCCATTTCAAATTCATTGTGAATTTAAACATGATGCACACATGACCAGCTAGTCTAGGTCATACCAGAACTAGGGATGTGACAACCGAAGGAGGAGGCTCCGGCGTCGCCAAGACCTATGAACTAACGATTGCAGGAAGAGGAGCTGGGGGCTCCTGAACCTTGGCCGCATCAACGGGTGAGCTGGGAATGGACGCCTCCGGAGCCGGCTTGGCCGAGGAGATCGCCTTCTACTGAGAATGGTCCACTGGGCCTCGCAAGGACGATCGAGCGGGAGAAGTGTGGGTGCCTTCACCGCCTTTCTGCGCCAGAGAGGGTGCGGCCAGGCCAGGCTGTTGGGCTCACAAGGATGTGGCCGTCCCCTCTCTCTTCTTCTTCGCTGACAGCATTGGCCTGATAATGCAAGAGAAGAACATTAGGAAGCAACAACGGAAGCGGGAACAAGAACAAAGTTTGGGCAAGGTGCTTACTGGTCCACGGGGGCATCATCCCATGCCCTCTTCAGGAGCACGGAGCCCAAGAGCCTCGCGGTCTGGGGTGCCGGTACACGGGCTCCAGGAGCAGATCAAGAAGCAGCAGCCAGCCCAGCGGCAGCACCAGATGGCGCCAGGGCAGGAGCGTCACCCCTGGAGACCACCGCCGACCTGCCCTTCGTCGGAACCACAGTCGGTGACTTCTCTGAGAGGGTGACCTTGGACCGTGTGGTGACCCTAGCAGGGGCATGACCTCCCTCACCGGGTGGTCGCCGGCATTGTCATCGCCAGGCAGGGCGCGGAGGAGATCAGCCTTGCGCGGAGGGGAGGTCTCCTCGATCCCCTCTGGGGTCGCCTCTGAGTCCTGCTCCTCCTCCACATTAGAGTCGCCGGAGGACACCACCACCGGAGTCGTCGCCATCGGGGCCTTAGAGGGCCCCGACGGCACGAGCCCACGCCCATCAAAGATGGGCATGGCGGCAGCAACCTTCGCTCCATCGGGGCGGCGGTACAGAAGAACAAAGGTGTCCGGAGGGTACCCCTGGTCATACCCGACCAGGGAACAGAGAGCCGTGCCCAGTTCCTCATCAGACAAGGCCTCCGGACGCAGGTAGAGGTCGTCATCCTTGTCCTCGAGCTTCCACAAGGGGCGCGAGCGCATCTGGAGTGGAGCCACGCGCTGCGACATGAATTCCTTGACGATCATGGCCCCCGTCAGCTTCGCCGTGTTTGGGTCGTCATGCTTCAGATCGACAGTCATCTTCTCCAGCACGCTCTCCGTCCGAGGGTCGGTGAGCTTCCCGCGGAACCACCCGTCATGAGACATGGGCATCCCCGTTGGCAGCACTAGCGGGGGGTGGGAGCACTTAGCATCCGTCAGGACCCACTTGCTCCTGAAGCCCTCGGCCTTCTTACCGGCCTTTGAGATCGCATTGGTCTTGTTGGCCATAACGAAGTTGGCCCACCCAGAGCAATGGCCGTCCTTGATCCGGAGATAGAAGAAGTGATGCAATAGCACCACAAAAGGCATCACCCCAATGTATGCCTCACAGTAGAAGGCGCAGATCGACTGAAGAAGGACAGAATAGGGATGAAGATGGAGGGCATGCAGCTTGTAGTGGCTGAGGAAGGAGTAGAAGAAGTTAGAGAAGGGGGGAACCAACCTCGCCACAACACTGCTCATGAGGAAGGGATGGAAGGTGCTGCCCGAGGCCTCCGGGTCGATGGAGCCCGCCCAAAGCGCGGTCTTCCTCTTCTCATCGCTGCCCTCCGCCGTCATCAGGAGCGTGGCGACGAGGTTCTTCTCCGAACACTAGGAACCAGACCATCCACACCCGCACAAGCTCATCGAGCTGAAGAACACCTCTCCATAGGAGGCTGTTCTTCCCTTGTACTTGTTCACTCCCAGCCTACAAGGCAATCCACCACACCACACTGGAGTAGGGTATTACACAACAATGGTGGCCCGAACCAGTATAAACTCTTGTGTCCGTTGTTTCTCGGGTTCGGCAAGCTTGGCTTTGAGATTGTTGCGAGAGTGTGAGCTAGGGGGAGAGAGATCTTCGTGCGCACCCCAGTGTTCGAACCTCAAGGGTTTTGCCGGAACCCGTAATCTGATAGAGGGGGGGGTGTCCGGCTTCATAGGGCCTAACGGGGCCCTCCCAACGAATCGGTCCCTTCCCTAGGGGCCGAGTAATCCGCCTCATCCGGCCCTCGAAGGTTATGTGGTCCAGTCGGATGGGCGTCATACGCCGAGGGTCCGGACCTCACGTGTAATCCCACATCCCTTGGCCGTGGGCCGAGGGGCTAGATCCACAGACTCACCCACGGAGCCACAATGTCCTGGCTGGAGAGCCCGGCAACCGATAGGACGACTACCCTCTTCTCCAACATCATGGCATGCGCGGCCTCCGCCCGGGTGAGCTTCATGCCTAGGAGGGGTACCACACTATAGGGTTGGAGGAGTACGGCGACATGATCACATTGCAGACTAGAGTTGACGACTCCTCGTAGTAGAACCACGTGGAGGTCCATCCCTTCAGCGAGTTGGGCCACCTCATCTCGAAGTTGCACGACGTCCGTTGGGCCAAGATGCCGAGTGCCCCGCGGGTCTGGTACTTGTCCTCCGACACCATCTATGAGTTGACATAGAAGAAGTGCTTGAACATGGCCCAGTCTAGCGGGATAACGAGGAAGACCTCGCACAGCGTACTGAAGCCGGAGAGGTGGGCGATGGTGTTTGGTGGAAGATAGTGCAGCTGCACATGGAAGAAATCCAACACCTCCCGTAGGAAGGGCTGGATCGGGAGGCCCAATCCCTCGTCCAAGTAGGACGTGAGGATCACCCGCCTCGTTCTCGCGGGGGGTGGGGGGTAGGGGGTGGTGGAGTCCTGCGCTTCTGGCAGCCTTTGGTCCCGCGCATATGTGCGGAGAACGCCCTCCCTAATGATTGAGAGGGACCAGTCTCTACACTTCCCGTCCTTGGTGGCTACCGTAGTCGTGGAGGAAGATGCATCACCTGTGGCCATTGCCTTCTCAAGCTTTCAGGTGGAGGAAGCCATGGCTATCCAACGGTTTGAGAGGAGCAACAATGAGGAACTGCTCCGTTGACTGTGGAAAATGTGGGGGCATGCAAGAAACCTCCTAGGTATGGTCAGATATTTATACCCGAGTCAGCGACGAACCACCGCGAGAAAACCGCATGAGGTCACTCACTAACGACAAGGCCATGGTCTCAGACCTAGCATCGGAGCGGGATGGCCTCCCTCCCCAAGTTCGCTGCCGTAGTGTGTGCGGAGGATGATGACCATGAGCGAAGCCACTTCCCACCGACCCTCGGGTATGCTACCTCTTGTCGAACCATACCCTTGTCCTATTTCCCCATCTGCCACGTCATTGCATGTGGATCTTTTTCCACTCCCCATCTTCCCAATTTACTATCCTCTGCTCTACTGGTCACACAGACGAAAACCTTAATTTGCACTATTAAAGGAAACCCTACTTCAAGCAGTCTAATCCATGTCTGGGTTGAATAAGGAAAGAAAGGGAGAAAGCACTGCCAAAGAGACTAGCTATCGAACCTGCATCTTGGTTTAAATGGGGAAAATCAGTAGCTAAGGAATGAGTCTCTTGTCTCTTGGTTGAAAAAGGGTGGAAAGGCATGACAACGCAATAGAGAATGAACAGGTCGATTGGTTTGTTGTCCTCTGAAAGCACAAGTGCTCCCTGGGTGATCTTGGTAACTAATGTCAACACATCTCTTGTTGGACTAATACTTCTATCCAGTATATTTCAAATTTGTTCAACAGTGTTGTGGCATGGACAAGGGGATGTGGAACCCCTTCAAGAAACTAAGGACAAGGATTGGCAAAAGCTCAAGACTCTTCATTTTCATTTTAGTGATCCAAGATCACATTGAGTCCATAGGAAAGCCAATACTATTAAAAGGGGGTGAGGTGTTGCTTAATGACCCGCTTTCTCAAAGTGCTTAGTGATATGCTCCAAAGCCCTCAACCACTTTCTCATTTCCACATATGTCCCAAACCAAAAGTCAAATTCGGCCCCAACGATTTGATCTATCCAGCGCCACCGAGTTCACTTGACATAACCAATGCCAGAAACCCTAATCAGTTCGGTTTCACCGATGGGATCTCGATCTCACTGAGATGGGCTTGCAAACTCTCTATTGCCTATTGCAATTATTTTGGTCTCACCGAGATACACAATCGGTCCCACCGAGTTTACTTGACCAACTCTCTGTTTTGCTTCTTACGAAAATCGGTCTCACCAACTTCGAGAAATCGGTCAAACCGAGTTGAGGTTTTACCCTAACCCTAGCACATCGGTCCCACCGAGTTGATCATATTTGTCCTACCGAAAACTCTAATGTTCACATTTTGAACCATATCGGTCTGACCAAGTTTCTCGATTCGGTCCCATCGAGTTTGGTGAATTGTGTGTAACGACTAGATTTTGTGTGGAGGCTATATATACCCCTCCACCCTTCCTTCATTCAGGGAGAGATCTAGCAGGACATGCCTACACTTACAACATTCATTTTTTGAGGGAGAACCAACTACTCGTGTGTTGAGACCAAGATATTCCAATCCAACCACAAGAATCTTGATCTCTAGCCATCCCCAAGTTGCTTTCCACTCAAATCATCTTTCTACCAAATCCAAATCTGAGAGAGAGAGAGAGAGTTGAGTGTTGGTGATACTATCATTTGAAGCACAAGAGCAAGGAGTTCATCATCAACACACCATCTATTACCTTTCGGAGAGTGGTGTCTCCTATATTGGTTAGGTGTCACTTGAGAGCCTCAGTCGAGATTGTGGAGTTGAACCAAGGAGTTTGTAAGGGCAAGGAGATCGCCGACTTCATGAAGATCTACCCAAGTGAGGCAAGTCCTTCGTGGGCGATGGCCATGGTGGGATAGACAAGGTTTCTTCTTCGTGGACCCTTCATGGGTGGAGCCCTTCGTGGACTTGCGCAACCATTACCCTTCGTGGGTTGAAGTCTCCTTCAACATGGATGTACAATAGCCCTTCGTGGAACCACACCAAATATCTTCGTGTCTCCAATTGCGTTTGCACAGTCCAATCCCATCCCTTTACTTTCTTGCAACTTGCATGCTTTACTTTCCGCTGCTCATATACTCTTGCCATGCTTGCTTGAAATGTATTGTGAATGTTTAAACTTGTGCTAAAACTCCACCTTAACTTAAAGAAATTAAAAATTGCTACTTTTCTTTGTTGAGGGTCTAATCACTACCCTCTAGACACCTCTTATCGATCCTACAATTGGCATTAGAGCATTGATCTCCAATGCTTTGGTTTAATCACCATTGGAGGAAGATGGATGAGTCTACGTTGGGGAGTCTTAGACGTAGAGTGCCCATACTTGATGGAGAGTTCTTTCATGAGTGGAAAAATGAGATGCTTGAGATTTTCAATGAATATCACTTGAACAAGTACGTTACTAGCCCTTGTGCATCCTTTGTTGACCCTTTGCGTCCTACCCTTGATGAGTGTATTACATGATTCGCAACCTTAGAACTGTCAATCTTATTACTAGAGGTTTTCCTAGAAATTTGTTTGGTTGCTTGCCTACTCTTGTTTCTGCTTACACTATATGGAGATTTCTTGAGGAACGATTCCCAAACTATTCCTTGCAAAACATAGATGATATTCTTCATAAGTCTATTGCTTTGAGTAAGATGAATTCCAATGATCCTAAGTTTGGTCATTGTTTATTTGAGATTAGTAACCTCATGTATGCCAAAGGAGATGTTGGAATCATTAGCAATATCATCTCCGAAGCCATTAGAATTCATAAAGATTAGCATTGTGATGAAAATTTATCTAACGAATCACTCTCTCTAAATTGATCAATCAGAAGACGATGTTGAACCTGGATACTATGATGAAGATGATGATAGTGACTTTGATCTCGATAAGTCTACAAGACACTTTGGTCTTATGGAAAATCTTCCCGGCTACATGGCTGGAGGAAAGGAATGGGTTCTTGATAGTGGATGTACCGATCACATGATCAGAGACAAGGATATGTTCCGTGAGGTTGCTGAAAACAATGGCCCTTGAAAGTATGTCACCTTTGGTGATAACTCAAAGGGTAAGGTGGTTGGCCTTATGTCGGTGGAACAAACCCTGGGTCTGTTGCCCAGACTATGCACAGACACACGATCAAGATTGAAGCACCAACCCAAGTCAGAGATTGAAGGACCAAGAGATTCGAAGAACCAACATGCAGCTCAAAGGGACCAATATCGAGCCTAAGGAGCAAGATATCGGCAAGAGAAGGGCCTCCCTTGCCTGGCAGGCGAGCCCGGCAAGGGGCAAGGCCACCGCAAGAAGTTGGCAATCGATGCACCCCGGCAAGGTCTGTCGGGGCTCTTGGGGCAGAACCACCCCACCAACCACTCAAGCACGACCCACATCGTCAATCAGTGTGGTGTCAAGCCGCAAGATGATTAAGTGGAAGCCGTTCGCCAGATGGCAGCCATTTTCTATAGAAGAAGCATATATATGACACCTGTCCTGCGACATGTCAGGGGAACAGGCGCGGAGCTAGCAAGACAGCTCGGCAAGCATAGTCGGGCGACCAGTGATGTGACACCAAGCGACGCATTTAATGGACCCAGTCAGTCCGCAGAGTTATGTATGATAGCACTGTTTGCTATCATATCAGTGGATAATGACCACTTTGCCACTATGGTGACTCCTTAATCTATAAAAGGAGGCCCATGGCACTCGTAGGAGGGGTTAGAAGGTTGGAAAGTTGACGAACCCAAGCCACCATACGCGCGTAGTCGTTGCGGCCCTGAGGCAAACCCTGCCGGGCAAGTGTACTATGCACCACCATGTTCATTCCACCATCAATCCACCAAAGCAGGAGTAGGGTCTTATGCCTCGCGGCGGCTAGAACCTTGGTAAATTGCTTGTGTGCTCTCCGTCGCGCTGTCGTACGCTGGTCTGCACTTTGTGCAATGCGTTGTCCCCTTGCCGAACCAGCAGGGGGCCACCCAGTCCCATAGCTGGCCGTGGATATCCCATGACATCTTTGGTGCGCCAAGTAGGGGGAGCGTTTGCGCGAACCTGAAAGTGTATGCAGCGCATCATCTTCATCGCCATCTTCATCCTCGACAGCACCATCGACCATGGCGCCCTAGAATAAATCTGGTACCTCGGCCCATCCATTCACCTCGAAGGCTCCATAGCCCGCAGCCTCTAAAACCGCGGGGGACACAGGGGCATGTGAGCATGTGAACGCTGCTGGGGGCGTGGTTGGAGCAGGTGGCGCCATTACCACCTCCCCCGCGGCCAACACGGGGGCCTGAGCTACCGGAGGAGAACAACATCAACAGCGCTTGACGGTCAAGCTCTACAAGGTGCGGGCGAGGGGGTCACTCCGTCTGCGCCCCTCCTCTCGCCGATGAGCATAGCCGCAGCAACGGAGCTTGGTCTGGGGCGAGCCATCGCCCTTCGGTCGCTCCCACCACGGGAGCGACCGCGGCGCGTGCACCTGCTCCCGGACGAGCCAACCAGGCCGGTGCGCTCTATAGAGCAGCTGATCTTCGAGCACCGCCGCCACGTGACCTCACTACCCCGTTAGTCATCCTATAGCAGCATTGGCGCGGGGCCGCCGCCGCAGTTGGCACCATCCAGAGCCAAGCGACGATGCGGTCCACGTCATCGACATCCATGCCAAGCACAGCCACGGAGGCCAAGCACGAGCTCAGCTGTTACTGAGGTTCCCGCCTGCAGCCGAGCAGATGGATGAATGGTGTGCCACCATCCAAAGTTTTCTCAGTTTCGTCGAAGCTAGGCGCTCACGACGAGCTTGCCCACTACAACCTCCCCAAGCGATAGCCACAACCCACACCGCTGGCCGTTTAGAGGGGGCTGTCCCCACAGTTTAGTCCCCACCATGGCCGCCGGCAAGGACGCGGCAGAATCAGGACCCCAACAACGTCTCGATGGCCTCTTTTGACCCTCGAGCACGTCCAGGAAAACATCGAACCCCGAAAGACAGGTGGCGGGGAGATGCGCGCATCATCGTCGAACGGTGCCACAATGACCCCCGCCAGACCGATGGTTGTGACGGCCTCAATGTCGACAAGCCTGCGCTCGGGGTCGGCGGGTGCCCGCCTTTCGAGGTCGGCCGCCCTGCCTTTACACAAGAGCTGTGGCAAGTCCGTTGGCCGTCTGTTCGCACGTTCAAGCCAGAGATACATGAGAAGGACGACAAGAGGCTGACCCCGACAGAGTTCCTGAGTATCTACACCATTATTGTTCAGGCTGCCGGGGGAAGAGATGAGAAGGTGTTCACCAACTACTTCCCTTTGGCCCTCAAGTCCAATGTGAGGTCTTGGCTTATGCACCTGCCGGAGAACTCCATTTCGTCATGGGCAGACCTGTGCCACTAGTTCATCAGTGCCTTCACCGGTGGCCACCAAGAGCCCGGCAGGCCCAGCGACCTGCAGCTTCTCCAGCAGAAGGAAGGAGAAACCCTCCATAAGTATTTGCAGAGATTCAGTAAAGTTCATAGAGATATTCCAAATAGCCATCCGGCAGCCGTTATAGTAGCTTTCCAGTCCAATGTGCGCAACCGCCGCATTCGTTCCAAAATGAACGTGCGGTTGTCCAAGACTGTGAAAGAACTATATACGCTGGTGGATAAATGTGCCCGGATGGAAGAAGGAAGGAAGTTGCCCGGAGAATAAGATTGCACTCATGTTGATTCATAAGATGAAGATGAGTCAACTAGTCAGAAGAAGGGCAAGAAGTGCAATAAGAAGCCGAGGGATAAGGTAGTAATGATTGTGGAAGGATCGGGCACGCCTAGTACCGGCAAGAAGGCCACGGCTAAGGGCCCCGGCAAGGAAGCTTCTGTGTGCACTGCCTGCCGGGAAGCCGCTGCCGCCGAAAAAGTTGGGAAAGGTGATGGGCCGTACTGCAAGATCCACAGGACCAAAGGCCACGACCTTCAGGAGTGTTATCAGGTAGAGCAGCTCGTCAAGAAGTAGAGGGCAGAGTATGATAAGAATGACAAGGAGGAAGGTCAGAATGTTGCTGGTGGTAAGGGACGGGGTGGTGAAGCAAACTGCCCCAATAGACCCTTTCGGAACCAAGGAAAGCCCGCCAGGGGCCAAGAGAAAGAAATTTGTGATGATGCCAGTGATGGAGGGGATGAAGAGGAAACTACTGAGTAGGAATTTCAGAAGGCCACTGGAGCCCTATGCATTGATGTAGGTGCATCTTGCACACCTCTCATCGCCAACTCAAGCGATGGGCACGAGGGGTCAATGCTGTGGAACCAGTGCCAGAGGCCCGGAAACCGCTCAAATGTCCCTGCACACCCATCATCTTTGATGAGGAGGATCACCCTGGCCGCACCACATCCGTAGGATGTTGTCCATTGTTGGTATCCCCAACAATTCGCAACCTCAAGGTCACAAAGATGCTAGTGGATGGCGAGGCCGGGTTTAATCTGATTTCCCCAGCAGTTATCAGCAAGCTTCAGATAGGAGAAGAAGAGCTAGAGAGCACCGAAAAGTTTCAAGGAGTTAATCCCGGCAAGAGTCATCCTAAGGGGAAGGTTATGTTGCAGGTGACGTTTGGGGGAGAACTGAACTATCGGACTGAGAAGATTGTGTTTGATGTGGTTGACCACCCCCTGTCATAAAATGGGATTCTTGGACGACCAGCCCTGGCCTAGTTCAAGGTAGCATCCCACTATGCTTACAACACATTGAAAATGCCTGGGCCACTTGAGTCCTCACTGTCCCATCTAATGAGAAGGATGCAATTATCGGTGTGGACAAGATGTATCGGGATGCAGTTGCGCGGAAGCGGCAGCAATGACAGTTCCTGCCAAGGAAATCAAAGGAAAGAAGTGGGATTGTAGGACCTCCGGCAAGGAGTCTGGAAAGCGTGCCCCCTCCGAGTGCACAACACCCGTTGACGACGTGCCGGAGTGTTCCAACAGCAAGAGATCCAAGGCTGTTGCACCCCAAATGAAGAAGGTCCCGGCAGGGCTGGCTGGCGTTGATGGTTCTTTCTCTATCAGCGCCACCCTCAATGAAAAATAGGAAAGCGCACTCATTGCCTACCTGCGGGCGAATATCGATGTGTTTGCGTGGCAACCATCCGATATCCCCGGTGTTCCCAGAGAGGTAATTGAGCACCACCTTGCTGTCTGCCCACATGCCCGACCTGTCAAGTGGAAAGTAAGGAAGCAGGCCTTGGAGAGACAACAGTTCATTGCTGAAGAGATCAAGAAATTGGAGGCAACTGGTTTGGTTAGAGGAGTACTATAGCCTACATGGTTACCAAATCCAGTAGTGGTCCGGAAGGCTAATGGGAAGTGGAGGCTTTGCATTGATTTCACAGACCTCAACAAGGCTTGCCCGAAGGACCCATTTCCTTTGCCGCGCATCGACCAGATCGTGGATTCTACTTCAGGATGTGATTTGCTCTCCTTTCTTGATGCATACTCAGGATATCATTAGATCTTCATGTCCAAGGAAGATGACGAGAATACATCACTGATCACTCCGTGTGGTACACACTGCTTTGTCCGCATGTTGTTCGGATTAAAGAGTGTCGGGTCCACTTTTGCAAGAGCAGTCCAAATTAGTTTTGAGCCACAGTTGCAGAGAAATATAGAAGCCTATATGGATGATATCGTGGTCAAAACCAAGGATAAGGCCACCCTTATCCAGGATTTGGAAGAAACATTTTATAATCTGCGCAAGATCAATCTGAAGCTTAATCCGGAGAAGTGTGTATTCGGTGTGCCCTCCGGCAAGCTACTTGCGTTCTTCATATCCCATCAGGGGATCGAAGCCAACCCCGACAAGATCAAGGCCATTGAGCATATCCAAGCACCAAAGACGGTTAAAGATGTGAGGCGCTTGACGGGATGCGTTCCCGTGCTGAGCAGATTCATCTCCAAGTCTGTCGAGCGTGCCCTGCCATTCTTCAAGGTTTTGAAGAAGTCAGGGCCCATGAAGTGGACCCCGGAAGCAGATGTAGCTTTGCAAGAATTCAAAGCCCACCTATCATCTATGCCAATCTTGGTTGCACCCAAACCCCAAGAGCCGTTAATGCTTAACTTGGCGGCAACCAACCAAGTGGTCAGTGCGGCCTTGGTAGCAGAGCAAGAGGTGGATGAGGCAAAAAGTGGCCAGATCATGGCAGAGTCGGGAAAGAATCAGGAAAGCAATGAGCACGACAACAAGAACAACCCCAAGGACATGACAAGGAAGAAAGTGGTGGAGCGCCCAGTGTATTTCGCCAGCTCCTTGTTACAAGGGGCTAGATCGAGGTACTCTGGCGTGCAAAAGTTGATCTTTGGCCTCATTATGGCCTCAAGGAAACTGTGGCACTAATTCCAAGCCCATGATATCACGGTTGTCACTCGTTTCCCATTGCAATGGATACTCCGAAACCCTGAGGCAACTGTAGAATAGTGGAATGGGCTTTGGATTTTTCCAACTTTGGTTTGAAGTTTGAGAGCACTTCAACTATTCAGAGTAGGGCTTTGGCAGAGTTTATTGCAGAATGGACGCCAACTCCTGATGAGGAAAGGACAGAGATAGCCATCCGTGGCAAGCAATCACCCCAAGAATGGATCATGTATTTTGATGGTGCTTTTCCCTACAAGGTGCAGGGTCTGGCGTGCTTCTTGTTGCCCCCTCTAGGGAGCACTTGAAGTACGTTGTCCAGATGCACTTTGCCTGGGAAGAAGCCACCAATAGTACAACAGAGTATGAACGGCTCCTTGCCTGGGTCAGGATTGCAGCAAAATTGGGAATTAAGATGCTGATCATTCAAGGAGATTCACAACTCATGGTGAGACAAGTGAACAAGGATTACCAAAGCCCATTGATGGAAGCATCCGTAGAGGAAGTAAGGAGACTGGAGGAGCACATTGACGGGTTGCAAACAGAGCACATACCCCATGCGAAAAATAGCGTAGCTGATCACCTGTCAAAGTGTGCTGCGTAGAAGCTTCCTGTAGAACCAGGAAATTTTGTTCTCCATCCCTCTCAACCCTCTGTATCACCAGCCACAATGGCCCGGAGGAGGAGAAAGTTGGACTATGGTAAGCCTCTCCCGGCAGAGCCATCTGCTCCCAGTAGAGACCCTGCTAGAAACAACTCTTCACAGCCTACCAGACCACCCCTCCAGCCGGGCCTATGGACCCCGCATACGAGGCTGGTGCTCCCGCAGCAAAGGAGGTGCCGCTAGTCCTTGTTGCCAAGCCTCAGGCTCCAACTTGGGCAAGGCACATTGTCCACTTCCTCCAAACCGGAGAACTCCCTGGCAACCAAGATGAAGCTGAAAGAGTAGCCCAGAGGGCCAGTATGTCAGTTTGTCGATGACACTCTGTACAGAAGAAGGCCCAATGGTATGAAATTGAAGTGTGTTTGCTGGGACGATGGAAAGGAACTGCTGGATGAGATTCACAGAGGAATGTGCAGCTCCCACATTGGATCAAGGGCATTAGTTGGGAAAACATTCCGACAAGGATTCGATTGGCCCACTGCCCTCCAATATGCGGTCGAGTTAGTCACGAAATGTGAAGCCCGCCAGTTCCATTCCAAGAAAATACACCTTCCTGCCCAAGCTCTTCAGACAATCCCTCTATCATGGCCATTTTCGGTCTGGGGGCTCGATATCCTCGGCCCCTTCCCCCGAGCAATCGGGGGCTTTGAATTCTTGTTCGTTGCCATTGACAAGTTTACAAACTGGCCAGAAGTGACTACCATGAGAAAGGTGACTGCTCAATCAGCTATCAAGCTCTTGATAGAATTGGTGTGCCATTTCGAAGTTCCGGCAAGGATCATCACTGATAACGGCACCCAGTTCACGAGCCATGCCTCCATGCAATACGTTCATGCCCTCACATGTAGAATCTCATTCACTTCTGTGGCACACCCATGGAGCAATGGACAAGCTGAGAGGGCGAACGCTGAAGTGCTTCGTGGACTCAAGACACGAACTTTTGATACACTTCACAAGCACGGTAGGCGGTGGATCGAGGATCTTGTGATAGTTCTCTAGTCCCTCAGAACGACACCTAATCGAGCTACCGGGCAGACTCCCTTCTACCTGGTCTACGAGGCAGAAGTAGTTATCCCCACGGAACTCATTTACGAGTCCCCTTGAGTTCTTGCCTACGATGAAGTAGTGCAAGATCAGCACCGGCATGACGATGATGTTCTACTCGAGGAAAACCGTCTCCAGGCTGCTACGCGTGCTGCACTCTACCAGCAAGCCCTGCGTCGCTATCATAGCCGCATGGTTCATGCCCGGTGTTTTGAGGAACGTGACCTTGTCCTTAGGCGTGTTCAGTCCACCAAGCATACACACAAGCTGTCATCAAAGTGGGAAGGCCCTTACCAGGTGGTATGAGTCACCAGACCTGGCACAGTCCGTTTGGCGACCGGGGATGGCACACAGTTGCAAAACTCATGGAATATTGAGCATCTCCGTAAGTACTACCTGTAAGGTGCGAGGCTGCCGGGCACTGCCCGACAGCCACCCTTTTGTACATGCCTTTCCTCAGTTGCATGTAACCCCTTGTACAAAGCCAGGGCGACGACCCCGTGCAAGAGAAAATAAAGAAGCACTGTAGGGGGCCCCAACTAAGATCGCATGCATGCACGAGCACACCCAGATCACTACATAAGCATTTCATGAGCCTTTGCATATGCATATAGGTAGGATTGCATCCTGCATTCATTCTCATCTACATGGAGTTGCAGGTTCCTGCCGTGACCTTGACTCCGACAAGGGACGAGAAGATTGCAAAGTGATCCCCGGCAAGCCAAACAGATAAGTTTACCTCTTGTCCATTAGTGTTCTGTAAGCTATAACTTGTGCATAGAGAAACCTCACCGCTCTCTTGGAATTAGGGTACTCCCATCCTGGGCTCGAACGCTACTTCGGCCTGGATGGTCGCAGTGGCCCTTTGTAACAAGGGAGTGGACGGGGGCTAGCGCCTCAGTCTGTTCCCCGGCAGACATGGTTCTCCGGCAGAGAAAAGGGTGCCGACAAGGTATCCTACCGGGGAAAGCTGGTTTAATTACAGTGAAGAGGCGCTCCACCTCTGCATGGACATATACATGCACAGGATCTCGACAAGGTTTATTTCTTTCATTGACATGCAGATACATGTACAAGCATTACAGAACACAAAGATGGACTTGAGAGATTACATTATTTGAATTAAAATTTGGCAATCGCCTACAAGTTTAAGATTCAAAGAAGATAAGTGCCCTATGATCCCCTCTTTTCGTTTTCCCTACTTCAGGCACTATGGCAGAAGGAGGAAAAGACGAGAAAAGGAGCACCCAAGCAGGAGCCCACCCCGATCCTATCAGGGCCTGTCGGGCACGGCCTGACAAGACCGGGAGTGGCGAGGGTGCGAAGGAGGAGGGCGGGGGATGGGGCGCGCCTTCTGGTCGCCACCTCTAGAGCCAGCAAGAAGCCCCGGCTTGAGCACCGGTGGAGTCATCCACCAAAGCTCAGCCAGAAGACTGCTGGAGCCGAGGAGAAGGCAGCAAGAGAACATCCCTCCCCGGCTATCACCCAAAGAGGCTGGTCATAATGGTGCCTGGGAGGGAGGGGAAGAGCGGAAAGACGAGGCGGTAGGTCGACGGTCGGAGGAGAAGGCATCCATGCCATCGCACTCCGACCCAACCTCCTGCCACCCACCTTCTCAGCTTTCCTCGCTTTCTCCTCACCACCGATGCTCCCAGGAAGCGCCAAGACCCTGGTTCGACGCCTCCAGCAGAGAAACAGCAAGCAGCTGGGATGGCCAGGGGGCTCGAGGCATGCCGCACCCCACCTTGGCGGGCAGGAAGACACGCCTACCGTCGACGTTGGCCCCTAGATGCCAGGGAGGGGTAGTGCTGGGATTGCCAGTGATCTCCGGCCCCTCCTCCTGGGCGAGCCTCGAAGATACAAAAAGACTCGCCACGCCAAGGACCAGGCTCACTCCCCAAGCATCAGCACTGGCATGAGGCAACAAATGTCCCGAGTCATAGCCCGGTGGCTGGCCCCAGGCTTCCTTCTCCAACATGACCAGCAGTGAACAAGGGAAGAAGAAGAAGAATGCAAAGGTGGATGGCTCTGCCCTCCCCCACCCCTCCCTTTTATAGGCCGGACGGGGAAGGGCAGTCGCTCCATCCATGGGTGATCACCGCCCTCCTCCGCCAATTCAAGACGGGTGGGCCCTTTCCAAGGTACTCTCGCGTGCCACACGCCTCCATTACCTACCCCGCACGATGCATGCTGCATACGTGGCTAAGGATAAGGGCGCACTATGGGAAGAGTAAACTGGCATTTTCTACCCCATGCGTTAAAGTCATTTCATGGGCCATCACTGGAGCGGCCCCACCACAATTGGCTTTACACCATGCACGGGGAAACCGGAAACTGACCCGGAATCAAGGCTGATGAAGCAGCAATGGAAAGTTCAAGGGGCCAACCCCTTCAGCAACCTTACATGTGCACTTATTAGGCCCTACCCTGACGACGCTCAGCAGCGTGTTCGGGGCATGCCCGGGGGCTTATGTCGGTGCAACAAACCCTTGGTCTGTTTCCTAGACTGTGCACATGCACAAGATCAAGATTGAAGCACCAACCCAAGTCAGAGATTGAAGGGCTAAGAGATTTAAATAACCAACATGCAACTTAGAGGGACCAAGATCGAGCCTAAGGAGCAAGAGATCGGCAAGGGAAGGGCCTCCCTTGCTGGGCAGGCGAGCCTGGCAAGGGGAAAGGCCACCGCAAGAAGTAGGCAACCAATGCATCCAGGCAAGGTCTGCTGGGGCTCGCGAGGCAGAACCACCCCACCAACCACTCAAGCACGACCCACATCATCAATCATTGCGGTGTCGAGCCGCAGGATGATTAAGTGGCAGCCGTTCGCCACATGGCAGCCTTTTCCTACAGAAGAAGCATACATATGACACCCGTCCTATGACGTGTCAAGGGAACAAGCGTGGAGCTGGCGAGACAGCCCGGCAAGCCTAGCCGTGCGACCAGTGATGTGACATTAAGCGGTGCATTTAATGCACCATGTCAGCCCACATAGTTAGGTATGATATCACTGTTCACTATCATATCAGTGGATAATGACCACTTTGCCACTGTGGTGACGCCTTAATCTATAAAAGGAGGCCCATGGAACTTGTAGGAGGCATTAGAAGGTTGGAAAGTTGACGAAGCCAAGCCACCATAGCGCGTAGTCGTTGCGGCCCTAGGGCAAACCCTGCCGGGCAAGTGTACTATGCACCACCACGTTCATTCCACCTTCAATCACCCAAAGCAGGAGTAGGGTCTTACGCCTCGCGGCAGACCGAACCTGGGTAAATTGCTTGCATGCTCTCTGTTGTGCTGCCGTACGCTGGTCTGCTCTTCGTGCAACGCGCCGTACCCCTGCTAAACCAGCAAGGGGCCACCTTGGTAAGGTGTCCATCTCACATGATAGCTCCATACAAAATGTTATGCTCATTGAATCCCTTGGCTATAATTTACTTTCCGTATCTAGACTTGCTGACTTTGGTTTCAATGTCCTATTTACTGAAGTAGATTGCCAAGTGTTTTGTAGAGATAATCATAAAATGGTCTTTACTGGTATACGTAGAGGTGATCAATACATTATTGATTTTACTAAAAAGGCTCAACCTAGAACTTGCTTAATTGCTAAATCCTCTAAAGGTTGGTTGTGGCATAGAAGGTTATGTCATGTGGGCATGCGAAATCTTGATAAGCTTATTAAAGGTGATCATATCCTTGGAGTAAGAGTTGTTATATTTGATAAGGTAGTTTGTGCAGTGCTTGTCAAGCAGGAAAACAAGTTGGAGGAAGTCACCACGTGAAGAACATCATGACCACGAGAACACCACTCGAGCTACTTCATATGGATCTCTTTGGTCCCAACGCCTATAAAAGTGTCGGTGGAAACTCATTTGATCTAGTCATAGTCGATGATTTTTCAAGATTTACGTGCGTGTTCTTTCTTGATGATAAATAGTAGGTCCAAAAGATCTTTAAGAACTTCGCTAGGAAGGCCCAAAATCAATTTGAAGTGAAGATCAAGAAGGTTCACAATGACAACGGAACGGAGTTCAAGAACGCAAATGTGGATACCTTTCTTGACGAAGAGGGGATTTCACATGAGTTCTCGGCTACATACATGCCTCAACAAAATGGAGTTTTTGAGATGAAGAACCAGACTCTTATTGAGATGGCGAGAACGATACTTGATGAGTACAAGACGCCAAAACACTTTTGGGCGGAAGCGGTTGAGACAGCTTGTGATGCAACAAATCATTTATATCTTCACAAGCTACTCGGCAAGATGGCATATGAGCTTCTCACCGATAAAAAACCCCAAGTTGGATACTTTCGATTATTCGACTCAAAATGTTACATTCTTGATAAGCATCGTCGTTCTAATTTGCTCCCAAATCCCATGAGGGTTTCCTACTCGGTTAAGGCTCAAACTCTCACACCTACCGTGTCTACAACAAATTCACCTGAAAGGTTGAAGAGACAGTAGATGTGAAGTTTGATGAATCTAATGGCTCGCAATTAGAGCAATTGACAATTGATGTAGGAGACAAAGACCCTTCAGAAGCAATCCAAGACTTGTCTATTGGCAAGATTCATCCAACGGAAGTGAAGGAAAGTACCTCGTCCGTCCAAGTGGAAGCTTCTACCTCACGACAAGGTGAACCAAGAGTGGACACGGAGGCATCCACAAGTGGGACATGTCAAAATGATGAAAACGAGGAAGTACACCAAGCTGAACCTCATAAACCTCCTTCTCCACCTCAACAAGAGAACGACAAAGTCAACAACAAAGAAGGCCAAGAGGAAGAACAAGATGATGAAGAAGATGTTCCACCCCGACCCAAGCAAAATCTCACATCAGTTCGAGCAGGAATTTCACAAGACCATCCCGTCGAACAAATCTTCAATGATATCCAAACTGGGAGAATCACTCGCTCTAAAACTCGTTTGGCTAATTTTTGTGAACATTATTCAATCATCTCTAGCATTGAACCTTTGAAGGTTGAAGAAGCATTGGAAGATCCAGATTGGATAACTGCCATGCACGAAGAACTACACAACTTTGAGAGGAACCAAATGTGGACATTGGTCGAGAAGCCCAACAACAATCACAACATCATCGGTACCAAATGGGTGTTTCGCAACAAGCAAGACGAAGATGGACAAGTCGTTCGCAACAAAGCATGTCTCGTCACCCAAGGCTACACTCAAGTGGAAGGTATGGACTATGGTGAGACATATGCCCCGTTGCTACACTTGAGTCTATTCGCATCTTACTTGCCTATTTTAAATCACCATGATATTACCTTGTACCAAATGGACATTAAAAGTGCTTTTCTAAATGGTGAAATTGAGGAGGAATTTTATGTTAAACAACCTCCCGGCTTTGTTAATCCTTAGAAATCTGACCATGTTTACAAACTTCACAATGCTTTTTACGGTCATAAACAAGCTCCTAGAGCATGGTATAAATGCTTGACCAAGTTCCTTATTGAAAAAGGCTTTGCGATTGGAAAGATTGATTCTACTCTTTTTACTAAAAGGGTTAATGGAGAATTATTTGTGTGCCAAATTTATGTTGATGATATCATATTTGGTTCGACTAACCCTCATTTTAGTGAAAAGTTTGGAAATCTAATGTCGGAGTAGTTTGAGATGTCTATGATGAGTGAACTCAAGTTCTTTCTTGGGTTGCAAATCAAGCAAACTAAGGAGGGTATCGTTGTTTCCCGAACAAAGTATACCAAGGACTTATTCAATAAGTTCAACATCCATGAATGCAAAGGTATGTATACACCCATGCCTACTAGTGGACATCTTGACTTGACTAAGGATGGCAAACCGGTTGACCAAAAGACTATTTTGAAGTACCTGAAAAGGACTAAAGAGATGTTCCTAGTTTATGAAGGTGAGGAAGAGCTCATCATAAGGGGTTACGCCAATGCTAGTTTCCAAACTGACAGAGATGATTGTTGATCACAGTCCGGATTCGTGTACATCATGAACGGAGGAGCAGTGAGCTGGATGAGTTCCAAGCAAGATACGGTGGCCGATTCTACTACAGAAGCCGAATACATTGCGTCTAGTGAAGCTGCAAAGGAAGGTGTTAGGATCCAGAACTTTCTGGATGATCTTGGTATTTTCCCAACCTCGGTAAAACCGTTGGACCTTTATTGTGATAATTCTGGTGCCATCGCACAAGCCAAGGAGCCGAGGAATCACCACAAGGTCAGACACATAGGTCGGAAATATCACCTGATACGAACGATTGTAAAGAGTGGTGATGTAGAGTTATGCAAAATTCACACGGATGCAAATGTTGCGGATCCGTTGACTAAGCCGCTTCCACAACCCAAGCATGAGGGGCACGTTAGAGCTATGGGCATTCGATGTCTATTTGATTGACTCTAGTACAAGTGGGAGACTGTTGGAGATATGCCCTAGAGGCAATCATGTATGATGATATTTCCTATGTTTTTATGAATATAGATAGTCCTTGGACATTATCAATGATGTGTATCAACAAGTACATGACTTGTTTGTCGGACTATGCATTGTATGACGACTGTCCAAAAGGTCCCTAGTCGAAAGTGCTGTGTGGACTCGCAACCAACTAGACTAGCATATGACACGGTCGATGGCTTGGTCTCACTAGCCATGGAGCATTGGATGCTAACCGGATATTATGGACTTGGAAGGATCTGGTCGGATTCAACGTAGTTGGAACCGAGCCAAGATAAGGTCCAAGTCGGACATACCCAACTATGAGACGCAGCAGTATGTCATTTGTGAGTCTCTAGTACAACATATGTTCTATATCCTAAGACCTGAGCTGACGCATGTACTCGGGATGGTGACAGACTTGCTTTGGGCTGACCAAACGCTACTCCATAACTGGGTAGTTATAAAGGTAGGTTTCGAGTTTGTCCAGAACCATGCCGCGAGACGTGGTCGAGCAAGATGGGATTTGCCCCTCCGATCGGGAGAGATATACTCTGGGCCCCTCGTGTGATCCGACCAGTATAAGCATGGCCATGCGACAAGGATTATGTGATAATCCAGTTTGTGGTCGGCATCACTGGAACGAGAAAGAGGTTGGGCTAGCACAAGGATGACAGACTCGCCTTGAGCTCGACAACATATATCATGTGGCAAAAGGAATGTAAGTGTGATGTACAGGTTCGCTAACCAGCTTCATAGTCTGCTTGGTGTTCGGCATGCCTTGCTAGAGGCCGCTACCAACCCTGCAGTTCGGAGGTGATCCGAACTGCGACCAAGCCGACTTGAATCTAAGGGGTCGCGCGCTTAAGGGAAGGAACCTACGAGGTCGGATCCGAGGACACTGGTCGGATATGATCCGAACTGTATTCCGATTGTGGCCGAGTAGACTTATGGGCTTTAGGGTCCGTGCGAGGCCCAAGTGTCGAGCCCGCGACGAACGCCTATATATATAGTGGAGGTGCCGCACACTCACGCGACTGATCGCTTCAGTGCTGTCACTAGGTTTTGCATGTGTTGCAAATAGACACCTCCACTCGTCGTCGGTTGTGTGATCGGACCTAGCAGTCCACCGCACGACATTCCTCCTACACATGCGGATAGCGTTAGAGGCAGTGCTCTTGTGCCGCTCTGGCAAACCTGTACATGGGAACCGACCATCGGTTGTACGAGGGAGATCGGACAAGGAGGAGACGATCCACGCGGATGTGCTGCCCCAACACTTCTTCCGCTACACGGCACTGCGCGTCTAGTGCTAACAAACTATGATCCATCTCCTGTAGCATGTTCTTGGTTGTTCTGCGCATCGAAAATTTTAATTTGTAGTTGACGCACCCTACCGTAGATCCCAACAATTAGCCACCATATATGCTTAGTGCTCGCTGCAGCTCCACCTCACACCTTTTCCTACCCATAAGCTTAAATATTCTTGATCGCGAGGGTGTGAGATTGCTGAGTCCTCGTGACTCACCGATACTTCTAAACATTTGCAGGTGCCGATGATTCTACTGCAGATGACGCAACCCAGCTCCAGTGGGAGCTCGATGAAGATCTTGTTTGTTGTATTGTTTCATTTCTTGTTGATTAGTAGTGGAGCCCAGTCGGGGCGATCAGGGATCTAGCATTAGGGGTGGTCTACTTTTATTGTGTGAAGTGGAGATTGTAAGCCAACTCTTTATCCCTTTCTTGTTCAGTACATGGGATGTGTAAAGATTACCCCTGCTGCGACATGCCTACTATGCGGTTATGCCTCTAAGTCGTGCTCCGACACATGGGAGATATAGCTGCATCATGGGTGTTACATTAGTCACAGGATTATGCATTATGAAACGAGTAAAGAGACTTGCTGATGATGAGATTGAAGTTCGTATGGTGATACCGGCAATCGAATCTCGGGCAAGTAACATACCAATGACAAAGGGAACAACGTATGTTGTCATGCGGTTTGACCGATAAACATCTTCATAGAATATGTAGAAACCAATATGAGCATCCAGGTTCCGCTATTGGTTATTGATCGGAGATGTGTCTCGATCATGTCTACATAGTTCTCAAACCCGTAGGGTCCGCACGCTTAACGTTCAATGACAATATGTATTGTTAGTTACGTGATTTGATGTACCGAAGGTTGTTCAGAGTCCCGGATGTGATCATGGACATGACGAGGAGTCTCAAAATGGTCGAGACATAAAGATTGATATATTGCACCATGTTATTCGGACACCGGAAGTGTTTCGGATAGTTTCGGATAAAACCGGAGTGCCAAAGGGTTACCGGAACCACCTCGGGAAGTTATGGGCCTTAGTGGGCCTTAGGGGAGAGTGAGGGCCATAGCCAGGTGGTGGAAGGCCCCCCAAGGGGAGTCCGAATATGACAAGGGGAGGGGGTGCGGCCCTTCTTTCCCTCTCCCTCTCCCTCTCCTTCCTTCTTCTCCTAGTTGGACTAGGAAAGGGGGGAACCTACTACTAGTAGGAATATGATTCCCCCCTTGGGCGCACCCCTTGTGGCCGGCCGGCCCCCCCTCCCCTCCTTTATATACGGGGGAGGGGCACCCCATAGACACACAAGTTGATCTTTAGCCGTGTGCGGTGCCCCCATCCACAGTTTTCCACCTCGGTCATATTGTCGTTGTGCTTAGGCGAAGCCCTGCATCGGTAACTTCATCATCACCATGAACACGCCGTCATGCTGACGAAACTCTCCCTCGGCCTCAGCTGGATCAAGAGTAGGAGGGAGATCACCAAGCTGAATGTGTGCAGATCGCGGAGGTGACGTGCGTTCGGTACTTGATCGGTTGGATCGCGAAGACGTTCGACTACATCAACCATGTTACTTAACGCTTCCGCTTTCGGTCTATACGTAGACACACTCTCCCCTCTAGTTGCTATGCATCTCCTAGATAGATCTTGCGTGATCGTAGGAATTTTTTTGAAATACTGCGTTTCCCAACAATGGCATCCGAGCCAGGTCTATGCGTAGATGTTACATGCACGAGTAGAACACAAAGAGTTGTGGGAGATAATAGTCATACTGCTTACCAGCAATGTCTTACTTTGATTCAGCGGTATTTTTGGCTGAAGTGGCCCCGACCGACATTACATGACCGCGTTCGTGAGACTGGCTCTACCGACGTGCTTCACACAAAGGTGGCTGGCGGGTGTATGTTTCTCCAACTTTAGTTGAATCAAGTTTGACTACACCCGGTCCTTGTTGAAGGTTAAAACAACACATTTGACGAAAAATCGTTGTGGTTTTGATGCATAGGTAAGAACAGTTCTTTCTAGAAGCCCATAGCAGCCACGTAAAACTTGCAACAACATTGTAGAGGACGTCTAACTTGTTTTTGCAGGGCATGTTGTGATGCGATATGGTCAAGACATGATGTGATATAATTTATTGTATGGGATGATCGTGTTTTGTTAAAATTATCGACAACTGGCAGGAGCCTTATTCTTGTCTCTTTATTGCATAGGATGCAAGAGCCACACAATTGCTTTACTTTATCACTATGCGATAGCAATAGTTGCAAAAGCAATAGTTGGCAAGACGACCAGGTCACAACACGTTGATAGAGATCAAGATGATGGAGAGCATTGTGTTATGCCAGTGATGATGGAGATCATGATGGTACTATGGAGATGGAGATCAAAGGCACAATATGATAATGGCCATATCATGTCACATATTTTGATTGCATGTGATGTTTATCTATTAAGCATCTTATTTTGCTTAGTTCGGCGGTAGCATCATAAGATGATCCCTCACTAAATTTCAAGGTATAAGTGTTCTCCCTGAGTATGCATCGTTGCAACAGTTCGTCGTGCTGAGACACCACGTGATGATCGGGTGTGATAAGATCTACGTTCACATAGAACAGGTGCAAGCCAGTTTTGCACACGCGGAATACTCGGGTTAAATTTGATGAGCCTAGCGTATGCAGATATGGCCTCGGAACACTAAGACCGAAAGGTCAAACATGAATCATATAGTAGATATGATCAATGTAGTGATGTTCACCATTGAAAACTACTCCATCTCACATGATGATCGAACATGGTTTAGTTGATATGGATCACGTGATCATTTAGATGACTAGAGGGATGTCTATCTAAGTGGGAGTTCTTAAGTAATATGATTCATTGAACTTTAATCTATCATGAACATAGTCCTGATAGTATTAGCATATCTATGTTGTAGATCAATAGCTCACGTATAGCTCCCCTATTTTATTTTTAATATGTTCCTAGAGAAAACTAAGTTGAAAGGTGATAGTAGAAATGATATGGACTAGGTTCGTGATATGAGGATTATCCTCGTTGCTGCACAGAAGAATTATGTCCTTGATGCACCGCTAGGTGACATACCTATTGCAGGAGCAGATGTAGACCTTGTGAACGTTTAGCAAGCTCGATATGATGACTACTTGATAGTTTAGTGCACCATGCTTTACAGCTTAAAACCGGGACTTCAAAAATGTTTTGAATACCATGGAGCATATAAGATGTTCCAAGAGTTGAAATTAGTATTTCAGACTCATGCCTATTTCGAGAGGTATGAGACCTCTGACAAGTATTTTGCCTACAAGATGGAGGAGAATAGCTCAACCAGTGAGCATGTGCTCAGAATGCCTGAGTACTACAATCGCTTGAATCAAGTGGGAGTTTATCTTCCAGATAAGATAGTGATTGACAAAGTTCTCTAGTCACTATCACCAAGTTACTGGAACTTCGTGATGAACTATAATATGCAAGGGATGACGAAAACAATTCCCGAGCTCTTCGTGATGTTGAAATCGACGAAGGAAGAAATCAAGAAAAGTACCAAATGTTGATGGTTGACAAGATGCTACCTCTTGAGCATGCGTTGGTTTTCCCTTGAAGAGGAAAGGGTGATGCAGCAAAGTAGCGTAAGTATTTCCCTTAGTTTTGAGAACCAAGGTATCAATCCAGTAGGTGACAATGCACAAGTCGCCTACTACCTGCACAAACAATCAAGAATCTTGCAACCAATGCAATAAAGGGGTTGTCAATCCCTTCACGGACACTCACAAAAGTGAGATCTAATAGAGATAGTAAAGTAAATATTTTTGGTATTTTTGGTGTATAGATTGGAAAGTAAAGATTGCAAAATAGTAAACGAGATGCAATGTAAATAAAAGAGATGTAATATAATAGGAAAGAGACCCGGGGGCCATAGGTTTGACTAGTGGCTTCTCTCTAGATATCATGTATTACGGTGGGTGAACAAATTACTGCCGAGCAATTGATAGAAAAGCGCATAGTTATGAAGATATCTAAGGCAATGATCATGAATATAGGCATCACGTTCGTTTCAAGTAGATTGTCGGCGTAATGGGCCACAGGTAGGCTTACCCAGGCCCAGAACCTTTCAAGACATCGGGGTAGGCTACACCCCTCAAGACCCTAGGGCGAACAGCCGCTTTCTGAGAGTCGGCTGCGAGGCAGCCGACTGCCCACTCGCGGCCGAGTCCCGAGGACGACTTCAGGATGAGCCGACTCCTGACTAGCGACTTCCAGAGAAGCCGGCCATGGGGAGTCGGCCCACGACGCCAACAACCCCCATGCCCTCATAAAGAGGGACGGGACGGGGAGTGGCCACAATAAGGTCCACTCCCACCTTTTTCCAAGGGCAGGCGTGGCCACAGTATGCCGTACCCGCGGAGATCTCCGCGAGCGCGACACTGTTGCCATACCGGCCCTGACGTCAGCCCCAGAGGGCGGAGTCCTGTGCCCACGACGGCCTGCCGGTATGACCCAGGGACGACGGGTCCCACCAGTCGGCGGGCGTACGGAAGACGGTGAGAGCGCCACCAGTCGGCCCAGTTGGGAGTCGGCCCCCAGGAATCGGCCGGCCCCTCCCACGGGCCCCACGCGCCATTAACCAAACGCGACAGGGAGTGGCCACAGTGATCGCCTGCCAGACGGCGGAGCTGTCGCCACGACCCCATGACCGAGCCCGCGTCATTAGAGGCACGGCTACAGTAATCTATAGTCGGCAGGACCCGCCCGCAGCGGACGTGGCCTGTCGGCTCCGTACTGAGCCTGTCGGTGGGGCCCACCAGTCGGCGGGCCCCAGGAGTCGGCTGCAGCAACTCAGTGGATATTTCGAGGGGTGCGAGTTCCTCCATGTGCCAAGAAACGACAACGACCAAGCAGACGCCCTGGCACGAATCGGCTCTACCCGCCAAGCAATACCATCCGGCGTCGCCCTTCAGCGCCTCCTCAAGCCGTCTATCAAGCCTTCTCCAGAATCAGACTCCATCTTTGTGCCGGCTCTCCCCGAAGAAGTTGGATCCGATTCCAGAGCCCCAGCAGACGGTATGAGGATTTTGGTAGATGGCTCCAAAGCCGCCACAGTCGAAGCCAGCCCAGGGACTACAGAACCCGGCCCGGGGATCATGGTGGCCAGCCCGAAGACTCCAGAACTCAGCCCGAGGGCTGCACCAGACGGCCTGGGGACTTCATTAATCAAGCAAGCGGTTGCTGACTCCAGCCCGCCGCCTCCCAGCCCAACCGCCCTCGTCTAACTCGCAGTTTTGGCAGTCGAAGAAATAGCAGCACCCTCATGGGCCCAGCCCATCCTCAAATACCTGGTGAGCAAAGAGCTGCCGACTGATGAGATCTTAGCTTAGCAAGTACAACACCATGCGGCAGCCTACACCGTAGTCAACAGAGAGCTGGTCAGGCGCAGCGTCACTGGTGTCTACCAGCACTGCGTAGAGCCAGAGCAAGGCCAAGCAATTCTCAAAGACATCCATCAAGGCGAGTGCGGCCACCATGTGGCTTCAAGAGCACTCATTGCCAAAGCCTTCCGACACGGTTTCTGTTGGCCAACGGCCTTAGAAGAGGCCAAGGAATTGGTCCAAAAATGCAAAGGGTGCCAGATGTTCCGCTCCAAGCCGCATCAGCCGGCTTCTACACTCAAGACCATCCCCATTGCCTGGCCCTTCACAGTTTGGGGCCTAGACATGGTGGGACCATTCAAGATGGCACGAGGTGGCCTAACTCACTTACTTGTCGCGGTGGACAAGTTCACCAAGTGGATAGAGGTGAAGCCAATCAAGAAACTGAATGGTCCGGCTGCCGTGACTTTCATCTCCGACATCACAATTTGGTACGGCGTACCACACAGCATCATCACCAACAACGGCACAAATTTTTCCAAAGGCGCCTTGGCCCGTTTCTACGTGACACAGGGCATCCGACTGGACCTAGCGTCCGTCGCCCATCCACAGTCAAACGGCTAGGTGGAGCGAGCAAACTGCCTCATCCTGTCCGGCATCAAGCCCCGGCTGGTCGAGCCTCTAGAGTTCTCGGCTGGCTGCTGGCTCGATGAGTTGCCAGCCATCCTCTGGAGTCTGCGCACGACTCCAAACAAGTCAACCTGCTTCATGCCTTTCTTCCTCGTCTATGGTGCTGAAGCCGTCATCCCAACGGACATAGAGTTCGATTCCCCACGAGTCACCATGTACACCGAGGAAGAAGCAGAAGAAGCACATCAAGACGGCGTCGATCTGCTGGAAGAGGGCCGGCCGTTGGCACTCAGCCGGTCCAGCATCTACCAGCAGAGCCTGCGCAGATACTACAGCAGGAAGGTCAGGCCGAGATCTTTCCAAGAGGGCGACCTTGTGCTCCGACTGATCCAGCGAACAGCCGGCCAGCACAAGCTGTCGGGGCCTTGGGAAGGCCCCTTCATCATCAGCAAAGTGCTGGGCAACGACTCCTAGTACCAGATCGACGCTCAGAAGCCCTGAGCACACAAGAGGGACGACTCCGGCAAAGAGACAGAGCAGCCATGGAATGCAAATCTCCTCCAAAATTTTTACAGTTAAACGCAGTTTGTACCACGCTACCTTTTGTATTAAAAGTACCAAGACTTGGGGCCCCCGAGAAGAGCTCGGGGACTGCCCTCTTTTATCTATATGATAAGAATTATGCCTTCGAGTATATTACTCTTTGTTATGCCGCTTGGCACCGGGTTCGACTAGTCGGCCCGGGGACTTGCCGCCCTGCGCTATGAAATGCTTCCTGCAGCCGGACAAGTAGTGTGTGGCGCCTAAGCCATCTCCTGTCAGAAGCCGTAGCTCGCAGAGCGACTGTCTGGTGGGCAGGAGTAAGGAAGAATGGGCATCCACATAGCTTAAAGCCGGCTTCCAGCCTTTTTTCGCAAACCGACTCTTGAACAGTTGGCTTGCCGCCTTCTATCCGAATTGCTAAACAACTCTAAAATGGCTAAGTACCTGCCTTCCCAAAGTGACCAAGAATTTGATCCAGCAGCAGTCCGTAGAGCGGCTGTCCGACTAACAAAGACGACAACTGAGGGAGGGAAGGCGGCAAAGGAAAAGGCCAAAAGAGCAATGAGCAAGAAAAGATAGAAGTCAGATGAATATTTACATAACAAAGGCCCTTGGCCGAACCTTCGAGCATAAGTTCAAAATACAACCCGCGGGTGGAATTGTGCGAATTAACAAGTTCTTCAAAGACTATAAAAACAAGTAAAACAAAGATAAGGTGGCAGCCTAGGAGGCGGCAGACGGGTTCGGAGGATCGGAGGAGACGGCGGTGTTGGATGTTGGCGCGGCCGGCTGGGCGGTCTCGGCTTGATGACCTCCGGCGGCAGTCGGCTCGGGCGGGCACGGCTCGTTGCTGCAGGCGCGGTCGAGCTGAGGCTGGCTGTCCGCTCCGTCCGTCTTCCGGTGCCTCCGTCTCGCTTCCATCCTCCGCCTCGTCTTCCTCCTCGACGCTGGAGCCGATCACCTCCGCCGAGTCCTCGCCGTAGTCTGGGTTCATCCCAAACCACTCTGGCGGTACCTCCCCGCCGTCTTCAGCCCGCTCGGGGAAAAAGATGCTGGTGTCGGTGTACTCGGCTATCGCCGCCTCATGCTTGACAAGGGCGTCTTTCGCGGCTACCAGCTCCGGCTGGGACTCTGACCGGAGTGTGGCCAGCCAGTCTAGGTCCAGCCCCGGATACCACGCCTTGATGAATTCCAAGGCTCGGAGCACTCCAGCCCGGGCCGAGGAACCCTTCCAAACCTCAAGACGGCCAGCCGCGACCTCCAGCCAGTCGGTAGTCCCACTGGGGGTGCGCGGAGCCTACATGTCTGGCCACAGGGCAGCGATCGTTTGGGCGCCGACACGTTGAAGCCGGCGCAGCATCCGGTGGGCCTGCCGCAGACGAGCCCCAATGCTCAGAATATGCTCCTCAAGGGTCCGGGGGGCATCGGCGGCGATCTCCACGCCATCCGCCCTCCGCTCCTCGCGATCAGCCTCGGTAGCTTGAATGGCGGTCTGCGAGTGGCCGGGGAAGAAGTGTGCCAAGACGGAAAGAATGAAGAACAAGTCAAAAAACCAGGAGTCGGCTCGACCTATAGTAGGCGGCTCGAAGAAGAAAAGGAAAGAAGCTCACCGTCGAAGAGGTCCTCGATCTCGTGGAAGCCGGAGGCCAGCATTGCCTCCTTGTCAGTCCAGGAGGAGCGCTCGCTCGCGAACTCGGCCAGGAGGGCGGCCTCCTCCTCTTCCGCCTCCTTCTGTGTCTTCTTAGGCAGCTCCTTCTGCTCTGCCAATTATGCGGCCAGCAGATTGTGCTCTGCGGCGAGCTCGCTGCACACCTCCCCCTTGGCGCACAACGCGGTTTGGGCTTCGCTCAGCTGCTGTTGAAGATTGGCGTTGGCCTCTGAAGAGAAAGAAGAAGGAGGGCGTTAAGTCATCAAGACAAAAGGTCGCCCGGGAGATCCGGCCCGACTGCTCAGCAGTCGGCCGGAATCTCGGGGACTACAGCCCGCGGGTGCACCAGCGCGCCCCCGCAAAGAAGAAAAAGGACTCACTCTGGCTCTCTGACAAGTCGGCGGTCCGCATGCCCTGCTCTTCGACGTTGCGGTTGAAGGCGGTGACACGGAGGTTGTGATAGTCTTGCGACAAGTATTTCCGACAAAAGTTAGTACCCGAAACTCACCAATCGGAGTTCCGGGTCGCCTGCTCAGCAGCCGGCCCAAAACTCGGGGACTACACCCAGTGGGTGCGCTGGCGCGCCCCCATAGAGAAGAACAAGAAAACAAAGACAAAGGAGAAAGCATACCCGGATGGCTGCCCGTGACGCCAGGTGCGCCTTGGTGCAGTTTTGGATAGCGTCACTCTCAGCTCACAGCTTTGTCTGGACATCCAGAAGCGCCTGGTTCAGCGGGCCCGTGCCGCCTCCTCGCACCCACCCAATGGGCGTGGCGCTCGTCGCTTCGGTGTCTGGGATCGTCGAGCTGGCGGTGCCGGTCTCCAAGGGGCGTGGCGCCGAAGAAGCCTTCTCAAGACGGCGGCGCGTTGGCGAGCTGACTTGAAGGAGTAGCCTTGCCACGCCCTCGTCTTCAATCGGCGGCAAGGGTGGGTCCGCCAGCTATTTACCTTGCGCGCTTCTAGACGGCGGCGGAGGCGGCAGTGGCGGCACGACCGCGTCCGGCATGGAGGCGTCACTGCCGCCCCTCTCCACGATCGGGAACTCGCCGTCGGCTTCCCCTGACTGCCCCGTGAACTCCGGGGGCGGCGGCGCAGAGTTCAGAGGGGTGACGAACACCGCCGACCGCCGGTGCGCGACTTCCTTAGCCTGCCGCCTTGCCGTGACGGCGACCTCGGCCTCCTCCAGCTTTTTCAGGGTGGAGGCCTCCGCCTTCTCGGCCTCCGCTTTGTCCGGGTGGGCGGCCTCTTCCTCCTCGCGCTTCTCTTGCGTGTTCTGCTCCGTCGCCTCCCAGAAGTCGGCGGCGGGGTTAATCCGCTGAGTAGTGGCAGACGTCTCCGCCGACCCCATAACGGAGGCGGCGGCAACCCTCTCAAGAGTGAGGGGAGCCCTGTAGCGAGAGAAGCATATGAAAGACTCAGACAAGATCAATAAAGTGAAAATAAAGATAAGGGACGGAGGCGCTTACGCAGAGACTAGCGGCAGAAGCGGTTGGCTTTCGGGGCCGCCTCTTCCCGATTGGTCGCAGCGGCCACTCCCATAAACTTCTTCGACCGGCCACCAAGTGTACTCGGCCCGGCCCAGTGCTTCTTCGCGCCGCCTTGAGCGTCCAAGACGGTGGAGGAGGCGCGGCGGCGGAGGAAGAGCTCATCGTTGCGGGCACGGCGTGGTTTGGAGCAGCAGCGGCGAGAGGAAGAAGAATCAAGAAGGAGCGAAAGGGAGTAGGGAGGATGGGCGCACATGCGTCGCCGCCCCCCTCCCCCGCCTACTTGTAGGCTCGTGGGCTGAGAAGCCAAGGGGGCAGTCGTGGGATTAACTGCGCCTAGGACCCCATGACCCCCACGATTTACCACACAAAGTAACTGCGTGCAATAACCGCGCGGGAACCCCGACCGTCCGCATGGCCACAACGGATCCGTTCACACGCCGAGGCGCGGTAGTGGAGAGCCCCACCTATAGGCCTGTCCCGTCGCACGCGTGGTTGGGCAGACTGGCTCAGCCACGTGGTGCCTCGCGATGGGTCCACAACGGGCGCCAACCCGGAGGCTTATCAGGCACGCCGCCTGGACTCCGCTGTGACGTTCAAACTTCTTTAGGGACAAGTCGGCCTTAAGCAAGTCCGGCTCCAACTAGTCGGCTTGACAGAAGACGGCTAGCAAGGCCCAGATCCAACCGCCGGAAAGAAGAAACTGTTGAGGCTCACCAGCTTCGGGGACTACTGTCAGAGTAATGGGCCACTGGTAGGCTTACCCAGGCCCAGAACCTTTCAAGACATCGGGGTAGGCTGCACCCCTCAAGACCCTAGGGCGAAGAGCCGCCTTCTGAGAGTAGGCTGCGAGGCAGCCGACTGCCCACTCGCGGCCGAGTCCCGAGGACGACTTCAGGATGACCCGACTCTTGACTGGCGACTTCCAGAGAAGCTGGCCATGGGGAGTCGGCCCGCGACGCCAACAACCCCCATGCGCTCATAAAGAGGGACCAGACGGGGAGTGGCCACAGTAAGGTCCACTCCCACGCTTTTCCAAGGGAAGGCGTGGCCACAGTACGCCATACCCGCGGAGATCTCAGCGGGCGCGACACTGTTGCCTTGTCGGCCCTGACGTCAGCCCCAGAGGGCAAAGTCCTGTGCCCACGACGGCCTGCCGGTACGACACAGGGACGACGGGTCCCACCAGACGGCGGGCGTACGGAAGACGGCGAGAGCGCCACCAGTCGGCCCAGTTGAGAGTCGGCCCCCAGGAGTCGGCCACCGCCCCCCACGGGCCCCGCGCGCCATTAACCAGACACGACAGGGAGTGGCCACAGTGATCGCCCGCCAGACGGCGGAGCTGTCGCCACGACCCCATGACCGAGCCCGCGTCATTAGAGGCACGGCTGCAGTAATCAACAGCCGGCAAGACCCACCCGCGGCCTGTCGGCTCCGTACCGAGCCTGTTGGCAGGGCCCACCAGTCGGCGGGCCCCAGGAGTCGGCGGATAAGACGGCAGCCAGAGAGACTAACGGCTAGGGGGTAGGCCTATATAAACCCCCAGGGCACCCATGCAAAGGGTTGGAATCCATTAGCACTAGACCAGATCATATACGAAGGAGAGAGCTAGCCTTGCCTTCTCCTACCTCCAGGAAACAGCTCAAGGAGCAACCGTGTACACACTTTTCCATAGTGATCATGCGGAGACCACACAGAGCAGCATTAGGGGTATTATCTCCACGGAGAGCCCCGAAGCTGGGTAAGATTCGCCGGCATGCATGCCTTCGCCATATCCCGTTTCCAGGCACCGGTGACGTTCTACTATCCCCCACCATGATAAGCCATCCTTTGGCATATGTCGCAGCCAACCCCCGACATAGATCGAATGCATCCCTGCCATGTATTTTGTTGCCATGTTTGGGTGATGTAGCATGTTCATCTCATTGCATTTAGATGCCTACTTGCTGTACATTGCAGACCGGTGTCATATTTGAATCGCTTGCCATTTCCAAACCATAACTCCGATTCTGGTGATCTTTATATCGTTTTCAAGCGATTTCATCTCATATTTCTAGTGGCACACTTGGTTGTCCAAGTTGAGGCCAGGTTCATGCATTCCTTGTCCAATCATGCATATGCATCGCATACCACATCTCGCATATCATACCATGTTCATGTGTGGTTTGTTTACTATGTTGTGTGCTCTTTTCCGGTGTTTGCTTCTTCGGGTTGGTTCCATTAACGCCGTGTTTGTGAGGAACCGTTCGACTACGTCCGTTTATCTTCTTCATGGACTCGTTCTTCTTCCTTGCGGGATTTCAGGCAAGATGACCATACCCTCGAAATCACTTCTATCTTTCCTTTGCTAGATGCTCGCTCTTTTGCTATGCCTATGCTGCGATACCTACCACATGCTTATCATGCCTCCTATATTGTTGAACCAAGGCTCTAACCCACCTTGTCCTAGCAAACCGTTGTTTGGCTAATTTACCGCTTTGCTCAGCCCCTTTTTTTAGCGTTGTTAGTTGAAGGTGAAGATTGAAGTTTGTTCCTTGTTGGAACATGGAGATGTTGTTCCTTGTTGGAACATGTTTAATTGTTGGGATATCACAATATATCTTATTTAATTAATGCATCTATATACTTGGTAAAGGGTGGAAGGCTCGGCCTTATGCCTGGTGTTTTGTTCCACTCTTGCCACCCTAGTTTCCGTCATATCGGTGTTATGTTCCCGGATTTTGCGTTCCTTACGTGGTTGGGCTATTATGGGAACTGAAAGTGTGTTATATCCACTAGAGGGGGGCTGAATAGGCAATTTTTGTGAAAGTCTTCAAAACGTGGAAGTTATGAAGACAAACAATAGAGATATGCCTATTACTATGCAGCGGAAGGTAGACTACACTAGGCAAGCCATGGTCAAGTATTCAATAGAGTGAAAGCACAGTGAAAAATAGCTGCAGTGTAATAAGGATCAGGTAGGAAGATATTATGAAGCCAAACAGAACACACAATCACTCAGTGAAAACAAAAGATAGAGCAAACATGCAATGACTTCACAACAAGTGATAGTAAGTAAAGGGAAGTGAAGATGAAACCAGTGACTCATTGAAGACATTGATTTGTTGGACCAGTTCCAGTTGCTGTGACAACTGTATGTCTGGTTGGAGTGGCTAGGTATTTAAACCTTAGGACACACAGTCCCAGACACCCAGTCCTGAACCGCAGCTCAGGACACCCAGTCCTCACCGTATTCTCCTTGAGCTAAGGTCACACAGACCTCGCCCAATCACTCTGGTAAGTCTTCAAGGTAGACTCCCAAACCTTCACAGACTTCATTCACCGGCAATCCACAATGACTCTTGGATGCTCAGAACGCGACGCCTAACCAGCTGGAGGATGCACAGTCCTCAAGTGTAATAAGTCTTCAGATCACTCAGATAAGAAGACTTAAGTGATGCCCAATTCTCTCTGGCTCTTGGTGGTTAGGGCTTTTTCCTCACTAGGTATTCTCTCTCAAAGGCTTCGAGGTGGGTTGCTCTCAAATGACAAAAGCCGTGCACTGAATCTGAGCAGCCAACCGTTTATGGTTGTAGGGGGTGGGCTATTTATAGCCACTAGGCAACCCGACCTGATTTGTCCGAAATGACCCTGGGTCACTAAGGAACTGACACGTGTTCCAACGGTCAGATTTCAAACTCACACGACAACTTTACTTGGGCTACAAGCAAAGCTGACTTTTCTGACTCTGGACAAGATTTGCTCTCATAGTCTTCACTCGAAGACATAGGTTTTTTGTTTGGGCATCACTTAAGTCGTTCTGACTGGTTCTCTTGGACCCCACTTAACAGTACGGTGGTTCCTGTGACTCAACACAAATGAAAGAGAACTACAAAAGATCTAAGTCTTCGAGTTCCATAGGCTTCACGTGGTGTCTTCTCTTGTCATAGTCTTCAATGTGAATATCTTCATATACCACCTTTGACATCAATGTCTTCGTACATTTTTAGGGGTCATCTCTGGTAGTAAAACCGAATCAATGAGGGACTTCTACCTGTGTTATCCTGCAATTCTCACAAACACATTAGTCCATCAACTAGGTTTGTCGTCAATACTCCAAAACCAACTAGGGGTGGCACTAGATGCACTTACAATCTCCCCCTTTTTGGTGATTGATGACAAACTAGTTGAAGTTTATGAAGATAGTCTGTGAAATTTTAAAGGATAAGGAATTGTCTTCATAAGTTGCAAGGGCTTCCCCTGAAGATGTGCATATAAGTAATTTGCTTTTGGAATGCAAATGCACATGGCAGGTTGTACTTGTGGAGATCCACTTCACCTTATGATGACATTCCACTATGCATGTGAAAGTATATGAAGATAATGACATGCACAATGAAAAATGGACGTCTGCAGAATGATCTAAGTGCGGAATTTATCGTTGCACATGCGGAATTTATCTTCGCAAAGCAAGGTGGCAAACAAGTAGCAGACGACCATCGAGTTTAAGTGTTACAACTCAAAGAACCAAATGTAGCAAAATGAGAGTTGTAAGCACGAAGCAAAATATGGCAAAATATAAAGCACCCGCCCATAATGACCCGCTTGAAGACTATCAACCTCATATGCTTCTCCCCCTTTTGTCAGTGAGGACCAAAAAGGTTTGAAGACATAGAGTTTCTACTCGTTCCCATGAGCGACAGGGTCGTTGGTGGTGTTTGGCGGTGCTGACGAGCTTGGTGCAGTGCCGACGCATGGTGAAGGAGGTGGCGGTGATGTAGCATCGTCTTCATCCTCGATAGCTCTGGCAGTCATTGTGGCAGCAGAGGAAGACAACTCAGAGTCTTCAAGTGACGGAGTTCCTCGCAGCACAGCCCTTCGAGGAGGTGTGGAGTCAAACTTGAATCGCTCTGTGAAGCCATCCTCTTGAAGATCAGCTTCATAACACATCATCGTGAGTCCTTTCCATGTGCGGCGACAGGTTTCATGTGCAACGAAAGCATTCTTGGTGGCAAGATTTCGAATGCGATTGACATCCACCAAGAGGCTTTTCATCTGTCGCTTGAGCCAGTCATGATGTCGATCCTGTTTCTGATGAAGGGCCACAAGAAGCTCTCGGTCATTGAGAATACGAGTGTGCTTCTTGGGTCTTGGAGCAGTTGTGCTGTCAGTGGCTTCAGTGGAAGCAGGGCGTGGTGCACGTGTAGTGCCAGCCAACGGATACACCCAAGAGACTGCTTCAATTCCTTCAATGTTTTGAGTGAATCTCTGGTGTTCTGCATTCTAAAGACTCAGAGGTTGCTTGGCCGGCTCAGGATAGATGGCTTCAGTAGAGGTATCCACATCAGGCAAGAAAATCCGATGGTTGCGGGCTGAGGGCTGATACGAGATAGCAGAGTGAAGCTTGATCAGCCGCATTACCCAAGGGGCATAGAACTTCAAACCAAACAAGTCAGAGCCTGACGCAGCAAGCTGGCGTATGAAAAAATTATGTGCATTGAAGCATTTTCCATGAAGGATATAGAATATCAAAGTCTTCATTGCACCCTCAATCTTGGCATTTGGAGAGTGTCCTTTAATGGGCCAGAGAGTCCGCCTGATGATGTGATAGATGGTTCGTGGCAGATACTCAAGTTCTTCAACGAAGAACTCCGTGGGATAAGGAGCATCTTGGGGCAATGGCTTCATCATGCTGAGCATCTGACTCATATCAGGTTCAGGCCTCTAAAAGATGCTTTCAATAGCTTCAGTATGCAGCTGACAGCCTTGCTCGAAGAGATCGCCAGGAGTGGGCAAGCCAGTAAGCTCAATGATGTCAAATGCATTGGCTTCGTGATGAACATTGCCGGTCATCCACTCCAGGACCGAAGTCTTCGGATCTCTGTTGTACCCTCTGATGTGAAGTGTGGCATAGAATTGAAGCAACAGCTCTTCATTCCAATGCTATTCATCAGTAATGAATGGCAGCAGTCCCACTTGCTTCAAACAATCCAACGCTTCTTCTAGGCAGGGCAGACCAGCTATAGCTTCAACGTCAAGGCGCTTGTGTGGGAAGATGCGACCTTTGTTGTACAATATGCATGAGTAATAGCTTCACTGAGGATAGCTCCAAAACCGATCTGATGAAATCCTTTCCCTTGAGTAGGGGTTCTTGGAGCTATTGAAGAATGTATTGTCTGCCCTGAAGCCATTGATGTTGAAGGAGCCAGGTGCTGATGCAGGACCTGGGAACCTTGGCAGTCTTGGGATTGGCTTTTGTACCTGAGGCATGTGCTCAATATGATAGTCGAACTGGGGACCTGCAGCAGACTCAGGAACAGAAGTGTCAGGATCAGTGGTTTCGCTGTCTTCTGATGCTTTTGGTGGGGAGGGCTCCACATTAGCTTCACTGTTAGTTGTGGCAGCCTCACGATTTTCATCCTCCACTTGACGAGCTGGAGGGTCAGACACAAGCACGTTCTCCGTGAGAACTGCTTCTTGGTGAGACGGGGGGACTGGTGGTACTTCTTCGTCTTCGGCTGATGCAGCCGGAATGTCTTCAGCGGAGACTTGAGGCCTTGGACCTTTGCGAAGCCTGCGTAACGTAGACGACGCCTATGGAGTCGGAGTGGGCTGGGCCTCAGATTCTTCTTCCTCTTGGGGGCGATCCACCCATGAAGCATCCTGGGCAATTGGCGTCAGTGGACGACCAATGCTGATGAGTTTGCTGTTTTCAAACTGAGGAAGGACTGCATCATCTTCTACATTGTCATGATGACCAATGTCTTCAGTAGTGATGGGATCAGCTACTGGAATGTCTTCAGCTTCATGAGCCTCTATGGAAGTAGGCTCATGGACAGTCAGTTGTTGTTCGGCTTCAGGATAGACCATAGAAAGGGGTTCAACTATCAAGGGCTCTGTGGGAGCAGCCCGATCTTTCTTGGTCTTCCTCTTCTTCTTAGAGGGGGCAGTTTCAGATGCTTCAGGATATTTTCTCTTCCTTGCTTCAGCCTCAGCAGTCTTGGTCTTCTTGAGCTCTGAAGCGGTTGACCGGCTCTTTGGCTTTGAGCCAGTCATTGCAGTTGGGAAGACAGTCGGAACTTCTTCTTGCCTTGGTGCGTCGGGTTCAGCTGTAACAGACTTCTTCTTCTTTGCGGCCATCCTGGGGTCAATGCCAGGACGCCCAAGGGCCTTGCGTTTTTCAGCCTCATTATAGGCTTGGACACATCTGTCAGCCAGAGTCTTCATGCGCTCACGCGAACCCTGAGCTTCGGCGCGTTTCTTCAGTAAGTTTTCCTTGAGCTCGTGCATCATGATCTTGAAGTTCTTCACTTCTTGCACGCTGAGCTTGGCCATATGCTTCTTGAACTAAGCCTTTTCATAGTCAATCTTCTGCTTCAGCTCAACAACGCGCTGGGCGATGGCTAGTTCTGAAGCAATGGCGCCATGTAAGGCGACACTGAGGCCAATGGGTAGCTGCAGATCTTCAAAGCTGATGTTTGGCGTGTCAAACCACTCGTCAATGAAGTTGTGGATGATGGCGACATCAAAGAGAGGCAGATTATTAAAGATTTCTGCTTCTTCTTTGCTCTTGATGAGTTGCTCAAGAACGTCATCTGCAAGGTCTTCATCACTTGACAGATCAATGGCATCGTTGCGCAGAATGGAGTAGCTGTTAGCTCTTCGCCAATGTGAGACAAAGGCATCTTGGCCTTCTAGGGCTTGGAGATGCGTGATAAGTCTTCAGACTGCACACTGTCTTTAGGAGGTGCAGTTGCCAATGGCTTCGCCCTTGAGATTTTTGGTGAAGGGGCCGGCTTTGAAGCTTTTGGCTTCTTCCACTGCTTTGGCTTCGGCACTGCAGGCGCGTCATCAGACTCAGTGTCCGCTGTAGGCTCATTCACCACAGTCCCTTGAACCAAGATGTAGGTGATGAGGCCTTCAAGGTTGGCGAAAGGACCGATGACATTGGGTTCTGCATGTCGTGTGCCATCTGCCCTTGGTGCTGAGGGACCAGGGTTGAAGTCTAACCCAAATTTCTTCTTGTTCTGCTTCGCTGAGTTTTGGGCAAACTGAAAGTTGCGCTTGAACAGATTGTCGTCACGACACCATAGCAGTGACGACGGATGTGCATTAGCAGGCTGTGGTCCACGGACCATGCATGGATAGAAGCTTTGGGCAATAGCTTCATCTCTGGACCTGGGTAGAAGATTCTTGTATAGGATGTCTCCCCACGGTCTTTTGATGGCACTTTTCTCAGCATACTCTTGGGTTGTGAAGCGGTATTTGAACCATTGTTCTGCCCAATATCTTCGAATCCATTGGATTCGGGTCTTGCACTGACTGTAATCCTCTTCAGGATCTGTCTTATACATTTCTGCTAGTTCATCAGGCAGATCTCTGGATGTTCCGCCACAACGCTGTCTGCCCCCCTTCCTTGCTGCTTTCTCTGAAGCCATAAACTTTAACTTGAAAGGCTTCAAGATGTTCAAAGGCTTCAAGGGCTTTCTCTTGCTGGGCCAACAGGAACTGGCTTCAGGAGAATTTATGTGATGCTGTAAGAATTCTGCAAATGAATGTAGACTATGAGAACCAAAGGATTCTCCCACGGACATGTACCTGTGACAGCATTAAGGTGCGAGGGAAGGGGAAGAGGTCATATGCATTCTCAGAAGATTTTGAAGACAAATCAGTTTAGAAGACATTGACCTCATCGTGCGAAGACATTCACTCATAGATAAGAAGTTGGTTCCAGATTTGTACGAACCCATAGATCAGTACAAGTGAGGAATCTAACTACTTTGTGAAGCACAAGTGAATATACTAGGCATGTTATGAGATGCAGTTGGAGAGAGATCTAACTTGTGTGAATAGAAACTTCTTATGGTAGAAAGTGACAAAGCCATAGGATCAAAAGGTGCCGTAAAAAGAAGTTTTATTTACCACACTGGGAACTGCTAGACGGAGTGGAAGATGAGGCCGAGCAGTTCAATCTTCCGTGCCCTAACTTGGCGACGGAGGACACCTACAGCGACGGCGGAGAGGACGATGTCCGCGATCGGCGTGAAGACGGCGTCGGAGAGGTTGCGGCAGCGAAGCGCTTCATCGTCTGCGTCGTCGAGGTCTAGCGGTGGCGCTAGGGTTCGTGCGAGGGTGGAAGAAGGGATAATGACCGCTGTGAGCGTGTATTTATAGTTACAGGGGCGGCACTGTGCTATTACACAGGTGCCCCTAGCGATTCACATCTGAGTAACACGTGGCCATCATGCGGATTTTGGGGTTTGTTCCACGTCCCACGCACGCCTAGATTGTCGGTTGATCGTTCCTACTTCTTCGGATATCATGTGGATGAATGAGCATTGAAAACGGACTTAAAGGTTGTCTCTGTGTCTTCTGCTGTCAAGGGCGTAGAGAAGACATTCGACAGTTTCAATGGAATGCATATGACTTGGAGAGATAGAATTCGAGATAGAAAGCATAGAGAGGTTAGGGTCCGATCACATTCACTTAGTTCAAAAGATTCAAACAAGAAGACATAGCTATAATTGAATGTTGTAGAGGATAGAACACTAGTATATATATATATATATCCATATAATCAACATAGTGAAGATAATCATGAAGACATGTTGAGATTGAAGCCAAACCAAATGTGAAGACATTGCAAGGTAATGCCATGAGTGAAACACTTCAAAATAGAACGTTTGGTGCTGGCGTTACCCACCGTATAGGAAGTATTAGACTCAGACACGGTGCACAATTATCGTGGCGCTCCGAAGTCAAATTCCACATTAATGTATTCACACTTAGAATGTAAGTCTTCATTGATTGAAGATATACGTTACTTCGTGTGTTGCACATCTAAGTCACCAATATGCATAAGTGTTAGGATGTCTGCCTGATCACAGGACATTTGAGGATTCCAGGATATTTAGCTCACACCGTAACTTGCAAAATCTCTTCTCATCCAAGGGCTTGGTGAAGATATCTGCCAATTGCTCTTCAGTGTTGACGTGTATGATATCAATATCTTCCTTCACAACATGATCTTTGAGAAAATGATGACGAATTTCTATGTGCTTTGTCTTCGAGTGCTGAACTGGGTTGTTGGCAATCTTGATGGCGCTTTCATTGTCGCAGTAAAGTGGCACTTGCTTCAGATGAAAGCCATAGTCCTTGAGAGTCTGCTTCATCCACAGAAGCTGAGCGCAGCAAGATCCAGCAGCAATGTATTCAGATTCAATAGTGGAGAGGGATACACAGTTCTGCTTCTTTGAAGACCAACATACAAGTGATCGTCCCAGAAAGTGGCATGTGCCTGATGTAGACTTCCGATCAACCTTGTCACCAGCATAATCAGCATCCGAGAATCCAACCAGATCAAACTCTGAGCCCTTTGGATACCATAATCCGAGAGTTGGGGTGTGAGCCAAATATCGAAGAATTCGCTTCACAGCTAAGTGATGCGACTCCTTTGGTGCCGCTTGAAATCGAGCACACATGCAAACACTAAGCATAATATCTGGCCTAGATGCACATAAACAAAGCAAAGAACCAATCATGGAGCGGTATACCTTTTGATCGAACTATTTACCATTGTCGTCGGGACCCAGATGATGTTTGGCTGGCATTGGTGTTGTGAAGCCTTTGCAGTCTTGCATACCAAACTTCTTCAGGCACTCTTTGAGATACTTCTCTTGAGATATAGAAGTATGTTATGATGATTTGCATAGGCCAGCAGTATCCATATGGCTTCAAGTCTAGCTAGAGGAGCAAATGTTTCATCGAAATCAATGCCTTCCACTTGAGTATATCCTTGAGCAACGAGACGAGCTTTGTTTCTGGCAATTTGTCCATGCTCATCTTGCTTGTTGCGGTATATCCATTTGGTGCCTATTATATTGTGCTTCCATGGATCAGGACGCTTGACCAGTTCCCATAAATTGTTTAGCTCAAACTATTGAAGCTCTTCTTGTATAGCTTGAATCCATTCAGGTTCCATGAAGGCTTCTTCAACTTTCTTGGGTTCTATAATTGAGATGAATGCGAAGTGCCCACAGAAATTTGCCAGATGAGTTGCCCTTGAACGAGTGAGTGGACCAGGTGCATTGATGCTGTCAATTATTCTGTCAATCTGCACTTCATTGGCAACACGAGGATGTACAGGGCGAAGACTTTGCTCTTGCTGATCTGTGTTGTTGTTGGGAGGAATGTCTTCAGGCTGAGCATTGTCTTCATGTGGATTAGGTGCTGAGATGATAAGTTCTTCTTCAGGATGAGCTTCAGAAGGTATAATCTCTCCAGTTCCCATTAGCTTGATTGATTCACTAGATGGAACCTCATCTAGCACATTTGGCAGTTGCTCTCTTTGTGAACCATTGGTCTCATCGAACCGCACATCCACTATTTCAACCACTTTGTAATGAAAGAGATTGAAGACTCTGTAGGAGTGCGAATCCTTTCCATATCCAAGCATAAAACCCTCATGTGCTTTTGGTGCAAACTTTGAGGTGTGGTGTGGGTCCTTGATCCAGCACCTTGCGCCAAATACTCTGAAGTAACTGACATTTGGCTTATTGCCAGTTAGGAGTTCATAAGATGTCTTTTCAGAAGCTTGTGAAGATAAACACGATTGATTGTATGGCATGCAATGTCAATGGCTTCAGGCCAGAATTTTCTTGGAGTCTTGTATTCATCTAGCATCGTTCTGGCCATCTCAATGAGTGTTCTGTTCTTGCGTTCGACGACGCCATTCTGCTGTGGCGTGTACGGGGCTGAGAATTCATGTGTGATGCCCAAGGTATCAAGATATGTATCAAGTCCAGTGTTCTTGAATTCAGTGCCATTGTCACTTCTGATGTGCTTTATCTTGGCGCCGTAATTGTTCATAGCTTGATTGGCGAAGCGTCTGAAGACATCCTGCACTTCAGTCTTGTAAAGGATTATCTGCACCCAAGTATATCTAGAGTAATCATCAACAATGACAAAGCCATAGAGGCAAGCAGTAGTGGTAAAAGTTGAGTAGTGAGTGGGACCAAAAAGATCCATGTGAAGCAGTTCGAAGGGTCGAGTAGTGGTCATGATTGTCTTCGAGGGATGTTTTGCCCTCGTCATCTTCCCTGCTTCACAGGCACCGCATAAGTGATCTTTCTTGAACTTGACGCCCTCGATGCCTATGACATGCTTCTTCTTTGCAAGGGTGTGGAGGTTCCTCATGCCAGCATGCCCAAGCCTCCGATGCCAAAGCCAGCATTCTGAAGCTTTTGCCAGAAGACATACTACAAGCTGTGGCCCTGCTGAGAAATCTACCACATACAAATCATCTTTCTGATACCCTTCAAACACTAGAGACTGGTCAGATTCCATTAGTACCAGGCAACGATATTTTCCAAATATTACAATCATCTTCAAATCGCAAAGCATTGAGACAAACATTAAGTTGAAGCCAAGGGATTCAACAAGCATGACTTTATCCATGTGTTGATCCTTTGAGATTGCAACTCTACCTAGACCCAATACCTTACTTTTACCAGTGTCAGCAAATGTGATGTGACTCTTGTCGGATGGACGTAAGGTTGAGTCCATAAGAAGGCTTCTTTTTCCGGTCATGTGATTTGTACACCCACTGTCAATAATCCATTCTGAAGACGTTGGTGTCGTACCCTACAGTGCAGTTAGGGGGATAGGCTTCACGAAGAGAATTGTGAAGCAAAAACATTTGACGAACCAGTGGGTTATGAAAACTTAGATCCAGATTAGGACTAATAGGGAGAGTAGCATGCGATTCAGGAATGAAGTACATGGTGATGCCATTCGGGCATTTTTTCTTACGCCCTACAAGATGTATAAGGTCCCCAGCAATAGCGTCAGAAGATTTTGGTTTTCTGCTGGAGACCTTTCCCTGCAAAAGAGAGTTAAGCTTTCTTAGCCACCCACATCTTCAAGGGTGGCTTAGAAGCAATAAGTCTAACTGTAGCATCTGAGAATTTTGGCTTTGGAGCCCTAGCAAACAGTCTAGCAGGTGGACAATAGTACTCATAAGAATAGGCAGAATAATTCTTGGTCATATGAACATGGTGGTTTGATGGAACGCTCTCATATTCATATGCCTGAGTGTGGTTTCCCTGCAAAACATTTGCATTAGTGCGACTCAGGTGAGTCCTCTGTCTGTATGAAGCCTTTGGACCGTATGAAGCCTTTGGTCTGAGGTTTGTCTTCTTCATGTGAGGTGTCATGAAGACATTCATAGGAAGATTTCCAGACACCTTTTCGGAACCCAGATCTTCTTCATAGGCGGTCCATTCCTACAGTTAGTACCAATGTACCTGGCAAACACTTCACCATTTTGATTCTTAAATAGTACATAGTTTGCATCAAAGGATTCATCAATGATAATGGGGTTAGCACAAGTGAATCTAGATAAATTGGATGGATCTGCTGAAGGTTCCTTTGCAGCAACCCACTTGGTTTTGGGGTACTGCTCAGGTTTCCAGTAAGAGCCATCTGCATTCATTTTCCTTACGAACCCAACACCCTCTTTCCTAGGGTTTCGGTTCAGAATCTGCTTCTTGAGGACATCACATAATGTCTGATGCCCTTTAAGACTTTTGTACATCCCTGTTTCGAGCAATGTCTTCAACCTAGCATTCTCATCAGCAATAGCGGTGGTATCCTCAGGAGAGGGGTTAGTTACCACATCAATAGTTGAAGATATTGCAACAGCAGTAGCAGTAGAACATTCAGCAACAGAAGCAGCATTATCACACTCAATGCATTTAAGACATGGTGGTTCAAATCCTTCCTGAGTGGAACTGATCTGTTTGGCGCTAAGTGACTCGTTTTCCTTTTGAAGATCTTCATGAGCCGCTCTCAATTTCTCAAGATCTTGCTTCCTTTGAATATAATCATAGGAAAGCTTTTCATGAGTTGTTGAGAGAGTATCATGATGACTTTCAAGTTCCTAATACTTAACGTGAAGATTTTTTATGTCTTCAATTAAGGATTCAGATCGAGTCATTTCAGCACCCAACAGATCATCGCTTCTGTCTAACAGTTTTTGAATATGTTCCATAGCTTTCTGTTGTGCAGTTGCAATTTTAGCAAGTGTTTTGTAGCTGGGTTTTGAATCACAATCAGAGTCATCGTCACTAGATGTTTGATAGTGAGTAGTGTGTGTGTTTACCTTGGCACCGCGTGCCATGAAGCAGTGGGTAGGAGCAGAGTAGTCCTTGTCATTTGCATCGGTGTCGGTGATGAGGTCATTGTCTTCAGTGTTGAAGATGGACTTGGCAACGTATGTTGTAGCCAGACTTGTAATGCCAAAATCAGACTCCTCCTCAGACTCCACCTCTGCCTCCTTAGAAGGGGACTCCTCCTCTGAATCCATTTCCTTGCCAACAAACGCACGTGCCTTGCCAGATGAGCTCTTCTTGTGTGATGAAGACTTTGAGGAAGACTTGGAAGGAGACTTTGAGTATTTCTTCTTCTTCTTGTCGTCAGAGTCATATTCCTTGCTCTTCTTCTTCTTTCTGTTCTCATTGTCCCACTGTGGACACTCAAAGATGAAGTGTCTAGTTTTCTTGCACTTGTGGCATGTTTTCTTCTTGTAGTCATGAGCAGAAGCTTCATCATTCCTTGAGCTTGATCGTGAAGACTTTCTGAAGCCTTTCTTCTTGGTGAATTTTTGGAACTTCTTCACAAGCATTGCAAGTTCCCTTCCAATGTCTTTAGGATCATCAGAACTGCTGTCAGATTCTTCTTCAGATGAGGAAACAGCTTTTGCCTTCAAGGCACGAGTTCGCCCATAGTTTGGACCGTAGATATCTCTTTTCTCAGAAAGCTGAAACTCATGTGTGTTGAGCCTCTCAAGTATGTCAGACGGATCGACTGTCTTGAAATCAGGACGTTCTTGAATCATCAGGGCTAAGATGCCAAATGAACTATCAAGTGATCTCAGCAGCGTCTTGATGATTTCATGTTTGGTGATCTCAGTGGCGCCGAGGGCTTGAAGCTCATTTGTGATGTTAGTGAGTCGGTCAAATGTGTGCTGGACATTCTCATTGTCATTTTGCTTGAAGCGGTTGAAGAGGTTACGAAGGACATTGATTCTCTGATCTCTCTGGGTTGAGATGCCTTCATTGACCTTGGAGAGCCAGTCCCAGACCAGCTTGGATGTCTTCAAAGCACTCACACGGCCATACTGTCCTTTGGTAAGATGACCACAGATGATATTCTTGGCAGTAGAGTCCAGTTGAACGAACTTCTTGACATCAGCAGCAGTGACACCTTCTCCAGCCTTGGGAACGCCGTTCTCGATGACATACCATAGGTCGACGTCAATGGCTTCAAGATGCATGCGCATCTTATTCTTCTAGTAGGGATATTCAGTTCCATCGAAGACGAGACACGCGAGACTTTAATTATCCCTGTAGTCGACATAGCTAAAACTCCAGGTGGTTAAACCGAATCACACAAAACAAGGGAGCACCTTGCTCTGATACCAATTGAAAGTGCGTTATATCGACTAGAGGGGGGGTGAATAGGCGATTTTTGTGAAAGTCTTCAAAACATGGAAGTTATGAAGACAAACAGTAGAGATATGCCTATTACTATGCAGCGGAAGGTAGACTACACTAGGCAAGCCATGGTCAAGTATTCAATAGAGTGAAAGCACAGTGACAAATAGCTGCAGTGTAATAAGGATCAGGTAGGAAGATATTATGAAGCCAAACAGAACACACAGTCACTCAGTGAAAACAAAAGATAGAGCAAACATGCAATGACTTCACAACGAGTGATAGTAAGTAAAGGGAAGTGAAGATGAAACCAGTGACTCGTTGAAGACAATGATTTGTTGGACCAGTTCCAGTTGCTGTGACAACTGTATGTCTGGTTGGAGCGGCTAGGTATTTAAACCTTAGGACACACAGTCCCAGACACCCAGTCCTGAACCGCAGCTCAGGACACCCAGTCCTCACCGTATTCTCCTTGAGCTAAGGTCACACAGACCTCGCCCAATCACTCCGGTAAGTCTTCAAGGTAGACTCCCAAACCTTCACAGACTTCATTCACCGACAATCCACAATGACTCTTGGATGCTCAGAACGCGACGCCTAACCGGCTGGAGGATGCACAGTCCTCAAGTGTAATAAGTCTTCAAATCACTCAGACAAGAATACTTAAGTGACGCCCAATTCTCTCTGGCTCTGGGTGGTTAGGGCTTTTTCCTCGCTAGGTGTTCTCTCTCAAAGGCTTCGAGGTGGGTTGCTCTCAAACGACAAAAGCCGTGCACTGAATCTGAGCAGCCAACCGTTTATGGTTGTAGGGGGTGGGCTATTTATAGCCACTAGGCAACCCGACCTGATTTGTTCGAAATGACCCTGGGTGACTAAGGAACTGACACGTGTTCCAACGGTTAGATTTCAAACTCACACGGCAACTTTACTTGGGCTACAAGCAAAGCTGACTTGTACGACTCTGGACAAGATTTGCTCTCATAGTCTTCACTCGAAGACATAGGTTTTTTGTTTAGGCATCACTTCAGTTGTTCTGACTGGTTCTCTTGGACCCTACTTAACAGTACGGTGGTTCCTATGACTCAACACAAATGAAAGAGAACTACGAAAGATCTAAGTCTTCGAGTTCCATAGGCTTCACGTGGTTTCTTCTCTTGTCATAGCCTTCAATGTGAATATCTTCATATACCACCTTTGACATCAATGTCTTCGTACATTTTTAGGGGTCATCTCTGGTAGTAAAACCGAATCAATGAGGGACTTCTACCTGTGTTATCCTGCAATTCTCACAAACACATTAGTCCCTCAACTAGGTTTGTCGTCAATACTCCAAAACCAACTAGGGGTGGCACTAGATGCACTTACAGGAACCCCTTGATAGTTCGCCTTAAGTAAAGCTTCTCCAGCAATGCCCAACATTTGTTTTACCATTTGCCACCTAGCCTTTTCTTTCCCTTGGGTTCTGCAAACTCAAGGGTCATCTTTATTTTACCCCCCCCCCCCCGGTCCAGTGCTCCTCTGAGTGTTGGTCCGAACTAGAGTCCTGTGCAGCGCCCCCTCGGGGAAACTCGAGGTTTGGTTTTAGTTGTATGGAGAGCTCATCTGAGTGTGCCCTGCGAAAGAGATATGTGCAGCTCCTATCGGGATTTGTCGGCACATTCGGGCGGTGTTGCTGGTTTAGTTTTACCCTATTGAAATGTCTTGTTGTACCGGGATACCGAGTCTGATCGGAATGTCTTGGGAGGAGGTCTATTCCTTCGTTGACCGTGAGAGCTTGTGATGGGCTAAGTTGGGACACCCCTGCAGGGATTTGAACTTTCGAAAGCCGTGCCCGCGGTTATGGGCGGATGGGAATTTGTTAACGTCCGGTTGTAGAAAACCTGAAGTTGACCTTAATTAAAATGAATCAACCGCGTGTGTAACCGTGATGGTCTCTTTCCGGCGGAGTCCGGGAAGTGAACACGGTGTTGGAGTTATGCTTGACGTAGGTTGTTCTAGGATCACTTCCTGATCATACTTTTATCGATCATGCTTTGCCTTCTCTTCTCGCTCTCATTTGCGTATGTTAGCCACCTTATATGCTAGTTGCTTGCTGCAGCTCCACCTCATACCTTTACCTTACCCATAAGCTTAAATAGTCTTGATCGCGAGGGTGCGAGATTGCTGAGTCCCCGTGGCTCACAGATACTTCCAAAACCAGCTTGCAGGTGCCGATGAGACCGTGCAGATGACGCAACCAAGCTCAGGAGGAGCTCGATGAAGATAGTGTCCTTTGTGTTGTTTCGTTCTAGTTGATCAGTAGTGGAGCCCAGTTGGGGTCGATCGGGGACCTTTGTCGCATTTGGGGTTCTTCTTTTATTTTGGTTCCGTAGTCGAACCTTGATTATAATTCGAGGTTGTAATGCTTTATTCATGTAATTGTGTGAAGTGGCGATTGTAAGCCAACTATGTATCTTTTTCCCTTATGTATTACATGGGTTGTGTGAAGATTACCTCACTTGCGACATTGCTTTCAATGCGGTTATGCCTCTAAGCTGTGCTTCGACACGTAGGAGATATAGCCGCATCGAGGGTGTTACAAGTTGGTATCAGAGCCTTCCCCGACCTTAGGAGCCCCATTGCTTGATCGTTTTTAGCGGCCGAGTTGTGTCTAGAAAAATGTTTTAAGTCATTTAGGAATTATATATCAAAGAGTTTAGGAATTCTTTTTACTCCCCAGTCTCCTCATCGCTCTGGTAAGGCATCCTGGCGTAGAGTTTTGACTCTTCTCTTCTCAAATTTCACTAAAAAAATTTAGGATCACACGGGTATCTTGGAATCGTTCCGATGGTTTTATGATGAGAACATTGTCTTGGTGCCTCCTGTCAGGGGTTTAGTGGAAGTGTCCCGAGGAGTTGAGCTCTGAGGTGTTGTCATCATAATTTTATCGTTGCAGTTCTGGAATACCTGAGTTTAGTACGCCGACATCGAAAATCTCTTTTATGCAGTTCGTTGGTGAGATAACCTCGACGCCACCCAGTACTGGGGCGGGAGTTCGGGAATATCGCCATTACTTGTATAACGGATGCTTTTCGAAGGTTGAGGTAGATGATTTCCGAAGGTTTCTTGGTTATGTGTTGAAGGATGGATACAGCTGGATGTAGGATTTGCTAGATTTGGGTGAGATATTATGCTTCCCCTGTATCCCCAACACCCGATTGCATAACCCGAAAATTTCATGAGTTTATAAGTGGGAATTCAAGTAGATCTTAGGATATCTTTCTGACAGATGTATGATATGAAATTGGGGTTCGATGTCTAGTGGTCCGCCTATTCACGGTCGGTTTTGCAGTGGTCTCGTTGTGTCTTAACGAGTCCTTGGCTATGCCGATTCGGGGACACTTCGTATGTCATGTGCACTGCCTTGTACATGATGGTGATGTATGATCGAGCCCGTGTAGGCCCCACCACGAAAACTTCAGATGAAATCTCTATCATATGTTTGTTCCGGCTTATTCTGCAAGCCAATCCTTTGTTTTTGTTTTGAGTTGTTTGAGTTGCTTCAATGTCAAGTGTTGATTCCATACCTTTCTTAAATGGTGTTCTCATACTCCGATGTGAATACCAATCCTTCATGATCATCGAGATTGTGTTGTCAATCCTTTCCAACCGGTGTGTTTTTTCTCTTCAAGTGGATCCGATCATTTCAACATCAGTAAGATCAATGATCAGTTCTTCTCTACGGTGTTTGTTTCATCCGTCTCCAAGTTGCCTTTGTTTTTCCCACCCACCCACCCTTTTTCTTTAAGGACTCAGATTTCTTAATCGAGTTTCCATCTTATTGATGTGAAGTCTCTCCATTCTTTTCTATCAATATTCTTATCCGGTGATTCTCATGTATATTCTAACAGAGCTTCAAGTTCGTCAACCTTCACTCATTTTTCTTCTCCGGTAGTTTAAATTCAAGTGTTATTGATCATATCTTTCTCCTTTTTTCACCTTGTGTTTCAACTTCTCTTTCCTTCTTGTTTGATCATCCTTTTGTTACCGGAGTTCTTCATGAAGGTTCTACGTGATGGTTCATCAAGGATTTAATTCCTTCTCGAAGTGTTCATCAACATTCATTTCTAGTGAGCTCAAGTATTCTTCATCTTGCAATCCGGAGTGCAACTCTTTCTTCCATATTATTGAAGGTGGTATTACGTCAGTCTTGATAATGTGAGTTCATGTTTCATGATTCACATGTTGTTAAGAATGAGGTATTTTAAATCCATCAATCTCTTTGTTGGAGTTATCTTGGGCTATAGTTCACCTAAAGCATTCCCTAAGGTTGTTGCTATTTATGGTGCTCATAAATGACCCAAGTTCTTCATTTATTCTCCCGGTGAAATAGTTTCTCGCCTCCTTATTCTTATCAATTCAAATCCATTGTTTTCGTTAGTGGCAGATTGTCACCTCATAATTTTGAGGTGTATTTCATAAGACCATATCAAGAGGCATTGTGACATTGCTCTCTTCAACCCATCTTCTTGTTTTGTCAGGATCGTGTTCTTTTCTTGGTTTATCCATTTAACCGGAGTGTTGTGTCCTCTACTCAAGTTCTTTCATCTTAATCAAGTTTTACATCTCTTTCCAACCGGAGCGCTATACGAATTTGTTCTTCTTTGTTCCTCCTTTCTATCGGTGTGTTTTCAATTTTGTACTTCTCCGTTGTATTCTTTTCTCGTATTTGTTCAATCTCGCAAGGTTCCTTGGTTTCACTCGTTTGTCAAAGAAGCAACTTAGTTTACCTCTTCTTTTTCTCTTCCGTTTTCCCTCCAGTGCCATTCTAGATCTCGGGACGAGATACTCTCGTAGTGGTGGAGTGTTGTAACGCCCCGAGACCGATGTGCCACGTGTCTTCCCGTTTTCGCTGTTGTTGCCTTGTCATTGCTTGCGTGTAATGCATTGCATACCATGTCATCATCTGCATTTCATTTGCATACGTGTTCGTCTCATGCATCCGAGCATTTTCCCCGTTGTCCGTTTTGCAATCCGGCGTTCCGTTCTCCTCCGGTGGTCATTTCTACCTTTCTTTTGTGTGTGGGGATTAAACATTTCCGGATTGGACCGATACTTGTCATGCAGCCTTGGTTTACTACCGGTAGACCGCCTGTCAAGTTTCGTATCATTTGGACTTCGTTTGATACTCCAACGGTTAACCGAGGGACCAAAAAGGCCTCGTGTGTGTTGCAGCCCAACACCCTTCCAAAGTGGCCCAAAACCCACCTAACTCTGCTCCATCATCTAGAGCGTTCGATCACAATTGCATGGCCGAAAACCGCACCTCATTTGGACTCTCTTAGCTCCCTCTACCTATAAATATGTGCTCCCCTCCCGAAATTCGCGGTGCAAAGCGTAACTTCGTCCTCCTCCCGCCGACGGACATGTCCACCCCGCCGCCGGATGTGTCCAGCCGCCGCCCCGTCGAATCCGCCGCCGCCATTTGTCCTCCCCGCACCTCCCAGTCGCGTGGCTCGCCAGGCCCATCCCGGGCCCCCGCGGCCCATTCCGCCGCCGCCGCACGGGCGCCGCCCGCCCGCATCCCGCGCCTCCTCGCCGAGCCGCCTCCGCCGCCTGCTCGCCAGCGATGAGCCGCGTGCCATCGCCGCCCTGTGGCTGCTATAGCCCGCATCGGGGCCAGCCATCGTTGCCGCCTTCACGCGCCTTGCCGCCGTCGCCGCGCCCGGATCAGGCGAGGTCCGGGCTGGATCCGCTCCTCGCCGACCCCTCCGCGGCCGTCCTCGACGGAGAAGACCTCCCCCTCGCCGGAGTTGCATCAAGCTCGCCGGAGTGCCTTGGTTTCCGTGCCAACCCTAGATCTGGCCGTGGTGATATTTCTACTAAGTCCCCGAAATCCCACATCCAAGTGCCTATGTTCATCGCATCGTATCTCCGCATCCGTAGCTCTGATTTGAACATATAGCATATCAAAATGTTCACCTCAGAGAGTACATCATTTCATTCCATTGCATCATTTTCATTTAAGTTCATCTTGATGCCCGAAATGCTGTTTGAAGAGGGCTACTTGAGTTAATTGTCAGATCTGCTACTCCATCTTAGACTTTTGTCATTTTTGCCATGATTATTGTGTGCATGATATGTCCATGAGCTCTACATATGTTTTGTTAGGGGTTTTGTCATATTTCCAGAGGTGCAACCCATGTATTTTTGTGATGTGTGTGGTGACTAGTGCCAGCTTCCAAAGTGTGGCACTTGGTAATTCTGTTTTCAGGGACTTAGCATTTCCACTAAGTCCTTGAGCTGTTTAGTTCATGATGCCTTATGTTCATGTTGTTTCCTAGTGATCTGTGCCTCTTTTGAGGATGATCAGTAAAGGAGTTTTGGTTATATTGTAGTTCTCTATCCATCCATGCCTTTGTTTGCAATCATGGAGCACCGTAGCTTGAGTCAATTGAGCTCTACTTTTGCTTCGTTGTGAATCTGGGCAGATTGTCAACTTGTTTGCAATTTTGCCGGTGTTGTTGTAGTTGATCCGTGTATGCTATGCCATTGTTCTTGACATGTCTAGCTTGCATTTTGTGCCTTCTTAACGGATGTATGCTTGTCTTGCCATGACTTGCACCGTAGTGAGTGCATCGAGCTCGTAAACATGCCTACTTGAGTTATGTTTCAGCATATGTCCCAGTTTTCACTAAGTCTGAAAACTGATTATGTTTCTGCTATGTTCACATGCTTGCAATTGTATTTTGTGATCCCTTTTGGCTCAAGGTCACTAAGGGACTTTTGTTAAGCTTGTTGAGTAGTTCCATGCCATGTTCTTCTTTGTCATGTTCAGGCCCTGTAGCATGTTGTTTTGCTGCTCGGAAAAGGGCTATATGATCTGAAATTCCAGACAAGTGCTAATTTCACTAAGTCTGAGATCTGTTTACCATTTGCATTTTTGCCATGCTTGTTTGAACCTGTTAATGGATGAATTGGCCGTAGCTCAGTGCTAGACTTTTGTTAAGCATCTTGAATGCATCCCTGCCATGTATTTTGTTGCCATGTTTGGGTGCTGTAGCATGTTCATCTCATTGCATTTAGATGCCTACTTGCTGTAATCGCAGACCGGTGTCATATTTGAATCGCTTGCCATTTCCAAACCGTAACTCCGATTCCGGTGATCTTTATATGTTTTCAAGCGATTTCATCTCATCTTTCCAGTGGCACACTTGGTTGTCCAAGTTGAGGCCAGGTTCATGCATTCCTTGTCCAATCATGCATATGCATCACATACCGCATCTCGCATATCATACCATGTTCATGTGTGGTGTGTTTACTATGTTGTGTGCTCTTTTCCGGTGTTTGCTTCTTTGGGTTGGTTCCGTTAACGCTGTGTTTGTGAGGAACCATTCGACTACGTCCGTTTATCTTCTTCATGGACTCGTTCTTCTTCCTTGCGGGATTTCAGGCAAGATGACCATACCCTCAAAATCACTTCTATCTTTGCTTTGCTAGATGCTCGCTCTTTTGCTATGCCTATGCTGCGATACCTACCACTTGCTTATCATGCCTCCTATATTTTTGAACCAAGCCTCTAACCCACCTTGTCCTAGCAAATCATTGTTTGGCTATGTTACCGCTTTGCTCAGCCCCTTTTCTTAGCGTTGTTAGTTGCAAGTGAAGATCGAAGTTTGTTCCTTGTTGGAACATGGAGATGTTGTTCCTTGTTTGAACATGTTTACTTGTTGGGATATCACAATATATCTTATTTAATGAATGCATCTATATACTTGGTAAAGGGTGGAAGGCTCGGCCTTATGCCTGGTGTTTTGTTCCACTCTTGCCACCCTAGTTTCCATCATATCGGTGTTATGTTCCCGGATTTTGCGTTCCTTACGCGGTTGGGCTATTATGGGAACCCCTTGATAGTTCGCCTTAAGTAAAGCTTCTCCAGCAATGCCCAACATTGGTTTTACCATTTGCCACCTAGCATTTTCTTTCCCTTGGGTTCTGCAGACTCAAGGGTCATCATTATTTTACCCCCCCCCCCCCGGCCAGTGCTCCTCTGAGTGTTAGTCCGAACTAGAGTCCTGTGCAGCGCCACCTCGGGGAAACTCAAGGTTTGGTTTTAGTTTTATGGATAGCTCATTTGTGTGTGCCTTGAGAAAGAGATATGTGCAGCTCCTATCGGGATTTGTTAGCACATTCGGGCGGTGTTGCTGCTTTAGTTTTACCCTGTCGAAATGTCTTGTTGTACCGGGATACCGAGTCCGATCGAAATGTCTCGGGAGGAGGTCTATTCCTTCGTTGACCGTGAGAGCTTGTGATGGGCTAAGTTGGGACACCCCTGCAGGGATTTGAACTTTCAAAAGCCGTGCCCGCGGTTATGGGCAGATGGGAATTTGTTAACATCCGGTTGTAGAAAACCTGAAGTTGACCTTAATTAAAATCAATCAACCGCGTGTGTAACCCTGATGGTCTCTTTCCGGTGGAGTCTGGGAAGTGAACACGGTGTTGGAGTTATGCTTGACGTAGGTTGTTCTAGGATCACTTCTTGATCATACTTTTATCGATCGTGCTTTGCCTTCTCTTCTCGCTCTCATTTGCGTATGTTAGCCACCATATATGCTAGTCGCTTGCTGCAGCTCCACCTCATACCTTTACCTTACCCATAAGCTTAAATAGTCTTGATCGTGAGGGTGCGAGATTGCTGAGTCCCCGTGGCTCACAGATACTTCCAAAACCAGCTTGCAGGTGCCGATGAGACCGTGCAGATGACGCAACCAAGCTCAGGAGGAGCTCGATGAAGATCTTGTCCTTTGTGTTGTTTCGTTCTAGTTGATCAGTAGTGGAGCCCAGTTGGAGTCGATCGGGGACCTTTGTCGCATTTGGGGTTCTACTTTTATTTTGGTTCCGTAGTCGGACCTTGATTGTAATTGGAGGTTGTAATGCTTTATTCATGTAATTGTGTGAAGTGGCGATTGTAAGCCAACTGTGTATCTTTTTCCCTTATGTATTACATGGGTTGTGTGAAGATTACCTCACTTGAGACATTGCTTTCAATGCGGTTATGCCTCTAAGTCGTGCTTCGACACGTGGGAGATATAGCCGCATCAAGGGCGTTACACAGATATAAAAAAACAGGCTATTTTGTCATTGTGTGCGCACGTGAACATAACAACTAGATTACAGATCAAGACCAAAAGAATATCCTTCATCTCTTTTAAACCATGTAAGGTGAAATGATACGTTAAGACAACTATGAATAAAAGTGAACAAAGTAACTGACATTGGCTGCAAACGAAGTAGTTAAATGAACACATCAGCGTACCCATCAGTTCAAGGCAGGAGGAGTAAGGACTTACAACAGCGGCTTGAACTGGTGTGCTCATGCCCTTCATCTTGCTGGTGTGGCAATCCTTGAAGAGTTGCACTACATTCGGTTCAGGTTCATTTTGGTCCGCACGGGATTTCCTCTGTATTTGGAACAAGTCAATATAGATACGGTAATATGGCACAAAAAAAGAAGGAAGTAGCAGCTATTTACAAGAGCTGTGCAGTGTGCAATATAGCTACGAGATCCTGTTGTCTGTTGGAATTTCACTTTAGAACGGTTGGTTTTGTTCTGCAAACAGTTAGCCTAGAAGGAGATACACTTGTAAGGCACATACATAAATACAAGTTCAATATGTGGTCTGATCAAATACATATAGCCTACCTGATACTTTGGATCAGTCCAGTGTTTAACGAGGGCTGTCCAGTCTTCATCTGTAATATATTCCACTGGAGATGTTTGGGCGATTTCATTGTTAGCCTTGCCTTCAAAGAGAGATTTTCTAAGGTGGTACCGATACTGTCGCAGAGCAGACTGAAAAACATGAGTGCATGCTTGTCTAGTTGCATCATCTTTCGGATCCAACTTGAACCTCATCTGTTGAAAAAAGAATGTGAGTCTTATTAGGAGGAAGCTAGAAAGTATGGGATAGAGCAAGACAATATTACTAATTGCGATGAATAACATTACTTACAGATAAATGGTCAAGGAAGGTGTTAAACTTGGTATTGTCTTTCTCATTCCTGTACTGGATCCACGTTGGGAGGATACGTGCATGACACCTAACGGCAACGGCTGCCTCTGATACTAACTTGGCTGACTCTGTAGCATTACGTGGCCTTTTTAAACCTGCCTCAAAATGGATCTCCATTCTTCCTCCTTTAGATTTTGTTAATCTGTCAAGCATTATCCCTGATGTCTATTTCCGCTTGCGCCATGGTGCTAGTTCAACAACGAATATGGAAAGTGTTAGTGTACATCAAACTGTGACAGTACATATAAAGGAACATGCAACTACAACTTGACTCGGTCAGGTACCGTCTTGGTGTTGATGCTCATGAGGTTCATATGATCTTGCCAAGTCATGTTGTGTCAGCAGTGCTTCAGAAGTAGTGTTAGGTGTGAAGGCAGCTTGGGAACTGGCCAGTTCCGGAGCAAACGAACGAGTAACTGGTTGAGATGCTGGTACAGTTGAAGCGGATGCTGCAGCTGGTGGAGCAGGTGATACTGTGTTTGTAGATTTATCCCGTGGACTTGGACCTTCTACTGCACTATAAGTACCAGGAGAATCTCGACGGCAGAACCTTTTCCATTTCACCCGACGAGTAACAACACTCCCTACTATATTATTTTCCTTGCTCTTTTTTGACTTTGCCAAGTCAAGCTGTACCCACGACACAAAAGAATAAAATCACTCTTCAGAACTCATTGATGCATGATACAGACAAGCAATACTTTGATGTAAGACAACCATATGAGGATGGAATATGTAAGAAAAATAGGACGGCATGGCATATTCACAGCTACGATGTGCAAACTAAGCAGAAGGATTTTCATGAAAATCGAAGTAATGCAAGCTCGACACCATATGGAAGATGCAACGAATATTACTCTGCCAAGTTAAAAGTGTCTTGTCATAAGTGGCAATTCGAAAAATTAGAATTAGTACAACATAGAAATCAATGCAAGATGCAACCACTATCAAACTGCCATGTTAAAAGCGTCCAATCATGAGGGACTGATGCGGGATACACAACAACAGTACTTTGATGTAAGAACATGGTATGATAGATAGATGCAGTGTATTCTAGACACAGAAAGCTATGCCATATGCACATGTATAACGTAAAAACTCAGCAGGTGCAATTTAATCAAAATAGAAGAAATACAGGCTAGACAACATATGCAACATGAAACCAATTATCACACTGTCAACTTAGAGCAAGCACCTGCGATGGTGGAGTACGGGAGATGAACTCATCATGTAGACTTGGGACTTCAACTTCATTAGCAGTAGCAGTGGCAAATCTAGAGAGTCTCTTTTCCTTCCTATTTTCTGATATTGCCTTATGAAGTCAAAACCACAAGAAGATGAATAAAATTAGCTCTGCATAACTGGTTGATGCATGATACAGACGAACACTACTTTGATGTAAGGCAAGCGCAGGATAGGAGGATGGAATATATACAAAAAAAGACAGCGTTTCATATTGACACGTATGATAGGAGGATGGAATATGTATGAAAAAGTAGTAAGCGGAAGGCATTTCAACAAAATTAGAAGAAATGAAAGCTAGGCACCATATGAACATGCAACCAATATCACTCTATCAGGTAAAAAGTGTCTCGTTGTAAGTGCCATTTCAAGAAATTAGAAGCAGTACAAGCTAGAAGACAATGCAAGATGCAACCTACATCACAGTCCCAAGTTAAATGTGTCTTATGAGTAAGTGATCGTTGCAGGTATAAGTTGTAAGCTACACAGATGCAATTCAACATAATCAGAAGCAATACAAACTAGACATCATACGGAAAACGCAACCACGTATAACAGCTCCAAGTAAGAGCAAGCACCTGTGATGGTGGAGTAGGGGAGATGTGCTCATCATGTACACGTATGTTCTAGAAACAGGAACACGTGTCAAATTCACAGGCATTATGTGTAAAGTAAGCAGATGCAATTCAAGTTAGAAGCAATACAAGCTAAGTGGCGCGCTAGTCCGTGCCTGCCAAGTGGCGCGCCACCACTCCCTCCGCCGCCGCCCCGGGAAGCCCACTACGGGCCCCCGAGGCCCATCCGCAGCCGCGTCGCGCCAGGGCGCCTCCACGCCGCCCAATCGCCCACGCCGCCTTGCGCCGGCGATGCTCCGCCACGCTGCTGCCTTGATTCCTCCCCGCCGGCCGTCGCGCTGCCCCATGGCTGCTGCAGCTCCGGCCGCTGTACCGGCCTCGGCCGCGCAGCCCGAGGCCTCCACCGGCCACCGCCGTCAGCAGCGCTGTCGCCGCACTCCAGCAAGACTCCGGCGACCGGCCTCCTCCTCTCCGGCAAGCCGTCGGCCTCCTTCCCCGACGAACTCCGGTGTTCCTCGGTCGGCATGCGCCCAGATCCAGATCCGAGCTACAGTAACCCTAGGGTTGACCTCGATTTTTCCCTAAGTCTGCATATTATTTTTCCATCTTCATCATGTCGTAACTCCGCATCCGTAGTTCCGTTTTGTGCATGTAGGATATCGAAATGTTCGCCTCAGAGAGCACATCATTTCATCTCATTGCATCATTTTCATTTGAGCTAATCTTAATGCCCGAAATGCTGTCTGAAGAGAGCTATTTGAGTTAATTGTCAGATCTGCTGCACCAAATAGCTATTTGTCATTTTTGCCATGATTAAAGTGTGCATGATATGCTCCTGAGTTCTACATGAGTTTTGTTACATGCCGTGCCATCTTACAGAGGTGCGTACCATGTATTTTTGTGACATATGTGGTGACTAGCACAAGCTTGCAAAGTAGTGCTTCGTTATAGCTGATTTCAGGGACTTATAATTTCACTAAGTCCTTGATCTGTTTTTATCAATATGCCATATGTTCATGTTGTTTCCTAGAGATCCGTGCCTCTTTTAAGGATGATCAGTAAGGATGATTTGTTAATATTGTGGTGCTCTATCCGTCCATGTCTTTTTTTGCAATTATGGAGCAACGTAGCTTGAGTCAATCGAGCTCTACTTTTGCTATTTCGTAATTCCTGGCAGATTATCTACTTGTTAGCAATTTTACCGAGGATGTTGTTGTTGATCCGTGCATGATATGTTGTTGTTCTTGCCATGTCTAGCTTATATAACATGTATTATTGATGGGTGTATGCTTAGTTTGTCATGTCATGCTCTGTAGTCAGTGCATCGAGCTCGTAAACATGCCTACTCGTTAACAGATTTGCATGTTCCTGTTTTTCTCTAAGTCTGACCTGATCATGTTTTTGCCATGTTCACATGCTTGCAATTGTATTTTCTGATCCCTTTTGGCTCAAGGTCACTAAGGGACTGTTGTTAAGCTCTTTGAGTAGCTCCATGTCGTGCCTTGATTTGCCAAGTTAAGTTCCTGTAGAATATAGTTTTCATGCTCCAAAGTGTGCTACCTGACCTGAAATTCTAGGCTTGTGTTAATTTCACTAAGTCTGAAACCTGTTATCGTTTGCATTTTTGCCATGCTTGTTTGAACCTGTTAATGGATGAATTGGCCGTAGATCAGTGTTCATCTTTTGTCAAGCATCATGAATGGATCCCTGCCATGTATTTTGTTATCATGTTTGAGTGCTGTAGCATATTTATCTTGATACATCTAGATGGCTACTTGCTGTTTATCATAGACCGTTGCCATATTTGTTTTGCCTGCCATTTCCAAACCGTGCATCCGATTCCGGCGATCTTTATATCGATTTCAACCGAAATCACCTCACCTTTCCAGTGGCACTCTTGGATTTCCATGTTGAGTCCAGGTTCAATCATTCCTTGTCAGATCTTGCATATGCATCACATATCGCATCCCGCATAGCATACCATGTTTGCATCATATTTGTTTGAGCTTTGGACGTGGTTGATTGTGTTCCTTTTGCTTGTTTGTCTTGTTTGGGTAGAGCTGGGAGACGAGTTCGCTAATGAGGAGCCCATTGAGTTTGCATACGAGGATCAAGTCAACTCTGACTACTTTGCAGGCAAGATGATCATACCCTCGAAATCACTTCTATCTTCGCTTGCTAGATGCTCGCTCTTTTGCTATGCCTATGCAATGATGCCTACCACTTTCTTATCATGCCTCCCAAATTGCCATGTCAAACCTCTAACCCACCATGTCCTAGCAAACCGTTGATTGGCTATGTTACCGCTTTGCTCCGCCCCTCTTATAGCGTTGCTAGTTGCAGGTGAAGATTGGAGACCGTTCCTTGTTGGAACATTGTTTATTGTTGGGATATCATTATATTATCTTATTATTTTAATGCATCTATATACTTAGTAAAGGGTGGAAGGCTCGGCCTCTTGCCTAGTGTTTTGTTCCACCCTTGCCGCCCTAGTTTCCGTCATATCGGCGTTATGTTCCCGGATTTTTGCGTTCCTTGCGCAGTTGGGTGATAATGGGAACCCCTTGACAGTTCGCCTTGAATAAAAATCTTCCAGCAATGCCCAACATTGGTTATACCATTTTCCACCTAGCCTTTTTCCCTTGGGTTTCGCAGACTCAAGGGTCATCTTTATTTTAACCACCCTCTCGGGCTAGTGCTTCTCTAAGTGTTGGTCCAACCGAGCGATGTCCGGGGATACCAGGGGAAACTCTGCGCTGGCCTACCCGACGTCTTGCTCATCCGGTGTGCCCTGAGAACGAGATATGTGCAACTCCTATCAAGATTTGTCGGCACATCTGGGTGGTGTTGCTGGTTAAGTTTTACCATTGTCGAAGTTGTCTTGTAGAACCGGGATACCGAGTCTGATCGGAATGTCTTGGGAGAAGGTTTATCCTTCGTTGATCGTGAGAGCTTGTGATGGGCTAAGTTGGGACTCCCTTGCAGGGATTTGAACTTTCGAAAGCCGTGCCCGCGGTTATGGGCAGATGGGAATTTGTTAATGTCCGGTTGTAGATAACATGAAACTTAACTTAATTAAAATGAATCAAGTGCGTGTGTTACCGTGATGGTCTCGTCTCGGCGGAGTCCGGGAAGTGAACACGGTGTTGGAGTAATGTTTGTCGTAGGTTGTTCTATAGTTATTTGTTCATGCTTTGCCTTCTCTTCTCGCTCTCATTTGCGAACAGGTTAGCCACCATATATGCTAGTCGCTTGCTGCAGTTCCACATATTACCTTGCCTTACCTATAAGCTTAAATAGTCTTGATCGCGAGGGTGCGAGATTGTTGAGTCCCTGTGGCTCACAGATTACTTCCAAACCAGATGCAGGGCCCGATGACTCTGTTCCAGATGACGCGCTTGAGCTCAAGTGGGAGTTCGGTGAAGCCTCCCGTCATTACTATGTGTCTTTCCCTGATGATCAGTAGTGGTGCCCAGTTGGGGCGATCGGGACCGTGTCGCTTGTAGGGGTTGATCTTTTATTTTTGTACCGTAGTCGGACCATGAGTGTATTGGATGATTGTAATGTTATTATGTACTTTGTGTGATGTGGCGAGTGTAAGCCAACTATGTACCTTTCCCCTTATTATCTATTTACATGGGTTATTGTGAAGATTAACTTACTAGCAACATTGCTTTCAATGCGGTTATGCCTCTAAGTTGTGCTTCGACACGTAGGAGATATAGCCGCATTGAGGGCGTTACAAGTTGGTAATCAGAGCCTTCCCCGACTTTAGGAGCCCCCACTGCTTGATCGAATTAGCAGCCGTTGTTGAGTCTAGAAAAATGTTTTGAGTCATTTAGGAATTATATATCAGAGAGTTTAGGAATTCTTTTTACTCCCCAGTCCCTTCATCGCTCTGGTAAGGCATCCTGACGTAGAGTTTTAACTCTTCTCTTCTCAAATTTCACAAAAAAAATTTAGGATCACGTAGGTATCTTGGAATCGTTCCGATCGATTTTTGACGAGAACATTGTTCTTGGTGCCAACTGTCATTTAGGGGTTGTGGCAGTGTCCCGGGGAGTTGAGCTCCGAGGTGTTGTCATCAAAATTTTATCGTTACAGTTCTGGAATACGTAAGTTTAGTTCGCCGATATTGAAAATCTCTTTTATGCAGTTGTTGGTGAGATAACCTCGATGCCACCCAATACTGGGGCGGGAGTTCGGGAGTATCACCATAACTTGTATAAGGTATGCTTTTTGAAGGTTGAGGTAGATGATTTCCGAAGTTTTTCTCGGTTATGTGTTGAAGGATGGATACAGCTGGATGTAGGATTTGCTAGTTTGGGTAAGATATTATGCTTCCCCTGTATCCCCAACACCTGATTGCATAACAGGAAAGGTTCGGGAGTTTCATAGGTGGGAATTCTTGTAGCTCTATTTCTTCTTCCACGGATATTTGGTTTGAGATTGGGTGATCCTTACTGAGTATTCGTTCTTGCTCCATACCTTGTTGATTTTATTCCTCTACCAAAATTCTAAGTGGCTTCTCAATTTATGGATATGTGACCATAAATTGGAATGCATTCGTTCATTTTGTTCGGATGTGAAGACTATATGTTGCAATTTCTACCCGTTTGGTTCAGCTTCAATAATTGTCTATCAATGTGCTAATGGATGTCAACCTGTTCAGGATGGCTCCTCCAACGCGCACGACTCCAAATCCTGATCCGCCACCACCACCTCCACTTCCGGAGGCATGGCAAGCTGTGATGGCCGCTACCAATGCAAACACGCAGTTGATCATGCAAATTCTTCAAGAGCGCAACCAAGCGAACCAAGGCAACCAAGGCAATAATCAGAATCACTTTGCTACACTCGACCAGTTCCTTGCTAACCAGCCAAAGACCTTCAGCAATTGCGTTGAGGCAACTGATGCTGACGATTGGCTCGTGGACTTGTGCAAGCATTTCGAGTGCAGTAACGTTAGGCCTGAGGACTTTGTCAAGTTCACTTCCTTCCAACTCAAAGACCAAGCTGAAGAATGGTTTCAGCAGTACAAAGATTCCAGAGGAGGCCGTGAGATTACCTGGGATGAATTCCGTAAAGACTTCAAAGCTCATCATATTCCTCAGAGCGTGGTTGAAAGCAAGCGTGAGGAATTCCGCAACCTGAAGCAAGGCTCTATGTCTGTCTATGATTACAACAAGATGTCTCAGAAGCTCGCCCGCTTTGCTAAGCAGGACATCCCTGACGAGAAGAGCATGATATACCAGTTCAGGGGTGGTCTCAGAGAAGAAATCCAGCTAGCTCTCGTTCTCTTTGAGCCCAGGAGGTACGATGAGTTTTACAACATGGCATTGAAGCAAGAGGCTTCTCAACTGAAGTGTGATGCTTCCAAGAAGTGAGTCAGAGATGCTACTCGTTCTTCCTCAACTCAAGTGGCTAAGCAGCAAAAGTATTGGCTTCCTCCTCCTCCGTTCCGTTAGCCTTATCAGCAGAATAGTAAAGGTGGCAGTGGATCTTCCCACCCACCCAACCCTGGCTTTCAGAACAAGACTTCGTCTCAAGCTTCAAGATCGAGTGCTCCGTATCACCGTCCACTTTCAGAGGTCACGTGCAACAAGTGCCAACAGAAGGGTCACTATGCCAACAAATGCTTCAATCAGAGGTGTCTCCCTCCTCCTCCTGTGATCGGCAAGTACAGCTATGGTCAAGCATAACCCCAAGTCTGGTAAGGTCAACTTGTTGAACGCAGCTCAGGTAGAGGACTCGCCAGATGTGATTATGGGTAACCTTCCTGTTAATGACATTCCCGCAAGAGTTCTTTTTGATACTGGTGCATCTTTGACATTTTTATCGAAGCCTTTTGCATCCATGCATGATGTGCATACTGTTGATTTGCCTAAGCCGATAGCGGTTTCTTCTCCGGGTTTGTTCATGAACACTAAAATGTTGGCTCCGGATGTTACTATCATGTTGGGCGACTACAAGTTTCTTTATTCTCCAATGGTCCTTGGTAACTCGGATATTGATCTTATTCTTGGAATGGACTGGCTTTCTAAGAATAAGGCGCATCTTGATTGTGCTGCCAGGCAGATTCAATTGACTCATTCGTCTGAGGATGTAATTGTCTTTGCCGCTCGTGATGACACAATCCGTCTGTTTTCTCTCAATGAGAAGGGTGAACAGGATGCCATCTCTCAAATTCCAGTCATTTGCGAATATTAAGACGTCTTTCCAGAAGAGCTTCCAGGAATGCCTCCGCACCGGCCAGTTGAATTCGTCATCGATCTTGAGCCTGGCACGGAACCGGTTTGAAAATGTCCTTACAAGCTCGGACCTGAAGAGTTGAAGGAGCTGAAGAAGCAACTCGATATTCAAGAGTGAATGGGTCTCATCCAACCTAGTTCTTCTCCGTGGGGTTGTGGAGTTCTTTTTGTGAAGAAGAAGGATGGAATGGACTGACTTTGTGTTGACTACCGTCCATTGAACAAGAAGACTATCAAGAACAAGTACCCACTTCCCAACATCAATGAGTTGTTCGAACAACTCAAATGTGCCCAAGTATTCTCCAAGGTTGATCTCCGTATGGGTTATCACTAGATTCGAATCCGTGAGCAAGATATTCCCAAGACGGCTTTCAGAACAAGCTATGGTTCATATGAATACACTGTCATGTCTTTTGGCCTCGTTAATGCTCCTCCGACTTTCTCTCGCATGATGAACTTCATCTTCAATGCCTACACAAATGACTTCGTTTTGGTCTATCTCGATGACATTCTGGTCTTTTCGAAGAACAAGGAAGATCATGCCAAGCACTTGCATTTGGTGCTCGATAAGCTCAGGGAACATCAGTTCTATGCCAAGTTCTCAAAGTGCAAGTTTTGGCTCGATGAGGTTCTTTATCTTGGGCATATCATCTCTGCCAAGGGCATTGCAGTGAATCCTGAGAAGGTGTCTGCAATTGTGAATTGGGAACCACCTCAGAACGTGAAGCAACTCCATAGCTTCCTTGGTCTCGCAAGCTACTATCGAAGGTGCGTTGAGAACTTTTCAAAGATCGTGAAGCCTCTTTCAAACCTTCTCCAGAAGCACGTCAAGTACGTTTGGTCTCCGGAATGTGACATCGCTTTCAACACTTTGAAAGAGAAATTGGTCACTGCTCCAGTTTTGACTCCTCCTGATGAATCCAAACCGTTCGAGGTCTTCTGCGGTGCCTCTCTTCAAGGTCTTGGTGCAGTGCTGATGCAAGAGAAGAAAGTTGTGGCTTATACCTCTCGCCAGTTGAAGCCCAACGAGAAGAACTACCCCACTCATGACCTCGAGTTGGCGGCAGTTGTGCATGCTCTTTTGACTTGGAGACATCTCTTATTGGGAAGAAAAGTGGACATCTTCACTGACCATAAGAGTCTCAAGTACATCTTCACTCAGCCTAATCTCAACCTCAGGCAGACTCGTTGGGTCGAAATGATTCAAGAGTATAATCTGAGTATCGAGTATACTCCAGGCAAGGCCAATGTGATCGCTGACGCTTTGAGCAGGAAGGCTTATTGCAACAGTCTGATAATCAAGCCTTACCAACCCGAGCTTTGTGAAGCTTTCCGCAAACTCAATCTGCAAGTTGTTCCTCAAGGTTTCCTCGCCAACCTTCAAGTCTCTCCTACTTTGGAAGATCAGATTCGCGAGGCTCAACTTCTTGATGCTATGGTGAAGAAGGTGAAGATTGGGATTGCCAAGAGTCAACCCAAGTACAAGTGCTACCGCCTTGATGACAAGGATACTCTCTTCTTCGAGGATCGTATTGTTGTGCCCAAAGGTGACCTTCGTAAAGTTACCATGAATGAGGCTCACAATTCACTCCTCTGCATCCACCCTGGGAGTACAAAGATGTATCAGGACCTCAAGCAGGCTTATTGGTGGACTCGAATGAAGCGTGAGATTGCTCAGTTCGTGAATGAGTGTGATGTCTGCAGAAGAGTGAAGGCAGAACACCAAAGGCCAGCTGGTCTCCTCCAACCTCTTGCCATTCCAGAATGAAAGTTTGACCACATTGAGATGGACTTCGTGACTGGGTTTCCAAAGTCCAAGCGTGGCAATGATGCTATATTTGTTGTCATCGACAAACTCACTAAACTGGCTCACTTTCTGCCTATCAAAGAGTCTATCACTGTAGCTCAATTGGCGGAGCTTTATACCTCTCGGATTGTCTCTCTGCATGGTATTCCATAGGTGATCTCTTCAGACCGTGGCAGCATGTTTACCTTGAAGTTTTGGGATTCTTTTCAGAAGGCCATGGGCACCAACATCCGCTTCAGCGCAGCTTTCCATCCTCAAACTAGCGGTCAAGTCGAGCGTGTCAATCAGATTCTTGAACATATGCTCAGGGCTTGCGTTATCTCATTCAGTATGAAGTGGGAGGATTGCCTTCCATACGCCGAATTCTCCTACAACAACAGTTTTCAAGCCAGTTCGGGCAATGCCCCATTCGAAATTCTGTATGGCAGGAAGTGCCGTACTCCTCTCAACTGGTCTGAAACCGGTGAACATCAACTTCTGGGAAATGACTTAATCACAGAGGCAGAAGAGATGTGCAAAGTCATTCATGATAACCTCAAAACAGCGCAATCGCGCCAGAAGAGCTACTATGATAGTAAGCACCGCGATTTGGCTTTCGAGATCGGAGATCATGTTTACCTCCGCGTCTCTCCAATGAAAGGTACTCATCGCTTCGGTATCAAAGGGAAGCTTGCCCCTAGATACGTGGGTCGCTTCAAGATCGTCAGCAAGAGAGGCGATCTCGCCTATCAACTCGAGCTTCCTTCAAACTTTGCAAATGTGCACGACGTGTTCCATGTCTCTCAGCTCCGCAAGTGCTTCAAGACTCCTCACCGCACCGTCAACTTCGAAGACATTGATTTCCAAGAAGATCTCTCTTATCGTGAGCACCCCGTTGCTATTCTTGAAGAGACTGAACGCAAGACTCGCAATAAGTCAATCAAATTCCTCAAAGTCAAGTGGTCACACCATTCCGACCGTGAAGCCACCTGGGAACGCGAGGATCACCTCCGTTCTGAGTACCCGGCGTTTTTCCAGTCCTAGATCTCGGGACGAGATCCTTTCATAGTGGTGGAGTTTTGTAACACCACGGATATAATTTACCTTATATGTACTCCAACTCTTGCTGTTTCTGGCGCTAAGTTATTTTATTTCCTCGGGTTCGGGTTTTTGTCTCCGTGTGTTGTTGTCTTTGTCATGCATCTCATATCATGTCATCAGGTGCATTGCATTTGCATACGTGTTCATCTCATGCATCCGAGCAATTTCCCCGTTGTCCGTTTTGCATTCCGGCGCTCCTATTTCCTCCGGTGGTCCTGTCTACCTTGTTTTCGTGTGTGGGGCTTAAACATTTCCGGATTGGACCGAGACTTACCAAGCGGCCTTGGTTTACTACCGGTAGACAGCCTGTCAAGTTTCGTATTGTTTGGAGTTCGTTTGATACTCCAATGGTTAATCGAGGGACCGAGAAGGCCTCGTGTGTGTTGCAGACCAACACCCTTCCATTTTGGCCCAAAACCCACCAAAACACTCTCCATCATCTAGAGCGTTCGATCATGATCGCGTGGCCGAAAACCACACCTCATTTGGACTCTCCTAGCTTCCCCTATGCCTATAAATAGACCTCTCCCTGAAAATCCCAGGTCTCTTCTTCCCCAAACCCTAATTTTCCGCTCCCCACGCCGCCGGACATGTCCGGGGCGGACCGGACGCGTCCGCCGCCGCCTCCGCGCCAATCCGCGCCTGCCAAGTGGCGCGCCGCCACTACCTCCACCGCCGGCCTGGGAAGCCCACTCCGGGCCCCCGAGGCCCATCCGTCGCCGCGCCGCACCAGGGCGCCTCCCTGCCGCCCAATCGCGCGCGCCGCCTTGCGCCGGCGACGCTCCGCCGCGCCGCTGCCTTGCTTCCTCCCCGCCGGCCGTCGCGCTGCCCCGCGGCCGCCGCAGCTCCGGCCGCCGTACCGGCCTCGCCCGCGCCGCTCAAGGCCTCCGCCGGCCACCGCCGTCAGCAGCGCTGTCGCCGCACTCCGGCAAGACTCCAGCGACCGGCCTCCTCCACTCCGGCAAGCCGCCGGCCTCCTTCCCCGACGAACTCCGGCGTTCCTCGATCGGCGTGCGCCCAGATCCAGATCCGAGCTACAGTAACCCTAGGGTTGACCTCGATTTTTCCCTATGTCTGCATATTATTTTGCCATCTTCATCATGCCGTAACTCCGCATCCGTATCTCCGTTTTGCACGTGTATCATATCGAAATGTTCGTCTCAGAGAGCACATCATTTCATCTCATTGCATCATTTTCATTTGAGCTCATCTTGATGCCCGAAATGCTGTTGGAAGAGAGCTATTTGAGTTAATTGTCAGATCTGCTGCACCAAATAGCTATTTGTCATTTTTGCCATGATTAATGTGTGCATGATATGCTCCTGAGTTCTACACGAGTTTTGTTACATGCCATGCCATCTTTACAGAGGTGGTTACCATGTATTTCTGTGATATGTGTGGTGACTTGCACAAGCTTGCAAAGTAGTGCATTCGTTATAGCTGATTTCAGGGACTTAGAATTTCACTAAGTCCTTGATCTGTTTTTATCAATATGCCATATGTTCATGTTGTTTCCTAGAGATCCGTGCCTCTTTTAAGGATGATCAGTAAGGATGATTTGTTAATATTGTGGTGCTATATCCATCCAATTCTTTGTTTGCAATTATGGAGCACCGTAGCTTGAGCCAATCGAGCTCTACTTTTGCTATTTCGTAATTCCTGGCAGATTGTCTACTTGTTAGCGATTTTGCCGAGGATGTTTCTGTTGATCCGTGCATTCTATGTTGTTGTTCTTGCCATGTCTAACTTATATAACATGTATTCTTGATGGGTGTATGCTTATTTTGTCATGCCATGCTCTGTAGTGAGTGCATCGAGCTCGTAAACATGCCTACTCGTTAACAGATTTGCATGTTCCTATTTTTCTCTAAGTCTGTGACCTGATCATGTTTTTGCCATGTTCACATGGTCGCAATTGTATTTTCTGCTCCGTTTTGGCTCAAGGTCACTAAGAGACTTTTGTTAAGCTCTTTGAGTAGCTCCATGCCATGCCTTTCTTTGCCATGTTAAGTTCCTATAGCATATAGTTTTGATGCTCCAAATGTTGGGGAACGTAGTAATTTCGAAAAATTTCCTACGCACACGCAAGATCATGGTGATGCATAGCAACGAGGGGGAGAGTGTTGTCTACGTACCAACGCAGACCGACTGCGGAAGCGATCACACAACGTAGAGGAAGTAGTCGTACGTCTTCTTCCCGATCCGACCGATCCAAGCACCGTTACTCCGGCACCTCCGAGTTCTTAGCACACGTTCAGCTCGATGACGTTCCTCGGGCTCCGATCCAGCAAAGCGTCGAGGAAGAGTTCCGTTAGCACGACGGCGTGGTGACGATCTTGATGTACTACCGACGCAGGGCTTCGCCTAAGCACTGTAACGGTATGATCGAGGTGGAATTTGGTGGCAGGGGGCACCGCACACGGCTAAGGAACGATCTCAAGGATCAACTTGTGTGTCTTGGGGTGTCCCCTGCCCCCGTATATAAAGGTTGGAGGGAGGGGGGCTGGCCGGCCAAAGAGAGGGAGGCGCAGGAGGAGTCCTACTCCTACCGGGAGTAGGACTCCCCCCTCCAATCCTAGTCCAACTAGGAATCCTTTAAAGGGGAGAGAGAGAGAGGTGGCCGGCCCCTCTCCTAGTCCTAATAGGACTAGGGAGAGGGGGGAGGCGCAGCCCTATGTGGGCTGCCCTCTCACCTTTCCACTAAGGCCAATGTTGGCCCATTTGGCTCCCGGGGGGTTCCGGTAACCCTCCCGGTAATCCGGTAAAATCCCGATTTCACCCGGAACACTTCCGATGTCCAAACATAGGCTTCCAATATATCAATCTTTACGTCTCGGCCATTTAGAGACTCCTCGTCATGTCCGTGATCTCATCCGGGACTCCGAACAACCTTCGGTACATCAAAATGCATAAACTCATAATAACTGTCATCGTAACGTTAAGCGTGCGGACCCTACGGTTCGAGAACAATATAGACATGACCGAGACACGTCTCCGGTCAATAACCAATAGCGGGACCTGGATGCCCATATTGGCTCCTACATATTCTACGAAGATCTTTATCGGTCAAACCGCATAACAACATACGTTGTTCCCTTTGTCATCGGTATGTTACTTGCCCGAGATTCGATCATCGGTATCCAATACCTAGTTCAATCTCGTTACTGGCAAGTCTCTTTACTCGTTCCGTAATACATCATCTCACAACTAACATCTTAGTTATAATGCTTGCAAGGCTTATGTGATGTGTATTACCGAGAGGGCCCAGAGATACCTCTCCGACAATCGGAGTGACAAACCCTAATCTCGAAATACGCCAACCCAACATCTACCATTGGAGACACCTGTAGTACTCCTTTATAATCACCCAGTTACGTTGTGACGTTTGGTAGTACCCAAAGTGTTCCTCCGGTAAACGGGAGTTGCATAATCTCATAGTTATAGGAACATGTATAAGTCATGAAGAAAGCAATAGCAACATACTAAAAGATCGGGTGCTAAGCTAATGGAATGGGTCATGTCAATCAGATCATTCAACTAATGATGTGACCTCGTTAATCAAATAACAACTCTTTGTTCATGGTTAGGAAACATAACCATCTTTGATTAACGAGCTAGTCAAGTAGAGGCATACTAGTGACACTCTGTTTGTCTATGTATTCACACATGTATTATGTTTCCGGTTAATACAATTCTAGCATGAATAATAAACATTTATCATGATATAAGGAAATAAATAATAACTTTATTATTGCCTCTAGGGCATATTTCCTTCAGTCTCCCACTTGCACTAGAGTCAATAATCTAGTTCACATCGCCGTGTGATTTAGCAGCAATGGTTCACATCACCATGTGATTAACACCCATAGTTCACATCCTCATGTGACCAACACTCAAAGGGATTACTAGAGTCAGTAATCTAGTTCACATATCTATGTGATTAACACCCAAAGAGTACTAAGGTGTGATCATGTTTTGCTTGTGAGATAATTTTAGTCAACGGGTCTGTCACATTCAGATCCGTAAGTATTTTGCAAGTTCTATGTCTACAATGCTCTACACGGAGCTACTCTAGCTAATTGCTCCCACTTTCAATATGTATCCAGATTTAGAATCATCTGGATCAGTGTCAAAAACTTGCATCGACGTAACCCTTTACGACGAACCTTTTTGTCACGTCCATAATCGAGAAACATTTCCTTATTTCACTAAGGATAATTCTGACCGCTGTCCAGTGATCTACTCTTAGATCACTATTGTACTCCCTTGCCAAATCAGTGCAGGGTATACAATAGATCCGGTACACAGCATGGCATACTTTATAGAACCTATGAATGAGGCATAGGGAATGACTTCCATTCTCTTTCTATCTTCTGTCGTGGTCGGGCTTTGAGTCTTTACTCAACTTCACACCTTGTAACACAGGCAAGAAACTTTTTCTTTGACTGTTCCATTTTGAACTACTTCAAAATCTTGTCAAGGTATGTACTTATTGAAAAACTTATCAAGCGTCTTGATCTATCTCTATAGATCTTGAAGCTTAATATGTAAGCAGCTTTACCGAAGTCTTTCTTTGAAAAACTCCTTTCAAACACTCCTTTTATGCTTTACAGAATAATTCTACATTATTTCCGATCAACAATATGTCATTCACATATACTTATCAGAAATGCTGTAGTGCTCCCACTCACTTTCTCGTAAATACAGGCTTCACCGCAAGTCTGTATAAAACTATATACTTTGATCAACTCATCAAAGCGTATATTCCAACTCCGAGATGCTTGCACCAGTCCACAGATGGATCGCTGGTGCACATTTTGTTAGCACCTTTTGGATTGACAAAACCTTCTGGTTGCATCATATACAACTCTTTTTTAATAAATCCATTAAGGAATGCAGTTTTGTTTATCCGTTTGCCAGATTTCATAAAATGCGGCAATTACTAACATGATTCGGACAGACTTAAGCATAGATACGAGTGAGAAAATCTCATCATAGTCAACACCTTGAACTTGTCGAAAAACCTTTTGCGACAATTCTAGCTTTGTAGATAGTAACACTACTATGGCTTGCCGATCATCGGGCAAGTCAACTAAAGTCCATACTTTGTTCTTATACATGGATCATATCTCAGATTTCATGGCTTCAAGCCATTTTGCGGAATCTGGGCTCACCATTGCTTCTTCATAGTTCGTAGGATCATCATGATCTAGTAGCATGACTTCCAGAACAGGATTACCGTACCACTCTGGCGCGGATCTTACTCTGGTTGATCTACGAGGTTCAGTAGTGTCTTGTTCTGAAGTTTCATGATCATCATCATTAGCTTCCTCACTAACTGGTGTAGGTGTCACAGAAACATTTTTCTGTGATGTACTACTTTCCAATAAGGGAGCAGGTACAGTTACCTCGTCAAGTTCTACTTTCCTCCCACTCACTTCTTTCGAGAGAAACTCCTTCTCCAGAAAGTTTCTGAATTTTAGCAACAAAAAGTCTTGCCTTCGGATCCGTGATAGAAGGTGTATCCAATAGTTTCCTTTGGATATCCTATGAAGACGCACTTCTCCGATTTGAGTTTGAGCTTATCAGGATGAAACTTTTTCATATAAGCATCGCAACCCCAAATTGTTTAAGAAACGACAGCTTAGGTTTCTTGCCAAACCATAGTTCACACGGTGTCGTCTCAACGGATTTAGGTGGTGCCCTATTTAACGTGAATGCAGCTGTCTCTAATGCATAACCCCAAAACGATAGTGGTAGATCGGTAAGATACATCATAGATTGCACTATATCCAATAAAGTACGGTTATGACGTTCGGACACACCATTATGCTGTGGTGTTCCATGTGGCATGATTTTGTGAAACTATTCCACATTGTTTTAATTGAAGACCAAACTCGTAACTCAAATATTTTACCTCTGCGATCATATTGTAGAAACTTTTATTTTCTTGTCACGATGATTTTCCACTTCACTCTGAAATTCTTTGAACTTTTCAAATGTTTCAGACTTATGTTTCATCAAGTAGATATACTCATATCTGCTCAAATCATCTATGAAGATCAGAAAATAATGATACCTGTCGCGAGCCTCAATATTCATCGGACCACATACATCAGTATGTATGATTTCCAATAAATCTTTTCTCGCTCCATTGTTCCGGAGAACGGTGTTTTAGTCATCTTGCCCAAAAGGCATGGTTCGCAAGCATCAAGTGATTCATAATCAAGTGATTCCGAAAGCCCATCAGCATGGAGTTTCTTCATGCGCTTTATACCAATATGACCTAAACAGCAGTGCCACAAATAAGTTGCACTATCATTATTAACTTTGCATCTTTTGGTTTCAATATTATGAATATGTGTATTATTAAGATCGAGATCCAATGAACTATTTTCATTGGGTGTGTAACCATATAAGGTTTTATTCATGTAAACAGAACAACAATTTATTCTTTTACTTAAATGAATAACCGTATTACAATAAACATGATCAAATCATATTCATGCTCAACGCAAAAACCAAATAACACTTATTTACTAATCCCGAAAGTATAGGGGAGTGTGCGATGATGATCATATCAATCTTGGAACTACTTCCAACACACATCGTCACTTCACCCTTAACTAGTCTCTGTTTATTCTGCAACTCCCGTTTCGAGTTACTAATCTTAGCAACTGAACTAGCATCAAATACTGAGGGTTTGCTATAAACACTAGTATAGTACACATCAATAACATGTATATCAAATATACGTATGTTCACTTTGCCATCCTACTTATCCGCCAATCACTTGGGGTAGTTCCGCTTCCAGTGACCAGTCCCTTTGCAGTAGAATCACTTAGTCTCAGGCTTAGGATCAGACTTGGGCTTCTTCACTTGAGCAGCAACTTGCTTGCCGTTCTTCTTGAAGTTCCCCTTCTTCCCTTTGCCCTTTTCTTGAAACTAGTGGTCTTGTCAACCATCAACACTTGATGTTTTTCTTGATTTCTACCTTCGTTGATTTCAGCATCACGAAGAGCTTGGGAGTTGTTTCCGTTATCCCTTGCATATTATAGTTCATCACGAAGTTCTACTAACTTAGTGATGATGACTAGAGAATTCTGTCAATCACTATCTTATCTGGAAGATTAACTCCCACTTGATTCAAGCGATTGTAGTACCCAGACAATCTGAGCACATGCTCACTAGTTGAGCGATTCTCCTCCATCTTTTAGCTATAGAACTTGCTGGAGACTTCATGTCTCTCAACTCGGGTATTTGCTTGAAATATTAACTTCAACTCCTGGAACATCTCATATGGTCCATGACGTTCAAAACGTCTTTGAAGTCCCGATTCTAAGCTATTAAGCATGGTGCACTAAACTATCAAGTAGTCATCATATTGAGCTAGCAAAACGTTCATAACGTCTGTATCTGCTCCTGCAATAGGTCTGTCACCTAGCGGTGCATCAAGGACATAATTCTTCTGTGCAGCAATGAGGATAAACCTCAGATCACGGATCCAATCCGCATCATTGCTACTAACATCTTTCAACACAATTTTCTCCAGGAACATATCAAAATAAACATAGGGAAGCAACAACGCGAGCTATTGATCTACAACATGATTTGCAAAATACTACTAGGACTAAGTTCATGACAAATTTAAGTTCAATTTAATCATATTGCTTAAGAACTCCCACTTAGATAGGCATCCCTCTAATCCTCTAAGTGATCACGTGATCCAAATCAACTAAACCATAACCGATCATCACGTGAGATGGAGTAGTTTTCAATGGTGAACATCAATATGTTGATCATATCTACTATATGATTCACGCTCGACCTTTCGGTCTCCGTGTTCCGAGGCCATATCTGTATATGCTTGGCTCGTCAAGTATAACCTGAGTATTCCGCGTGTGCAACTGTTTTGCACCTGTTGTATTTGAACGTAGAGCCTATCACACCCGATCATCACGTGGTGTCTCAGCACGAAGAACTTTTGCAACGGTGCATACTCAGGGAGAACACTTCTTGATAATTTAGTGAGAGATCATCTTATAATGCTACCGTCAATCAAAGCAAGATAAGATGCATAAAAGGATAAACATCACATGCAATCAATATAAGTGATATGATATGGCCATCATCATCTTGTGCTTTGTGATCTCCATCTCCGAAGCACCGTCATGATCACCATCGTCACCGGCGCGACACCTTGATCTCCATCGTAGCATCGTTGTCGTCTCGCCAATCTTATGCTTCCACGACTATCACTACCGCTTAGTAATAAAGTAAAGCATTACATCGCGATTGCATTGCATACAATAAAGCGACAACCATATGGCTCCTGCCAGTTGCCGATAACTCGGTTACAAAACATGATCATCTCATACAATAAAATCAGCATCATGCCTTGACCATATCACATCACAACATGCCCTGCAAAAACAAGTTAGACGTCCTCTACTTTGTTGTTGCAAGTTTTACGTGGCTGCTACGGGCTTAAGTAAGAACTCATCTCACCTACGCATCAAAACCACAACGATAGTTCGTCAAATAGACTCCATTTTAACCTTCTCAAGGACCGGGCGTAGTCACACTTGGTTCAACTAAAGTTGGAGAGACAGTCTTCCGCAAGCCATCTATGTGCAAAGCACGTCGAGGGAACTGGTCTCGCGTAAGAGTACGCGTAAGGTTGGTCCGGATCGTCTCGTCCAACAATACCGCCGAACCAAAGTATGACATGCTGGTAGGCAGTATGACTTGTATCGCCCACAACTCACTTGTGTTCTACTCGTGCATATAACATCAAACCATAAAAACCTAGGCTCGGATGCCACTGTTGGGGAACGTAGTAATTTCGAAAAATTTCCTACGCACACGCAAGATCATGGTGATGCATAGCAACGAGGGGGAGAGTGTTTTCTACGTACCAACGCAGACCAACTGCGGAAGCGATCACACAACGTAGAGGAAGTAGTCGTACGTCTTCTTCCCGATCCGACCGATCCAAGCACCGTTACTCCGGCACCTCCGAGTTCTTAGCACACGTTCAGCTCGATGACGTTCCTCGGGCTCCGATCCAGCAAAGCATCGAGGAAGAGTTCTGTTAGCATGACGGCGTGGTGACGATCTTGATGTACTACCGACGCAGGGCTTCGCCTAAGCACTGTAACGGTATGATCGAGGTGGAATTTGGTGGCAGGGGGCACCGCACACGGCTAAGGAACGATCTCAAGGATCAACTTGTGTGTCTTGGGGTGTCCCCTGCCCCCGTATATAAAGGTTGGAGGGAGGGGGGCTGGCCGGCCAAAGAGAGGGAGGCGCAGGAGGAGTCCTACTCCTACCGGGAGTAGGACTCCCCCCTCCAATCCTAGTCCAACTAGGAATCCTTTAAAGGGGAGAGAGAGAGAGGTGGCCGGCCCCTCTCCTAGTCCTAATAGGACTAGGGAGAGGGGGGAGGCGCAGCCCTATGTGGGCTGCCCTCTCACCTTTCCACTAAGGCCCATGTTGGCCCATTTGGCTCCCGGGGGGTTCCGGTAACCCTCCCGGTAATCCGGTAAAATCCCGATTTCACCCGGAACACTTCCGATGTCCAAACATAGGCTTCCAATATATCAATCTTTACGTCTCGACCATTTCAAGACTCCTCGTCATGTCCGTGATCTCATCCGGGACTCCGAACAACCTTCGGTACATCAAAATGCATAAACTCATAATAACTGTCATCGTAACGTTAAGCGTGCGGACCCTACGGTTCGAGAACAATGTAGACATGACCGAGACACGTCTCCGGTCAATAACCAATAGCGGGACCTGGATGCCCATATTGGCTCCTACATATTCTACGAAGATCTTTATCGGTCAGACCGCATAACAACATACGTTGTTCCCTTTGTCATCGGTATGTTACTTGCCCGAGATTCGATCGTCGGTATCCAATACCTAGTTCAATCTCGTTACTGGCAAGTCTCTTTACTCGTTCCGTAATACATCATCTCACAACTAACATCTTAGTTATAATGCTTGCAAGGCTTATGTGATGTGTATTACCAAGAGGGCCCAGAGATACCTCTCCGACAATCGGAGTGACAAACCCTAATCTCGAAATACGCCAACCCAACATCTACCATTGGAGACACCTGTAGTACTCCTTTATAATCACCCAGTTACGTTGTGATGTTTGGTAGTACCCAAAGTGTTCCTCCGGTAAACGGGAGTTGCATAATCTCATAGTTATAGGAACATGTATAAGTCATGAAGAAAGCAATAGCAACATACTAAACGATCGGGTGCTAAGCTAATGGAATGGGTCATGTCAATCAGATCATTCAACTAATGATGTGACCTCGTTAATCAAATAACAACTCTTTGTTCATGGTTAGGAAACATAACCATCTTTGATTAACGAGCTAGTCAAGTAGAGGCATACTAGTGACACTCCATTTGTCTATGTATTCACACATGTATTATGTTTCCGGTTAATACAATTCTAGCATGAATAATAAACATTTATCATGATATAAGGAAATAAATAATAACTTTATTATTGCCTCTAGGGCATATTTCCTTCACCAAAGTGTGTACCTGACCTAAAATTCCAGGCTTGTGTTAATTTCACTAAGTCTGAAACCTGTTATCGTTTGCATTTTTGCCATGCTTGTTTGAACCTGTTAATGGATGAATTGGCCGTAGCTCATTGTTCATCTTTTGTCAAGCATCATGAATTGGCTGTAGCATATTTATCTTGATGCATCTAGATGGCTACTTGTTGTTTATCGCAGACCGTTGCCATATTTTTTTGCCTGCCATTTCCAAACAGTGCATCCGATTCCGGCGATCTTCATATCGATTTCAACCGAAATCACATCACCTTTCCAGTGGCACTCTTGGATTTCCAAGTTGAGGCCAGGTTCAATCATTCCTTGTCAAATCTTGCATATGCATCATGTATCACATCCCGTATAGCATACCATGTTGGCATCATATTTGTTTGAGCTTTGCACGTGGTTGATTGTGTTCCTTTTGCTTGTTTGTCTTGTTTGGGTAGAGCCGGGAGACGAGTTCGCTAACGAGGAGCCCGTTGAGTTTTCTTACGAGGATCAAGTCAACTCTGACAACTTTGCAGGCAAGATGATCATACCATCGAAATCACTTCTATCTTCGCTTGCTAGATGCTCGCTCTTTTGCTATGCCTATGCTACGATGCCTACCACTTGCTTATAACGCCTCCCAAATTGCCATGTCAAAGCTCTAACCCACCATGTCCTAGCAAACCGTTGATTGGCTATGTTACCGCTTTGCTCAGCCCCTCTTATAGCATTGCTAGTTGCAGGTGAAGATTGGAGACCGTTCCTTGTTGGAACATTGTTTATTGTTGGGATATCATTATATTATCTTATTATCTTAATGCATCTATATACTTGGTAAAGGGTGGAAGGCTCGGCCTCTTGCCTAGTGTTTTGTTCCACTCTTGCCGCCCTAGTTTCCGTCATATCGGTGTTATGTTCCCGGATTTTTGCGTTCCATACGCGGTTGGGTGATAATGGGAACCCCTTGACAGTTCGCCTTGAATAAAACTCTTCCAGCAATGCCCAACATTGGTTTTACCATTTGCCACCTAGCCTTTTTCCCTTGGGTTTCGCGGACTCAAGGGTCATCTTTATTTTAACCCCCCCCCCCCCAGGCCAGTGCTTCTCTAAGTGTTGGTCCAACCGAGCGATGTCCGGGGCTACCAGGGGCAACTCTGGGCTGGCCTACCAGACGTCTTGCTCATCCGGTGTGCCCTGAGAACGAGATATGTGCAGCTCCTATCGAGATTTGTCGGCACATCTGGGTGGTGTTGCCGGTTTAGTTTTACCATTGTCGAAGTTGTCTTGTAGAAGCGGGATACCGAGTCTGATCGGAATGTCTCGGGAGAAGGTTTGTCCTTCGTTGACCGTGAGAGCTTGTGATGGGCTAAGTTGGGACTCCCCTGCAGGGATTTGAACTTTCGAAAGCCGTGCCCGTGGTTATGGACAGATGGGAATTTGTTAATGTCCAGTTGTAGATAACATGAAACTTAACTTAATTAAAATGAATCAACTGCATGTGTTACCGTGATGGTCTCTTCTCGACGGAGTCCGGGAAGTGAACACGGTGTTGGAGTAATGTTTACCGTAGGTTGTTCTATAGTTATTCGTTCGTGCTTTGCCTTCTCTTCTCGCTCTCATTTGCGAACAGGTTAGCCACCATATATGCTAGTCGCTTGCTGTAGTTCCACATATTACCTTGACTTACCTATAAGCTTAAATAGTCTTGATCGCGAGGGTGCGAGATTGCTGAGTCCCCGTGGCTCACAGATTACTTCCAAACCAGATGCAGGGCCCGATGACTCCGTCCCAGACGATGCGCTTGAGCTCAAGTGGGAGTTCGATGAAGCCTCCCGTCGTTACTATGTGTCTTTCCCTAATGATCAGTAGTGGTGCCTAGTTGGGGCGATCGGGACCATGTCGCTTGTAGGGGTTGATCTTTTATTTTGGAACGTAGTCAGACCATGAGTGTATTGGATGATTGTAATGTTCTTATGTACTTTGTGTGACGTGCCGAGTGTAAGCCAACTATGTACCTTTCCCCTATTATCTATTTACATGGGTTGTTGTGAAGATTACCTTACTTGCGACATTCCTTTCAATGCGGTTATGCCTCTAAGTCGTGCTTCGACACGTAGGAGATATAGCCGTATCGAGGGCGTTACAATTAGCCCCCACCAGCACCCACAAACTTATTTCGAGCTACCACATCAAATGGGCTGTAAATTTTCATAGGAAAGGCTGCATGACCATGACAGATTTGGATTCTGACATTTGGGACCCGCGAGGAAATAGCCTATCCAAGGTGGTGTCGACTTACTAGCGAGTCAACAAACAATTCTGCCTACCAGCCGTTGGATTGACATCCAACATTTGTCGTGTATCTTCTATCTCTTGTCTTCTTCTTCCTCCAATCACCCAAACTAAACCCCCCCGTCAGCTCCGCCTGCTCCTGCCTCCCATGGCTGGCTGCGCCTCCGCCGCCCTACCGTACATACTCTCCAACGTTGGCCAGTCCCTCCCTCTATTCCCCCACACGTCCTGTTATTCTCTGGCGACGTCAGCCCCAACACGCACCCGCGCCCGAACCAGTCAACCCTCGTACTCCCCTCCGCCTGTGACTGGACCGGCACATCTTCAACGGCTCCTGTTCGTTCCTTTCGAGGCCTCGTCGTCGTCCTCTGCATTGCAGCCTTGGTTCGCTCGCCGTGTGCGGTGCGCCGCCCTCTTGCGTTGTCAACATCGTCAACAACCGAGAGGAACAAGGAGATGACTGTACGTGGAGAGGATGACAATAGGGACCCACCAGCGTCATGGCGGTACACAAGCAAGTGCCTCTATACTACGTGCCCAAAAATATGGTTCCTCCTAATGGTTGGACATCTCGGGCTCATGCCATTGTGAACGTAGTCAATAAACGAGAGAATTACACTACAAGCGGCTGACAGTAGGGACCCAGCAAGTCGCGCAGTTTTTTTAGGAACAAGCAGTTGTTATTTATACTAGTTTTAGCGACCGATCAGGGTAACAACGGGGCTGTGCTGGTGCTGTGGCCCGTCTAGCCAGGGTTTTATTTATGTTTACCACATCATGAGCCCAGTTGTGTTTTTTTCTTGCTAAAAATGGCTATCCCAGTTCTATTTTTTTAAGAAATACCCAAACAAGGCCTACTTGCTTTATCGGCCCTGCTGGGCTACAAATCTTTCAAGACGAGGAGAGTTTCATTCGGTTTGCCTAGAAATGGGCTGTACATTTTTAAAACACATCAAACCGGGAATTAGTTTCAATTTTTTTCATTACAAGATCATAAATTCCATTGATTTTTATGCGTGGACAATTACTTGGATTTTATGTTTATATAATTATTTTTCAAAATAGTTTGAATGCGAATCGATATTTCTGGATTAAAAACAGTTGACCGCACCAAAATATGCAAACTTTCGTATACTTTTTAACCGTGGACACAATATGGGGTGTGATGCTAACAAAAAGAAGATGGGCTCCAAAAAAATTCTTAAGAATTAGCAAATGGGTTGTACATTATGAGAAATAATGGCAGAAGGGTTGTATGCTGTTTTCCACGGATTTGAGGCCGACTTGTGCGACTACTACAGGTTGACGCGTATCCTTTCATAAAAAAAAGGTTGACGCATACGCAACGCCCTGTCAACTTAGTCAACACACGAGAGCAGTGACTATTGGATGTCCATCCAACGGCTGTCATGCTTCTTCAATCTCTGATCTTCATGCTCAAGATGCTCAAACAAGCACCGGCGGGACTGCCTGCTCCCTCCTCCCGCGGCCGGCTATGCTGCCATGCAGGCCTCACGGCCCCACCGTATTCCCATCGCTGGCCTAGCCATCCCTCTACTCACCCACACATGCTGTTATTCTCCGGCGATGCCAAACGAACCACTAAACCCTCGTACTCCTCCGCGTGGGAAACAACTGCCGAGTATTCCCTGGCTCCGTGTCGTTCCCTTCCTAGGCCTCACCGTCGTCGACCACCCTGGTGCTCTCGGCGCGGCCTGGTCAACGTGGTCAATGAACGACATCCATCGGAAGTGGATTGTATGTGGAGAGGCTGACAGCTGGGTCCACGGCCGCTCGCAAGGAAATGCCTCCTTATTACGCGCAAAATAATGATTCCTCCACCTGACAGCTAGGATCCACAGGAAGGGCCTCTGTATTTCGTGAAAAAAAACATTCCCCCCGCTAACAGGTCGGACCCACCAGCTATATCTTCGCACGCATGGAAGTGCCTCCTTATCACGCACAAAAAAATGAATACCCCCCTGCTAGCTGGGACCCACCATATTGTTGGGCTGACTTGTGGGCCTACTAAGTTGACAGGGACGGAGAGCTTTCTCAACTTAGTCAATACTCCAGTGACCGTATGATGTCCATCCAATGGCCATAGTGCTTCTTCAACCTCTGGTCTTCTTGCTCTAGCCGCCCAAAGCAGCGCCGGTCGTGCCGCCTCCTCCTGCCTCCCATGGCCGGCTGTGCTACCGCGGAGGCCTCACCACCCCCATACTACTCCCACCACTGGCCAGGCCATCCCTCCACCCACCCACACCCCCTGTTATTCTACGGCGACGACAGCCTCACACTGCAGCCGAACCAGTGAACGCTCGTACTCCTCTGCGCCTGGGCATCCACTGCCGCGTCTTGCACGGCTCCGCGTCGTCCCCTTCCTAGGCCTCGCCGTCCTCCACCGCCGTGGTGCTCTCGACGCGGCGTGGTCAATGTGGTCAATGACCGACTTCCATCGGAAGAGTACTGTACGTGGAGAGGCTGACAGCTGGGTCCACGGCAGCTGCAAGGAAGTGCCTCCTTATTACACGGAAAATAATTATTCCTCCACCATAAGCGGGGACCCACCGGACGGGCCACCAGTATTCCGCGAAAAAAATCATTTCCCACTAACTGTTGGGACCGAGTGGACGGTCCACCGTATTTCGCAAAAAAAATGTTCCCCCCGCTGTCAGCTCGGACCCACCGGAAGTGCCTCCTTATTAAGCAGAAAAAAATGAATACTCCCCCAGTTAGCTGGGACTCACCTTGCTGGGAGGCTGACTTGTCGGCCTACTAAGTTGACGGGGACAAAGGCTTTGTCAACTTAGTCAATATGAACGAATCTAGCTCCAGTGACCGTACGATGTCCATCCAACGGCCGTAGTTCTTCTTCAACCTCTGGTCTTCTTGCTCCAGCCGCCCAAAGCAGCGCCGGTCATGCCGCATGCTCCTGCCTCCTGTGGCCGGCTGTGCTGCCGCAGAGGCCTCACTGCCCCTACTATTCCCACCACTGGCCACGCCCTGCGGCGACGGTAGCCTCACACCGCAGCCGAACCAGTGAACCCTCGTAGTCCTCTCCGCGCGGGCTTCCACTGCCGCATCGTCCCCTTCCTAGGCCTCGCCGTCGTCCACCGCCGTGGTGCTCTCCGCGCGGCGTGGTCAACATGGTCAAGGAACGACTTCCATCGGAAGAGTACTGTACGTGGAGAGGCTGACAGCTCGGTCCACGGACACAGCCCAGTTTTTTTGTGATTTGCCAAGTAAGTCACTTTGTCTGGCCTGTTGGGCTGGAAATCTTTCAAGACGAGTAGAGCTTTCATTCGGCTGGCCGAGAAAATGGCCCATCAGTAATGAGAAATGGGTTGTACATTTTTAAAACACATCAAACCGACAATTAGTTTCAAATATCTTTTTTTCATTTCAAGATTTTAAATTGCATTAATTTTTATGCATAGAGAATTTGTTGGATTTTATATTGATATACATTTATTTTTAAAATCAGTTTGAATGTGAGTCGAAATTTCGGGATTAAAAATAGTTCGGACCGCACCGAAATATGCAAAATTTCGTATAATTTTTTAACCGTTGCCACAATATGGGCTGTAATGCTAACAAAAAGAATATGGGCTCCAAAAAAACCTTAAGAATTAGCAAATGGGCTGTAAATTATTAGAAATAATGGCAGATGGGTTGTATGCTGTTTTCCACAGATTTGAGGCTTTCCTAAAAAAAGGTTGACGCACAGGCACTGACTGTTGGATGTCCATCCAACGGCAGTCGTGCTTCTTCAATCTCTGCTCTTGCTGCTCCAGCCGCTCAAACAAGCGCTGGCGGGACTGCCTGCTCCCTCCTCCTCGCGACCGGCTGTGCTGCTGCGCAGGCCTCACCGCCCGACTGTACTCCCATCGCTAGCCTAGCCATCCCTCTACTCACCCACACCTGCTATTATTCTCCGGCGACGGCAGACGAACCAGTAAACCCTCGTACAGTCGTACTCCCCTCCGCGTGGGAAACAACTACCAAGTCTTCCCTGCCTCCGTGTCGTCCCCTTGCTAGGCCATGTGGTCGTCCACCGCCCTAGTGCTCTTGGTGCGGCCTAGTCAACAACGTCAACGACCGACATGCATCTGAAGTGGACTTTACGTGGAGAGGCCGACAGCTGGGTCCACGGCCGCATGCAAGGAAATGCCTCCTTATTACGCGCAAAATAATGATTCCTCCACCTGACATCAGGGACCCACTGAAAGGGCCTCTGTATTTCGTGAAAAAAACATTACCGCCGCTGACAACTTGGACCCACCAGCTATATCTTCGCACGCAAGGAAGTGCCTTCTTATTACGCACAAAAAAATGAATACTCCCCCTGTTAGCCGGGACCTAGTATAGTGGCAGGCTAACTTGTGGGCCTACAAAGTTGACGGGGACGGAGGGCGTTGTCAACTTAGTCAATATGCACGATTCTAGCTCCAGTGACCGTACGATGTCCATCCAACAGCCGTAGTGCTTCTTCAACCACTGGTCTTCTTGCTCTAGCCGCCCAAACCAGCGCCAGTCATGCCTCGTGCTCCTGCCTCCCGTGGCCGGCTGCGATGCGGCGGAGGCCTCACCGCCCCCTAATACTCCCACCGCTAGCCAGGCCATCCCTCTACTCACCTACACCCCCTGTTATTCTACGGCGACGGCAACCTCACACCGCAGCGAACCAGTGAACCCTCATACTCCTCTACGTGTGGGCATCCATTGCCGTGTCTTCCCCGGCTCCGTGTCGTCCCCTTCCTAGGCATCGCCGTCGTCCACCGCCCTCGTGCTCTCGGCGCGGCATGTTCAACATGGTCAAGGAACGGCTTCCATCGGACGTGGACTGTACCTGGAGAGGCTGACAGCTGGGTCCACGGCCGCAGCAAGGAAGTGCCTCCTTATTACGTGCAAAATAATTATTCCTCCACCTGATAGCAGGACCCATCGGACGGGCCACCGTATTTCATGAAAAACATATTTCCCCTGACTGCTGGGACCCACCAGCTACATCTTCGCAAGCAAGGAAGTGCGTCCGGGAAAAAAACGATTCGCCCCCTGACTGCTGGGACCCACCAGCTACATCTTCGCAGGCAAGGAAGTGCCTGACAGTCGGGCCCCACCTGGTCGAAGCGTACGTAGCCTTGTCATTCTGGTCGTGAATGTGTACGTACATACTGGTCGATGTAGAGGCGTGCACGTGTCGTAGTAGAGGCGCGCACGTGTCATAGTAGAGGCGCGCACGTGTCGTAGTAGAGGCGCGCATGTAGCACATGCACGTACGTACAGCGGCCAGGGTGCAAGAAAGAAAATACGGCCACATATGTGTACATACGGGTGGGGTCTCGAATGCCTACTCGCGCATATGTACGGCCAGGGCTCCTGTACATGGTTGGGTCGAAACAGAGAAACAGCATTGTCGTCGTGTTCATGGGGAGGCAACGGAATGCGTCGTGTTCATGGGGAGGCAACAAAACGCGTGGGAGCCAACCGGCTGGGTCGGAACGGAATGCGTGGTCATGTTCATCGGGAGGGCTTGAACGGAACAGGCGATGGAAACGAGGCCTGGCGTACCGCAAAACGGAGGAAACGGCCTTGTGTTCGATCGGCCACATTCGAAATGGGATCCTGTTCATCGGGAGGGGTCTGGCATACCGCAAAACGGAGGAAACGGACCTCCTACAGTCAAAACGGGGGTCCTGTTGATCGGGAGGGGTGTGGCGTACCGCAAAACGGACGAAACGGACTTGTGTTGGAGCATTACGGTCCAAACGGGGGTCCTGTTCAACGGGAGGGGTGTGGCATACCGCAAAACGGGACTCCACGGGATACTGTTCATCTCCACTGTCGACCCCCTCCAGCCTCCACGAGCTACTGTTCATCCACCGTCGACCTCCTCCAACCTCCACCTGCGACTGTTCATCCACGGGCTCCTGTTCATCCAGCCTCCACCGCGCGCTACTCCACGGGCTACTGTTCAACCAACCCTCTCCACGGGCTCCTGTTCAACCACCCCTCAACCGTCTACTGTTCATCCTGCCCTCCATGGGGTGGTCCTGTTCATCCAGCCCTCCACGGGGTCCTGTTCATCCAACCCCAACCGGCTCGATCGATCGGGGTCTTGTTCATCCAGAGGCAACACCATGGGATCCTGTTCATCCACCCCCATCGGGAACTGTTCATCCAACCCCCTCCCCCCCCCCCCCCCGCAACGCTCACTGTTCATCCAGAGGCATCATCGATCGGCTTCAGTTAGCAGCAGTAGTGAAGAAATCGCTAGATCGGGTTCAGTTAACAACCATCGATCGATCGCTCGGGTTCAGTTAGAGCCAACGCCTCTCACACACACGCATACGTGTACGAGAGAAACACGCATCGCTCAGCCCCCGACCTCCCACCGTAACCGGGAACTCCCCGAAATTTTCCTCGCCCTCGCTTCTACCACGGTTTTTTCCGTCATGGACAGCCCAAAGAATGTCATGCAGCTGCGTCTCCGGCCCGCCCAGGACGAAAAGCCCATTTTCTGTCATAGAAGTAGGAGCCCACCACATCTATGATGATACCGGGTTTTGTCACAATTATCGTCATAGAAGTGTCATATGTATGACAGAAAAAAATTTCGTTCAGCCCAAAATGTCACGGATGTGTCTTTTTTTCGTAGTGACGGTGAATCCCAGAAATCATTTTTGTAGGTATGTACATCCCACACGGTGAATCCTAGAAATCATTTTTGTTGGTATGTACATCCCACACGGTGAATCCCAGAAATCATTTCCGTAGGTATGTACATCCCACACGGTGAATCCCAGAAATCATTTTCGTAGGTATGTACATCCCACACGGTGAATCCCAAAAAATCATTTCCATAGGTACGTACATCCCACACAGTTCTTTGTGTGGAAACGTTTGTGCAAGGTGGCCTAATGCAAACAGTTCGCTGCAAGAAGGCGTGTGTGATTGTTAGTTGATCGAACACGCCTACTTTCTAGAAACCATGCGGGTTGTTTGAGTTCATCACCAGTGGTGATGTCTAAGTAACCGTTTGCAATAGAAAACCCCAATAAGCAGGGTAATTAGCATATTATTGATAATCCATGTACTAATTAAACTGATATTTCTTATAAGACACGCCAAATATTTCATATCCGTATGAAAGCAACCAGAATTTCATAATCGAATTACATGAGATAGCTCCACACTTACGCCATTACACAACAACACCAAGTTTCACATGCAGCATACCATTGGAATGTAGCATCATGCACGGTAAATAGACAAATGAATCTCATCTGGGAAACTGCAGAAGCGGAAGGCAAATATTGAGCCTTCAGTGATGTTGAATGTCCTTGGAACTTTAGGCCAGTGGCTATGGATAATTGCCCGCCCAACCTTCGTCCTCTTCAATAAGACTTCAATATTGTACCATGGGTGTTGAATGAATACCTTCGTCCCCTCTTGACCATGCAGGTGGTTTGAGAGGTACACATCGGTGAACTGCTTCGAAAAGTACTGAAAACAAAGCTATGCATAAATTGCTGTTGCGAATTTTGAAATGGCGCAAGGGGTAAAAACAAGGTAAAAGAGTTGGTACCATCCTATAGTTGACTGATGTCTTCTTCATTGTGCAAGAAAAGATCTTGCTATTATTCATCGCAAGTTTCTTCATCCTAACAATCTATCTGAGTTTCTTGACTTGACTGATATTCATAACGACCTTGTTCGCGTGTGCGGCCGCTTGCTACTCAGCTCCATGTTATACTGCATGTCAAATGGCTGTGGGCGGCACTTAATTGGAGGAGGTGGGCAGTGATTTTGGTGGAAGGTGTCGCTCCGTCAGTGAGGGGATGTGGGATGGGAAAGGACGAGGATGGTGTGGGTGGGGTGTGGATTACTTGACCATGTCGACGAGGCCATGCAGCAAGAAGAAGGGTCGGCGGCGAGGAGGCCGCGCAACAAGAAGGGTTGCCGGCGAGGAGGCGACGCTGCAAGAAGAAGGGTCGTCGGCGAGGAGGCGCCGCCGAAAGAAGAAAGGTAACCGGCGAGGAGGAGGCTCTGCAAGAAGAAGGGTCGCCGGCGAGGAGGCTGAGCTACCAGTAAGCAGCAGTGAAGGTTTGAACTTGGAAAGGAAGGAGGGAAAGTGGAAATGTGGCTTTTGTAGGAGGGTGGGGGCGGGGAGATAGATATTTCCACGGTGGCAAAAAAAATTCACGCGCTGCCGCGAAAAACTGGCACGCAAGTGTGGTTCAAGCGGGGGCGGTGGACTTTAGACGACAAAGCTTCCTGCGTAAGCCATACAAGACGGTGCGCCAAGATATTTTATATCGCATCCCTCACGATTCTTTCTACTAGTAAATTGTTTGTGGTATACCTGATTTTTTGTCATTATGTTTTGAAAGACAAAATGGTGTCACGGACGGAAAGGATGGTGTTTGAATTGCTAGAACATTTACGTACAGTGAACATGCAAATACTACATGAGTGTCGTGTTTAAATTTGGAAATATTCCGGGTTCGTTTGGCATTTTTGTGCATTAATTGAGTTTCTGGGCATTTAATGTGCATAATTCAAATTTGAACTACAAGCACATGCTCCAATGCACCAAAGTTTGCTGAAAATCACATGTGTGTCTTTGGGTGAATTTACAGGTCCCATGCAAGAAATGGGAATAAAATTCAAACATCTCAATGTCATGGCTCGGCCAGAATGATTGTGAAACTTGGTTTTTTAATTCCTGTAAATCCAAAACACAGTTGAAAATCATGAAACTTGGCATGGTGTCATGACATGCAACCAACATGCTGCAGTATGTTTTTTGGCCGAATTGGGACAAGCTTTGGTGTAAGCTTCTTGCAAACCGGAGCTTCCCTCAAGAAAGCTCCTGGTTCCGAGAGGGAACGTGTCACCTCCGTGTGCGAAACAACATACGTACACTGCCTTCTCCCGCCTTAATTTTTTTACACATGCAGATTAGACCAAAAAGAAGTATCGTGCTAAATTTTGGAATTATTCCGTGTTCGTTTGGCCTTTTTATACATTAATTGAATTCTTGAACTACAAGCACAGGCTCCAGTGCACCAAAGTTGTTTGAAAATCACATGTGTGTCCTTGGGTGAATTTCTAGGTCCCATGCAAGAGATGGGAGTGAAATTCAAACATCTGGGCATCGTGGCTCGACCGGAAAGATTGATAAACTTGGTTTTTAATTCCTATAATTCCAAAACACGCCTGAAAATCTTGAAACTGGCCGTGGTCTCATGCCACGTCACCAACATGCTGTGGTAATTATTTTGGCCGAATTGGGAAAAGCTTTGGTGTAGGCTTCTTGCAAACCGGAGCTTCCCTCAAGAAGGCTCGTGGTTCCGAGAGGGAACGTGTCACCTCCGTGTGCGAAACGACATACGTACACTGCATTATCCCACCTTAACTTTTTTACATAGCCAGATTACACTAAATAGAAGTACGGTGCAAAATTTTGGAATTATTCTGTGCTCGTTTCGCCCTTTTTATACATTAATTGAGTTTCTGGGCATTTAATGTGCATAATTCAAATTTGAGCTACAAGCATAGTCTCTAGTGCACCAAAGTTGTTTGTAAAATCACATGTGTGTCCATGGGTGAATTTCTAGGTCCCATGCAAGAGATGGAAGTGAAATTCAAACATCTGGGCGTCGTGACTCGGCCGGAAAGATTGAGAAACTTGGTTTTTTAATTCTTGTAATTCCAAAACACACTTGAAAATCATGAAACTTGGCATGGTCTCATGACATGGCAACAACATGTTGCAGTAATTTTTTGGCCGAATTGGGACAAGCTTTCGTGTAAGCTTCTTGCAAAACGGAGCTTCCCTCAAGAAGTCTCATGGTTCCGAGAGGGAACGTGTCACCTTTATGTGCGAAATGACATATTTACACTGCCTTCTCCCGCCTTAATTTTTTTACACAGCCAGATTATACCAAATAGAAGTACCGTGCTAAATTTTGGAATTATTTCGGGCTCGTTTTGCCTTTTTTATACATTAATTGAGTTTCTGGGCATTTAATGTGCATAATTCGAATTTGAACTACAAGCATAGGCTCTAGTGCACCAAAGTTTGATAAATCACATGTGTGTCCTTGGGTGAATTTCTAAGTCCCATGCAAGAGATGGGACTGAAATTGAAACATCTGGGCGTCGTGGCTCGGCCGGAAAGATTGAGAAACTTGGTTTTTTAATTCCTGTAATTCCAAAACACGCCTGAAAATCATGAAACTTGGCATGGTGTCATGACATGGCACCAACATGTTGTGGTAATTTTTTGGCCGAATTGGGACAAGCTTTGGTGTAAGCTTCTTGCAAACCGGAGCTTCCCTCAATAAGGCTCGTAGATCCGAGAGGTAACATGTCACCTCCGTGTGTGAAACGACATACATACACTGCCTTCTCCCGCTTTAATTTTTTTACATAGCCAGATTAGACCAAATAGAAGTACCGTGCTAAATTTTGGAATTATTCCGGGCTCGTTTCACCTTTTTTATACATTAATTGTCTTTCTGGGCATATAATGTGCATAATTCAAATTCGAACTACAAACACAGGCTCCAGTGCAAAAAAGTTGTTTGAAAAATCACATGTGTATCCTTGGGTGAATTTCTAGGTCCAATGCAAGAGATGGGAGTGAAATTCAAACATCTGGGCGTCGTGGCTTGGCCAGAAAGATTGAGAAACTTGTTTTTTAATTCCTGTAATTCCACAACACGCATGAAAATCATGAAAGTTGGCATGGTCTCATGACATGGCACCAACATGCTGCGGTAATTTTTTTGGCCGAATCGGGACAAGCTATGGTGTAATCTTCTTGCAAACCGGAGCTTCCCTCAAGAAGGCTCGTACTTCCATGAGGGAACGTGTCACAGCCGTGTGCGAAATGACATACGTACACTACCTTCTCCCGCCTTAATTTTTTTACATAGCCAGATTAGACCAAATAGAAGTACCATGCTAAATTTTGGAATTATTTCGGGTTTGTTTGGCCTTTTTATACATTAATTGAGTTTCTGGGCTATTAATGTGCATAATTCAAATTTGAACTACAAGTACATGCTCTAGTGCACCAAAGTTGTTTGAAAAATCACATGTGTGTCCTTGGGTGAATTTCTAGGTCCCATGCAAGAGATGGTAGTGAAATTCAAACATCTAGGCGTCGTGGCTCGGTCGGAAAGATTGAGAAACTTGGTTTTTTAATTCCTGTAATTCCAAAACACGCCTGAAAATCATGAAACTTGGCATGGTCTCATGACATGGCAGCAACATGCTGCGGTAAATTTTCTGTCTGATTAGCGAAGGCGCACACATTAACAATCAACAAAGTCATTGTGGAACAAGTGTTGTCACGTTACATATCAGAAACACAAGTATTCTTGAAACCGTGTGCGTTCGACTTACCAATTACGTGCGGCCACGCGTCCCCTTTTTTTATTGGCTAGGAGGTGCTGTGCGGGGTAGCTATTTGCGTACGGGAGGCGTGCGATCAGACCCCTGCGCGTGCTTATCAGGATGAGAGCCCTTTTGACCGGTACCCACAGCGCACCTCCCTCCCAACATCTCCATTAATGGCACCCAAGCACATGTTCTACGGCGTGGAAATATGTCTCACTGGACTGAGATTTAAGAGAGAAAAATGAAAATCTGAAAGGAAAGTTTTGCACAGATCTTGATGTAAGATCCGACGGACCTATATAGCATTGACTACAACTTATAGAAAGCATGATGAATATAAGGACGATGACATTGTATAATAATTGTCTTACATATTTATAAACATAATTAAAAGAGCCACATGCGGCAACGCCCGATATACACAAGAGCAAAAGAAGAAGGAAGACAACTAGTCTCCGCGGCGGGCGGCAATGAGCTCTTTCTTGTCCTCAAGATGTTGGTTGAGCGCATCCACGGATTCCTCCACCAGGATTCTGTGCTCGATGCGGAGCATGGCATTCTCGTCCATAAGTTTCTTGACGATGACGTCGGTCCTCTTCAACAAGGAAGTGGTTTTCTCCTGCTGCTCCACACTTCCGATGATCTTCGCCCTCAGCAGGTCACGCTCGGCCCGAAGCTTCACATTGCTCTCATCTATTTCCAGGATGACAACAGTAGACTGTTCAAACGAGGCTTGCAGGTCATCCTGCAACCTCGCCCACCTGGAGATCTGATCCATAAGCCTAAGAACGAGGGCACGCATGCGCCTGTAAGAGTCCTTGCCTGCCCTCGAGGCATTTTCCTAGGCCACCACAGCGCGGGAGGACATCTTTGCCACATTCGTGGCACGGCGGGACATCTCTTATGCTTCCGTGGCACGGCCAGACCAGTCTGCTACTTCGACAGCACGGCGGGTCCTCCGTGCTGCTTCGGCGGCGCGGTGGGACCTCTCTGCTGCTACGGCCGTGCGGTGGGACATGTTGGCTGCTTTCGCGGGGAGGCGGGACATCTCTCATGCTCCCGCTTCCAAGCACGCCTCCTCCTGGGGGCAATCTCTCGACCAGAACTCACGCTGGCCATGGCGGATGCAAGGCAACGATGATGAATGACTTGTTTGTTTTTGACTTTTTGTGGATGAGGAGTTGAGGAGGAATGTGTAGTCATCTTGTAGTAGTATTTATAACCGCATCGTAATACGCTCCTAAGTGGGAAACCATTTAGGTTTTGATCGGTGTGAACAGGTTTTCAATTTGGAATATGACGGGACGCGGCCTCCCCGTTCTTCTAAAAAAATTGTGGCGGACGCATGCTCAAAATTTACCGACGGTTATAAGTGCGGCACTATTCTCAGAAGGCATATCACGGGCACGTATGCCTTCTCGGCCGCATATGTGGCGTTTGCACCATAGGGCACACCACAATAGGCAATGTTAGCACCATCGTGCACGGTTCTTTTTATTAGAAGGTGTGTGCCTGTCTAGCACACACACACGTTGATCTATCTAACTGTTTCAGTTTGTTGTGGCTAATCACAAACAGTTAATCCATGTGAAGTGTATGCCATCAATCGCAGACACTTTGATCTGGCTAAACCATTTCTGTTCTGTTGCCTAATCGCAAACAGTAACAGTTAATCTTTTGAAGTGTATGCCCTCAATCACACACACACACACACACCTTGATCTGGCTGACCGTTTCTTTTGTGTTGCCTAATCACAAATAGTTCATCTGAGTGAAGCGTATGCTATGTATTGCACACGCCTTCATCTGGCTGCCCGTTTCTTTTGTTCCTCCTCATCGTAAACAGTTAATTGAACTGAATCGTATGCCCTTCATAGCACACACAACTAAAACCTGAACTGTGTTTGATGCATCCGTCATCGCAAACATTTTATACATTTCTGACGGTTTTCATACAACACCGTTTGCGATTATTGCATCGCACATAGTTTCTCAAAGGGTCTCTGATCATAGTGTCGTGTTAGCAGCATCTTGCAGTTGTGCAATCGCAAGGTTCCAAGCTATACCCGTCGGAACCGGGGCTCCGTGGACCCAAACAAGGTTCGAACTCTGGGCTGTGTGCGAAGATCTACTTTAGCTCCTATCTCAAGCTCATCACCTCATGGCTTGGCCTCATCGAGTTCGTGCGAGCGGGTAAGAAGATGCACATAGAGATTTACTAGGCTCTGGCCACCTTGCGGTGTAAAACCCTACTCCTACTTTGTGGTAGATTGGCCTCACAAGGAGGTTGTGGATGAACTAGTACAGTGGATGAGCTGCCTCGTGAGGGCTCTGGTAGTGAGGGTGGAATGGATCGGATCCCTCTCTACGGTGGAGACTAGCCTATACTTATTGTGTCCTTGGTCCTCTTCCCTCATAGCTTAGGCAGGAAGGGATTCCACAATGGCCAATTTGAAAGGGGACAAGAAGTACATCTTTTCCTGACGAAAGGTGGTCTTCGCTGGCAAAGCTTCTAGTCCTGACATAGAGGTGGGCTCAGCAATGACATCCATCCCGTCGTACTCGTGGTCTTGGTCTTGTTGCACCGAAATGGAAACCTTTGGGGGATTCCTTGGGAACCCATGTACGTCCTTGCCTCCTTAGCAGTAAAGAGGAAATTGTCCTCCTCTACGCCCACTGGCGCTCGCCTGGCCTCGGTCATCATGGCTTACGTCATCGAGAGCCTCATGAGGCTGGGTACCCCGGGAGGCATGCTCGGGGTGCTGCCCCTCGGGAGGTCTTGGCGTCTTCGCCTCGCGAGGGTCTTGTCCTGGGGGCCTTCTACCAAAGAATAGCGCACGCCATAGGGACATCATTGCCCTACCTTGCCTTGCTCCTGATCCCTTGCTCCAACCAACAATTCCTCTAGATCCAATCATGACTCCACCCCCTTCCTTCTTCTTCTCCGGCGCCGGCGACTCCACATATGGCGCCCAGGAAATCAAACCCCGTGGTCCAGGTCATGACCTCCTCCTCCCGTTCACCAGCGCTTGACGTGTCCTGCATTGCCAAGGAGGGGGATCTCGGCTCCATGCTCCCGCGGATGGTGGGTGCTGAGAATGAATGGGGCGAGACCTTGGTCTGGGCCGGTGTCAGTGTCAAAACCTACGGATCTCGGGTAGGGGGTCCCGAACTGTGCGTCTAAGGTCGATGGTAACAGGAGACAGGGGACACAATGTTTACCCAGGTTTGGGCCCTCTCTATGGAGGTAATACCCTACGGCCTACTTGATTGATCTTGATGAATATGAGTATTACAAGAGTTGATCTACCACGAGATCGTAATGGCTAAACCCTAGAGGTCTAGCTTGTATGGCTATGATAATGTCTGTCCTCCGGACTAAGTCCTCCAGTTTATATAGACACCGGGAGGATCTAGGGTTACACAAAGTCGGTTACAAAGGAAGGAATCTACATATTTAGTCGTGCAGCTTGCCTTCCACGCCAAGGAGAGTCCCATCTGCACACAGGTGTAGCCTTCGGTGTTTGTATCTTCACAGCCCATCAGTCCGGCCCATGGCTAACAGGCCGGACGCCCGAGGACCCCTTAGTCCAGGACTCCCTCAGTAGCCCCCGAACCAGGCTTCAATGACGAGGTGTTCGGTGCACAGATTGTCTTCGGCATTGCAAGGCGGGTTCCTCCTCCGCCAACTTCCAAGTAACGTATTCGGTTCTTCATTCAAGGTCGCGCACCTCGGCTTCTATGCATCGATGAATTCAGTTGCCACGCGTTAGGAGAATGCAGACAGTCTGGGTATCCTTTTGCAAATAACACCCTAGCCATGCAAGAAAGAGCGTCTATTTAAAGAAATTGGGTCTCAGATCCATTCGGCATCAAACAGATAAAATCCTCAGAGATTGCCAGGAAAACCATTCCAACATGGCCAGCATTCCCAGCTCATCCTCCCGTTCCAACCCAGATAAAGGTGAGTTGGAGAGGTGCTCCGTGTCCCACCGTTGATTGGCGAAGTTGCAAACGCAGTGATTTCTCCCCCGTACAGATCTGGTCCCTGTTCAAGCAGGGTTGGCTTCCTTCAACGGCAAAACCCAGGAGTATTTCCCCAATCCTTCCACGGGGGAGTGAGTGTGCTTCATCCCCTATCTGTTGAGGGGTGTGGGATTTCCAATTCACCCATTCCTCCGAGGGCTTCTGGAGTATTATGGCCTCCAGCTACACAATTTTACCCCAGCCTCCATCTTGCATATTGCGGGCTACGTTGCTTTATGCGAATCAGTCCTGGGTTGTGAGGCCCATTTTGATCTGTGGAGAAGGTTGTTTTGTGTTGTCCCGTGCAACCATGAGGGATCGATATTTGAAGTGGGCGGGGCCGAAATATGGCGTATTGCTGAGACCGGATACCAATCTGGCACACCGAAGAAAGCTTCCGAAGAGTGGAACTCTGAATGGTTTTATATTGATGACGTCGCACATGCCGACCCAGTTTAGATGGGCCTCCCCGAATTTTCAAGTGCTCCGTTGAAGAAAGGCCATAGTTGGTGTCCTCAGAGCCTCGAGGAAGAGGATAGCGCAGAGATTAGTCTGCTGCAGGGCAAGATCAAGATGCTCGCCTAGTCCGGATTGTCAATAGTCGAGGTAATAGTGGTCTCCATAACAAGGGAGGTGTAACCACTCCAATACAGAGGGCTACCCATGTGACATTTCAATGGGGAAGACGCCACATCCTGCTATGGTCGGAAGGGCCCGAAGACTCCATCCGCTCTGGACAAAATATTGGCCGAACTGTATAAAGGGGAGCAGGAGGAATTCACCCGTCTCCAAAATCGAGACGGGTTTTCCATGTAAAATTCTCCTAGCTGGGTAAGCTCTAACTCCACTATTTGACCCATCTCCCTGAATTATTTCTGAAGGGCGATATCTTATTCATTCATGATAGGAATGGCGAAAGGTTATCGAGGGGATCCATGACCCTGCCCCTCAGCCAGAGAATCACAATCGGGATCTTGACCCTGGATATGAGGAAGATCCGGACATATTCATGGAGCTCAAAGATGGAGTTTTCTATCAGACGAGTTATGACAGCACAGATGTACCCATCATCGACGATTACCCCGGCCTCCTTCCTGCTTCGCACGTATGTTATAAGGAGACACTTTGTCCGAGAGGGTTTTCTCATTCTTCCTCACTCACCGCACCATCATGTGCTCAGAAGGGGAGGCGTTTGGCGCGTCGTGCTGCCCCGTGGGCATCTCCAGAGAGAGCGGCTCCCACGTCGGGCAGGCCTTTGAAGAGGAAGGTAAACAGATATACGGTCGGGCCTTCCTTGAAGATGTATGGGTTTGAAACTATGTTCTTTTTAGCCGTCACGTCCAACTTTGACTTATATATACATTTTGTATCAGGGAAAAGTTTCGACGGACTATGTCCGGGGACCCGACCAGTCGTACTCCTGATCAACAAGATTCGGTCCCAGCCGAAGCGACGGGGCCCGATATGGGAGCGACGCCGGACTGTCCTTCTACCGAGGGTTCAGAAAATATGTCTGTTACCAATTCGGAGAGCGCCATGAATCACCGGCACCGGAGGGCCATTTTATGAAATCCCCGCTTCTCAAAAGAGGCGTTCGGTGCCTTCAGCTTGGCTGATGCATACATCCGAGCCGCTCGAGATGGGCATACCCAAGCTACCGAGCTACATTTGAAAGATGTGCAGGTAAGTTTACCTTGTCCAAATTTGATAACCATGTGCCCATAGCTCCCGAGACTTCAAGCAGTTGGGACAAATGTTTTAAGGATCCTTGTATAATCAGGTTCTTACGGAGAAGAATGACCTGCTAGCCCAAGAGCTGGAGCAGTGCCGGACACAGCTAACTGCTGGTACCACCAAACTAGAAAAGTTCAAGAAGGCCTCCTCTGGTAATATTTCCCTCCATCGAGAAACAAAAAATTATACGCCAGCTGTAATGCAACTGCTGCTTGTCTCATAACAGGGTCACCGGACCAACTAGGAGAGGAACTAAAGGCCGCTCAGACGAGCAAAAAAGAGGCGAAGAGACAACATGTTGCAGGTGAGCGCGTTCTAACCCGAGTCAGAGAGGAGAAAAACAAACTCCAGGATTCAAACATCAAACTGGGCGAAGAACTGAAAGGTGTGCGAGCTCAGCTAGCCTACTCCGTGAAGGAGAACAAAAAGTTGCGAGGCGGCATATTCAGTATGTGGCCGAATTTACCATGTAATAGTTTGGGGGTACAATTAGCTGATATAGCTGTGATTGCAGGTATGTTGACGGGATGTCCCGAATAGGAGGCGTCCGGAGCCAGGCAACCCAGCTTGGCCAAAACTTAAGTCATATCGATGCATATAATGGCGAAGAAAAGGTACATATGGGAAAGCGCATATGTGTGGAGCTTGATGCGCAAAGAATAATAGCAAGCTTCTGTACAAAAAGCCCCCAGGTATAATGGGCGTACATATTTGGAGATGTACGCCTCACGGGAGCACGGTTTAGCCGTACTAAACCCGTAGGGCTAAAGAGCAAAACGAAAAGAGAGAAACAAAATGAAAAGAGAGAAACAAAATAATGTTAATAATAGGAGGAAGGAGACGAAAACAGAGTTCGACGCTAGGCATAGAATCGTCGAAGTCTGGCCGCATTCCATGGGTTCGGCTCCAAGTGATTGTCCGACGCATCACGCAGGCGGTACGCTCCCCCGGTGAGAACTTCATCAATGATGAAGGGACCCTCCCACCTGGGCTTGAGTTTGTCCTTTTTCTTCTCTGCTTTGGTACCTGCGAGCCTGCTATTGATAAAATGCGGAACGGGCTTTTGCCGCATCGCGCTCCTCCTCCCGGGCATCTAAGCTATCTTGCCGATCAAGCTCGGCCTCTCTCTCTTCGTACATGCGCACTCGAGGTGAGTCATGAATAATGTCGCAGGGTAACACTGCTTCCGCACCGTACACCATGAAGAAAGGTGGATATCCAATAATGCGGTTTTGGGCGTGGTCTGCAGCCCCCAGAGTACGGAGTCAAGTTCCTCCACCCAGTGCTTGTCTGATTCTTTCAAAGACTGCACTAGTCTAGGTTTGATGCCACTCATAATAAGACCATTAGCCCGTTCGACTTGACCGTTTGTCTGAGGGTGATAGATAGAGGCGTAATCGAGCTTAATGCCCAGATTAGCACACCAAGTTTTCACTCCATCGGCTGTGAAATTAGAGCCATTATCGGTGATGATGCTGTGTGGAACACCATAACGGTGTACGACGCCGGATATGAAATCTATTACCGGCCCCGCCTCGGCCGTTTTGACTGGTTTGGCCTCTATCCACTTAGCAGATTTATCCACCATGATCAGCAGATACTTTCTCTTATGGATTTCTCCTTTAAGGGCTCCGACCATATCAAGTCCCCAGACCGCAAAAGGCCAAGTGATGGGGATTGTTTGTTTGGTAGTGGGGGGCATATGGCTTTGGTTGGCGTAGAGTTGGCATCCGACGTAACGTTGGACAAGGTGTTGTGCATTTGCTCGGGTCGTTGGCCAATAAAACCCTGTACGAAAGGCCTTTCTAACAAGGGACCGAGCTGTGGCATGGTGACCGCCGAGTCCGGCGTGAATTTCCGCCAAGAGCTGCCACACCTCTTCCTCAAAGATACATCTTTGAAGAACTCTGGTTGCGCTATTCCTATAGAGTTCTCCATCATCAACCTTGTAGGCCTTCGAATGCCGGACAATGCAGCGGACCTCATTCTGATCCTCGAGAAGCTCCTTCTTATTAAGGTAGGCCATGAATGGTTCGGTCCATGGGGCAATGACTGCCATGATGAGATGGGCCGATGTTGTATTTCGGTGGTTGAGCCTCCGACGATACTGGTGTGTTCGGAATCTGGGGTTGTGTTCAGATCCGGACTGGTGTTGCCGCCCTCCCCCGGCCACACCACGGATGGCATAAAAAGCCTTTCTAGAAAAATGTTGGGTGGGACGGGGTCGCACTTAGCACCTATGCGAGCGAGAATGTCCGCCGCTTGATTACTCTCTCGGGCCACATGATGGAACTTGAGTCCCTCGAACCGAGCCAACAGTTTTAGGACGACAATACGATAAGCTACCATCTTTGGGTCTTTGGCATTGAAGTCTCTATTTATTTGAGATATTGCGAGGTTTGAGTCCCCATGTACTTTCAGGCGTTGTATGCCCATGGAGACGGCCAACCGGAGACCATGCAATAAGGCCTCGTATTCGGCTGCATTATTGGAGTCTGTGTATAGTATTTGGAGTACATACTAAACGACGTCTCTAGTAGGGGACATTAAAACAACGCCCGCTCCTAGTCCTGCCAGCATTTTGGAGCCATCAAAATACATAACCCAATTGGAATATGTGCCGTAACCTATAGGGAGTTCGGCCTATGTCCATTCGGCGATGAAGTCAGCCAGTACTTGCGATTTAATAGCTCGACATGGTTTATATGTAATGTCAAATGGGAGGAGCTCAATGGCCCATTTCGCAATCCGGCCCGTCGCAACGCGGTTGTTTATTATGTCATTGAGTGGTACTTCGGAAGCAATCGTGATCGAACACTCCTGGAAGTAGTGTCGTAGCTTTCGGGATGCCATAAAGACCGCGTATGCTATCTTTTGATAATGGGGTACCGACATTTGCACGGAGTAAGGACAGTGGATATGTAGTATACTAGCTTCTGAAGCAGGAATTTGTGTCCATCCTGTTCTTTTTCAACGACGAGTACGGCGCTCACCACCTGATGTGTTGCTGATATGTATAACAACATCGGTTTGCCGATGTTTGGTGCGGCCAGGAATGGGTTGCTTGCTAGAAGGGTTTTTATTTCTTCCAGTCCGGCTGTTGCCGCATCCGTCCACTCGAAGTGATTAGTTCACCGTAGAAGACGATAGAGTGGCAGTGCCTTTTCTCCCAATCTGGAGATAAAGCGGCCTAGAGCTGCCATGCAACCCACGAGTTTTTGGACTTTCTTAAGGTCTGTCGGCGTAGCCAATTGTGAAAGAGCTCAGATTTTGGCCAGATTTGCTTCAATTCCTCTATTAGAAACGATGAAGCCCAGTAGCTTTCCTCCGGGAACGCCGAAAACACACTTTTCCGAATTGAGCTTAATGTCATATGCGCAGAGGTTGTTAAATGTGAGGCGCATGTCGTCTATTAGTGTTTCGACGTGTCTTGCCTTGATTACGACATCATCCACATAGGCTTCAACTGTCTTTCCGATCTGTTTTTCCAGGAGTGTTTGGATCATGCATTGATATGTGGCGCCGGCGTTCTTGAGTCCGAAGGGCATGGTGTTGAAGCAGAATGGCCCATCTGGGGTGATGAATGTTGTTGCAGCTTGATCGGACTCCTTCATTTTAATTTGATGGTATCTGGAATATGCGTCAAGGAAGCATAATGAGTCGTCTCGTGCGGTAGCATCAATGATCTGGTCAATGCAGGCGAGGGGGAAGGTGTCCTTAGGGCAAGACTTGTTGAGGTCTTTGAAATCGACGCACAGGCGCCAGGACTTGTCTTTCTTTGGAACCTTCACCAGGTTTGCCAGCCAGTCTGGTTTTATTTCTCTAATGAATCCTGCCTCGATTAGCTTGGCTAGGTCCTCCCCCATAGCTTAACGTTTGGGTTCGGAAAAGCGCCGCAGTGTTTGCTTGACTGGTTTATATCCCTTCAATATATTGAGGCTGTGTTCAGCCAACTCGCATGGGATTCCTGGCATATTAGAAGGGTGCCAGGCGAATATATCCCAATTCTTGCGCAGGAATTCTCGTAGCGTGGTGTCAATGGTTGGGTCTAGTTGTGCTCTTGGGGTCCGTTGGATGGACTTGGAACTTGACCATTTCTACTGCTGGTTTGAATGAGGTGGATTTGAGTCGTTTGTCTAGGACCACATCATCCCTGTCCACCGTGGAGTGCAGCCCGGTTAATTGTTCGGCTGCGAGGGCTTAAGATAATGCCTCGAGGGCCAAGGATGCGGTTTTATTCTCGGCGCGGAGTGCTATGTCTGGATCACTAGTAGAGTGATTATATCGTTGGGCCCAGGCATCTTATGCTTCATGTAGGCATAATGGGGTACAGCTTGGAAGCATGTAAATGCATCTCGCCCTAAGAGGGCGTGATATCCACTGTTGAAAGGGGCCACTTGGAAGGTTATTTCTTTGGACTGATAGTTCTTCGGCGTGCCGAATACCACGTCGAGTGTGATTTTCCCCGCACACCATGCCTCCCGACTGGGTATGGTTCCCTGGAAGGTCTTGTTGCTTTGCTCGAGATGGCTCCTGTCTATTTACATTTTTTATATTGTATCCTCATCGATGAGGTTTTGTCCGCTGCCCCCGTCCATGAGGACCTTGGTGAGCCGAAAGCCGTCCACGATTGGACTAAGGACAAAGGCGGCTGGTGCTCGGACTGTCTTGTATTTTGGTTCGTCACCAGCATTGAAAGTTATAGCCATGTCGTTCCAAGGGTTTAATGCTTCTATTTGACAGACTTCGGCGAGTCCACATAGTGCTCTTTTGCGCCTATTGTTTTAGGCGAATGTCTCGAAGACCATCAGTACTTTGGGGTTGCTGTCCTCTGGGGGTGTTGTTTTGGGTTATTCTTGGTTAGGATATCCTCGCCGCTCTTCGCCACTTGCCAGAGTATCAAACATGCTCTAAGGTTATGTCTTGGTATGTTATCCGGTGTTGCGTGTATTTTGCACGGCCCATCGAGCCATCCTTCCAGAACGGTTCTGCGCCCCGTACTGGACCTGTATTTCTTTACTATTGAACCGGGCGTGTTGCAAGGGTGCGCCCTTTTCACCTGAATAAGGGGTTGAGTGGGGGCCGATGATTCCCAACTGGTTGCTCGAGTTTTCCAGGCGCTTTCCATCGCGCTGTACTTCCATACGATAGTTGCCAAGTCAGCAAAGTGAAGGACGCGACGGCAGTTGATGGCGTTGAGGATTCCTTCATACCTACAATTGTTGCGGAACAGTGAGATCGCTTCCTCGTCGTAGCAATCTTTAATCTTGTTTTTGACAAGAAGGAATCTGGCCCAAAAGTGGTGGACCGTTTCCAGAGACTTCTCTTTTATGCTCATGAGAGCACTTGTATTCGGGTGGGTGGGTGGATTTAAATCTGAACCCTAGCCTAGTTTTGGATCCGGAGTCTGAAGGACTTCCGAACATAACAGATCGGGCTCCGGGATGTCCACTAATTTCTTAGGCCCATCGTCCGATTCTGTGTTCGGAGGGCAAGATGCATCTCCTCGCGGGTAGGTGTTTGGCTCTTCGAGACCGGAGATTCGGACATAGTCCGTCCTTAGTATGGAGAAAGAGTTGTCGACTCGCTCCTCGACTACCGCTATCTGGTGGGTGATCGGTGGAGATTTGATTTATCTCTGGTCGGGTTTAAGCCCAATTCGATCATAGTCTGTAGCGACCCCCAGGGCGGCGATGCGATCTAGGAGCTCGTTTAAGGACGAAAGCTCCGCCGGATCCATCTACTTGGAGTGTTCGGAGTCGATATGAAGGAGGTCTTCGATGACCCGAGAGGTCTTTATCGGCTTATCGACCGAACGGGCGGTCATGGTAAAGCCGCCCAGCTAGAGGGTTTGGCCTGGAGCCAGCGTTCCTCTGGTGGTGATATTATCCTTGAGAACAAGGCGAGACATCGATCATGTCGTCGACGTCACAGTGGAACTCTCAATGAAAGCACCAATGTCGGTGTCAAAACCGGCGGATCTCGGGTAGGGGGTCCCAAACTGTGCGTCTAAGGTCGATGGTAACAGGAGACAGGGGACACAATGTTTTACCCAGGTTTGGGCCCTCTCTATGTAGGTAATACCTACGTCCTGCTTGATTGATCTTGATGAATATGAGTATTACAAGAGTTGATATACCACGAGATCGTAATGGCTAAACCCTAGAGGTCTAGCTTGTATGGCTATGATAATGTTTGTCCTCCGGACTAAGTCCTCCGGTTTATATAGACACCGGGAGGATCTAGGGTTACACAAAGTCAGTTACAAAGAAAGGAATATACATATTTAGTCGCCCAGCTTGCCTTCCACGCCAAGGAGAGTCCCATCTAGGCACGGGTGTAGTCTTCGGTCTTCATATCTTCATGGCCCATCAGTCCGACCCATGGCTAACAGGCCGGACGCCCGAGGACCCCTTTGGCCAGGACTCCCTCAGCCGGCTCTGCAGAGCGGAGCAGCTAGGCGCAGACAGTCTATCCCGTTTTCCTCCAGAACATCTTTACGGGGCTTGTCCCACTCTTCTCGGAGTTCGTCTGCGCCGTCCTCAGTCACTACAAGATTCACACCCTCCATCTTCTGCCCAACTCTATCCTTCTCCTGCCCATCTTTGCCTTCTATTGTGAGGCCTGGATGGGTGTGAGGCCCTCTATGTCGCTCTTTCGCCATTACTTTCGCTTGCGGCTGCACGACCGGACATAGCATTCTGCTTGCCCTTCCTACATTGCAATCCAGAAGGGAATTTGCTCTTGAAAGCCACAAAGAAAGTGGAGGGCTTTCGGCACCGCTGGGTCTTCCTAGACGTCAAGGGCATTAATCAGCTCCTAGAGCTGCCGACTGGGCTGCCTGAGCAGCCCCCGGAGAGGGGTTCTGCAAAGCTCAGTGACCCCTGGGCGAAGCCCGTCCTAAAGAGGATATCCTCGGACATAGAGGCCAAGCTGTTGACGGGGCGATGATTGGGAAGGAGTTCCTGATGCAGTGCCTGGCACCACTTCAACCACACATGAAACCCTTGTGGGAGTTGCAGGGCGCGAGGGACGACATTACGCTTCGTCCCACCAGCCTGACGGGCGAGGAACTGGACAGGCCTTGGCCGCCCTTCTCAACAGCGATCCGGGGGAGCTCCCTGAGGCCAAAGCCCCATTTTAGGCATCGCAACGACATGGAGGACTTGGTCGCCGCCATGCCCGCCTTCAACGAGCTGGGGGCTCGAGCAGTCCGAGCACCCTAACTCCCCCATGCCGGTGTCCTCCGGCAACAACGGCGGCGAAGAGGACACGGAGGAGACTGAGGACGACGATTTGAAGGAAGTGTCACCCCTTTGCAGAGCAAGCTCCTCCGCAATCTCCAGGACGACGACGACACATACGAGCCTCCGACCGCAAACTCCCTGCACTTTGTCAGGGTCCACAGGCGGCCAGAGCCTGCCCCTCGGGCGATACGGGCATCTGGCTGGGCAGCCTGAGGCATGGGCGCGGCAGTGCCCCCTCTAGGGGCTCCGTATGCCTCAGCAGAGTAGCCAATGAGTCGAGCCCATCCTCGGCAAGCCCCCAGTCGAAGGGCGGGGCGGCCCCTGCCGGGGTGGACACAACCTCCACAACCATCACCCCTCAGGGTGATCCCCTTGCTCCTTGATGCAGCGGTGACATGTCGGGGCCTACTACTGACCGTTCCACCAGTCCCTAGGACACAGCCAAGGCTGCACCGAAGAAGAGCATGAGCACCTTGGCCTCCGCCAAAGAAGAAAACAAGAAGAGGAATTGGGCCACGCTAGACAAGTAAGTAGCCTCCCTTGCTTCCCGATGAGGCGTTGATTGCATGTGTGCTCATGCCTTTCCCCCTCTCAATGATCAGAGGCAATAGCGTGACAAAGAAGAAGAAGCTGGGTGACGCATCAAAGGACCCCCTCATCTCGAGGGCGTCCGTGGTGCCCGACCGCGGTAATGGCGGTCACGGGAGCGTACCGTGCCGGTTTGGCGCGACTGTCAGGTGCACAGGAAGAGTCGCGCCAGGGCACGGAGGTGTTCCACCCGCTCCCAGAGCCTTGTCGGTGCCGCCTGAGGGGGTGGTCATGGAAGCCATGGTGATCCAGCCTGCGGCACCGCTTGTCTCGGTTGCAACACCTCTACTCTCAGGGGAGGTGATGGCGGCCCTGATTCCTCCTGCTGCTCCAGCCTCAGCCTTCGGACGCGACGGGTCTCAGCCCACTACACGGCCTTGGGCCACCTCGACATCCATGACCATGGCTGTCCACCAGGCAGCCCCCGATCGCCCGGAGCAGGAGCTGATCACAAGGGGCAAGCCAGAGCCTCCTGTGCTTCTAGTGGAGGGCGCCATGCGTCCCACGATGACAAAGACAGCGGCCCAGGACACCATGATGGCTCCCCGACGGCCAATCCTCGAGCTTATGAGCTACGACTCCCTAATCTGGTGCGAGACCCTGACCGACTCCCGTGCCATGCTCAATCGGCTGGAAACATACCTCCAGGACGCCGAAGAGCACCTCGAGCAGGAGCGCCTAAAGCTAGCCACGGTGTGGCATGACTTTCCCACGGCCAGCAAGGCGGCCCAGGATCATGAAGAAGCCCTAGCTGCCGAGAGCAAGGAGGAGGCCGACAAGGCAAGGGTGGCCCGTGGCACGCCACTTGACGTGGCGAAGGCAGCCACCAAGCATTGCCATGAAGCAGAGGCCAGCCTGAAAGCGCTCGAAGAGGAGCAAGCCACTCACGCGCAACGACCCCAGCTGCGGGAAGATGACCTCTGGGCTCACTAGGTGAATCTTGCGGATCGCGACCTCATGCTATTGATGGTGATCGTTGATCAAGCTGAGGAATGTGAGCGCCTTGTCGAGCTGAAGGAGGAGGTGGCCCAAGCCCAAGCGTCCCACTCCACACTCGCCTCCGAAGCGACGGCCCGGCTAGATGCCAGGGAGTAGACCCTTGCCAACGCTGAGGGGAGAGCAGCCGCAAAGCATGATGCCTTCCCTTCCCTCAAGCTCAGGGCTCACCAGGCACTGTAGTCCATCTGAAGGGGAGGATTCAAGGCCCCGCTCTTGACCCCTGGGGGCGGCTACGCAGGGCTCTTTTCCAAGCTTGCCGAGGATCTCGAGGGTGCCGCCACCAAGGTGGACTCCATCCTGGAAGGTGAGTGTCGCGACCTCTTCTCAGTAGCGGTGACTCGTGTCTTTGGCCACCTTTACCTCCACAACCCCGGCTTTGATTTCAATGTGGTGATTGGGCCGGTTGCTCCTGAGCTCCATGCAACCACGACGGTGATCGTGAAAAGCCACGTGGACGCGCTTGTGGGGAAGTTCATCTGCGACCCCGACGGCAACCCTCTGGCGGCTGAGGCGATCGGCAGTGACGACGGCGACAACGATGTTGAGGATGAATCGGTCGCGGCTGAGGCAGGCGATGGTGACGACCATGATGGCGATGGTACCTCCTTCTAGAATTTATCCTACAACACCTTTCGTGCCTCATGGAGGCGTTAGACTTTGTTTGAAGTTGCAAAATATTTGATGCTTGTAATAACTGTTCAAACTTTGCAATTTCATTTTCGCGCTTGGTTTCCTTTTTGCTTGCCTTTGTGCCCTACGTCGGCAGGGCCTAGCCCCGTGCATACCTCGGCCGCCTTTGGGGTGTCTAGTCGAAATGCCAGGATGAAACGAAGGGGTGAGGGGCTATCTGACTAGTGAGGCCCTTGAGTCGCGATGCTCAGGGGCCTCCCTTGACGCGTGAGCAGCCCTCATGAAGGAAACATGGGCGAAAACTAGGTTAATCCAGGGTCCTCCATACCTTTCCTTGTAAGTGTTCGCTTCGGAGAAGGCAGGAAGACCAGGTACCAGGGACCTGGTGAGGTGGCGTGCGCCATGCCTGGCCCGAGCGTAGGCACTGTGTCCAGCCCCCTCGCACGTGCATCCTAGGGGGAATTCTGCGTGAAGAGCCGAGAGGCCATCCTGAGGTTGGTGTAACTCCTTGGGACCCCTTAGTTGTTTATCCACCAGCATGGAGCATGCGACTTCCGCTTGGGTGTGGGCATAGCCATTGTTCGACCGTTTCGTCCGCCAGCGCGGAGCATGGGGCTTCCACTTGGCGTGCGCAGTGATCTCTGTGTTAGAGTCTCTGGGCGTGTACATCCCTATGTCATTCATACGTGTGGCTAGCACGGTAGAACTTAGAGGAGGTGTATCTGGGCACTCGTGAGCTAGCGCTGGATTCAGGAGGCCCTACCTCAAGGCGGGTTGCGCCTGGATTTTTGGCACGGGGCGCGCCTAAGAAACCTGTGAGGTGGGGGTGACCTGCGCCGAATGAACCTCCGGAGGACATTGCATGAGAAGGATGGACACCAAGGGCCCCATGAGGTGATGTGAACGGGGCCAACACGCCAGACAGAGCTCAGTTGCTTGGGTTTATCAATGTTGCAGGGACGGACCCGAGCAGAGATTTCGTGGCAAATCTTCTCGTGCAATAACCCGAGGAAGGATATCTAGCATGCGGCTCCCACAACAGCGAAGTGCCCAACTACGGTTTGTATGAACCGTGACACACGCCCTTACTCACCCACTCGCAATTAGCTCCTGCAAGGGCAAGGCACCAATGACCTCGGGAGGTGATGTGCACAGGAGCTGGCCCGAGAGACAGAGCTCAATCGCTTGGATTTAACAATGCTGCAGGGATGGACCCAAGCACAGACGTCGTGCCTGCACTTAATCATGAGGCTGTCATGGGCGGGGTTATGAGGGTGCGGCGAAATTCATGGTGATGAAGCACCGGGCACGCAGGTTGGAATATCAAGGATATCTCACGAAAGGCAAAGCCAGTTCTGATACATGCACAAAATGATACAGCTGTAGGGGCGAGCCCGGACAACTTGAGGATAATGCAGCCGGGGGGGCACCCTCAATTGAACAAACCAAAAAGCCAATTAACACAAGTGTTATAGAAGCATCGAGGTAGCTGAAGAAGCATGCCGTGGAGATTGCTCCTCATGAGCTGGGCGGCTCCTGTCGACCGGGAGGCTCGCGAGGGTCCGGGGTCTCCTGAGACGCGACCGCCAAGCATCTGTCCTCGGGAGACGCCATAGCACGTAGCACCAAGCGCTGGTACGAGGCGCCCATGTTCAGCAGACCAAACGGCATGCAGACATAGTTGCAGTGGAAGCCCCTACTCCGAGCGACGCGCGACGGCCAGAACAGGTCCTGCGAAGCGGCCCTGTTGAGGCCTGGGATGTTGACGCAGATGCCCAGCTCGCCACCCACGTCAGGGGCGGCAGCTTCACTGGTAGACCGTGCGGGGCGGCGCTCACCGTGCATGGCCTGTGCCTCCTGAAGCTCCTCGATTGCCTTGGTGATGTATTCTTGTGCGCTTGGTGCCTCGCGCCGTACTCCTAACTCGTGGGGGCGTGCACCGAGGCACACCTCCAAGTGGTTCTCGAACACCTCTCTCGTCGCACCGGTCAGGTCAGAGGCTCTCTACATGGAAGCCCCCGAGCCTGTCCTGAGGGAGGTGAGGGAATCCTAGATTAAGGGGTCCTCGGGTATCCGGGCTGTGATATGGGCCGGATTGATGGGCCGTGGAGATACACGGTAGAAGACCTTTCCCCTTGTCTAGATAGGACTCTCCTATGCGTGGATGGAAAGATTAACGTCCGGATGTATAATTTCCTTCTTCTGTGAGCCGACTCTGTACAACCCTAGGCCCCTTCGGTGTCTATATAAACTGGAGGGTTTTAGTCCGTAGAGATCTTTAGAATTCATTTAGGCTAGACATCTAGGGTTTAGCCATTACGATCTCGAGGTAGATCGACTCTTGCAACCCCTATACTCATGAAATACAATCAAGTAGGATGTAGGGTTTTGCCTCCATTAAGAGAGCCTGAACCTGGGTAAACATTGTGTTCCTTGTGTCCCTTGTTACCTTCGATCCTCAGACGCACAGTTCGGGACCCCCTACTCGAGATCGGCCGGTTTTGACACCGACATTGGTGCTTTCATTGAGAGTTCCACTGTGTCGTCGGCAGAAGGTTCGATCATCAACAACGATGTTATTTCTAGGGAAACTTTCCTCCCTAGTAAACTTTTTGTGTTTGGCACCTTCGCCTTGCGTACCAATTCAATTGGTCACCTTGAACAGATCGACAGCTATGCCCCTGGTCATAAGATCAGATTCGGGAGCCTGAATTACGTTGCTGATATCCGAGCCTTGATCTTCGAAGGGTTCACGGCCTCGACCACTATTCCTCATCTCCAAGAAGGAAACCCATCGGACCCATCATCAGGCACCGCTCAAAGACCAACTACCATCCCTGCCCTGGCCGTAGATCTAGAGCAGACCACCTCACCCGAAGATGGGAGTTTGAAACCCACTAGACTCTCTCCTACTACGGAGCTCTTTGCCAGAGACCCAGAGGCAACCATATCTTTGGCAAGCCTGGAATCAAATAGGACTCTCCCTGTCATCGAAGAGCCGAACTCACCCCTGGAGGCTAGCTCCAAACTCTCAAGGTCTACGCCCATTGAGCATGGCTAGGTTGCATGTACCATGCCCAGCTCCGTAGGATCTCAGTTCCTCGTCCGTCCTTTGCTGCTAAACGAGGCCCTGGACTTAATGCGATCTCTCGCCATTATGGAAGTATCACCTCCGAACTATACCCAGATCGGATTAGGGGCTGAGAGTGGGGAATTTTACGTCCCACCCACCACCCACTTAATAGCCACTGTCGAAGACTTAACCGACATGCTAGATTACGCCTCCGAAGACATCGACGATATGGACGACGATGCCGGAGACAAACCAGGCCAAGACCCGCCATTTACCGGGCGCTGGACGGCCACCTCCACATATCATGTGTATATGGTGGATACACCTAAAAAGGATGACGACGATGGCAGGAAATATCCGAGCGAGGACAAGCCCGTCGAGGCACCACCGAAATGTCAACGTCAGTGGCGCTGCTTAAAAATCGCGTCGGGAAAAGGAAAGCAATACCGGCACTGGAGATAATAACACTCTAGACGATGCCGAAGATCCTGAAGACCCCGCCGAACCTGCGTCCAAGCGGGATGATTGGGAGGAGGGACAAGTTAACCCCGACGAGCCAGTCGGGAATGAGGATTCAAAGGATAGTAACTATCTACTGATCTCCGAGGAGGATGTCAGCCTGGGCAACGAAGACTTCATCGTGCCAGAGGAAGCTCTCGAGCAAGAGCGCTTTAAGCGGTGGCTAACTGCAACTGCGAGAAGCCTAAAAAGAAACAACAACAACAACAACTGCAACTGCGAGAAGCCTAAAAAGAAACAACAACAACTTCAAGCCGAACAGGATACACTCAACGACAGATGGACCCAGGTCCTAGCTACCGAATAATATGGCCTCTAGTGCCCAACAAAGAGTTATCCGAAGCGTCGACTACTGCCACAATTCAACGATGAGGCCCTTGAGCCAATACCGTCATGATATAATCATGCTGATGAACCAGACGGACCACCACGTGGGTGAGACAAAGCGGCTACCTATGCCGAACACCAGCCCGCACCACCTCGCCGTCGAGGCAAAGAGGTAGTAGCTCCGGGCAACACCTATAACTTACTACTACCTCTTGAGCACTACCTTGGTTTTCCCCGAAGAGGAAGGGATGATGTAACAAAGTAGCGTAAGTATTTCCCTCAGTTTTTGAGAACCAAGGTATCAATCAAGTAGGAGGCTATGCGCGAGTCCGTCGTACCTGCACAAAACAAATAAATCCTCGCAGCCAACACGAATAGGGGTTGTCAATCCCTACATGGCCACTTACGAGAGTGAGATATGATATATATGATAAGATAATATTTTTTGGTATTTTTATGATAAGGATGCAAAGTAAAATAAAAGCAAAGGAAATAAATAAGTATTGGAAGATTAATATGACGAAGATAGACCCGGGAGCTATAGGTTTCACTAGTGGCTTCTCTCGAGAGCATAAGTATTCTACGGTGGGTGAACAAATTACTGTTGAGCAATTGACAGAATTGAGCATAGTTATGAGAATATCGAGGTATGATGATGTATATAGGCATCACGTCCGAGACAAGTAGACCGACTCCTGCCTACATCTACTACTATTACTCCGCTCTTCGACCGCTATCCAGCATTCATCTAAAGTATTAAGATAATGAAAACAGAGTAACACCTTAAGCAAGATGACATGATGTAGAGGGATAAACTAATGAAATATTGTGAAAACCCCATCATGTTATCCTCGATGGCAACAATAGAATATGTGACTTGCTGCCCCTACTATCACTGAGAAAGGACACCGCAAAATTGAAACCAAAGCTAAGCACTTCTCCCATTGCAAGAAAGATCAATCTAGTAGGCCAAACCAAACAAAAAATTTGAAAAGACTTGCAACGATAACCAATCATACATAAAATAATTCAGAGAAGATTCAAATATTATTCATAGATAGACTTGATCATAAACCCACAATTCATCGGTCTCAACAAACACACCGCAAAAGGAAGATTACTTCAAATTGATCTCCACAAGAGAGGGGGAGAACATTGTATTGAGATCCAAAAAGAGAGAAGAAGCCATCTAGCTACTAACTATGGACCGTAGGTCTGAAGTAAACTACTCACACTTCATCGGAGGGGCTATGGTGTTGATGTAGAAGCCCTCCATGATCGATGCTCCCTACGGCGAAGCTCTAGAACAGGCCCCAAGATGGGATCTCGTGGATACAAAAAGTTGCGGCAGTGGAATTAGGGTTTTGGCTCCGTATCTGATCGTTTGGGGGTACGTAGGTATATATAGGAGGAAGGAGTACGTCGGTGGAGCAACAGGGGGCCCACGAGGGTGGAGGGCGCGCCTGGGGGGGATGCGCGCCCCCTACCTCGTGGCCTCCTCTTCTGTGTCTTGACATAGGGTCCAAGTCTCCTGGGTCTTGTTCGTTGAGAAAATCACGTTCCTAAAGGTTGCATTCCGTTTGGACTTCGTTTGATATTCCTTTTCTTTGAAACCCAAAATAGGCAAAAAAAAACAGCAATTCTGGGCTGGGCCTCCGGTTAATAGGTTAGTCCCAAAAATAATACAAAAGTGGATAATAAAGCCCAATAATGTCCAAAATAGTAGATAATATAGCATGGAGCAATAAAAATTATAGATACATTGGAGACGTATCAAGCATCCCCAAGCTTAATGCCTTCTCGTCCTCGAGTAGGTAAATGATACAAACAGAATTTTTCATGCGCAGTGCTACTTGGCATAATTTTAATGTAATTCTTCTTAATTGTGGTATGAATATTCAGATCCGAAAGATTCAATACAAAAGTTCATATTGACATAAAAATAATAATACTTCAAGCATAATAACTAAGCAATTATGTCTTCTCAAAATAACATGGCTAAAGAAAGCTATCCCTACAAAATCATATAGTCTCGCTATGCTCTATCTTCACCACACAAAGTATTTAAATCATGCACAACCCCAATGACAAGCCAAGCAATTGTTTCATACTTTTGACATTCTAAAAACTTTTTCAAGCTTCACGTAATACATGAGCATGAGCCATGGATATAGCACTATAGGTGGAATAGAGTGGTGGTTGTGGAGAAGACAAAAGTGGGAAGATAGTCTCACATCAACTAGGCGTATCAACGGGCTATGGAGATGCCCGTTAATAGATATCAATGTGAGTGAGTAGGGATTGCCATGCAACGGATGCCCTAGAGCTATAATTACGTGAATGCTCAAAAACAAACTAAGTGGATGTGCATACAACTTGCTTCCTCATGAAGACCTAGGGAATTTTGAGGAAGCCAATTGGAATATACAAGCCAAGTTCTATAATGAAAAATTCCCAATAGTATATGAAAGTGATAACATAAGATACTCTCTATCATGAAGATCATGGTGATACTTTGAAGCACAAGTGTGGTAAAAGGATAGTAGCATTGTCCCTTCTCTCTTTTTCTCTCATTTCTTTATTTGGGCCTTTTCTCTCTTTTTTGGCCTATTTTGTTTCTTTTATTTTTTTATTTTTCTGTCCGGAGTCTCATCCCGACTTATGGGGGAATCATAGGCTCCATCATCCTTTCCTCACTGGGACAATGCTCTAATAATGATGATCATCACACTTTTATTTTCTTAAAACTCAAGAATTACAACTTGATACTTAGAACAAGATATGACTCTATATGAATGCCTCCGGCAGTGTACCAGGATATGCAATGACTCATGAGTGACAAGTATGAAAGAATTATGAACGGTGGCCTTGCCACGAATACGATGTTGACTACATGATCATGCAAAGCAATATGACAATGATGGAGTGTGTCATAATAAACGGAAAGGTGGAAAGTTGCATGGCAATATATCTCGGAATGGCTATGTGTAACACCCCGGATATGACTTACCCAATATGTAATCCAACTCTTGCCGTTTCCAGCATTAAATTATTTTATTTTCTCGGGTTCGGGTCTTTGTCTCCATGTGTTGTTATCGTTGTCATGCATCTCATGTCATGTCATCATGTGCATTGCATTTGCATACGTGTTCGTCTCATGCATTCGAGCATTTTCCCCGTTGTCCATTTTGCATTCCGGCGCTTCGTTCTCCTCCCGTGGTCATTTCTACCTTTCTTTCATGTGTGGGGATTAAACATTTCCGGATTGGACGAAGACTTGCCAAGCGGCCTTGGTTTACTACCGGTAGACCGCCTGTCAAGTTTCGTACCATTTGGACTTCGCTTGATGCTCCAACGGTTAACCGAGGGATCGAGAAGGGCTCGTGTGTGTTGCAGCCCAACACCCCACCAAAACCCTCTCCATCATCTAGAGCGTTCGATCACGATCGCGTGGCCGAAAACCGCACCTCATTTGGACACTCCTAGCTCCCTCTACCTCTATATAAAGACCACCCTCCGAAATTCGCGGTTCCACTCTCCCCTAACCCTAGATCCATTCCATCCGCCGCCGCCGGACAGAAAATCTACCGACGAACGTGTCTGGTCCGCCCACCGATGCCACGTGTCGTCGCCCGGTTCGCCGCTGCCCGCGGCGCCCCACATCGCCGCGCCGGCCCGCTGGGGCCCAGGCGGGGCCCTCCTAGCCCGGAGCGACCCCGAGCGCCGCGCCGCCGCCCGCCTCGTCTTCCTCCCGCGCGGCGACCTCGCCCGCGCCGGCCGGTGCACCGACGTCCGCGCCGCCCGACGTTTGTCAGAGGACTCACGCCGTTACTATGTTTCTTTTCCTGATGATCAGTAGTGGTGCCCAGTTGGGGCGATCGGGACTGTGTCGCATGTTGGGTTGTTCTTTTATTTTGGCGCCGTAGTCGGGCCATGAGTCTTTGGTGATGTAATGCTATTTATGTACTTTTTTGACGTGGCGAGTGTAAGCCAACTATGTATCTCCCCTTTTATTATATATTACATGGGATGTTGTGAAGATTGCCTAACTTGCGACATTGCTTTCAATGCGGTTATGCCTCTAAGTCGTGCCTCGACACGTGGGAGATATAGCCGCATCGAGGGCATTACAAGTTGGTAATCAGAGCCTTCCCCGACCTTTGGAGCCCCCGCTGATTGATCGTTTTTAGCAGCCGTTGTTGAGTCTAGAAAAATGTTTTGAGTCATTTAGGAATTATATATCAGAGAGTTTAGGAATTCTTTTTACACCCCAGTCTCCTCACCGCTCTGGTAAGGCATCCTGACGTAGAGTTTTGAATCTTCTCTTCTCAAATTTCACTAAAAAAAATTTAGGATCACGCGGGTATCTTGGAATCGTTCCGATGGTTTTGTGACGAGAACATTGTTCTTGGTGCCTCCAGTCTTTAGGGGTGGTGGCAGTGTCCCGGGGAGTTGACCTCCGAGGTGTCGTCGTCACAATTTTATCGTTCCAGTTCTGGAATACCTGAGTTTAGTATGCTGACATCGAAAATCTCTTTTATGCAGTTCGTTGGTGAGATAACCTTGACGCCACCCAGTACTGGGGCGGGAGTTCGGGAGTATCGCCATAACTTGTATAACGGATGCTTTTCGAAGGTTGAGGTAGATGGTTTCCGAAGTTTTTCTCAGTTATGTGTTGAAGGATGGATACAGCTGGATGTAGGATTTGCTAGATTTGGGTGAGATATTATGCTTCCCCTGTATCCCCAACACCTGATTGCATAACCAGAAAGGTTCGGGAGTTTCATAGGTGGAAATTCTTGTAGCTCTAGTTCTTCTTGCGCGGATATTTGGTTTGAGATTGGGATTTCTTACCGAGTATTCGTTCTTCATCCGTACCTTGTTGATTTATTTCTCTACCTAAATTCTAAGTGGCTTCTCAATTTATGGATATGTGTCCATTTCATGTGGAATGCATTCGTTCATTTTGTTCGGATGTGAAGACTATATGTTGCAATTTTCATTCCGTTGGATTCAGCTTCAATAATTGTCTATCTATGTGCTAATGGATGTCATCCTCCAACGCGCACGACTCCGAATCCTGATCCGCCACCACCTCCACCTCCTCTAGAGGCATGGCAAGCTGTGATGGCCGCAACCAATGCAAACACGCAATTGATCATGCAAATTCTTCAAGAGCGCAATCAAGCGAACCAAGGCAACCAAGGCAACAATCAGAATCACTTTGCTACAGTCAACCAGTTCCTTGCAAATCAGCCAAAGACTTTCAGCAATTGTGTTGAGGCAACTGACGCTGACGATTGGCTAGTGGACTTGTGCAAGCATTTCGAGTGCAGTAACGTTAGGCCTGAAGAATTTGTCAAGTTCGCTTCCTTCCAACTCAAAGACCAAGCTGCAGAGTGGTTCCAGCAGTACAAGGATTCCAGAGGAGGCCGTGTGATTACCTGGGATGAATTCCGTCAAGATTTCAGAGCTCATCATATCCCTCAGAGCATGGTTGAAAGCAAGCGTGAGGAATTCCGCAACCTGAAGCAAGGCTCTTTGTCTGTCTATGACTACAACAAGTTGTTCCAGAAGCTCGCCCGCTTTGCCAAGCAGGACGTCCATGATTAGAAGAGCATGATATACCAGTTCAGGGGTGGTCTCAGAGAAGAAATCTAGCTAGCTCTTGTTCTCTTTGAGCCCTTGAGGTACGATGAGTTCTACAACATGGCATTGAAGCAAGAGGCCGCTCAATTGAGGTGTGATGCTTCCAAGAAGCGAGTCAGAGATGCTACTCCTTCTTCCTCTGCTCAAGTGGCCAAGCAGCAGAAGTATTGGCTTCCTCCTCCTCCATTCCGTCAGTCGTATCAGCAGAAGAGCAAAGGTGGCAGTGGATCTTCCCACCCACCCAACCCTGGCTTTCAGAACAAGACTTCGTCTCAAGCTCCAAGATCGAGTGCTCCGTATCACCTGGTGTGTGCAGCAATGATGATTGTGGTAAACTAAAAAACAAAGACTCAAATCATAGAAGACGCTCCAAGCAAAACACATATCATGTGGTGAATAAAAATATAGCTCCAAGTAAAGTTACCGATAGAAGTAGCCGAAAGAGGGGATGCCTTCCGAGGCATCCCCAAGCTTTGGCTTTTAGGTGTCCTTAGATTACCTTGGGGGTGCCATGGGCATCCCCAAGCTTAGGCTCTTTCCACTCCATGTTCCATAATCCATCAAATCTTTACCCAAAACTTGAAAACTTCACAACACAAAACTCAAAGTAGAAAATCTCGTGAGCTCCGTTAGCGAAAGAAAACAAAAGACCAGTTCAAAGTACTGTAATGAACTCATTATTTATTTATCTTGGTGTTAAACCTACTGTATTCCAACTTCTGTATGGGTTATAAACTATTTTACTACCGATAGATTCATCAAAATAAGCAAACAACACACGAAAAACAGAATCTGCCAAAAACAGAACAGTCTGTAGTAATCTGTAGCTAGCGCAAGATCTGGAACCCCAAAAATTCTAAAATAAATTGCTGGACGTAAGGAATTTATCTATTAAACATCTTCATAAAGAATTAACTAAATAGCACATTCCAAATAAAAATGAAAGCAGTTCTCGTGAGCACTAAAGTTTCTGTTTTTTACAGCAAGTTCAACAAGACTTTCCCCAAGTCTTCCCAACGGTTCTACTTGGCACAAACACTAATTAAACACAGAAAACACAACCAAAACAGAGGCTAGATAAATTATTTATTACTAAACAGGAGCAAACATCGAGGAATAAAAATAAACTTGGGTTGCCTCCCAACAAGCGCTCTCGTTTAACGCCCCTAGCTAGGCATAACAAGCAAGGATAGATCTAGGTATTGCCTTCTTTGGTAGGCAATTCTTCAATGAGGCATCTACCATCTTTAGGAATTTCTTTATTTTTATTAATTATCAAACTTTTAGGCACAAGATCGAAAAATTCATTTGTAACAAATGGTTCCTTGATGATAGCAAAAATATTAGGATGAATACTTATTGATTTGAGATCCGCAGTTTCCTTACTAGAGGATTCACCCTTATTTTTAGGAACATACATAAGCTTGGCAATTTTAGTGGGAGGACTTGGAGTATTCTTTACAGAAGAAAAAGAGGTTCCCAAGTTGGTAATAATATCCTCAAGTTTATCGATCCTAGTGGAATCGTGATTTATTTTCTCATTAACTATTGGTTCCTTTTCTTTAATATTTTTCAAAGTAACTCCTACTTTAGATCCATATTGAGAGATTCGGTTGTGGATCTTTTTATCCAAATTTTCAATTAACTCTATGGTAGCAACCTTATTTTCAATAATTTCAAGCCTTTGCATTACATGCTCCAAAGTTAATACAATTCCATTAACCAAAAGAGGGGGTGAGCCAAATAAATCTATCATAGCATTATAAGAATCAAAAGTATGGCTACCCAAGAAGTTCCCTCCAGTAATAGTATCAAGAACATATCTATGCCACGGAGTAATGCCTACATAGAAATTGCGAAGAAGAATGGAAGTAGATTGCTTCGTGGTAGATCTATTTTGAGCATTGCAAATTCTATACCAAGCGTCTTTTAGATTTTCTCCCTCCCTTTGCTTAAAATTTAGAATTTCATTCTTGGCAGACAATGGAGAATATATGGGACTAGCCATAACAACAAGCAAACGAACTAACACACAAGCAAAAAGCAAGCGGACAAAAAGAGGCGAATAGAGAAAGAGAGGGAGGATAGAGAGAGGCGAATAAAACGGCAAGGGTGAAGTGTGGGAGAGGAAAACGAGAGGTAAATGGAAAATAATGTAATGCGGGAGATAAGGGTATGTGATGGGTACTTGGTATATTGACTTTTGCATAGACCTCCCCGGCAACGACGCTAGAAATCCTTCTTGCTACCTCTTGAGCACTGCGTTGGTTTTCACCGAAGAGGAAGGGATGATGCATCAAAGTAGCGTAAGTATTTCCCTCAGTTTTTGAGAACCATGGTATCAATCCAGTAGGAGGCTATGCGCGAGTCCCTCGTACCTGCACAAAACAAATAAATCCTCGCAACCAACGCGAATAGGGGTTGTCAATCTCTACACGGCCACTTATGAGAGTGAGATCTGATAGATATGATAAGATAATATTTTTTTGGTATTTTTATGATAAAGATGCAAAGTAAAATAAAAGCAAAGGAAATAAATAAGTATTGGAAGATTAATATGATGAAGATAGACTCCGGGGCCATAGGTTTCACTAGTGGCTTCTCTCGAGAGCATAAGTATTCTACAGTGGGTGAACAAATTACTGTTAAGCAATTGACATAATTGAGCATAGTTATGAGAATATCTACGTATGATCATGTATATATGCATCACGTCCGAGACATGTAGACCGACTCCTGCCTGCATCTACTACTATTACTCCACTCATCGACCGCTATCCAGCATGCATCTAGAGTATTAAGTTAATGAAAACAGAGTAACGCCTTAAGCAAGATGACATGATGTAGAGGGATAAACTCATGCAATATGATGAAAACCCCATCATGTTATCCTCGATGGCAACAATACAATACGTGCCTTGCTGCCCCTACTATCACTGGTAAAGGACACCGCAAGATTGAACCCAAAGCTAAGCACTTCTCCCATTGCAAGAAAGATCAATCTAGTAGGCCAAACCAAACTGATAATTCGAAGAGACTTGCAAAGATAACCAATCATACATAAAAGAATTCAGAGAAGATTCAAATATTATTCATAGATAGACTTGATCATAAACCCACAATTCATCGGTCTCAACAAACACACCGGAAAAAGAAGATTACATCGAATAGATCTCCACAAGAGAGGGGGAGAACATTGTATTGAGATCCAAAAAGAGAGAAGAAGCCATCTAGCTACTAACTATGGACCTGTAGGTCTGAAGTAAACTACTGACACTTCATCGGAGGGGCTATGGTGTTGATGTAGAAGCCCTCCGTGATCGATGCCCCCTCCGGTGGAGCTCCGGAACAAGCCCCAAGATGGGATCTCGTGGATACAGAAAGTTGCGGCAGTGGAATTAGGGTTTTGGCTCTGTATCTGATCCTTTGGGGGTACCTAGGTATATATAGGACGAAGGAATATGTCGGCGGAGCAACAGGGGGCCCATGAGGGTGGAGGGCGCGCCTGGGGGTAGGCGCGCCCCCTACCTCTTGGCCTTCTCTTTTGTGTCCTGACGTAGGGTCCAAGTCTCCTGGGTCTTGTTCGTTGAGATAATCACGTTCCCGGAGGTTTCATTCCGTTTTGACTCCGTTTGATATTCCTTTTCTTCAAAACCCTAAAATAGGCACAAAAACAGCAATTCTGGGCTGGGCCTCCGGTTAATAGGTTAGTCCCAAAAATAATATAAAAGTGGATAATAAAGCCCAATAATGTCCAAGACAGTAGATAATATAGCATGGAGCAATAAAAAAATTATAGATACGTTGGAGACGTATCACTTACGCCGGGACCTAGACAATAGAGTCGTTTAGGTCAGATCTATCTATGGATCAAGGGGGCGTGCTCCAATGCAAGATGACGACCATCATGCCTGGCGCGATAAGCATAGCCTCACCCGGGCTGAAAACCGAACACGGATGTCATTCGAACTCCATTGAAATTGCCCGACACAGAGGTGCAGTGCAACCCTTATGCTTTACCGATGAGGTAATGCAGCACCAGTTCCCAGAAGGGTTTAAACCCGTGAACATTGAAGCATACGATGGAACGAAAGATCCCGCAGTATGGATTGACGATTTCTTCTCCATATTCACATGGCTCGCGGCGACGATCTCCACACCATTAAATACCTCCCACTAAAAGTAAAGGGACCAGCACGGCACTAGCTAAACAACCTCCCAGATAGCTCTATTGGTTGCTGGGAAGATTTGGAGGATACATTTCGAGATAACTTCCAAGGCACTCATGTCCGGCCACTCGACGCCAATGACCTTACTCACATAGTCCAGCAACCCAGAGAGTCATCCCGTAAACTCTGGACTCAGTTCTTAATTAAAAAGAACCAAATCGTCGACTGTCCAGACACTAAAGCCCTATCGGCCTTTAAACATAGCGTCCGTGATGAGTGGCTCGCCCGATACCTCGGCATGAAAAGACAAAGTCTATGACAGCTCTTACTGCACTCATGACCCACTTCTGCACGGAAGAAGACAACAGGTTAGCTCATAGAAACAACAGTACCAGTGACCCCGGCACCTCCAAAGCTAGGGAAGGCAACGGACGGCCGCGATGCAACAACCTCAAGCATCGGAACAACAATGAAGAAACCGAAGACACATCGGTCCATGCCGGATTCAGCGGCTCTAAACCCGGTCAGCGGAAGAAGCCATTCAAAGGAAATAGGAATGACCCATCCAATTTAGACAAAATACTCGATCGGACTTGCCAGATTCATGGTACCCCCGACAAGCCTGCAAATCATTCCATCAGAAACGGTTGGGTCTTCAAATAGGCCGGTAAGTTAAATACCGAACATAAGGGGAAAGGGCCGCGAACCGAACACAGGGGGGCAGAAAATTCCCCCCCCCCAAAGTAAAAATAGTGAATATGATATACGTCACTCATATCCCCAAGAGGGCGCAAGCGCGCACTAAGGGATGTCTACGTCGTAGAGCCGGTAGCCCCAAAATTCAACCCTTGGTCGGCTTGTCCGATCACCTTCGATCCTAGGGACCCCCCGACCAGTATCCATCATGGAGGTTCGGAAGCCCTGGTCCTCGATCCAATTATCGATGCATTCCAACTCACTCGAGTCCTCATGGACGGTGGAAACAGTCTTAACTTGATTTATCAAGACACTGTTCGTAAAATGGGTATTTACCCGTCAAGAATCAAGCCTAGTAACACCACCTTTAAAGGAGTGATACCCTTTGTAGAGGCCCACTGCACGGGTTCATTAACATTGGAAGTAGTCTTCAGTTCACCGGATAACTTCTGAAGCGAAGACTTGATCTTCGACATTGTCCTCTTTCGCAATGGCTATCACGCACTACTCGGACGAACCGCCTTCGCACACTTCAACGTAGTCCCACACTATGCGTACATAAAGCTCAAGATGCCCGGACCACGCGGCGTCATAAAAATCAATGGGAATATGGAGCGCTCCCTTCGTGCCGAGGAGCATACCGTGGCCCTCGTAGTCGAGGTACAAAGCAGCCTCATCAAGCCGAACATTTCATCGGCCATCAAGCCCTCGGACACTGTTAAACAAGTCGGGTCTACTCTACAAAACGACAGCTCGGTGCATCCAGAGCTAGACTAGTAGCAATGCCTTCGGCGATCGCCCCATGTAACCGCGGTATATGTACCGCGTGTGCATAACTACACACTTAAAATACTTTGGGCAACGACGGAGGAACAATGCAGGCAGGGTCTATAGCGCGGTTTAACCCTATTTTTACCTCAGCCCCTTCCTTTTTCTTCCTTTTTTCTTCCTCCTATTATAGGTTCATTAAAACCTAATCACCTGACGGTCGCACATGGACTCTTTCACACGCCACTTCTATACACGCGATCGTCGATTTCTCCTCTCAAAGGATTCGGCACCAAGGCGATAGCGGCACAGACGTGCGGTAGGCCGTTAAGGGAATCTTCAAGAACACCATATCTTTTTTCGGCCATGTATACAGCTTCCCCTTGTGTACAAATTTTCGGCATGTAAAATAGCCTTGATCTTTACGGCATTATCCGTAATAGCACATTTTGATGTATCAATCAGATTATAATGGAAACAGTTTTTCACCAACCCCTATTCAGTATTGGTTTATTTCATAAATCTGTATCCCTTCCTTGCGTCAGATTGCCATATATACTTTGGTATGGCTTAAATGCCACGGGCTCTATTCGGCCACACATATTTTCAAAAAGTCCGAACACTTCTAGAGTATACTTCGGTGCCCTGAATATTGCATTATATGGATCAACTCCGAATCATGTCTTTGGTTAGTAGTTGGGTTGCCTGGCTCCTGTGATTACTACCTTACGTTCCGCTTGTTTAGCTAGGGTAGTAAAGGGAGAACTACTGCGATTGTGTTTCTGGTTTGTCCGATCAAAGACCTCAGTAGAGAAGAAAGAAGAAATCTGACTGCCATGATACGGCCAGAGCTGATCGGCGATTCGGCGACTTGCTATAAATCTCTTGTGATTTCTCTCGTATTATACGAAGGACTGGCCTTCGGCCAATCACGTGCCTAAGGCATCCCAGTTTGGATAGCCGCATATGCACCAGGGGCTAGTACTTAGTCCCATTGTCAAACTCCTATGGCTAAGGGAAAGTGATAAAGCCGCATAGTCTGATTGTCTGGTTCGCTGCGCAAACACCTCCTTTATGGACCAAGACGTTGGGTCAAGTGTAATCATGCGCTATTCCGAACACCCCCGTAGCATCTACATGGGGGCTGAAGCCAACGACGGGCAAACTCTCAGAATTAAAAAATGGCTACATAGGAGGAAAGTAATTTCAGATAAAAGCATACATGTTTTACAGGCCCTGGTTCATAACACAAAGTTTGGATAAATATATTACATTCACTCAAACATGATATCCTTTGAGCATTGTCCCTCTACTATTCGGGCACCCTCCAGGGCGTCATCAATATACTGCTCTGGGTTGCGATGGTCCTTCCCTTTGAGTGGGCCCTCGGTCACCATGATGGTGGCCTTCATCTTCGCCTAGTGCATCTTGACACGGGAAAGGGAAATCCGCGCACCCTCTATGCACGTCGAGCGCTTTACAACTTCATCTTCGGGCAGTGCTTCGGCGAGTCGCTTCACCAGGCCAAAGTAGCTGCTAGGAATGGGTTCGGCTGGCCAAAGCCGGACTATGACGTCCTTCATGGCCAAGCCGGACATCCTATGCAGCTCCGCCAGTTGCATCATCTAGTTGTTCAATAGCGCCGGACGCTCCGGCACCAGGAACTGTGACCAGAAGAGCTGCTCCGTTGTGTTCCCCTCCTAGGCCTGAAAGAACTGTGCGGCATGGGTAGCTCTCTTTATAAGATCCGCAAAGGCATCTGGAGAACTCCACAATTGAGTGAGCAAGGCATATCTTTGACCGCCAAATATACTCTGCAAAAGAATGGGCATACCAGCCGCTATCTGTTCGGGATGTCGGATCTCTTCACGAGCACTCTGCGACTCGGTTCGTACCTCCTTAGCCTCGCGGAGGGCTTTGGCGCGTTCAGCCACTTGGGCCGTAGTCTTCTCCTCCAAAGTCTCGCATTTGCTGATGGCATCTTTCAGCTCCTGCTCCACTTCGGCCACCCTCTCTTCGTGCTGGCGGCGGGCGACCTGTTCGATCTTCAATTCCATGGTCGCTTTATCAGTGGCAGCTTTGCTCGCTCTTGCCTCCTCCTTGGCTTGGGCAAGGGCGCTCTTGAGGGTCTCGACCCCGGTCATGCTACCTGCACCCATAATCACAACAGTAATTGAGTTACACTCTGAATTTGCATATTACTTCAGATATATGATTAAACTCTTTTAAAAGTACACACATACCTTGCGCCTCATCGAACCACTTGTTATTGCAGTCAATCTCATCATCAGCTAGTTTTAGCTTCCGATTCAATTCGAAAACTTTAGCTGCTTGGGCGGTCGCCACCAACAGGGAAGCCTGTTATCCAATAGACAAGTATGTCACTTCCTGCGATTACTACTCGATCCTCTGTTCGCCCTTTTTCAAAACCGAATAGAGTCTCAAGGGCTACTATTACAAGCATATTTCCTTCATATGAAAAGCGTCTAAGAGTATTACATCGCATACCTCGAAGCCTCCTAGCAGGCTGGTGAAAGCTTCGTTTAGCCTGCTCTTTGCGGACAGAACCTTCTCAACCATCGCACCAATCAGGGTGCGGTGCTCCTCCACGATGGCAGCACATCGTAGTGCCTCCACTAGAGTATTCGGCGCCTCCGCATTAGTGGAGGTCACCGTCGGAGTCGACAATCCCCCCTCCTTCAAAGGGCGTTGCTCACTCGATTCCGGAGCCATATGGGTCTCCGGAAAAGTGTTCGGCTGGGGGCCGGACTAGTCAGGGCCCCCGCTGTCGGTCTCCATGGGGGTTGCAAACCCCATGTTCTCAGCAGCCGAGGCCTCACCCTCAGGCACATGCATTGGCGGCCTCCCTCACCTCTCCGTGGCCTAAAGAGGCCCTTCGCGACAACACCTCGGTGTCCGCGGTGGTGGGCGGAGAAGCTCAAGGAGGCGTCTCGCTCTTTTCCATCTCAGGTGGCAGAGAGCTCCCCTCAGATAGTAAAGGGTTGGGAGGTCGCAAGCAGGGCTGAAATACACACAACATAATATATTATATTAAAAGCATAGAGGACCGAATACTTGTGACGTAGCCTTTGGTACTTCCGATTCGGCGAGGGGCCTCACCCTGGGAAGCCTCTTGTGGATGCGTTCGGCCTCTGAAACCGAACCATCCAAGAGGGTCACCTTCCCCCTCTTGGACACCCCCTCCTCCGGGTCTATGGAGGCTGCCCTCTTTTTCATCCTCCCCTTGAGAGAGGAGATGCCTTCCGCCTGCTCTTCCTCTTCGTCTTTATCTTCCTCATGGGAGGAGGGGATTTCGGTTTCTCTGGACACTACGTCTGGAGTACCCTTACGGCAGGGGCCGCCCTTGGCCTCCTTGATCTTCTTCCTAGCCTTCTTCTCCGGTGCCTGATAGGGCACCGGGACCAGCATCTTCATTAGTTGGGGAGTGGGCGGATCTTCAGGCAGCAGAGCCGGACACTTGATCCACTCCGCCTTTGCTATTCAGCCCTGAGCAAGGGAAGGAAAACTCTTTATGCCTGAGACTTATGGAACAAAGGTATGTTTGTGAATAATGCACTTACCAGAGTGGCCGGATTCTCGCTGTCAAAGCTGATGTCTCCGGTCTTCTTCAGCCACGCCTTCTAGGCCTTGAAGAGCAGCTTCCATATCTCTTCGTGCGTTGTGCCGAAGAAGCACTACGGGGTTCTGGGACCTTCCGGATTGAACTCCCACATATGGAGAGACCAGAGTTGGCAGGGGAGGATCAGGCAGAAGAGCATCGCCTGAATCACGTCAGTGAGACTGGTGTTCTTGCTTATCATGTTTTTGATGCCCTTCTACAGCTTCAGCACTTCCGCGGTCGACCCTCAATCCAAACCCTTGTTGGCCACAATGCGAGCCACATAGGAGGTCTGGATCTGAACTCAGGAGTGGCCGCCCACCTGGCGTCACGGGGTTCTGTGATGTAGAACCACTCCTGTTGCCAGACCTTGACGGTCTCCACAAGGGCCCCTTTAGGCCAAGTTGTGTTGGGGAGCTTGCTCACCATGGTGCCGCTTACTACCTCTTGAGCGTGCGTTGGTTTTCCCTTGAAGAGGAAAGGGTGATGCAACAAAGTAGCGTAAGTATTTCCCTCAATTTTTGAGAACCAAGGTATCAATCCAGTAGGAGACAACGCACAAGTCGCCTAGTACCTGCACAAACAATCAAGAACCTCGCAACCAATGCGATAAAGGGGTTCTCAATCCCTTCATGGTCACTTGCGAAAGTGAGATCTGATATAGATAGTAAGATAAATATTTTTGGTATTTTGTTGTATAGATTGGAAAGTAAAGATTGCAAAATAGTAAACGAGATGCGATAATAAAAGAGATGCAATATAATAAGAAAGAGACCCGGGGCCATAGGTTTCACTAGTGTCTTCTCTCGTGATAGCATGTATTATGGTGGGTGAACAAATTACTGCCGAGCAATTGATAGAAAAGTGCATAGTTATAAAGATATCTAAGGCAATGATCATGAATATAGGCATCACGCCCGTTTCAAGTAGATCGAAATAATTCTGCATCTACTTCTATTACTCCATATATCGACCGCTATCCAGCATGCATATAGGGTATGAAGTTCATAATCACAGAGCAACGCATTAAGCAAGATGACATGATGTAGACGGATAAACTCAAGCAATATGACATAAACACCATCTTTTTATCCTCGATGGCAAAAATACAATACGTGCCTTGCTACTCCTACTGTCACTGGGAAAGGACACCACAAAACTGAACCCAAAGCTAAGCACTTCTCCCAATGCAAGAAAGATCAATCTAGTAGGCCAAACTAAACCGATAATTTGAAGAGACTTGCAAAGATATCAAATCATGCATATAAGAATTCAGAGAATAATCAAATAATATTCATAGATAATCAAGTTCATAAACCCACAATTCATCGGATCTCGCCAAACACACTGCAAAAGAGTATTACATCGAATAGATCTCCAAGAACATCAAGGAGAACTTTGTATTGAAGATCAAAGGGAGAGAAGAAGCCATCTAGCTAATAACTATGGACTCGAAGGTCTGTGGTAAACTAGTCACGCTTCATCAAAGAGGCTATGGTGTTGATGTAGAAGCCCTCCATGATCTATTACCCCTCCGGCAGATCGCCGGAAAAGGCCCCAAGATGGGATCTCACAGGTACAGAAGGTTGCGGCGGTGGAAAAGTGGTTTCGTGGATCCCCCTGATGTTTCTATGGTATAAGGGTATATATAGGCGAAAGAAGTACGTCGGTGGAGCTCCGTGGGGCCCATGAGGATGGGGGCGTGCCTACCCCTCTGGGCGCGCCCTCCTGCCTCGTGGCCGCCCCATGGAGATCCATACATCCACTCCAAGTCTCCTGGTTTGCTTTTGGTCCAAGAGATCATCGTAAAGGTTTCATTCCATTTGGTATTCCTTTTCTTTGAAACACTAAAATAGGTAAAAAAACAAAAACTAGCATTGGGCCTCCGGTTAATAGGTTAGTTCCAAAAATAATGTAAAATAGCCTATTAGCCCATTAAACATCCAAAATAGATAATATAATAGCATGGAACAATCAAAAATTATAGATATGTTGGAGACGTATCAAGCATCCCCAAGCTTAATTCCAGCTCGTCCTCGAGTAGGTAAATGATAAAACAGATTTTTTGATGTGGAATGCTACCTAACATATTTATCAATGTAATTTTCTTAATTGTGGCATGAATGTTCAGATCCGAAAGATTCAAGACAAAAGTTTAATATTTACATAAAAATAACAATACTTCAAGCATACTAACAAAGTAATTATGTCCTCTCAAAATAACATGGCAAAAGAAAGTTCATCCCTACAAAATATTATAGTTTGGTCATGGTCCATCTTCGTCACACAAAATACTCAAATCATGCACAACCCCAATGACAAGCCAAGCAATTGTTTCATACTTTAGTAATCTCAAACCTTTTCAACTTTCATGCAATACATGAGCGTGAGCCATGGACATAGCACTATAGGTGGAATAGAGTGGTGGTTGTGGAGAAGACAAAAAGGAGGAAGATGGTCTCACATCAACTAGGCGTATCAATAGGCTATGGAGATGCCCATCAATAGATGTCAATGTGAGTGAGTAGGGATTGCCATGCAACGGATGCACTAGAGCTATAAATGTATGAAAGCTCAACAAAAGAAACTAAGTGGGTGTGCATCCAACTTGCTTGCTCACGAAGACCTAGGGAATTTGCGGAAGCACATCATCGGAATATACAAGCCAAGTTGTATAATGATAATTTCCCACTAGCATATGGAAGTGACAAAATAAGAGACTCTCCATCATGAAGATCATGGTGCTACTTTGAAGCACAAGTGTGGAAAAAGGATAGTAGAATTGTCCCTTCTCTCTTTTTCTCTCATTTTTTTATTTTTTTCTCTTCTTTTTTTGGGCCTTCCCCTTTTTTATTTGGCATTTCTCTTTTTTTTTCCTCACATGGGACAATGCTCTAATAATGATGATCATCACACTTCTATTTATTTTCAACTCAAAGATTAGAACTCAATAATTAGAACAAAAATATGACTCTATATGCGTGACTCCGGCGGTGTACCGGGATGTGTAATGAATCAAGAGTGACATGTATGAAGAAATTATGTACGGTGGCTTTGCCACAAATACGATGTCAACTACATGATCATGCAAGGCAATATGACATTGATGGATCGTGTCATAATAAACGGAACGATGGAAAGTTGCTTGGCAATATATCTCGGAATGGCTACAGAAATGCCATAATAGGTAGGTATGGTGGCTATTTTGAGGAAGGTAAATGGTGGGTTTATGGTACCAGCGAAAGTTGCGCGGTACTAGAGAGGCTAGCAACGGTGGAAGGGTGAGAGTGCGTATAATCCATGGACTCAACATTAGTCATAAAGACCTCACATAGTTATTGCAAAAATCTACAAGTCATCAAAAACCAAGCACTACGCGCATGCTCCTAGGGGGATAGATTGGTAGGAAAAGACCATCGCTCGTCTGAGGTAGTCCTGGACTAAGGGGTCCTCGGGCATCTGACCTATTAGACATGGGCCGGACTAATGGCTGTGAAGATACAAGGACCGAAGAATCTACCCGTCTCCGGATGGGACTCTCCTTGGAGTGGAAGGCAAGCTTGGTGACCAAATATGAAGATTCCTTTCTCTGTAACCGACCTTATGTAACCCTAGATCCCTCCGGTGTCTATATAAACCGAAGGGCTAGGTCCATAGACATATATCCTCATAATCATAATAAGATAGGCTAGACTAGTAGGGTTTAGCCATTATGATCTCGTGGTAGATCAACACTTGTAATACTCATATTCATCAAGATCAATCAAGCAGGTAGTAGGGCATTACCTCCATAGAGAGGTCCCGATCCTAGGTAAACATTGTGTCCCCTGTCTCCTGTTACCATCGACCTTAGATGCACAGTTCGGACCCCCTACCCGAGATCCGCCGGTTTTGACACCGACATTGGTGCTTTCATTGAGAGCTCCACTGTGCCATCGTGAAAAGGTTTGATTGCTCCTTTAATCATCTACAACGATGCTGTCCAAGGGGAAGTCTTCCTCCCCGGATAAATCTTCATGTTCGGCGGCTTCGCACTGTGGGCCAACTCGCTTGGCCATCTGGAGTAGATCGAAAGCTACGTGCCTGGCCATCAGGTCAGATTTGGAAGCTTGAACTATGTCGCGGATATCCGCGGAGACTTGATCTTCGACGGATTCGAGACCACTGCAGCAGCTCCCTGCCACCACGATGAACATGACGTAAAACTGTCATCAGACCATACCCAGGAGATAGTACATGTAGCTGCTCTGGCCCTAGATCCGGAGCAATCGCGCCATCTGAATACGGGAAGCTCAACCTCGCTGCGGAAGTCGCAGGCTGAGCGGCGTTGGAGCCACACAGAGACCTAACTTCAAGTGACATCTGTGTCATCGAAACCATGGACTCGTCTCCGGCTACAGGTTCCGAACCTTGTGCGTCCGCATACGTCGAGCTTGATCGGTCGTCGTTCATCGAATTCAGCTCCGCAGACATCTTCCGGCACCCGCCTTTGGGCGACGTGTTAAACTCGTTAAGAGCACTATCCTTAGCGGGGGGGCTCACAGCCGAATTATATCCGATTAGAACTGGAGGCTGATGATGGAGAATTTCACTTCCCACCAACCACCCACTTCATAGCCACTGTCGAAGACTTAACCGACACGCTTGATTATGGCTCCGACGACATCGACGGTATGGACAACGATGCCGGAGAAGAAGAGGCCCAAAACCTACCATTTACCGGACGTTGGACGGCCACTTCCTCGTATGACGTATACATGGTGGATGCACCAAAAGAGAATAGCGGCGATGACAAGGAAGATCCGGTTGAGGATAAACCTCCCGAGATACAACCAAAGCTCCGGCATCAGCAGCGCTGCTCTAAGTCACGCCGCAGCAAATACAGCAACACCGGCACAGTAGAAGACAACACTCCGGACGGTGCCGAAGACAATGAAGACCCCGTTCAGCCAACTTCCGAACAGGATGAACGGGAAGATGGGCAAGTTAGCCCTTATAAACAGGCCACACACATAGACTCGGAGGATAGTAATTATGTTCCGCTCTCTAAGGATGATGCAAGCCTCAGCACCGAGGAATTTATCGTGCCTGAGGAACCTCTCAAATAGGAGTGCTTCAAGCGCCAGCTAATAGCCCCTGCAAGGAGCCTGAAAAAGAAACAACAGCAGCTTCAAGCTGATCGAGACCTGCTCAACGATAGATGGACTAATGTCCTGGCAGCCGAGGAGCACGGCCTCAAGTGACCACTCAAAAGTTACTCGAAGCACAAATTGCTACCTCAATTCGATGACATGGCATTGGAGCCCATGCCGTCAGTACACAATGAGGATGACTGACCACCACGTGGTCGGGACAAAGCGGCAACACAAGCCGAACACCAGCCCGCCTTACCTCACCGTAAAGGTAGAGACAAAACTGCTTAGGGATACACGTATGATCTTCGACAGGGCCTGAAGAATAAAACAAACCTGGCCAGATCGATCTATGGATCATGGGGGTGTGCCTCGGAGCGTGTCGACGGCTATCAAGTCGAGCATGACAAGCCTAGTCATGCGCGGGCCGAAAACCGTAGATGGACTCCATCAGAGCTATGTCACGATGTGGCCCGATACAGTGGCGCCGCACACCCTCTTTGCTTCACTGACGAAGTAATGGAGCATGAATTCCCAGAAGGGTTTAAACCCATGAATATTGAATCATACGATGGAACAACTGATCTCGCGGTGTGCATTAAGGATTTTCTTCTACATATCCATATGGCCCGCGGAGAAGAGCTCCACGCCATCAAATACCTCTCGTTAAACTCGAAGGGCCAGCTCGGCACTGGTTAAAAAGTCTGCCCATGAACTCCATTGGCAGCTGGGAGGATTTGGAAGATGCTTTCCACGAGAACTTCCAAGGTACATATGTCCGACCACCAGATGCGGATGACTTAAGCCATATACTTCAACTGCCTGGAGAGTCAGCCAGGAAATTCTGGACTCGGTTCCTAACTAAAAATAACCAGATCGCCGACTGTCCAGATGCCGAAGCCCTAGCGGCCTATAAACACAACATCCGCGACAAATGGCTCTCCCACCACCTCGGCCAAGAAAAGCTGAAGTCCATGGTAGCCCTCACGACACTCATGACCCGCTTTTGTGCGGGTGAAGATAGTTGGCTGGCCCGTAGCAAAAAAAAAATGCAAGCAACGCCGACACCACTAAAGCCAGAAATAGCAAGGACAAGCCCCGACGCAACAGACACAAGCGTCGAAACAACAATGACAACACCGATGATACGGCCGTCAATGCCAGATTCAGTGCCTCTAAGTCCAATCAGCGGAAGAAGCCGTTTAAAAAGAACAATTCGGGCTCATCCAGCTTGGACCGCATACTCGATCGTCCGTGCCAGATCCATGGCACCCCAGACAAACCACCCAATCATACCAACAGAGATTGTTGGTTTTTAAACAGGCCGGCAAGTAAAATGCCGAAAGGAAGGAGAAGGGATCGCAAAGCGAGGACGACAACGAGGAGCCCCGGCCACCGAACACAGGGGGGCGGAAGAAGTTTCCTCCTCAGGTCAAAACGGTGAACATGATATACGTTACCCACATCCCCAAGAGGGAGCGCAAGCGCGTGCTCAGGGACGTCTACGTGATAGAGCCAGTCGCCCCAAAATTTAATCCATGGACGTCGTGCCCGATCACTTTCGATCGTCGGGATCATCGGACCAGTATCCGTCACGGCAGTTCAGCCGCACCGGTCCTGGACCCAATAATTGATGGGTTCCACCCGACGCGAGTCCTGATGGACGATGGCAACAGCCTCAACCTGCTCTATCAGGATACAGTGCGCAAAATGGGCATTAGTCCATCACCGATCAAGCCCACAAAGACTACCTTTAAAGGAGTCATACCAAGTGTAGAGGCCCGTTGTACGGGCTCAATCACACTAGAGGTTGTCTTTGGATCTCCGGACAACTTCTGAAGCGAGGAGTTAATCTTCGATATCGTCCCCTTTCATAGTGGCTATCACGCACTACTTGGAATAACCGCATTTGCTTGATTCAACGCCATGCCACACTACGCTTATCTGAAGCTCAAGATACCCGGACCACGTGGCGTCATAACAGTTAAAGGAAACATGGAACGCTCCCTCCGCACCAACGAGCACACCGCTACCTTAGCAGCAGAAGTACAGAGTTGCCTTTTCAAGCAGAACCTTAATTCGGCGGCCGAGCTCCCAGACACTGTCAAGAGAGTCCGGGCTATTCTATAGCAGGACAGCTCGGCTCATCAAGAGCTCGACTAGCAATTCGTCCTTCGTCCCAATTCTGACCAAGTGGCGGCAGCTGTAGCGCACGTACATAACTACGCACTCAAAATACCATGGGCATGGATGGAGGCATAACTAGCTTGTGATCCACAATACAGCTTGACCGCCCCCAGACACACATACTTTCACTGTTTCCTTTTTTCTCCCTTTTTAGGTTTCTTTTTCATAGGCCTTCCCTGATGGCTTGACCACCGATTCTTTTCGAAGGATAAATACACCAAGACGACAAGAAGCATGGACGTACTGGGGAAATTTTAGGTGGTTTCTTTAATGATCCCTTTACCAGTTCTCAGGACCCACACGCAGCTCTCCCTTGGTTAAGGCATATTAAATAGCCTTCTGCTTATTGCACTACTTGTGTAAATGCACTTTAACGCACTAATGAAATTAGAATGGAAACAGTTGGTGGCCCAAATTTTACGGCTTTAGCTTAATACCCTTTCTTCTTTTTCTTTTTTGATAACTTTATCAAATAGCACTGATACACTTTGGTACGTTTCAATTTGCTAGGGGCTTCATAGCGCCCCGCAACACGGCAACAAAGTCTGAACACTTTTTACAATATTAGTTCGGCACCCCGAATTTAGCACTATATGCATTGGCTCTGAATCATGTCTTTGGTCAATAGTTGGGTTGCCTCGCTCCTATGCTTGTAAACTTACATTTCGTTATATCGGCTAGGGTAGTAAAGGGAGAACTACTGCGATTGTGCCCTGGTTTACCTGAAGGAGCACCTCAGTAGAGAAAGCCGAAAACTGACTGTCATGATGCAGCGAGAGTTGGTCAGCTCTTCGGAGGTCTCAAATCTTTAGAGATTTTTTACGCATTACGCGAGTGATCGGTACTTACCCGATCTTGTTTACAGCATCCTAGTTCGGATACTAGGGGTTGCACCTATATTTTATTTTCAAACTCCTATGGATAAGTGAGGGTGCTAAAGCCACATAGTACAATTGCCTGGTTCATCGGGCTAAACACCTCCTTCAAGGATCAAACAATTGGATCAGGAGTGTTTAGAATACATCCCGAACATCCCCGTACTACCTACGTGGGGGCAGAAGCCGACGACTGGCCAACCCTCAGATTTCACACAACACGGTCGCACATGAGGGGAATTTTTTAAATCACAAACATTATATTACATAACGACTTTGTTTCATCATACAAGGCAAAGACAACATGAATGTATTCATTTGAAAATAATGTCTTGTGCACATTGCGTCGCCATAATATGAGACCCCTCCAGGATGTCTTCAAAATATCGCTCGGGCATGTGGTGCTCCTTGCCCTCTAGCGGTCCCCCGGTCGTAAGCTTGACGGCATCCATCTTCGCCCACCACACCTTGACGCGGGCGAAGGTCATGCGCGCACCTTCGATGCAGACCGACCGCTTGACGACGTCCAGCCGAGGGCAGGCATTCACCAGCCGCATCACGAGCCCGAAGTAGCTGCCAGGTATAGCTTAGGCAGGCCACAACCGGATTATTAAATCCTTGATGGCCAGTTCGGCCACCCTATGCAGCTCGACCAGCTGTTTTAGCTGATCGCTAAAGGGCATTGGATGTTCTGGCGCAAGATATTGCGACCAGAACAGCTTCTCCATAGAACTCCCTTCTTCGGCTCGGAAGAACTCTGCAGCGTCAGACACACTGTGCGGAAGATCTCGGAAGATCCGCGAATGCCCCTGGAGAACTCCGAGTCTGGGTTAATAAGAGATACTTCTTCTTCACCTATTTTATTTGCATACTAAACGCCTTACCCGCCGTGATTTTCTTGGCCTCCTAGATCTCCTGGAGGGCGCCCCGGGCCTCAACCCAGGCCTCTTCCGCGCTTTGGCGGGCCTTAGTGAGTTCGGTCTCTCGAGCCGAAATGTCGTGCTCCAAGGATTCACATTTCTTCACTGCATCCCGGAGCTCTTGCTGGGCCGCATCAAGCCTGGTCGCGTGCTTCTCATGAGCGGCTTTTTCCTTGGCAGCTTCCTCCTTGGCCTCGGCCATGGCCTGTTTAAGGACCTCAACAACGGTCGCCACTCCTACACATATCATGTCACTATGGTCAATACGCATTATTTATTCTTTCCGAATATACAGCCAGTCCATACATACCTTGCTTGTCTTCTAGGTGCTTCCTCGCTTGGCCGAGCTCCTCCTTGGCATGCTCTAGTCTCTGCTTTAGTCCGGAGATTTTGGCGGTGTGTGAGGTCGCGGCCAGCAACGACGTCTGCTTATTCATATAAGACATATTAGTTAGTTTCCTGTGAAAATAAATTGATCCTCTGTCCGGCTCTTTTTTCCGAACACTGGACAGTGTCTCAAGGGCTACTGTCTATATTGTGATTTTCTCTTTTGCATTGCTTACCTCAAAACCCGTCAGCAGGCTGCTACAGGCTTCGTTTAGTCCGCTCTTGACGGACTGAACCCTCTCAATCACCATACCCATAAGGATATGGTGCTCATCCACAATAGAAGCGCCTCGTAGCGCTTGCAGTAGATTATCCGGTGCCTCTGGTTGGAAAGAGGTCATCAACGAAATAGGCACACCCCCTTCAGTCGAAGGTGGTTGCTCGCCGGATTCCGGAGCCATATAGGTCTCCGAACTTGTATTCGGCTAGGGGCCGAACTGAGCAAAGCCCCCATCCCCAGTCGCCATGGGGGTCTGCTCCCCCATGTGTCCGGTAGCCGAAGTTTCACCCTCTGGCATCACCCTGGCGGCCTCCTGAACCTCTCCCTAGCCTGGGAAGGTCCTTTTAGACAACACCTCATTGTTGCCCTTAGCCGTGGGAGAGTGAGCGGCCGGCGGTGACTCGCTGGCCATCGCCTTCGAATCCAACGAACCTCTTGATGAGGATCGCAGGGAGCTGTCATGGGCCAGACTGCAATGGCATAAATTAAGATATTAATATTACGAAGCAAGAAAGGCCAGATGCATACACATTTGCAGGTTTTTAGTACTTACGACGCGGCCAGAGGCTTGTTTCGGGGTGTCGCTCCGGGCTGCTGTCGATGACCCACGCGGAGTTATCCGCAAGGGGGCCCTTCCCCATCTTAGGCGCCTCCACCTCTAGATTTGTGGAGGCCGCCCTCTTCTTCCTCCCCCATCAGGGGGAGAGGTGCTTTCTTCCTCCTCCTTGCCAGCGTTCTCGGCGGCGGAGGAGTGAGTCTTGTCTTCAGACGACACGTCCGAAGCTTCCTTGCGGCGGGGGCCACTCCGGACCCCCTTGGCCTTCTTGGCCTTCTTCTCCGGCGCCTTATAGGGCGCCGACACCAGCATCTTCGCCAGGAGTGGGATGACTGGTTCCTCGGGCAGCGGAGGCGAACATTGAATCCGCTCCACCCTCTCTGTCCATACCTGAGAAAGGAAGATTTAGATATCCTCCTTGAAACAAGCAAGTAGAGGATGCGCTTGGAGATTTGAAAGGCTTACCGCATTGGCTGAATGGGTAATATCGTGCTCGCGGTCCGAATCTATGACTGGCGGCATCTCGTTGCCCTTAAAGAGCAACTTCGAGGCATCTTCGTGAGTGGTTCCAAAGAGCCTTTCCAAGGTTCGGTGCTTCTTCGGATCGAATTCCCATAAAGGGCAGTTTCGACTTTGGCATGGGAGGATCCGGCGAACCATCATCACCTAGATTACATCGACGAGCTTGATGTTTTTATCCACCATACTTTGAATGTGTGTTTGCCGCACTATCAGCTCGTCTGACGAAGACCAATTTGGGCCCTTCTCCATCCAGGAGGTGGGCCGGATTGGAGCTCCGGACATGAATTCGGAAGCCGCGGGCCAGGTGGCGTCGCGGGGCTCTGTGATATAGAACCATAGTTTCTGCCACTCCCTGATGGTCTCCACAAAAGTACCCTTGGGCCATGTGACATTGGGCAGCTTGCTCACCATGGCGCCTCCGCACTCCGCGTGCTAGCCGTCCACCACCTTCTGCTTCATGTTGAAAATCTTGAGCCATAGTCTGAAGTGGGGTTGGATGCGGAAGAAGTCCTCACACACGACTCTGAATGCCGAGATATTGAGGAAAGAATTCGGGGCTAGGTCATGGAAATCTGGCCCGTAATTGGACATAAGCCCGCGGACGGAAGGGTGGAGAGGAAACCCTAACCTGCGGACAAAATGGGGGACGAAGACAACCCTCTCGTTGGGCTTCGAGGTGGGGATGATTTGCCCCTTGGCTAGAGCCGGTGGGCGATTTCTTTTGCCAGATACCCGGCCTCCTAAAGCCTGGTGATGTCCTTCTCCCTAATGGAGGAGGCTATCCAATGCCTTGCCCTCCAGATCTGTACATGGTTGAGTGCTTCCTTGGGGCAGAAAGAATGAGTACTTGGGCGCTGGAGCTTGAGAACGGAAGGGTAGAGGAAGAGAGAAGGCGTGGGTATAGAAAAGGGAATCCTTATCTCCTTATACAGGCAGTGAATATCAAGCGCCTCCCCACTCGCCTTAAAACTCGCATGTTCTCAAGGGCTGTGTAAACGTCACGGTTAGATTACCCATGCCCGTATTGATGAGAATCCCGCAATAAGGGGACACGATATCTGCTTCGACAAGACGTGCCTATGAAAACTGCGTCTCGAAACGTGGAATGGCAGACGGAAAACAGTTCAAAATCATGACCAAGCAGACATGATTTCACATTACAAAAAGTTGTCAGCAGATTGGACTCATGCAATATTACATTCTCAGCGGTTGTGTGTGGTACTTGTGTTGCAAATCTGGACATGTTCATTGCGTCCGAAGACTTTCTTGGAGTACTCAGAGGGGGGAACCCGCCTTGCAATGCCGAAGACAATCTGCGCGCCGAACACCTCGTCATGGAAGCCTGGTTCAGGGGCTACTGAGGGAGTCCTGGACTAAGGGGTCCTCGGGCGTCCTACCTATTAGACATGGGCCGGACTAATAGGCTGTGAAGATACAAAGACCGAAGACTCTACCCATGTCCGGATGGGACTCTCCTTGGCGTGGAAGGCAAGCTTGGAGACCAAATATGAATATTCCTTTCTCTGTAACCGACCTTATGTAACCCTAGATCCCTCAGGTATCTATATAAATCAGAGGGCTAGGTATGTGGACATATATCCTCATAATCATAGTCAGACAGACTAGACTTTTAGGGTTTAGCCATTACAATCTCGTGGTAGATCAACTCTTGTAATACTCATATTCATCGAGATCAATCAAGCAGGAAGTAGGGTATTACCTCCATAGAGAGGACCCCAGCTTGGGTAAACATTGTGTCCCCTGTCTCCTGTTACCATCGACCTTAGACGCACAGTTCGGGACCCTCTACCCGAGAACCACCGGTTTTGACACCGACGTCGTCCCGAACCGCCACTCATAAGGAAGACAATCAAGGAAATACCTCAAGCTTCAAATTTGTTACACAACGGTTACCATACGTGCATGCTACGGGACTTGTAAACCTCAACACAAGTATTGCTCAAATTCACAATTACTCAACTAGTATGACTCTAATATCACCATCCTCATGTCTCAGGACAATCATCAAGTATCAAACTTCTCCTACTATTCAACGCACTTTATATGAAACTTTTCATTATACCCATCTTGGATGCCCATCATATTAGGACTAATTTTATAACCAAAGAAAATTACAATGCTGTTCTAAAAGAGTCTCAAAATAATATAAGTAAAGCATGAGAGGTCTATAATTTATATAAAATAAAATCACCACCGTGCTCTAAAAATATATAAGTGAAGCACTAGAGCAAAATTGTATAGCTCAAAGGATATAAGTGAAGCACATAGAGTATTCTAATAAATTCCGATTCATGCGTGTATCTCCCAAAAGGTGTGTATATCAAGGATGATAGTGGTAAACTAAAAATCAAAGACTCAAATCATACAAGACGCTCCAAGAAAAACACATATCATGTGGTGAATAAAAATATAGCATCATGTAAAGTTACCGATAGACAAAGACGAAATAGGGGATGCCTTTCGGGGCATCCCCAAGCTTAGGCTTTTGGTTGTTCTTGAATTTTACCTTGGGGTTCCTTGGGCATCCCCATGCTTTGGCTCTTGCCACTCCTTGTTCCAAAATCCATCAAATCATTACACAAAAACTTGAAAACTTCACAACACAAAACTCAACAGAAAATCTCGTAAGCTTCGTTAGTATAAGAAAATAAACCACGACTTTAAGGTACTGTAATTAACTCATTCTTTATTTATATTCGTGTTAAACCTACTGTACTCCAACTTCTCTATGGTTCATAACCCCCGATACTAGCCATAGATGCATCAAAATAAGCAAACAACACGCGAAAAACAGAATCTGTCAAAAACAGAACAGTCAGCAGTAATCTGAAGGTTTCGAGTGCTTCTGTAACTCCGAACATTCTGAAAAATTAGGACGATCAGGAAAATTTGTATATTGATCTGCTTCAGTTCGAATTGGTATTTTATTGCTCTCTGGTAAAAAATCAAAATTATTTTTGTGAGCGCATACTTTCTGTTTTTATCAGTAATATCAAACAACAATCACCCAAGAAGATCCTACATGCTTTACTTGGCACAAACACTAATTAAAAAATAAAAAACACAATCATAACAGGAGCTAGATGAATTATTTAATACTAAACAGGAACAAAAAGCAAAGAACAAAAATAAAATTGGGTTGCCTCCCAACAAGCGCTATCGTTTAACGCCCCTAGCTAGGCATAAAAATTCAACGATGCTCCCACGAAAGATAAGAATTGTAGCACAAAGAGAGCATCATGAAAAAATTGGCAAACACATTTAAGTCTAACATACTTCCTATGCATAGGAATTTTATAGGAAAACAAATTACCGAGACAATAAATATCTAGCATTCACAACGGTGAGGAATAAAAGACAATCTCAACATAACGAGAGGAAATTTAATAACATGAAAATTTCTACAACCATATTTTCCTCTCATAATAATTATATGTAGGATCATACTCAAATTCAACAATATAGCCATCATATAAAATTTTCTCTACATGATCCATATGCATGCAAAGTTGACACTCTTCCAAAATAGTGGGATTATCATCAAATAAAGTCATGACCTCTCCAAGCCCACTTTTATCAAAAACTTCATAACATTGAATGTTATCCAAATATGTGGGATCTAAAGTTGACACTCTTACAAATCCACTTTGAATATTATTGCAAGCATTATTATCAATCTCATATTCATCATGGGTCTTAAATAAATTTTTAAGATTATAAGAAGAATCACCCCAATCATGATCATTGCAACAAGTAGTAGACATAGGAAAATTAGCATCCCCAAGCTTAGGGTTTTGCATATTATTAGCACAATTTATATTAATAGAATTTATAATAACATCATTGCAATCATGCTTTTTATTCAAAGATCTATCTTGAATCACTTCATAAAGCACTTCATCACAATTTTCAGATTCACGGACTTCAAGCAAAACTTCATAAAGATAATGTAGTGCACTCAACTCACTAGCAATTGGTTTGACATAATTGGATCTCTTAAAAAGATTAGCAAGTGGATGAGGATCCGTAAGTTTTGGTTCTGATTTGCAATAAACACACAATTAAACCAAGCAAACGAGCCGAACAATCCAAGTAAGACATAAGGGCAAACTAAAAAGATGAACGAAAGAGAGGGGAAGAAAAGGCGAAGGTTTACGAAAATCATTTTAAAAGTGGGGGACAGGAAAACGAGAGGGGAATGGCAAATAATGTAATGCGAGGGAGGAGAGTTTATGATGGGTATTTGGTATGTCTTGACTTGGCGTAGATCTCCCTGGCAACGGTGCCAGAAATCCTTCTTGCTACCTCTTGAGCATGCATTGGTTTTCCCTTGTAGAGGAAAGGGTGATGCAACAAAGTAGCGCAAGTATTTCCCTCAGTTTTTGAGAACTAAGGTATCAATTCAGTAGGAGACAACGCACAAGTCACCTAGTACCTGCACAAGCAATAAAGAACCTCGCAACCAACGCGATAAAGGGGTTGTCAATCCCTTCACGGTCACATGCAAAAGTGAGATCTGATAGAGATACTAAGATAAATATTATTGGTATTTTGTTGTATAGATTGCAAAGTAAATATTGCAAAATAGTAAATGAGATGCGATAATAAAAGATATGCAATATAATAAGAAAAAGACCCGGTTGACATTGGTTTCACTAGTGGCTTCTCTCATGATAGCATGTATTGCAGTGGGTGAACAAATTACTGCCGAGCAATTGATAGAAAAGTGCATATTTATGAAGATATCTAAGGCCATGATCATGAATATAGGCATCACGTTCGTGTCAAGTAGATCGAAATGATTCTGCATCTACTACTATTACTCCGCACATCGACCGCTATCCAGCATGCATCTAGAGTATTAAGTTCATAAGAACAGAGTAACACATTAAGCAAGATTACATGATGTAGAAGGATAAACTCAAGCAAAATGACATAAACCCCATATTTTTATCCTCGATGGCAACAATACAATATGTGCCTTGCTGCCTCTACTGTCACTGGGAAACGACACCACAAGATTGAACCCAAAGCTAAGCACTTCTCCAATTGCAAGAAAGATCAATCTAGTAGGCCAAACTAAACCGATAATTCGTATAGACTTGCAAAGATATCAAATCATGCATATAAGAATTCAGAGAAGAATCAAATAATATTCATAGATAATCAAGTTTATAAACCCACAATTCATCGGATCTCGGCAAACACACCGCAAAAGAGTATTACAACAAATAGATCTCCAAGAACATCGAGGAGAACTTTGTATTGAAGATCAAAGAGAGAGAAGAAGCCATCTAGCTAATAACTATGGGCCCGAAGGTCTGTGGTAAACTACTCACGCTTCATCGGAGAGGCTATGGTGTTGATGTAGAAGCCCTCCGCGATCGATTCCCCCTCCGGCAGATCACCAGAAAAGGCCCCAAGATGGGATCTCACGGGTACGGAAGGTTGCAGCAGTGGAAAAGTGGTTTCGTGGCCCCCCTGATGTTTCTAGGGTATAATGGTATATATAGGCGAAAGAAGTACGTCGGTGGAGCTCCATGGGGCCCACAAGGATGGGGGGCATGCCTACACCCCTGGGCGTGCCCTCCTGCCTCGTGGTCGCCTCACGGTTCCAGACTTCCAGTCCAAGTCTCCTGGTTTGATTTCGGTCCAGGAAAGATCATCGCGAAGGTTTCATTCCGTTTGGATTATGTTTGGTATTCCTTTTATGCAAAACAATGAAATAGGAAAAAACAAAACTGGCACTGGGCCGCCGGTTAATAGGTTAGTCCCAAAAATAATATAAAAGAGCATATTAAAGCCCATTAATCATCCAAAATAAATAATATAATAGCATGGAACAATAAAAATTTATAGATACATTGGAGACGTATCACCGCTGCAGTCCATGTGCTGCCCATCGACCACCTTCGGCTTCACATTGAAGACCTTGAGCCATAGGCCGAAGTGTGGGGGGATGCGGAGGAGCACCTCAGACATGGCGATAAACGCCGAGATGTGCACGAAAGAGTTTGGGGCTAGATCATGGAAATCTAGCCTGTAGTAGAACATGACGCCACAGACAAATGGTGGAGGGGAAACCCTAGCCCATGGAGGAAGTGAGGGATGAACATGACCCTTTCGCCTGGATCTGGGGATGGGATGACTTGCTTCTTGGCAGGGAGCCTGTGCTCGACGTCCACAGACAGATACCCCGCCTCCCGGACCTCCTTGACGTCCTTCTCTATGACGGAGGAGGTCTCCCACTTGCCCTTCGAGCCAGATCCATACATGGCTAGAGAGGTTGGTGATGGTGGGAAAGATTGAAGTTTGGGGCGTGGGAGCTCGAAGATGCGAAAGTAGGAGAAGGAAGACAGCATGGGAAGAAAGAGGAGTCTTTATCCTCTTATATAGGCAGTGAATATCAAACACCCCCCTCAAGCCTTAAAACTCGCCTGTTCCCACGGGGTCGTGCGAATGGCATAGTTAGATTACACAAACCGTATTGATGAGGATCCTGCAATAAGTGGAAACGATCTTTGTTTTGACAAGACGTGTCGATGGAGGCAGCACCTCAAAACACGTAGCAGGAGGAGAAAAAAGGTTCGAAATGTTGAAGAGGCTAGATCTGGCGTTTAGCCAAAAAAGTTTTCAATTGACAGGCATTATTTTCATTAAATATTTTGCCTTCGTGGTTGAGGGTTGTGACTGTCATGCAGAGCCGGATATAGTTCTTTTATTCAGAAGATTGCTTTGAAGTATTCGGTAGGAAGAACCCGCCTTGCAATGCCGAAGACAGTCTACGTGCCAAACTTATCGTCATTGAAGACTGGTTCAGGGGCTACTGAGGGAGTCCTGGATTAAGGGGTTCTCAGGTGTCCGGGCTGTGATAAGGATCGGACTAAGGGGCCGTGGAGATACAAGGTAGAAGACCTTTCCCCATGTCCGGATAGGACTCTCCTATGCGTGGATGCCTAGATTAGCGTCTGTGTGTATAATTGCCTTCTTCTGCAAGCCGACTCTATACAACCCTAGGCCCCTCCAGTGTCTATATAAACAGGAGGGTTTTAGTCCGTAGAGGTCATCAGAATTCATATAGGCTAGACATATAGGGTTTAGCCATTACGATCTCGAGGTAGATCGACTCTTGTAATCCCTATACTCATCAAATACGTAGGGTTTTACCTCCATTAAGTGGGCCCGAACCTGGATAAACATCATGTTCCCTGTGTCCCTTGTTACCTTCGATCCTCAGACGCACTACTCGGGACCCCTACCCGAGATCGGCCGGTTTTGACACCGACAGGAGGCACGAGGAATGCCTACCTATGCGGGAGGAAGGGTGCACCCCAGCAGTCGGCGCGGAGCCTGAGGCATCGCCAGCTAGCATCTCGGCCTCCCGATGGCTCTTGGGAAGGAGATTCTTCTTCTTCGTGGGGGTGGCCTCGGGAGGCAGGATGCCGACCACCTTGTCAGAGTTTTCAACCGCCACGTCTCGGTTGGCCCACTCAAGAGAGCAGACTGCATCCTTCTCATTGTAGGCGACCATGATGATGCCGCTGCATCCTGGCATCTTGAGGACATTGTAGCCATGCTGGACAGCCACCATGAACTTGGCAAGGGCAAGGTACCCCAGGATGGCATTGTACGAGAGGCTGATGTGGGCGACGTCGAAGTCGATGAGCTTGGTGTGGTAGTTGTCGCGCGTGCCTTAGGTGACTAGGAGGCGCACCTACCCTAGAGGGGTGGTGGATTCGTTGGCCACCCCAGAGAACATCTTGGTGGGCATGAGCTGATCATAGGGCACCTGAAGCATCTCGAACGTCTCGATGGAAAGAACGTTGAGCCCGACACCATCATCAATGAGTGTCTTGGTAACGGAGACTTTGCTGATGGTGGGAGTGTAGAGCATGGGTAGCGCACTAGCGGTGGTCGAGCACTTGAGGTGGTCCTTGGAGTCGAAGGTAATGGCGTACTGCGACCACCTGAGGGGACGCGTGGCCTCAAGCTTCGGGAGGGTCGCATTCACCTCATGAGAGAACTACTTAAAGATGTGGTTTGAGGCAGGGGCCTAGGCACCACCTGGGATGTAGGTGATCACGTGGGGTTCCTAGAAGCCCCCAGCCCCATCATCTTGTCAGTTGTTATCATTCCTCCTTGGTGGCAGCGACAACGGAGGGAGGCCGGCATTGCCCTGAGGACGGGCCTCACGAGGCTGGTCACGCCAGGGGCCATCGCGAGGTTGATCACGCCAGCGGTCCTCGCGAGGCTGGTCGTGCCAGTCCTAACGAGGGTTGCGGTTGTCCTCGCATCCTCCGCCGCGGCCTCCTCCATGGTCTCCACACTCAGGGCGGCGACTGAGGCGCTCGTCACGGATTTCCCTAAGCTCCTGGCAGTCGTTGGTGTTGTGGCTATGCACATTGTGGAAGACGCAGAACGGGTGGTTATCCCAGGGAGGTTCATCATCACTACAATAAATATGTCAACTAGTGACCTTCTGTTAGTGACCCTGGAAGAATTGGTCATAGATCTATGAGCATTTCAGACCAATTGGTCAAAAGCTGTTCGGGGGACTCCAAACCCTAAACCATTGCGACCATTTTGGTCAGAAAGGTCGTATTTTCCTTACACGAAATGGTCATAAAGCAAACAGTGTTGGTCCGCTGCCTTATTTCTAGTTGTTAACGACCAATACAGATGGTCATAGCCTTGCAGATTGTGGTGGGTTGTGATGACTAGGCGCCATCTCATCAGTTTGCCTATGTGTCATGTCCATGTGTCAATTTTTGCTCTAGGTTGTGAAGCAACCTATATTTCTGTTATTCGAAAAATTCCCAAAAAATTCTCATAAATTGTTTGGATCATATCTTCATCAAATATGTCAAAAACCTTCCTTGCCTAGTTCAAAAATAACTCAACAATATTCATTTTCCTATTTTGTTCAGAGCAGCACTTTGTGAAGGAAGTACCACATTGGCATGTCCAAATGGTATCCATTTTCTAAGTGCTTTCCTATGCCCAAATAACCATCCTCCACCAAATGTCAGCTCAATCCATTCATTGTTTTGAGCCCAGCTTCAACATTGGTATTTATGTTCGGTGTGGTACTTTGCAAAGCAAGTACCGCCTAGACTCCTCCTTTTGAGCTGAAAATTTGTGAAGACGGTCTTCTTAGTAACTGATCATCCTCAGCCATAACTCACGCCCATTAGCCATGTGCATTTCCCGTACCGCTACTCAAACACTTGGCTGCTTATTCATGTTTCAGCATTGATCGGTCTCCTCGTTAGAATCTTATGTTGTGATTTTATTCCTAGCACCTACCTGGGGAGCGCCCAACCCACTAGACATTCCTAGGCCACCCAGAACACATGGCAACGCCACAGTCCCACGGTGACCTCGTGGCGGGCATGCGAGTTTACGCGCTCTAGAGTTGGGACCCTCGGCCACCGTCCAAACCTCGATGTATCGCCACCAGACCATGTATTTATAATTAAATAGGTACTTATGTAAATAAAAATGATTTGTGGAAAAAATAAATAGCAAACTATGAGGCAGTTGCAGTTCAAATTTGACTCGATTCCTGTTGAATCGGCGGGAATTTGTCTTTTTCACCCGAGGTGGATCAGAACTTTGGACACCCAACCATTTTGTCAATTGTGCATTAAATATGGCTTAGTATTTTATAAAATTGATTTGGTCCAATTTTGCAACAAATATATGGTAGGTCCTTCACAAAAAAACTCATTTCGGGCACTCGAAAAATGGAAAATGAATTTTTCGTGCAAAGAAAATGAAAACTCCCTTTGAAAACATTGTTTGGAATTCCAAGATGCACCCTTGTGCACAATATGAGATCATTTGAACAAACTATGCCATGAATGTGGCCATAAGATTGATCATTTGGCTTGAAAGCCATGAGTCTTCACGCATGATAGCTTATTTCTGAGGACACTTTTTTAAAATAATTGCCGTATTACATGTTTATAATTTTTGCTGGTAACTTGGCCACATATGATGAAATAATGCAAAGGTTTTCCAAATTTTTTATTTTTTTTATTTTTATGCCCGTTTCAAAATGCGGTCAGAACGGCGGGAATGACCGTTCCTAGCTAGTGGTTGTGTCTTGGAATTTTTTTCGTGTTTCTCTGATTAAATAGATACTTATGTACCTAGAAATGATTTTTGGAAAAAATAAAGATCAAACTACGAGGTAGCTGTAGTTCAAATTTGACCCGCTTCCTATTGAATCGGCGGGAATTTGTATTTTTCATGAGAGGTGGATCAAAACTTTTGGCACCCAACCATTTTGTCAATTGTGCATTAAATATGTCCTAGTATTTTATAAAATTGATTTGGTCCAGTTTTGCAACAAATATATGGTAGGTCCTTCACAAAAAAACCTCATTCCGGGCACTCGAAAAATGGAAAATAAATATTCCATGGAAAGAAAATGAAAACTCCCTTTGTCAACATTGTTTGGAATTCCAAGATGCACCCTTGTGCACAATATGAGATCATTTGAACAAACTATGCCATGAATGTGGCCATAAGATTGATCATTTGGCTTGAAAGCCATGAATCTTCATGCATGATGGCTCATTTCTGAGAACACTTTTTTTAAAATAATTGTTGTATTACAAGTTTATAAATTTTTTCTGGTAACTTGGCCACATATGATGAAACAATCCGAAGGTTTTCCAATTTTTTTGAATTTTTTATGCCTGTTTCAAAATGTGGTCAAAACGGCGGGAATGACCGTTCCTAGCTAGTGGTTGAGTCTTGGAATTTTTTTCGTGTTTCTCTGATTAAATAGATACTTATGTACCTAGAAATGAATTTTTCAAAAAATAAAGAGCAAACTACAATGTAGCTGCAGTTCAAATTTGACCCACTTCCTGTTGAATCGGCGGGAATTTTTCTTTTTCACGAGAGGTGGATCAAAACTTTTGGCACCCAACCATTTTGTAAATTGTGCATTAAATATGTCCTAGTGTTTTATAAAATTGATTTGGTCCAGTTTTGCAACAAATATATGATAGGTCCTTCACAAAAAAACCTCATTTTGGGCACTCGGAAAATGGAAAATGAATTTTCCGTGCAAAGAAAATGAAAACTCCCTGTGTCAACATTGTTTGGAATTCCAAGATGCACCCTTGTGCACAATATCTGATCATTTGAACAAACTATGCCATGAATGTGGCCATAAGATTGATCATTTGGCTTGAAAGCCATGAATCTTCACGCATGATAGCTCATTTCTGAGAACACTTTTTTAAAATAATTGCCCTATTACAAGTTTATAATTTTTGCTGGTAACTTGGCCGCATATGATGAAACAATGCAGAGGTTTTCCAATTTTTTGATTTTTTTTGAATTTTTTATGCCCGTTTCAAAATGCGGTCAAAACAGCGGGAATGACCGTTCCTAGCTAGTGGTGGAGTCTTGGAATTTTTTTCGTGTTTCTCTGATTAAATAGAAACTGATGTATCTAGAAATGATTTTTGGAAAAAATAAAGAGAAAACTACGAGGTATCTGCAGTTCAGATTTGACCTGCTTCCTCTTGAATCGGCGGGAATTTGTCTTTTTTACGAGAGGTGGATCAAAACTTTTGGCACCCAACCATTTGGTCAGTGGTGCATTAAATATGTCCTAGTATTTTATAAAATTGATTTGTTCCAATTTTGCAACAAATATATGGTAGGCCCTTCACAAAAAAACTCATTTCGGTCACTCGGAAAATGGAAAATGAATTTTCCGTTCAAAGAAAATGAAAACTCCCTTTGTCAACATTGTTTGGAATTCTAAGATGCACCCTTGTGCATAATATGAGATTATTTGAACAAACTATGCCATGAATGTGTCACATCCCTAGCTTTACCTTGGCCTTGGACTAGCTTGGTTGTTGCATCATGTTTAAATTCAAATGAAATTTGAATTGGGGAATTTTCAAAGCCCCAGAATCCTTTTAAAAATGATCAAGATAAAATTTCTTCTAATAAGTCCAAGAAAATGTTCTTGTCATCCTCTGGAAATATTGGCAAGAGGTAAAATCCAAACCAATATTTTTGGTGTCTGAGAAACATTTATTTTGGGCATTTGAATTAAATCAATAATTATTTGAATTGGATTTATATCTACTATTTAATAAATATAGGCCCAATAATTCTGAAATATTTTATTGAGTTTTGGTTTAATTCTTTTAGCTTCTAAAAATATTTCTAGAAGCAACAAAATTGAATTGGTTTCAAAACCAAATTCAAAACAAACCTGCAAAATAGAAAACAGAACATAATTAGAAAAAAAATAGAGAGAGAGGGCACTGTACCTGGCTTACCTGACCAGCCCAGCTGCGGCCCACCACTGTAGCGGCCAAGCCACAGCACCGCCTCCTTCAACCTCGTGCCAGAAGGCACGAGGGTGTGTGCTCGCCACGCGCGCGCCACCTCCACCCTGCTCTGGCCACCTCCTGCTTCTCCGACCCCTTCTAGCGACGCCATGGAGATGCCCCGAAGCCCCTGTCCCCTCTCCCTCACTCGCCGCCCTCTCTCCCCTCCCCTGGCTCTCTCCCTCTAGCTCAAGCGAGCGAAACCGTCGCCGCCGACCAGCGCTCGCGCGGCCACAGCCACCCCCTTGCTCCCCTGGCGCGTCCGAGAGCTCCGCCTCGACCCCCTCTTCCTCCTCACCGAGTCACATGATGTAGGGAGCCCTCTGACGTCCTCCTCGAGCTCGCCATCGCCCTCTGCATCCGACGGACGCCGTCCTCGATTCTCCGTCGTCAGGACCTCCCCCGAGCCGCTGAGCCTACCCGTCGACCCGCCGTGAGCTCCTTGTCTGAACCCCTCTCTTCCTCGTGTCTATCTCGTCCCCTAACTAGCTTTCCCACCATGGCCGAGCGCCGCCGTCCGCCATGGCCGCCGGGAACCTAAATGTCGTGCTCTGTTGCTCGAACCGTCGAGTCCCGCGTGCTCCCGGAGCCATGCGGAGTCCGCCCATCACCTCATCCCGCTCGCTAATGCACCGTAGCAACCAACCCGTCGTTGGCAGAACGCCGGCCGCCGCACAAGTCGTCGTCGCCGTCAACCTATGCCATCCCAGCTGCTACCGCTGCCACCACTAGATGCGCGAGAGCGCCAACAAGCCGTAGCAACAAACCACGCTCAAAACGGTGCCCTGTAGAGCATTCCCGAGCTGCCCCGCCGTCTCTGTCGTCGCCGGCGGCTAAACGCCGGCGACCGCTGACCCGTTGACCGGCGTGGGTTGACCGCACTGCTCGGTTTGACCTCCCCCTCTCTCTCACTGACTCACGGGCCCCGCCCGACTAATTACTCTAGTTAGCGCTAATTAGCTAGTTAGGTTAGTTACTACAGTCGCTGACCAGTGGGCCCAGGCTAGTTAGTTAGGGCTAACTAACTTAGTTAGTTGACTGGGTCATTGACCAGTGGGTCCCACTGGTCAGGTTTGACCTGGTTGACGCCTTTGACCTGCTGACATCACCTTGACGTCATGCTGACGCAGTAATACATTTTCTGGATTTAGTTTGAACTATAATAATTCAGAAAATTCCAGAAAATGCCCAAAACTTCTAAAAATCATAGAAAATCAACCGTAACTCCAAATGAAATAAGTTATATATGAAAAATTATCAGAAAAATTAAAGGAATCTGTTTATGGCATTTTCATGCATGTTTGAACAATGTTTATCCTCTGTTTTGGACAAAACAAATAAATGGCATCTAACTAATCATATATGGAGTTTGAATTTGAATCTTGTATTCAAACCAACTTCATTTAATTGTGTTGCTAGTTGCATTAGCTCAATCAACAACATATTTCCATGTCATTATCATGCATCATGTTGTGCATTGCATTGATTGTGTTCTTCCTTGTTTGCCGGTAATTGTCCCCTCTCGGTAGACGCTGCTCCGACGCTGTGATCGTTGACACTGATGAAGACTCAATGTTATCTTCAGAAGTGCCAGGCAAGCAAAACCCCCTTGTTCATTCCGATACAAACCCACTCTCTCGCTCCTGCTCTCTTTTACTGCATTAGGACAACAACGATTCAACTGTTACATGCTGCGGTAGTTGAACCCCTTTCCTTTGCATGACCTGTCATTGCCACAGTAAATAGATGAAACCCACTAGCATGAGTAGGAGTTGTTTGAGCCCTGATGTGCCTACTCATTCATGTTTGCTTGTCATGCCTGCTATTGCTTAGAGTTGTGTCAGGTCTAAATCATCAGGGATGAATTGGAAAGTTGTGAACATGTCCTACTATGTGTGAGCTAGGTGTGCGAACACGATTTGGTAAAGGTAGCGGTGAGAGGCCATGTAGGAGTACATGGTGGGTTGTCTCATTGCAGCCGTCCTTAGGAACAAAGTTCTGTGTCTGTGATCCATGAACAGCTACTACCACTCATTGGGATCCTTAATTGACCCTCTCGGCTTCTTAATCACCCTAGTACTCTGTCCAGGAGTTGCAAATAGTTTCTGGTGTTTATAGGTTATGTGTTGGCGGCCGTGCGTAGCGCTAACCCTAGGGGTGGGCTATGTTGTGGTAGATACACCGTGGCCGGGTATGCCAGGCGCCCGTTTGGCGTCTCGGGACCCTGTTCACATCGTTCGGGGCCGTATGTGGAAACCTCGGCCGGACTCCCTGCGGATGGAACCTGGATAGGCGATAAACCTGGACTAGAGACTTAAGTGTTTAGGTAGGCCGTGGCTGACACCCTCGCCAGGCTTCCGCTTGAAGGTTGCCGAGATACATGACATGTATATGGTGGTAAGTGGTGGGAGCGTGTGTGAAGAAGTACACCCCTGTAGGGTTATCATTATCTATTCGAATAGCCGGATTCCTCGGATATGGAAACTTGGACCCCTTGCATAGTTCATAGACAAGTGAAAGAGGATACTCTAAAACTCGCAAGATAAGTGTGAGTGCTATGGATGGCCTTCTCGTAGGGAGACGGGAGCGGATCCATAGTGGTGTATTGGATGGTGAATATGTGGACTCGTGTGCGCCACCTCAAAGAGTTGCTTGTAGTCATGGTTCAGGATAGCCACTGAGTCAAAGCTGGCTTGCTGCAGTCAAACTCCACCACTCCTTTATTGATACCGATGCATATGTAGATAGTTTTGATGTAAGTCTTGCTGGGTACATTTGTACTCACGTTTGCCTAATTTATATTTTTGCAGAGAGACGTCAGTCTCGCTAGTAGTTCCGTGTGGACTCCGACATTAGCTTGATACCTCAGCTACGATCTTGTGCCCTCGGCAGGATATGGTAGATAGCCAGGCTTCTCAGCCTTCTTCATTTGTAGTTGTCTGTACTCAGACAAGTTAAGCTTCCGCATGTGCTTGTTGCTTGTATGCTCTGTATGTTGGGTCATGAGACCCATGTTTGTAATATCTCGCTCCTCGGAGCCTATTGAATAAATACTTTGAGTCGTAGAGTTATGTTGTGATGCCATGTTGTATTTACACATATCGAGCATATTGTGTGTATGATTGAAATGCTTGGTATGTGTGGGATCCGACAATCTAGTTGTTTATCCTTGGCAGCCTATCATATGGAGAAATGTAGTCTAGTGCTTTCTGAGCATAGTAGTCCGCTATAGCCCGATTCCCGGAGTCCTGTTAGCCTAGTGCTACAGCCCGGATTCACACGCTGCTACCGACATGGTCGATGTGATTCATGTATGCCTGTCCCCATAGGTTAGTGCCGCTTTTGGTTCATGACTAGCCATGTCGGCCCGGGTTCTCTGTCATATGGATGCTAGCGACACTATCATATACGTGAGCCAAAAGGCGCAAACGGTCTCGGGCCATGGTAAGGCGACAACCGTGGGAATACCGTGCGTGAGGCTACAAAGTGATATGATGTGTTACCGGCTAGATTAATGTGACTTGGAATTGGGGTCCTGACAGCGTTGGTATCAGAGCCTGACTGCCTGTAGGATTACCAAGCCAAACTGGTCGAAGTCGAGTCTAGAAATGCTTTAGTTATGTAAGGGAATTGATTGTGGAAGGGAACATAAGGCTCTTTTTACTCCTTATACCTCATAGCCTTCTGATCTGAGTCATCCTCTTCCTTTCTACGGGGATTAAGAACTAGGCCTTCTCATCTATCTATCAAGATGACGAGTTACTATGATATGGACTTGTAGGATTGATGTATTCAAGCCTCTGTTCAGTTTCTACTACTTCTATGTGTTCTCAGTTGATCTCAGAACATTGATACTGTGACGTTGAGTGGTTATGCCACCATTTTGCAGGATGTCTCAAATCATTTTGAGCATTATAGCCGTTATGCTGTCCGAGTCATCCCAGGTGTCTAAATAGTCTGATGCATTTGCAAATCCCTTCCTCCCGTTCCCAATGTTTCTTCGGGCCAGTTTAACCACACTAATCGGTGAGTTGAGGTACTCTTTTGCCTTGACATATATGTTGGAGCTATTATTACGACCCTAGATGTCTTAGGGAGTCATCTAGTAATCTAGCAATGATATGTGTTCCCGGTGTGATGATTCTGGCCACCTTTCTCGACAGCATTCCGTGATGCCATTTAGTTAGTAGGTATTCTATTCCTGGGTTCTTGAACCCGAGATTCACCCTACTTACCTCATGTTGATAGTGTTGCTAGTTCCTTTAGGATATTTGTAACCTTTGCGATAGTCCTCGAGGTCTGTGGTATTTCCTTCTTCCAAATACTATGAACCACCTATGGCAGGAGTTCTTTTGAACCAAAAGGTCACGACAGAGTGCTCCTGATGAGTTCTCCATTCTATGTTGTGACTCTGCCAACCCTACCTTTCTGCATGGATTATCCGGAAGAAATATGTTGAACTCGTTCGACATACTAATCTATGCATCCACAACTCAGAAAGTTATATGTACCTTTGAGTTGTCCCCCTTCCGTTATATTCCGATCTTCGTCTATCAACTGAAAGTGAGGAGTATGTATGCATTCATGTTCATCGATGCCTAGTGTTCTTGTGGTTCGTCAAGCCGTTCTATTTCAGAATGACTAGGAGAAACAAACTCCAGTACCTCATCCATATCTAGGATTGGGTCAAAGCAATTGTACTTCGCAAATCAAAATGCCAATCCAGCTTTTGTTCTGTTCTACCTCGGAGTATTACCCCTTTATGTCAGGATTGTCATGAGAATTGCACCATCTCTCATGAATTTTTGATGCAGTGATACTTCTCGCCATCATTATTCCTTCCTCGGTCTCCGTGTTGTGGTGACCGGAATGCCGACAAGTGAACCGTGATGTGTGAAATCAATACTCCTAGCAACTAGTTGCTAGGTAACTAATGGACAATAATTTCTTTCTTAGCATGTTGGTTATTGAATCATCATCCTAAGATTGATCGTGCTACCTAGCCCATTTTCTCTGGTGCACTCTTCGATCAATGAGTTAGGATTGGGTCAGTCCCTCACTCTCTTAATCATATCGTCTTGCTCTGAAAAGCAAGATTGTTCTCGAGCTTAGTAACATATCGGTGGTTCGTGATTTTCCGGATATCTTCCCGGAAGTGTTACCAGGTTGTCACTTGACCGTTATGTTGAGTTCATGATCAAGTTGGTTTTCCGATAAACCACTTTTCCCCAAGAACCTGTGTCGGATAACCCTGGACTAATTGGTTAAGCTAAAACAACAACTTGGAGAGTTGGAAGATAAAAGCTTGTCTGACTTAGTTCATGTTAAGGGATATCTTTTTACTGTGTGTGTGTGTTGAAGAAAGATGATATATCCATCGATTGGTCCTCGTGGTCAGTTGTTGGATCTATTGCCTTGTCAAAACTTTGACTTGAGTATGGGCTATCGTCAAGTCAAATCAGAACCAACGATGTTCGTAATGTTGCCTTACTTGTTGATGATCCCGCGAGCATACACCATTACATCTTTGGTCTGACCAATGCTATCACCGTGTTCACATGATGGTGGAAGACCAGTGATATGGAAATTCCGATGAGTTGCTGTTAAGCCCATCAGCAGCATTTTGTCTCCCCCAATGATTCATGTTGAACATCAACCTAGTGTTGGAAAACTTTTGTAAGCATTATCTTCGTGCCCCGCTCATGAAGAATATGTTTGGATGAAAGAAGTGACTTCCTCTAGTTCATGTGCATTTGAAGCAAGTTGCCGCCGTGAATTCGAGAAAGATTATTTTTGCTTTCTCCGGGATCATCCCAAGTCAAGTCATGCATGTGCGAAGTATTCCATGGTTTGATAGGCTCGCTACCTCCACTCCGTGTGTAATCCCTAGCACACCAAGCCATTGACTGATTTGTTCTAGGAAAAGGAGTTGTTGCGCAAATCCTAGGTCATGCACAAGACTTCGTTACCCTAGATGATGGTTCCCCATCTGCACTCGGTAGTGTTTTATTATAAGACTACTATGTGGTCATGCTTGTTTGGGACAGCGTGTTCACAGGTTTGTAGCAAAACCGGCTCATGTTTTGGAGCTTACTATCGTAGTTCATTTCCTAAGAATCTCACAATGACATCTCGTCGATTTGTGTTGCAAACTTTCATTTTCTTTCTAGACTCGATGAGTTTGGAATATCGTAACACCAACCAGATCTGAATCTCGGGCAGATTTGATGGTTGGAACGTACTCCAAGAACTACATTGTTGGTCCCTCTGTAACCGGTAACGTGGATGTCATGGCCAACACACCTAACCGGAAGGCCTATTATTGTAGTATCCTGGTTGAAGAAGTTAGTCACCTCCCCATAAGGATCTCGCAGGATCTGCCTCTGTAGTTATTCCTTATGGATTCTTAAGCTTCCGAAGTCCGACCTTTTACCTGATGTTCTAGATGTCAAACCATATCCATGAAAGGATTACGCTAGCACATCAAGGAGAACATTAGAGGCGGAGTGCTAAATGTCTCTCGGTCGATCATCCAGATTCTGATCCCTTGGCCTCGCTAAGGTGAAATCTGAGAAAGTGTTATCTTTCTTTGCATCTGCATCTTCCACCATTATTCATCATGGTAGCATGTTGTGTTGCCAGGATCCTTGACACGGATATTGGCAGAACCTTGATGAATACGGAAATGCTCAATTTCTTGAGAGCACACGCAAGCACTAGGATTTATCGTCGGCATTAATTGGGATCCGTTCTTAGTTTCTTCGATTATGCCATAACCTTTCAAACAGTGGAATCTCTCTCTACTGTTGGGTTTCTCCCCAGTTACTTGAATCATTCCTAGCATTTGCATTTTGTTCCCAGCTTGCACCGCCATTGTGTCATCCTACTACGGACTACCCTTCTCAGCAATTACTGTTTAGGATCATTTTCAAAAGTGGTCCTGTCATGATCCCATCCATTTTCCGGTGATAAGCAAGAGTCATCCATTGCGTTGTCTTCAACAAGGTAGTCCACATCATCCATTCTAGTCCAGGTATGCCATCCCTTCATACTCCGCCAAACGATTGTTGTGGTTTTCCTTAGGCTGGTATAAAGAGTGTCAATGATCTCTGAATCAAAAGTAATTCTTTTTGCCACTTAAGGTAATAATTCTACGAGCCACCCTTCTCGAAGGTGTCTCATTGTGGTATCATGGCTATCCAACTCCTCGCTATGTTGAAAACCGTTCACCACCCCCTTAGGTGTCAAATTGTTGTTTATCTAGTGAACCTTCATCATCTGTTTCACTCCATCCCTCTAGACGTATGCTTCGTGTCTCGTCTCAAGAGATGTTGCTATGTCTCGTTCTGTGAGCTGATCGTCAGTTGCTCGATCTTTGAGGAGATTAGTTCCGTAGAATTTCTCTCTGTCATCGTCGTGTTGGATGAAGTTCTCAGAGCATGACGTCGAGACAAGATCGTGATCAGATCAACGTTCTTATGAGGCGCAACCTGGATCGTGAAGATTGTGTTAGTTTGCGTTCCCCCTTCCATCTTACCCTACGCTTGAATCTCGGGATGAGATTCTTGTTTTAGTTGGGGTGAGTTGTCACATCCCTAGCTTTACCTTGGCCTTGGACTAGCTTGGTTGTTGCATCATGTTTAAATTCAAATGAAATTTGAATTGGGGATTTTTTCAAAGCCTCACAATCCTTTTAAAAATGATCAAGATAAAATTTCTTCAAATAAGTCCAAGAAAATGTTCTTGTTATCCTCTGGAAATATTGGCAAGAGGTAAAATCCAAACCAATATTTTTGGTGTCTTAGAAACATTTATTTTGGGCATTTGAATTAAATCAATAATTATTTGAATTGGATTTATATCTACTATTAAATAAATATAGGTCCAATAATTCTGAAATATTTTATGGAGTTTTGGTTTCATTCTTTTAGCTTCTAAAAATATTTCTAGAAGCAACAAAATTGAATTGGTTTCAAAACCAAATTCAAAACAAACCTGCAAAATAGAAAACAGAACATAATTAGAAAAAAACAGAGAGAGAGGGCACTGTACCTGGCTTACCTGACCAGCCCAGCTGCGGCCCACCACTGTAGCGGCCCACCCACAGCACCGCCTCCTTCAACCTCGTGCTAGAAGGCACGAGGGTGTGTGCTCGCAACGCGCGCGCCACCTCCACCCTGCTCTGGCCACCTCCTGCTTCCCCGACCCCTTCTAGCGACGCCACGGAGATGCCCCGAAGCCCCTGTCCCCTCTCCCTCACTTGCCGCTCTCTCTCCCCTCCCCTGGCTCTCTCCCTCTAGCTCAACCGAGCGAAACCGTCGCCGCCGACCAGCGCTCGCGCGGCCACAGCCACCCCCTTGCTCCCCTGGCGCGTCCAAGAGCTCCGCCTCGACCCCCTCTTCCTCCTCACCGAGTCACATGATGCAGGGAGCCCTATGATGTCGTCCTCGAGCTCGCCATCGCCCTCTGCATCCGACGGCCGCTGTCCTCGATTCTCCGTCATTAGGACCTCCCCGAGCCGCTGAGCCTACCCGTCGACCCACCGTGAGCTCTTGGTCCAAACCCCTCTCTTCCCCGTGTCTTTCTTGTCCCCTAACTAGCTTTCCCACCATGGCCGAGCGCCATCGTCCACCATGGCCGCCGGGAACCTAGATGTCGTGCTCTGTTGCTCGAACCATCAAGTCCCGCGTGCTCCCGGAGCCATGCGGAGTCCGCCCAGCACCTCATCCCGCTCGCTAACGCACTGTAGCAACCAACCCGTCATTGGCCGAACGCCGGCTGCCGCACAAGTCGTCGTCGCCGTCAACTAGATGCGCGAGAGCGCCAGCAAGCCGTAGCAACAAACCATGCTCAAAACGGTGCCCTATAGAGCATTCCCGAGCTGCCCCGCCGTCTTTGTCGTCGTCTACGGCTAAACGCCGGCGACCGCTGACCCGTTGACCGGCATGGGTTGACTGCACTGCCCGGTTTGACCTCCCCCTCTCTCTCACTGACTCACGGGCCCCGCCCGACTAATTACTCTAGTTAGCGCTAATTAGCTGGTTAGGTTAGTTACTACAGTCGCTGACCAGTGGGCCCAGGCTAGTTAGTTAGGGCTAACTAAATTAGTTAGTTGACTGGGTCACTGACCAGTGGGTCCCATTGGTCAGGTTTGACCTGGTCGACACCTTTGACCTGCTGACATCACCTTGACGTCATGCTGACGCAGTAATACATTTTCTGGATTTAGTTTAAATTATAATAATTCAGAAAATTCCAGAAAATGCCCAAAACTTCTAAAAATCATAGAAAATCAACCGTAACTCCAAATGAAATAAATTATATATGAAAAATTATCAGAAAAATTAAAGGAATCTGTTTATGGCATTTTCATGCATGTTTGAACAATGTTTATCCTCTGTTTTGGACAAAACAAATAAATGGCATCTAACTAATCATATATGGAGTTTGAATTTGAATCTTGTATTCAAACCAACTTCATTTTATTGTATTGCTAGTTGCATTAGCTCAATCAAAAACATATTGCCATGTCATTATCATGCATCATGTTGTGCATTGCATTGATTGTGTTCTTCCTTGTTTGCCGGTAATTGTCCCCTCTCGGTAGACGCTGCTCCGACGCTGTGATCGTTGACACTGATGAAGACTCAATGTTATCTTCAGAAGTGCCAGGCAAGCAAAACCCCCTTGTTCATTCCGATACAAACCCACTCTCTCGCTCCTGCTCTCTTTTACTGCATTAGGACAACAATGATTCAACTGTTACATGCTGCGGTAGTTGAACCCCTTTCCTTTGCATGACCTGTCATTGCCACAGTAAATAGATGAAACCCACTAGCATGAGTGGGAGTTGTTTGAGCCCTGATGTGCCTACTCAATCATGTTTGCTTGTCATGCCTGCTATTGCTTAGAGTTGTGTCAGGTCTGATTCATCGGGGATGAATTGGAAAGTTGTGAACATGTCCTACTATGTGTGAGCTTGGTGTGTGAACACGATTTGATAAAGGTAGCGGTGAGAGGCCATGTAGGACTACATGGTGGGTTGTCTCATTGCAGCCGTCCACAGGAACTGAGTTCTGTGTCTGTGATCCATGAACAGCTACTACCACTCATGGGGATCCTTAATTGGCCCTCTTGGCTTCTTAATCACCCTAGTACTCTGTCCAGGAGTTGCAAATAGTTTCTGGTGTTTGTAGGATATGTGTTGGCGGCCGTGCGTAGCGCTGACCCTAGGGGTGGGCTATGTTGCGGTAGATACACCGTGGCCGGGTATGCCGGGCGCCCGTTTGGCGTCTCGGGACCCTGTTCACATCGTTTGGGGCCGTATGTGGAAACCTCGGCCGGACTCGTTGCGGATGGAACCTGGATAGGCGATAAACCTGGACTAGAGACTTAAGTGTTTAGGTCGGCCGTGGCCGACACCCTCGCCAGGCTTCCGCTTGAAGGTTGCCAAGATACATGACATGTATATGGTGGTAAGTGGTGGGAGCGTGTGTGAAGAAGTACACCCTTGCAGGGTTATCATTATCTATTCGAATAGCCGGATTCCTCGGATATGGAAACTTCGACCCCTTGCATAGTTCATAGACAAGTGAAAGTGGATACTCTAAAACTCGCAAGATAAGTGTGAGTGCTATGGATGGCCTTCTCGTAGGGAGACGGGAGCGGATCCATAGTGGTGTATTGGATGGTGAATATGTGGATGTGCCACCTCAAAGAGTTGCTTGTAGTCGTGGTTCAGGATAGCCACCGAGTCAAAGCTGGCTTGCTGCAGTCAAACTCCACCACTCCTTTATTGATACCGATGCATATGTAGATAGTTCTGATGTAAGTATTGCTGGGTACATTTGTACTCACGTTTGCCTAATTTATGTTTTTGCAGAGAGACGTCAGTCTTGCTAGTAGTTCCGTGTGGACTCCTACGTTAGCTTGATACCTTAGCTACGATCTTGTGCCCTCGGCAGGATCTGGTAGATAGTCAGGCTTCTCAGCCTTCTTCATTTGTAGTTGTCTGTACTCAGACAAGTTAAGCTTCCGCATGTGCTTGTTGCTTGTATGCTCTGTATGTTGGGTCATGAGACCCATGTTTGTAATATCTCGCTCCTCGAAGCCTAATGAATAAATACTTTGAGTCATAGAGTTATGTTGTGATGCCATGTTGTATTTACACATATCGAGGATATTGTGTGTATGATTGAAATGCTTGGTATGTGTGGGATCCGACAATCTAGTTGTTCATCTTTGGTAGCCTATCATATGGGGAAATGTAGTCTAGTGCTTTCTGAGCATAGTAGTCCACTACAGCCCGGTTCACCGGAGTCCTGCTAGCCCAGCACTACTGCTCATGACACTTGACTGGCCGGCATGTGTTTCACTTCGTTCCTGTGTCTGTCCCTTTGGGGAAATGTCACGCGGTGACATCCGGAGTCCTGCCTAGCCTGCTACAGCCCGGGTTCCCGGAGTCCTGTTAGCCCAGTGCTACAGCCCGGATTCACACGCTGCTGACCGCCATACTCGATGTGATTCATGTATGCCTGTCCCCATAGGTTAGTGCCGCTTTGGGTTCACGACTAGCCATGTCGGCCCGGGTTCTCTATCATATGGATGCTAGCGACACTATAATATACGTGAGCCAAGAGGCGCAAACGGTCCCAGGCCATGGTAAGGCGACAACCGTGGGAATACCGTGCGTGAGGCCACAAAGTGATATGAGGTGTTACCGGCTAGATTGATGTGACTTGGAATCGGGGTCCTGACAGAATGTGGCCACAAGATTGATCATTTGGCTTTAAAGCCATGAATCTTCACGCATGATAGCTCATTTCTGAGAACACCTTTTTAAAATAATTGCTGTATTACAAGTTTATAATTTTTGCTGGTAACTTGGTCACATATGTGGAAACAATGCGAATGTTTTCCAATTTTTTGATTTTTTTTGAATTTTTTATGTCCGTTTCAAAATGCAGTCAAAACGGCGGGAATGACCGTTCCTAGCTAGTGGTGGAGTCTTGAAATTTTTTGGTGTTTCTCTGATTAAATAGATACTTATGTACCTAGAAATGATTTTTGGAAAAAATAAAGAGCAAACTACGAGGCAGCTGCAGTTCAAATTTGACCCGCTTCCTGTTGAATCGTCGGGAATTTGTCTTTTTCACGAGAGGTGGATCAAAACTTTTGGCACCCAATCATTTGGTCAATTGTGCATTAAATGTGTCCTAGTATTTTAGAATATTGATTTGTCCAGTTTTGCGACAATTATTTGGTAGGTCCTTCACAAAAAAAAACTCATTTTGGCCACTCGAAAAATGGAAATTTGATTTTTCGTTATTCAAGGAATAACACTACTAATTATTTGGAAACTTAACAAACATTGTCATAAAAAGAGAATAAAACTTACCGCCGGGCGTTGTGGTGCTGCGTTGGAGCTCACGCTGCAATGGAGTTTCGCCTGACGCCGTGGTGCTGCGTTGGTAGTGCCTATTGTTAATCAATTACGACAATTTTAGATGGTCATAAGTCTGCACTTCGTTCTGATTGGTCTATGGACATGTCACGCGGATCAAGCATTAGAGACCGTCGGATACTACCAGATCCAGCAGCCCACACCCCTCACCCTCCCCCCGACCCACACCCACCCGGAAGTAGCTCCCCTCACGTACACCACATATCGTTGAGGGCACTGACATGTGGGCCTAATTCCTCGCGGGCCCACCTGTCAGTGGTCGAATGCCACCCTCTCCCCCGCACACCACTCACCACTGCACACCACTCCTCCCCCCAAACCCTAACCCCTCCCGTCGGACCCCTCTCCCCTCTCCCGCAGCCGCCGCCACCTACGGCGGCCGATCCCGTCGCGACCTCCCCTCCCACCACAAGCCGCTCCTCCTCGCCTTCGTCGACGACCACCTACTCCCGCCGCTCGCGCCCGCACGCCGCCTCCCGCTCCTCATCGCCTCGCACCTCGCCTTTCCCGCCGACCACCCGCTCCACGACCACCTCATTGCCACCGCCGCCTCCACCCTCGCCTCCGCGTTCTCCGTGCAGCTCTCCGACCACCAACAAGATCGAGTCCGACCTCTCCCTCTCTCCCATGGCGCCAGATCGAGCCGACGAGGCCAGTCCGCGACCAGATCCGCCACGGCCACAGCGGGCCTTCCGGATCCGCGCCGTCGTCGAGCTGGATCCGCGCCTCGTCGCGCGGCCTCGTCTGCCTCCGCAACTCGCCCTCGCGTCTCAACTGTCCGTGCTCGACTTCGACTCCCTCCTTGACTCCGGTCCCGACGAGGCCCCAGTGCTCTTCGTCGCATTCTACGAGCTACCGCCGCCTGCGGGTGGCATGGCCCTGTTCGTCTAGATCGACACAGCCACGTGCGACCGCGCGGCGTCTGCGGCGCTGCTGAAGGAGCTCCTGGCGCATCTGATGTTTACGGAGGCCTGGGGGGTGGCCAATCGGCTTGACCTCGTCAGGCCCATCATCGAGCAGCCCGAGTACAACCTCTTCTCCCGCCACAAGGTACTATCGCTGCTGCCCTGGTTATTACTTCAGTTAATCCTACATTCTGCAGCTGCTATTGCTAATCTCGATTTGATCCTTAATTGATCCATCGTTGAGCGGTACTGTGGTACTACTGGAGTATCAGCAATGATGCGTTGGGTGTGTTGCTAATCTCGATTTGATGTCTAATTAGTGAATCAGTGGTACTTTACTAATATACTGTATTAGCAATGATATCTTGGATGTGTGGATTGATGTTACTTGCTGGACCTTTGACACGCCAGTGCCAGTCCTCTTTGTTGTTTTGAAGTCCCGAAATGTGCCTTGCTTGAAATTTCTAGGGAATAATTTGATTTATTGTAGGAGTGCAACTGTTGCTGCTGTAGATCATGTTTCATGTTGGACTGGATTCGAATGGATATTTGTCTTTACTGTAGGAGTTTAATGTACTTGAGGGAGTTTCAATTGGATTTTGTAGACACCAAGTACCAGTCCTTCCTGATGTTTTAAAGGCCCAAAATGTGCATTCCTTTAAATTTCCTAGGGGATAATTTGATTTAATGCAGTACTACAACTGGTTCTGGTGTACCTTAACAAATCAACTTAATTATGTTCTGATGGTACTGATCTTAAATTAATCGGTGGGTAGCACTGAACTGGCAACGATGAATTGGATTGGTTGGGTAGTGATTTTGGCATGCAATTACAGAGTTCTTGGCTGGCTCACGATTACTGATGTTGCTGGATGAATGTATGGAGCTCCTCGACCTGATGCAGTCGAGGAAGCTGGAGCCGGAAGCTGCATTCCTCAACGCATCGCTGGTACTGCGCCACACTCTACTGTTTATACTAAATCACACCAATTGCTGCAATTGAGGATACCCATCAGTTAAGTAGATGCAATTTCAGGTGCCGGGCGTGTTCCCAGTTCTCGCGACGGCGCACAAGGCGCTGCTCTTCAAGTCGAGGGAGTCGCTGACCATGAGAACCCTACAATCGGAGATTGTCTACAACTACTCTGGCTTGAAGCATGTGGGTGTTTAGTCATGGTTTTGAACCTGTCTGTCAGTTTCTTGCTGATAACCCTGCTTGAATTGACTTTGAATCTCACTGAAACTGTTAGTTTTTTTCTAATTGCATGAGTTTGAGTACCACAAGTCTGTGAATATATACTGCAAACACCAGAGTTTCATGCCCACCCTTCCTTTTCTCTATCATTCTTCTTTGATGCTCCATTCATTCCTGCCTCTGCAAGCAACCTCCCTTTCTCATTATTCCCTGTATTTTTTTGGTACGCTATAGTTCAGTAGGATTTTTGAGGCGCTGGTGGTGTGAGCTAGAGTTTAACGATCTCCTGAATTTGTGGCGGAAAAAGCCTGCACATGGTATTGTTTTTTTTTCTTCTTTCACTTTGGATAAATGTCCTTTCTGCTCTTCTTTCCTTGGCTGATGCTATAGTTTATTCTCTACTGCGTTTGTGTTGCATGCTCTGCAGCTTTGTGATTGGCACCTACGGGGCAATTGTTTTTGGAGATTTCTGCAGTTCTGCTGTTTCCAGTTCATCATTTACTATGTGCTGCTTTGGTCATCAACTCAACTCATATGTTCAGTTCAAAGCTGCTTTAATAATCAAGAAACTAATACATCAGTAGGAGGATTAGCCGCTGCATGCCAAGGATACTTAACAATCTAAGGGTATTTGTTTTGCAGGTAATTGGCTGGTATTAGACTGTGATTGGTTCTTGTTGATGTCATCCTTCTTTGCCTGTGGGATCACACAACATCCTCTACTGTTTAGTTTGTTGCCGTAATGGCAACGACATCACCGACCAATGCCAAGCGCAAGTACTCATGGTGGTGGGATAGTCATATCTGCACAAAGAACTCCAAATGGCTTCAGGAGAATCTCAAAGGTAAAATATGTTAACTTGTTGAGCTGTCTGCGTGTCATTTCCTTGGATGATTGGTTCCTTTGGATTCTAAAAACTGAGCATGCCTCAGATGCTGATCTGGCATTAGATTTGTAACCCTGATTCTGAAGTGAATAAGCAAACACACACAATAACTGAATTCGAAATTTCACTAGAAGTTCCTCTGAAATCAATTTGAGCATAAATGTAGATATTCGGAGGTGGTTCAAAGAATGCTTGCTGAAGACTGAAGCTCAATGGATTATCCAAATGAGCTTTATTGGTGATTTAAGCCCGTCAAATTCAAAACTGGAAATTCAGAAAAGATATGAGATGGCAATTTGTTATTTAAATATGACTTATGAAGCTTACAATTAAAATAAATAAATTTATAGTCTGAATTTCGAAACCTAAAAATCTACATGTTGTGAATATATACTGCAAGCACCAGAGTTGATCATTAAAACATATGTCGCTCCTATTTTTTGTGTGAAAATGTACTAGTTATCTGCAATACAAGCTAGACATGAACCAACTCTTGCTTCTAAAGGAACATAGTATAAATTTAGACCTCACGTGTGATGCTATAGATTTATAAATTTTGCTTTGTCTTATTCCCGAGCTGGCACTATAAATTTGACTTATCGTTATGTATAAGCAGCTCATCTGGGGGTAGTACTATTAGTTATTATTTATAAGAAGTCATACTGATCATGAAAAATATGCCACAGTAAACTTTGAAACAATGCTGATAACAGTTTCACATAGTTGTGCCCCTTTATATTGCTTGCTCTCACTCAATAGGAACCATTTGTGCATTTCTGTTCCATATCTCTTACGCTGATGTTGAAGAAGTAATTAAGTCTTGAACTACTTGAATCATTGAATGCCGTAAATCTATGCTCGGTTCTATATGCGAAGGTAGACACTATCTTTCCTGCTTGTGTCTTGAATAAATAAATAAAATTCTGTAATGATGATCTGAAATGTCACACAGGTGACCATTTGTGCTGTCGCCACTGTCGTGCCGGTTGGAGGTGCTACTGCTGCACTGCGGCTGCCGCCCCAAAGGGCAACCTTCATCAAACACAACCCTATAACAGGGCCTCAATGTTATGTGCCCCATCGCCCCTCTTTCTAAATTACTGGAACGAAAATGGCTAGGCCTGATGTGTTTGTATCTGTTGCTGGATTTGTTATGACTTGATTCACCAAGAGTGATTCTTCTACAGTCTTGTAGTATGGTTAAATGGAACAACGAGGGATGTTTCTAATTTGGTTATTGCTAGAATAATTCATCGACTTGAGATATGCTGGGATGTTTTGCCTGTCCTTACTCGTTGCTGGTCATCATCACTCATCGGTTGGGCTGTTTACTTAATGTATTTGTTGTCCGATTGCTCCATCACATTTCCTGATCTACGTGAAGCTTTAACTTGGCCCGAACCTGGGTAAAATCCCGTGTCCATGTTACCATTGCTCCAAGACGCCTAGCTTTGGACCCTTACTATGAGATATGCCGGATATAGAACCAATATTGGTGCTTTCATTGAGAGCCTACTGGGCGATCGCCACGGATCGGTGGGACGATTAGGAGATATTTTTTCAGTTAGATCAGTTCCATGCAAATTATCCTTTCTACAGATTACTGCTACTATTATGTTCTGGTTTATTCGCAGAACGATTTAAGTCTCGCAACAGAATGAGATTAGGGAATATTTTAATGGCGTACGGGACATGGTCGATGTCAAAACATCGGATTACGTGCGACAGTTGTCGGGACCACCGCTGCTTCATGATCTTGCGGTCGTACACAATACGACAGCAAGTCCAGCCTCCGATGATCATGCCACCTAGGAAGTCCTTTTCGCTCCCTCTTTTAATCAAGTATCAAGGCGTGAGCCATTACTTTCTATTAAATATGCTTAGAGCATACACTTCCATACCATACTAATAGTACTAACCTTGAACGCGGTTTTCAATGATCGTTTGATGGACAATGTGGCCAGATTTGTATTGCTTGACACTTCGAAAACTCTTTTCATGGCACAGTCATCATCGGACCGCCGACGTTTGATGGGTGTAAACTGGTCAGCGATCCGATGACGATGTCAAACTATACGTCGATCCCGACTACCCCATGTTAAATGATGGGCCTTTCATAAGATTGGCCGAAGTGTTAATGGCTAGACTTCGATCGGTGCCTAACACTAACCGGGGGCTCTTAGCTAGCTTCCCTAGTTTAAAGCTCCTATGACTAAGTGAAAGTTATTAAGCCTGCATATCTGATTGCCTTGTTTCCACTAACACAACCGCCTCCGGGCACCAAGACATCGGCTAAGGGTAGTCTTGTTACTGCGGAAACACCCTGCATAGTATCTAAAAGGGGTAGAAGCCGACGATGGGCCAGTTTCAACTGATAAACGGTCGCAACGGAGTCAAAATAAACATATATCATCAGTGTTTCTATTAAGTATACAAGAGTTTCCTTCCGTAATTATCGTTATAAGGCCATAAATATGCATCAAATTTGACTTGAGATTTTTGCCAAGCTGGGTTGCCTAGCTCATGTGTTTAACCCTAAGTTCCCGACTGTTCGGCTAGGGGGTAAAGGGAGCACCTCTGTGATTGTTATTACCGGGTCATCCGGATTAGTAACTCAGACTGGGTGAAGCTGAAAGCTAGCTATCTTAAGAATATAATTGGTCGGCAATGATGGAAGTGAAAATTTCGGTTCATTAAGACCATAGAATTCGAGAACTTTCCCCACACTAAATCCTCGATATTTTCCTCCCACATTGATCGGAGGTGAGGTTTCATGATCATGATCAGCATCACAACCCAAAGAAAGGAACCGACAGCGACACTATTTTCTTTGGAAGATGTTTCTTACGTTAAAAAGTAATATAACATATCTCTCCGTGTACCTTTGTTTATAAAACCATATGGCCGGATTGCCTTGTTTGTCGTAAATCTTTGCCCTTATAAAGGCTTTATAAAGTAGGACAAACACACCCCGGTTACTGACCGAGGAGGTGAAACCGATGGTCGGTCATCAAAGTTTTGTACAATGCGGATCCGAGCATTAATAATGTAGAGTACATGGATACATAGAATCATTACACACAATTTGTTATTTTACTCCAGATATCGATCCTTAATTCGGCCGCCCATGCCCACATTAATGCTCGGGGGCTACTGGGTTTCGGGCTTATCATTTACTAATATTAAAGGGGCACATCGACCCCCTCATCTGATGTTGCCACCCGACCGATGTCTCGGGGGCTACTGCATTGCCTATTCAATACAATTTTTTTTCAAAGTACTCAGTGTTCGGCTTGACCAAACTATGGGCAAATGCATCTTCAGACAACAATAGGTACCATCTAGGACTTATCCGACATCAAGCTAATCTATTACAGCGACTTCTCAAAACCCTCTCTCAAGGGCCCGTCTGTCGATCACTATCTCCTTTGACATGCATCTCGGATTTTAGGCTGACACACACCTTGAGGGCTACTGGCTATATATCTCATCAGTAAAAAAATTGTATCAATTAGAAATAAATTCCGCAAACAATCAGCCCAAGCCCGAGGTGGTGCATCACCACAGGAGCAGTCCAACTTAAAACTTGGCTGCGAGCAGCTGGCTCCATAGAGAACTTTTTCAATGTTAAGTTCGGGTAACCTCCTTCAAACTTTTTCAATCACGAGGTAGTCTATGACTCTTAGGATACAATTCGACATTGGAGCTCGGATACATTCCGACGTTGGAGATCATAAGCGGTCTGAAGTTGGTGTTCGGCTGCCAAAGATACCTCGGATGCAGTTCGGCCTTGGAGCTCGGACGCAAGAAGATACCGCCGCACAGGAACAACTTCATACCGGAGGTGTGGCGTAAAAAATAAAAAGGCATTGTTGAAGGCCAGAACCTTAAAGGGGCTCCTCGGATACCCGACATGTAAACTCTACGGATTCACTTCGGCAGTCCTCAAGATCGTAGATGCGAAGATTTGTTGAACCTATTTTCAGGACCGACGACCTAAGATGAAGAATAGTTTGGAAGAATCGAGGAGCTTCCCCAACTTGAAGACCGGTTTAGGGGGCTACAGATGGTGTCCTGGACTAAGGGGTACTCACCACGTCGTCCCCCGACTAGCTGGATCGGGCCGAGGACACCCATGGTGGTTCGCTTATGGGCCACTTCGGGCAGCCCATGCCGCATATGGTGACCCACAAGTATAGGCGATCTATTGTAGTTCTTTCGATAAGTAAGAGTGTCGAACCCAATGAGGAGCAGAAGGAAATGATAAGTGGTTTTTAGCAAGGTATTCTCTGCAAGTACTGAAATAAGTGGTAACAGATAGTTTTGTGATAGGATAATTTGTAACGAGCAACAAGTAACAAAAGTAAATAAAGTGCAGCAAGGTAGCCCAATCCTTTTTGTAACAAAGGACAAACCTGGACAAACTCTTATATAAGGAAAAGCGCTCCTGAGGACACATGGGAATATCGTCAAGCTAGTTTTCATCACGTTCATATGATTCGCGTTCGGTACTTTGATAATTTGACATGTGGGTCGACCGGTGCTTGGGTGTTGTTCTTACTTGAACAAGCATCCCACTTATGATTAACCTCTATTGCAAGCATCTGCAACTACAACAAAAGTATTAAGGTAAACCTAATGATAGCATGAAACATATGGATCCAAATCAGCCCCTTACGAAGCAACACAGAAACTAGGGTTTAAGCTTCTGTCACTCTAGCAACCCATCATCTACTTATTACTTCCCAATGCCTTCCTCTAGGCCCAAATAATGGTGAAGTTTTATGTAGTCGACGTTCACATAACACCACTAGAGGCTAGACAACATACATCTCATCAAAATATCGAACGAATACCAAATTCACATGACTAATAATAGCAAGACTTCTCCCTTGTCCTCAGGAACAAACGTAACGTCTCACAAAGCATATTCATGTTCATAATCAGAGGGGTAATAATATGCATAAAGGATATGAACCTATGATCTTCCACCATTTAAACCAACTAGCATCAACTACAAGGAGTAATTAACACTACTAGCAACCTACTAGCACCAATCCCGGACTAGGAGACAAGAATTGGATACAAGAGTTGAACTAGGGTTTTGTGATGAGATGGTGCTAATGAAGATGTTGATAGAGATTGCCCTCTCCCGATGAGAGGAGCGTTAGTCATGACGATGGCGATGATTTCCCCTTTCGGGAGGGAAGTTTCCCTGGTAGAACAGCTCTGCCGGAGCCCTAGATTGGTTCCGCCTCGTGGCGGCAGAGTTTCGTCCCGAAAGGTTGCTTCTTATTTTTTCGACGAAAGACTTCATATAGCAGAAGATGGTCATCGGAGACACCAAGGGGCCCACAAGGTAGGGTGCGCGCCCTAAGGGGGGGCGCCCCCCTCCCTCGTGGAAAGGGTGTGGGCCCCCTGGTCTTCATCTTTGGCGAGGATTTTTCATTATTTATTATAAGGTATTCCGTGGAGTTTCAGGACTTTTGGAGTTGTGTAGAATAGGTCTCTAATATTTGCTCCTTTTGCAGCCCAGAATTCCAGCTGTCGGCATTCTCCCTCCTTATGTAAACCTTGTAAAATAAGAGAAAATAGCCATAAGTATTGTGACATAATGTGAAATAACAGCCCATAATGCAATGAATATCGATATAAAAGCATGATGCAAAATGGACGTATCAACTCCCCAAGCTTAGACCTCGCTTGTCCTCAAGAGAAAGCTGATAACAATAAATATGTCCCCATGTTTAGAGGTAGAGGCGTCGATAAAAATAAAATACGGACATGAGGGCATCATGATTATTCTCATAACAACAACATACATAGATATTGTCATATGATTACTTATGTTCAAGTGATTATCTATTCACCATGCAAAAGTATGAATCAGAAACCTTATTGAGAACCAACAAACTATAACCTCATTCATTGAAACAATTGCAATTTATCATAACATCAGAAAGAGTCTATGTCAGAGCTAAAAATCAAGTCCACATACTCAACTATCATCTAGTCCTTCATAATTGGTAACACTCACGCAATACTTGTGGTTACGGAGTTTTAATCGGACACAGGGAAAGATAGAGGCTTATAGTTTCGCCCCACAACCTTTTACCTCGAGGGTAATGTCAACAATAATAACTCATGCGTCCTTACATCCCATTAGATATATATATATATATATATATATATATATATATATATATATATATATCAGGTTCTTTCCAACATGCTGGGCTTGCCAAAGGATAAAATGAAAAAGGGAGAGGTGAAGATCACCATGACTATTGCATAAGGTAGAAGATAATAATAAAAGATAGGCCCTTTGCAGAGGGAAGCAGAGGTTGCCATGCACTTTTATAGTTGGATGCACAAAATCTTAATGTCAAAGAACGTCACTTTATATTGCCCCGTGTGATATGAACATTTATTATGCAGTCCGTCGCTTTTATTACTTCCACATCGCAAGATCGTATAAAGCTTATTTCTCCCACACTAATCATACATATTTAGAGCAATTTTTATTGCTTTGCACCGATGACAACTTACTTGAAGGATCATATTCAATCCATAGGTAGATATGGTGGACTCTCATGGCAAAACTGGTTTAAGGGTATTTGGAAGCACAAGTAGTATCTCTACTTGGCGCTGAGAATTTGGCTAGCATGAAGGGGAAAGGCAAGCTCAACATGTTGGATGATCCATGACAACATACTTTATCTTAGATATAAGAAAACATAACCCATTACGTTGTCTTGTCCAACATCAACTCTTTAGCATGTCATATTTTGATGAGTGCTCCCAATCATAAAGGATGTCAATAATAGTATATTTATATGTGAAACCTTTCTCTCCTTATTACTTCCTATTAATTGCAACGATGACCAAAGCTATGTCTTCCAACTCCCAATAACTTTTAATCATGACACTCTTTCTATGTGAAGTCATTACTATCAATAAGATCAATATGAACTTTTGTTTCTTCTTATTCTTTTTCTCATTTCTTTTATTCACCCAAGATCATAGCAAGAAAATCAAGCCCTTGACTCAACACTAATCTTTATTATATAGCTCACGGACTCGATTACATAAAGAGATCATAAAGCAAAACTTAAAACTAGATCATGCCATAAACTTTATTCTACTAGATCAAAATACTATTAACAGGATCGAACTAAGGAAAACGGTAAATATAGGAGTTGTGATTGTGATACGATACCGGGGCACCTCCCCCAAGCTTGGCGGTTGCCAAGGGGAGTGCCCATATCCATGTGATTATATCTCATTCTTTGTTGCTGGTGTAATATTCTTGGCGATGATTCCTCTCAAGATACGATTCTCCTCTTCGAGCTTGTTGACTTGCTGCTTGAGGTCCATTGTTTCCTTAGGAAGCTTTCCTGTAACGGCTAAAGCTCCTTGCACCCAAGGGTGTTTCATAGCTGCGGGAGAACAAGTGACACTCCTCTTCATATTTTCATAAGAAAGAAATCTATCATTGGAAGGGATAACCGAGTTTGGAATAGCTGAGCTCTGTAGTTCCCCCATCATGAACCCAGCTCGGAAGCGGGAGGTGCCTTCTTGATCCTCCATGGCATCTACCCTCATTAAGTCAGCCTCCATCTCCTCCTACGTTGCTGGCCCGAAGTGGCCAGGCTCGCTGTCCGCCCTTGGTTCCGGTGCCGGATTAGATACCCGGCTCTCCCCGATTGACTATTGAGAAGACATCTTCCTCTAATCTGCAGCAGCAACAGCTCGAAACAAAAACAGAGGATATTTGCGTGATACGGGAGTCAAAACCTTCGGGAGAATATATAGTGAATTTTTACTGACCAATATACGTATCGTGTAAGAAAACGATGTCCGGAAGGCACACGAGGTGCTCACGAGGTAGGGGGCGCGCCCAGGAGGGTAGGGCACGCCCTCCACCCTCATGGGGCCCTCGTGTCCTTCCCGGACTGCTACTTAATTTTCTATTTTTCTAAATATTCCAAAACGGAGAAATATTGCCTTAAAAATTGTTTTGGAGTCGGTTAACTTACTGTACCACATACGTATTCCTTTTCGGAGTCTGAAACGTTCTGCAAAGTGTCCCTTATGTATTCCTCCGGGGTTATGGTTTCAATAATATTGGTTTCAACATTTATGGGATTACCTGAGATATAATGTTTGCATCTTTGACCGTTTACCACCTTCGGATTTGTGCCTTCGAAGTTGTTGATTTTTATGGCACCGGAAGGATAGACCTCCTCGATAACATAGGGGCCTTCCCATTTAGAGAGAAGTTTTCTTGCAAAAAATCTTAAACGAGAGTTGTATAACAGTACATAATCACCTACATTAAACTCATGCTTTTGTATCCTTTTGTCATGCCATCTTTTAACGTTTTCTTTAAACAACTTGGCATTTTCATAAGCCTGGGTTCTCCATTCATCAAGTGAGCTAATATCAAATAACATATTTTCAGCAGCAAGTTTACAATCATAGTTGAGCTCTTTAATAGCCCAATATGCCTTATGTTCTAGTTCAAGAGGTAAGCGACATGCTTTTCCATATACCATTTTATACGGAGACATACCCATAGGATTTTTATACGCAGTTCTATAGGCCCATAATGCATCATCAAGTTTCTTGGACCAATTCTTTCTAGACCTATTGACAGTCTTTTGCAAAATTAATTTAAGTTCTCTATTACTCAATTCTACTTGACCACTAGACTGTGGGTGATACGGATATGCAATTCTATGATTGACGTCATATTTAGCAAGCATTTTCCAGAAAGCACCATGAATAAAATGTGAACCACCATGAGTCATTAAATATCTGGGGACTCCAAACCTCGGAAAAATAAATTCTTTAAGCATTTTAATAGAAGTGTTATGATCAGCACTACTAGTTGGAATAGCTTCTACCCACTTAGTAACGTAATCAACAACAACTAAAATATGTTTATATCCATTAGAGGCAGGAAAAGGTCCCATATAATCAAAGGCCCAAACATCAAACGGTTCAATAACAAGTGAATAGTTCATAGGCATTTCTTGACGTCTACTAATATTACCAATTCTTTGACATTCATCACAAGATAGGACAAACTTACGGGCATCCTTGAAGAGAGTAGGCCAATAAAAACCGGATTGTAATACCTTATGTGCAGTTCTATCTCCCGCGTGGTGTCCTCCATAAGGTTCGGAGTGGCACTTGCGTAGGATCTGTTCCTATTCATGCTCAGGTACACAACGTCTAATAACACCGGCTACTCCTTCTTTATAAAGATGTGGGTCATCCCAAAAGTAATGTCTCAAATCATAGACGAACTTTTTCTTTTGTTGGTATGTGAAGCTAGGTGGTATGAATTTAGCAACAATGTAATTAGCATAATCAGCATACCAAGGATTACTATGAGAAGTACTTATGACATTTAATTGTTCCTTAGGAAAGCTATCATCAATAGGTAGTGGGTCATCAAGAACATTCTCTAACCTAGATAAGTTGTCTCCAACGGGGTTCTCAGCTCCTTTTCTATCAACAATATGCAAATCAAATTCTTGTAGCAAGAGAACCCATCTAATAAGTCTAGGTTTAGCATCTTTCTTCTCCATAAGATATTTAAATGCAGCATGATCAGTGTGGATAGTTACTTTAGAATCAACAATATAAGTCTAAACTTACCAAAAGCAAATGCAACTTCTAAAAGTTCTTTTTCAGTAGTAGCATAATTTCTTTGAGCATTGTCTAGAGTCTTACTAGCATAATGGATAACATTTAATTTCTTATCAACTCTTTGCCCTAGAACAACACCTACGACATAATCACTAGCATCACACATAATTTCAAAGGGTAAATTCCAATCAGGTGGCTGAACAATAGGTGCAGAGACACAATCATCATCAAAGACAAATGGTATATCTTTTTGTAATAAATTAGTCAGAGGCCGAGAAATTTTTGAGAAGTCCATAATGAACCTCCTATAGAATCCGGCATGACCAAGGAAACTTCTTATACCTTTGATGTCCTTGGGACATGGCATCTTTTCAATAGCATCCACCTTGGCTTTATCAACTTCAATACCTCTTTCAGAAACTTTATGCCCCAAGACAATACCCTCATTAACCATAAAGTGGCACTTTTCCCAATTCAAGACAAGATTAGTTTCTTCACATCACTGCAAAACTCGATCAAGATTGCTCAAGCAATCATCAAAAGAAGATCCATAGACGGAAAAGTTGTCCATGAAAACCTCACAAATCTTTTCACAAAAGTCAGAGAATATAGCCATCATGCATCTTTGAAAGGTAGCAGGTGCATTACATAAACCAAAAGGCATACGTCTATAAGCAAAAGTACCAAAACGGCAGGTAAAAGTAGTCTTTGATTGATCTTTAGCCTACACAGGTATTTGAGAGAAACCAGAATAACCATCTAGAAAGCATTAATGTGTATGTTTGCATAATATTTCTAGCATTTGATCGATAAAAGGTAAGGGGTAATGATCTTTCTTAGTAGCCTTATTTAATTTGCGGAAATCAATTACCATCGTATAACCTGTAATAATTCTTTGTGGAATCAATTCATCCTTATCATTAGGAACAACAGTAATACCTCCCTTCTTAGGGACACAATGAACATGACTTACCCACTGACTATCAGCAATCAGATACATTATACCTGCCTCCAGAAGCTTTAGTATTTCTTTTCTTACCACTTCTTTCATTTTAGGATTCAGACGTCGTTGAGGATCTCGAACTGGTTTGGCATCTGCTTCCAAATTTATTTTATGTTGACATAGAGTGGGACTAATGCCCTTAAGATCATCAAGATTATATCCAATAGCAGCATGGTGCTTCTCCAGAGTTTTCAATAATCTTTCTTCTTCATGCTCTGAAAGGTTAGCACTAATAATAAAAGGATATATCTTCTTTTCATCAAGATAAGCGTATTTAAGATTATCAGGCAACGGTTTAAGCTCAAACACGGGATAACCCTTAGGTGGAGGGGGATCCCCTAGGATTTCAACAGGCAAATTGTGTTTCAGAATAGGTTCCTGTTTAAAGAATACTTCATCTATTTCCCTTCTTTCATTCATAAACATATCATTCTCATGGTATAGAAAATATTGTTCTAAAGGATCACTAGGAGGTATGGCAATAGAAGCAAGACCAATAATTTCATCCTTACTAGACAATTCTTCTTCACGGTGTTGTTTACTAAATTTAGAGAAATTAAACTCATGACTCATATCATCTAAGACGACAGTAACAACATCCCTTGTGCAATCTATGGTAGCATTACCAATATTTAAGAAGGGTCTACCAAATATAATGGGACAAAAGCTATCTTGTGGGGAACCAAGAACAAGAAAATTAGCAGGATATTTAGTTTTCCCACACAAGACTTCAACATCTCTAACAATTCCCATTGGTGAAATAGTATCTCTATTAGCAAGTTTGATAGTAACATCAATTTCTTCTAACTCAACAGGTGCAATGTCATGCATAATTTCTTTGTATAAGTCAATAGATATTCACTACTAGGGAAAACCCTAGTAGTAGCGCGGGGTAATTGCTAGTAGTAGCGTGGGGCCCTGCGCTGCTGCTAGGGCGCTACAGCTAACTTTTAGCAGTAGCGCGGGTGGTACCCGCGCTACTGCTACTTCTAGTAGTAGTAGCGCGGTTGCCACCCGCGCTACTACTACTTAGTTGTAGCATGGGTCAGGGGTGTAACGCCCTCGATGCGGCTATATCTCCCACGTGTCGAGGCACGACTTAGAGGCATAACCGCATTGAAAGCAATGTCGCAAGTTAGGCAATCTTCACAACATCCCACATAATATAGATAATAAAAGGGGAGATACATAGTTGGCTTACACTCACCACGTCAATCAAAGTACATAAATAGCATTACATCATCCAAACACTCATGGCCCGACTACGGCGCCAAAATAAAAGAACAACCCAACATGCGACACGGTCCCGATGGCCCCAACTGGGCACCACTACTGATCATCAGGGAAAGAAACATAGTAACGGCTTGAGTCCTCGTCGAACTCCCACTTGAGCTCTAGCGCGTCATCTGGAATGGAGTCATCAGGTCCTCCATCTGGTTTAATAGTAATCTGTGAGTAACAGGGACTCAACAATCTTGCACCCTCGCGATCAAGACTATTTAAGCTTATAGGAAAGGCAAGGTAAAATATGTGGAGTTGCAGCAAGCGACTAGCATATATGGTGGCTATCTTGTTCGCAAAAGAGAGCGAGAAGAGAGGGCAAAGCATGAACGAGTAACTAGAGGGCAACCTGCGGCAAGCATTACTCCAACACCGTGTTCACTTCCCGGACTCCGTCGAGAAGAGACCATCACGGTAACTCACACAGTTGATTCATTTTAATTAAGTTAAGGCTCAAGTTATCTACAACCGGACATTAACAAATTCCCATCTGCCCATAACCGCGGGCACGACTTTCGAAAGTTCAAATCCCTGCAGGGGAGTCCCAACTTAGCCCATGACAAGCTCTCACGGTCAATGAAGGAATAGACCTTCTCCCGAGACATTCCGATCAGGCTTGGTATCTCGGTTCTACAAGACACTTCGACAAGTTAAAACAAATCCCGATAGGAGTTGCACATATCTCGTTCTCAGGGCACACCGGACATCGCTCGGCTGGACCAACACTCAGAGGAGCACTGGCCCCGGGGGGGGGGGGGGGCTAAATAAGATGACCCTCGGGCTCCGGAAACCCAAGGGAAAAAGAGGCTAGGTGGCAAATGGTAAAACCAAGGTTGGGAATTGCTGGAAAAGCTTTAATCAAGGCGAACTATCAAGGGTTTCCCATTATAACCCAACCGCGTAAGGAACGCAAAATCCGGGAACGTAACACCGATATGACGGAAACTAAGGCGGCATGAGTGGAACAAAACACTAGGAGAGAGGCCGAGCCTTCCACCCTTTACCAAGTATATCGATGCATTAAGATAACATGGCAATATAATGATATCCCAACAAGTAAATAGTGTTCCAACAAGGAACGGTCTCCAATCTTCACCTGCAACTAGCAACGCTATAAGAGGGGCTGAGAAAAGTGGTAACATAGCCAATCAACGGTTTGCTAGGACATGGTGGGTTAGAGGTTTGACATTGCAATTTGGAAGGCATGATAAGCAAGTGGTAGGTATCGTAGCATAGGCATAGCAAAAGAGCGAGCATCTAGCAAAGCAAAGATAGTAGTGATTTCGAGGGTATGATCATCTTGCCTGCAAAGTTGTCAGAGTTGACTGGATCCTCGAAAGCAAACTCAACGGGCTCCTCGTTAGCGAAATCGTCTCCCGGCTCTACCCAAACAATACAAACAAGCAACAAGGACACAATCAACCACGTGCAAGGATCAAACAATATGATGCAAACATGGTATGCTATGCGGGATGCGATATGTGATGCACATGCAATATTTGACAAGGAATGAATGAACATGGCCTCAACTTGGAAAACCAAGTGTGCCACTGGAAAGATGAGATGAAATCGCTTGAAAACAATATAAAGATCACCGGAATCGGAGTTACGGTTTGGAAATGGCAAGCGATTCAAATATGACACCGGTCTGCGATTTACAGCAAGCAGCCATCTAAATGCAACAAGATGAACATGCTACAGCACCCAAACATGGCAACAAAATACATGGAAGGGTTCCATTCATGATGCTTAACAAAAGATGAACACTGATCTACGGCCAATTCATCCATTAACAGGTTCAAACAAGCATGGCAAAAATGCATTTGGCAAACCGATTTCAGACTTAGTGAAATTAACACTTGTCTGGAATTTCAGATCAGATAGCACTCTTTGGAGCAATAAAACTATATGCTACAAGACATGAACATGGCAAAGTAAATCATGGAATGGAGCTACACAAAGAGCTTAACAAAAGTCCCTTAGTGACCTTGAGCCAAAAGGGATCAGAAAATACATTTGCAAGCATGTGAACATGGAAAAAACATAATCAATTCTCAGACTTAGTGAAAACTGGAACATGCTGAAACAGATATCAAGTAGGCATGTTTACGAGCTCGATGCACTTACTACAGAGCAAGTCATGACAATCTAAGCATACACCCATCAAGAATACACAAAATACAAGCTAGAAATGGCAAGAACAATAACATAGCATGCACGGATCAACTACAACATCCTCGGCAAAATCGTTAATAAGTAGACAATCTGCCCAGATTCACGAAATAGCAAAAGTAGAGCTAGATTGACTCAAGCTAGGTTGCTCCATAATTGCAAACAAAGACATGGATGGATAGAGAACTACAAGATTAACAAAACATCCTCACTGAACATCCTCAAAAAAGGCACGGATCACTAGGAAACAACAAGAACATATGGCATAATGAGATAAACAGATCAAGGACTTAGTGGAAAAGCTAAGTCCCTGAAATCAGCTTAACGAATGCTCCACTTTGCAAGCTTGTGCTAGTAACCACACACATCACAAAAATACATGGTTTGCACCTCTGGATAGATGGCAAAACATGTAACAAAACACATGTAGAGCTCATGGGCATATCACACACACAATAATCATGGCAAAAATGACAAATATCTAATTGGAGCAGCAGATCTGACAATTATCTCAAATAGCATTCTTCTAACAGCATTTCAGGCATCAAGACGAACTCAAATGAAAATGATGCAATGAGATGAAATGATGTACTCTCTGAGATGAACATTTTGATATACTATATGCCCAAAACGGAGCTACAAATGAAAAGTTATGATGCGATGAACAAGGGAAAAATATTAGGGTTTCGGGGATAAAAAGTCAACCGGGCCAAGTCTCAGATCCAGATCCGGCGGCACGCGGATCGAGGTTGGCCGGCGCCGGAGTTCCTGTACGCTGGAGGGAGGGGGTTCGCCGGAGGGAGATGTGGCCGGGGCGGCGGCGTCGAGGAGGCGGCGAGGTGCGGCGGCCGGGGCGGCGTTTGCCGGCGGGTGGCACGGGGCCGGTCGGGCGACCTTGTGCCGGCCGGTGTCGATGGCGGGCGGCGGCTTCGGTCGCCTCGGGCGGCTGGACTCGAGGAGGACGGCGGCGGCGAGGCTCCCGGGCGGCGCGTGAGGAAGGGGGCGAAGGCGGGCTGCGGCGCGCCGGTTTGGGCCGCGGGTGCCCTACGCGGGCCGGGCGGGCCGCGGCAGCGATGTGGGCGCGTCCGCCACGTGTCGGCGCCTGGTTAGTCGCGGGCGTCAGCGGGGAGGTGTCCGGCGCGCAGAGAGGGGGATCTAGGGTTTGGACGAAGGGGATCCGGAATTTGGAGGAGGGGGTCCATATATAGAGGTAGAGGGAGCTAGGAGTGTCCAAATGAGGTGCGGTTTTCGGGCACACGATCGTGATCGAACGCTCTAGATGATGGAGAGGGTTTTGGTGGGTTTTTGGTCCAACTTGGAGGGGTGTTGGGCTGCAACACACACGAGGCCTTCTCGGTCCCACGGTTAACCATTGGAGCATCAACTGAAGTCCAAATGGTACGAAATTGAATGGCGGTCTACCGGTAGTGAACCAAGGCTGCTTGGCAAATCTCGGTCCAATCCGGAAAAGTTTAATCCCCACACACGAAAGAAAGGTAGAAATGACCACCGGAGGAGAACGAAGCGCCGGAACGCAAAACGGACAACGGGGAAAATGCTCGAATGCATGAGATGAACACGTATGCAAATGCAATGCACATGATGACATGATATGAGATGCATGACAACGATAACAACACACAGAGACAAAGACCCGAACCCGAGAAAATAAAATAACTTAACGCCGGAAATGGCAAGAGTTGGATTACATATTGGGTAAATCATATCCGAGGTGTTACAAGGGGCCCGCGCTACTACGAACCAATTCAGAATTAAAAAAATTAATTTCAGCCATGGCGGCTGCTTCTGCTCGGCGTCATCGTCCTCTAAATTCATGGTTGCTACTGGTCCTGGAGGGGATGAAGTTGTTCATGGTGATGGTGCACCCAACTTGTGCCTGCACATCTCGTCTACTGCTGCTACAAAATAAGAGAAAATTATTAGAAAGAGGAAGGGAGAGATAGAGAGCAGTAGGAGGAGGAACTCACCGGTGGCCACTGGAGTTGGAGCCGACGCCCAAAACCCTAGATGAAGCTCGGTGACCTACTGCTTCTTGTCGTGGGACCTTTGACCCGTCGAGGAGGTGCAAGTGGCTGCGTCCATGGCGGATCTGACCGCCGCCATGTGTATGACGCTCTGCTGGTTTCCCTCTCCTTCCAACAGCGGAGAAGAAGGAGGATGGAGGAGAAGGGAGGGGTCTGCGAGAGGAGGTCGCCGGATTTGTGAGTGGTGGCGAGAGGCGAGGCCGGCAGTGGTGGTGGGTGAGGAAGGGAATGGCGAGTGGGAGGAGAAGGGGAATCGGAAAAGTGTGGGTTTGGATTTGGGCCTCCGCACGCTATGTGTACATATGTTTTGGTGGGTCGATAGTAGTAGCGCGGGTCCATACCCCTCGCTACTACTATGGCATGTCCCGGGTGGGCACGGTAGAGACCACTTAGTAGTAGCGAGGGTTATAAACCTGCGCTACTACTATCAACTTAGTAGTAGCGTGGGGTTATACCCCTTGCTACTACTATGGCATGTTCCGGAGGGGCGCGGCAGAGACCGCTTAGTAGTAGCGAGGGTTAAAAACCCGCGCTACTACTATCAACTTAGTAGTAGCGAGGGGTAAAAACCCGCGCTACTAGTAAGTAGCAGTAGCGAGGGGTGTAAACCCTCGCTACTAGTAAGCGTCTGTCTATAAGCTTTTCCCTAGTAGTGATTGCACTAGCACTAGCACCCATATCACGTAAGCCATGATAACAATAATCTCCTATTTTAACAGAAATAATAGGCATGCCTACCACAGGTCTAGGTTTATCTGTATCACGGGGTTTAGCAATTCTAGCAGTTTCATTACGGAAGTAAATAACATGCCCATCTATATTATCAGACAAGAGATCTTTAACAATAACAATATTATGTTTTACTTTAACTTGCTCAGGAGGTGTATATGTTTTAATATTGCTTTTACAAACCACAGTTGAAGCTTTAGCATGATCCTTTATCCTAATAGGGAAATGTGGTTTCTCAATATAACAAGTAGGAACAATAGGATCATTATAAGTGACAGTCTTTTCTTCTACTTTAATGAGTGCAACTACTTTTACTTCTATGGGAGGATGATATTTACACCACTTCTCCTTAGGGAGATCAACATAAGTAGCAAAAGATTCACAGAAAGAAGCTACTATCTCAGAATCAAGTCCATATTTAGTGCTAAACTTACGGAAAATATCGGTATCCATAAATAGTTGAACACAATCAAACTTAGGTGTCATACCTGACTCCTTACCTTTGTCGAGATCCCAATCTTCAGAGTTGCATTTAATTCTATCCAATAAATCCCATCTAAATCCAATAGTCTTCATCATAAAAGAGCCCGCACAAGAAGTATCGAGCATGGTGCGATTATTTTCAGAAAGCCGAGCATAATTTTTTTGAAGAATTGTTTCTCTTGGGAGCGCATGATTGGGGCATGAATATAACATTGATTTAAGCCTCCCCCAAGCTTGAGCGATGCTTTCTCCTTCGCGAGGCCAAAAATTATATATATAATTTTGGTCATGATGAACAAGATGCATAGGGTAATACTTTTGATGAAATTCCAATTTCAATCTTCTATAGTTCCATGATCTCGTATCATCACATAGCCTATGGCATGTCAATGGGTCTCCCTTCAAAGATAAAGGGAAGACCTTCTTCTTAGCAACATCATCGGGTATACCTGCAAGCTTAAATAATCCATGAACTTCATCCACATATATTAGGTGTTCGTCAGGATGCTTTGTTCCATCTGTTGTAAAAGGATTAGCTAGCAGTTTTTCTATGATACCCGAAGAATACTCATGAGGAATTTCACTTTCAATAGGTTCATTAGGTTGAGGAGCAACTCTTTGCTCTATTGGTCGGGGTGAAGATACCCCGAACAACCCCTTAGGGGATTACTTTCAATAGTAACAAGTGACAATAAATTTCAGCACACTATATAAATTTTTCCTTACCAAATTCCACCTACCAAAGGCGCTTCACTCCCCGGCAACGGCGCCAGAAAAGAGTCTAGATGACCCACAAGTATAGGGGATCTATCATAGTCCTTTCGATAAGTAAGAGTGTCGAACCCAACGAGGAGCAGAAGGAACTAATAAGCGGTTTTCAGCAAGGTATTCTCTGCAAGTACTGAAATAAGTGGTAACAGATAGTTTTGTGATTGGATAATTTGTAACGAGCAACAAGTAACAATAGTAAATAAAGTGCAGCAAGGTGGCCCAATGCTTTTTGTAGCAAAGGACAAGCCTAGAAAAAGTCTTATATAAGGAAAAGCGCTCCCGAGGACACATGGGAATATCGTCAAGCTAGTTTTCATCACCTTCATATGATTCGCGTTCGGTACTTTGATAATTTGACATGTGGGTGGACTGGTGCTTGGGTGCTGTTCTTTCTTGAACAAGAATCCCGCTTCTGATTAACCTCTGTTGCAAGCATTCGCAACTACAACAAAAGTATTAAGATAAACCTAACCATAGCATGAAACATATGGATCCAAATCAGCCCCTTATGAAGCAACGCATAAACTAGGGTTTAAGCTTCTATCACTCTAGCAACCCATCATCTACTTATTACTTCCCAATGCCTTCCTCTAGGCCCAAATAATGGTGAAGTGTTATGTAGTCGACGTTCACATAACACCACTTGAGGCTAGACAACATACATCTCATCAAAATATCGAACAAATACCAAATTCACATGACTACTAATAGCAAGACTTCTCCCTTGTCCTTAGGAACAAACGTAACTACTCACAAAGCATATTCATGTTCATAATCAGAGGGGTAATAATACACATAAAGGATCTGAACATGTGATCTTCCACCAATTAAACCAACTAGCATCAACTACAAGGAGTAAATAACACTACTAGCAACCTACTAGCACCAATCACGGACTTGGAGACAAGAATTGCACTACTAGGAAAAGGCATGCTAGTGGCGCACCGAATTTGCCTTCTAATGGTGCACTACTGGTGCGCCACTGGCATCACGCCATTAGAATTAAATTCTAATGGCGCACCACATAGTGCGCCATTAGTATAGCCTGCAGTGCGCCATTAGAATGCCTCCCAGGGGGCCATATGTACCCATGTGCTTTGGCATTCTAATGGCGCACCAGCAGTTAATGCGCCATTAGTGTGATGATCACAGTGCGTCATTAGTGTCTTGTGTGGTGCGCCATTATTATGAATATTAGGTTTTTTTTTGCTTTTCTGATTTTTGCACAGGTTACAAAATATATTATTGGATAGAATATAGACAACAACACACAACAACATCAGATTCATCGAATACAATAGAAGATTAGTCTCCCAATACAATTCATCATATTAGTCTCCGAATTCAAAAGACCGAACAAAGATAAAACATTACAAGTCTCAAGACCGCGAGTATCGAGTTTGTCGGAAGTAATACTAATCCTAACAAGTCCTACTAATCATCATCATACAACTTCTACTCGTTATTCATAACAAGTCATACGATCATCATCTTGATAGTCTTCGAACCAACCGTACTTAATTGTTCTTAGCACATGATCATCAGTATTAGGCAGGACCTAAATACCCTATTTAAGCTAAAATAGCATAAAACAATATAGACCCTGACTCTCCATTATGGAGAATGGAGAACATCCCGTCTCCAATTCTTGCGCTTCGCTTCCTTTTGCTTCCAAGAAGCTCCTTACGACTGTCCATACATTTTTTCCATCCTTTGATTTTCATGTCTCCACTTCTTTTAGAAATCTCGTATGGACAGTTGAGATTCGTAGGACGACCTGGCTGTATGTTCAAAACATTAACACTACCTTTCAGATACATCATATGAGGCACACAATTCTCTAGGATTATCTGTTGAAAAACATAGTAATAACTTCATAGTTAGCAATGATGTACTAGTTTTAGAAGTATGCAAAAGATGCACGGATGTCGTAATAGTAAAAATCTTACCAGGGAATCTCCATGGTAGTTACCGTAGTTGAACACATGCACTAGTGGCATGTATTTTCCATAATGTTGAGGAGTTTGATTGTAGATATTGTAATTCTCAATGTCAGTACAAAATCCGACCAAATGATTTTTCTCCTTGTAAGTTGTTAATTCGGAGCCATCGGTGTAGTGGGTTTTGTCTACCATCTCCCGCACATTCTTTGAACAATAAAAATAAGCTGTCAATGGAAATAAGCTGTCAACTATTTTGAAATAAACAATATAAATTAGCTAATAACTATGTTTGAGAAACTCACATAGCGGTAGAACTGGAGACGTATCAATAAGGACCCAAATGTCCATATTGTCTTGGTTGATGTCAGGATTACCAAGATCCATGGTGATAAGCATACCCTCATCAAAACCATACATCTTGCAAAATGCTTCCCAATTTTTGCAACCAAAATGGGTTACGCTCTCAGAATTATATAGATTTACTTCAAAGTCCACATCGTGATGAGTCCTTAGGTGAATTTTCTTTGTTTCAGAAATTTCATGGTCTTCAAAATCCATCCTCTCCAAGACATAGCATCTTGCATGGCATGGGATAAGCTATACTAGAATTGTAAAAGATGAAAATTACACATTGAAATAGTTGAAGTCATGCTTAATTATGAAAATAAAACTTGTCATCGTTGTGTACCGTTTCAACTTCGAAGGTCTCCTCGAGCTTAATGCTGAAGCGCCGATCATCGTCTAGGTGAGGCATGTCACACTGACCTCGATCGTCGTGGCACCAGTCGCACTCCGCCGGGAGACTTTCGTCGTCCGATGATGATGAGGACATATCCTACGTTCATAATTCAAAACTACATCATTTAGGGTTTGTCGACACCGAGGCACCCTAAAAGCCTAAGCTTTCATCATTTAGGGTTTGTCGGCGCCGAGCCACCCTAAAAGCCTAAGGTACATCATTTAGGTTCTCATCGACACCGAGGCATCCGGGGCAGCCAAGTTAAGTTTTCATCATTTAGGGTTTATCGATGCCGAGGCACCCTAGGTTGGGCCTAATCACCTGGCTCTATTGCCACGTATGTTGGGTTTATCATCTATGGTTTATCGATGCTAAGGAGAATTCTAAGTTGGGCCTAATAACTTGGCTCTATTGCCACCTATGGTTTAATGCAGCAAGAATAGCAGGGCAGTTGATCCTACTTAACTAAGTACTAAGATACCCTGGCCCATGCATTAGTCGCAAGTACCCCATATGTCCTATTTTTAGCAAAGTCATGCTAAAATTCACGGAAAATTTTAGCATGACCTTTGCTGAAAATAGGACATATGGAGTACCCGAATTTGCCAAATCGGAAGTTAATCGACATTCCGGGAAACTCAAGGGCCTCTCGGGGTACCTGCAAAATCATCACGACACGAAGGGCCTCTCAAGGGCCTCAATGAGCAGCGACGTCTCCCAGGACCCCCTTTTTTTGCTAAATTTCTTTGAGCAACAATCAGAGCAGAAAATTCACCATATTTCTATACAACAGCACTGTAAAGATGAAGAACAGTTCTGCAGCAGCCCATCTTTGATCATCATCTTTGCATCTCTTTCTCAATGTGATCAGTAATGTAGACATATTCATGATCTAGTTTAGCAGCAGGTTGCAAATACTTAACTGTCTAGAACATCACATCATGCACAGTAATAAGAATAATGTAAATATAACAACACATGTTCACTGGGTGCCAATATGCCAAAATATAAAGAAGAGGCATACAAGAGAGCCATCGAAGACAACACATGACTAATGGTGTACTAAGACCAGTGACATAAACAAAGCACAGCTGATGTGGTGCTAAACTGGATATACCCACCCAGTCCCAGTGTCCAGATTTATAATGCCATGTCTTATGGCTGACAAACACTGCTTCAGGCACATAGTATACTTGATCCTGCACGTCGAACCATATACGTACTATCTTACATGACAAATCAGCATAGAGAGCATTGCACAACCAAAACAAACAAATAAAAACATGGTAGCAAAACATATAGTGAGAATTGGCATCTGCCAGTCCTATGTGACTGAACCAAACATGCACAGCTTTCTTGCGCCATCATCATTTTTTTTGAATTTTCATCATCAACTAATTAACACCCTCTGTGACGGTGCATTAGCATAGGCATAAGCTGCACTACAACTTGTTCATGCCGCCTCTTTGAACTATAAAACTCTGCACTAGTACTTTGGCATGGTGTTAGACTTTGTACATAAGTACATGACCCGTATGAGGAGTAGTTATCTCGATTGTGCAGTCACGAACATACAGAGCATTGCATGATTAAGACATCGAAATAAAAACACGGTAGAAAAACATATAGATAGAATTGCCATCCACCAGTCCCATGTCACTGAACATATATATGATGCACTTGCCTTAACACATATCTCCAGAAGGGACCTGAATCGAGCAACAACCAGCCTAGGGGGAGGAGGGGAAGGGGGAGAGGTGAGGAATCACCTGTGGGATAACGGCAGGCTGCCGTAGGAGGGCGTCGAGGAGGCGGCGCGTCGAGCAGGAGGCGGCGCGTCGAGGAGGAGGCGCGTCAAGGAGGAGGTGGCGCGTCGAGGAGGAGGCGGCGTGTCGACCTTGCCACCCACCTTGGAGCCGGAACCCTAGGGCGTGCAGGCATGGCGGACGGAGGGGATGGAGGGGGCGGCGCTCGCGGGGGAGGCGGGGCTCGGGGGGAGGCGGTGCTCGAGTGGGAGGAAGGGGAGAGGGAGGCGGCGGGGGCGCGTGGGCGGCTGCGGCGGTGGCGGATGGCGGTGGTCGATCGAGGGGAATCTGGCGAGGGAGGGAGGGAGGACACAGCGCGAGGGCAGTAGGTGGAGTGGGGGGAGGGTTCTAATGGCGCACCACCCCCTCATGCGCCATAAGTACGACTATTCTAATGGCGCACCAGCCCTCGGTGCGCCATTAGAATTTTGTTTTAATCTAGCCCACTAGCCCTATCTACAACCTAACCCTATCTACAATGGAAGCCCCCCACTAGCCCGACTGGTCAGCATGCAACACACACACCAGGAGGTCCTGGGTTCGATTCCCAGGCTCCCCGATATGTTTTTATGCATTTTAAATGTTGTTTGATATTAATTTGTGTTTAAATATGTTCAAACTTGTTCAAATCATAACAGTAATATTTTTTTATAAAAACAGTAATATTTTTTTAAAAAATATGTTCAAATTTGTTACTTGAAAATATCATCATCGGCGGCGGTGAAACGGGGGAGGGTGCGGGGGGTGCCCGTTGGCGGCGGTGGAGCGGGGGAGGGTGCGGGGGGCCGGGTGCTCGTCGTCGGCGGCGGTGGAGCTAGCGGGGGAGGGTGCGTGTGGGATCGAGATGGAGGGGGATCGAGATCGAGATGGAGGGGGGAATCGAGATCGAGATGGAGATCGAGATCAAGTGTCCTCATGAATTCAAAAAGTGCCCATAAAATTTAAAAATATTCATGATATCAAAAACTGCCCATCATGAAGATAGCTTTCCCCTTACTTACCTATCAAAAAAGGTAATTTCACCACTTAATTTTGATGAATCTATGGTGGAAATGAGGTGAGGAGGAGGAGATGGCCGAAAGCTTGGAGAAGGAGGTGGAGGGAATGAAATGGGGAAAGTGAGTAGGTAGGTGTGGGGCTGTCCAAAATATCTTGTTGGGGTCCCAGGTTACTAATGGCACACCACCAGCAAATGTGCCATTAGTAACCCTGGTTACTAATGGCGCACCTGCAGGTGCTGCACCATTAGTAGTTTTGCAAAAAAGTAAAATATATATATATATATATATATATATATATATACTAATGGCGCACCTGGTAATAGTGCGCCATTACTAGTTTAAACTAGTAATGGCGCACTATGAAACGATGCGCCATTAGTAGTTTTGGAAAAAAAAGAATAAAAAAAATTATAGTAATGGCGCACTGTTTGCTTGGTGCGCCATTACTACTTCGAACTAGTAATGGCGCACTTCGACCTGATGCGCCATTAGTATGTATGGAAAAATGGAAAAATAATAATTTAATACTAGTGGCGCACCCTGTTTCTGGTGCGCCATTAGAGTCTTCCACACTAATGGCGCATCACCAACTGGTGCGCCATTAGTATATAGTAGTGGCGCACTGCTTCCATGGTGCGCCATTAGTATCAATCCTATCTATAGCCCTTTTCCTAGTAGTGTTGGATACAAGAGATGAACTAGGGTTTTGAGATGAGATGGTGCTGATGAAGATGTTGATGGAGATTTCCCTCTCCCGATGAGAGGAGCATTGGTGATGACGATGGCGATGATTTCCCCCTCCGGGAGGGAAGTTTCCCCGGCAGAACAGCTTTGCCGGAGCCCTAGATTGGTTCCACCAAGGTTCCGCCTCGTGGCGGCGGAGTTTCGTCTTGAAAGGTTGCTTCTTATTTTTTTCTCGATGAGCCACCAGGGGCCCACGAGGTAGGGGCGCGCCCTAGGGGTGCCGCGGCCCCCCACCCTCGTGGAAAGGGTGTGGGCCCCCTGGTCTTCATCTTTGGCGAGGATTTTTCTTTATTTATTATAAGGTATTCCGTGGAGTTTCAGGACTTTTGGAGTTGTGTAGAATAGGTCTCTAATATTTGCTCCTTTTCCAGCCCAGAATTCCAACTGCCGGCATTCCCCCTACTTATGTAAATCTTGTAAAATAAGAGAGAATAGCCATAAGTATTGTGACATAATGTGAAATAACAGCCCATAATGCAATGAATATCGATATAAAAGCATGATACAAAATGGATGTATCAGCATACAAGGAGGATTCCACAAGACTTGGCGCCCAAGACAAGCTCTCCACTAAACCCTAGGCCTTCGGTGTGTTATATAAACCGAGGCCAGGCTAGTCAATAAATAATCTAATATTCATTAGAACAAACTCGTGGTAGATACATTTACTCTGTACTGCACCCCATATGAATACAATCAAAAGAAGGATGTAGGGTTTTACCTCCATCAAGAGGGCCTGAACCTGGGTAAAATCCTGTGTCCATGTTACCATCGCTCCAAGTGGCCTAGCTTAGGACCCCTACTATGAGATATGCCGGATAATTAACCGACATCGGGCTCTGCTAACAGTACCATGGGGCCCTTGCGTTTCGCTTCTTTGTCCTTGGCCTTCTTGTCTTTAGGGCCGGCCTCAGGTTTCTTGAGGAGGCAAAGGTGGCCCTCTTCGGCTCTGGTGCACATGTCCGCGAGGTTGAACATCTCCAGAGCCAAGCACATGTCATTGTGGATGGTGAGCTCCTCGCGCATCTTAACATCCTTGATGCCCTCGGTGAATGCCGAGATGATGGCATTATCTGAGGCCTTCGGTATCTTGAGGCGAACGTTTGTGAAGCGCTGTATGTACTTGCGGAGAGTCTCGCTCGACTGCTGCTTCACGTGTCGGAGGTTGCTGACAGTAAGGGCGCTGCCGTGGTTGCCTTGGAAGTTGTCGATGAACCGCCCACAAAGCTCATCCATGAAGAGATCGAGCCCTCTGGAAGGTGCATGAGCTAGGAGTGCGCGCCGTCCTTGAGGGCCATGGGAACTAGTTCGCCATGACCTTGCCTTCACGATTCGCCGCCTCGATGCTCAACACATAGAGATTGAGAAACTCTGCAGGGTTGGGGGTGCCGTCGTAGCGTGGAGGCAGGTCTGTCTTCAACTTGCCGGGCCAAACAATGCAGCGCAGCTCCGCGCTGAAGGCCCAGCAACCTGCTGCACTCACAGGCACGGCACGCGCGAGGGGAGCTTGGTCTTGACGTCCAGGCGCCACAGCCTCCAGCGGCGCGGTGTATCAATGCTGGCGCGATGGTGCCGGATGCACATGTGCATCACCCTATGGCTGTTGCACCACCTAGCAGCTTGCCCATCCCGCGCCGGTGCCGGCGCCCCATGCGGCGGGTCGCGCGGGAGCGTGTTGTGCTTAGGCTCGGGGTCGGCGCCGTGTGGAGGAGGAGGAGGAGGCGCACCATGCACTACAAAAAAATTACTTACGCAATGATATGTGTTTGTCACAGTAGGTCACGTTTTCTGTCATGCATGTACATCCATGACGATTTTATGACAGAATCAAGATAGTCATTCCTATGCTGTCGTCGAATTGTTCCATGACAATACCAAAATTATCATCATAGAAGTGTCCACTTCCATCACGATAAATCGCGCGTCATGGAAGTGTTTTCATCAAGGGTAACCGACGCGTGGCATCCACTGTAACGGGTCGCCGTTAAGCTATCTGGTTCGGATTTGGATCCGACAACCCGCTAACAGCCCTGACCATTGGGGATTTTCCACGAGTAAAATTCTCATTCTCCGGAGTATCCATGTGTCAGCTCAGTGCTGCGACAGATGTCATCTAGCGAATGGACGACACACGCCTATGATACGTCGACACATGGCATGGCCCAACAGTGGCCCATTCAGGTCAAAAGGTCGGCTAGTTTGACTTAGTCAAAATGTAGTGGCCCGGCCCACCAAAGGTCTACTAATGGCTTGTTCACATATAGCCCATTTACAGCCCGCTAACTCATGACCCGTTATAGCCTATCCGAATTAGGCCCAGTAGTGCCATATGGGCCATCCAGTATGATTCCATCCCATTGTAACTTCCGGCCCATGTATGGCACATGACGTCTTTCGGCCCATGTGAGGCCATTTCTAAATCCTTGCCCATAAATAGCCCATGGTGAAACTAGCCCATAATGAACAATATATAGCTTTATACCCATTAATGGCCCATTATTCCATTGGTCCATTTCAGCCTGTGTTATCTTTTGGCCTTCTAAGGGCCCATTTATTATTGGGATCATTTCCGGCATTCGATTACTTACGGTCCGTTACTAGCCTGTTCCGCGTGTGGGCCAAATTTAGCCCGTGGTTAAAGTCGTACTGTTTGTGGCCCTTTAATCCGTTGGGTCGTTTTCAAGGCGTCATCAAATATGGCCCATTAACGACCCGTTATGCCTACCATTGGAATTAAGCCCATTGTAAACATGTGCCTATTAACGGCCCATAAACAGACGATTCCCATTATAGCTAGTTTATGGCCATATTGTGGTCCGTTAATTGTCCAAGAATCTACAACCCATGTTTGGCCAATCAATCAGACAACCCATAGAAGTCCCATTGAATCAATGGCCCGTAGAAGGCCCATGGATCATATGGACCTTAGGAGGCCCGCCCACTAGAGCAGGCAGTAGGACCATGGTTACAACGGTCAGTATGTTGCCCATGTTTACTATGGCCTAGTTCTAAGTAAAAAGGTTACTGTGGAAAAAGAACTGTATCGACTACCAGCAAAAAAAATAAGCAAGACAATAATGAAATAAATAAGCAAGCAACTTACGCTAGGCTATTACGGCTATTACAAATATTACATCCACTGGGCATCAAAGTTCGCCACTAGTGCAAATATAGTGAACAAAGCAGCATATCACATACACTGGTCGTCTAAATTGGCCACCGGTGAAAATAAGCACGGCCGCAAAACAAGTCCAGAACTGAAACCACTTGAGAAGAGGTTAAGAAAGGATATCCTAGATACCAACCATGCCGGCAAGAAGCTTAGCAAGCTTATTAGTTTTCTCTTGTTTGGCGCTGAAATAATCTAGCGTTTGCTGTTGCACCAGAAAGTATGCATCTGAATTTTGCAGGAACTTCCTCAGTCCTTCGGCTTCTTGCCACAACACAGCTGACTGATGCCTATCAGCTTGTAGCTGAGACTGAAGAAGCTGAAGTGATTCAGGCAGCGAGTTCAAAGATCTTGAGCCAGCGGTAGCGGGCCAGTAACTCGAACACTACATCAACGCAGGACTTTGGGGTTCTCTCACTTTCTACAAGATAGTTTTTATCACCTTTCTTGGAGACCATCAGGGTTGTCTCACTATCTTGAACCTTATCTACATTAATTTCTCTACCATTGCATAATGGGGTGCTCTTCTCCCATATTCTGTTCGCATTCTACAAGAGAAACAAGTAGACACATCACAAGCTTAGCATGTAGTATATGAAACTCACTTTGGTAAACCGGTTCAGTGGTAAGGTGGATAGGATAACAACATGAAACAAACATATATCTATATACTATGGTCACTGTATTGTTCATATCATTCTAGTTTATGTTGCCAAATCAAGATAGAGACACAGTTCAAATAATATATTTTTAAGACACAACAACATAGATAGAATATAAGTGTGGGAAACTACACAACACTAGCAACACTCGTAATGTGCATGAAATGAGAACATAACTGTTTATACAACTGAAACTAAAATCAAGATAGAGCAAGAAGATAGAACAACAATCTAGTTAAAGAAATAGGTTTAAAACATACCCGTTGCTCCATTGGAGTTTCAATTGGATCCTCCAAATTCGAAATTAGTTGGTGTGAGTAAATGTAGTGATGCAAGATCAAAGCAGTATGGACCATAGCTACGGAATCTGACCTCAGAATAGTTTCTCTATTGCTTTAAACATGGAGTTTGGGTTTGCTGTGGTGGTCTTCGTGTTTTGGGCACTTCAGTTGCTTTACAAATAGCTCATGTAGGGGTACTCCGTCATGGACATGGTGTTGTGTCAACTAGAAGTGGGTTACTATCCGCTGGGGTTGGGGCCATATGGGGTGTAGCTGATTCTCTGTCCAACGGTGTAAGTGTACAATCTGGAAGAGTCTCGATTATGTGTCGCGGGGCTAGTTCGTGGGCCAGTATAAGCATGGTTCTATCTGCATTGATGGGTAGCATCGTCTTTTGTGAAGAATGGGTTTTTACTCCCATAGATACTACCATCACCCCTTCCAATTAAAATGGCTGATAAACAAGAAAAGAAATTGAAAGTACAAACATTGTATGATAGACATATGTGGTAATTCACATATATATTGTCTAACCAAACAAGACATCATGCCACAATTTCACATATATGATGGATAACTAAACATGGTAGCATGATACCGTTTCAGATATGTGATGGATCACTTAACAGTATATAATTGCATACTTCAACATATGATGAGTATCTAAACAGGATGACTTGACAAAAATATATGATGTCTTTCTAAAATAGGTTGGGATGAAATAATTCACATCCATGTTGTCTAAGTATACAGGATGGAATGATATAATTCACATAATTGATTCATATACTAAGTGGCTGGCACTCGCATGTATGATCTCTAAACTAAGCAGATGGCATTGAATATTGTGTATATGATGTCTAAACTAAGCAATGAAAGACACCATATTCATGAAATGTGAAATATAAATAGTGAAAGTTAGGGCATACACCTCAGGTGCGATATAGGACTGGTCATCTGTCTCTGAATCCTCCTTTGAGGAGCTACATGTAACCATCGAGATATATGCTTCAACAGGTACCATTGCCTGGTCTGAAGGCCTTGTTTTCACTCCTGATTTTTCCATATCCGACTCAAATAGCTCATACACATGAAGAGTAGTTCAATATACACACATAGTCGAAAAAGGGAGTACGTAATGAAAAAAAAGTATGGCATGAGATAATTCACATATGATGCCTGGCTACATGACGGTGCATAATTCACATATATGATAACTGGCTAAAAAACATGGCATTGCATAATTCACATATCTGATATAGAAAGCAAACATGAGGCATTCACACAAAGCATGTCTAATCTAAGCAGATGGCATGGCAATTAATATGTCTCCAACGTATCTATAATTTATGAAGTATTCATGCCATGTTTATAACAATTCTACATGATTTTGGTATGATTTGATTAGAACTAACCCGGACTAACGCTATTTTCAGCAGAACTACCGTGGTGTTGTTTTTGTGCAGAAATAAGTGTTCTCGGAGTTGGTTGAAAATTTACGGAGAATATTTTTGAGCAAAAAGATACCAGAGAAGAGTCCCGGGCTAACCACAAGGGTGGGGGGGCGCCCCCACCCCCTAGGGCGCGCCACCCGTCCTTGTCGTCACCTTGTGGGCCCCCCTGACATGAAACCGAGGCCAACCCCTCCTATAAATCCTAAAAACTCCAGAACAAAAGAGAGATCGGAAGTTCCTCCTCCGCAAGCCTTTGTAGCCACGAAAAATATATCTTGGCACTCTCTGGCACCCTGTCGGAGAGGGCCAACATCACCAAAGGCCATGGAGGAGGAAGTCGAGGGATCACCATCGTCATGGAGGCCAAGGACCAAAGGGAGAACCTTTCCCCATCTAAGGGGGAGGCCATGGAGGAGGAAGCACGAAGGGGAGAACCGCTCCCCCTCTCTCTTGGTCGCGTCAGAGTGCCATCGGGGGAATCATCGTTGTGGTGATCGTCTTCATCAACATCACCTTCATCATCACCATCCTCATCTCTTTTACGCAGTCCACTCTCCCGCACACCGCTGTAATCCCCTACTTGAACATAGTTCTTTATGCCACATATAATGATCCAATGATGTGTTGCAATCCTATGATGTTTGGAGTAGTTTTCTTTGTCCTTTGGGTTGATTGATGATATAGATTGGTTTGAGTTGTATGTTTATTTTGGTGCTGTCCTATGGTGCCTTCCGTGCCGTGCACATGTGTAGGATTCCCGCTGTAGGGTGTTGCAATACGTTCATGCTTCCCTTATAGTGGGTTGCTAGAGTGACAGAAGCTTAAACCTGAGCAAGGGGGTTGTTGCGTATGGGATAAAGGGGAATTGATGCTTTAATGCTATGGTTGGGTTTTACCATAATGTTCTTTAGTAGTTGCGGATGCTTGCTAGAGTTCCAATCATAAGTGCATATGATCCAAGAAGAGAAAGTATGTTAGCTTATGTCTCTCCCTCATATGAACTTACGATAATGATTACCGATCTTGTTAACAATTGCCTAGGATAATTCCGCACACCGACCCCACATTATTCCAAACTCGCTATTTATAATATATAGTAATATATTCTAACTTTATATTAACATCACCTACCTGAGATTTTAGTTCTCCGATATGATTCAAAGTTATCCTCTTCATACCCACAACATAGTTTTATTTCCTGTTTCTAGTTGGAAGCGAACGTTCGGTGTACGTAGAGTCATATCAGTGGCAGATAGGACTTGACAGAATATTGATCTTACCTTTAGCTCCTTATGGGTTCGATAATCCAGGCTTATCACTTCCACCGTTGGAAAGTGCTACGATGATTCCTTCCACTTGAGGATTATCGAGCTCTTTTCTGGCGCCGTTGCCGGGGACCAATAGCGTGGGGTTGATATTTTTGTGTATGCTTCTTTGCTTTCTTCACTAAGTAGATTTTGTTTTCTCTTTTGTTTTTCTTTAGTTGTGGGTGAAACAAACAAAAAAATTACAAAATTAAAATACCAAAAAGAAATTACTTGCGTCTTATGACTAAAAACTTTTTCAAAAAGAGAAGTGATTGGAAGGTTATGCATTGGAGAAGTGAGGGTCTATCTTGAACACTTGTGTTCATGCTCATGGAAACAATGTAGAAATTTTCAAGGAAGTTTCTTAAAAATAAGAATCCCCTTGTATATATTCATTGTATTTTAAAAATAAGGTGTCATGGTTTGGCTTTAGGATTTTAAATTGCTTGTTTGGTGTGTGCAGCAGAAAAACAGAAACTTTTGTTGTAGTCTTTTATTTTTCATTTTTTACGGGAGTTTGATAAAATCTTGAAATTTTGACACATTACTTCTATCCAAAATTTTCAGACTGTCCTAAGGTTTTTGAGTTTTTGAAGTTATAGAAGTATAAGAAAGTTCCAGATAGCTACGGATTGTCCTGTTCTTGACAGATTCTATTTTATATGTGTTCTTCACTTATTTTGATGAATCTATGGGTAGTATCGGGGGGGGGGGGGGTATGAACCATGGTGAAGTTGGAATACAGTAGATATAATGCTGATATGAAATTAGAATGAGTGTACAGTAGTACCTAAAGGTATTGATTTGCTTTATTATACTAACAGATCTCACAAAGTTTTTGTTAAGTTTTGTGTGGATGAACTGTTCGAAGAAGGAGGATTTACCGATATGAGAAGCATAAGGAGAGGCAAGAGTTCGAGCTTGGGGATTCCCAAGGCACCCCAAGTAAATATTTCAAGGATACTCAAGCATCTAAGCTTGGGGATGCCCCGGTTGGCATCCCATCTTTCTTCTTCAACAATTATCGGTATACCTCGGTTTTTGTTTTGTTCACATGACACGTGTCTTTTGTGTTTATCTTTCTTTTCTTTTCCTTTATGCTCCATGCTAGTGTGAGATATCCCTTCATTGATTTTTAGAATGCTCTTTGTGCTTGACTTAAATATTCCGAGTATGCCTTTATAGAATGCTCTTTATGCTTCACTTAAATCTTTTGAGTATGGTTTTAATGAATGCTCTTTGTGCTTCACTTAAATCTTTTGAGCATGGCTTTATAGAACGCTTATTGCTTCACTTATATATTTTGAGCTTGGATATTGGATATTTGTAGAATTCTCTACGAACTTCACTTATATCTTTTAGAGTATGAATACACTTTTCATCCGAATTGGGCTTGGAATAATATCACCAGAATATCATGCCTAGCTAAAAAGGTATTAAAGAAAAACGCTTGTTGGGAGACAACCCAATATTTATCCATACTGTTTTTGTGTGTTCACATGATTAAGCGAATGCAGTAATCATGTTTTATAGGTTTTGTTTCAATAAAGTGCCAAGTAAGACCTTTGGGATGGCTTACGGTGATAGTTGATTTGATCTTGCTGAAAAACAGAAACTTTCGTGCTCGAGAAAACAAATTTAGTTTTTAACATAACTGTGACAAAATACTGATTCTTTTTGAAGTAGATTAATAAACAAATTGCTTAGGTTTTCCTAATTTTTCAGAATTTTTGGAGTAGCAGAAGTATGGTTGTTGTTCACATCATTACAGACTATTCTGTTTGTGGCAGATTCTGTTTTCAATGCATAGTTTGCTTGTTTTCTAATTTCTATGGCTTATATTGCTCAATATAATTTGTAGAAATGATATGGCACAACAGGCATTGTGTGTGTGGACAATTATGAATATTGTCTTTGACAGTACCAAAGTGAATGATTTACTCTTTATCATACTAACCCATCTCACGAAGTTCCGTTAAGTTTTGTGTGATTGAAGTTTTCAAGTTTTGGGTGAGATATCGATACAAGGAGAATGAGCAATGAAAATGCCCTAAGCTTGGGGATGCCCAAGGCATACCTAGGTAATATTCAAGGAAGGCTCAAGATCCTAAGCTTGGGGATTCCTCGGAAGGCATCCCCTCTTTCGTCTTCAAAACCATCGGTATACCTTACTCAGAGATATATTTTTATTCGTCACATGATATGTGTTTTTATTGGAGTGTATTTTCATTTTACTTGAGGTTTGAATAAAATATTTGAATTTGAAATCTTGATGAGATAGAATTCTCCCATGGCTAGTTAATTACTTGACTACTCATTGTTCTTCACTCTTATCTTTTTGGAGTAGTTTGTCCTTTACTCACGTGCTTCACTTATATCCTATGAGTAAATGGTTGAATGAATTGAATATCGTAAATCTAAATTTATATATGTTTCATATGCTAGTACCATGGGGAGTAATGACTTCATACATAATAAGTATAGGTGGTAAATTTATTGAAAAAGGTGCAAAAAATGAAGGTGGTGTAAGAAACCATCAAAAAGGTGCAAAACGTTTGCGATGACGGATGCATCAAACACGGTTCAGATTTTAGTTGCGTGTGCGATGTAGGGCGTACGGTTCAGTTCAATTAACTGTTTGTGATGAGGAGGAAGAAAAGAAAGAGGTAGCCAGATGAAGGTGTGTGTGATATACATCATATGTTTCACTCGGATGTACTGTTTGTGATTAGGCAACACAAAAGAAACAGTCAGCAAGATCAAGGTGTGTGCGATATACGGCATGCAGTTCACTGAGATGAACTGTTTGCATTGAGACAAGAGAAAAGAAACGGCCACACATAACTGCATCACGTGGTAACACGCACGGCGCAACCGCATGCATATGGGGCCCCCGACGTGATCGTGTGCATGCCCAATAGCTGGTTGAGCGCACGCGGAGGGACGCGAGCAGAGTGCTCCATGGTCGCCTCAAGGAAAAGCTTTCCACAAGCCGAGCACGCCGACGGACGCGAGCAGAGCATGCCGCTGCGCCTAATGGCGAGCACAGCTTGCCGGGGGACGCGAGCAGAGGCCGGCACAGTGATACGTGGAAAATAACACAAACCGTGGGCAAACGCTTGCTGGTATATAACCATTTGCGATTGATATGCTCTGTCTGCAAAACGTCGCTGACGGTTTACCTAGTGCGGTCCATGTGCGTTGTGATATGCTCTGTCTGCAAAACGTCTATGCTCTGTGTACAGAAGAACAGCATATATATACTTGTAACATGACATGACTACAATACCAAATTAAACATCCAATTACGTTATATAACAAATACCATAAATATTGCAAAGTTCAATTTCAAAGATTAGAACGCCCAAATTCAAAGACATGATTAACATGGGCATTTGATTACAATCTAGAAACATGTAGCCTTCTTCACAAGAGGTTGGATTACATGAAAAATTCCCTAAGAACACTAGTGCAGATGAATCCAAAGGAGAAATGCTTATGGATTGTAACCATATGAATCAAGCAACAAATATGGGGTGGGGGTGTATGTCCTGAAATCCTCCAAAATTCCTCTAGAAATCGTAGTACATTATCATTGTAAACTTGGGAAAAGATGCAAAAAATTTGAACTCCCTTATGGTTAAAGTTTAACAGGAAAGTAACATCACCTTGATATACAGCTTCTCCAGGCACAGAAAGCATCTCAGGCAACTGACAACTTGGTCTAGGTTGGGGCCGATAGATTGTAGTGCCAAGACCTTCATTGTGCCCAGAATCTGGGTGAAGCTTTGCTGGATGACAGACAAACATACATTATCAAGAAGGAGAGGTATAAGGTGACTCTTGTACCTTAAAGTAGTAGTATTTGACAGACGAGTAGCCCACCACTGTCAATTTCGGCGCATAAATGAGATTAATTCTTGTTGAACCTTGTCGATCAACTACAAGTAATCTCTCAAGTGAAGGTCTATCCTCAATGACCATACTGTGGTCCACCTTTTGTGATCTCTTGTTGCAGCACTAGCAACACACATAAATGGTCTGGAGAGTCCTAGAGGTGTTGTGCAAGGTACTCGACCAATTCATCACCTGAAGACGAAGGAACTCGAGTGCACTATAGCCGCAGAGCAGGCGCTCCATGTCATCCTTTGGGATGCAGATGACGACGAGGTTGAGGTGCTTTAATCATGGTAGAAAAAGGGTGGGTGCGTCATTAAGGGGGGATGGCAGTTCATGAACTTGGTGAGCCGCAGCGTGGGCGGGAAGCAGAGCGCGGATGTTGGCAGCAAGTGCATATGCCCATCATTAAAACCGAGCTTCTCGAGCTGATCTAAGGCGGGGGATCGGAACCACTCGTCAAGCTTGTCTCGGCCCTTGTCATTAGACCGGAACTTAACCGTGATAAGGGCTATGATTGGGCCATGGTGACTGCTAAGGATATGGGAGAACACATCCCAACTTTTGCGATAGCCATGGCAGAGCTTGTGGGCGTCGAGGAGGTCGACAGGGGTGAGGAGCCATAGGGGGCGTCACCACCGGGAAAGGGCGGCAGTCCTCGCCTGATATTTGATTGGGAGGAGGGATATGATGACTCTCAACATATCATTGGGGAGGTTGTTGATGAAGTCTAGGCCTGCTGGAGTCGCTTGCCGTTCTTTCTCAACCCGCCTCCGCTTGTTGGCAGCCTCGTTCTCCACCTCCTCGGCAGTGATGGAAACCTCTATCTCCATATTCATGCCGTGCTCCGGTGCTTCAGCAACCCCGGCGTCGCGACTCCCTCCGATGGCGCGCATTCGCGGCATCCTCATACACTGACGGCTTTGAGGACTGAGAGCGGTGTCATGGATGCCGGCGGAGAGAGAGGATTGTGTGTGTCGCGAGGATGAGGGGGGGTGGTGCGGCCTCTCGGTCGCGCCATTAATATAGACCAGTGGGAGTGATGCAAGCGGCGGTCAAACTCTATGTCGCTTCCCGGTGAGAACGACTGCTTAATCTATGAATGAAATCTATGCTTAATTACTGAATTTTAGTTGCAAAAATTAGATAGTGCTAGTGATTTTTAGCTGCATATTCCGACAAATCACAGTGTCTCTTGGCTTAGCACCAAACTCTGGCTTTAATTTGCATACCGTAATCTAAACCGTTTGCATTGAAGAGATGCACAAATCCCGCGTTGAACAGCTTGCACGCTTCTCAGTGAGCATGCACACCGGACTATGCTCGCATGCCACCCATTCAGTCAAGCATCTATCCACACGACACCTCCTATGCCCATTAAAACCAAGACTGCTGGCGTCACCTGAATGGTTAACAGAACACACACGGTTTGAATTATACAAACGTTTGAGATATTAAAGTGGTAGCTATTTTTTCAAAATGCCTTTGTTGTCTGTTATTTGAGCGCGCCTTCTCTCAAAATGGACACGAAAAATACCACAGCTTGTCGGATGCCATTCCATGATACCATGCCAAGTTTCATGAATTTCAGTTGAGTTTTGGATTTACTGTAATTCAAAAACAAGGTATCTCAACATTTTGTCGTCAATTAATAGTGCCATGGTATTTGAAATTCATTCCCATTTTCTTGCATGGGACGTAAGCATGCACCCAATGACACCGATTTGATTTTTCAAGCAATTTACATGCACTGGAACATGTGCATGTATTTCAAATTTGAATTATGCACATAAAATGCCTAGAAAAACCAGTTAATATATAAAAATGTCCAAACGAACCCAGAAAAAGTCCAAAACATAACACAACACTCATGCTGTTCTATGTTGACACTAGAATTTTTTTGAAAGAAATAAGAGGCAACAGATATCGTTTCGTCCCCAAAGGTGGTACATTCCCTACAAAAATCATCACGCTTGTTGTGAGAAGCTCTTGTTTGTGAGAAGCTTATACACAAACCTGCCCCAAATGGGACAAATTTTTTACCACAGCATGTCGGGTGCCATTCCATGATACCATGCCAAGTTTCATGAATTTCACATGAGTTTTGGATTTACTAGAATTTAAAAACCAGGTATCTCAACATTTTGCTGGCAATCAACAGTGCCTTGGTGTTTGAAATTCATTCCCATTTCTTACACGGGACCTAAGCATGCACCCAAGGACACAAATTTGAGTTTTCAACCAATTTATATGCATTGGAGCATGTGCATGTATTTCAAATTTGAATTATGCACATAAAATGCCTAGAAAACTCAGTTAATGTATAAAAATGTCCAAAGGAACCCCGAAAAATTCCAAAAATTAAGGCAACACTCCTGTTGTTCTATGTTGACACTAGAAATTTTTTGAAAGCAGTAAGAGGCAACAGATATCGTTTCATCCCCAAAGGTGGCACGCTCCCTACCGAAACCATCAGGCTTGTTGTGAGAAGCTCTGGTTTGTGAGAAGCTTATACCCAAACCTGCCCCAAAATGGGACAAAATTTTTACCACGACATGTTGATGCCACTCTATGATACCATGCCAAGTTTTGGATTTAGTAGAATTTAAAAATTAGGTATCTCAACGTTTTGCCGGCAAACAACAGTGCCCTAGTGTTTGAAATTCATTCTCATTTCTTGCATGGGACCTAAGCATGCACCCATGGACAGTGATTTGTTTTTTCATTCAATTTATATGCACTAGAGCATGTACATGTATTTCAAATTTGAATTGTCCACATAAAATGCCTACAAAACAATCAAGCTTGTTGTGAGAAGCTCTAGTTTGTTAGAAGCTTATACCCAAACCTGCCCAAATGGGACAAAAAAATTACCAGGGCATGTTGATGCCGCTCCATGATACCATGCCAAGTTTCATGAATTTCGGACGAGTTTTGATTTACTAGAACTAAAAAACCAGGTATCTCAACGTTTTGCCGTCAATCAATAGTGCCATAGTATTTGAAATTCATTCCCATTTTCTTGCATGGGACCTAAGCATGGACCCAAGGACACCTCTTTTATTTTTCAACCAATTTATATGCACTGGAACATGTGCATGTATTTCAAATTTGATTTATGCACATAAAATGCCTAGAAAACCCAGTTACTGTATAAAAATGTCCGGACTAACCCCAAAAATTCCAAAACATAACACAATACTCATGTTGTTCTCTGTTGACACTAGAATTTTTTTGAAAGAAATAAGAGGCAACGGATATCGTTTCGTCCCCAAAGGTGGCACGTTCTCTAACGAAATCATCACGCTTGTTGTGAGAAGCTCTGGTTTGTGAGAAGCTTATACCCAAACCTGCCCCAAATGGGACAAATTTTTTACCCCAGCATGTCGGGTGCCATTCCATGATAGCATGCCAAGTTTCATGAATTTCAGACGAGTCCTGGATCTACTAGAATTTTCAAACCAGGTATCTCAACATTTTGCCGGCAATTTACAGTGCCCTGGTGTTTGAAATTCATTCCCATTTCTTACATGGGACCTAAGCATGCAGCCAAGGACACAAATTTGATTTTTCAACCAATTTATATGCATTGGAGCATGTGCATGTATTTCAAATTTGAATTATGCACATAAAATGCCTAGAAAACCCAGTTAATGTATAAAATTGTCCAAACGAACCTCGAAAAATTCCAAAAATTAACGCAACACTCCTGTTGTTCTATGTTGACACTCGAAATTTTTGAAAGCAATAAGAGGCGATAGATATTGTTTCATCCTCAAAGGTGGCACGTTCCATACCGAAACCATTAGGCTTGTTGTGGGAAGCTCTGGTTTGTGAGAAGCTTATACCCAAACCTGCCCCAAATGGGACAAAATTTTTACCACGGCATGTTGATGCCTCTCTATGATACCATGCCATGTTTCACAAATTTCAGATGAGTTTTGGATTTACTAGAATTTAAAATTTAGGTATCTCAATGTTTTGCCGGCAAACAACAGTGCCCTAGTGTTTGAAATTCATTCTCATTTCTTGCATCAGACCTAAGCATGCACCCAAGGACAGTGATTTGTTTTTTCATTCAATTTATATGCAGTGGAGCATGTGCCTGTATTTCAAATTTGAATTATCCACATAAAATGCCTAGAAAACCATCAGGCTTGTTGTGAGAAGCTCTAGTTTGTTAGAAGCTTATACCCAAACCTGCCCCAAATGGGACAAAAAATTTACCAGGGCATGTTGATGCCGCTCCATGATACCATGCCAAGTTTCATGAATTTCCGACGAGTTCTGGATTTACTAGAATAAAAAACCAGGTATCTCAACGTTTTGCTGTCAATCAGTAGTGCCATGGTATTTGCAATTCATTCCCATATTCTTGCATGGGACCTAAGCGTGCACCCAAGGACACCGATTTGATTTTTCAACCAATCTATATGCACTGGAACATGTGCATTTATTTCAAATTTGAATTATGCACATAAAATGCCTAGAAAACCCAGTTAATGTATAAAAATGTCCAAACAAACCCCGAAAAATTCCAAAACATAACACAACACTCCTGTTGTTCTATGTTGACACTAGAATTTTTTTGAAAGAAATAAGAGGCAATGGATAAGGTTTCGTCCCCGAAGGTGGCACGTTCCCTACCGAAATCATCACGCTTGTTGTGAGAAGCTCTGGTTTATGAGAAGCTTATAATAAACCTGCCCCAAATGGGACAAATTTTTTACCGGAGCATGTCAGGTGCCATTCCGTGATAGCATGGCAAGTTTCATGAATTTCAGACGAGTTTTGGATTTACTAGAATTTAAAAACCCGGTATCTCAACATTTTGCCGGCAATCAACTGTGCCCTGGTTTTTGAAATTCATTCCCATTTCTTGGATGGGACATAAGCACGCACCCAAGGACACAAATTTGATTTTTCAACCAATTTATATGCATTGGAGCATGTGCATGTATTTCAAATATGAATTATGCACATAAAATGCCTAGAAAATCTAGTTAATGTATAAAAATGTCCAAAGAAACCCCGAAAAATTCCAAAACATAACACAACCCTCCCGTTCTTCTACGCTGACACTAGAAATTTTTTGAAAGCAATAAGAGGCAACTGATATTGTTTCTTCCCCAAAGGTGGCACGTTCCCTACCGAAACCATCAGGCTTGTTGTGAGAAGCTCTGCTTTGTGAGAAGCTTATACCCAAACCTACCGCAAATGAGACAAAAAATTTACCACGGCATGTTGATGGCGCTCTATGAAACCATGCCAAGTTTCATGAATTTCAGACGACTTTTGGATTTACTAGAATTTAAAAACTAGGTATCTCAATGTTTTGCCGGAAATCAACAGTGCCCTTGTGTTTGAAATTCATTCTCATTTCTTGCATGGGACCTAAGCATGCACCCAAGGACACATATTTGATTTTTCATTCAATTTATATGAACTGGAGAATGTCCATGTATTTCGAATTTGAATTATCCACATAAAATGCCTGAAAGACTAGATAATATATAAATATGTCCAAACGAACCCTGAAAAATTCCAATACTTAACACAACACTCTTGTTGTTCTATGTCCACACTAGAAATTTTTTGAATGCAATAAGAGGCAACAAATATTGTTTTGTCCCCGAAGGTGGCACGTTCCCTACCGAAACCAGCAGGCTTGTTGTGAGAAGCTCTGGTTTGTTAGAAACTTATACCCAAACCTGCCCCAAATGGGATGAAAAATTTAACACGGCATGTTGATGCCGCTCCATGATACCATGCCAAGTTTCATTAATTTCAGTTGAGTTTTGGATTTACTAGAATTCAAAAACAAGGTATCTGAGCATTTTTCCATCAATCAATTCTGCCATGGTATTTGAAATTTATTCCCATTTTCTTGCATGGGACCTAAGCATGCACCCAAGGACACCAATTTGATTTTTCAACCAATTTATGAGCACTGGAACATCTGCATGTATTTCAAATTTGAATTATGCACATAAAATGCCTAGAAAACACAGTTAATGTATAAAAATGTCCAATCGAACCCCGAAAAAGTCCAAACCATAACACAACACTCCTGTTGTTCTATGTTGACCCTAGAATTTTTTTGATAGAAATAAGAGGCAACGGATATCGTTTCATCCCCAATGGTGGCACGTTCCCTACCGAAATCATCACGCTTGTTGTGAGAAGCTCTGGTTTGTGAGAAGCTTATACCCAAACCTGCCCCAAATGGGACAAATTTTTTACCACAGCATGTCAGGTGCCATTCCATTATACCATGCCAAGTTTCATGAATTTCAGACGAGTTTTGGATTTACTAGAATTTAAAAACCAGGTATCTCAACATTTTGCCGGCAATCAATAGTGCCCTGGTGTTTGAAATTCATTCCCATTTCTTACATGGGACCTAAGCATGCACCCAAGGACACAAATTTGATTTTTCAACCAATTTATATGCATTGGAGCATGTGCATGTACTTCAAATTTGAATTATGCACATAAAATGCCTAGAAAACCCCGTTAATGTATAAAAATGTCCAAATGAACCCTGAAAATTCCAAAAATTAACGCAACACTCCTGTTGTTCTATGTTGACACTAGAAATTTTTCGAAAGCAATAAGAGGCAACAGATATTGTTTCATCCCCAAAGGTGACACGTTCCCTACCGAAACCATCAGGCTTGTTGTGAGAAGCTCTGGTTTGTGAGAAGCTTATGCCCAAACCAGCCCCAAATGGGACAAAATTCTTACCATGGCATGTTGATGCCGCTCTATGATACCATGCCAAGTTTCACAAATTTCAGACGAGTTTTGGATTTACTAGAGTTTAAAAATTAGGTATCTCAATGTTTTGCCGGCAAACAACAGTGCCATAGTGTTTGAAATTCATTCTCATTTCTTGCATGGTACCTAACCATGCACCCAAGGGCAGTGATTTGTTTTTTCATTAAATTTATATGCACTGGAGGATGTGCATGTATTTCAAATTTGAATTATCCACATGAAATGCCTAGAAAACCATCAGGCTTGTTGTGAGAAGCTCTGGTTTGTTAGAAGCTTATACCCAAACCTGCCCCAAATGGGACAAAATTTTTACCACGGCATGTTTATGCCGCTCCATGACACCATGCCAAGTTTCATGAATTTCAGACGAGTTCTGGATTTACTAGAATTAAAAAACCAAGTTTCTCAACGTTTTGCCGTCAATCAACAATGCCATTGTATTTGAAATTTATTCCCATTTTCTAGCATGGGACCTAAGCATGCACCCAAGGACACCATGTGCATGTATAAAAATTCAACCAATTTATATGCACTGGAACATGTGCATGTATTTCAAATTTGAATTATGCACATAAAATGCCTAGAAAACCCAATTAAAGTATAAAAATGTCCAGACGAACCCCGAAAAATTCCAAAACATAACACAATACTCCTGTTGTGCTATGTTGACACTAGAATTTTTTTGAAAGAAATAAGAGGCAATGGATATTGTTTCGTCCCCAAAGGTGGCACGTTCCCTACCGAAATCATCACGCTTGTTGTGAGAAGCTCTGGTTTGTGAGAAGCTTATACCCAAACTTGCCCCAAATGGGACAAATTTTTTACCATAGCATGTCGTGTGCCATTCCATGATAGCATGCCAAGGTTCATGAATTTCAAATGAGTTTTGGATTTACTAGAATTTGAAAACCAGGTATCTCAACATTTTACCGGCAATTGACAGTGCTCTGGTGTTTGAAATTCATTCCCATTTCTTGCATGGGACCTTAGCACGCACCCAAGGACACAAATTTGATTTTCCAACCAATTTATATGCACTTGAGCATGTGCATGTATTTCAAATTTGAATTATGCACATAAAATGCCTAGAAAATCCAGTTGATGTATAAAAATGTCCAAACAAACCCCGAAAAATTCCAAAACTTAACACAACCCTCCCGTTGTTCTACGCTGACACTAGAAATTTTTTGAAAGCAATAAGAGGCAACGGATATCATTACGTCCCCAAAGGTAGCACGTTCCATACCGAAACCATCAGGCTTGTTTGTGAGAAGCTCTGGTTTGTGAGAAGCTTATACCCAAACCTGCCCCAAATGAGGCAAAAAATTTACAACGTCCTGTTGATGCCACTCTATGATACCATGCCAAGTTTCATGAATTTCAGACGAGTTTTGGATTTACTAGAATTTAAAAACTAGGTATCTCAACGTTTTGCCGAAAATCAACAATGCCCTGGTGTTTGAAATTCATTCTCATTTCTTGCATGGGACCTAAGCATGCACCCAAGGACACAGACTTGATTTTTCATTCAATTTATATGCACTAGAGAATGTCTATGTATTTCAAATTCTAATTATCAACATAAAATGCCTAGAAAACCCAGTTAATGTATAAATATGTCCAAACGAACCCCGAAAAATTCCAAAACATAACACAACACTCTTGTTGTTCTATGTTGACACTAGGTTTTTTTGAATCAATAAGAGGCAACAAATATTGTTTCACCCCCAAAGGTGGCACGTTCCCTACCGAAACCATCAGGCTTGTTGTGAGAAGCTCTGGTTTGTTAGAAACTTATACCCAAACCCGCCTCAAATGCGACAAATTTTTACCACTGCATGTTTATGCTGCTACATGATACCATGCCATGTTTCATGAATTTCAGTTTAGTTTTGGATTTACTAGAATTTAAAAACCAAGTCTCTCTACATTTTGTCGGCAATCAACAGTGCCCCGATGTTTGAAATTCATTCCCATTTCCTGCATGGGACCTAGGCATGCACCCAAGGACACAACTTTGATTTTTCAACCAATTTATATGCACTGGAGCATGTGCATGTATTTGAAATTTTAATTATGCACATAAAATGCCTAGAAAACCCAGTTAATGTAAAAAAATGTCGAAACGAACGCCGAAAAATTCTAAAACATAACACAACACTCCTGTTGTTCTATGTTGACTCTAGAAATTTTTTGAAAAAATTAAGAGGCACGGATATCGTTTTATCCCCAAAGGTGGCACGTTACCTACCGAAGTAATCACGTTTGTTGTGAGAAGCTCTGGTTGGGGATAAGCTTATACACAAACCTGCCCCAAATGGGAGAAAAGTTTTACCACGTCATGTGGATGCCGCTCCATGATACCATGCCAAGTTTCATGAATTTTAGACGAGTTTTGGATTTACTAGAATTTAAAAACCAGGTATCTAAACGTTTTGCCGGCAACCAACAATGCCCTGGTGTTTGAAATTCATTCCCATTTCTTGCATGGGACCAAAGCATGCACCCAAGGACACGTATTTGATTTTTCAACCAATTTATATGTACTGGAGCATGTGCATGTATTTCAAATTTGAATTATGCACATAAAATTCCTGGAAAACCCAGTTAACGTATAAAAATGTCCAAATGAACCCACAAAAATTCCAAAACTTAACACAACACTAATGTTATTCTTTGTTCAGACTAGAAATTTTTTGAAAGCAATAAGAGACAACGGATATCGTTCCGTCCCCAAAGGTGGCACGTTCCCAATCAAAAACATCAGGCTTGTTATGAGAAGCTCTGGTTTGTGAGAAGCTTGTACTCAAACCTGCCCCAAATGGGGCAAAAAAATTACCACGGCATGTTGATGCCGCCCCTTGATACCATCCCAAGTTTCATGAATTTCCTACGAGGTTTGGATTTACTAGAATTTAAAAACTAGGTATCTCAACGTTTTGCCGCAATCAAAAGTGCCCTGGTGATTGAAATTCATTCCCATTTCTTGCATGGGACCTAAGCATGCACCCAAGGACAAATATTTGGTTTTTCAACCAATTTATATGCACTGGAGCATGTGCATGTATTTCAAATTTGAATTATGCACATAAAATTCCTAGAAAACCCAGTTAATATATAAAAATGTTCAAACGAACCCTGAAAAATTCCAAAACTTAACACAACACTCCTATTATTCTGTGTTGACACCAGAATTTTTTTGAAAGCAATAAGAGGCAACGGTTATAGGTTCGTCCCCAAAGGTGCCGCGGTGTTCGAAATTCATCCCCATTTCTTGCATGGGACATAAGCATAAACCGATGGACCCATATATGATTTTACAACCTATGTTGGTGCACCGGAGCATGTGCAAGAAGTTTAATTTTCAATTGTGCACCTGAAATGGCTAGAAACCCAATTTAATGTATAAAATGTCCAAATGAACCATATATATTTCCAATTCTTTTACGACACACATATAGTTGCATTTTCACTTCAGCTAAAAGGTCTAGCAATTCAACCACTGTCCATTGCCGCTGTGACCCCATTATGTAATTCAAATCAAGATGAAAAATCAAGTAGATCCCACATAGTTTATTATGACCAACCATGTGAGATGCAGTACAAAATATCCTGAAGCACCGTCGGTGTATAGTACACCTATGGCTTACGCGAGAAGGTGCTTTGGCTACAGTCCACACCCAGCGTGTCAAGCATACTAGCTCACTCCCCAAATACTCCCGCCTCTGCATCCCTAGCAATCTCGAAAACATTACTACCTCGTAATCTCAAAAATATCTACCACCTGGAAGGTTTTAATGTTTGATAGCACACGATTAGTTTGTGTGCACTACAAAAAAAAGACACATCCGTGACATTTTGGGCCGAACGATTTTTTTTCTGTCATACATATGACACTTCTATGACGATAATTGTGACAAAACCCGGTATCATCATAGATGTGGTGGGCTCCTACTTCTATGACAAAAAATCATGATAGAAAATGAGCTTTTCGTCCTGGGCGGGCCGGAGACGCAGCTGCATGACATTCTTTGGGCCGTCCATTACAGAAAAAACTGTGGTAGAAGCGAGGGGAGGAAAATTTCGGGGAGTTCCCAGTTACGGTGGGAGGTCGGGGGCCGAGCAATGCACGTTTCTCTCGTACATGTACGCACGTGTGTGCGAGGCGTTGGCTCTAACTGAACCCGAGCGAGGCGTTGGGCTCTAACTGAACCCGAGCGATTGCACTGCAGGCTACGCGTTACTGAACCTGAGTGATCGATCGATGGCTGTTAACTGAACCCAATCGAGCGATTCATTCGCTACTGCTGCTAACTGAAGCCGATCGATGCTGCCTCTAGATGAACAGTGAGCGTTGCGGGGGGTTTGGATGAACAGTTCCCGGCGGGGGTGGATGAACAGGACCCCGTGGTGTTGCCTCTGGATGAACAGGACCCCGATCGAACGAGCCGGTTGGGGCTGGATGAATAGGACCCCGTGGAGGGCTGGATGAACAGGACCACCCCGTGGAGGGCAGGATGAACAGTAGATGGTGGAGGGCAGGATGAACAGTAGCCCGTGGAGGGGTGGTTGAAGAGGAGGCCATGGAGAGGGCTGGTTGAACAGTAGCCGGTGGAGTAGCGCGCGATGGAGGCTGGATGAATAGGAGCCCGTGGATGAACAGTCGCAGGTGGAGGCTGCAGGAGGTCGACGCTGGATGAACAGTAGCTCGTGGAGGCTGGAGGGGGTCGACGGTGGAGATGAACAGTATCCCGTGGAGTCCCGTTTTGCGGTACGCCACACCCCTCCCGATGAACAGGACCCCCGTTTCGACCGTAGCGCTCCAACACAAGTCCGTTTCATCCGTTTTGCGGTACGCCACACCTATCACGATCAACAGGACCCCCGTTTCGACCATAGCGCTCCAACACAAGTCTGTTTCCTCTATTTTGCGGTACGCCACACCCCTCCCGATCAAAAGGACCCCCGTTTCGACCATAGGAGGTCCGTTTCCTCCATTTTGCGGTACGCCAGACCCCTCCCGATGAACAGGATCCCGTTTCAAATGTGGCCGGTCGAACACAAGGCCGTTTCCTCCGTTTTGCGGTACGCCAGGCCTCGTTTCCATCGCCTGTTCCGTCCAAGCCCTCCTGATGAACACAATGCCTTTCGTTGCCTCCCCATGAACACGACGCATTCTTTTGCCTCCCCATGAACACGACGACGATGTTGTTTCTCCGTTCCGACCCAGCCATGTACACGAGCCCTCGCCGTACGTATGCGCGAGTAGGCGTTCGAGACCCTGCCCGTATGTACACATACGTGGCCGTATTTTCTTTCTTGCACCCTGGCCGTTGTATGTACGTGTAAATGCTATGTGCGCGCCTCTACTACGACATGTGCACGCCTCTACATCGACCAATATATATGTATGTACACGTTCGTGTCCAGAATGACAACGCTACGTACGCTTCGACCAGGTGGGTCCCAACTGTCAGGCACTTCCTTCCCTGCGAATATGTAGCTTGTGGGTCCCAGCAGTCAGGGGGGCAAAATACGGTGGCCTGTCCGGTGGGTCCTGCCGTCAGGTGGAGGAATAATTATTTTGCACGTAATAAGGAGGCACTTCCTTGCTTCGGCCGTGGACCCAGCTGTCAGCCTCTCCACGTACAGTCCACGTCCGATGGAAGCCGTTCCTTGACCACGTTAACCACGGCATGCCGAGAGCACCAGGGTGGTGGACGACGGTGAGGCCTAGGAAGGGGATGACGCGGAGTCGGGGAAGACGCGGCAGTGGATGCCCACGCGTAGAGGAGTACGAGGGTTCACTGGTTCGCTGCAGTGTGAAGCTGCCGTTGCCGCAGAATAATAGGGGGTGTGGATGAGTAGAGGGATCACCTGGCCAGCGGTGGGAGTAGTAGGGGGTGGTGAGGCCTCCGCCGCATCGCAGCCGGCCACGGGAGGCAGGAGCACGAGGCACGACCGGCGCTGGTTTTGGCGGCTGGAGCAAGAAGACCAGAGGTTGAAGAAGCACTACGGCCGTTGGATGGACATCGTACGGTCATTGGAGCTAGAATCGTGCATATTGACTAAGTTGACAAAGCCCTCCGTCCCCGTCAACTTAGTAGGCCCACAAGTCAGCTTGCCACTATACTGGGTCCCAGCTAACAGGGGGAGTATTCATTTTTTTTGTGCGTAATAAGAAGGCACTTCCTTGCATGCGAAGATATATCTGGTGGGTCCGAGCTGTCAGCGGCGGTAACGTTTTTTTCGCGAAATACAGAGCCCTTTCGGTGGGTCCCCGATGTCATGTGGAGGAATCATTATTTTGCGCGTAATAAGGAGGCATTTCCTTGCATGCAGCCGTGGACCCAGCTGTCGACCTCTCCATGTAAAGTCCACTTCAGATGCATGTCGGTCGCTGACCACGTTGACCAGGCCGCGCTGAGGCACCAGGGCGGTGGACGACAACGAGGCCTAGGAAGGGGACGACACGGAGGCAGGGAAGACTCGACAGTTGTTTCCCACGTGGAGGCGAGTACGACTGTACGAGGGTTTACGGGTTCGTCTGTCGTCGCCGGAGAATAACAGCAGGTGTGGGTCAGTAGAGGGATGGCTAGGCCAGTGATGGGAGTATGGTCGGGCGGTGAGGCCTGCGTGGCAGCATAGTCGGCCGCGAGGAGGAGGGAGAAGGCAGTCCCGCCGATGCTTGTTTGAGCGGCTGGAGCAGGAAGAGCGGAGATTGAAGACGCACGACGGCCATTCGATGGACATCCAACAGTCAGTGCTTGTGCATCGACCTTTTTTTAGGAAAGCTTGAATTCTATGGAAAACAGCATACAGCCCATCTGCCATTATTTCTAATAATTTACAACCCATTTGCTAATTCTTAAGGGTTTTTTTTGGAGCCCGTATTCTTTTTGTTAGCATTACAGCCCATATTGTGGCAACTGTTAAAAAATTATACGAAATTTTGCATATTTCGGTGCGGTCCGAACTGTTTTTTATCCCGAAATTTCGACTCACATTCAAACTAATTTTGCAAATAAATGTATATCAATATAAAATCCAACAAATTCTCCACGCATAAAAATTAATGTAATTTAAAATCTTGAAATGAAAAAAAAGATATTTGAAACTAATTGCCGGTTTGATGTGTTTTAAAAATGTACAACCCATTTCTCATCACTAATGGGCCATTTTCTCGGCCAGCCGAATGAAAGCTCTCCCCGTCTTGAAAGAATTGCAGCCCAACAGGCCTGACAAAGCGACTTACTTGGCAAATCACAAAAAACTGGGCTGTGGCCGTGGACCAAGCTGTCAGCCTCTCCACGTAGAGTACTCTTCCGATGGAAGTCGTTCCTCGACCACGTGGACAACACCGCGCGGAGAGCACCACGGCGGTGGACGACGGCGAGGCCTAGGAAGGGGACGACACGGCAGCGGAAGCCCGCACGGAGAGGACTATGAGGGTTCACCGGTTTGGCTGCAGTGTGAGGCTGCCGTCACCGCAGTGCCTGGCCAGCAGTGGGAATAGTAGGGGGCGGCGAGGCCTCTGCGGCAGCACAGCCGATAACGGGAGGCAGGAGCATGCGGCATGACCGATGGTGCTTTGGGCGGCTGGAGCAAGAAGACCAGAGGTTGAAGAAGCACTACGGCCGTTCGATGGACATCGTACGGTCACTGGAGCTAGAATCGTTCATATTGACTAAGTTGACAAAGCCCTTCATCCCCGTCAACTTAGTAGGCCCACAAGTCAGCCTCCCAGCAAGGTGGGTCCCAGCTAGCCGGGGGAGTATTCATTTTTTTGTGCGTAATAAGGAGGCACTTCCGGTGGGTCCGAGCTGACAGCGGGGGGAACGTTTTTTTCACGAAATACGATGGCCCGTCCGGTGGGTCCCAGCGGTCAGGGGGAAATGATTTTTTCGCAAAATACTAGTGGCCCGTCCGGTGGGTCCCCGCTATCAGGTGGAGGAATAATTATTTTCCGCGTAATAAGGAGGCACTTCCTTGCGGCTGCCGTGGACCCAGCTGTCAGCCTCTCCACGTACAGTACCCTTCCGATGGAAGTCGGTCGTTGACCACATTAACCATGCCACGCCAAAAGCACCACGGCGGTGGACGACGGCGAGGCCTAGGAATGGGACGACGTGGAGCCGTGCAAGACGCGACAGTGGATGCCCACGCGGAGAGGAGTAAGAGCGTTCACTGGTTCGGTTGCGGTGTGAGGCTGCCGTCGCTGCCGAATAACAGGGGGTTTGGGTGAGTGGAGGGATGGCCTGGCCAATGGTGGGAGTAGTATGGGGGCGGTGAGGCCTCCGCGGTAGCACAGCCGGCCACGGGAGGCAGGAGCAGGCGGTAGGACCGGCGCGGCTTTGGGCGGCTGGAGCAAGAAGACCAGAGGTTGAAGAAGCACTATGGCCGTTGGATGGACATAATACGGTCACTGGAGTATTGACTAAGTTGACAAAGCTCTCCGTCCCTGTCAACTTAGTAGGCCCAGAAGTCAGCCCAACAATATGGTGGGTCCCAGCTAGCAGGGGGTATTCATTTTTTTGGGCTTAATAAGGAGGCACTTACTTGCATGCGAAGATATAGGTGGTGGGTCCGACCTGTCAGCGGGGGGAACATTTTTTTCGCGAAATACAGAGGCCCTTCCTATGGGTCCTAGCTGTCAGGTGGAGGAATCATTATTTTGCGCGTAATAAGGAGGCATTTCCTTGCATGCGGCTGTGGACCTAGCTGTCAGCCTCTCCACGTACAGTCCAGTTCTGATGGATTTCGTTCATTGACCACGTTGACCAGGCCGCGCCGAGAGCACTAGGGCGGTGGATGACAGCGAGGCCTAGGAACGGAACGACACGGAGCCAGGGAATACTCGGTAGTTGTTTCCCACGAGGAGGAGTATGAGGGTTTACTGGTTTGTCTGCCATCACCGGAGAATAACAGCAGGTGTGGGTGAGTAGAGGGATGGCTAGGCCAGCGATGGGAGTATGGTGGGGCCGTGAGGCCTGCGCGGCAGCATAGCCGGCCGCGGGAGGAGGGAGCAGGCAGTCCCGCCATCGCTTGTTTGAGCGGCTTGAGCATGAAGAGCAAAGATTGAAGAAGCATGACAGCCGTTGGATGGACATCCAACAGTCACTGCTCTCATGTGTTGACTAAGTTGACAGGGCGTTGCGTGTGCGTCAACCTTTTTTTTATGAAAGCATACGCGTCAACCTATAGTAGGTGCACAAGTCAGCCTCAAATCTGTGGAAAACATCATACAACCCATCTGCCATTATTTCTAATAATGTACAGCCATTTGCTAATTCATAAGAATTTTTTTGGAGCCCATCTTCTTTTTGTTAGCATCACACCCCATATTGTGGCCACGGTTAAAAAGTATATGAAATTTCGCATATTTCCGTGCGGTCAACTGTTTTTAATCCAGAAATATCGATTCACATTCAAACTATTTTGAAAAATAATTTATATAAATATAAAATCCAAATAATTGTCCACGCATAAAAATCAATGGAATTTAAGATCTTGTAATGAAAAATATTGAAACTAATTCCCGGTTTGATGTGTTTTAAAAATGTACAGCCCATTTCTGGGCAAACCGAATGAAACTCCCCTCGTCTTGAAAGATTTGCAGCCCAGCAGGGCCGATAAAGCAAGTAGGCCTTGTTTGGGTATTTCTTTAAAAAAATAGAACTGGGCTAGCCATTTTCAGCAAGAAAAAAACACAACTGGGATCATGATGTGGTAAACATAAATAAAACCTTGGCTAGACGGGCCACAGCAACCACACAGCCCCGTTGTTACCCTGATCCGTTGCTAAAACTAGTATAAATAACAATTGCTTGTTCCTCAAAAAAAACTGCGCGACTTGCTGGCCCTGGTGTCAGCCGCTCGTTGTGTAATTCTCTCGTTTATTGACTATGTTGACAATGGCATGAGCCCCAGATGTCCAACCAATTAGGAGGAAACATATTTTTGGGCTTGTACTATAGAGGCACTTGCTTGCGTACTGCCATGACACTGGTGGGTCCCTACTGTCATCCTCTCCACGTACAGTCATCTCCTTGTTCCTCTTAGTTGTTGACGATGTTGACAACGCAAGAGGGCGGCGCACTGTGCATGGCGAGCGAACCAAGGCCGCAAGGTGGAGGATGACGGCGAGGCCTCGGCCGGAACGAACAGGAGCCATTGAAGATACGCCGGTCCAGTCGTAGGTGGAGGGGAGTACGAGCGTTGACTGGTTCGGGCGCGGGTGCGTGTTGGGGCTGACATTGCCGGAGAATAACAGGACGTGTGGGGGAATAAAGGGAGGGACTGACCAACGTTGGAGGGTACATACGGTAGGGCGGCGGAGACGCAGCCAGCCATGGGAGGCGGGAGCAGGCGGAGCCGATGGGGTGGTTTGGTTTGGGCGATTGGAGGACGAAGAAGACAAGAGTTAGAAGATACACGACAGATGTTGGATGTGAATCCAACGGCTGGTAGGAAGAATCATTTGTTGACTAGCTAGTAAGTCGACACCACCTTGGATAGGCTATTTCCTCGCGGGTCCCAAATGTCAGAATCGAAATTTGTCACGGTCATGCAGCCTTTCCTATGAAAATTTACAGCCCATTTGATGTGCTAGTTCGAAATAAGTTTGTGGGTGCTGGTGGGGTCTAATCACTTGGCTTTTGTAATGCACAGCGAGCTCAAGCAGCCGGCGAGAGTGATGTTATTTCCCTTGGTTTGGATTTGTTACAATATTTCACTCTAAATTAAACGAATGGCAAGCCATTTGCCTTGTTTCAAAGAAAATATGACAGTCACAACCGAGTTGAAAAGTGCAGGAATATCTAACTCCATCTTACAAACTGTACAAAAGCACGAGGGTTAATTGTTCATCAGGTTTACAAAAAAAACCAGATTGAAAAGGGCAACAACATCTAACTCCAGCACTATTTTCGGCAGTCACAGTCAAATGGATCGGTCAGGTCCATAGAATGAACATCCGGGTCGTAAAATTTATTGGATTATGACCACAATATGTTGTAAATAGAAGCCCGGCACGTTCAGAAGCTATTTTGCCCACCTGAAACTCCTTTTTTTGCTCTTTGACATACCCATCCGTCAAAACCCTGTTGCTAATAAACTTAAGCCTGATGGACAATAGTAACCTCGCATTCCGCAGGAAGAATGTGACAAATCTTGTGTTTGCACGGTTGGCTACATATCGTTCTAGCGTTATTGTCTTCAATCGAATCTCATGAGAAGTGAGAAAATCCCGATGCTTACGAATCCACCGATTGGTTATAACTTTCTTACCCCGTCCTGTTGCCTAAATAGACATGAAGATTGAAAACAGTTAAGGTCTAAATGAAGAGTGTCGAAAGAGCAACAGCGGAACGGTTAATTCTAGTACACTATATGCGGGCTCCCAATGTGCGTGAAATTATCACCTTTATATACAACTTCTCCAGACATGGAAAGCATTGCAGCAAGCCAATAATCTTGTTCAGATCAAAACTATTCATTTGGATATATAAGATCTTAACAGAATCGAGCACCATTGATAAGGCATCCATGGAGAAGCTCTTCATTGAGCATAGAACATAATATTAGTACAAAATGTGTACTCCAAGATGATATATAAATTATGCGCCGAAATTTAAAATGCAGCTTATGGTTACAAGTGTAGATGATAATATAAAGTACCTGAAGAACTATGGAGCCAAACACCATATTGAAATGAGCACAGAGGTCATGTATTACACCCAAGGTCTCCAGTTTAGGCGCAGAGAGGACGGTTATTGGCAATGGTGAATAACTAGAATCCAGGATCAACCTTTGAAGTGAAGGGGCATCTTGGATGATGAGCTGCCTTGCGTCAAAAGAAATTCGAACTCTTGCAAGGTTAGGCGACTTTATTTGGAGACAACCGATTCTAACTGTGAAAACAAGCACGAAGCACTCCAGCGCAGGGCAACTGGAGTGGATGATGTTATGCAATGAGGCGTCCAATATACGAACCCGCATAAGTGAAAGTTTCTTGAGAAATGGGAGTCGAAGGTTTAGTACCAGATTGTTTGGTAGGTAGCACTGCGCAAAGGTGGCGGTGTGGAGAGAGGACGAAAACCCCAAGATGGACATCGGTGCTGAGGGCTCAAGTTCATGGCGTTCGGTATGTGGTATGTGATTTCGAGGGGAATAGTAGAACTCAAGCAGTTGTAGTTCCGTGAATTCAGGGGATTCCAGCCATGCGTCCACCGTGTAGGGCATGGTATGCTTGCTCAGGTAGCATGACGGCATGCAGAGGCTTTGAACGGAGCCCTGGTGGGAGGAGATGATGGCTCTGCGGATTTCAAAATCATTGAAAAGAGATAGCTGATCCTTGGTGGGGAGAAGCGAGATGATCTCCCCAAGGATGGCATCTGGGAGATCGCTGATGCGGTCCACCCGAGATTCTACAGGTTCCTGGGATCCGGTGGGGGCGGGGTCGCCGCTTCTCCCCGCACTGCCGGGTGCGGGATCTACAACAGGCGTTGCCGCTGGCGGGAGCCTCATCTTCTTGGCGCTGGGGTCAGCCGACTCCATTTTCCTCGAGGGTGTCCCGTCGCTCTCATGGATTTGAGCAGAGTAACGAATGACGAGCCTAGTTGTAGTGCGAGCGAAGAAGAAGGGGAGCTGGGGTTTTTTTGTATGAGTGAGGAAGAAGGGGAGCTGGGGTTTTCTGTAGGATTGAGGTGAGGAATTTGGGGGTACGAGTGGAGCGAGCTGACGTGAGGTGAGTGGTAGCGAGGAGGAAGAAGAGCACCCAGGTTTTTGAATTGATTTTACTATTTACTAGTGTGGATGGGCTGTTTTGTCTTGGGATGCAAGAAACAGTTACTACTAGTAAAGTGGAGACACTCTACAGCTACCCATAAAAACAATTACTACTAGTACAGTGTAGACACTCTACCGCTTTTGGCTCCTCCTAGGTCATTGAAACGTCTCCCTCTACTGAATGCTATTATACTTTTGTTCACCGACATGCGGGCCATGCAGCGCATGGGCCCAAATGCCATCCACCAAATTAGAAGGCAGTATGCAGGCGGAGAGTCACCCCGGAAGTAGCACGGCAGTAACGAGCCGTCGTATCACAAAACCCCACCTCCCCGCAGTCTAAGTTTGACGGACGAAGCAGCCATCATTTCACTCTTTGTTGAATCCCCTTCTCCCTCACCGTCTTCAAGAAAGTCAACACTTGCATCTGCCACTGTTCTTCTCTCTGAACGAAGGGAAGGTAAGCGGATCCGTGATGTTGGTATATTTTCGTTCAGAGGAAAAAAAAGAACTTTTGCAAAGCAGTAACCGATCCTCACTCTTTTTTTTGTTTCATTGTGATTGCGATTGTGTTTTCCTTTCAGTGGACTCCTAGTATTCGTCAGTTTCATGATGGACCAAGGAGAACCAGGCAAAGATCTGTCGATATTGCAGCTGACGCGGGAGGCTGATCCCCACGAGACAGAGAGCTCCAAGAAGATGGAGGCAACCACCGAGGCGACCCCATATACTGAGATGGTCAACGCCCCGTTTGAGGTTACGGCCCCTCTGGCACTGCAGGAGCAGTTTTCCCCCTTCGAGGATGTGTCCCCCCCCCCCCGCTGAGCTTCCCAAGGCGATTTCCTTCTTTGCCGATCTCGATTGTGGTTTTTCATCCAAGTATGGTGATTTTTTTTAGAAAAGGAAGTATGTGGTAATTAATAATGCACAATTTTATTAGCTTCGATGCCATGGTATACGTAGTGGTTTAAATAACTTGTGTTTCTTATACTGAAAAATAATTCAGAATTTGTTTCTGTTTCAATTAGAGCCCTGATGCAGACAAGGATTGTGTGGTTGTACATGTCACTCGCTATGAGGCAGACGACCTGAATATATGCACTAGGAAAACAGAGTTCTTAGGATGTTGGATCCTGGAAGCCCTTTGCGGTTATACCAATGAAGAGTTGTATTCCAGCCTCACTGTTGTCAGGCGTGTTGCCCAGGGTGTACTGAAGCACAAGAAGTTCAAAGCTACTCCTTTGTTTGTGAGGAATACTGTTCTTGTCAAGCTTACGCAGGAAGATGACGTAGCATGCCTCCACAAACAAGTTTATCAGTGGCAAGGCCACAAGGTTGTCTTCATGAAGGTTCACAGGATTGAGCTGCTGCGGGACGTCCTCGATGATGTTCATGTCAAGGTCCGTCTTGTGTCCAGCCCAAATTAGATCGAGGCATGAAATAGTTGCCCCAGCTAGTGTTTAATAGTAGTTTGGATTGTGTCTACTTATCCGAACCTTGCCTGTTATCGACCCCTCTGGGGCTAGTACTCTGTTTGAATTCGTTTGTGGGAACTGCTGCTACTTTTGTGTGCCCGTGAATCATGTGAGAACCATCGTAATTGTTGCCGAAAGAGATGCGTCCTCACTAGTTTTTTCATCAATATGGCATGGTAAGACATAAGTTGTCACGGTTTATCATACGAGCAGTGTGTGTTTTGATGAAATAGAGCACTCGTTCAAGAACCGTGCACCGACGTATACATAAGTACTTGTAAACAATGTTGGTGCTACCCCACTTGTAAGAAGTTGTTCAAAACACGGCACATTGGCTCAGCTCGCTTCAACACTAGGCTAACAATCAACAATCTGTTGTCTGACATATAAGAAACTATGTATCTTGTTACAGTGGTTCATGCAGTTAATTGAGGACACAATGTAATAAATTCCAAATGTTCACACGCTAGTCCAGCGCTCATGTGGAACACTCACATTAAACTCGTCTTCATAAAAAACTTGTAAAGCATAAGTTAAGAAATTTTATACATCTCAATGATTCATAGAACATAACAAACATATACTAGTTCACAGCAAAAGACAAAGTTGTGAGAAGGTTTACAAATCAGGAAAAAACAAGCAAGGCTTCTCTCTGAGCAATGGGCCTCCCGGCAGGCTTAAATTTCCTGGAGTTCACTCTGGTTTTTTGTTGTTGCCACCATTTAGGATTAGGTTCTCTCATTCCAGAATTACCAATTATAATTGTGGTATCAGTTGGAATGCTGAACTAAATCATGTAGTGCACTAACCAGCTAAAATGCTTGTGCATTCCACTAAGTTTAAGCACCGCTATTTGCCTCTTGTCCGCGCACCTGTCCAAAAAACCGCCGTGCAGCCGTGCCAGCTAGTCCTTGGTCCATGGATGAACTGGTAGAAAGTGCATTCCGGAATAGGATGCAGTTGTTTTCGCTCGTCCCTGCACTGCAATCAGGAAGTAAAACGTACGAATCAGCTTCTTTTAGATTGCGTTGGTCATTCTACCTTAGTTACTACTAATGTAGGGATACCTTGAAGACGGGAGGTTAGACGACGGCAGCTAGGGATAGCCATCTCATTTTGTGCATTTCTACTAAAACCGAGTTGTGGACTTTTGATTGAGCGGATAGAAACGATACGGAGATAGGCATCTCAAAACGATATGGAGACAGACATACCTGTTTGCGCAAATAAGATATACGGTTATTTAAACAGTGACAGATATTACTACTTTCCCCCGTTTCCTCTTAGAACCAAGTCCTAGATTCATGCTACAACTTTCCCACTTTCTTCCCTGTTTGAACCAACGCTTTGAGTCGACTGTATGAAATACCTATACTTCTAACCTACTACTACTATAATGCGACAGTTTTGAAATTGGATTTACCACTCCATCTTCGGTTCTCCTGCCCAAACAAGCATTGGCTCAAAATCCACCGTTCATTTCCCCTCTCATGCATATCACTGCCGTCCATCAAACAAAGGATGACATGATGTGACGGCTAAGAGCTGCCGGATTCGCTCCCGCTCCTTGTGCACATGGCCGACTCTGCTCTCCAAGTAAACAAATAAAGAAGTCCCCGTTGAATCTGGATTACACCTACTGAAGTTGAGAAATGTCTAGAAACTGCTGCCACCTCCTCACATGCAAGTACGACATGTTGGAAACTAGCTACCACATTTTGGTTCCCTGTTGTCACCTGGGAAATAAACACTCTACTTCTAACTATTTTCTTTAGATTACTGTAAAAATGGATTTTTTAGATGCCGCTATACTACAAAGTTTACACTGTTCACATAACGTAACATTGCATGGCTGATGCTGGCTAAAGTTTTATTCTGCTTCATCGAGAAATGTAATATTTTTATTATTCGCAGAAAAAGTGTAATATTTTATTTCAAGCTAATACAGGACATGAGTGTCTGTCAGACCTAAATGACTTATTTAGTTGCACAAAATAGTCCATAAACATGCATGTAAACCGTCAAACAACTCTGGAACTATACATCAGTGGAACCTAGGAAACAACATATAATAAAACTACAAATTTTATCTTGTAATCAAATTCTTACTTGGAACTCAGTTTGATTTGTGCAAGTGATTTGCTTCTTATTTCAGAATAGTCCTTAGATCATGCAAACAAACACACTATGATATCTACTCAAGATACGAGTACCCATTTCTCTCTCTAAAAAGAAGGTATATGAGGATCTATCATACAGAACATACATGCAAAGTACGTGCCTCAGTAGAAGTCTAGGTGGCTTTGGAACAGCGGACGGAAGTAGAAAAGGATCCACACGAAGGGAGCTGGGGCAGTAGAGCAAGGCAGGTTTCGAAGGAATATATACCTGAGGGTCATCGGCATGTCGCAAAGACGGCGTCGGGAGGCCGCATCTTGGCCACAATACTGCAGGGAGGAAGAAGGGGTCGGAGGCCCTCCCGATGGCGCTTTCTCAGAGAGAACGGCACGGCTGCCGATCGGGACGCGCGGGAGGTCTCCTCCCCCGCCACCGACGACAACATGAATGATGGACCTACACCCCTGCCCCGGTCGAGGTTGTCCGGCCAGATTTGTGACCAGCCGTGAGTTGAGAGAGAGTGTGGCCACCTATGTGTTTCTTAGATCTGGAGAGCATGAGAGAGTGAACGAGAGGAACCCTAGTAAAGCAAGTGCTAAAGCTCCTGCTTTTATATATAGTGGAGTGATTTTGTTGTACCAGCTTCAAAAAAATAAACTACTACGTGTACCCGCGAGTGGGTGTGAGAGAACTAGTGCGTGCATGCACCGCTTCTCTTCGTGAGAGTACAATATACTATGACCAAAGAACGTTCGCCGCAAGAGTAATAGTACAAGTGTGTGACGTGTGAGCTAAAATAAAATGTGCGCTCCGTCTTTTGTTTTTTAGAAGTTCCGAGGGTAGGGTGTGAAGAGCACATATGTGCGTGACGTCTACCTGCAGCGAAAACGCCCTTTCCACCAGCCGCGAAACCCCGGCCTCCTCCGTCCTCCACCCCATAGCGGCCAATCCACTGCTGCCCTCCTCCATCACGCCGGAGCCGGTACCCCGACATTGTCATCCAATGGAACTGCAACCGCAACGCCCTCGAGGACTTAGCAGCTGAAGCCGAGGCAGAGCTGCCTCCTCGACGCCGATGCCGACGTGCGCCATACCAGAACCACTCCGATCATGCCGTCTTGTACCTCACTGTTGCGGCTTCACTATCGGAACCGTCCACCGCACCGGAGCTGTTCCCGCTACGCCGTCGTTCGCCGCCTCGAATCTGCTTCCCTGCCGCCAACAGACGACCACCGCACCGCACTCAACAACTTGGCCATGGTTTCTTCCAAGGCTGCACCGTCCTCCACAACTTCTGGTTTCCGGCGAACAACAAGATGATTGTCGAAAAAATAGATGGAGGACACAACACTGCCAGTAGAAAGAGGTACTCCTCTTCCCTTATTCGTGCAAATCTTACGCCTCCGCTCACACCGTGTTCATCTCATGAAAGAAACTAGTTGAGCGCTTCTTACTGCATCTTCTTCATGATACTAAATGCACAAGGTTTCCTCCCTTTTACTATTTCACCTTTGCTAGACGTCAGTAGCCTGCCTGGATTTCAATTCAGGGTCAGTCGAACCGCAATTAATAGAAGCAGCACCCGCTTAGGCGCGCGGAGCACCTAGTCCGCATGTTCCCCAGGGAAGCGGTGCATCGGTGTCTATCATAGGGGTGTGGGGCGCAGGAGCTGCTTGCGCCCGATCTGGAGGTCGGCGGGGCTTGAATGGATGGCCAGGGGGCGATGCCAAGCACGGCGGTGCGGTGAGGTCGAGGGGAGGGCGCAGGCAGGGGAGGGATACTGGGCCGGTGGTCGCTGGCATTTCGAGGAAGATCGTCAACACTGACTCGCTGGAGGTAGATGAAGGCGATCTGCCCGTTCTTTCTACATCGGACAGTGCAGAAAAAATGGACTGACTTATTTGCTTTCAGTCGACTGTTATTTTCATAGAATGCTGTAGTAATTTAGTGTGCCATGCATGTTGTAGAGCTATCATATGTCTCCCGTCATTTATTTCTCACCGACCTGCTATCTGCTACCTTTACACTGTACTAATTGTGCACACACTTCACCCATACTCACACTATTGTTTTTTTATGCATAGGTATTTCAGACTCTGACGCAGTGTTGATGAATGCAGAAAAGAAAAGACAGAAGTCGCTCCAGTGTAATTCGAAGATAAGCACTAAGCGTTCCAACGCTCTAACGGGTGAAGTGTCAGCAGTTGGAGATAGTAAACTTAGCTCTGCAGTTGATGATCTCAATTGACACACACAACCATCCCAGGTGCTTGCTTTAACTTTGCGCTGTCAAATGTGGTTGCATGTTGCATATGGTGTCTAGCTTGTATTGCTTCCAATTTGGTTAAATTGCATCTGCTTACTTTACACATTATACCTTTGATAATGACATGCCTTCCTGTTTTTGATACATACTACATATGTCTATTAACCATGTTCGTACATCAAACTAATGCTCTTTTGTATCCCCCGTCAATCACTTATGATGAGACAGTCACCAGGGTGGGTTTCCGTGAGACGCCATACTCGTTTAAACAGTGCAGTGTCATCCTCCCCACATGATTCTCAAGAAACAGCAAGGCTAAATGAAGATAGTCAACGTAGCTCTCTAGTTGATCACCGCAATTCCCCCACACCACCATTGCATGTGCTTGCTCTTACTTGGCAGTGTGATATGTAGTGTTCGTCTTACATGAAAGTAGTGTTCGTCAGTACCATGCATCAATGAGTTCTGAAGAGCAAATTTTATTCCTTTTTCTTGTGGGTTTAACTTGACAAGGCAAAATCAAGAAAGAGGAAGGAAAATAGTAAGGAAGGCGATGATGGTGGTCCTTTGCAGCAACGTAAACGGAGCATCTATACCGATTCTCCTTGTACTGATAGTGCATTACAAGGTCCAAGTCTCCGCTCCCCTACTCCACCATCCAAGGTGCTTGCTCTAACTTGGCAGTGTGATATCTGGCTGCATGTTGTATATGGTGTCTAGCTCGTATTGCTCCTAATTAGTGTAAACTGCATCTGCTTAGCTTACACATGATACATGTGAATATGACACGCTTTCCTGTTTTTGGTACATACTATATCTGTCTATCACACCATGTTCTTACGTGAAACGACTCTTCTTGTGTATCCTGCATCAGTCACTTATGATGGGACACCTTTTAGTTGGCAGTGTGATATTGGTTTGCATCTTGAATATGATTTCTAGCATGTATTGCTTCTAGTTTGATGAACGCCACCTATGACGAGACCGTTTTAACTTGGCAGAGTGATATTGACTGCACCTTCCATATGGTGTCTTGCAGTGTTTCTAATTTGTTGAAGTGCCTTCTGCTTAGTTACCACATCATAGGTGTGAATATGTCAAGTCATCCATTTTTTCGTACATATTCCATCCTTGTATCCTGACTTTGCCTTTTATCAGAGTAGTGTTCGTCAGTATCATGCATGAATGAGTTCTGAAGAGCGAATGATATCCCTTTTTCTTGTTGGTATGACCTCACAATGCAAAATCAATAAAGCTGAAGGAAATTGGCAGGACATTGGATGGTGGTGGTCCTTCCGAGCAACTGAAACAGAGGTTCTCTACAGATTCTACTCCGCCATCCACCCAACAACATTCGCAAGACAACGCAAGGCTAGACAGTCAACGTACCTGTGTAGATGATGAGCACATCTCCCCTACTCCGCCATCACAGGTGCTTGCTCTTACTTGGAACTGTTATACGTGGTTGCGATTTCCGTATGACGTCTAGTTTGTATTGCTTCAGATTATGTTGAATTGCATCTGCCTAGCTTACAACTTATACCTGCAATGATCACTTACCCATAACACACATTTAACTTGGGACTGTAATGTAGGTTGCATCTTGCATTGTCTTCTAGCTTGTACTGCTTCTAATTTCTTGAAATGGCTCTTACGACGAGACACTTTTTACCTGATAGAGTGATATTGGTTGCATGTTCATATGGTGCCTAGCTTTCATTTCTTCTAATTTTGTTGAAATGCCTTCCGCTTACTGTTTTTTCATACATATTCCATCCTCCCATCGTACGTGTGAATATGAAACGCTGTCTTTTTTGTATATATTCCATCTTCCTATCCTGCGCTTGCCTTACATCAAAGTAGTGTTCGTCTGTATCATGCATCAACCAGTTATGCAGAGCTAATTTTATTCATCTTCTTGTGGTTTTGACTTCATAAGGCAATATCATAAAATAGGAAAGCAAAGAGTAAGTTAGGGGATGTTGGTGGTCCTCCCCACCGACACAAACAGAGACTCTCTAGATTTGCCACAGCTACTGCTAATGAAGTTGAAGTCCCAAGACTACATGATGAGTTCATCTCCTGTACTCCACCATCGCAGGTGCTTGCTCTAAGTTGACAGTGTGATAATTGGTTTCATGTTGCATATGTTGTCTAGCCTGTATTTCTTCTATTTTGATTAAATTGCACCTTCTGAGTTTATATGTTATACATGTGCATATGACATGGCTTTCTGTGTCTAGAATACACTGCATCTATCTATCATACCATGTTCTTACATCAAAGTACTGCTGTTGTGTATCTTGCATTAGCCACTCATGATTGGACACTTCTAACATGGCAGTTTGATAGTGGTTGCATCTTGCATTGATTTCTACATTGTACTGCTTCTAATTTTTCGAATCGCCACTTATGACAAGACACTTTTAACTTGGCAGAGTAATATTGGTTGCATCTTTCATATGGTGTCTAGCTTGCATTACTTCTATTTTCTTGAAAATCCTTCTGCTTAGTTTGCACATCGTAGCTGTGAATATGTCATGCCGTCCTGTTTTTCTTACGTATTCCATCCTCATCGGTTGTCTTACATCAAAGTATTGCTTGTCTGTATCATGCATCAATGAGTTCTGAAGAGTGATTTTATTCTTTTGTGTTGTGGGTACAACTTGACATGGCAAAGTCAAAAAAGAGCAAGGAAAATAATATAGTAGGGAGTGCTCTTACTCGTCGGGTGAAACGGAAAAGGTTCTGCCATCGAGATTCTGCTGGTACTTATAGTGCAGTAGAAGGTCCAAGTCCACCGGCTAAATCTACAAACACAGTATCACCTGCTCCACCAGCTGCAGCATCCGCTTCAACTGTACCATCATCTCAACCAGTTACTCGTTCGTTTGCTCCGGAACTGCCCAATTCCCGACATGCCTTCACACCAAACACTACTTCCGAAGCACTGCTGACACAACATGACTTGGCAAGATCAGAGCATCAACACCGAGACGGTACCTGACCGAGTCAAGTTTCAGTTGCATGCTCCTTTATATGTACTATCACAGTTTGATGTACACTAACACTTTCCATGTTCGTTGTTGAACTAGCACCACGGCGCAAGCGGAAACAGACATCAGGGATAATGCTTGACAGATTATAAAAATCTAAAGGAGGAAGAACAGAGATCCATTTTGAGGCAGGTTTAAAAAGGCCATGTGATGCTACAGAGTCAGCCAAGTTAGTATCAGAGGCAGCCGTTGCCGTTAGGTGTCATGCACGTATCCTCCCAACATGGATCCAGTACAAGAATGAGAAAGACAATACCCAGTTTAACACCTTCCTTGACCATTTATCCGTAAGTAATGTTATTCATCACAATTAGTAATATTGTCTTGCTCTGTCCCATACTTTTCTAGCTTCCTCCTAATAAGACTTACATTCTTTTTTCAACAGATGAGGTTCAAGTTGCATCCGAAAGATGATGCAACTAGACAAGCATGCACTCATGTTTTTCAGTCTGCTCTGCGACAGTATCGGTACCACCTTAGAAAATCTCACTTTGAAGGCAAGGCTAAAAAGGAAATCGCCCAAACATCTCCAGTGGAATATATTACAGATGAAGACTGGACAGCCCTCGTTAAACACTGGTCAGATCCAAAGTATCAGGTAGGCTATATGTATTTGATCAGACCACATATTGAACTTGTATTTATTTATGTGCCTTACAAGTGTATCTTCTTCTACGCTAACTATTTGAAGAACAAAACAAACTGTTCTAAAGTGAAATTTCAACAGACCACAGGATCTCGTCGCTATATTGCATACTGCGAGGCTCTTGTAAATAGCTGCTACCTCCTTCTTTTTTGTGTGCCATATTATCATATCTATATTGACTTGTTCCAAATATAGAGGAAATCCCGTGCGGACCAAAAAGAACCTGAACCGAATGAAGTGCAAATCTTCAAGGATTGCCACACCGGCAAGATGAAGGGCATGAGCACACCAATTCAAGCCGCTGTTGTAAGTCCTTATTCTTCCTGCCTTGAACTGATTGGTACTGTGATGTGTTTATTTAACTACTTGGTTTGCAGTCAATGTGAGTTACTCTGTTCACTTTTATTCACAGTTTTCTTAACGTATCATTTCACCTTACATGGTTTAAAAGAGATGAAGGATATTCTTTTGGTCTTGATCTTTAATCTAGTTGTTATGTTCACGTGCGCACACAATGATAAAATAGCATGTTCGTTTTATGTCTATTTGCCCATGATATGAATGATGTCATACTATGTTCATCCTACTTTAAACCATGTCTCTTTATTCTTAGATGTCAATGAATGTGAGGAAATAGACAGTACAGTAAGCATGCTACATGGACATATGTTCCGGAAGTGATTTTATTATGTAGTTGGCACTACAATACTTGCTAATGTATTACAGTAGTTCACCAAAATAAGTTATGTATAAACGTTTAACCTACTTTGTTTGTTTTTGTCTCATTAGTAACTTACCTGGTACACTAATCTACAAGTTCAAACTTTCAGGAAGCTATGGAACAAATGATTGAACGGCCACAACCACCTGAAGGTGACGAGGCTACTATAGGCACAATGTCACCTCTTGCTGCAGTGCGTCAGTATCTCTCCACTAACAGTGCAAAAATCACCTTCCCGCGTAATTCTGGGTTGGTTGTCAAGGTAACCTTGTCCAAATCGCCGATTGAACAAAATCTTCCTGCTAGACAGAGTGATATATCTATGCTCCAGACACAAGTCCAATCCCTAGTGGACGTTGTTTCGGAAACAAGAATAGTGGTTGAGAAATGTCGTCAAGATATTAATGGTTTTGAAACCAGACTATTAGACATTCGCTTTGTTGTTCAAGAGCAATGGCGGAAAAAGGTGGAGATTGTGCTGCTCCATCAGATTATACAGCCTGAAACATTAGCTCTCAGGTCAAATGATCTGTGCTTCTATACATCTGATGGTGCTTTTATCTGGAAGGACTGTAAACTTTATGCCAACAGGCCTTTTGTTGTATGGTTGGAATTTATTTTGTTGTGATACAACATTTATGATGCTGCCTCAGGCTGCAGTAATTACGACACTATTTTTGTATAGTGTAGGTTTATCTTCGTAATGTATTCGGCCTAAAGCTTCGTAGGAGCCCAACATGCCAACATTCGTCGGGCCCATTCCAATTGGGCTAAAAACGATTATGGGCCGAAATTGGCATGTAGCCCACTAAAAATATCTGGGCCTAAATCAGCATAAGCTTTCATATTTTTCTGGTAGGCCTGTGCCCATAGTGGGCCTTTAACAGGCCTAAACATAATTTGGCCCTCAGTAAAAATAGGCCGTTTACAGGTGTAAAAATCTCGAGCCCACAAAATACATGGGCCTTTAATAGACCAAAAGTGAGATTGGGCCCTGATTGTGCCAAATAACCCACTAGACTTTAACAGGCCGAAATTCGGACGGGCCGTAAATGCGCCGACCTAATACACGGGCCTTTAACAGGCCGGAACTTCGGTCGGGCTAGATTATCGTCATTTTTATATGGGCTATTAATGGGCCCGATATGACGTTGGGCCACATATGGCCCATGGTTTACGTCCGGCGTTAACAGGCCAAAAATGACAACAGGCCAAAAGTGGCCCAAAGCTATAGTGGGCCTCTAACAGGCCGAATGTCAGACATGGCCGAATATGACCCAAATCCTTCACGGTCGTTTATGGGCCGAAAGTTTTGATGGCCTGTAAATGGGCCCAAATGAAGCCGGACCTTTAATAGGCCGGAAATACACTGGGCCGTAATTCGGCCCAATTACTTAGCGGACTGTTAACGGGCTAGAAGTGACCATGGGCCGCGTTGATGACAAGTTTAGGACAGGCCGTTGACGAGCCGATTTGATAGAGAATGTTGGGCCTTTAGCTGGGTCGGCCCATTATGGTCGGCAGAATCTAGTGGGCCTTTAGCTGGGCCGGCTCATTGTGGTCCGCAAAATCTTGTGCGCCTTTAGCTAGGCTGGCCCATTATGGTCTTCAAAATCGTGTGGGCCTTTAGCTGGGCCGACCCATTATGGTCTACTAAATTTTGTGGGCCTTTAGTTGGGCCGGCCCATTATGGTCCACTAAATCTTACGGGCCTTCGGTTGGGCCGTCCCATTTAATCTTTGTGGGCCACTTTTGGGCCGGTCCACGTGTCAACATATCATCGGCCCATCTCGACCGTTGGATGAGTGACACCTGTGCCAATGCGGAGCTGACGCATGGATCCGTCAGCCAATGATAATTTTGCACGTGGAAAATCAGCATTGCTCATGGATGTTAACGGGTTATTGGATCCAAAATACGACCCGATAGCTTTACGGTGTTCCGTTACGGTGGATGCCACGTGTCGGTCACCCTTGACGAAAGCAATTCTATGACGCACGATTTATCATCATGGAAGTGGACACTTCCGTGATGATAATTTTGGCAATGTCACGAAACACTTCTACGACAGCACAGGTATGACTATCTTGATTCTGTCATAAATTTGTCATGGATGTACATGCATGACAGAAAACACGACCTACTGTGACAAACACGTATCATCATGGAAGTGTATTTTTTTTGTAGTGGTGAGCCGTGTGCGATGTCTGTTACTCCCGCTCTACTTCAGTCCCTTGATTCAAATTTTCAGTAGCCCCTACATTTTACTCCCGCCTCTGAATCCCTTGCAATCTCAAAAATATCTGCTCGCCCTTGATCCAAATTTTCAGTAGCCCCGCCTTGTTACTCCCGCCTAGTAAAATTTTAGTTGCCACAATATTTTCTCAAACACGACCTTGCCCCCTACACACACACCACACACTCCCAAAAACCTCCGCTCACACAGACACACGCCACCCCCGAAATCATTGGTAGGTCGCCGACATCGCCGGCGCTTCCATCCTCAACCTCTGCCTGTGTGCCAGAGAGCTCGAGGAGCCAATGGCCAAAAAGAGGTTTATTGCGGCCTTTTCGCCTGACGCCAGCGAGGTGGCCGCCGAAGTGTCCCCGTCGTCCTCCATGGGCTCGATCCTCCATCATCGGTCCCCTGATCCACCCGCCGTCGTGCCCCTATGCCGGGTTGAGGACTTCCTAGTCCTCCCTCGAAATTGATAGTTGAAGAGTTCCTAACTCAAGGTCCAGCAGCGGCGGTGAGGGACGCGGGTCGCCAAGATTACAGATCGGGAGACCCACACCCGCCGGTGGCTCGGTAGCTTCCACACGGCCAAGCTGTGGCCATGGAGTACGACCGTTGGCAAGTCTGCTACCATGGCGTGGTGGCTAGGCTCAATTTCGCCTTCGGCACATATCCGGCCGACCTCGTTCCGCCGGAGCTAGGGCTGGTGAGCTTGGCTATGGTGCTAGAGGACCGTGAGGCATGGGAGTGCCTTGAGGCTGAGGCCACCGATTATGCCTACATGCAAGAGCTCTGGCAGCAACACCCAGAGCTCGTGGAGGTAGAGCGGATGATCTTTGCCAGCACGGAGGGTGGCGAGGTTATCGTGCTCTCCTCCAATGATGAGGTCGACCGCGGTAAGGACAGTAGCATGGAGGGCGGCGAGGTTATCACTCTTTCCTTCAATGACGAGGTCGAAGGCTGTGATGACAATGGCGTGAAGGGCGTCTAGGTTGGCCTCGAGGACTAGGAGATCGACATCCACGAGTGGAGGAGTGCCTTCCCCAACGACCCCGATGATGGCACGGGCCCGGACCCGGCTCGCGGCACACCGTACATGACGAGGAAGGATGGGCTCGACCTCTACTTCGACCGAAAGTAGTTTAGCTTAGTTTAAAATTATGTTTTATGTTCGCTTATGCAAAACTATCTATGTTTATGTTTGAATGCATGCTACTTTCGGTTGAACCTGCTTTGAACTTGATCAAATTGAAATTTACAACGTTAAGTTTAGGGGATCGACTAGGAAAGGCCAAAAATTGCTGGAATACACACACACACACTAAGGGTTTTAGTCCTTTAACTTTCAAATGGTCGGCTAGAGATGGCCTTATGACTAGTTTATTTCAGTTCTTCACAATTTGATGCTCTATATCTGCAACTATTTGCTATGCAGTTCAACTTCATCAATAACAGTTTCAACAATACCACTATGAATTACGATATTTGGTTGTTGTTAAGGATATTGCAGTTAACATGCCTTTTCATTTTTAAAAATAACTAGTGTACTTTAGACCCGCACAATACCAGTTTGAATGACTATTTGCTTGTTTTTAAATGTTATGCCTGATGCAGTTAACACACCTTTCCACTTCTTTGTTTGCTTAACTAGCGTGCTTAGCCTGCACACTTAAGGTATCATTTTAGATTATGTTATCTAACATGGATATATTTGGTTGCTATTTAGCCTATTGTGCTTAAAATGCCTTTATATGTACTCATACAGGACAATATTGAGAACAGTGTTCTTTTATATCGAGGTTAGTTTCATCGCGTTGCTTATATGTAATCACTGTTCAGGATATCGGTAGCTGGTACCATATAGCCCGGGGCTGATAAGGGATTAATCCTTGAATCAGACATTTCAATGAATATATCCATAACCCATTTATCAGTAGGTTAAACTAGGGGCATATTTAATATATCTAAGTCTACATAGCAACATGCATTGTACTGAATAACTAAATATACAATCCCAGGCTACATAGCAACAAGGAAGAGTGTTACCTTAATGTTCTGATGATGTTTATATATACATGTAATAAAATCTTATATAATGGGATGGAGGGAGTGTTGTACTACATCATTTTTCAATTCTTCTTTAGCTTCTAATATTAAGTTGGTGCTTTTAGGTACATATATCATTGCCAAAGATCCACACTTCGACCCTTTCTGCGTATGGGGCAATGAGATATTCATGAACCAACATCAAGTGAGGAAACTAATAAAGATTGTTATTAAAATGGGTCAAAAGATGTCAATCGAACTATTAATTTACACTTTATGCAAGACAACAGTGAACTGCAGGACGGTAAGTAAGAAATTTGTAGCCTTCATTTTACTGCCCGTAATGAGTTGTGTTAGATGAAAATGTCTGAATATTTTTTCTTTTGAAGTGGATCCTGAACCAGTTTACTCAAGATTACCTCTCAAACTACATGATTGGTGGCCGGCCATCACAAGGGGTTGGACTAGAGTCGTGCATGCCTTCTGCATCTAGGAGAGCACAATAAGGGCCATTCCGCTTCACCTTGTTCAACAATCGGAATGTTTGTCGCCTCTTTCTTTACCATCTGTAATAGTACAAGTATAGAACCCTCATTCATCATTCTTTATTTGGTGCTTCTGTAATTCTTAAACATATGTACTTGTGAATCGAATAATGCATTGGCTGTTTGAACCCGATGGATAAGAATAAAGCTATAGCCTACATTCAAGTTTAAATTAGGTACAATTTTAAATAGTAGTAGCTAAATTAGGGCAAAATTATGGTGTGCAGGTCATTACAGTGCACACGGTTAATAAAGCACAACGTGTGCGATATACATCATAATCCGACACGGTTCACAGAGAGGATACTTGTGTAACAATGCACACAGTTGCCATTTGCAAAGCGTGTGTGATGTCAGACACTATAACATATGGTGCAGGAAAACTAAATGTGTGTGATTGTCTACCTATTGTACACGGTTTATAATCACAAACTGTTTCTGATATGCCAGGCATTGTAAACGTAGAGCTAGTTAGGTACGTGCCTCGAAAACTCCCGTGCCTGGAATCTAGTTGGTTTTAGGTAAAACCAAAAAACTCCGACTGCGATGGCAATGTGAGCACAAACGAGTAGCAAGGATGAAGCCTTTGGGATATTCGAGATATCGGAAAGGGACAATTGTATGCATCAAGGTTCCCTATCCCCGACAGTTTCTGGGTCGTGTGGGAAGGACCCCCCTATGGCCAACACTCACTTGGCGACGGTTCCAAATGCCGTCGCGAAATGGGGTTAAAAACCATTTGTATAGCACCGACGCGTACTAGTGTTGATTGTATGCAATGAGTATAGGGGTTACAAGAGTTGATCTACCTCGAGATCATAATGGCTAAACCCTAGCTGGCTAGCCTATGAGAATTCTGATAGCCTCTACAGACTAAACCCTCCAGTTTATATACACATAGGAGGGGCCTAGGGTTGTATAGAGTCGATTTGCAGTGGAAGGAAATAACATATTCGGACATCAAACTTGCCATCCAGGCATATAAGAGTCCTACCCGGACATGAGGGAAAAGTCTTTAGCTTTTATCTTCACAGCCCATCAGCCCGCCCCATATCAAATAGTCCAAACACCCGAGGACCCCCTAATCCAGGACTCCATCAGCAGAATTTTGAAAACGCAGGAATAGGACACACCAATATTACAAGTTTCAAACTGATATTACAAATGTTAGGAGTAATGCTGCACCTGTGAAGAGGGAGTTTCTAAGAAGTTTATGTAAGAACTTTTGTTACTTTAGGTCGATGCAGCATTATCGTACAAACTAAAATCCAGCGCCCCGATAAGTCACTAATGGGCAAATAAATTTTTGAGTCTCTGGCAACTTGATGTTTCAAAAAGAAATTCAGCTTCTATGGATACTTTCTCATTGTTGCGCCAAAGAACACCAAACCTCATTACCTTGAGGACACTTGCCTCTAGAACAAAGAACCTGGCCAATTTAATCTCAGATGTGCTGCCTTGGTAGTCAATCAAATCAATGTCTGCAAGATGGAGATCAAGGCATTCGATGAGATTGTCATAGTGCAGCACATTTTCACTTTTAGATCTTTTTTATAGGTAAAAGAAGATAACATATTAGAGTAGCTGGCTGTATAAGATTGCTGTGTCATCAAGAGGTACCATTATCATTCGCTCATATGATAGAGTTAGTTGGCTAGTGATATTTTTTCACTCGCTCTCTCTCTTTATCTTTCCTCTCATTTACCTAGGAGCACGTGAAGAGCTTAGGCATTTGTTACCTTCCACTATGTGGCCGATGCCATATTTCTCAAAAGTATGCCACATAGTACGCATCGATGTCAAATCAAATGATTTTGGCACCGGTCTATAGATGTGAGAGAGTTGGCACCGCTGCGCAAACAGACCCACATGTATAAAAAATCAATCAAAAGAACTACACCAGCATCTCACTCTCCCAAACAAGTGTTTCTTATTGCCTCGGTCCTCACCCTCTCCCAAACAAGTGTTTCTTCATTGCATGAGTTAATTTGGCACCAGAGCAAAGTAGGTGGTCCGGATTGGGGCACCAAGTGAGCAATGGAGGTGCATCGATGCCAAATGTATCACAAGTGAATTTGGCACGTTTTTTGCCCTACATAGTGGATGGCCGTTATAGCCCACCTTTCTACTACCTCGTATTTAGTGTAAAATTTTCACGATAGATTTACCTAAGAAAATGCTATTGCATGTCACAAAAAATTATACCATTTGAAATTATGTTCAAATACGAATGCAACAATATAATTTTTAGTGACATACATTAACATTTTGTCAGTTAAATCTATGGTCAAATTTTGATACTTCAAAATAGGTATAGTAAACCAGGACGGAGGTAGTACTTTCTCTTAGGGTAACCATATAGTTACTAGTCTAAGTTACTTGCCACTATGACTAGCCTAGGCTACTAGTTGTACAACAAAAAAATGATGCAGGTGATCACGTGAGAAAAAAAATACTAAAAACATTTCTTTCGATGCACTAGGTAGTGATACGTCTCCGTCGTATCTATAATTTTTGATTGTTCCATGCCAATATTATACAACTTTCATATACTTTTGGCAACTTTTTGTAATATTTTGGGACTAACATATTGATCCAGTGCCCAATGCCAGTTCCTGTTTGTTGCATGTTTTTTGTTTCGCGGAATATCCATATCAAACAGAGTCCAAATGGGACAAAAATGGACGGAGATTATTTTAGGAATATTTGGAGAATATGGGAAGAAAAATCCACAAGATACGGTGCCCGAGGGAGGCACAAGGCAGGGGGCGCGCCCCACCCCCTGGGCGCCCCTGACCCTCGTGGGCCCCCCGTAAGTCCGTTAATGCTATTCTTTTGCCGCAAGAAAGCTAATTTTCAGAAGAAAAAAATCTCAGCGAAGGTTTTAGTCCAATCGGAGTGATGGATCTCCATATATATACGAAATGGTGAAAGGGCAGCCAGGGGGAACACAGAAACAAAGAGAGACAGATCCAATCTCAGAGGGGCTCTCGCGCCTCCCATGCGATGGAGACCAAGGACCAGAGGGAAAACCATTCTCCCATCTAGGGAGGAGTTCAAGGAAGAACAAGAAGGAGGGGGGCTCTTTCCCCCTCGCTTCCGGTGGCGCCGGAGTGCTACCGGGGGCCATCATCATCACCCCAATCTTTACCAACAACTTCACCGCCATCATCACACAATCTTCCCTCCTCTATGCAGCGGTGTAATCCCTCTTTTACCCACTGTAATCTCTACTTAAACATGGTGCTCAACGCTATATATTATTTCTCAATGGTGTATGGCTATCCTATGATGTTTGAGTAGATCCGTTTTGTCCTACGGGTTAATTGATGATCGTGATTGGTTTGAGTTGCATGTTTTATTATTCGTGTTGTCCTATGGTGCTCTCCATGTCGTGCAAGCATGAGGGATTCCCGCTTTAGGGTTGGCAATATGTTCATGATTTGCTTATGTTGGGTGGCGTGAGTGACAGAAGCACAAACCCGAGTAAGTAGGTTGTTTGCGTATGGGATAAAGAGGACTTGGTACTTTAATGCTATGGTTGGGTTTTACCTTAATGATCTTTAGTAGTTGCGGATGCTTCCTAGAGATCCAATCATAAGTGCATATGATCCAAGTAGAGAAAGTACGTTAGCTTATGCCTCTCCCTCATATAAAATTGCAATAATGATTACTGGTCTAGTTATCGATTGCGTAGGGACAAATAACTTTCTCGTAACAAAAAGCTCTTTACTAAATCTAACTTAGTTGTGTCTTTACCTAAACAGCCCCTCCTTTTTATTTACGTAATCTTTATTATCTTGCAAACCTATCCAACAACACCTACAAAGTACTTCTAGTTTCATACTTGTTTTAGGTAAAGCGAACGTCGAGCATGCATATAGTTGTATCGATGGTCGATAGAACTTGAGGGAATATTTGTTCTACCTTTAGCTCCTCGTTGAGTTCGACACTCTTACTTATCGAAAGAGGCTACAGTTGACCCCCTATACTTGTGGGTTATAAGACCTTTTTCTGGCACCGTTGTCGGGGAGTCATAGCGTGGGGTGAATATTCTTGTGTGTTCTCGTTTGATTTATCACTAAGTAATTTTTATTTGCTGTTCTTAGTTGTTCTCTATCTTTAGTCATGGATATGGAACACGAAATACAAAAAAAATTATGTGAAATGGGAACCTCCTAAAACCCTCGATGCTCATTATGTGAAAGATATTATGTACTACTTTGATAATCCTGAGAAAACCACATTCAATTATGTTATGGGAGACACGTTGGATCAACGTGAATACTTTAGGGATTATCGCTTGACTCAATAGGGGAAACTTTTATGGGATGAAATTCATATGTTGCATTGGTATGCTCGGCAACTTTGCTTGAGAAATGATTATACTTGTTGCTCTAGGATGAAGGCTCCACACCTTCCCTTTTCATGCAAATTTAATGATGATAAAACCTTGGCTTCTTATGCTATTGGTATGTATGATTACTATGATGTGGAACAAATAGAAAAATTTGTTGCTTTTATGGGTGCTTATGAAATTGAATCTTTGTTTAAAGAGTGTGAAAATTTTGATGATTCAGTTTATAGACCTGAAAATTTAGCCATCCTTAAATATTGCTATGAGAATTATGAATTCAATGGCGATATTGATGCATTTATTGAGAAAGTCTCCGCTGTCCAAGAAGAGACTAATATTTTACAGGAGTCTACGGATGAAGAAATTGATGAAACTGTGAGCCCATTGGATGAAAAAGATGATGAGGAGAGCGAAGAACAAAAGGAGGAAGAGTAGATTAGCTATTCGTGCCCACCTTCTAACGAGAGTAACTCTTCAACTCATACATTGTTTAATTTCCCTTCGTGCTTACCCAAGGATGATTGCTATGATGATTGTTATGATCCCGTTGATTCTCTTGAAATATCCCTTTTTTATGATCCTTGCTATGCTTGCAGCCAAGATGCCAATATAAATTATGCTCATGGAGATGAACTTACTATAGTTCCTTATGTTAAACATGAAATTGTTGCTATTGCACCCATGCATGATAGTCCTATTATCCTTTTGAATTCTCCCGACTACACTATATCGGAGAAGTTTACCCTTATTAAGGATTATATTGATGGGTTGCGTTTTACTATCACACATGATGATTTTGATGAATATAATATGCATGTGCTTTCTGCTCATACTTGCAATTATTATGAGAGAGGAACTATATCTCTACCTCTCTATGTTTCCAATACGATAAAATTGCAAGAAACTGTTTATACTATGCATTGGCCTTTACTATGTGTGCATGCATTGTTCTTTTACGACATGCCGATGCATAGGAAGAGAGATAGAATTCGTTGTTGCATGATGTATGTTACTTTGTGCTCACTACTAAATTAAAAATCATTGTTGATTCAAATTGGCTTTGATATAAGTTGGGATCCGGGTGGATTCATTACTTGAGCACTTTATGCCTAGCTTAATGGCTTTAAAGAAAGCGCTACCAGGGCGACAACCTGGAAGTTTTAGAGAGTCATTTAGTTCTGTTGTGTGCTTTTATAAGGTTAAAAAAAATAAAATGATGTGCCAATGTTTGCCTTTAGGATGTTTTAGATGCTTGTTGGTTTGTACGGTGCCGGACAGAAACTTTGGCTGTAGTGCGTGATTTTAAATTTTTACTGGAACACCAAATGGTTCTTAAAATTTTTGCACTGTATTTCTATACAAATTTTTTATTTTTCCTAATTTTGGTAGAATTTTAGGAGTACTAGAGGTGTGGTGACTGTTCAGATTATTACAGACTGTTCTGTTTTAGACAGATTCTGTTTTTGATGCATAGTTTGCTTGTTTTGATGAAACTATCGATTTATATCAGTGGATTAAGCCATGGAAAAGTTATATTACAGTAGCTACATTGAAAAAACAATATATGAACTGGTTTACAACAGTACTTAGAGTATTGATTTGCTTTATTATACTAATGGATCTTACCGAGTTTTCTGTTGACGTTTTGTGTGGATGAAGTGTTAGATAATCGAGAAGGTCTCGATATGAGAAGAAGGAGGAGAGGCAAGAGCTCAAGCTTGCGGATGCCCAAGGCACCCGAAGTAAATATTGAAGGAGACTCAAGCGTCTAAGCTTGGGGATGCCCTGGAAGGCATCCCCTCTTTCTTCAACAAGTATCGGTATGTTTTCGGATTCGTTTCGATCATGCGATATGTGCAATCTTGGAGCGTCTTTTGCATTTAGTTTTCGCTTTTCTTTTATGCACCATGCTGGTATGAGATAGTCCTTGGTTGATTTATAGAATTCTCATTGCACTTCACTTATATCTTTTGAGTATGGATTTATAGAATTCTTCATGTGCTTCACTTATATCATTTGAAGTTTGGATTGCCTGTTTCTATTTACATAGAAAACCGCCATTTGTAGAATGCTCTTTTGCTTCACTTATATTTGTTAGAGCATGGGCATATCTTTTATATAAAGAACTAAACTCTCTTGCTTCACTTATATCTATTTAGAGAGATGACAGGAATTGGTCATTCACATTGTTAGTCATAAAATCCTACATAAAACTTGTAGATCACTGAATATGATATGTTTGGTTCCTTGCAATAGTTTTGTGATATAAAGATGGTGATATTAGAGTCATGCTAGTGGGTAGTTGTGGATTGTAGAAATACTTGTGTTGAGGTTTGTGATTCCCATAGCATGCACGTATGGTGAACCATTATGTGATGAAGTCGGAGCATGATTTATTTATTGATTGTCTTCCTTATGAGTGGCGGTCGGGGACGAGCGATGGTCTTTTCCTACCAATCTATCCCCTAGGAGCATGCGCGCAGTACTTTGTTTCGATAGCTAATAGACTTTTGCAATAAGTATGTGAGTTCTTTATGACTAATGTTGAGTCCATGGATTATACGCACTCTCACCCTTCCATCATTTCTAGCCTCTCTAGTATCGCGCAACTTTTGCCGGTACCATAAACTCACCATATACCTTCCTCAAAACAGCCACCATACCTACCTATCATGGCATTTCCGTAGCCATTCCGAGATATATTGCCATGCAACTTCCATCATCATCATATAGATGACTTGAGCATTCATTGTCATATTGCTTTGCATGAACGTAAGATAACTAGCAAGATGTTTCCATGGCTTGTCCGTTTTTTGATGTCATTGCTACGCTAGATCATTGCACATACCGGTACACCGCCGGAGGAATTCATATAGAGTCATATCTTTGTTCTAGTATCTGTTGGGGAACGTAGTAATTTCAAAATTTTCCTACGCACACGCAAGATCATGGTGATGCATAGGAACGAGAGGAGAGAGTGTTGTCCACGTACCCTCGTAGACCGAAAGCGGAAGCGTTAGCACAACGCAGTTGATGTAGTCGTACGTCTTCACGATCTGACCGATCAAGTACCGCACGTACGGCACCTCCGAGTTCAGCACACATTCAGCCCGATGACGTCCCTCGAACTCCGATCCAGCCGAGTGTTGAGGGAGAGTTTCGTTAGCACGACAGCGTGGTGACGATGTTGATGTTCTACCAACGCAGGGCTTCACCTATGTACCGCTACAGTAATATCGAGGTGGACTAAGGTGGAGGGGGGCACCGCACACGGCTAAAAGATCAACTAGATCAATTGATGTGTCTATGGGGTGCCCCCTGCCCCCGTATAGAAAGGAGCAGGGGGGGGGGGGGGGGGGTTGCGGTCGGCCAGGGAGGAGGTGCGCCCGGAGGAGTCCTACTCCCACCAGGAGTAGGACTCCCCCCTTTCCTAGTTGGAATAGGATTCGGGAGGGGGAAAGAGAAGGGAGAGAAGGAAAGGGGGGCGCCGCCCCCTCTCTTTGTCCTATTCAGACTAGGGGGAGGGGCTCGTGGCCCAGCACTGGCCGCCTCTCCTCTTCTCCGTAAAGGCCCACTAAGGCACATTTACCTCCCGAGGGGTTCCGGTAACCTCCCGGTACTCCGGTAAAATCCCGATTTCACCCGGAACACTACCGATATCCAAACATAGGCTTCCAATATATCAATCTTCATGTATTGACCATTTCAAGACTCCTCGTCATGTCTGTGATCACATCCGGGACTCCGAACAACCTTCGGTACATCAAAACATATAACTCATAGTATAACTGTCATCATAACGTTAAGCATGCGGACCCTAAGGGTTCGAGAACTATGTAGACATGACCGAGACATGTCTCCGGTCAACAGCCAATAGCGGAACCTGGATGCTCATATTGGCTCCTACATATTCTACGAAGATCTTTATCGGTCAAACCGCATAACAACATACGTTGTTCCCATTGTCATCGGTACGTTACTTGCCCGAGATTCGATCGTCGGTATCTCATTACGTAGTTCAATCTCGTTACCGACAAGTCTCTTTACTTGTTCTGTAATACATCATCCCACAAATAACTCATTAGTTGCAATACTTGCAAGGCTTAAGTGATGTGCATTACCGAGAGGGCCCAAAGATACCTCTCTGACAATCGGAGTGACAAATCCTAATCTCGAAATACGCCAACCCAACAAGTACCTTTGGAGACACCTGTAGAGCACCTTTATAATCAGCATGTTACATTGTGACGTTTGGTAGCACACAAAGTGTTCCTCTGGTAAACGGGAGTTGCATAATCTCATAGTCATAGGAACATGTGTAAGTCATGAAGAAAGCAATAGCAACATACTAAACGATCGGGTGCCAAGCTAACGAAATGGGTCATGTCAATCACATCATTCTCCTAATGATGTGACCCTGTTAATCAAATGACAAGTCATGTCTATGGTTAGGAAACATAACCATCTTTGATCAACGAGCTAGTAAAGTAGAGGCATACTAGTGACAATCTGTTTGTCTATGTATTCACACATGTATTATGTTTCCGTTTAATACAATTCTAGCATGAATAATAAACATTTATCATGATATAAGGAAATAAATAATAACTTTATTATTGCCTCTAGGGCGTATTTCCTTCAGTCTCCCACTTGCACTAGAGTCCATAATCTAAATTACACAGTAATGATTCTAACACCCATGGAGCCTTGGTGCTGATCATGTTTTGCTCGTGGAAGAGGCTTAGTCAACGGGTCTGCAACATTTAGATCCGTATGTATCTTGCAAATTTCTATGTCTCCCACCTGGACTAAATCATGGATGGAATTGAAGCGTCTCTTGATGTGCTTGGTTCTCTTGTGAAATCTGGATTCCTTCGCCAAGGCCATTGCACGAGTATTGTCACAAAAGATTTTCGTTGGACCCAATGCACTAGGTATGACACCTAGATCGGATATGAACTCCTTCATCCAGACTCCTTCATTTGCTACATCTGAAGCAGCTATGTACTTTGCTTCACATGTAGATCCTGCCACAACGCTTTGTTTAGAACTGCACCAACTGACAGCTCCATCGTTCGATGTAAACACGTATCTGGTTTGCGATTTAGAATCGTCCAAATCAGTGTCAAAGCTTGCATCAATGTAACCGTTTACGATGAGCTCTTTGTCACCTCCATATACGAGAAACATATCCTTAGTCCTTTTCAGGTATTTCAGGATGTTCTTGACCGATGTCCAGTGATCCACTCCTGGGTTACTTTGGTACCTCCCTGCTAGACTTATAGCAAGGCACACATTAGGTCTGGTACACATCATTGCATACATGATAGAGCCTGTGGCTGAAGCATAGGGAACATCTTTCATTTTCTCTCTCTATCTTCTGCAGTGGTTGGGCATTGAGACTTACTCAACTTCACACCTTGTAACATAGGCAAGAACTTTTTCTTTGCTTGATCCATTTTGAACTTCTTCAAAACTTTGTCAAGGTATGTGCTTTGTGAAAGTCCAATTAAGCATCTTGATCTATCTCTATAGATCTTGATGCCCAATATATAAGCAGCTTCACCGAGGTCTTTCATTGAAAAATTCTTATTCAAGTATCCCTTTATGCTATCCAGAAATTCTATATCATTTCGAATCAACAATATGTCATCCACATATAATATTAGAAATGCTACAGAGCTCCCACTCACTTTCTTGTAAATACATGCTTCTCCAAAAGTCTGTATAAAACCAAATTCTTTGATCACACTATCAAAGCCTTTATTCCAACTCCGAGAGGCTTGCACCAGTCCATAAATGGATCGCTGGAGCTTGCACACTTTGTTAGCTCCCTTTGGATCGACAAAACCTTCTGGTTGCATCATATACAACTCTTCTTCTATAAATCCATTCAGAAATGCAGTTTTGACATCCATTTGCCAAATTTCATAATCATAAAATGCGGCAATTGCTAACATGATTCGGACAGACTTAAGCATCGCTACAGGTGAGAAAGTCTCATCGTAGTCAATCCCTTGAACTTGTCAAAAACCTTTCGCAACAAGTCGAGCTTTGTAGACATTAACATTACCGTCAGTGTCAGTCTTCTTCTTGAAGATCCATTTATTCTCAATTGCTTGCCGATCATCAGGCAAGTCAACCAAAGACCACACTTTGTTCTCATACATGGATCCCATCTTAGATTTCATGGCTTCAAGCCATTTTGCGGAATCTGGGCTCACCGTCGCTTCTTCATAGTTCGTAGGTTCATCATGATCTAGTAGCATGTCTTCCAGAATAGGATTACCGTACCACTCTGGTGCAGATCTTACTCTGGTTGATCTACGAGGTTCAATAGTAACTTGATATGAAGTTCCATGATCATCATCATTAACTTCCTCACTAATTGTTGTAGGCGTCACAGGAACTGGTGCCTATGATGAACTGCTTTCCAATAGAGGAGAAGGTATAGTTACCTCATCAAGTTCCACTTTCCTCCCACTCACTTCTTTCGAGAGAAACTCCTTCTCTAGAAAGGATCCATTCTTAGCAACGAATGTCCTGCCTTTGGATCTGTGATAGAAGGTGTACCCAACAGTTTCCTTTGGGTATCGTATGAAGACACATTTCTCCAATTTGGGTTCGAGCTTATCAGGTTGAAGCTTTTTCACATAAGCATTGCAGCCCCAAACTTTCAGAAACGACAACTTTAGTTTCTTGCCAAACCATAGTTCATAAGGCATCGTCTCAATGGATTTCAATGGTGCCCTATTTAATGTGAATGTGGCCGTCTCTAAAGCATATCCACAAAATGATAGCGCTAAATCTGTAAGAGACATCATAGATCGTACCATATCTAGTAAAGTACGATTACGACGTTCGGACACACCATTACGCTGTGGTGTTCCGGGTGGCGTGAGTTGTGAAACTATTCTGCAGTGTTTCAAATGTAGACCAAACTCGTAACTTAAATATTCTCCTCCATGATCAGATCGTAGAAACTTTATTTTCTTGTTACGATGATTTTCAAGTTCACTATGAAATTCTTTAAACTTTTCAAATGTTTCAGACTTATGCTTCATCAAGTAGATATACCATATATGCTTAAATCATCTGTGAAGGTGAGAAAATAACGATATCCGCCACGAGCCTCAACATTCATCGGACCACATACATCTGTATGTATGATTTCCAACAAATCTGTTGCTCTCTCCATAGTTCCGGAGAATGGCGTTTTAGTCATCTTGCCCATGAGGCACGGTTCGCAAGTACCAAGTGATTCATAATCAAGTGGTTCCTAAAGTCCATTAGTATGGAGTTTCTTCATGTGCTTTACACCGATATGACCTAAATGACAGTGCCACAAATAAGTTGCACTATCATTATCAACTCTGCATCTTTTGGCTTCAACATTATGAATATGTGTATCACTAGTATCGAGATTCATCAAAAATAGACCACTCTTCAAGGGTGCATGACCATAAAAGATATTACTCATATAAATAGAACAACCATTATTCTATGATTTAAATGAATAACCATCTCGCATCAAACAAGATCTAGATATAATGTTCATGCTCAATGCTGGCACCAAATAACAATTATTTAGGTCTAATACTAGTCCCGAAGGTAGATGTAGAGGTAGCGTGCCGACCGCGATCACATCGACTTTGGAACCATTTCCCACGCGCATCGTCACCTCGTCCTTTGCCAATGTTCGCTTAATCCGTAGTCCCTGTTTCGAGTTGCAAATATTAGCAACAGAACCAGTATCAAAATACCCAGGTGCTACTGCGAGCTCTAGTAAGGTACACGTCAATAACATGTATATCACATATAGCATTGTTCACCTTGCCATCCTTCTTATCCGCCAAATACTTGGGGCAGTTCTTCTTCCAGTGACCAGTCTGCTTGCAGTAGAAGCACTCAGTCTGAGGCTTAGGTCCAGACTTGGGTTTCTTCTCCTGAGCAACAACTTGCTTGCTGTTCTTCTTGAAGTTCCCCTTCTTCTTCCCTTTGCCCTTCTTGAAACTGGTGGTCTTATAGACCATCAACACTTGATGCTCCTTCTTGATTTCTACCTCCGCAGCTTTTAGCATTGCGAAGAGCTCGGGAATTGTCTTATTCATCCCTTGCATATTATAGTTCATCACGAAGCTCATGTAGCTTGGTGGCAGTGATTGAAGAACTCTGCCAATGACACCATCAACCAGAATATTAACTCCCAGCCGAGTCAAGTGATTATGGTACCCAGACATTCTGAGTATATGTTCATTGATAGAACTATTCTCCTCCATCTTGCAGCTGTAGAACTTATTGGAGACTTCATATCTCTCAATCCGGACATTTGCTTGAAATATTAACCTCAACTCCTGGAACATCTCATATGCTCCATGACATTCAAAACATCTTTGAAGTCCCGGTTCTAAGCCGTAAAGAATGGCACATTGAACTATCGATTAGTCATCAGCTTTGCTCTGCCAGACGTTCTTAACGTCATTAGTTGCATCAGTAGCAGGCCTGGCACTCAGCGGTGCTTCTAGGACGTAATTCTTCTGGGCAGCAATAAGGATAATCCTCAAGTTATGGACCCAGTCCGTGTAATTGCTACCATCAACTTTCAACTTTGCTTTCTCAAGGAACGCATTAAAATTCAACGGAACAACAGCACGGGCCATCTATCTACAGTCAACATCGACAACGAAGATACTATCAGGTACTAAGTTCATGATAAATGTAAGTTCAATTAATCATATTATTTAAGAACTCCCACTTAGAAAGACATCCCTCTAATCTTCTCAGTGATCACGTGATCCAAATCAACTAAACCATAACCGATCATCATGTAAAATGGAGTAGTTTTCAATGGTGAACATCACTATGTTGATCATATTTACTATATGATTCACACTCGACCTTTCGATCTCAGTGTTCCGAGGCCATATCTGCATATGCTAGGCTCGTCAAGTTTAACCCAAGTATTCTGCATGTGCAAAACTGGCTTCCACCCATTGTAGATGGACGTAGAGCTTATCACACCCGATCATCACGTGGTGTCTGGGCACGATGAACTTTGTCAATAGTGCATACTCAGGGAGAACACTATTATCTTGAAATTTAGTGAGAGATCATCTTATAATGCTACCGTCAATCAAAGCAAGATAAGATGCATAAAATATAAACATCACATGCAATCAATATAAGTGATATGATATGGCCATGATCATCTTGTGCTTGTGATCTCCATCTCCGAAGCACCATCATGATCACCCTCGTCACCGGCGCGACACCTTGATCTCCAACGTAGCATCGTTGTCGTCTCGCCAAACTTATGCTTCCATGACTATCGCTACCGCTTAGTGATAAAGTAAAGCATTACAGGGTGATTGCATTGCATACAATAAAGCGACAACCATATGGCTCCTGCCAGTTGCCGAAAACTCGGTTACAAAACATGATCATCTCATACAATAAAATTTAGCATCATGCCTTGACCATATCACATCACAACATGCCCTGCAAAAACAAGTTAGACGTCCTCTACTTTGTTGTTGCAAGTTTTACGTGGCTGCTACGAGCTTAGCAAGAATCGTTCTTACCTACGCATCAAAACCACAACGATAGTTTGTCAAGTTGCTGCTGTTTTAACCTTCGCAAGGACCGGGCGTAGCCACACTTGGTTCAACGAAAGTTGGAGAAACTGACACCCGCCAGCCACCTTTGTGCAAAGCACGTCGGTAGAACCAGTCTCGCGTAAGAGTACGCGTAATGTCGGTCCGGGCCGCTTCATCCAACAATACCATCGAATGAAAGTATGACATGCTGGTAAGCAGTATGACTTATATCGGCCACAACTCACTTGTGTTCTACTCGTGCATATGACATCTACGCATAAAACCTGGCTCGGATGCCACTATTGGGGAACGTAGTAATTTCAAAATTTTCCTATGCACACGCAAGATCATGATGATGCATAGCAACGAGAGGGGAGAGTGTTGTCCACATATCCTCGTAGACCGAAAGAGGAAGCGTTAGCACAACGCGGTTGATGTAGTCGTACGTCTTCACGATCCGACCGATCAAGTACAGCACACGTTCAGCCCAATGACGTCCCTCGAAATCCGATCCAGCCGAGTGTTGAGGGAGAGTTTCGTCAGCACGACGGCGTGGTGACGATGTTGATGTTCTACTGACGCAGGGCTTCACCTAAGCACCACTATAGAAATATCGAGGTGGACTATGGTGGAGGGGGGCAGCGCACACGGCTAAAAGATCAACTTGATCAATTGTCGTGTCTATGGGGTGCCCCCTAGCCCCCGTATATAAAGGAGCAAGGGGGGGGGGGTTGCGGCTGGCCAGGGAGGATGCACGCCAGGAGGAGTCCTACTCCCACTGGGAGTAGGACTACCCCCTTTCCTAGTTGGAATATGATTCGGGAGGGGGAAAGAGAAGGGAGAGAAGGAAAGGGGGGGCGCGGCCCCCTCTCCTTGTCCTATTCGGACTAGGGGGGGGGGAGGGGCACGCGGCCCAGCCCTGGCCGCCTCTCCTCTTCTCCGTAAAGGCCCAGTAAGGCCCATTTACCTCCCGGGGGGTTCCGGTAACCTCCCGGTACTCCGGTAAAATCCCGATTTCACCCAGAACACTTCCGATATCCAAACATAGGCTTCCAATATATCAATCTTCATGTCTCGACCATTTCGAGACTCCTCATCATGTCCGGGATCACATCAGGGACTCCGAACAACCTTCGGTACATCAAAACATATAAACTCATAATATAAATGTCATCATAACGTTAAGCGTGCGGACCCTACGGGTTCGAGAACTATGTAGACATGACCGAGACACGTCTCCGGTCAATAGCCAATAGCGCAACCTGGATGCTAATATTGGCTCCTACATATTCTACGAAGATCTTTATCGGTCAAACCGCATAACAACATACGTTTTTCCCTTTGTCATTGGTATGTTACTTGCCCGAGATTCGATCGTTGGTATCTCATTACCTAGTTCAATATTGTTACCTGCAAGTCTCTTTACTCGTTCTGTAATACATCATCCCGCAACTAACTCATTAGTTGCAAATGCTTGGAAGGCTTAAGTGATGTGCATTACTGAGAGGGCCCAGTGATACCTCTCCAACAATCGGAGTGACAAATCCTAATCTCGAAATACGCCAACCCAACAAGTACCTTTGTTGACACCTGTAGAGCACCTTTATAATCACCCTATTACGTTGTGATGTTTGGTAGCACACAAAGTGTCCCTCCAGTAAACGGGAGTTGCATAATCTCATAGTCATGAAGAAAGCAATAGCAACATACTAAACGATCAGTTGCTAAGCTAACGGAATGGGTCATGTCAATCACATCATTCTCCTAATGATGTGACCCTATTAATCAAATGACAACTCATGTCTATGGTTAGGAAACATAACCATCTTTGATCAACGAGCTAGTCAAGTAGAGGCATACTACTGACAATCTGTTTGTCTATGTATTCACACATGTATTATGTTTCCGGTTAATACAATTCTAGCATGAATAATAAACATTTTATCATGATACAAGGAAATAAATAATAACTTTATTATGGCCTCCAGGGCATATTTCCGTCAGTATCGAGTTGTAATATTGAGTTGTAAGTAAATAAAAGTGTGATGATCATCATTATTAAAGCATTTCCCCAGTGAGGAAAGGATGATGGAGACTATGATTCCCCCACAAGTCGGGATGAGACTCCAGACTTTAAAAATAAATAAAAGAGGCCAAAGAAGCCCAAATAAAAAAGAGGCCAAATAAGCCCACCAAAAAAAGAAAGAAAGAAGAAAAAACAAAAAATGAGAAAAAAGAAAGAAGGGGCAATGTTACTATCCTTTTACCACACTTGTGCTTCAGAGTAGCACCATGTTCTTCATACGGAGAGACTCTTGAGTTATCACTTTCATATACTAGTGGGAATTTTCATTGTAAAAACTTGGCTTGTATATTCCAATGATGGGCTTCCTCACATTGCCCTAGGTCTTCGTGAGCAAGCAAGTTGGATGCACACCCACTTAGTTTCTTTTGTTGAAATTTCATACACTTATAGCTCTAGTGCATCCGTTGCATGGCAATCCCTACTCACCTACATTGATATCTATTGATGGGCATCTCCATAGCCCGTTGATACGCCTAGTCGATGTGAGACTTTCTCCCTTTTTGTATTCTCCACACAACCTCCGCCATCATATTCTATTCCACCTATAGTGCTATGTGCATGGCTCACGCTCATGTATTGCGTGAAAGTTGAAAAGGTTTGAGAACGTCAAAAGTATGAAACAATTGCTTGGCTTCTCATCGGGGTTGTGCATGATGTGAATATTTTGTGTGGTGAGGATGGAGCATAGCCAGACTATATGATTTTGTAGGGATAACTTTCTTTGGCCATGTTATTTTGAAAAGACATGATTGCTTTTTTAGTAGGCTTGAAGTATTATTGTTTTTATGTCAAATGATAGACTATTGCTTTGAATAACTCGTGTCTTAATATTCATGCCATGATTAGATACATGATCATGATTATCCTAGGTAGCATTCCACATCAAAAATTATCTTTTTTATCATTTACCCACTCGAGGACGAGCAGGAATTAAGCTTGGGGATAATGATACGTCTCGGTCGTATCTATAATTTTTTATTGTTCCATGCCAATATTATACAACTTTCATATACTTTTGGCAACTTTTTATAATATTTTTGGGACTAACATATTGATCCAGTGCCTAGTGCCAGTTCCTGTTTGTTGCATATTTTTTGTTTCGCAGAATATCCATATCAAACAGAGTCCAAACGGGATAAGAAAGGACGGAGATTATTTTTGGAATATCCGGAGAATATGGGAAGAAAAATGCACGCGATACGGTGCCCGAGAGAGGCACGAGGCAGGGGGGCGCACCCCTGACCCTCGTGCCCCCCGTAAGGCGGTTAATGCTATTATTTTGCCGCAAGAAAGCTAATTTCAGGAAAAAAATCTCGACGAAGGTTTCAGTCCAATCGTAGTTACGGATCTCCATATATATACGAAACGGTGAAAGGGTAGCCAGGGGGAACGCAGAAACAAAGAGAGACAGAGAGACAGATCCAATATCGGAGGTGCTCTCGCCCCTCCCATGCCATGGAGACCAAGGACCACAGGGAAAACCCTTCTCCCATCTAGGGAGGAGGTCAAGGAAGAAGAAGAAGGAGGGGGGCTCTCTTCCCCTCGCTTCCGATGGCGCAGGAGTGCCACCGGGGGCCATCATCATCACCGCAATCTTCACCAACAACTTCACCGCCATCATCACCAACTATTCCCCCCTCTATGGAGCAGTGTAATCCCTCTTTTACCCGCTGCAATCTCTACTTAAAAATGGTGCTCAACACTATATATTATTTCCCAACGATGTATGGCTATCCTATGATGTTTGAGTAGATTTGTTTTGTCCTACGGGTTAATTGATGATCGTGATTGGTTTGAGTTGCATGTTTTATTATTGGTGTTGTCCTATGGTGCTCTCCGTGTTGCGCAACCACGAGGGATTCTCGCTGTAGGGTTTGCAATATGTTCATGATTTGCTTATGGTGGGTGGCATGAGTGATAGAAGCACAGACCCGAGTAAGTAGGTTGTTTACGTATGTGATAAAGAGGACTTGATACTTTAATGCTATGGTTGGGTTTTACCTTAATGATCTTTAGTAGTTGCGGATGCTTGCTAGAGTTCCAATAATAAGTGCATATGATCCAAGTAGAGAAAGTATGTTAGCTTATGCCTCTCCCTGATATAAAATTGCAATAATGATTACCGGTCTAGTTATCGATTGCCTAAGGACAAATAACTTTCTCGTAACAAAAAGCTCTTTACTAAAACTAACTTAGTTGTGTATTTACCTAAACAACCCCTACTTTTTATGTACGTAATCTTTATTATCTTGAAAACCTATCCAACAAACCTACAAAGTACTTCTAGATTCATACTTGTTCTAGGTAAAGCGAACGTCAAGCGTGCGTAGAGTTGTATCGGTGGTCGATAGAACTTGAGGGAATATTTGTTCTGCCTTTAGCTCCTCGTTGGGTTTGACACTCTTACTTATCAAAAGAGGCTACAATTGATCCCCTATACTTGTGCGTTATCACGTAGATGTTGTTTTGAACACTACACTTGTCATCATAAGTTGGGAAAATTATGAAAAAATTCAGCTACGTTGTGATTACCATTTACTAATAGGAAAGAAGTTCCACCTCGATGAGTAGTTTATCTGTGCATGTAAGGAATCCAACAACTTGATCCAGATTGGGGCCGATAGATTTTATTGCCAAGATCTTTACTGTGCGCATAGACTGGGTCAAGCTTGTGGGAATCATTTTCTGGATGACAATCGTGAATACATCAAGAAGAAATTTAAAAATGTGAATTTCAAGAAGACGGAAAAAGAAGATGAGTGTTGTACCTAAACAATTACAGATCCAATAAAAAGTTTGGAGAATTTGGTAGATGAGTACACCAACGCTGTCAATTTTGGTGCATCAATGGCCCTAATTTTTGTTGGACCTTCTAGATCACATACAAGCAATCTCTCAAGGAAAAGCGCATTCTCAATGACCATTACATGGAATAGCTGGAGTGATCTCTTCCCAATTGATGTCTTGTTGCGAGGCTGCTGATGAAGTCCAGGCTCACCGGATGCAGTTTTGGCTCGAGCCGCCGCCGCTTGTTGGCTGCCTCGCCGTCCATCTCAGCCGGCGTCGACGCCGGTGTACACATGTGCTAGTGTGTATTGTGTGCTGGGTCTGCACGAGTGCGTCCTTCTGTGCATGCCGTCGCGTAGTGGTGAAGTGTGCGCTAGTGCGTCCTTCACACAGAATAAGTGTGCCCTCAATTTACTAGCGTGGGGGGTGCTACCCCGAGTGGTTTCAACTTCGTTTACTTCACCGTGTGTCAGATGGGCCTCTAGTTTGCTTATTTTCACCCACTGCCACATGAGCCAGCACACAAAGATAGAGAACACGAGCTGACAAGGCAGCATGTGGACTGGTTGCCCGGTCAACTGAACAATATACGGAGCTATACGCTGATAGAGTGACCGTATAATCCCTCAATAGCGAGTTCGATTGAGATTGGGGGCCCGTGAGAGATAGTAGAGATTGAGAAAGAGCTACTCCCTCCGTTCGATAATGTAGTGCCTACATTTTCTCTAAAGTCAAACTTTTGAAACTTCGACCAAGTTTATAAAGAAATTACTTATATCTACAATACCAAATATAAATGATACTATGAAGTAAGTACATGTTGTGATGAATCTAATGACAGTTCCAGATATAAATGTTTTTCTCCTCATATACCTGGTCAAACTTATCTGAGGTTTGACTTTTCAAAACATCCACATGCTTATGGACGTGAGAGAGTACCTAACTAGAGAATGATAGTGTGTGTGAAATTGAAAGAGTGACTGAAAAAGTGTGTGTGTGTGTGTGTGTGAAAGAGACATGGACAACACACGATAAAAGTAGACAAAAAGCGCGTGTGTCTTATGCAAACATATCACAGATGCATCTTTGACAGCAGAAACGAGGTGAGGAGATAGCGTGTGGTTGTTTGCAACCGAGATAGAAAGACCCCTAGCACGTGGCCTAGAGAGGTCTGACAAACAAGGGAGAGAGGTCGAGAGAGACGTATGGAGAAAATACAGACATGGGGAGGAGAGAGTGTATGTTTGTAACATAGAGATCCCCTGGAGATCATGATGGGACTACATGGGTGGGAGGTCGAGTGACAAGGTGTGTGCCCGACAGAAGATACCTCGAGACATATCGAGATAGACATATGGATGGAAGGAGACAATACGTCTGTTCCTGATGGCTAGTGAGAGATACTCATACTTAGGGGGGAGTGTGCGCGCCTATGATGGAGGGATGGATTATGGTAATTAGGGGGTGATACGTCCATTTTGCATCATGTTTTCTTACTATTATTTATAATTTTTTTATCCATAATAATGCTTTTTGTAGTAATTCTAATGCCTTTTCTCTCATAATTTGCAAGCAGCGCACCAAGAGGGAGAATTCCGGTAGATGGAAATCTGGACCTGGAAAAGCTACGTCAGGCCACCTATTCTGCACAACTTGAAATGAGCTGAAACTTTACAAAGATTTTTTATGGATTATTTGAGAAATACTAGAGCCAATAAACACCAGTGGGGGGCCACCAGGTGGGCACAACCCACCTGGGCATGCCAGGACCCCCAGGGGCGCCCTAGTGGGTCGTGGCCTCCTCGGCCCACCTCTGGTGCCCATCTTCTTGTACATAATTCATTTTGACCTAGAAAAAAAATCAAAGGAGGACTTTCGGGATGAAGTGCCGCCGCCTCGATGCGGAACTTGGGTAGGAGCACTTTTGCCCTCCGGCGGAGCGATTCCGCCGGGGGAACTTCCCGCCCGGAGGGGGAAATCATCGCCATCATCATCACCAACAACTCTCCCATCTTGGGGAGGGCAATTTCCATCAACATCTTCAAGAGCACCATCACCTCTCAAACCCTAGTTCATCTCTTGTGTTCCATCTTGTTACCGGAACTATAGATTGGTACTTGTGGGTGACTAGTAGTGTTGATTACATCTTGTAGTTGATTACTATATGGTTTATTTGGTGGAAGATTACATGTTCAGATCCATTATGCTATTTAATACTCCTCTAATCATGAACATGTTTATCATTTGTGAGTAGTTACTTTTGTTCTCAAGGTCACGGGAGAAATCATGTTTCATGTAATCATGTGAACTTGATATGTGTTTGATATTTTGATAGTATGTATGTATGTTGTTCTTCCCTTAGTGGTGTCATGTGAACGTAGACTACATGACACTTCACCATATTTGGGCCTAAGGGAATGCATTGTGGAGTAGCAAATAGATGGTGGGTTGCGAGAGTGACAGAACCTTAAACCACAGTTTATGCGCTATTTCGAAAGGGGCCGATTGGATCCAAAAGTTTAATGCTATGGTTAGAATTTATTCTTAATACTTTTCTCGTAGTTGCATATGCTTGCGGGAGGGTTAATCATAAGTACGAGGTTTGTTCAAATAAGAACGTAACCTAAGCACCGGTCCACTCACATATCAAATTATCAAAGTACTGAATACAAATCAAACCAACATGATGAAAGTGACTGTAACGCCCCACATGTAACCTTCCCCAATTGTACTCCGACTCATGCCGTTTCCGGCATTAAGTTATATTTAATTCTCGGGTTCGGGTCTTTGTCTCCGTGTGTTGTTTTTGTTTTCGTGCATCTCATATCATGTCATCACGTGCATTGCATTTGCATACATGTTCATCTCATGCATTCGAGCATTTTTCCCGTTGTCCGTTTCGCATTCCGGCGCTTCGTTCTCCTCCGGTGGCCATTTCTAGCTTTCTTTCGTGTGTGGGGATTAAACATTTCTGGATTGGGCCGAGACTTGCCATGCGGCCTTGGTTTACTACCGGTAGACCGCCTGTCAAGTTTCGGGTCATTTGGACTTCGTTTGATACTCCAACGGTTAACCGAGGGACCAAAAAGGCCTCGTGTGTGTGCAGCCCAACACCCCTCCTTTTTGGCCCAAAACCCACCAAACTCAGCTCCATCGTCTTGGTCGTTCGATCACGATCGTGTGGGCGAAAATCGCACCTCATTTGGACTCTCCTAGCTCCCTCTATGCCTATTTATACCCCCCCGTTTTCGGATCTCCCTTCCTCCCCGAAACCCTAGTTCAAAAAAAAAGGTTCCACCGACGGACGCGTCCGCCCCGGGCCGGACACGTCCGCCCCGCTCCCCCCCAGCCTCTCTCCGGCCGCCACGTGGCTCCCCGCCCCACTTCGCCGCTGAAGCCTGCCGGGCCCGAGGCCGGCCCTCCCCGCACCGCCGCACGGGCCAGAGGCTCCTTGCCTGCGCGCCGTCGTCCTCTTCCTCGCGCCTCCGCCCGACTCCCTTCGCCGCGCCGCCGCCCGCCATCGGTCGCCGCCGCCCGCCTTCGACGCCGGCCGGCTGCGAGCTCGCCGGACCGACCCCTTCGCCTCGCCGGCCGGTCGCCGCGCCACCGCAGCACCGCGGCCTCGCCGGCGCCACGCCACCGCCCGGTCTCGCCCTCGTCCTCCCGGCCGGCGTGCCCCTCGCGCCAAGTCCGGCGACTTCTCCCGGCCATCCTCGTTTTGCGCACCGGATGAACAGTGCGTGAACAGTACCGGGCGCTAGATCCAGATCTAAAAAACCCTAGGTTGACTTTTCCCTCTCCCTCTTAATCTTTTATGCCATCTTTGACCAGCGATATCTCCACAACCGTAACTCCGATTTGGGCGTATGATATGTCAAAATCTTCGCCTCGACGAGTACATCATTTCATTCCATTGCATCATTTGCATTTGAGGTCATCCTGTTGCCCAAAATGGTGTTGGAAGGAGGCATGTTGAGTTAAATTGCAGATCCAATAGTTCAACATGCACTTTTGTCTTTTTTGCCATATTTAATCCGTGCATGATATGCCTGTGCCCCTTTGGGATGAATTGTTAAGCATGTTGTCTTCTTTCAAGAGGTGCCTTCCATGTATTTTTAGGATGTGTGTGTTGTCTTGTGCAAGCTTGCGAAGAGGGCTACCTGAGAATATCGATTTCAGGGACTTAGTGATTTTCACTAAGTCTGAGCCGTTTTAGTTCACGATGCTATATGTCCGGCTTGTTTCCTAGTGATCCGTGCCTCTTTTGAGGATGATCAGTAAGAGTGGTTTGTTATGCTTGTTGTGCTTAATCCATCCATGTCTTTACTTGTTATGTTGGAGCCCCCTAGGTTGACTCAATCGAGCTCAACTTTTGGATAGTTGCTGTTTTGGGCAGATCGTGAACTCTTTTGCGATTTTGCCGGAGTGATTGCTAGTGATCCATGCATGCTATGCCATTGTTCTTGCCACGTCTAGCTAACATTTTGTGCCTTCTTAATGGATGTATGCTTGCCTTGCCATGACTTGCACCGTAGTGAGAGCATCGAGCTCGTTTACATGCCACAGTGAGTTATTATTTCAGCATGTCCCAGTTTTCACTGTCTGAAAACTGATTGTGTTTCATCGATGTTCGTGTGCTCGGTAGACTATTTTGTGAACGCTTTTGGCCCCAGGTCATTTTGGGTGTTTTGATAAGCTTGTTGAGTAGCTCCATGCCATGCTCTTACTTGCCATGTTCAGGTTTTCGTTCATGTTGTTTTGCTGCTCCGAAGAGAGCATCGTGGTCTGAAATTTCAGACTAGCGTTAATTTCGCTAAGTCTGAAATCTGTTTTGTTTATTCAGTTTTGCCATGCTTGTTTGAAGCCCTTAATGGATGAATTTGCCTATGCCCCAGTCATGATGATTTGTTAATATTGATGAGTACATCACTGCCATGTAATTTGTTTTCATGTTGGGTGGCTGTAGCATGTTCATTTTGTTGCATTTAGGAGCCTACTTGCTGTAAATCGCAGATCGGTTCGTTTAGTAAACCGCTTGCCATTTCTTAACCGTAGCTCCGATTGCCATGATCTTTATATCGTTTTCAGGGGATTTCTTCCCCTCTATCCAGTGGCACACTTGGATTTCCAAGTTGAGGCCAGGTTCATGCATTTCCTGTTACATGTTGCATTCTTGCATCCCGCATCGCATCCCGCATAGCATATCATCTTTGCATCTTATTGGTTGCCTTTGCACGTGGTTGATTGTATCCTTGTTGCTTGCTTGTGTTGTTGGGTAGAGCCGGGAGACGAGTTCGCTAACGAGGAGCTTGTTGAGTTTGCTTTTGAGGATCCAGTCAATTCTGACAACTGTGCAGGCAAGATGATCACACCCTTGAAATCACTACTATCTTTGCTATGCTAGTTTGCTCGCTCTTTTGCTTTGCCAATGCTACGATGCCTACCACTTGCTTGTCAGCCTCCCAATTGCCATGATTGAGCCTCTAACCCACCTTTGTCCTAGCAAACCATTGATTGGCTATGTTATCGCTTTGCTCAAGCCCCTTCTTATAGCGTTGCTAGTTGCAGGTGAAGATTGGAGCCGTTCCTTGTTGGAACATTTATTTACTTGTTGGGATATCATTATATTGCTATGTTATCTTTACTCATCTATATACTTGGTAAAGGGTGGAAGGCTCGGCCTCTTGCCTAGTGTTTTGTTCCACTCTTGCCGCCCTAGTTTCCGTCATATCGGTGTTATGTTCCCGGATTGTTGCGTCCCTTACGCGGTTGGGCTATATGGGAACCCCTTGATAGTTTGCCTTGATTAAAGCTTTTCCAGCAATGCCCAACATTGGTTTTACTATTTTCCACCTACCCCTTTTCTTTCCCTTGGGTTTCCGGAGCCCGAGGGTCATCTTTATTTTAGCCCCCCACGGGCCAGTGCTCCTCTGAGTGTTGGTCCGAACTAGAGTCCTGTGCAGCGCCCCCTCGGGGAAACCCGAGGTTTGGTTTTAGTTGTATGGAGCGCTCATCTGAGTGTGCCCTGAGAAAGAGATATGTGCAGCTCCTATCGGGATTTGTCGGCGCATTCGGGCGGTGTTGCTGGTCTTGTTTTAACCTGTCGGATCATCTTGTTGTACCGGGATACCGAGTCTGATCGGTGGGTCCTGGGTGGAGGTCTATTCCTTCGTTGACCGTGAGAGCTTGTTATGGGCTAAGTTGGGACCCCCCTGCAGGGATTGATCTTTCGAAAGCCGTGCCCGCGGTTATGGGCCGATGGGAATTTGTTAATGTCCGGTTGTAGATAACTTGAACTTAATTAATTAAAATGAATCAACTGTGTGTGTTGCCGTGATGGCCTCTTCTCGGCGGAGTCCGGGAAGTGGACACGGCGTTGGAGTTATGTTTGCGTAGTCTGCTCTATTTAGTTTCCGCTCATGCTTTGCCTTCTCTTCTCGCTCTCTTTTGCGAATAAGTTAGCCACCATATATGCTAGTCGCTTGCTGCAGCTCCACTCACATTACCCCTTCCTTACCTATTTAGCTTAAATAGTCTTGATCGCGAGGGTGCGAGATTGCTGAGTCCTTTGTGGCTCACAGATTACTATTATACCAGATGCGGGGATCGATGATACTCCTCCGGATGGCGCGTTCGAGCTGAAGTGGGAGTACGACGAGGACTCTCAGCGATACTATGTTTCTTTTCCGGATGATCAGTAGTGGTGCCTATTCGGGGTTCGATTCAGGGATTAGTCGCATGTTGGGGGTCTTTTCTATTTTGGCGCCGTAGTCGGGCCATGAGTGTTTGTATGATGGATGCTATTTATGTACTTTGATGTGACGTGGCGAGTGTAAGCCAACTATTATCTTTTTCCCCCTTTATATTATATATGTACATGGGTTGTGTGAAGATTGCCTCACTTGCGACATATGCCTTCAATGCGATTATGCCTCTAAGTCGTGCCTCGACACGTGGGAGATATAGTCGCATCGAGGGTGTTACAAGTTGGTAATCAGAGCCTTCCCCGACCTTAGGAGCCCCATTGCTTGATCGTTTCTAGCAGCCGAGTTGTGTCTAGAAAAATGTTTTGAGTCCTTAGGAATTATATATCGGAGAGCTTAGGAATTCTTTTTACTGCCCAGTCTCCTCATCGCTTTGGTAAGGCATCCTGACGTAGAGTTTTGACTCTTCTCTTCTCAAATTTCACTAAAAAAAATTTTAGGATCACGCGAGGATCTTAGTTTTGTTCCGATGGCTTATGATGAGAATACTGTCTTGGTGCCTCCTGTCAGGGGTTTAGTGGAAGTGTCCCGGGGAGTTGAGCTTTGAGGTGTTGTCATCATAATTCTATCGTTGCAATTCTGGTATACTTGAGATATGTGCGCAACATCGAAAATCTCCTTTATGCAGTTCGTTGGTGAGATAACCTCGACGCCACCCAGTACTGGGGCGGGAGTTCGGGAGTATCGCCATAACTTGTATAACGGATGCTTTTCGAAGGTTGAGATAGATGGTTTCCGAAGGTTTCTTGGTTATGTGTTGAAGGATGGATGCAGCTGGATGTAGGATTTGCTAGCTTGGGTGATATATTATGCTTCCCCTGTATCCTCAACACCTGATTGCATAACCGGAAGGTTTCGGGAATTTCATAGGTGGGAATTCAAGTAGCCTTAGGATATCTTTCCAACAGACGCGTGATATGAAATTGGGGTTCGACGTCTAGTGGTTCGCCTATTCACGGTTGATTTTACAGTGGCCTCGTTGTGTCTTAAAGAGTCCTTGGCTATGCTGACTCGGGGACGCTTCGTATGTCATGTGCACTGCCTTGTACATGATGGTGCTGTACGGTCGAGCCCGTGTAGGTCCTACCACGAACACTTCGGACGAAATTTCTATCATGTGTTTGTTCCGGTTTATTCCGCAAGCCAACCCTTGGTTTTATTTCGAGTTGTGGTATTCGTTCTTCTTCGACGTCATATGTTGATTCCATCCCTCGTTGATGTACCTCTTCTACCTGATTCTTCGTGGCTTCGCAATTTAGGAATATGTGACCACTTCAAGAGAAGTGCATTCGTTCATTTTGTTCGGATGTGAAGACTTTATGTTGCAATTTTCATTCCGTTGGATTCACCTTCTATATTTCTCTATTTGTGTGCTAATGGTGGTCAACCTCTTTAGGATGGCTCCTCCAACGCGCACGACTCCGAACCCAGATCCTCCGCCACCTCCGCCTCCTCCGGAAGCATGGCAGGCTGTGATGGCTGCTACTAATGCAAATACTCAGCTGATCATGCAAATCATCCAAGAGCGGAATCAAAGCAGTCAAGCGAATCAAGGCAACAACCAGAACCAATTTGCAACTCTGAATCAGTTCCTCGCAAATGGTCCAAAGACGTTCAGCAACTGCGTTGAGGCTACCGATGCTGATGATTGGTTAGTCGATCTGGGCAAGCATTTTGAATGTAGCAACGTCAGACCTGAAGATTTTGTCAAGTTCGCGTCTTTCCAGCTCAAGGATCAGGCCGCAGAGTGGTTTCAGCAGTACCGGGATTCCAGAGGTGGACGTTTGATCACTTGGGATGATTTCCGTCGTGATTTTCGAGCTCATCACATTCCTCAAAGTGTGACTGAAAGCAAACATGAAGAATTCCGCAATCTGAAGCAAGGCTCTTTGTCTGTCTATGACTACAACAAGTTGTTCCAGAAGCTCGCCCGTTTTGCCAAGCAGGATGTTCCTGATGAGAAGAGCATGATCTATCAGTTCAGGGGTGGTCTTCGTGAAGAGATTCAGCTCGCTCTTGTCCTCTTCGAGCCGCTGAGATACGATGAGTTCTACAACATGGCACTGAAGCAAGAGGCTGCTCAGCTCAGGTGTGATGCTTCCAGGAAGCGAGTCAGAGACACTTCGTCTTCGTCCTCTACTCAAGTGGCCAAGCAGCAGAAGTATTGGCTTCCTCCTCCTCCGTTCCGTCAGCCGTATCAGCAGAAGAGCAAAGGTGGCAGTGGTTCGTCCCACCCACCCAACCCAGGCTTCCAGAACAAGACTTCGTCTCAAGCTCCAAGATCGAATGCTCCGTACCACCGTCCGCTCTCAGAGGTCACGTGCAACAAGTGCCAACAGAAGGGTCACTACGCCAACAAGTGTTTCAACCAGAGGCGTCTTCCTCCTCCTCCTCCTGTCAGATCGGCAAGTACAGCTGTGGTCAAGCATAATCCCAAGCACGCCAAGGTCAACATGGTGAATGCAGCTCAAGCAGAGGATTCGTCAGATGTGATCATGGGTAACCTTCCTGTTAATGATATTCCTGCAAAAGTTCTTTTTGATACAGGTGCATCGCATTGCTTCATTTCCAAGCCTTTTGCATCCAAGTATGAGTGTGATTATCAGTATCTGCAAAGTGCCTTGCAAATTGTGTCACCGGGCAAGCAGATGACAGCTAACACCTGTGTTCCAGAGGTTACTATCACTTTGGGCGACTACAAGTTCCTTTCTTCTCCAATTGTTCTTGGCGATTCCGACATTGATCTTATTCTTGGGATGGACTGGCTCTCTAAACACAAGGCTCACCTCGATTGTGCAGCCAGGCAGATTCAACTGACTCATTCTTCTGAAGATGTCATTGTCTTTGCTGCTCGGGATAATACCATCCGGTTGTTCTCTCTCAACGAGAAGGGTGAATTGGATGCTATTTCGCAGATTCCGGTTGTTTGTGAGTATCAAGATGTCTTCCCTGAAGAACTCCCAGGCATGCCTCCAAACCGGCCCGTTGAATTCGTTATTGAACTTGAGCCCGGTACGGAACCGGTGTGCAAACGGCCTTACAAGCTCGGCCCCGAAGAGTTGAAGGAGTTGAAGAAACAGCTCGATGTGCAAGAAAGGATGGGTCTTATTCGGCCTAGTACTTCTCCGTGGGGTTGTGGTGTTCTTTTTGTGAAGAAGAAGGATGGAACGGACCGACTTTGTGTTGATTATCGTCCATTGAACAAGAAGACCATCAAGAACAAATATCCACTCCCCAACATTAATGAGCTATTCGAACAACTCAAGGGTGCCCAAGTATTCTCCAAGCTTGATCTCCGTATGGGTTATCATCAAATTCGCATTCGTGAACAAGATATTCCAAAGACGGCGTTCAGAACAAGCTATGGGTCATATGAATACACAGTTATGTCTTTTGGCCTCGCCAATGCTCCTCCGACGTTCTCTCGCATGATGAACTTCATCTTCAACCCCTACACCAACGACTTTGTTTTGGTCTATCTCGATGACATCCTGGTTTTCTCGAAGAACAAGGAAGATCATGCCAAACACTTGCGTTTGGTTCTTGACAAGCTAAGGGAACATCAATTCTATGCCAAGTTCTCCAAGTGTGAGTTTTGGCTCGATGAGGTTCTTTATCTTGGTCATATTATCTCTGCCAAGGGCATTTCCATGGACCCTGAGAAGGTGTCTGCAATCGTTAATTGGGAACCTCCTCAGAATGTGAAGCAACTCCGTAGCTTCCTCGGTCTTGCAAGTTACTGCCGAAGATTCGTCGAAAACTTCTCCAAGATCGCGAAGCCTCTCTCAAATCTTCTTCAGAAGCACGTCAAGTACGTTTGGTCTCCGGAGTGTGATGTTGCTTTCAACGCTTTGAAAGAGAAATTGATCACTGCTCCAGTTCTAACTCTGCCTGATGAAACCAAGCCGTACGAGGTCTTTTGTGATGCCTCTCTCCAAGGTCTCGGTGCAGTACTGATGCAAGAGAAGAAAGTTGTTGCTTATACCTCTCGCCAGTTGAAGCCAAATGAGAAGAACTACCCCAGTCATGATCTCGAGTTGGCGGCAGTTGTGCATGCATTGTTGACTTGGAGACATCTTCTATTGGGAAGGAAAGTGGACATCTTCACTGATCACAAGAGTCTCAAGTACATCTTCACTCAGCCTAATCTCAACCTCAGGCAGACTCGATGGGTCGAAATGATTCAAGAGTACAATCCGAGTATCGAGTATACTCCAGGCAAGGCTAATGTGATTGCTGACGCTTTGAGCAGAAAAGCGTATTGCAACAGTCTGATTCTCAAGCCTTATCAACCCAAGCTGTGTGAAGCCTTCCGCAAACTTAATCTGCAAGTTGTTCCTTAAGGTTTCCTTGCCAATCTTCAAGTTTCTCCTACCTTGGAAGACCAGATTCGCCAAGCCCAGCTTCTTGATGCTATGGTGAAAAAGGTGAAGATCGGTATTGCAAAGAGTCAGTCCAAGTACAAGTGCTACCGACTTGATGACAAGGACACTCTCTTCTTCGAGGATCGAATTGTTGTGCCCAAAGGTGAACTTCGTAAAGTGATCATGAATGAGGCTCACAACTCTCTCCTCTCCATCCACCCTGGGAGCACGAAGATGTATCAAGACCTGAAGCAAACTTATTGGTGGACTCGAATGAAGCGCGAGATCGCTCAATTCATGAATGAATGTGATGCCTGCAGAAGAGTGAAAGCAGAACACCAAAGGCCAGCAGGTCTCCTCCAACCTCTCGCCATTCCAGAATGGAAGTTTGACCACATTGAAATGGACTTCGTGACTGGGTTTCCTAAGTCCAAGCGTGGCAATGATGCTATATTCGTTGTCATCGACAAGCTGACCAAAGTGGCTCATTTCTTGCCTATCAAAGAGTCAATCACTGCAGCTCAATTGGCGGAGCTCTACACCTCTCGCATTGTCTCTCTGCACGGTATTCCTCAAGTGATATCTTCAGACCGTGGCAGCATCTTTACCTCCAAGTTTTGGGATTCTTTACAGAAGGCCATGGGCACCAACATTCGCTTCAGCACTGCTTTCCATCCTCAAGCAAGCGGTCAAGTCGAGCGTGTCAACCAGATTCTTGAAGATATGCTCAGGGCTTGTGTTATCTCCTTCGGCATGAAGTGGGAGGATTGCCTTCCTTATGCTGAATTCTCGTACAACAACAGTTTCCAAGCAAGTTCCGGCAAGGCCCCGTTTGAAGTTCTGTATGGTAGGAAGTGCCGTACACCTCTCAACTGGTCTGAAACCGGTGAACGTCAGCTGCTGGGTAATGACCTGATCACAGAGGCAGAAGAAATGTGCAAGGTCATTCATGATAACCTCAAAGCAGCCCAGTCTCGTCAGAAGAGCTATTACGACAGCAAGCACCGTGATTTGGCTTTCGAGATCGGAGATCATGTCTACCTCCGCGTCTCTCCTATGAAAGGGACTCGTCGCTTCGGTATCAAAGGGAAGCTTGCCCCCAGATACGTCGGGCCTTTCAAGATCGTCAGCAAGAGAGGCGACCTCGCCTATCAACTCGAGCTTCCTGCAACCTTTGCCAATGTTCATGATGTGTTCCACGTCTCGCAACTCCGAAAGTGCTTCAAGACGCCTGAGCGCACCGTCAACTTCGAGGACATTGAGCTCCAAGAAGATCTCTCCTACCGTGAGCACCCAGTTGCAATCCTTGAAGAGACTGAACGCCAAACTCGCAACAAGTCAATCAAGTTTCTCAAAGTTAAGTGGTCACACCATTCCGACCGTGAAGCTACCTGGGAACGCGAGGATCACCTCCGTTCTGAGTACCCGGAGTTCTTTCAGTCCTAGATCTCAGGACGAGATCTTTTTGTAGTGGTGGAGTGTTGTAACGCCCCACATGTAACCTTCCCCAATTGTACTCCGACTCATGCCGTTTCCGGCATTAAGTTATATTTAATTCTCGGGTTCGGGTCTTTGTCTCCGTGTGTTGTTTTTGTTTTCGTGCATCTCATATCATGTCATCACGTGCATTGCATTTGCATACATGTTCATCTCATGCATTCGAGCATTTTTCCCGTTGTCCGTTTCGCATTCCGGCGCTTCGTTCTCCTCCGGTGGCCATTTCTAGCTTTCTTTCGTGTGTGGGGATTAAACATTTCCGGATTGGGCCGAGACTTGCCATGCGGCCTTGGTTTACTACCGGTAGACCGCCTGTCAAGTTTCGGGTCATTTGGACTTCGTTTGATACTCCAACGGTTAACCGAGGGACCGAAAAGGCCTCGTGTGTGTGCAGCCCAACACCCCTCCTTTTTTGCCCAAAACCCACCAAACTCAGCTCCATCGTCTCGGTCGTTCGATCACGATCGTGTGGGCGAAAACCGCACCTCATTTGGACTCTCCTAGCTCCCTCTATGCCTATTTATACCCCCCCGTTTTCGGATCTCCCTTCCTCCCCGAAACCCTAGTTCAAAAAAAAGGTTCCACCGACGGACGCGTCCGCCCCGGGCCGGACACGTCCGCCCCGCTCCCCCCAGCCTCTCTCCGGCCGCCACGTGGCTCCCCGCCCTACTTCGCCGCTGAAGCCCGCCGGGCCCGAGGCCGGCCCTCCCCGCGCCGCCGCCCGACTCCCTTCGCCGCGCCGCCGCCCGCCATCGGTCGCCGCCGCCCGCCTTCGACGCCGGCCGGCTGCGAGCTCGCCGGACCGACCCCTCCGCCTCGCCAGCCGGTCGCCGCGCCACCGCAGCACCGCGGCCTCGCCGGCGCCACGCCACCGCCCGGTCTCGCCCTCGTCCTCCCGGCCGGCGTGCCCCTCGCGCCAAGTCCGGCGACTTCTCCCGGCCATCCTCGTTTTGCGCACCGGATGAACAGTGTGTGAACAGTACCGGGCGCTAGATCCAGATCTAAAAAACCCTAGGTTGACTTTTCCCTCTCCCTGTTAATCTTTTATGCCATCTTTGACCAGCGATATCTCCACAACCGTAACTCCGATTTGGGCGTATGATATGTCAAAATCTTCGTCTCGACGAGTACATCATTTCATTCCATTGCATCATTTGCATTTGAGGTCATCCTGTTGCCCAAAATGGTGTTGGAATGAGGCATGTTGAGTTAAATTGCAGATCCGATAGTTCAACATGCACTTTTGTCTTTTTTGCCATATTTAATCCGTGCATGATATGCCTGTGCCCCTTTGGGATGAATTGTTAAGCATGTTGTCTTCTTTCCAGAGGTGCCTTCCATGTATTTTTAGGATGTGTGTGTTGTCTTGTGCAAGCTTGCGAAGAGGGCTACCTGAGAATATCGATTTCAGGGACTTAGTGATTTTCACTAAGTCTGAGCCGTTTTAGTTCACGATGCTATATGTCCGGCTTGTTTCCTAGTGATCCGTGCCTCTTTTGAGGATGATCAGTAAGAGTGGTTTGTTATGCTTGTTGTGCTTAATCCATCCATGTCTTTACTTGTTATGTTGGAGCCCCCTAGGTTGACTCAATCGAGCTCAACTTTTGGATAGTTGCTGTTTTGGGCAGATCGTGAACTCTTTTGCGATTTTGCCGGAGTGATTGCTAGTGATCCATGCATGCTATGCCATTGTTCTTGCCACGTCTAGCTAGCATTTTGTGCCTTCTTAGTGGATGTATGCTTGCCTTGCCATGACTTGCACCGTAGTGAGAGCATCGAGCTCGTTTACATGCCATCGTGAGTTATTATTTCAGCATGTCCCAGTTTTCACTAAGTCTGAAAACTGATTGTGTTTCATCGATGTTCGTGTGCTCGGTAGACTATTTTGTGAACCCTTTTGGCCCCAGGTCATTTTGGGTGTTTTGATAAGCTTGTTGAGTAGCTCCATGCCATGCTCTTACTTGCCATGTTCAAGTTTTCGTTCATGCTGTTTTGCTGCTCCGAAGAGAGCATCGTGGTCTGAAATTTCAGACTAGCGTTAATTTCGCTAAGTCTGAAATCTGTTTTGCTTATTCAGTTTTGCCATGCTTGTTTGAAGCCCTTAATGGATGAATTTGCCTATGCCCCAGTCATGATGATTTGTTAAGATTGATGAGTACATCACTGCCATGTAATTTTTTTTCATGTTGGGTGGCTGTAGCATGTTCATTTTGTTGCATTTAGGAGCCTACTTGCTGTAAATCGCAGATCGGTTCGTTTAGTAAACCGCTTGCCGTTTCTTAACCGTAGCTCCGATTGCCATGATCTTTATATCGTTTTCAGGGGATTTCTTCCCCTCTATCCAGTGGCACACTTGGATTTCCAAGTTGAGGCCAGGTTCATGCATTTCCTGTTACATGTTGCATTCTTGCATCCCGCATCGCATCCCGCATAGCATATCATCTTTGCATCTTATTGGTTGCCTTTGCACGTGGTTGATTGTATCCTTGTTGCTTGCTTGTGTTGTTGGGTAGAGCCGGGAGACGAGTTCGCTAACGAGGAGCTCGTTGAGTTTGCTTTTGAGGATCCAGTCAATTCTGACAACTGTGCAGGCAAGATGATCACACCCTTGAAATCACTACTATCTTTGCTATGCTAGTTTGCTCGCTCTTTTGCTTTGCCAATGCTACGATGCCTACCACTTGCTTGTCAGCCTCCCAATTGCCATGATTGAGCCTCTAACCCACCTTTGTCCTAGCAAACCATTGATTGGCTATGTTATCGCTTTGCTCAAGCCCCTTCTTATAGCGTTGCTAGTTGCAGGTGAAGATTGGAGCCGTTCCTTGTTGGAACATTTATTTACTTGTTGGGATATCATTATATTGCTATGTTATCTTTACTCATCTATATACTTGGTAAAGGGTGGAAGGCTCGGCCTCTTGCCTAGTGTTTTGTTCCACTCTTGCCGCCCTAGTTTCCGTCATATCGGTGTTATGTTCCCGGATTGTTGCGTCCCTTACGCGGTTGGGCTATATGGGAACCCCTTGATAGTTTGCCTTGATTAAAGCTTTTCCAGCAATGCCCAACATTGGTTTTACTATTTTCCACCTACCCCTTTTCTTTCCCTTGGGTTTCCGGAGCCCGAGGGTCATCTTTATTTTAGCCCCCCACGGGCCAGTGCTCCTCTGAGTGTTGGTCCGAACTAGAGTCCTGTGCAGCGCCCCCTCGGGGAAACCCGAGGTTTGGTTTTAGTTGTATGGAGCGCTCATCTGAGTGTGCCCTGAGAAAGAGATATGTGCAGCTCCTATCGGGATTTGTCGGCGCATTCGGGCGGTGTTGCTGGTCTTGTTTTAACCTGTCGGATCATCTTGTTGTACCGGGATACCGAGTCTGATCGGTGGGTCCTGGGTGGAGGTCTATTCCTTCGTTGACCGTGAGAGCTTGTTATGGGCTAAGTTGGGACCCCCCTGCAGGGATTGATCTTTCGAAAGCCGTGCCCGCGGTTATGGGCCGATGGGAATTTGTTAATGTCCGGTTGTAGATAACTTGAACTTAATTAATTAAAATGAATCAACTGCGTGTGTTGCCGTGATGGCCTCTTCTCGGCGGAGTCCGGGAAGTGGACACGGCGTTGGAGTTATGTTTGCGTAGTCTGCTCTATTTAGTTTCCGCTCGTGCTTTGCCTTCTCTTCTCGCTCTCTTTTGCGAATAAGTTAGCCACCATATATGCTAGTCGCTTGCTGCAGCTCCACTCACATTACCCCTTCCTTACCTATTTAGCTTAAATAGTCTTGATCGCGAGGGTGCGAGATTGCTGAGTCCTTTGTGGCTCACAGATTACTATTATACCAGATGCAGGGATCGATGATACTCCTCCGGATGGCGCGTTCGAGCTGAAGTGGGAGTACGACGAGGACTCTCAGCGATACTATGTTTCTTTTCCGGATGATCAGTAGTGGTGCCTATTCGGGGTTCGATTCAGGGATTAGTCGCATGTTGGGGGTCTTTTCTATTTTGGCGTCGTAGTCGGGCCATGAGTGTTTGTATGATGGATGCTATTTATGTACTTTGATGTGACGTGGCGAGTGTAAGCCAACTATTATCTTTTTCCCCCTTTATATTATATATGTACATGGGTTGTGTGAAGATTGCCTCACTTGCGACATATGCCTTCAATGCGATTATGCCTCTAAGTCGTGCCTCGACACGTGGGAGATATAGTCGCATCGAGGGTGTTACAGTGACTTGATGAAATTCCCATGTACCCTCAAGAACGCTTTGCTTATCATAAGAGACCGTTTTGGCATGTCCTTTGCCTCCAAAGGATTGGGCTACCTTGCTGCGCTCTTGTTACTATTATCGTTACTTGCTCGTTACAAATTATCTTGCTATCAAACTACTCCGCTACTTACAATTTCAGCACTTGCAGACAATGCCTTACTGGAAACTAGTTGTCATTTCCTTCTGCTCCTCGTTGGGTTTGAAACTCTTACTTATCGAAAAGAGCTACAATTGATCCCCAATACTTGTGGGTCATCAAGGATATTTTTTGGCACTGTTGCTGGGGAGTGAAGTGCCTTTGGTAAGTGGAATTTGGTAAGGAAACATTTATATAGTGTGCTGAAATTTATTTTCACTTGTTACTATGGAAAACAATCCTTTGAGGAGTTTGTTTGGGGTGTGTTCACCTCATCCGGAACCACAATTAGCTACCCCTTAACCTACTGCACCTACTGAAAATATTTAATATGAATATCCATTGGGTATGATAGAACAACTGCTAGCTAATTATTATGCAGGAGATGGAACCAAATATCCCGATATGCACTTGATATATGTGGAACAAATTTGTGGATTGTTTAAGCTTGCAGGTTTACCCAGAGATGAAGTTATGAGAAATGTTTTCCCTTTATCTTTGAAGGGAAAAAGCGTTGGCATGGTATAGGCTATGTGATGATATTGGATCATGGAATTGGAATCGTTTGTAATTGGAGTTCCACCAAAAAAATTAACATATGCATCTAGTTCATCGTGATTGGAATTATATATATAATTTTTGGCCTCGTGAAGGAGAAAGTATTGCTCTAGATTGGGGGAGGCTTAAGTCAGTGTTATATTCATGCCCCAATCATGAGCTCTCAAGTGAAATTATTATCCAGAATTTTTATGCTCGGCTTTCTCATAATGATCAAACCATGCTTGATACTTCTTGTGCTGGTTCATTTATGAAGAAGACTGTTGAATTCCAGTCAGATCTTTTGGAAAGAATTAAATGCAACTCTGAAGATTGGGAACTCGATGAAGGTAAAGAGTCAGGTATTAAACTTAAGTATGCGTGTGTTAAATCTTTTATGGATACCGATGCTTTTCAAAAGTTTAGCACTAAATATGGACTTGACTCTGAGATAGTAGCCTCCTTTTGTGAATCATTTGCCACTCATGTTGAACTCCCTAAGGATAAGTGGTTTAAATATCACCCACCTATTAAATAAGAAATTAAAGAACCAGTACCAGTTAAAGAAGAAACTATAATTTATAATGTTAATCCAGTTGTTCCTTTTGCTTATATTGAGAAACCACCTTTCCCTGTTAGGATTAAGGAACATGCTAAAGTTTGAATTGTGGTTAACAAAAGCTATATTAGAACACCTAAACCCGATGAACAAATTAAAGTTAAACCTAGTATTGCTATGGTTAAAGATCTCTTAGAAGAAGATATGGATGGGCATATTATTTACTTCTGTGAAGAAGCTGCTACAATTGCTAAACCAGATAAAAGGGATAAGCATAGACTTGTTGTTGACATGCCTGTTATTTTAGTTAAAATGGGAGATCGCCGTTATCATGGTTTATGCGACATGGGTGCTAGTGTGTGTGCTATTCCTTACACTTTGTATGAATAAATCATGAAAGAAATAGCACCTCCTGAGATAGAAGCAATACATGTTACTATTAAACTTGCTAATAGAGACACCATATCACCAATTGGGATTGTTAGAGATGTTGAAGTCTTGTGTGGGAAAATAAAATACCCTACTGATTTTTTTGTTCTTGGTTCCCCACAAGATGACTTTTGTCCCACTATCTTTGGTAGACCTTTCTTGAATACACTTAATGCTAAGATAGATTGTAAGAAACAAACTGTTGGTGTTAGCTTTGGTAATGAGTCTCGTGAGTTTAATTTTTTCCAAGTTTAGTAGAAATCATCATGAAAAAGAATTGCCTAGTAAGGATGAATTGATTGGTCTTGCTTCTATTGTTGTTCCACCTACTGATCCTTTAGAACAATATTTGCTAGACCATGAAAATGATTTACATATGCATGAAAGAAATGAAATAGATAAGGTTTTGTTTCAACAACGTCCTCTGCTTCAACACAATTTGCCTATTGAAACTTTGGGAGGTCCTCCTCCATGCAAAGGTGATCATGTGTTTGAATTACAACAATTGCCAAACACTTTGAAATATGCTTATCTTGATTAAAAGAAGATATATCCTGTTATTATTAGTGCTAACCTTTCAGAACATGAAGAAAAAAGATTATTGAAAGTTCAAAGGAAGCACCGGGCTGCTACTGGATATACTCTTGATGATTTAAAGGGAATTAGGGCCACTCTATGTCAGCACAAAATTAATATGGAACCTGATGCTAAACCCATTGTTGATCACCAATGTTGGTTCAATCCAAAATGAAGGAAGTGGTAAGAATGGAAATCTTAAAACTTCTAGAAGCAGGTATAATCTATCCAATAGCAGACGGGTAAGTCCCGTTCATTGTGTCCCTAAGAAAGGAGGTATTACTGTTGTTCCTAATGATAAAAATGAACGTATTCCACAAAGAATTGTTACATGCTATAGAATGGTAATTGATTACATAACATTAAACAAAGCAACTAGGAAAGATCATCACCCCTTGCCTTTTATTGATCAAATGCTTGAAAGATTATCTAAGCACACACAGTTTTGCTTCCTAGATGGATACTCTGGCTTTTCACAAATACCTGTCTCTCAACCAAAACAAGAAAAATACTACTTTTACTTGTCCCTTTGGAACTTATGCTTATAGACGTATGCCTTTTGGTTTATGTAATGCACCTGCTACCTTTCAAAGATGTATAACTGCTATATTCTCTGAATTTTGTGAAAAGATTGTTGAGGTTTTCATGGATGAATTTTCTGTTTATGGGAAGTCTTTTGATGATTGTCTAAGCAATCTTGAGCGAGTTTTGCAGATATGCGAACAAATAAAATCTTGTCTTGAATTGGGAGAAGTGGCACTTTATGGTTAATGAAGGCATTATCTTGGGTCATAAAATTTCTAAAAGAGGTATCTAAGTGGACCAAGCTAAGGTTGACGCAATTGAGAAAATGCCATGTCCTAAGGACATCAAAGGTATTCGTAGTTTCCTAGGTCATGTTGGTTTCTATAGGAGATTTATCGAAGACATTTCTAAAATTTCTAGGACTCTTACTAATATTTTGCAAAAGGATATTCCTTTTGTTTTTTATGATGATTTTTAGAAGACTTTGAAACATTCAAGAAAGCCTTAATATCTGCACCTATTGTTCAACCACCTAATTGGAACTTGCCTTTTGAAATTATGTGTGATGCTAGTGATTATGCTATTGGTGCTATCTAGGACAAAGAGTTGATAAAATACTTAATGTTATTCATTCTGCTAGTAAAACTCTAGACAGTGCTCAAAGAAATTATGCTACTACTGAAAAACAATTCCTAGCGGTGGTGTTTGCTTGTGATAAATTTGGATCTTATATTGTTGATTCCAAAGTAACTGTTCACATAGACCATGCTCCTATTAAATATCTTATGGAAAAGAAAGATGCTAAACCCAGACTTATTCGTTAGGTTCTCTTGTTACAAGATTTTGATTTACATATCATTGATAGAAAAGGAGCTGAGAACCCCGTAGCTGATAATCTGTCTTGGCTTGAAAATGTGCTTGATGACCCACTACTTATTGATGATAGTTTTCCTGATGAGCAGTTAGCTGCAATAAATGTTCCTAGTGGTACTCCTTGGTATACTGACTACGCTAATTACATTGTTGCTAAATATTTACCACCTAGCTTTACATACCAGCGAAAGAAAACAATTCTTCTATGATTTAAGACATTACTTTTGGGATGACCCACATCTTTATAAAGGAGTAGATGGTATTATTAGGCGTTGCATAACTGAGCATGAATAGGGACAAATCCTACGGAAATGTCACTCCAAAGCTTATGGAGGGCATCATGCTGGAGATAGAACTGCTCACAAGGTATTGCAATCTGGATTCTATCGACCTACTCTCTTCAAAGATGCCCGTAAGTTTGTCTCTTCTTGTGTTGAATGTCAAAGAATAGGTAATATTGATAAGCGTCAAGAAATGCCTATGAATTATTCACTTTCTATTGAACCATTTGATGTTTGGGGATTTGATTACATGGGACCTTTTCCTTCCTCTAATGGGTATACACCTATTTTTCTTGTTGTTGATTATGTTACTAAATGGGTAGAAGCTATTCCAACTAGTAGTGCTGATCATAACACCTATATTAAAATGCTTAAGGAAGTTATTTACCCAAGGTTTGGAGTCCCTAGATATTTAATGACTAATGGTGGTTCACATTTTATTCATGGTGCTTTCCATAAAATGCTTGCCAAGTATGATGTTAATCATAGAATTGCATCACCCTATCATCCTCAGTCTAGTGGTCAAGTTGAACTTAGCAACAGAGAAATAAAATTAATTTTGCAAAATACTGTTAATAGGTCCAGGAAGAATTGGTGTAAGAAATTAGATGATGCACTTCGGGCTTATAGAACAGCATATAAAAATCCTATGTGTATGTCTCCTTATAAAATGGTTTATGGAAAAGCTTGTCATTTGCCTCTTGAGTTAGAACATAAAGCATATTGGGCAGTTAAAGAACTCAATTATGATTTCAAACTTGCTAGTGAAAAGTGGTTATTTGATATAAGCTCCTTAGATGAATGGAGAACCCAAGCTTATGAGAATGCAAAGTTATTCAAAGAAAAAGTTAAAAGATGGGCATGACAAAAGAATTAAAAAGCAGGAGTTTAAAGTTAGAGAATATGTTCTTTTGTACAACTCTTGTTTTAGATTTTTTGCAGGAAAGCTTCTCTCGAAATGGGAAGGCCCATACATCATCGAGGAGGTTTACCGGTTTGGAGCCATCAAAATAAGTAACTCCGAAGGTACTAACCCGAAGGTTGTCAATGGACAAAGAATAAAGCATTATATCTCAGGTACGCCTATCAATGTTAAAAGTGATATTATCCAAACCATGACACCAAAAGAACATATAAAAGAGTCCTTCCGGAACACTCCAGAATTGTGAAAATATAGACGTACGTCATGTGGTAAGTAAACGGACTTCAAAAAATCCGTTTTGGAATATTTTAAAATTTTGGAAATAAAGAAACTTCCAGGAAGCGTCCCCTGGTGGGCACCTGGGACACCATTCGTACTCCGTTTTTCTACCATATATATACTTGTACTCCAAGATAAAAAAATCTATATATACTTCCCGAACCTGTTGATCACCCTGTCGCGAAGAAATCCTCTATTCTCTTTTTCCATGTTGTTTTCTATCAGATCCCATCTAACATGGCCTCTTCAAGACCCTCCAAGGACAAGTTCTTCATGAACGTCATCAACCCATATTTGCAGGAAGTGGTGCAGCACCCTCAGGTCATCCAGATGCATGAGGGGGTGCTTCACCTCCGTGATGTGCCATGTCCCAAGGGGACGGGAACCATGGAGGCCAGGCTTGAAGCTGTGGAGCAAGACGTCTTCCTATGGAAGGGGATAGTGGAGTGTGGGCTTAATGCCAATCATCTCATGATCATGGACCTTTCCTGTGATTTCAAGGTGGATAGCAAGCCCATGAAGGACATCATCTTCACCCTCAATGAGCAAATCAACTTTCTCCCAAGACCGATCTATGATCTTCAAAACCAAGTCTTTGAATATGAGGCGAGGGTTAAAGGTATGATTTTGGTTGCTGGTTGTTGGACCCGTGAGACTCACTCCTCCTCTTATGATGGTGGGCCACTGCCATGGAAATCCGAGGACAAGATCTCTCCTTCATCACCACCATCATCTTCTTCACCACCAAGAGAAAATTGAGTATCGGGTATGGGCACTCCCCTTGGCTTCCGCCAAGCTTGGGGGAGGTGCCCCGGTATCGTATCATCCCACTATCTTTTTGCTTTTACTTATTTTAGTTCGATCATTTGCTTTTAGATGAAATACAGTTTAGTTCGATCCTTTCTTCTTTAAGAGTTTGCTTAATGATCTATCCTTGTAATCGTGTGCAAGTTAAATAATAAAGTTAGTTTGAGTTTTTGCTTTCTTTACTTTCATGTTGCAAATAAAGAAAAGAAATAAAGAAAGAGAAAGAGAAAGGAAATAAATCAACAATATTATATACTAATCCTATGGTAGGTGATGGCACCACATAAGGAAAAGTATAAGTAGAAAATTTTATTAGAGATTGACAAACATAGCATTAGTCAATGATGCAACTCATGAAAGAATTAATAAGGGAAGAGAAGATTCACATATAGATATACTATCCTAGAAAACTTTTTTGATTGTGAGCCCTCATCAAAATATTATATGCCAAAATTGTTGACGTTGGACACGGAAGACAACTTAATGATTTATGTTTGTTTATATTCACATAGAAGTCATATTGTCATAGATCCTTTAACATGTGATGTTTGCCCCCTATCTGCAAAAATTCCGTACTAAGTAGAGATACTACTTGTGCATCCAAAAACCCTTAAACCCAAATCTTCTTCAAGTGTCCACCATATCTACCTAGGGATTGAGCAAGATCCCTCAAGTAAGTTGTCGTTGGTGCAAAAAGGCAATAAAAATTGCTTCTAAAACTGTGAGATCATTTAGTGTAAGAGAAAGTTGAGCATTGTACGAACTTGGATGACAAAGAATAAAAGCGACACACTTCATAACAAAGGTTTTCATCTTAAGGGGCAATACAACATGACGTTCTCTTGCATTAAGGGATTGAGCATACAAACAAATAAGCGCATGGCAACCTCTGCTTCCCTCTACGAAGGGCCTATCTTTCACTTTTATGCAAAGAGTCAAATTTTTTCTCTCCATTCCTTTTATTTTTATATTTTGGCAAGCATCATGTGGTGAGGAAAGATCTAGGCACATATGTCTAGTTGAATATAGATAGCATGAGTTATTATTGTTGACATCACCCTTGAGGTGAGTATGTTGAGAGGCGAAACTATAAGCCCCTATGTTTCTATGTGTCCTATTGAAATGTTCTGCTCATGGTTATGAGGTGAGTGTTAGCAATCATATAAACTATATGACGGTTGAGTATGTGGACTTGCCTAAAGGCTCCGACATGTGACCCTTCCTGAGAAGATGATGAATTATAGTTGCGAAGTTGACTAAGAACATAGTTTGTTGGTATCAATAGAGTTTTTTCTTTATACTTCAATTGTGTGATGAACTATTACTTATTCATGAGAAGTATATGATAAAAGTTCTATGTTAAAAGTCCTATGTTTAATTTTGTTGCTGTTATAATAATCAACATGATGCTTCTATGTTCATATTTTGTTTTTATCGACACCTCTCTCTCAAAGCATGTGGACATGTTTTTCGATTTCGGTCTTCACTTGAGGACATGCGAGGTCTAAGCTTGGGGGAGTTGATACATCCATTTTGCATCATGTTTTCATACTGTTATTTATAATGTTTTTATTCATAATACTACTTTTTGGAGTAATTCTAATGCATTTTCTCTCATAATTTGAAAGGAACACACCAAGAGGGAGAATTCCGGCAGATGGAAATCTGGACGTGGAAAAGCTACGTCAGGCCACCTATTCTGTGCAACTCCAAATGAGATGAAACTTTACAAAGATTTTTTATGGATTATTTGAGAAATACTAGAGCCAATAAACAAAAGAAGGGGGCCACCAGGTGGGCACACCCCACCTGGGCACTCCAGGCCCCCCAAGCACGCCCTGGTGGGTTGTGGCCTCCTCGGCCCACCTTTGGTGCCCATCTTCTGGTATATAAGTCATTTTGAGCTAAAAAAATCAGAGGATGACTTTCGGGACGAAGCGCCGCCGCCTCGAGGAGGAACTTGGGAAGGAGCACTTTTGCCCTCCGACGGAGCGATTCCGCCAAGGGAACTTCCCTCCCGGAGGGGGAAATCATCGTCATTATCATCACCGACAACTCTCCCATCTTGAGGAGGGCAATCTCCATCAACATATTCACTAGCACCATCTCCTCTTAAACCCTAGTTCATCTCTTGTGTTCAATCTTGTTACCGGAACTATAGATTGGTACTTGTGGGTGACTAGTAGTGTTGATTACATCTTGTAGTTGATTACTATATGGTTTATTTGGTGGAAGATTATACGTTCAGATCCATTATGCTATTTAATACAACTCTGATCATGAATATGTTTATCATCTGGAGTCTCTCCCTCTCCTTGGGGACATGGTTTTCTCTTCGGGATCAACCCTTGGCTTAGACTTCTCCAAGGGTTTGGAATATGTGGGTACTATCTTCAGATCTACTGGGTTTTCGGTTCATACTATGGATGCCACTGGTCATTTCATGTTGGTTGTGTCCTTTAGTCGTCATGAATTCAGGCTCAATGATCATTCTTTGTAGGAGGCATTGGAGGCTGCTATTGGTGGATCTGCGATCTAGTTGGGTGTCTCATGCATACATGACAAGGTTTATTCTTTCAACATTTCATCCAAGCAAGTTGGTTTCTATGTTGTTGATCTTAGATACTTTGAATGCCCACAATTCAAATGTTATTTTAATCTCTCGGGTCGTGGGGGTCCAAATTGGGAACATGAGTTTAATCTTTGGAAGTTAGAATGTGAGGCGGAATGAATCTTAGTTAGTCCATCTAAGAGAAGGGCAGTGCTTGGGATGACTGTTATCCATAAACCACCGACTAAGTCCTGCTTTTGGTCTTCTGGTTCTGTGCCAAAGAAACTTTCCTTTGCAACCTTTCAGAATTATCAAGCATTCAATGGATATAGATACCCTGCCATGCAGGATTGTACTGATACAATTTCTGCGGCTGGATACGTGCTCCCTGCAAATGAGCGTTTGGTTATTCGAACCTCGCCGCCGGAAAACATCCAGTGGACGGTGGCTACTCCACCTATTGTTTTTGGCACTGTTGGGTCACCGCGGATTCGGCGTGCTATTTCTCCGGCTGAGGATTTGCAACTTCATGATCCTTATGCGCCATGCGATCCACCTATGTCGGCTAGTTTGGTTACATCAGCGCCTGCTCCTCCGGTTTCCCTTGTTGGCCAGCTTTGCTTGATGGGCCGTAGCCCACCACCCTACCATTGGATATCCCCTCTTCCCAGGAAGTTGCTGCTATGTTTTATGATATGCTCAATGACATGGTGGATCGTGTCCTTACCTGCTCTAAATGTCACCAACGGGGCCACTTGTCGGTCTCCTGCCCTGTCTGCCTAGCTTGGTCACGCAATGGTCATCTTCGACGGGATTGCATTAATTGGGCAAGGGATAATGGTTGTGTTCGGAGAGTTAAAAAATCGTAACAAAATCCAGAAAAATCTCCACTATTGATTCCCATACCCGCCACGAGTCAGCCTCCTATTCCCTCTCCAAGGGACTCCTCGGGTATAGAGACGACCCACGCGCCGGTGCAGACGAGTCCCATCGCATCTTCACCTCTTCTTGTGCACTAGCAACCTTCTCCAACTCGACCAAAGCAAGATATGGCAAACATTCCCTTGGATCCCCTCGAGTTTGTTCTGCCAAGGTTTGAGATCATCGACAGTGGATCTAGTCGGCTGCCTTAGACCTTCTTCTCTCTGGCCATTGCTCCTGACCGGGGGCATGAGCAGTTCGCCATTGGCATTGTGGAGCCTCCGCCGCCGCCTGGGAAGATTCATCACTCCGGCAACTGGTTAGTGATTTTGTGATGACTCGGCTTCACCGTGATGTTCTTAGTGATCAGCAATGGATTTAGGGTGTGGGCTTGTTTGAGTTTCGTACTCCTTCATCTAGGCATGCTATTATGAATCATGCTCCTTATGATCTTTGCAATGGTCACTTTTTTGGTTTATTCCTCATGATCAAGGCATCAATCCCAGAGCCACTCAGGGTTTTCGTAGGGGTTGGATAATGATGTTGGGTGTTCCCTTGGATTACCGTAATACACATCATATCTCTGATGCAGTTAGCACTTTTGGTCGCTTTCGTATCTGGCATCAAGATGATCCATGATGGTCATGACTTTGGTTTATGTTTCTTTTCGATGCCCTCAGCAAGTGCCTAGAGATGTTGTCTATTGTGAGTATGCTGATTTAGGAGCTACACGTATATCTTGGACTGCTTCGATCTATGTTCTCTTTGCAGAATTTTCTGATATTCTGCCAGCGGACGAAGATTCGATGCCATTCAATGGAAACCTTCACCCGCTGCCTGGAAATATGCCTTTTGATGATGTCAATTTTGTCATGCCTGAGTTTCCGAAGCTGGGATGGAACAAGGCCCCTCTTGCTCACAATGATGATCAGTAGCAAGCTAAACAACATGACAATGTGGTTATTGAGGAAGTTCTTGAGGATGAAGCTCATCCTGTTTCTCAACAGTCAGTGGTTATGCAAAACTCTGGACCCGTCGGTTCTGCTAAGGGATCTGTCAATGATCAACAAGGGGCTATTGCAGCTTATGTGCCGCCTCTCATCCAACCTCCTGTTGTTACTGGCCAAGTTTTGACTGTCTTTAGATCGGTACTTCCTCCAGCGATGCAATGGACCTGGAATTTTCAGTGCATGTTGCCCATCTTTGATATGATGCCAATTCCTCGAGGGTTACAATTCTCTAGCCCCTTCAAGCCGGTAATCCTATCAAAACGCTCTTCGGAAGTTTCATTCTCATACACTGCTATGGGTAACAAGCTGGTTTTCCATCCTTCCCCTGTTTGTCGGGCCTTGATTGTCCCAAGAAATCCTCATGTTGCCCGTGCTCTTTGTTTTGACTCTGTGGATCAGGATTGCTCTATGGATGATTCAACTTTGTCTGCTATTGAGATGTCTGCCTTCAACTTCTCTGCTACTTCGGTTGGGCGCTCAGTTCGTGCTTGCAAACCAAAACCTGTGACCGTCGAGTCTGAGATCAGACATAATGCGAGGCTCTCTACCTTACGTGATGGTTTCATGCACTCCGCTCTAGCCAAGCCTGCCCCTCTGAAGAAACCAACAACAAAATCTCAGAAGAAGCACAAGGTTTCAACCAATGATGAGCTGCCGCATGCTCCGCCTCCATCTGCAGATCAAGCTACTGTCCCGCCTCCCACTACAATCAATGTGCTGCAACATGTTGGACTTCTTCTTGGCATGGGACCTGAGAAGCTCACTAAGGAGAAGCTTGAGGCTTCTTCATGCGAGCCCTCATATGCTTCTTCTAGTTCTGATGATAGCTAAATCTTTACGATGGTGGGGTTTATGGTTAACCCTTGTGAAAACCATTTATCTTGCTTTTTGTTTTAGGTTTTCTCTAAACTTTTTATGCTGTTGCTTGGCTGAAGAACTGCCATTGTGTCGCAGTCTTTTGCTGTTGCTTTATTTTGGTCTGTAATGAATCAATACGACTTTAGAGACTGGATGATAGACAACATGCATCCCATCAGCAAATCAATGAAAGTGCTTGTTCCATTGTTTGTCTTCAAGAAACTAAATGTGAGGTCATTGATCAGCACTTTATTCACAAGAGTTGTCCACGAAGTTTTGATCAATTTGTTCATGTACCCTCTTCTCGAGCTTCGGTGGGTTGTTGGTTGTGTGGAATTCTTCTATGTGTGCTGGTAAATTAATCCAGTCTGCTAGTTTTGCCCTTGTTGTGGAGTTTACATCTACTCATAACTCTCAAACCTGGACATTGGTCACTGTTTATGGGCCCTGTCAAAACCCAGCTAGGAATGTTTTTGTTAACTGGTTGCGTGATCTGATTATCCCTCATGATGCTAATTGGCTGTTGTTGGGTGATTTTAATTTCTTGCGCATGATGGATAATAGGAACAAGCCTGGTGGTTACATTAATGACATGTTTATTTTCAATGAAGTGATTGGGCATCTTGGCTTAATTGAACTTCCAATTAAGGGCAGGAAATATACATGGTCAAATATGCAAACTATTCCTCTACTTGAGTAGATTGATTGGTTCTTCACAACTCCCTCATGGACCTGCTCTTATCCTAACACTATGGTCTTTCCACTAGCCATAACTGCTTCAGATCATGTGCCCTGTGTGGTACAAATCAAAATTACTATTCATAAGGCCTAAGTCTTTAGATTTGAAAATTATTGGACTAATTTTCATGGCTTTCTTGATTGTGTCAGTGATTCTTGGAACAGGCCAATCCATAGGAAATATGATGCTGCTGTTATCTCTGCAAAATTTAAAGCTCTCAGACATGCCCTCAAATATTGGCACATTGGCCTTTCTAAGGTGAAAGCTATGATCTCTAATTGCAATAAAATCATTCTTTGCTTGGATGGCCTTGAGGAATATAGGCCTATGTCTGGGCCTGAGGAAATTTTCAGGAAGATTGCTAAGCTCCATCTAGAGGAAATACTCAAATTGCAGTACATCTACTGGAAGCAGAGATGCACCATCAGGAGTATTAAAGTTGGAGAGGAAAATACCAAAATTCTCCATGCTATGGCCACTGAGTGCTACAGGAGCAACTCCATTTCCAGTATAACTTCCGATAATGGACAAGTGACCTCTGATCATGCAACAATTGCTGGCCTTTTTTGCAAGAATTCAAGCAGAGGATGGGATGTGCTAATAACACTCAAATGGGCTTTGACATACCAAATACTATCAAAAAGTTTGAGGGCATGATGATTTGACTAAGCCTTTTTCTCAGCAGGAAATTGAGTGTGTTATTAATGAGATGCCCCCTGACAGAGCTCCTTAGCCGGATGGCTTCACTGGCCACTTTCCCAAAAAGTGCTGGGAGATTACCAAGGATGATTTTCACCTATTGGTCAAGGAGTTTTCTAAAGGACACCTTCATCTGGAGTGTATCAATAGCTCTCTCATAACTCTGATTCCAAAAAAGCTAGCACCTGAGGGTTTGAATGACTACAGGCCAATTTCTTTGAGAAATACCTGTTTGAAATTCCTCACTAAACTTCTTGCAAATAGACTACAGAAAGTGATTCTCCCATGTATTCACAAAAACCAATATGGGTTTACAAAATCTAGGTCTATTTAGGATTGTTTAGCTTGGTGTTTTGAGTACATTCACCAATGTCAAGCATCAAAAAGACCAATTGTCTTGCTGAAGTTGGATTTTACTAAGGCTTTTGACACTATTGAGCATGATGCCATTCTTAGGATTCTGAGATACAAGGGTTTTAATGAAAAATGGATATCTTGGATGCAATCCATTCTGTCAACTGGTTCATCTTTTGTGCTACTTAATGGTGTATCTTGACATCATTTTAAATGTAAGAGGGCAGTTAGGCAAGGTGACCCAATGTCATATTTACTGTTTGTGCTTGCTGTTGACCTGCTCCAGTTTGTAGTCAATGATATGTGTAGTAAAGGAATTTTGACCCTTCCAATCCCATTTCACAGTCAAGATTACCCATAGTGCAATATGATGATGATACGCTAATTGTGTTACCTACTTCTCACCACCACCTCCTTGCTCTTAAATACATGCTTGATGTTTTTGATGCTTCAACTGGGTTATCTGTGAATTTTGCAAAATCTCTTATGGTGCCTATGAACATGTCAGATGATGAAGCTAATAGGTTGGCTTCAATCCTATGATGCAAATTGGGGGGCATGCCTTTCACATATTTGGGGTCTCCCCATGGGGACTACCAGGCCCTCAATTTAGGATCTATTGCCCCTTGTGCATAGGTTTGAAAGGAGGTAATCTACCAGTTCTTGCTTTCTAAACCAAGGAAGTAGGTTATAGTTGCTCAAGTCTGTTTTACCTGCTATGCCCATATACTTTCTCTGCACACATGTCATCCCTCCTAGAATTCTAAAGCAAATTGAAAAGGATTCAGAGATAATTCCTCTGGAGAGGGAATTCTGATACTCGAAGACAATCTCTGGCAGCTTGGGATTTGGTATGCCTACCAAAAAATAAGGGGGGTCTTGGTGTGCTAAATTTAAGGGTGCAGAATGAGGCCTTACTTTTGAAATTCTTGCACAAGTTTTATAATCATCATGACATCCCCTTGGTTGGTCTCATCTGGAATTCTTACTATGATAGCTCTGTCCCTCATACTACCAGCCTTTCTGGGTCCTTTTGGTGGCGTGATGTGTTTAAATTGGCACACAAATACTGTCAGCTGGCTTCTCCAATGTTGGGGGTGGCAGGTCTATTATATTTTGGACTGATAGTTGGGTGGTTGAGCTTAAGGGTTCCTCCATCAATGAAAAATTTCCTAGGCTCTTTTCATTTGTTATTGATGGACAACTTTTAGTGTGTGATGTGCTTTGTCAAGAGCTCCTATCAACTATGCATCTACCTCTGTCTACACAGGCTTCTGCTGAGCTGGAATGTCTACAACAAATGATAAATGCTTTTGCTTGCACTGTAGATCATGACACATGGATATGGCCTTTTAATAAGGGGTGCTTCAGACCTAAATCCTTTTATGTGCATGAGCATCAAGATATTGTTGTTGATCCTATTTTCCAATGGATTTGGAAATCTTCATGTACTCTGAAAATTAAAATGTTTGGATGGCTTCTGCTGAGGAATCGTTTAAATACCAGAGATATGCTACAGAGGAGGCATTGGCATGTGGAGGATCATTCTTGTGTGCTATGCCCATATCTCATTCAAGAGGATGTTGCTCATTTGTTTTTCTCTTGTAATTTTAGTGTTAGAGTCTGGGATTACTTGTAGATTCACTGGTATCCTCAGCCTGGGATGATCACCTATAACATGGTTGTAAAGGTTTGGAAGGATTTTGGGCACATTTTCTTCACTAAAGTGGTCTTTACAAATGCTTGGAATATTTGGATTCTAAGGAATGGCAAGGTTTTTAGGAATGAGAGGCCTACTTTCAGAGCCTGGAGACACAACATTATTCATGACATAACCTTGCTCTCTCATAGGATAAAATGTAAATACAGGGATAGCCTTCTGACTTGGATTTCTAATCTCCCATAGTTAGTTCTTGTTACCCAGTTTGGGTTGTAAGTATTTCTTTTCTCTTTCTTTTCTTATGTAATTGACTTGTAAAGGACTTTGTTTTCCTCTATTGCTTTGAATAAAGAGCTGTGAGGCTGTTGCCTTGCAGTATATACAAAAAAATATGTTTATCATTTGTGAGTAGTTATTTTTGTTCTTGAGGTCATGGGAGAAATCATGTTGCATGTAATCATGTGAACTTGATATGCGTTTGATATTTTGATAGTATGTATGTTCTTATTCCCTTAGTAGTGTCATGTGAATGTCGACTACATGACACTTCACCATATTTGGGCCTAAGGGAATGCATTGTGGAATAGCAAATAGATGGTGGGTTGTGAGAGTGACAGAAGCTTAAACCCCAGTTTATGCGCTATTTCGTGAGGGACCGATTGGATCCAAAAGTTTAATACTATGGTTAGAATTTATTCTTAATACTTTTCTCGTAGTTGCAGATGCTTGTGGGAGGGTTACTCATAAGTAGGAGGTTTGTTCAAGTAAGAACAACACCTTAGCACCGGTCCACCCACATATCAAATTATCAAAGTAGCGAACACAAATCAAACCAACATGATGAAAGTGACTAGATGAAATTCCTGTATACCCTCAAGAACGCTTTGCTTATCATAACAGACCGTTTTGGCCTGTACTGTGCCTCAAAAGGATTGGGCTAACTTGCTGCACTTTTGTTACTATTATCGCTACTTGCTCGTTACAAATTATCTTGCTATCAAACTACTCCGCTACTTACAATTTCAGCACTTGCAGACAATACCTCACCGGAAACTACTTGTCATTTCCTTCTGCTCCTCGTTGGGTTCGAGACTCTTACTTATCGATAAGAGCTACAATTGATCCCCTATACTTGTGGGTCATAAGGGGGTGCGTGTCACATAGAGAGAGAACAAGGGCGGAGAGTGTCAGATGGGTCTATGTAGCGCGAATGAGATATGTGTATGTGTGAACCAGGGAGATATAAAGTTTGAGAAAGGTAGAGGAGCCCCGATATGGCTGTGTGGTGCGTCAGATAGCTGAGAGGGGAAAAGAGATATTCCATCTGCTCGATAATGGAGTGCATATAATTTTTTTAGAAGTCAAACTTTGGAAACATGGACCAGGTTTACGAAAATATTATTTATATCTACAATACTAAAGATACATCATACGAAACTACATATCATGGTGAATCTCATAATATATGTTTGCCATTCTAGATGTAAATGTTTTTCTCCACGTACATGTTCAAACTTTGCGATGTTTGACTTTTCAATAAATCTATATGCTATGGATAGAAGAGAGTGCCTAAGTCGAGAGATATCAAGTGCGTGTGAAGGAGAATGAGTGAGTGTGCAAAAAGAGTATGTGTGTGAAAGAGAAAGGGACAACAAACAATAAATTAGAGAGAGAGAGTGTGTGTGTTCGTTTCTTATGCAAACATTCCACGCCTGCATCTCTAAGATAGAAAAGCGTGGTGAGGAGATACACGAAGGTAGCTAGTGCATAATTGTTTGCAACAGAGAGAGACACCCATATAGCACATGTCCAATAGAGGTCTGCTAACAAGGAACAAAGGTCGAGAGGGATGCATGGAGAAGATGGACGCATGGGGAGGGAGAGAGGGTGTGTTTGTGATAAAGAGATCCCCTTGAGATCGTGAGGGGAATATATGGGTGGGAGATCGATGGACGAGGTGCGTGTGCAATAGAAAGATACCCCGAGAGAAATCGAGATAGACCATGCACATGTTTTGATGGAGACTAAGAATTAGCTAGTCATATGCATAGAGGGGGGGACTGCGTGTGCCTACAATTGAGTGAGAGACCATCATACATGGCTAGGCGTGAGATTGTGTGTGTGTGATATGGAGAGAGAATGAGGGAGAGAGATAGAGTTTTAGATGGGTCTATCGAGTGCGAGTGAGATATGCATGCATATGTGTGAACCAAGGAGATGGAGAGTTCGAGAGGGAAGAGCTCCGAGACGGCATAGTGGTGCATGAGAGAGTTACGGGCAACGAGCCAGGGAATTTGTGTGCGTACGATGAGTGCACCCAAGATATTTATCTTGGACTAGAGAATCATACACAATGTGCGAGAGAGACCTATACATGGAGTGTGCTTGCGAACTAGAAAGACCCCCCCCCCCCACGCACACAAAGAGAGATATATATATATATAGAGAGAGAGGGGGGAGAGGGACCAAGAAGGTTTGTGTTTGGATGTGTGCGATAGAATTGAAGATTGTCGGCGAGAGAGAGAGAGAGCAAGAGTCCCGGAGAGGTGGGAGGTCGCGTTTTTTTGCAACAAAGACTGATATAAACCATGTTCGATATAAACTTGCAATCAAATATTTAAATTGGAGAACATGTTCTCTAGAATCCACACATGAACGGAGATATGTGTATCAAACAACTTCATTAATTTGACTTCCAACATGTTCATGGAGTACTATAATACTGTACAACATGCTACTTGATTGAGGTGTTCAATTTTGGATTTAGTTCAGTATTTTGACCTGGTGAACAAACTATTTCATTGAGTCGAGATATTTCATTTTCGGTTAGATTCCCGTTTTTGATTGGGTCAACTATTTGTCATATAGTAAATTGTTAGCAACGAGCATGTAAAAGCACATTAGTCCAGAGCATCATCTCTCCATCTAAAAAAGAAGTGGCAAGCTAATATTTCAAAATTTTATTCGAATCGACTTGGTAAGGTAGACGTGGATGCTCATTATCCCAAAACTTGAACAAACCGCTAAACACCCTCTGCTCGGTGGAATTCACCCTAGCAAATAAATGGGAGACGCAAAATTACCGGCCTATGTGGGATACGCATCAATTGGCCCATTGTACATCGAGGGTAGGTCTGTAACTTCATCCAAGCGCGCCTTCTCCTCGGCCGAGATAACATGTGCCGAATAATTCATAAACCATGGGCGGCAAAACACACTCTCCTCTCCCGAAATCGCTTGCACCAACTGTTTCAAAACACGCCCTTCTTGCCCGAAATCGCTCGCGCCAAATATTTCAAACCACGCCCTCCTCGCCCGAAATATCTCGCGCCGACTATTTCAAAACATGCCCTCCTCTCTCGAAATCTCTCATGCCCACTATTTCAAAACACGCCCTCCTCGCTCAAAATCGCTCGCGCCCATTATTTTGGAGAAGCAAAGTTAATCTACTATCCCCGACCCTCGTTACATAGACCCAAGCCCAGAAGCCTTAATAAAGGGGGACAACTGTAACGCCCCCCCACATTTCAGACAAATGCGTCCGTAAGACATGGTTCCCCCTCCCGATTACCCATTCATACCTCGTGGGTACCAAATCACCTTCTCCCCAGCCGCGAAACCTCAGCCCCTCCTCCATGGAGCCCCCACCACACCAAATTCACCGCCGCTCTCCTCCCCAATGCCGGAGAGGCTGTCCGTTTGCCGTCATGCACTAGGCCGTGTGCCTCTTACTCCATGTTGCCAGAGCTTCCTCGATGATGGCCGCGTGAACTGTACCGGAGCCGATTCACCCCCGCCGTTGTGTATAGTGCCGGAGCAGCTCCAACTTCGGATGCGTCCAGGGCCCCGACGCTACTTCCCGTAGTCATCAACTGTCATGACGTCTGTGCTTTCCTGCCACCGGTAGCCAACGCAACCGCGCAGGCCTCACCAACTCGGCAACTGGAGCTACCTACATCACCAAGCCGCAAGATAGGTCGTACCCTCATCTCAAATCACTTTATTTAGGCGTCAGTTATGTTAATTTTTATTCTAGGCCAATCGATTCCCAATGGGAAGCTGCACCCCTCGAGGCGGCAGAGCTCCTAGGTTGTCGGTTGGCTGGTGTCAACATAAGGGTGCAGGGGTGCAACTTCGCCGTGGAAGCAGCGCTTAGATGGCTATCTTAGAGTTGCGTGGGTTGAAGGTACTACCGCCGCCAGATCTGGATGACGACGAGTCTTTCTGGATTGGCCGAGGGCAGCACAGCCACGGCAGTGCGGTGGGGCGTGGAGCGGGGTTTTGGTCGGTGCCCTCGCGGCCACGGACGTGGAGGCAAGATGCTATGCCGGTGGTCGCTGGCTCTTTGGTGAAGATTCTAAACACTGTCAGCCGGGAGGCACAAGGAGGCCATCATGCCATCCGGCGTAGATCGGACAGTACCAAAATAAAATAAAATCATGTGACCCCAATTTAGTATTCATTCAACAGACGTGTGACCACTCTTGTACCTTACTGTTGATCCCTTAGGGTATTTCTTCATATCGGAGATACGTGTCATTCTTAACATTATGTGTTTATTGCATCTTCAGCCACACCATATTCTGACTCACCGCAGCTACTCCATGTAATAGCTGGCTTATTAGGGATGATAGACTACTCATATCAATAAGGAATTCCTTCTTTTCCGAGAGCCCATTCAGGAAGAACCCCAAAGTTAAGAGTGCTTAGCTTGGAGTAATTCCAGGAAGGGTGACCGACCGGGAATTTCCTCCCAGGTGCACATGAGTGAGGACAAAGCATGCAGAAAAGACTAGTATTGATCTGTGGGTCCAGTCTAGATCCCGCTAGGAGTAACGACCACCGGCGGGTGTGTCCGGGGCGTTACAAGTTGGTATCAGAGCCGACCCTCGTGGTTACACAGTTGTCTGCGGACAAGCGCGCGGTCATGTTGTGCATGACGTTTGTGACCCGTTGTGGCACACGACATGGCACATATCCCGGACTAGATGCACAGACGTATGTGCCAAGAGGGAACGTTCCTGTGGCCCGACGAGGACGTTGGTTCCTCTCAGTGGGGGTGTATGTGATAGCCTGGCTTATTAGGGATGATAGACTACCCATATCAATAAGGAATTCCTTCTTTTCCGGGAGCCCATTTGGGAAGAACTCCAAAGTTAAGTGTGCTTAGCTTGGAGTAATTTCAGATTGGGTGACCGACCGGGAAGTTGCTCCCGCGTGCGCATGAGTGAGGACAAAGCATAGAAAAGACTAGTATTGATCTTTGAGGCCAGTCTAGATCCCACCAGGAGTAGCAACCACCGGCAGGTGTGTCCGGGGTGTTACACTCCAATAAGGGAAGCATACACCAGAATGGAGCTATGTCCTAGAGTGCATCTACTCTGTTGCAATGCCATGTGCTTAGTCTGCTGATCATGGATGTAAATATGTCATGCCTTGTTTTTCAGTACCTATTCCATTCATTATAACATTTGCTTAGTTTGTAAATCATGCTTCTGAATATCTTATGCATTTTTATTCAACAGTATGTACTTCATCTGTCTACCATACCATGTGTTTTTACATTGAAGTGCTATTGTAGTGGCATGTTGCAATGCCATCTTAGTTTCCCAATCATACACACATATGTTGCCTTGGTGTTTTTCCGTATGTATTCCACTAGCATGCATTTTTACATTCAACTAGTTTTTTACGCTATTGTCCTATCGTAGCTCCTACATCATACTCCCTCCGTCCGGATTATATGTCAGAAAAATGGATAAAAATGGATGTACCTAGAACTGAAATACGCCTAAACCCATCCATTTATTTCCGGATGGATGGAATACATGTCAATATGTCATGGCTTTCTTTTCTTCAGTACCTATTCCAACTCTTTGTTGTAGCATGTTTTATAAATGAAGCACCATTCTTCTATATAAGGCATGCAAGGGGAATACGACTATGTTAGAATCTGAAGGGTTACAAACAAGGTCTTTACAAAAGATCCAAACGCCAGGGGATAGTAAACCAACTCCAGTTTTCATAGATACTGCTCCAGCATAAAGAAACCCAACTCCTACTGATAATAAGCACATTCCAGTGGCCAAAGAACTAGTCCGCTCCAGTGGCCAAAGAACTAGTCCGCTCCAGTGGCCAAAGAACTAGAAGCCTATGCGTATCCTCGCATCATAAAATTTTATACCATTCTAATCATATTTTCTACATGTTTCTTACCGAGCTCTCTTTTAGAAAATAAGCTTAAAGGATAGAATACTTTCTGCACTGGGATCGTATTCAAGGAAAGTATCTTGCGTGGATTCTCTATGCTCCAATGCTGATGTAAGTACCTATTGTATATCACTATATTTTTATATCAGCATGTATTTTGTTAATTGGCGTGAATCCAACCTTTATCTTATCTAAATTTAGTTGTAGCAAAATGTATAATTAAATTCAACAATGTTAATTTTTGTAAGAAAAACTGCCTAGTAGTTTTGCATACTAAGCTGCACGAGTGTACTACCTCATATCATGCACATTACTGAATTGTAGTGCTGCTTTGGTTGCCCATTCATTCATTGTGTCAATGTTGCTTTCGTATTACCTTATCTGGCTGATGATAGCTGTGCCATATTGTGTTAATTTTGTGTATGCTGGTGTGGTCTAGTTGCCCAAACGTTCGTTGTGTCAATGTTGCTTTACTGTTATCTAACCTGGCCAATGATAGCAATGCTAGTGTGTTAATTTGGTGCAGGCTGCTGAAGATAAGAAGAAAAACTCTAACAACAGCAAGGCAACCCCATGATTTCTTTCCAATAAATCTAGGTCGGGTAATATGGCAATAACTCTTGATTAATCTGTTCAGTTCCCCTCCTAATTTATGTTACGATGCAGTGGTCGAGACACTCCCCACTATCAATAATACAAGCCTGCCAAAATCGCCATCTGAATCTATTTAGTTTCCTCTGTCTCGAATGCAACGGAAAAAATGTATGTTTGCAAACCAATTACGGGCTGAAGCAACAATGGAAATGGTGGAGGAATCAAAGGTGCACATTCTTGCCCAACAACAACCGATCAATGTTTTCAGAGACGGTGTAGCAAAGCAGGAAGAACTTGCCCACATGTTTGTGGGCATCATGCGCACAGAGGTTGCAGATTGTGACGTTGTAGATCGTTAGGTTTTGTTAATTTGTTTGCACTGGCATCAATCTTTGATCGCCAGTGGATGTAGTCTCCTGTAATTTATGCATGATGTGCAACGTTTTTCCCTGTATGTCGTACCTTGGCTTAGCGCACCTCGCATTCTAGCTAAATGGTCGCCAGGAAGCTAAAAAAGTAGTGAAATTATTAGTTAGCATGAACAGTCATGGGCCCTATATGAAGGAAGCAGCCCATTGGCCTTAATGGGCTTCTCTAATGGGCTCGTAGGGGCCAAAATTCTCATAGGCCTTCGATTGATCGGTTTTGGTCCCGTGCATAATTGCTCATCGTAATGCGCTCAAATTATCTAATTGGGCCTACAGACATGTTCGAACTTTAGTGGGCCCATTAAGTTAATGGGCCGTTACCAGGCCGAAAGTTAATGCTCAGCCCTGTTACCTCCTAGATCGTTAACATGCCAACATTGAAGCAGGCAATAAGTGGGCCCATTTGGTTTCACGGGCCGTTAACAGGCTGATACTAAGGTCGGTCTACATATGGCGCAAGTATACAATGGGCCTTTAGCGGGCCGAAAGAGACAGCCGACTCATACTGGACCATGAGGAGCATCGGCCGCTAAGAGGCCAAAAGTCAGGTCGTACTGTATATGGCCCAACTGTGTTGTGGGCCTTTAGCTGGCCGAAAGAGAAACCAGGCTGGTATTGGACCATGAAGAACATGAGTCATTAAAAGGTCAAAACTCAGGTTTGACTGCAAATGTCCCAACTCATTTATGGGCCGTCAATAGGCTAAAAGACACACCGGGCCAGAAAATGGCCCAATGACGGTGTCCTGGACTAGGGGGTACTCACCACGTCATCTCCCGACCAGCTGGATCAGGCCGAGGACCCCCATGGCAGTTCGCTTCCACTTCGGGCAGCCCATGGCGCATACAAGGAGGTCTCCATAAGACTTGGCACCCAATACAAGGACTTCTCTAAACCCTAGGCCTCTGGTGTGTTATATAAACCGAGGCCAGGCTTGTCAACAAATAATCTAATATTAAATATGAATGCAATCAAAAGCAGGACGTAGATACATGTACTCTGTACTACACCCCATATGAATACAATCAAAAGCAGGACGTAGGGTTTTATCTCCATCAAGAGGGCCAAAACCTTGGTAAAATCCCGTGTCCATGTTACCATCGCTCCGAGGCACCTAGCTTAGGACCCCTACTATGAGATATGCAGGATATAGAACCGACATTTGTGCTTTCATTGAGATCCTGATGGGCGATCGCCATGGATCGGTGGGATGATTAGGTGATATTTTTTCAGTTAGATCTATTCCATGCAAATTATCCTTTCTATAGATTGCTGCTACTGCTGTGTTCTTGTTTATTCACAGAATGATTTAAGTCTCACTATAGAACGAGATTCGAGGGAATATTTTCATGGTGTGTGGGACATGGACGATGTCAAAACGTCGGATTACGTGCGAGAGTTGTCGGGATCACTGCTGCTTCATGATCTTGCAGCCATACACAATACGGCAGCAAGTCCGGCCTCCCATGAACATGCCACCCAGGAAGTCCTTTTACCTCCCTCTTTTACTCAAGTATCAAGGCATGAGCCATTACTTTCTATTAAATATGCTTAGAGTATGCACTTCCATACCATACTAATAGTACTAACCTTGAACGCGGTTTCCAATGATCGGTTGATGGACAGTTCGGCTAGCTTTGTATTTCTTGACACTTCCGAAACTTTTTTCACGGCGCAGTCATCATCGGACCGCTGACGTCATCATCTCGTGGACTCTGTCCATCTCAAAATTGTTCATTGTGTTTTGATGGGATATCGATTGGCGGCACAGTCTTATATGTACCTTTTCTTTATGAATCATTACTGTTGTCTAGCATAATTCTGTTTGCAGAAAGGTTAGAAGAAAGGCCATACAATGTTCTGTACACGGCTATTGATGATCTGCAAAATTCAGCAATCAATCGGGGACCTTCGTAAAATCCATCAGGGCGCGCCTGTAGAGCAGCAACAAACTCGAAGCACGTCCAGTGATCAGTCCCGAGACCGTCTATGTGGCCGCAACTACCGTGGCCCCATCCGGAAATAAAGGCGCATGAGGGGATAATCCCCGTGCAAGTCCCGTAACCAAGCTAGCAAAGTAAAATCATAAGCATGGATATACTGACAAGGGAAGTGCTGCTTGTGCTAAATTGGGCACGTTTGCCATACCTAAGTCATAGATATTCTACCTTTTTGTTTGGTTTTGCTATTTTGTCTTGAATTACTTATTCAATATTCTTTTTTTCTCTGATCATTGTTGCGACCATGTTATGGTCTGGTTAGCCCCGGCTCGATGACCTCTCAGCGGCACACATGCACCAGTGCATACATGATGCGGCGGCAGGTCCCGAACGACAATGTTGAGAAGAGGACCTCCGATCACACATCAGGGAGATTGCTTTTCTTTCTCCTCCTTTTTCCCCAGCTCCTAGTCGCTGGTCCTCTACTACTTTTTTGTTGACAAGTACATAGACTTGTAACCCAATTGACTACTAATTTTGTAGCACGATACCTCAGATTTGATGAGTGGATTCCAGTAATTTATGCACTACTACTCCATCTAAAAGATCAAAACCAATCTAGTCTTGGTACGAGTTGGCATTTGTTCTATACAAATTGCTTCCTTTTCTTGCTCCACAGACACAGCTTGTGAGAATGTGCTGCACATCATCGGAGATCCTGAGTGGGTGTGTTCCACTCAAGCAGACACACTCAACATCAAGCTGGAGCAGCAGACATGGGATGAATTCGGATCGCTTGGCGGCATACAGGAAGACCCAATCCTTATTTCTTTTCTTTGTAATTCAATTAAGGTTGTCTTGCCTTTTGCTAATCATAGTATTTCTTGCACTTCTCACATGCTAGCACTAGTACTAGTACTATTACTAGATGTAAATCCATGAATGCCCACATGAGTATCTTCGGATTGCTACATCAAATAAACCAGGTGCTATTAATCCTAGTAATTTTTTCTTGTTTGGGTTTATTTTTCCTGATGAACTATTACTTTGGTTTGTTCCATCATCTGGACACAGGTCTGTCAAATGATGGCCACATTAACGATGGTTGCGTGATGGTTTGGTCAGCCTCCCGTCTATAGTTCGGCGAACGCCGCATCAGGGACTCGGACCACCCTACGAATTCAGGCTTTGTCACGCTGGCGCCATGCATTGACATTGGCTTCGACGCCAGGTCACATCACTTTAAGAAAATATATTGCATAAATTAATTATGCGAGGTTTATATATATATATATATATATATATAAATTATATTTTGGACTGTACTATTTTACATGTGTAGGTAACCGACTTCGACTATGTCATGCGGTCATTTCGTTAAGCCGATGTCGTCGTCCCAATCGGCATAAATTGGCTCGCATGATCACCTTGTTGGTCGAACAGCCATACCGACATGTTCGGTTGCCTCGGGAACTTCGGCATCACTGAGAGAGCTCTACCTCATCGAATGTTTGGCACACGGGCCATATTTCTTTTGTTACTCACTTTGCATAAATTATTAATTATGCAACAAATTATTATTTTTAATTTAGTATTATTAATATTATCTCTAGCTTGCACTATTTTCTGTGCATAGGTAAATGATCCGGGTTGGGCAGCACTGTCACCCCGGAGTACCGACGTACCACGTCACCTCGGTTGGACCAGGGCTTCGTCATCACTTCGTTAACCCACGCCGGGGACTTCGGCATCATGCTGCCGACCAGCTCCATCACCTCGGGCGGACTAGGGGTTCCACCACGCCACATTGGCCATACTTTTGTTGGATTTCGGGTTTCGCGGACCGTTGAGTGGTTCGAACTCTGGGGTGCGTGCGAAGAACTCCTCTTCCCCAGTCTGCCCGCTCGCTAATCGCATTGATAATAGACACAACTTTTTACCCAGGTTTGTTCCACCTTGCAATGTAAAACCCTACTCCTTTTTTGTGGTGGATTGGCCTCGAGGGGCTGAGGATGAATTGGTACAGTGGGAGCACAACCTCAGGAGGAGGAGTGTTCTTGTGCTCGATGAGCTGATGGGTGTGAGGATGATCTGAATGATTCGTCCTCCTCTATGGTGGTGGCTAGGTCCTATTTTTAGTGGCCTTGGTCCTCTTCTCAAATGAAGGCGGGAAGGGATCCCACAACGACCATTTTTGAAGGGAGACAACTAGTACATGCTATCTTAACAAAAGTAGTCTTCGCCTGCAAAAGTCTCTGGTGGTGATGCCGCGGTTGGCTCAGCGATGACCTCCGTCCTGGTATCCTAGCGGTCTTGGTCTTGTTGCATCGGAATGGAAACCTTTGCTTGATTCCTCGGGACTCTGCGCCTGTGCGTGCCTCCTTAGCACCAAAAAGAAAACTAGTACACTCCGCCCTCTGGCGCCCGCCTGGCCATGGTCGTCATGGCTCACGTCATCTGAACCTGGCGAGGTGAACCTTGCATAGATTTCTCCGCTCCTCAGGAGACAACCTGGGGAGGCCGCCCCACGTGGAGGTCTTCGTGTCGTCCGCCTAGCGAGGCTTGGCCCCTGGCGAGGCTCATAGATTTGTTGATGCCTAAGCTGGGCCATACCAGGCCGTCGAAGGAGCCACGCCGTGGGCCGTAGGTAGGCAAGTCTAGGTACCCCCGTTCCCAGAACACCGAGAGTAGCCCCCGGGCCCAAGGCGTGGTCGAACTTGGCTTCGAGGCGAAGCCAAAGGGCAAGTGCGGAGTGCCGCGGGCCCTAACTGCATGCGGCCTTGGTCGACACATGGTGATTGATGGGACATCGGCGCCTTCGCTTCCCACACTGCCTCGGCAACAGTTCGACTTGACGAAACCCTGCTGCATGCAGAGAAAACCATCATTGCGTGCGATCGTGGAGGCCGGCGGTTGGCCTCCCTCGGGCTATAAATGAGGAGAGGGGCGGAGCCCCTTGCTCATCTCCATATTCTTGCCACCCTCTCCTTCTTCTCCCTCTCCTCCTTGCTGACTTTCTGTAGCTCTCATGGAGCCGACAAGGAAGTTCTCTGCCCCTGAGTAGGGGAAGGCCCTCAAGGAGGGACCCGGCTCGCCGCCACCGAAGAGAGGGCGAGGCCGCCCACGCAAGTACGCTACGACCCTTGCGGTGGCTCCTTGGGGGCGCAGGCGCACTCCGTAGGGGACCGGCATCGCCATGGGCGGCCATGGCGGTGCTTCTTCTCGTGGTGGCAGCCGCCAAGGGCGAGGCAGCCCCTATGACGAGTGGAGGCGCACCATGGTTGCCCGGCCTCCTCGGCTACACTTCCACTCGGCGGAAGTGCTCCTGGAGTTCATCGTGTGGTCGAGAGGCTGACCGGCACCTGGCTCCTGCTCCCTCGCTTTTTCGCAGGTGAGCAGCTGGCCACGGGGCTTGGCGGCTTCTGGCTGCAGGCTGATGCAAGGTAGTCAGAGTCGGGATTCGGAGTATCGAGTCATGGAATCGAGGATTCTACTAGATTTACTCAAATGAGATATTTTGTATCGACGCTAGAAATTTATATGGTTTTACTGAATTTTAACACTAAATACAGAGCAAAAAATGTACACATCAATGCTAGTTGTATTCCACATCTTTTCATGACTAACCTACTATCTAGCTTGCATGTATGGAACATATATGAGAGGGAAATATATAGAGCATTTAAATCTTCAGCACACCAAATTTACTTAGGAAGTTTTTTGAGAGTATGTGAATAGTATCACTTGTGTAGATGACCTGCAGTGCTGAACCTTGAAGGTCTTGCTCACCTTGTCCAATCAATCTTGAAGCATCTTCCTTTTCATGCCAATTTCATTCATTGACAAGCCTGATCCTCAGTTTTTATCTGGGGTTTCTAAGATCTAGATCAAAGGTGTTGGCGACTATGCATTTGGGCTTGGGAAGGGAATAAAGGCCACGAGGCATGTGAAAAGTGGTTTGGATGATGGAATACTATTCTGTTACAACTAAACAAACGGCTTATATAAATTAGTAGAATCAGACATAGTCCATAGCATAGCGGGATTCTACAGTTTTTAATAGGATTCTATGTTTCAGATCGCGACTCAAAATGGATTCTACCAGATCCGGATTCATAGTGGGACTTGGATCGACATGCTTTCGTAGGGTCGTGAAGTCGTAGGATTCTAGGAGTTGAGTCGGGATTCTGACTACCTTGGGCTGATGGCTGCAGAACCAAGGCTTTGTTGGTTAGGGTCGAAGTTATCATCGCCGCTAACGTATCCTTGGCCCGCAGCTGGCAGGCGTTTGCTCATGCGACCCTTTACATGAGGGGTGTTCAGGGTGGACGGTTGTCATGCGGGGTTCTGCCTCGAGGATGGCAGCAGTGATGATGAGGTTGTCCTTGACAATGATGAGGGCGAGCTCTCCCTTGGTAAAAGCCACGACTCCCCTAGTGGCGGTGGCTCCTCCTCCAGCGAGAGCCGCAGCAGCGGCGGCTATGAGCACCAGCCCCGCCGCTGGGCTCGGAACGGGGGAAGGCTGAGGGAGTCCTGGACTAAGGGGTCCTCGGGCGTCCGGCCTGTTATCCGTGGGCCGGACTGAAGGGTTGTGAAGACATGAAGGCCGAAGACTATACCTGAGTCCTTATTAGACTCTCCTTGGCGTGGAAGGCAAGCTTGTCGACCGACTATGAAGATTCCTTCTTATGTAACCAACTCTATGTAAACCCTAGATCCCCCTAGTGTCTATATAAACCGGAGGGGATGGTCTGGAAAGGACACCATTCATTACCATAGTCATATAGGCTAGGCTTCTAGGGTTTAGCCATCACGATCTCGTGGTAGATCAACTCATGTACACACCCATATTCATCAATATCAATCAAGCAGGACGTAGGGTATCACCTGCATAGAGAGGGCCCGAACCTGGGTAAACATTGTGTCCCCTGTCTCCTGTTACCATCGATCCTAGACTCATAGTTTGGGACCCCCTACCCGAGATCAGCCGGTTTTGACACCGGCATTGGTGCTTTCATTGGGAGTTCCTCTACGCCGTCGACAAAAGGCTCGATGGCTCACCTTGTCCTTAAAGACAACATCACCCCTGGAGGAGCTCTGGCACCGGGCCAAACCCTCCGGTTGGGCGGCTTTACTATGATCGCCCATTCGGCCGTTGGGCCAACGATAACCTCTCGGGCCATCGAAAACCCCCTTCGCATCAACTCTGAGCATTCCAAGCATATGGATCCGGCAGAGCTTTTGTCTTTGAACGAACTCCTAGATGGCATCACCACTTTGGGAATAGCCACAGACAACGACCGGATCGGGCTTAACACCGACCAAAGAGAAATCGAGTCCCTACCGGTCACCCACCAGATTGCGGTAGTTGTGGAGCAGGACAACGAGTTTTCTCCTATACTGAAGACGGACTATGTACGGATCACCAACCAGGAAAAGCCGGATACCCACCCGTGAAAGGATGCGACCAGCCTTCCGAACATAGCATCGGACGACGGTCCTAAACAATAAGAAGGTATTTCGGAACCCGGACTGTTAAGCTCGGAAGATCATCAGACTCCGGATAATCGGTCAGGCCGGGGTTCGGATTTAAGTCCACCCACACACCCGAATTTAGACACTCTCGTAAGCATAAAATAGCAGTCTCAGGTAACAATCCACCACTTCTGGGCCAAATTCCTCCTTGTCAAGGACAAGGTAAAAGATGGCCGTGACGAAGATGCAATTTCAGCGTTCTGCAAGAATTGCACGGATGAAGGAATCCTCAATGCCATCAATCGCCACCACATACTAAAATTTGCTGACTTAGCAACCATCATACAAAAATACAGTGCGATGGAGAGCACCTCGAAAACTCAGGCAGCTCGCTGGGAACTGCCAGTCTCAACTCAACTCCCCTACAGGAGAAAAGGGTGCACCCTCGCAGCACGCCCAGTCTAACAGTCAGGAAACACAAAACCACTATGCGGAACGGCACCGCTCTGACTGGGTGGCTCGATGGCCCATGCAAAATACATACAACACCAGATACCGTGGCAACCCACATCCTTAGAGCATGTTGGATACTATGATAGGTAGCAAAAAGCAGCGAGGATATCCTTATCAAGGACGACTCAGAATGGCATCCCCAAGTGGACGGCAACTCAAGAGTATTGACGGTATTTGAGACATCTGCTTCAAATAACAAGCGGAAAAGGGCACTCCGCAAGCTCGCCGAAGTCTGCCAATTGCTACGATAAACCCCTGGAACGACGCAGCTATAACATTCAACGCCGGCAACGAGCCAAAGTACAGAACAGTGCGAGCGCCAGCTGCATTAGTCCTTAGCGCCATCATGGACAGGTTTCGACTTACCAAGGTCCTCATGGACGGCTGCAGCGGACTAAACCTCATTTATGAGGACACACTCCATAAAATAGAAATAGACAGGAGCCGCATCATGCAAAGCAACACAACCTTCTGATGAATTATTCCTAGTCGGGAGGCTTGGTGCGCGGGCAAAATCACACTTGACGTAGTATTCGGCACGCCGGAGAACTACCGGTCCGAAGATATAACTTTCCAAGTGGCCCCTTTCAGGCGCGGATACCACGCCCTGTTGGGGCGGGATGCTTTTACACGCTTTCAGGCCATACCCCATTACGGGTATATGAAGCTCAAGATGCCCGGACCAAACGGTATAATCACTCTCGTCAGGTATCCAGACATAGCACTCCGTGCCAAAAACAAAACCGCATACCTGGCCCTGGAGGAGCTATCCGAAGCCCTCGCAACTGACGAATTAACTGCACTACGCTCCACACTGGACAGGGACGATGTAATCCTCGGCAAATGCCCTAAATCCACATCATTCAAACCAACAGAGGAAATAGTCAAATTCTAGGTCCACCCAACAGACCCCAAGAAGACAACATCTATCGTGGCTCAACTGAACCCAACTGTTGACACCGCACTATGATAATTCATGCGCGAAAACTAGGACATATGAGCCTGGCACACTTCAGATATGCCAGGAATCCCACGCAAGCTGGCCGAGAATAGCCTCAATATATTAAAGGGGTTCAAACCGGTCAAGCAATCACTGCGGCGCTTTTCCGAACCTAAGCGACAAGCAATGGGGGAAGAGCTGGCCAAATTCATCGAGGCCGGATTCATTAGAGAAATCAAACACCCGGACTGGTTGGCAAACCTGGTGATGGTACCAAAGAAGGACAAATCCTGGCGCCTATGCGTCGATTTCAAAGACCTCAATAAGGCTTGCCCTAAGGATCCCTTCCCCCTCCCCCGCATTGATCAAATCATCGACGCTACTGCAGGACACGACCCATTGTGTTTCCTCGATGCATATTCCAGATAGCATCAAATCAAAATGAAGGAGTCCGATCAAGCCGCAACAACATTTATCACCCCATACGGCCCATTCTGCTTCAATACCATGCCCTTTGGTCTCAATAACGCAGGCGCCACGTACCAATGCATGATTCAAACATGCCTGGAGAAACAGATCGGCAAAACAGTAGAAGCTTACGTCGATGATGTCGTCCTCAAAACCAGGCATGCCGAGACACTAATAGACGACTTACATCTTACATTCGACAACCTCTGGGCATATGACATTAATCTCAACCCAGAAAAGTGTGTCTTCGGCGTCCCCGCTGGATAACTACTGGGCTTCATCATGTCCGATAGAGGAATCGAAGCAAACCCAGCAAAAATCCGAGCTCTGTCACAACTGGCTAGGCCAATAGATCTTAAGAAAGTTCAAAATCTTGCGGGCTGCATAGCAGCTCTAAGCCGCTTTATCTCTAGATTGGGAGAAAAGGCACTTCCACTCTATCGCCTTTTACGGCGAACCGACCACTTCGAGTGGACGGACGCGGCAACATCCGGATTGGAGGAAATAAAAACCCTTCTGGCGAGCAATCCAATACTGGCCGCACCAAATGTCGGTGAACTGATGTTATTATACATATCAGCAACACACCCGGTAGTGAGCGTCGTACTCATCGTTGAACGAGAACAGGACGGACATAAATTCCCGCTTCAGAAGCCAGTATACTACGTATCCATTGTCCTCACACCATGGAAATCCCGGTACCCTCATTATCAAAAAATAGCATATGTGGTCTTCATGGCATCCCGAAAGCTCCGTCACTACTTCCAGGAGTGTTCGATCATGGTGGCCTCCGAAGTACCCCTCAATGACATCATAAACAACCGCGATGCTAAAGGCCGGATTCCCAAATGGGCCATCGAACTCCTCCCATTTGATATTACACATAAACCACGTCGAGCCATCAAGTCCCAAGTACTGGCCAACTTCGTCGCTAAATGGACAGAGGCCGAACTCCCTAAAGAGTATGACACATACTCCAATTGTGTCATGTACTTTAACGGCTCCAAAATGCTGGCAAGATTAGGAGCGGGGGCCGCCTTAACGTCCCATACGGGAGACATCATCCAGTACATTCTCCATGGGCATACAATGCCTAGAATTACGCGGGGACTCAAACCTCGCAATATCTCAAATAAACGGAGATTTCGATGCTAAAGATCGAAAGATGGCAGCCTATCGTAACGTAGTCATCAAAATGTTGGACCGCTTTGAAGGAATCGAGTTCCATCATGTGGCCTGAGAAAGTAATCAAGTGGTGGACGTTCTTGCTCGTATCGGTGCTAAGCGCGAACCCGTCCCACATAATATTTTCCTGGAAAGGCTCATTAAGACATCCGTGGTGTGGCAGGGGAAAACGACAATACAGATCCGGAATCAAACATAATCCAAGATCCCGGAAACACCGACAGCATCGGGGGCTTAGCCATCAAAATAACACCATCGGCGCATCTCATCATGGCAGTCATTGCCCCATGGACCGAACCCTTCCTGGCCTACCACAACAGGAAAGAGCTTCCCGAGGATCAGAATGAGACCCGCTGCATTGTCTGGCATTGAAAAGCCTACAAGGCTCATGATGGAGATCTCTACAAGAAAAGCGCCACCGGAGTCCTGTAATGATGTATATCCGAGGAAGAGGGGTGACAACTCTTGGCTGAAATCCATGCCGGACTCGGCGGTCACCACGCCGCAACTCAGGCCCTTGTTAGCAAGGCATTCCGTACAGGATTTTATTGGCCACCAGCCCGAGTAGATGCACAGGACCTTGTCCAACGTTGCATCGGATGCCAACTCTTTGCCAATCTGAGCCATATGCCCCCCACCGCCCTACAAACAATCCCCATTACTTGGCCTTTTGCGGTCTGGGGACTCAATATGGTCGGACCCCTTAAAGGGGAAGCCATAAGAAAAAATATCTACTGGTTATGGTGGACAAATTCACTAAGTGGATAGAGGATAAGCCGGTCAAAACTTCCGAATCTGGCCAAGTGATAGACTTCATATCCGGTGTTGTGCACCGTTATGGTGTCCCACACAGCATCATCACTGACAACGGCTCCAATTTCACTGCCGACGTGGTAAAAACTTGGTGTACTAATCTGGTTATTAAATTCGATTACGCCTCCGTCTACCACCCACGAACCAATGGTCAAGTCGAATGGGCCAACGGTCTCATTATGATCGGCATCAAGCCCAAACTAGTGCGGTCCTTGCGAGAATCAGACAAGCACTGGGTTGAGGAGCTCGACTCCGTAATCGAGGGGCTCCGGACCACGCCCAACCGCACTACCAGATACACACCTTTCGTCATGGTGTATGGCGCAGAGGCCATACCGCCCTGCAATATTATTCACGACTTGCCCTGAGTGCATATGTACGAAGAGAGAGAAGCCGAGCTTGATCAGCAGGATGGCCTAGATGCCCTAGAGGAGGAACATGATGTCGCAACAGCAGGCTCGAAGATATCAAAGCGGAGAAGTACGGGCCAAGACTTACAACGTTGGCGAACTCGTTCTACGCCTGCCGGAGAAGAAAAAGGACAAACTCAAACCTAAATGGGAGGGTCCCTTCATAATTGACGAGGTCCTCACCGGAGGGGCATACCGTCTTCACGATGCATCAGACAATCGCCTCGAGCCAAACCCTTGGAACGCGGCCAGACTCCGAAGATTCCATGCCTAGCGCCAAACCCCGTGTTCATCTCGTCCTCCCCTGCAGCTTCCATTATTTTTTCTCTCTCTTGGTCGATTATTCTCTTTTCTTGATTTAAATCTTCGGTATGGCTAGACCGCACAACATCGACACATACATCTTTAAACATGTATGTTACTTGTACCTGGGGGCTTCTTGGACAAAAGTTCTTATCATTTTTTGAGCATTAAGCTCCCACTACTAGGAAAAGGCTTATACATAGAAGTTTACCAGTAGCATGTGTTTTGGAGCCCACGCTACTGATAATTAGCAGTAGCGTGTGTTACAAAGTGCGCTACTGGTACAACTTAGCAGCAGCGTTGGTTTCTAGAGGGCACACTACTGGTAAGTTAGCCACACCACACCCCCCGGCCAAAAAATAGTAGCAGCGTTGGTACCCTAACAAGCGCTACTGTTAAGAAAATAGCAGTAGCGCGGGCCACTAAGACGCGCTACTTCTACTTCTTCTATGTGTAATCTTTTACCAGTAGCGTGTTTTTTGGGCAAGCGCTATAGCTAGTTTTATATACCAGTAGATATTTTTGCTGGCACACATAGCAGTAGCGCGCTTTGGTGCCCAGCGCTACTGCTATGGTCGCCAGCCAAAATATCTGCCACCTTCCCTCCCCCCGTTCTTCTTCCTCCCATTTCTTTGTGCCCCCCCTCTTGCACTTGCCTGTCCTTCAATGCTTCCCCCTCTTCTTTGCGCCTCCTCCCCCCTCCATTAATGCCCTCCCTCCTATCTCTTCCTTGTTTCTGCCCCTCCTCCCCTTCTCTTCTTTGCCCCTCCACCACCCCCTCCATTAATGCCCTCCCTCCTTCCTCTTCCTTTCTTTCTCGCATTCTCCCCTTCTCTTCTTTGCCCATCCACCACCCCCTCCATTAATGCCCTCCCTCCTCCCTCTCATAGCTCTATCTAGAGCTACTAACTAATTATAAGAAGGCGCCCGATATTCCTCTCGACAAATAGGTGAGCAAAAAAAGAGTTGTGCAAGATTGGAAATATGTGTGTTTGCGATTAGGACTGAAACTATGTGAGATATGAATATACCGAATTGTGGGTGGCACGTGAGTGACATGAGTTGCCTATGTTTTGCCTAAATGTCGATTCATTTCCGTTTTGGTGAATTTCGGGCAAACTCAATATGTCCTATGTTTAGGGAAGGTCGTGCCGAATTTTTGTATGAATTTGATCCATGCATGCATATATACGTGGTTATAGTATTTGCTCCGTGCATAGGTGATCATAAGGTCAATGTTAGGATGGTGGAAAGATACTGGCAATCCGCTGTGGATGACATGTATGAAAAAAGACTGAAGGATGTTTTATGTCCGTGTAGAAAATGCAAAGGAACAGTCAGGCTCGACCCCTTTTAGGGTGGTAAATTCAAGGTGCACCTGCTCATGCATGGTTTCATGCATGGCCATACTCGGTGGATAACTAAAGATGATGATGATGATGAGGAGGAGGAGGACGTCGACGGGGCAGGAAATAACGAAATAGGGCCACCAGACAAAGAGATGTCCAATTATGTGCCCAAAGAGGAAGATGGCCTCAGACATATCGATGGCGAAGAGGCAGTTCAAGGCGGAGATGACGCAGACACGCCGTCGTCTTCCTCGCTACTAAGTTTAGCCATGCGGGACCCGCATGTTCGAGACCTGCTTCGCAAGAAGACAACTAGCTATAGAGCTGCTTCAAGAGAGGAGGCCAAATTGGCGCAACTAGAGGTAGACTCGATGACTCCTTTGTATGATGGTTGCAAACCCGAGGTGACCCGCTTGAGTTTCACAATAGAACTTCTAAAGATGAAAGCAAAAAACAAATGGACAGGTACAATCCTGGATGAGCTTCTGAAGTACCTAAAGAAGGTTCTTCCCGCGGGAATCCTGTGTCCTACTAGTGTCGAGGAGGCAAAGAAAATCGTGTGCCATCTTGATCCGCCACATATTAGATATCACACATGCATCAGTGATTGCATCATATATCAGAACGAGCACGTGGAAAAAACCATCTATCCAAAGTGCAATGCTTCACGATATAAAAAGGCCAGAAAGAAAGCTCCACAGAAAGTTGTATGGTACTTTCCGATCACTTCGCGTCTACATCGGAAGCTGGCACGCGGAGAGGGTGAAGCCAGATGAAGGAGATGAGCCAAAGCTGAGACACCTCGCAGATGCTAGCCAGTGGAGAGCATTAAATGCTGAATTTGAATTTTTCGCAAATGATCCAAGGAACATCATGCTTGGCGCTAGTAGTGATGGCATGAATCCATTTGGCAACCAGAACACCAATCATAGCACATGGCCCATGTTTGGATGGATGTACAACCTCCCCCTGGTTGTACATGAAGGCAAAATACATACACATGGCTATGCTTATTCAAGGGCCGAAATAAATGGGAAATGATATAAATCTGTATCTCGGGTTACGGAAAGAGGAGTTACATACCTTATGGACAACACAGGCCAAGACATGGGATGCAAGCAAATGAGTGTATTTCTACATGAGAGCCGCGCTGATCATGACAGGGCAGGACTATCTCTGTTACGGCTATGTCTCCGGCCAGGTGTGCCACGGATATTGCAGATGCACGAGGTGCATGGATGATACAACTTCTCTGCAGCTATCAAAAGATGGCGGGTCTTCAAAATCATGTACATGGGGCATCAAAGATGGCTCGAGAAGGATGACCCATGAAGAAAGCGTGGAGATCTATTCAATGGTAAGGCTGAGCATCGAGGTCCTCCACGTAAGCGTAGTGGTGTAGAAATATATGAGTTATTGAAGAACTGGGAAGAGTGCCCATCGCTGGGAAAGACGAAGAAAAAGGCGTCGGAGCCCCTGCTGAAGATATGGAAGACGAGATCTATTTTTGGGACTTGGAATACTGGCCCATACTCGACATGCCTAATAGCCTTGATGAAATGCATATCACAAAAAATATCCTTGAGAGTTTGCTTGGAACATTGATGAACATGCCGGAGAGCACCAAGGATGGGCCGAAGGCAAGAAAAGACTTCGAATTTTTGAAAATCAGGAAAGATCTCCAAATGCCCGGTACAAGGTCGTCAGAGGAGACCGAGACGGAGACGGAGATGGAAGATAGGGGCAAAAAGTAAATAAGAAGGAAGAACAATATTCCACCCACTCTTGCTTCACCTTAGATCTGAAGGAGGTCAATCAATTGTTCATGTGCCTTGCCGGAATCAAAGTTAGTTCCGAATACTGTGGGAAGATAAGTAGATATCGGGACACTAAGAAAAAAAGGTTCAGTGGGATGAAGTCTCACAACTATGTGATGATGACGCAGTTACTCCCGGTTGCACTTAGAGGGATTATGGACACACATGTGCGTCAGACGCTTACTGACCTATGCCACTTTTTTTATGCTATCTCTCAAAAGTCGGTCAATGTGAAGCAACTCCATAGGCTACAGGAAGAGACTGTTGTCATACTGAATGAGCTAGAGATGTACTTCCCGCCCGCGTTCTTTGATGTCATGGTGCATCTATGTGTCCACATCGTGGACGACATCATCGACCTAGAGCCGACATTCCTGCATAGCATGATGCCGTTCGAGAGGATGAATGGGCTCATCAAAGGATTCGTTTGTAACATGTCCTGTCCAGATGGAAGCATAGCCCAGGGATATCTGACCAAAGAGTGAATCTCTTTCTGTGAGAGTTATCTGACCAAAAACCCTATTGTTGGTTTGCCCGTCAACAAGCACTCTGGAAGGCTCGAAGGCGAAGGTCACACCAATGGTCATAGCGATGTGAATGCATTACGCTCGGGCCGACAAAACGACCTTGACAGGGCATACTTAGTAGTGCTACAACACCTATATGTGCTAGAAGATTTCGTGACACTTCACACAGAGACCATCGCAAAGAAGTACCGTGACCGTGCGGTGCACAGGACGGACGCTGAAGTTATTAGAGAGCACAACTCCACTTTCGTGTGTTGGTTCAAAGAGCGAGTTCTGGCTAATCCCCCGGAAGAGGGTTGTCTGTACGGAACACTCATATACGCCTTAGCACATGGCCCCTTGACCAACCTCGTGACTTATCAAGCATACTATATCAACAGATACATGTTCTACACGGAGGACAAAGGTATAAACAGTGATGACCAAAACTCAGAGGTGATGACGGAAGCCATGACCGGGAATGTAATTGAAAGATATTACGAAAGGGTCGAAGAGATATGGGAGCTTAACTACTGTGGATTGCATAGCGCGACAATGTACCGTGTCAGATGGGCTAAGAATGTACATAGAGAAAACCGACATTTCACTACCATGTGTATACCCGACTCCGATAGAGGTACCGTCAACGCCATCGCCAAAAATGAGCCATGGGTACATGCGAAACACGTGACACAATGTTTCTTCATAACTGATCCGATCAATCCCAGCCGTGTTGTCGTGAGGAGAAGTAAAAGGAGCATCGCCGGAATGGATGGAGTCACCAACGAGGAAGACTATGACCAGTACGGTGATCCGATGAGGGAAGATGATGCTGATGACGACGAAACATATGTTAAAACAAGAATGAAGACTAAATTACCTACGAAAGATCGTAATCCCTGGAGAAGGAAAAGTCAGGACCATGGGCTCAATTGTTTGACAACGAACAAAAGAGGAAAGAAGATCAGTCTGAAGTGTCGTCGTCGCCCAAGCTGACAAACAAATCCCCAAAGTGCAAAAGGAAGAAAAAGAAAAGTGCAAAAGAAAGATAAGAAAAAGAAAAGTGCAAATGAAAGAAAAAGAAAAGTGCAAATGAAAGAAAAAGAAAAAGAAAGGAAGTTTTGCAAAATGAAATGAAAAGAAAAATAAAAAGGAACTAATAAGTTGTGGAAAATGAAATGCAAGGAAAATAAAAAATAAAGAAAAATAAGAAAATAAAAAAGTTAGCAGTAGCGCGTTTTGGCCTGGGCAGCGCTATAGCTAAGAAAAAGAAAAATGAAAAGAAAAAAAAGTTAGCAGTAGCGCGTTTTATCCTTGGCAGCGCTATAGCTAAGAAAAAAGAAAAATAAAAATATAAAGAAAAAAAGTTAGGAGTAGAGCTGTTTTGCTAGAACAGCAGTATAGCTAACTTAGCTATATCGCGTTTTGCCCACACGCGCTATAGCTAAGTTGCCTATAGCATCGATCCGCTAGCTCCCCTCTTTCCTATCTCTCACTCGCGCCGTTCATCGATCCCCTTTTCTCTGATGCCACCGCCGACGTTGCACCGCCCACGCTGCCGCTGGCGCCCCGCCGCCGTCGCCGGACTTGACCTCAGCCCCGACCTTGATGCTGGCCACCGATCCCCTCCTGCTCCGGTATGGCCCCCTGCCCCTCTTCCTTCCTCTCCGACCCATCAGCCCCGGCTCTCTCTCTCTCTAACCCCCTCCCGCTCCGGTATGTCCCTGCAGATGAACAAGGCTCAGCGACCCCGGCGACCCCGACGCCGGCTACCGACACCGACCCCTGAGCGCCTCCCTCCGTGAAGCAGCCGGCGACGCCCAGCAACGCCAGCGAGCACTTAATGGACAGGTGCCTTTCCCTCCCCTCCCCCTCCCCCGCCCCGTGCGTACGAGCTTAATTTAATTGTTGTTAGTGTTAGTTAGTGTTAGTGTTAGCCCAGTGATGGTGCTTAGCTTAATTGTTGTTAGTGTTAGTTAGTGTATTCTGCTGGTTTGTGTGGTGGTACGAGCAAGTTTCATTTACTGTTACTATTGTTCTCACTAAATTCAGTTAAATGAAAATGAGCTTTGACAGAGAATTAAAATGAGCTTTGACAGAATATTGAAATGAAAATTAGCTTATGTTGCTTTGTTTATAAATGGAAATGAAAATGAAAATTACAGTTTTTGCAAATTAGCTTATGTTGCTGTCCATTTTGAAAATGAGGATTTTTAATGGAAGTGTTTGAAAATTTGGTCACTCTCTCTCTGTCTTTGACCAAATTAGGTCTTTCTGCAGATCGAAGCTAGGCCCAGATTGATGAGGAGGAGAAGGACGCCCTCAACCCCCCGGCCCCCTCTGCCCCGGCGACCCCGAGCCCGATCCCAACCCCGAGGTGCGCCACCCCTTCTTCCCTCCCTCTTCATATGTTAGCACATAACGATGCAAGGGGGAGTGTTCATAATGTGGCTATTAAAGTGTTCATAATGATGCAATGGGAGTGGAGCTGTTAGATTGGTTAATGAGCTTGCAGTTTTACTATGGTAGTTGATCTTTTTTGCATCAGTTGGGCAGCAATGTTCATGATTGTGTATATGTCAGCAGCAACAAAGTTTGTGATGTTTGCTTTAGCTTCTTAGAGTGCTCATAATGTGGCTGTTAAAATGGTTGTTAGAGTGCTGAAATGCTTGCTGTTAAAAAAGTGACCTATGTTTTGCCGGAAATGTTGATTCATTTCCATTCCGGCAAATTTCAGGTGCTCTATATGTGCACTTTCTAGCAAAGGTCATGCTGAAATTTGCCATGAATTTTGGCATGACTTGTGATAGAAAGTTGGACATATCGAGTGCTCGAGATTTGTCGCGACGGAAATGAAACGACATTTACGGCAAAACAAAGGTCACTTTTTTGTCATTATTCACTTTATTATATAAAGCTCGATAATTTAACGACAACGACATTGAACCCTAGGAAACATGACCGACACCAATGAGGCCGGAGTTTCTCAGTCCCAATTAGGTCGAGCACAGGCCTACCTCGACTTTCTGGCGGATCAGGAGAGACAGCAAGCTGGGTGTTCGGACCCCCTTGTCATGACGGATAATGACGGTGGTGGCGCCGACGCTGACACTGATGCCACCAACGACACCGACAGCGCTGATGATGTTCCTAACTACAGCATGGAAGGTGGGACCTTCCAAGCCATTGAGGGAAAGGAGAAAAAGAGGACACGATGCCCAAATGAGCTCGTCACCAGAAGACTGGTGGTCACGGCGGTGCACCCTGGCGAGTTCGAGCCAATAGAGCCGCAAGAAGTGGCAGCGTGTTATGGCAACCAACTAGCATGCATCCTATGGGATACCGCTAACATCAACACCACAAAAATACGGAAGAATGAACATTTGAAGAAGCTGCTTCTAACTAGGTTGCACGCAAGATTCCTGTTCCCCGGTCGGAATGATGATGTCGACCCATGGGATGATGATGCCATGAAAAAAATCAACAACAAAGCCCAAGGGAAGTTCAGCAACGCATTAAGCACTTGGAAAACTAGGGTGGAAAAGGAGATTCAAGTAGACCATGAAACCTACGCTGATATTGTTGCAGACAATCCGAAAATTATGATAGAGGACTTTGAAAAGTTCAAGGAGACTTGCAATGAAGAAGCTGCCAAGGCCAGGTCGGAGAGAGGCAAGCAACTGCAGGCAAAGAACATGGGGAACCACCGCCTTGGAAGTCGTGGTTACAAAGGAAAGAGGCCCGTGTGGGCTAAGGAGGACGCAGAATGTGAACGTTAGGGGATCCCTGACCCATTGGCTAAGTTCACCGACCAGCAGGAGCACGACTTCATTAGGGCCCGATTCTCGTGGGACCCCAAGAAAAAGAATACTGGTAATTATCCTTTTACCACCTTACATATTAGGTTCTGATCAACGAAGTCTACTACATTCTAGTCGCATTCGTAAATGATTCACGGCCATTTTGCACAGAGAGCAACACAAGCTTGCGGCCAAGAGCGACTCGTCGACTCAATCGACTCAGTCGTCGGTGAAATACAAGTGGGACACTCCTTTCAACCGGGCTATGAACATAATGATGGGACACCCGCCCGGCCAGCGGCAGCAATATGGACGTGTGCATGGCGCCGGGGATGGGGCCACGTGGAAGTACTATTATAACGAGTACCCCGAGGCCAAAACATAGAGAAAGAAGTTCAGTCAAGTGACTATCGATGAGAAGGTGGCGTGGGCGATGGAGAAAGCAAAAGATGAGACCAAAGTTGAGACAATCGCTGCCTGTAGATCTGATATGGTGGCTGCCTTTACAAGCTTGATTCCAACAGTGGTCACATGGGTGCAACAAAATCCAAAGGTGCCACCAAGTGATTTTCCCATGCCCAGCTTCACCGGGAGCAACTCAATGAACACCGCACCCATACCCGTACCTAGTATGGCTACCGCACCCACACCTCCTCTAGCACCTGCTCCACCACCCAGCTCTCACAGTAGCCCTAGCTCCGTCTCTGGCTTGAATGTCGGGTCGTCGACATTGGCTGATCTCGACGCCCTCACGGTAAATACGCGTCGCACCTTCATCAACTCAACTAATTAATTAATCTTTAGTTGCCGTTCTTTTTGGATCTCTGACGCCGCACATATATGTCTTTGTAGGCTGACTCCACTCTATGCACCCTCCTTTACAACATGAAGGGCGGGTTGGTGGATGTGGGGAAGGGTACTATAGTGAAGCCTAAGTATCGATTGTTTCACCGTCGGCAGATGCCTGATAACGCCTTAAGGGTCTCCGTGGCGAGTGTGAAAGCGGGTACGAGGGTCTCCCTTGTCCGATACAAACTGATGGAGAGGATGACGAGACCCCCCACGCAGCTTGGCCAATGCAAAAATTGGCCGATCCTGTGGCCGAAAAATCTTCTTGTGTCGAGGTGGTCGGGAGCACACCAATGGGACCTTGGGAAGGTATGACCACAACACCACCTACACAAGTACAACCATCATCTGTGCTGCTTGCTGAGATCGAGAGACATGAGGAAGGAGGGCCAACCGTTCCGCCGGCAGATGATGCCATCTGCCCCATGGAAGAGGATATGGATCATGACATGGAGGAGGCCGATGACCCTCTCCAGTATGTCAATACTGCCTTTGACAACGAAGTAACAATGAGTCAACCATATGAATATGAGATGCATGTACCAGAGCCGGAACGTCCTCGGGAGTGCAAGAAGTCATTGTTCATGCAATCCTCGAAGGACACGCCTCCAGATGCCGGCTCCACCCAAGATCAACTAATTAGCTAGAGTCGTCCAAAGTGGAGCCCGACAACACTAGGGGTGGTGCTCAGGGAGGGTATGACAGACCCACCAGCACCTGAGCCCATCAAGAAGAAGGAGAGGAAGAGACCAGCGACGAGAAAATCCAATAAAGCTTGCAATGTTGGTTCTAGCAGCCAGCCACCTTTAACTAAGGTTGACCGTGTACCGATGAAACATGCGCCATTAATCCATGTCACGGGAGAGCCAATGGTACTGGAGAATGCACTAGCTGCCATAGAAGGGGATCTCAGGAGACTCCATGACCATGTGCTTTCGACAGAGAGAAGCCTCCTCGCCTCGGATGATCTAGGATACCCAATTTATACGGTTCATGTGCCGAGCAGTTGCAAGATGTATGTCCACACATGCCCCGCGGACCTCTTCTTCCTGAGGTTTGATTACATCTTCAAGATGTTTCAAATGAGGAGACTCGACTTTATGTTCGTCCGCTTGTATGCGCTGCACATGACCTACATCGTCAGGAGAGAGCAAGTCACCGGTCTTGCGGTCGCGGACCCATACTACATGCATGAGGGCTTATTTTCAATCAACGACGCCAACCGTCAATATGCGAGTCAGTACATTGAAGAATTCTTGGTCAGCAATAAGGACAAAGAAATGATTCTCTTACCTTATCATCCCAGGTAAGTCATCTACGGATAGCACTATAACACATACATCCTCTCGTGCATTTCAATAGTTACTTTGCATGCATGGAGGCTAAACTTGGTCGTGCCATTATCATTGTCCTTTACCCGCGTTACTCCCGCGCTCTATATTTGGACCCATCGAGGAACATACAGAAGAAAGATTACATACACATAAAGTATGTTCTGGACAGAGCTATGCTGGGCTTCAGCATGCGGGGTGGCTACATCCAATGCAAAAAAACAAATAAGGTTGGGCTTTGTTTCAGCCACAAGACTAACTTCTGTTGCATCCAGCAACCAGCAAGAAGTGAGAATGATGGATTCTACATCATCCATGTAATAATGGAGTACAGAAGGGATGTGCAATCACTTTGCATGAAATCTTCATGCGATACCCATATCCAGAGATGGGACGAAGCCTTTGGAGCCGTGCCGGATAATCGACTTCAAAATGATTTCTACCGGATCCAATAGGAAATTGCGTCCATCATCATGAAAGATGTCCTCGAAGAGAATGGGATGTTCTATGACGGTCCAATAACGCGAGCTGACGTCCAACACACATTGCCCTACAACGTCAGGACATGACGCCTTTCACAAAGCTTGGGTGCACCCTTCCGGATATGGACAGATGGGAAGAGTGCACTTCTTAAAAACAATGTGTCTGTTTAGTTACTTGTTACTTTCTGTATGACGAAACTTCGAATCTCTCAGTACGACGAAACTATTAGATGTATGGTGCCGCGCTCTAGTTAATTACTTTCGGTACGATGAAATTTGTTAACTATGTTTACTATATATGTTGCTTCTAATTCATAAGTGTTTTGGTGAATTCGCTTCATGGTATATATATGTGCATCTCTGACAGGTATATAGATGAACGATGCCGAGGAAGTGGTATGCCGTGTAGGGCATGTTCCGGGTGTGTATGATGAGTGGCCAGAGTGTCAGGCCCAAGTCTCTGGCTTCTTCGGCGGAAGCCAGAAATGGTTTCATAGCAGAGCGGAAGCCGAAGCTAGTTGCTTGAGATTCATAGCACAACAGGGGATTCAGAACCAGCGCCGCTGCAAAATCTACTACATAATACCGCTTTTGATTATCTTGATCGCTCTTATCTTCTATGCGGTCATATCATAGTCTACATAGATGATGAAACATGAGTATTTGACCATGTAGTTGCATGTATTGAGAACTTGTAATGACTTGTAACGCTATTTCGAGACATGTGTTCGACCATGATTGATGACGATGAGATATTGGAGACATGTCGAGACTTCTAATAACTTTGGATCATTGATGACTCACTTTCTTTTGAATGAATATGCATGTTATTGTATAAACGGTGGATCTGTTTAATTGTGTACAGAACCAAAACACAAAAAAATACAGAAGTTAGCAGTGGCGTGGGGGTAAAGATTACCAGTAGCACTCAAGTAACAGTAGCGCTGGCTAGCTCCACGCACTATAGATAAATATCAGTAGCGCTAGGTGGAAGTGCGCTACAGCTACTTTAGCTACCAGTAGCGGTGGGTTAAACAAGCGCTACTTCTAAAAAATAGTTGTAGCGCCGTAGCAGTAGCGCGCCTACCCGCGCTACTAATAGTAAAAAACCAGCGCTACTGGTAAGGGTTTTCCTAGTAGTGTCCTCACATATGAGTTTTTCCATATGTACCATTTCTTCGCCACTATATGCATCGATATGACTTAAGTTTTGGCCAAGCTGGGTTGCCTGGCTCCTGCGTTTATGCCCTACGTTCCCGTTAGTTCAGCTAGGGCATAAAGGGAGCACCTCTGCGATTGTTACTGCCAGGTCATCCAGATGTGTACCTCAGACTGGGTGAAGCCGAAAGCTAGCGTTCTTAAGGGAATATTCGGTCGGTGAATTAAATATGTTTTTTACACTCACTCCATTGTGCACCCCCAGAAGTTATAAAAACTGTTGTGCTCGCATCACAATTTGGACATGTACATCAAATGCATGCACACCTAGGGAAAGGAACCCTTAACGGAACTATTCTCTCTGGAAGATGTTTCTTAGGACCTTCATGTAATATACCATAGCTAGTCGGATACAACTTGTCTGCTCAAGCAACTATGACCCCTACACCTAGTTTTCCAAGCATACCCCGGACTATTCGTCCGCGAGGGTATTCGGAAACACTCTGCACCTTAGAGTCCAGAGGTTTAAGCGAAAAGGTCTGCCATGACAAATGATATACAATTTAGCTAGATGAGGAAAGTACACAATCATTTGAACTCGAACACCTCTTCCTCTACACCTTTCAACAGGCATTCTAACTTACAATTCTATTGGGAATATTTGGCGGCCACCTCTACTTGGTCATATACTATACTAATGGGAATTTCTTCCCCATTCGGCCCTATTGGCCCGACACGAGCCATGTGATTAGGATCCAGCTTGGTATAGCGCGTCTTCACCATGGCCCAGGCCTCTCGCGCACCCTCTCGGCAGGCAGATATCTTCCACAGCCGGATACGCCGCCGCGCTCTCTTGAACAGCTCTACCAGCTTATCCATGCTTCCTGGAGGGGAGTTGGACTGCCATAAAGCCTTGGCTACACTCCGCATAGCCTGCCGAGCTTGCTCATGCAACTGCGACAGCTCCTGCAGAAGATCATTTGATGATCCGGACACTTCCTCTCCAGGGCGGTTCAGCAACACACCTGCAATTACAGCTATATCAGCTACCGCCACCTCCAAACCGTTATAAGACAAAAGTGGGCACATACTGAATATGCCGCCTCGGAGCTTCTTGTTCTCCTTCACAGAGTCGCCTAGTTGCGCTCGCACAGCTTTCAGTTCTTCACATAGGTTGATGTTCGAATCCTGGAGTTTCTTCTTCTCTTCAACAACCTTTGTCAATACACGATCGCCCGCTGCTAGTACCTTTTTGGCCCCGTGTTCTTTGCTTCGAGCGGCATCAAGCTACTCTTGAACTTGGTTTAAACAACCCAACATAGAGATTAGAACCAAGATTTAAAATATCCGTGCAGACTTATGAATTTTCGTTGATGAAAACATTACCTAGAGATGCCTTATATCTGTCCAGTTCAGCGTTAGCAGCAAAGAGCTGGCGCTGACACTTTTCTAGTTCCTGAGACAGCCGAGTATTCTTCTCCGTAAGCACCTGGTTGTACATTGATCCTTAAATCAGTTGTTTCAACTGGTTTAAGTCTCGGGGGCTACTAGCATATGGTTATCATAGTCAAACAAAAGCGAATTTACCTCCACATCTTTAAAATGTTGCTTTGCAGCCCTGCTAATCCCATCTCGAGCAGCCCGGATGTATGTGTCGGCTGCGTTGAAGGCTTTAAACGACCCATCCAAAAAGCAAGGATCTTGTAAAATGGCCCGGCTATGCCGCTAATTCATAGCACTCTCCACTTCCGAGTTGGTGATGGATACATCGTCCGAGTCCTCGGCTGGAGGACAGTCTAGCGTCGCCCCTACATCAGCCCCCGTCTTCACGGCAGGACTTGAATCCTGGTTGTGGGAAGTACGGCCGCTCGGACCCCCAGATATAGTCCGACGCGTCTTCCTCCTGGCAAATGGTAAACGGGAAGGTCACAGATGGACGTGACTGCTCAGGGGCAGGTTGGCGAATTCATACCTCTTCGATGAAGGCATGGTCGTAGCTTCATTTGCTTTCCTCTTGGAAGGATTGTCCGGCGCAGGAGTCGATTTCTTCGAAATCGCCGAATGTGTCCCCTGTGAAGCACGTTATAGCGCGATGGGTGAGACGGAATAAGAGCACTCTTTCAGAGAAGGTGTTTCTTAATTATTTACATGAGAAGCAGGAAGGAGGCCAGAGTAGTTGGCGGTGATGGCCACTTCTGTGCCGTCATAGCTTGTCTGGAAAAACACTCCCACCGCGAGCACCACGAATATATCCGGATCCTCTTCAAACCCGGGATCTAGTTCCTGGTGCGGGTCTCCAGCTGTGGGGCAGGACTGTGAAGTCCTTCGGTGACCTTCCGCCAGTGCTGCCATAACAAACAGACTTGAAATTTATCAAAAGTAATCCGGAAGGGGAATGAGTAGAATTGAAGGATCGAAGCTTACCCAACTTGGGGATTATACATGTAATATCCATCTCTGTGCTTAATGCAAAAAAAGCTCGACCAATATTTTGGCCAGAGCGGCGGAGGTATCCGGACCCTTCCGGCCATAATAGGAAGTGTCATCCTCTCTGTTGTAATGCCACATGGCCAGCCTTCTGTATTATAGTGGCTGAACCCCACGCACTATGGAGATCGCCATTACCTCGATTATTGTAAGTCCGGACTGGGCGAGCATCTTTATCTTCCTCATGAGCTGGTGAACTTTTGCGCTATCCTCATCTTCCAGACTCTAAGGACGCCAACTGTGGTGTTTCTTCAGCGGAACGCCTGCAAATTCAGGAAGACCCTTTCGAACTGCGTCGGCAAGCATGACATCCTCAATATAGAACCATTCAGAAGGCCATTCTTTGGATTCCTTCCTTGGTGTGCTGGACAGATATCCGGTATCAGCAATGCGCCATACTTCGGCTCCGCCCAATTCAAATATGGACACCTCGTGATTACACTGGACAAGTCAGAACAACTTCCTCCATAGCTCGAAGTGTGCCTCGATACCCAGGAATAATTCACATAAAGCGACGTAACCCGCGATGTGCAGAACGGAGGCAGGGGTGAAGTTGTGCAACTGGAGGCCATAATATTCTAGAAGCCCTCAGATGAACGGATGAATGGGAAATCAATGCCCCTCAGCAGGTAGGGGATGAAACATACTCGTTCTCCCCTAGATGGATTGGGGAAGTCCTCTGGCTGAATCTCTCCATTGAAGGAATCTAGCCCCGTTTGAACGGGAACTAGATTTGTGGGGGGGGGGAGAAATCCTTGCGTTTGCAGCTCCATCAATTGATTGTGGGACACTGAACACCACTCCCACTAGCCTTTCTCTGGGCCGGAACGGGTGGAGGAGCTGGGTACCCTAGCCATGCTAGAATGGTTTCTCCCAAGTAGTTTCCAGGGATTTCCTCTATATGGTGCCGAATGGATCTAGGATCCGATCTCTTTAATAGGCGCCCCCTTGCATAGGTGTGACGCCCGGATAATTAGGCTACAGTAATCCCCGTTAATGAGGCCACGTCACCTCTGTCACTGTAGTTAATCTCGGGTTAGTTCTAAAACCGATTCGAAATTCAAATTCAAAATCAAGTCAAACATCAAAAGTTTTCAAACTTCAAAACTAAAATGTTCAAGTTGTAGAAAATAAATCATAAATAATATTGTTGCAGAAACCACATTTTTGTAAAGTGTTTAGATGCACTCAGGTAATTGAAACAGCATCAAGACATTTAATTTAATACCTTTTTCAAATTAATAAAATATTAAACCCTTTTATTAAGCTGTCCTAATTAATGTGGCAGTGTTGTAATACTAAATACTAATTTAGGTGTTGAAATTATATTTTGCAAAAACTAAACTTAATTGATTATCAAAAGAAACAGGAAAGAAAATAAATAAAAAGAAAACAGAAAGCAAACAATCAAACAAACAAAAAAAGAGAACAACCCCCCTCCCCACATGGGCCAACCGGCCCAGCCGGCCAACCCAACTGGCCCAGGCCGGCCCACCCCTGGCCTACACATGCCCCCCACCCCGAAACCCTAGCCCCCACTCACCCCCCACTCGCCCCCCCCCCCCCCCACGCCGCCACTCCCCTCGCACCCACTCCCCCCCCCCCCGCTCCTCCCTCTCCCCCGATCTGGATCGGGGGGAACGAACCCACGGCGCCCGATCCCGACCCCTCACCGGCGCCCCCCTCTCCGCCTCCCCGCCGGCCGTCTCCGCGCCGCTCGGTCGTCCCCATCAACCCCGCACGAGCCCCGCAGCCCCGTCGCAGGATCTCCTCCCCTCCGTCGTCGCCTCGCCTCCCCTCTCGCACCTGACCCATTATGGATCAGGAAGGGGCAACGAGCCCGACGCCCTCCCTTCACCGACGCCATCGCCGAGCGCCACTACGCCATCGTCGAGCGCCACCACCGTCGTCGCCGAGCTTCGCATTGCCTCCTCGTCTCCCTCCCTGAGCACCGCTGCCCCCGAACCCTACAGCCCCTGTGAGCTTCTCCATCTCCTCGCACTCCCTCTGCCCCGCACAGTCACCGCGTGCCGTGCCTGGTCCGGCACCTTGCTGGCGCCCCGTACCGCGCGCCTCGCCCCGCTCCGGTTCCCTTTGCACCATGCTCCTCCCCCTCGCGTGCTCTGCTGCCTGCAGCCAGGCGCGCCTCGCGTCGGTGAGCCCGCCCCGGCTCCCCTGCGGTTGCTCGCTCCGGCCACCGCCTTCGTCCCGCCGTGCTGCCCGTCCCCTACCATGTTGCTCTGCCGTACTCGGCCGGCCGCTCACGCCCCATTTTCCCCCGGTGTTGTTGCTCCTTGCCCGTGAACCCTTGCTCGCCGGCCGGCGCGTGCCCGACCCTACAGAGGCCGTTGCCACAACCTTGGGCGTGTGCTCGTGCGGTCTGGGCAGCGCACGTGCCCAGCGCCCGTTAACCCGACGCCCGCTAAGCCCCCTGCCTATGACAGGAGGGCCCCAGCCCGAGAATGTTTTGTAGAAAAAAAAGGAATTAAAAATAAATAATAAATAAAATTATTAAGTTAATTAATTAATTATAGGATTAATTAACTTAATTAATCTTGCTTAATTAACCTAATCAATTAACTAAACTAACCAAACCTGTTTAGTTAGCCTTGTCAATGACATGTGGGTCCCACTGGACCCACCTGTCTGGTTTGACTGGTCAACCGACCAGTTGACCTGCTGACATCACTCTGATGTCATGCTGGCGTCATCATTCACTGTTTTGGATAATGTTGGAATAAAATAAATAATTAAAATCAGAAAATGATTTAAAACTTTAGAAAATCATATCTTTTAATCCGTAACTCGGATGAAAAAACTTTGTACATGAAAGTTGCTCAGAACGACAAGACGATTCCGGATACGCAACCCGTTCGTCCACCACACCTCCCTAACCTATCGATCTCGCAACTTTCCCCCTCCGGTTCATCTGTCCGAAAACGCGAAACACCGGAAATACTTTCCCGGATGTTTCCCCCCTTCGCCGGTATCACCTATCCCTGCGTTAGATCACCTCTAGCACCAAGTTTGTCATGTTATGGTTTGATTGCTCTGTTATTTATTGTTTCTCCCCCCTCTTCTCTCGATACACACCGAGACCGACGCCGCTGCTACCCAGTACGACTACGGAGTTGACGACCCCTCTCTCTTGCCAGATCAACCAGGCAAGCCCCCCCTTTGATCACCAGATATCGCCTACTCTTCTCTATACCGCTTGCATTAGACTAGTGTAGCATGTTACTGTTTCCCGTTAATCCTATACTGATGCATAGCCTGTCCTTGCTACTACTGTTGTTACCTTCACCTGCAAACCTAATGCTTAGTATAGGATGCTAGCTTATCATCAGTGGCCATACATTCTTGTCCGTCTGCCATGCTATACTACTGGGCCGTGATCACTTCGGGAGGTGATCACGGGTATACACTATATACTTTATACATGATACATGTGGTGACTAAAGACGGGTAGGCTCGTAGGAGCACCCGCGAGTGGATCTTTGAGGCGGAGCGACAGGGCAGGTTCCGACCACCTAGGAGAGAGGTGGGCCTGGCCCTGGTCGGCATTCGCGGACACTTAACACGCTTAACGAGATCTGGGTATTTGATCTGAGTCTGGCCATTTGGTCTATACGCACTAACCATCTACGTGGGAGTAGTTATGGGTATCCCGGCGTCGTGGTATCAGCCGAAGCCTTCGTGACGTCAGCGACTGAGTGGCGCGCGCCGGATTGGACTGGAAGGCCACTAGGCTAGGTCTGCTTTCGGCCGCGTTCGCAACGTGCAGGTGTGCAAAGGGCGATGGGCCCAGACCCCTGCGCCATAGGATTTAGACCGGCGTGCTGACCTCTCTGTTGTGCCTAGGTAGGGCTGCGACGTGTTGATCTTCCGAGGCCGGTCATGACCCAGGAAAGTGTGTCCGGCCAAATGGGATCGAGCGTGTTGGGGTATGTGGTGCACCCCTGCAGGGAAGTTTATCTATTCGAATAGCCATGTCCCTCGGTAAAAGGACGACCCGGAGTTGTACCTTGACCTTATGACAACTAGAACCAGATACTTAATAAAACACACCCTTCCAAGTGCCAGATACAACCGGTGGTCGCTCTCTCACAGGGCGACGAGGGGAGGATCATCGGTTAGGATTATGCTATGCGATGCTACTTGGAGGACTTCAGTCTACTCTCTTCTACATGCTGCAAGACGGAGGTTACCAGAAGCGTAGTCTTCGAAAGGACTAGCTATCCCCCTCTTATTCCGGCTTTCTGCAGTTCAGTCCACATATAATAGCCCTATCCCAGTTGATACCAATGCATGCATATGTAGTATAGCTCCTTGCTTGCGAGTACTTTGGATGAGTACTCACGGTTGCTTTCCCCTTCTTTTCCCCTCTATTCCTTCTACCTGGTTGTCGCAACCAGATGTTGGAGCCCAGGAGCCAGACGCCACCGTCGATGACGACTCCTACACCGGAGGTGCCTACTACTACGTGCTGCCCGCTGACGACGACCAGGAGTAGTTAGGAGGATCCCAGGCAGGAGGCCTGCGCCTCTTTCGATCTGTATCCCAGTTTGTGCTAGCCTTCTTAAGGCAAACTTGTTTAACTTATGTCTGTCCTCAGTTATTGTTGCTTCCGCTGACTCGTCTATGATCGAGCTCTTGTATTCGAGCCCTCGAGGCCCCTGGCTTGTAATATGATGCTTGTATGACTTATTTTTATTTGTAGAGTTGTGTTGTGATATCTTCCCGTGAGTCCCTGATCTTGATCGTACACATTTGCGTGCATGATTAGTGTACGATTGAATCGGGGGCGTCACAAGTTGGTATCAGAGCCGACTGCCTGTAGGAATCCCCTTCCACACTCCTTGGCCGAAGTCGAGTCTAGTCATTGAAAAACTTTTACTAACATGGCTGTGTGGCTTACGGGCCCACGTCGCCATTTGGGTGGTAGTAGGATCTTTTTATTCCTCGACCTTTACTCTGGGACTCTGAACTCTCTTCTATTCGGGTTAAGTGATTTTGCTAAAATCTAACTTTAGGTTCTCGAAAATACTTCCTCCCGGAGAGCCCCTTCAGGCCAGATGATCACCTGCTGCAACAGAAGATTCTGACAATACTCTCCGATGTTTCCCCGAGACCTTTGTGTCCTTCGCCGTTGCAATTCCATACCATCGATAAGTCCATATGGAAAGATACATACACTTGTCGTCCATAAGTTCATTCCCAGTTAATCTTGTTATTACAAGATACCTCGGAAATTATCTCTATTTTTCCGAGAATACTTTGTGCCTACTGCCTTGCAGTTCATTATCCGCATATACACCCCTACGGATAATTCTCGCACTTATCGGGTATCCGCTCATTCCCAGTTGTTCAGGTGTTCCGCCAAAGACTTCAAAATATCATTCGATCTTCCAAAAATCCCGAGCAGCCTATTGCCCTTGAAATTCTCGCTTGCTTGCATTATGGATGCTTTCCATATGTCTGGCGATATTCGTTAGTATCCTTAGGCATCGTCTTTTGATCCTATTGATTCAACTTGAGTGCGAATGCACGCAATCATCAGTTGATCCTTTTAAATTATCTTTTCGGCTCAGACGTTATTTTAAAACATGAGCTGGATCTCGACCAATCAAATTGCTGTCGATGGTACCCTTAAGGCTATTCAACTTATCCATCCCTGATCAGAGCATTGCTTCTGATCCCTTGTCTTGGAATTGATAATCCCTTTGCATTTGAGCCTTGAATTAGTCAGTTGTTTCTAAAGTCTGATCTCCTTGCATTGTTTCTCCCTCTGGTTGAGTACCGATGCTCGCACCAGATTCCTTGAGAACCACCAGATCATTTGCGGGATTTTATCCGACAACGTCCTTCATATTCAATAAGTCTGTGAGCCTTTCCTCGGATACATAATACCTTTGGTAAGTTGTATCCTCTGCTTTCTCAAACATGCTCTACTATCGAGCTGGTGTTATTTATTCTTGAAATTTGTGGTATATACTCCTAAGATGCCCTGATGAGTTGAACATATGCCTTCTCTAAACTGTGTGAACTCGAAAGTTTTCACGAGTCATACTCTTCTGGTATTTTGCTAGATAAAATTTCTATACTACAGCTTCATCAAAAGCGAGAAGTAAAATGAAAGGTTATGCATGGAAGAATTGGGAGTCGACCTTGAGCCTTTACGTTCATGCCCATGGACCCGATGTGAAACTTATCATCGAAGCTTCTTGTAAATGATATTAGTTCCCTTGGTATAAGTTCATCTTATATCTGGGATCCGGCCTTTTACAATCGTGGTTTCGACCATGTTCTCTCTTAAATACCATTTTCGATGCAAGTGTAATCACTTGTCTCATGTGGATCAATACCTCGGTCCAACCTCTACTTTGATCCGTCTTCGAGTATTACCCCCCTGGTATCTCGAGATTATCTTGAAACTGCATAACTTCTTATGAGTTCTTCATCAAGTACTACATTCTCACTGATTACAGTTTTCATGGGCTCTGAGTTATTAAACACTCAAAGACACCGATAACTGAACCGAGTCTGCCCTACGGTTCAGCAACTCTTGATAATCTTCTTTAAGTCCGAGTTTGTACTCGATCATGTCATTCCTAGCCTGATCGGCTATATCATTATCGTGCTAAATTTTAACTGTGCTACCTGGTCCTTAATCCCGGAGCACAACTTTCGATGATGAGCTAAGCTTACGTCGATCTTCCTCGTCATATCAATTCACCTTGAACAACAAGCTTGATTTCAAGTTTGTGCCCTACCCATGGTTCCAATAACCTTCCGCTTCATCATTCCTTTGATTTGATGTTGTCACTGATTGATTACATCTTGAAATCTCTCGACCAATGTGCTGTGAAGATCATCAACCTTATGAGGTCTTCCTGGATATCAATTGAATTCATGATGAGAAATACCATCCTTGCCCCCGATGAATTATATTATCATCGGCCACTTTATTGCCTTCCCTCCAACACAAACTTATTCGTGTTTTGAGTTATACCTTGAGATCCTTGCTATACAGCATTTGTTCTTCTTTACCTTGGAATGTTACCACCTTTTATGTCAAGAATGTCGTGGTAATTTTACCACCTCTTGAGAATTCTTGATATAGTAATATCTCTCGCCTTTTGCGTTCATTTCTTGGTCTCCGTATTGTTTCTAACCGGAATACCGACTAATGGTCTGTGTTGTGCAAATTCTAAACTTCTAGCAACCCTATTGCTTGAAGTTATTGTTCTACAGTTTCATTCTAAGTCTATTGATTGTTGAATCATCATTCAAACATTGATCGTGCTACCTAGTCCAGATTCCTGGTTGCACCCTTCTATCATTGTTCAGTTGTGTATGTTTCCCTCGAGCATACATCATTATGACATTTGATCCGACAAATGATACTTCCTTGTTCACATAATTGTGGAAATCAATCCTTTGGAAATCGCGATGATTTGTTGCTGAGCCTATCAGCCACCTCCTCATCCTCTCCTTGGTTTACTGATGAACTCTTGTTTCGGAACTTGCTTCCACAGTTCATTTCCCGAGAATCTTACAATGTCATCTCGTCAAATTGTGCCGCACCTTTTCTTCTCAGGCATCCTAAGTCTGAGGTATCGTGACACCAATCAGATCTGAATCTCGGTCAGACATGATGGTTGGAACTTATTTTCCAAGAGTTATAATGTTGGTCTTTATATATGACCCGGTAAGGTTATGTCAGGCCTAGCACACCTGGCCGGAGGACCTATTGTTGTACTATCCTTTTTAGCAAGTTTAGCCATTCTTCCGTGAGGAAATTGTAAGACTTATTTCACAAGCTATTCCTGATGGATCCTTTGTGTTTCCAAAATCTGACCTTTGCTTGAATACCATGTCAATGCTTCTTGAAGCATGTTTGTGGTACTCCGATTTTCAATAAGAGCATTGAAAGCGCAATGCTTAGTTTTCTTTAACCATTATCCAAACACCGTTGTATGGGTACTGTCATGAGATTTCTCTCCCCTTACTTAAAGGGTTTTCTACATGATATCCTGCCACGGATATCATGCTCTGTTTGTCCTTGGGAAGGGTATACCCCTGAAATATGTGTTTAATCACATTTTCCTTTCCATTCTTCTGTTTAACCTAATAATCACATTTTTCCTTTCCATTGTTTTGTTTAACCTTTCTTGTGATCTATATGATCCAAGCAGTAATATTCTTCTCCTTATGTAAAGATCTTGGTGTACGATCGTGTCGGTAAGACCCTGTTGCTATTGTTGATGACATTCCGGTAACCCCCGATGGACGAGAACTTTGCCTATTGGTCCACCTCGTTCAACGAGCAGGAAGATGGTTCTCTTCGTCGCTCGCCCTTGGTACCGATATTGTTGCCGACATAATTGGCAGGCTACCCTCTGACATGCCTTGCTATCATGACCATGCAAGATGCCACCACTCCTCCTACTTTCAACCCACGTGGTGGGCCCATAACCCACATGGTGGGCCCATAACCCACAGGTCCCAGGATCGAAACCAGACTCTCCTGTACACCCCAGCTCCTAAAGGCTATTCCTCATGCTTGGCTTCATATGTAATTCACGAGCCACCATCCAAGAAATCATCAATTCTGGTATGAGATGCAATACTTATTCCCATTGCTCTGAACCCCTTTCACACTATGTTTTAGGCAATGAACGATTGCCTATCCGCTCAAAACTTCTTATTGCACTGTCCTACTTTGCTCTCGATGTGTATCATTTGTTCAACTCGAGAGATACTCATATGATCATACTTGGGAAACCCCCAGATGATTTTCCCTTATAACATCCTATCGTGGTAGAGCTGCCCCTTACCTATTCGTAAGTACGATGGAGTTCCCCGATGGAAGGACGACAACTTCATCATGATGCATTGGAATAAAGAATTGAAGACATCAACGAAAGGGATTAACTTCTTCGAGAAGATCCGTTAGAATTTCGTAACCAGCCTTTTCCCCCTTACTCTACCTCTTAAATCTCGGGACGAGATTTCTTGTAGTGGAGGAGAATTGTGACGCCCGGATAATTAGGCTACAGTAATCCCCGTTAATGAGGCCACGTCACCTCTGTCACTGTAGTTAATCTCGGGTTAGTTCTAAAACCGATTCGAAATTCAAAATCAAAATCAAGTCAAACATCAAAAGTTTTCAAACTTCAAAACTAAAATGTTCAAGTTGTAGAAAATAAATCATAAATAATATTGTTGCAGAAACCACATTTTTGTAAAGTGTTTAGATGCACTCAGGTAATTGAAACAGCATCAAGACATTTAATTTAATACCTTTTTCAAATTAATAAAATATTAAACCCTTTTATTAAGCTGTCCTAATTAATGTGGCAGTGTTGTAATACTAAATACTAATTTAGGTGTTGAAATTATATTTTGCAAAAACTAAACTTAATTGATTATCAAAAGAAACAGGAAAGAAAATAAATAAAAAGAAAACAGAAAGCAAACAATCAAACAAACAAAAAAAAGAGAACAACCCCCCTCCCCACATGGGCCAACCGGCCCAGCCGGCCAACCCAACTGGCCCAGGCCGGCCCACCCCTGGCCTACACATGCCCCCCACCCCGAAACCCTAGCCCCCACTCACCCCCCACTCGCCCCCCCCCCACGCCGCCACTCCCCTCGCACCCACTCCCCCCCCCCCCCCCGCTCCTCCCTCTCCCCCGATCTGGATCGGGGGGAACGAACCCACGGCGCCCGATCCCGACCCCTCACCGGCGCCCGCCTCTCCGCCTCCCCGCCGGCCGTCTCCGCGCCGCTCGGTCGTCCCCATCAACCCCGCACGAGCCCCGCAGCCCCGTCGCAGGATCTCCTCCCCTCCGTCGTCGCCTCGCCTCCCCTCTCGCACCTGACCCATTATGGATCAGGAAGGGGCAACGAGCCCGACGCCCTCCCTTCACCGACGCCATCGCCGAGCGCCACTACGCCATCGTCGAGCGCCACCACCGCCGTCGCCGAGCTTCGCATTGCCTCCTCGTCTCCCTCCCTGAGCACCGCTGCCCCCGAACCCTACAGCCCCTGTGAGCTTCTCCATCTCCTCGCACTCCCTCTGCCCCGCACAGTCACCGCGTGCCGTGCCTGGTCCGGCACCTTGCTGGCGCCCCGTACCGCGCGCCTCGCCCCGCTCCGGTTCCCTTTGCACCATGCTCCTCCCCCTCGCGTGCTCTGCTGCCTGCAGCCAGGCGCGCCTCGCGTCGGTGAGCCCGCCCCGGCTCCCCTGCGGTTGCTCGCTCCGGCCACCGCCTTCGTCCCGCCGTGCTGCCCGTCCCCTACCACGTTGCTCTGCCGTACTCGGCCGGCCGCTCACGCCCCATTTTCCCCCGGTGTTGTTGCTCCTTGCCCGCGAACCCTTGCTCGCCGGCCGGCGCGTGCCCGACCCTGCAGAGGCCGTTGCCACGACCTTGGGCGTGTGCTCGTGCGGTCTGGGCAGCGCACGTGCCCAGCGCCCGTTAACCCGACGCCCGCTAAGCCCCCTGCCTATGACAGGAGGGCCCCAGCCCGAGAATGTTTTGTAGAAAAAAGGAATTAAAAATAAATAATAAATAAAATTATTAAGTTAATTAATTAATTATAGGATTAATTAACTTAATTAATCTTGCTTAATTAACCTAATCAATTAACTAAACTAACCAAACCTGTTTAGTTAGCCCTGTCAATGACATGTGGGTCCCACTGGACCCACCTGTCTGGTTTGACTGGTCAACCGACCAGTTGACCTGCTGACATCACTCTGATGTCATGCTGGCGTCATCATTCACTGTTTTGGATAATGTTGGAATAAAATAAATAATTAAAATCAGAAAATGATTTAAAACTTTAGAAAATCATATCTTTTAATCCGTAACTCGGATGAAAAAACTTTGTACATGAAAGTTGCTCAGAACGACAAGACGATTCCGGATACGCAACGCGTTCGTCCACCACACCTCCCTAACCTATCGATCTCGCAACTTTCCCCCTCCGGTTCATCTGTCCGAAAACGCGAAACACCGGAAATACTTTCCCGGATGTTTCCCCCCTTCGCCGGTATCACCTATCCCTGCGTTAGATCACCTCTAGCACCAAGTTTGTCATGTTATGGTTTGATTGCTCTGTTATTTATTGTTTCTCCCCCCTCTTCTCTCGATAGACACCGAGACCGACGCCGCTGCTACCCAGTACGACTACGGAGTTGACGACCCCTCTCTCTTGCCAGATCAACCAGGCAAGCCCCCCCTTTGATCACCAGATATCGCCTACTCTTCTCTATACCGCTTGCATTAGAGTAGTGTAGCATGTTACTGTTTCCCGTTAATCCTATACTGATGCATAGCCTGTCCTTGCTACTACTGTTGTTACCTTCACCTGCAAACCTAATGCTTAGTATAGGATGCTAGCTTATCATCAGTGGCCATACATTCTTGTCCGTCTGCCATGCTATACTACTGGGCCGTGATCACTTCGGGAGGTGATCACGGGTATACACTATATACTTTATACATGATACATGTGGTGACTAAAGACGGGTAGGCTCGTAGGAGCACCCGCGAGTGGATCTTTGAGGCGGAGCGACAGGGCAGGTTCCGACCACCTAGGAGAGAGGTGGGCCTGGCCCTGGTCGGCATTCGCGGACACTTAACACGCTTAACGAGATCTGGGTATTTGATCTGAGTCTGGCCATTTGGTCTATACGCACTAACCATCTACGTGGGAGTAGTTATGGGTATCCCGGCGTCGTGGTATCAGCCAAAGCCTTCGTGACGTCAGCGACTGAGTGGCGCGCGCCGGATTGGACTGGAAGGCCACTAGGCTAGGTCTGCTTTCGGCCGCGTTCGCAACGTGCAGGTGTGCAAAGGGCGATGGGCCCAGACCCCTGCGCCATAGGATTTAGACCGGCGTGCTGACCTCTCTGTTGTGCCTAGGTAGGGCTGCGACGTGTTGATCTTCCGAGGCCGGTCATGACCCAGGAAAGTGTGTCCGGCCAAATGGGATCGAGCGTGTTGGGGTATGTGGTGCACCCCTGCAGGGAAGTTTATCTATTCGAATAGTCGTGTCCCTCGGTAAAAGGACGACCCGGAGTTGTACCTTGACCTTATGACAACTAGAACCGGATACTTAATAAAACACACCCTTCCAAGTGCCAGATACAACCGGTGGTCGCTCTCTCACAGGGCGACGAGGGGAGGATCATCGGTTAGGATTATGCTATGCGATGCTACTTGGAGGACTTCAGTCTACTCTCTTCTACATGCTGCAAGACGGAGGTTACCAGAAGCGTAGTCTTCGAAAGGACTAGCTATCCCCCTCTTATTCCGGCTTTCTGCAGTTCAGTCCACATATAATAGCCTTATCCCAGTTGATACCAATGCATGCATATGTAGTATAGCTCCTTGCTTGCGAGTACTTTGGATGAGTACTCACGGTTGCTTTCCCCTTCTTTTCCCCTCTATTCCTTCTACCTGGTTGTCGCAACCAGATGTTGGAGCCCAGGAGCCAGACGCCACCGTCGATGACGACTCCTACACCGGAGGTGCCTACTACTACGTGCTGCCCGCTGACGACGACCAGGAGTAGTTAGGAGGATCCCAGGCAGGAGGCCTGCGCCTCTTTCGATCTGTATCCCAGTTTGTGCTAGCCTTCTTAAGGCAAACTTGTTTAACTTATGTCTGTCCTCAGTTATTGTTGCTTCCGCTGACTCGTCTATGATCGAGCTCTTGTATTCGAGCCCTCGAGGCCCCTGGCTTGTAATATGATGCTTGTATGACTTATTTTTATTTGTAGAGTTGTGTTGTGATATCTTCCCGTGAGTCCCTGATCTTGATCGTACACATTTGCGTGCATGATTAGTGTACGATTGAATCGGGGGCGTCACAATAGGCGGGGTGTTATTTGCAAAATTACCCTCACCTTCCGCCTTCGCTTGACGCGTGGGAGGCGAAGTTATTTAATGCACAAAAGCTGAGGGGTGTGATACGGAACAGATGGTCGAATACATCACTTGGAGATAATTAAAGGAGGAACCCTCCTTGCAATGTCGAAGACAATCTGCACGCCGAACTCCTCGTCATTTAAGCCAGGTTCGGGGGCTACTGAGGGTGTCCTGGAATAAGGGATCCTCGGGCGTCCGGCCTGTTATCCGTGGGCTGGACTGATGGGCTGTGAAGACATGAAGGCCGAAGACTATACCTGAGTCTGGATTGGACTCTCCTTGGCGTGGAAGGCAAGCTTGGTGACTGACTATGAAGATTCCTTCTTATGTAACCGACTCTATGTAAACCCAAATCCCCCCGGTGTCTATATAAACCGGAGGGGATGGTCCGAAAAGGACACCATTCATTACCATAGTCATATAGGCTAAGCTTCTAGGGTTTAGCCATCATGATCTCGTGGTAGATCAACTCTTGTAACACCCATATTCATCAATATCAATCAAGCAGGATGTAGGGTATTACCTCCATAGAGAGGGCCCGAACCTGGGTAAACATTGTGTCCCCTGTCTCCTGTTACCATCGATCCTAGACGCACAGTTAGGGACCCCCTACCCAAGATTCGCCGGTTTTGACACCGACAAAGGCGATGGGTCGTCCCGCCGCTGTGCTCGGTAAAGTGGGAGCAGGACTTAGGCTGAGCACGCGGCTGCCGGAGCCTGGCTCGAGAGCTGCTGTGGCCCTGCGGGCCACTTTTGTTTAACCTTTCCCTTTTCCTGCATTTTGAAAAAAGTATATGGCCCCGCTGGGGTGTGTAATGCACTACAACACTTATGCCACTATGTTATGCTTGTTATTTTGATGTTATGCCGTGATATCTGTGTTCCGAATAGACGCGGTTTGGGTAACTTAGCTTGGCATGCTCATGGTAGTTTAGTTTCCCATCTCGTGAGGGCTTGCCCTTTGGTATCTGGTGAAGCTCCCTTCTCGATGACTTAGGAGCCATCGGCTTTAGGACACGTTGTAGATCTGCAGAGATGTTAGAAAATCTGGCATGGTGCCTTGATCTTCCTTGCACGAGCCCCCAGGAGTGAGTTAGTTGGTCTTAGTGCAGCGCCTCATGCTGCTCGAGGGGCACGGACTTAGAGTGTGCGCACGCCCACGAGCTCATTTGAGAGCGCCTCGCGAGGACCAAGGAAGCCGAAGCACTGGAAGCCAAGGCTCTAGGGCGACAAGACTTTGGCAAAGTGTGTTTGCGGCATAGGCAAACAGTAGGATCAGAAGTATGTCTAGAGGGGGGTGATTAGACTACTTGACCAAATAAAAACTTAACCTTTTCCCAATTTTAGTTCTTGGCAAATTTTAGCTATTTTAGGACAAGTCAAGCAATCATCACACAATTCAAGCAAGCATGCAAAGAGTATATTGGCAGCGTTAAGTAAAGCATGCAACTTGCAAGAATGTAAAGGGAAGGGTTTGGAGAATTCAAACACAATTGGAGACACAGATGTTTTTCCCGTGGTTCGGATAGGTGGTGCTATCCTACATCCACGTTGATGGAGACTTCAACCCACGAAGGGTAACGGTTGCGCGAGTCCACGGAGGGCTCCACCCACGAAGGGTCCACGAAGAAGCAACCTTGTCTATCCCACCGTGGCCATCGCCCACGAAGGACTTGCCTCACTAGCGGTAGATCTTCACGAAGTAGGCGATCTCCTTGCGCTTACAAACTCCTTGGTTCAACTCCACAATCTTGTCGCAGGCTCACAAGTGACACGTAGCCAATCTAGGAGACACCACTCTCCAAGAAGTAACAAATGGTGTGTTGATGATGAACTCCTTGCTCTTGTGCTTCAAATGATAGTCTCCCCAACACTTAACTCTCTCTCATAGGATTTGGATCTGGTGGAAAGAAGATTTGAGTGGAAAGCAACTTGGGGAAGGCTAGAGATCAAGATTCATATGGTAGGAATGGAATATCTTGGTCTCAACACATGAGTAGGTGGTTCTCTCTCAGAACATATGAGTTGGAAGTGTAGATGTGTTCTGATGGCTCTCTCCACGAGTGAAGAGGAGGTGGAGGGGTATATATAGCCTCCACACAAAATCCAACCGTTACACACAATTTACCAATCTCGGTGGGACCGAATCAACAAACTCGGTCAGACCGAAATGGTAAACCTAGTGACCGTTAGAGATTTTCGGTGGGACTGACATGCAACTCGGTAGGACCAATTTTGTTAGGGTTAGGGCATAACGTAATCTCGTTGAGACCGATTACACAAACTCGGTGAGACCGATTTTGGTAATTAGCTAACCAGAGAGTTGGTCAGGCAAACTTGGTTGGACCGATTTGCTCTTTTGGTGAGACCGAAAAGTTACAAAAAGGAAACACTGAATTTACATTGCAATCTCGGTGGGACCGATCCGCTCTTTCGGTGAGACTAAAAAGTTGCGAAAGGGAAACAGAGAGTTTGTAATCCCATCTCGGTGAGACCGAGATCCCTATCGGTAGAACCGATTTGCTAGGGTTTGGCAATGGCTATGACAAGTGAAACTCGGTGACGCCGGGTTGAAAGAATCGGTAGGGCCGAGTTTGGCTTAGGATTTAGGTCAAATGTGTATATGGGAAAGTAGTTGAGGGTTTTGGAGCATATCACTAAGCACATTTAGCAAGAGGCTCATTAAGCAACACCTCATCCCTCCTTGATAGTATTGGCTTTTCCTAAAGACTCAATGTGATCTTGGATCACTAAAATATAAAATGAAGAGTCTTGAGCTTTTGAGCTTGAGCCAATCCTTTGTCCTTAGCATTTTGAGGGTTCCACTTTCACCATCCATGCCATGCCAATCATCGAGCTTTCCTGAAATAATCATCTTGGAATAGCATTAGCTCAATGAGCTGTATGTTGTTATGAATTACCAAAACCACCTAGGGATAGTTGCACTTTCACAAACCTAACGTGCGTACACACCGGCCCAGCCCAGCCCCTGTGCGCGAGACATGCAAGGAGGAGCAACGGGCAACTGCCGCTCCACTGGGTGAAGACTAAAAGGGAGAGAAACAAAAGGGGAGAATCCAACTTGTCAATCGAAAAAACGCGAGAACTCGAAATTGCATTTTGATGTTGCAAACCAGATACAAAAAGCAAGCAAATGAACAGCCGCGTCCGCACCTAGTCTAGACCTCTCACCAGCGCAGAGCTAAGTGCTACCACTAGGACGTGGGAGGGAGCCCCCGAGGCCCGAGGGTGGCACTTCGGAAAATCCGGGTGTGTACAGCCGCACTCATTATTACATGAGAGTGTCACGAGTGGAGACCTTCATAGGCACGTGGCCTTGCTTCATGGGTAGAACTTCCGGAGGTTCTGGATGTTCCAGGCGTTCTGAATGGGGATCCTGTCCCGCGTCTCCAGGCGTGCGGTGCCAGGCCTGGAAACACTGGCGATCCTGAACATGCCCTCCTACATGGGTGAAAGCTTATCCAGCCCCTCCCTGGAGAGCACCGCCTTAGGATGAGATCACCCACCTTGAGCGTCCTAGAGTAGACACTGTGGCAGTGGTACCGCCGTAGCGCCTGCTGGTACATTGCTGCTTGGAGCATGGCTTGACGGCGGCGTTCCTCCCCCAGCACGAGGTCCATCCGCCGCGAGGCATTCTGGCGTGCTTCGTCAAACGCCAAGACCTGCACGGGGCGATGCCTGACCTCGTGAGGGAGAACCGCTTCGGCTCAATAGACGAGGAAGAATGGAGTCTCGCCTATTGGCTTGGTTGTGGTGGTGCAGATGGACCATAGCATGGACTGGAGCTCATCCAGCCAGCCCCTGCCGCAGGCCTCGAGCTTCTTCTTGAAGGTTCTTGCCTTGAGGCCTCTCAGGAGCTCTACGTTGGTGCGTTCGGCCTGGCCGTTGCTCCTGGGGTGTGCCACTGAGGCGTAGCATATCTACGTTCCATGGTTAGCACAATATGTTTTGAAAAGGTTGCTAGTGAACTGCAAGACATTGTCAGTGATGATGCGATTGGGGACCTCGAACCGGCTCATGAGGCCGTTGGTAAACTTGACTGCCGACCGGCTGGGATAGTGGGACCACCTCCACCTCTGCCCACTTGGTGAATATGTCAACGCGATGTAGAGGTAGCAGTATCCCTCGGGCGCCCGAGGGAACGGTCCCATATGTCCCGCCCCTAGACCGTGAATGACCACGAGAGCGGTATGGTTTGGAGACCATGAGCGGGCCGGTGTAGCTTCTTCACATGGAATTGGCATGCCTTACAAGATCTCACCATCTCAGTGGCATCATTGAGAGCCTTGGGCCAGTAGAACCCACTGCGGAATGCTTTGCCCATGAGGGTGCGCGATGACGAGTGATGCCCGCAGTCTCCATCGTGTATGTGAGCCAACAGGTCATGTCCCTGCTCCCTAGAGATGCATCGCAGAGAAACATCATTTGTCCGCTTCCTATAGAGCTCACCGTGTTGGATGCAGTAGGCGGTGGCCTGTCGAGCCACATGCTCCGCGTCCTCCTCCTTCTCCGGCAGGGTCCCTCAAGCAGGTACGCCTAAAGCTCTTCTGTCCAGCACCCCTCGTGAGGCTCGAGCACGAGAAGTAGATGCGCTCCCGAGGTTGGGCCGTAAGCAGGGGCTCCCGAGATGGGTGCTGGTGAGAGCTCCTCCTGAGGCGATGTTGGTTCGCTAGTAGTAGGGGCTGCTGAAGGTTTGATGAGCCGCTCCTTGAAGACGCCAGGCTCCTGGGGCAAGCGCTGGGATGCCCTCTTGGCGATGTCATCATCTTCCTTGTCCGTGACGCACGGCACATGCTACAGTTCCAGGCCCAAGAATTGTTTCTCAATTTTTCGTACCTCCGCAAGGTATGTCTCCATGTGCTTTCCTTCAGTTCATATACTTTATCGAAGAAGTTGACGAGGAGCTGGTAGACGCCCTTGATGGCGAGGCGCTTCACTCCCAAGGCTGTCGTAGCCTTGAGACCGGCGATCAGGCCTTCATACTCCACGATGTTGTTGGAGACCTTCTCGCCCTACTGGAAGCAGAGCTGCACGACATAGTAGAGCTTGTCATGGGTGGGCGAGATGAGCGCGGCGCCAGTCCCCGCGCCCTGACGCGCGAATGCACTGTCGAAGTACATGACCCAGCCATCTGGTGCCTCGCTCCCTGGTGAGAGGGATTAGTCCTCTCCTGCTTCAGGGCTATGGACGTCGATCCATTCTTCCATGAAGTCAGCGAGTTCGGCACCCTTGATGACTCTGGTGGTCCTGAACTCCAACTGGAATGCTTACAATTTGGTGTTCCATTCTGCCACCCTTCCTGCCGCATTGGGGCTCCTGAGCACCCTCTCTACTGGGTAAGCTGAGACGACCTTGATGGGGTGGCCTTCAAATTAGTGGCACAACTAGCATGAGGCGACGAGGAGCATGAGCAAGGGCTTTTGCGGCACGGGGTAGCACGCCCGCGCATCACGCATCACCGTGCTGACGAAGTACACCGGGTGCTCGACAAGGGCAGAAGTGTGGGTGACGCCTTGCACCTCCTAAGGCCCGAGGGCCTTAGGAGGCTAGTCGCCGGTCGAGGTAGTCGGGGCCTCATGACCTCCATCCTGAGGGGCTTGGTCTTCTGTTTGGGTACCCGAGGCCTCAACAGCACCATCCTTCAACCGGTGTGTTCCAGCCAACCGTGGGGGGTGGGGGGGCTGTGAGAGTCCTTGGTCGGGCGTTCCTCCCGGATCGCCACCAGCGCCGCGCTGGCCAAGTGTGGGGTGGCGGCCATGTAGAGCACCAGTGGCTCAAGGGTGCGTAGCATTACCATCGCCGGTGGCTGGTGAGGTACTTCTTCAGGTCTTGGAACACTGCGTCAGCCTCCCGAGTCCAGTCGAATGGTCCCTTCTTTTTCATCAACTTGAAGAATGCGAGGAGGCCATGCTCCACCAGCTTGGAGATGAAGCTCCCTAGCAAGGTCACACAGCCCACCAACTTCTGCATCTCCTTGAGGGTTTGTGGTGGGCTCATCCCTTCTATGGCCTTGACCTTCTCGGGGTTGGCCTCATTTCCCTATGCGACACCAGAAAGCTTAGCAGCTTGCCTTAGGGGACGCCAAACACATATTTATTTGGATTGAGCCGTAGATCCACCTTGCGCAGGCTAGCAAGCATTTCCTCTAGGTGTTCACTGAGAGTCCTTGCCTTCCGAGATTTCACCACTATATCGTCAACATAGGCCTCAGCGTTCCTCCCGAGCTGCCGGCCCAGAGCGATGTGCATCAGCCGCTGGAAAGTTGCTCCAGTGTTACGTAGCCCGAACGGCATGCAGGTGTAGCAATACACACCGCATGGGGTCAGGAAAGCCGTCTTGTCAACATCTTGCACTACCATCTTGATTTGGTGATAGCCCGAGAAGGCGTCCAAAAAACATAGTAGGTTGCACTCGGCGGTGGAGTCAACAATCTGATCAATGCGTGGAAGCGGGAAGGGGTCTTGGGGGCAAGTGATACGTCTCCAACGTATCTATAATTTTCGATTGTTCCTTGCTATTATATTATCAACCTTGGATGTTTTATATGCATTTATGTGCTATTTTATATGATTTTTGGGACTAACCTATTAACCCAGAGCCCAGTGCCAGTTTCTGTTTTCCCTTGTTTCAGTGGTTCACAGAAAAGGAATATTAAACGGAGTCCAAACGGAATGAAACCTTCGGAAAACTTATTTTTGGAAAGAAAGCAATACAGGAGACTTGGAGTGCACGTCAGGGGATCAACCAGGAGAGCACGAGGCAGGGGAGCGCGACCACCCCCCGGGCGCGCCCTCCACCCTCGTGGGCTCCTTGTTGCTCCCCTGTTGTATTTCTTCCGCCTATATATATCCATATATCCTAAAACTATCAGAGAGCAGAATAGATCGGGAGTTCCGCCTCCAGAAGCCTCCAGAGCCACCGAAAGCCAATCTAGACCCGTTCCGGCACCCTGCCGGAGGGGGAATCCCTCTCCGGTGACCATCTTCATCATCCCGGCGCTCTCCACGACGAGGAGGGAGTAGTTCTCCCTTTGGGCTGAGGGTATGTACCAGTAGCTACGTGTTTGATCTCTCTCTCTCTCTCGTGTTCTTGAGGTGGTATGATCTTGATGTATCGCGAGCTTTGCTATTATAGTTTGATCTTATGCTGTTTCTCCCCCTCTACTATCTTGTAATGGATTGAGTTTTCCCTTTGAAGTTATCTTATCGGATTGAGTCTTTAAGGATTTGAGAACACTTGATGTATGTCTTGCGTGGGATACCTGTGTTGACAATGGGGTATTCTATTGATCCACTTGATGTATGTTTTGGTGATCAACTTGCGGGTTCCGCCCATGAACCTATGCATAGGGGTTGGCACACGTTTTCGTCTTGACTCTCCGGTAGAAACTTTGGGGCACACATTGAGGTTATGTGTTGGTTGAATAGATGAATCTGAGATTGTGTGATGCATATCATATAATCATACCCACGGATACTTGAGGTGACATTGGAGTATCTAGGTGACATTAGGGTTTTGGTTGATTTGCGTCTTAAGGTGTTATTCTAGTACGAACTCTAAGGCTGTTTGTGACACTTATAGGAATAGCCCAATGGATTGATTGGAAATAATAACTTTGAGGTGGTTTCATACCCTACAATAATCTCTTCGTTTGTTCTCCGCTATTAGTGCCTTTGGAGTGACCCTTTGTTGCATGTTGAGGGATAGTTATGTGATCCAATTATGTTATTATTGTTGAGAGAACTTGCACTGGTGAAAGTATGAACCCTAGGCCTTGTGTTCCTCGCATTGCAATACCATTTGTGCTCACTTTTATCATTAGTTACCTTGCTATTTTTATATTTTCATCTTACAAAGACCTTTATCTACCATCCATATACCACTCGTATCACCATCTCTTCACCGAACTAGTGCACCTATACAATTTACCATTGTATTGGGTGTGTTGGGGACACAAGAGACTCTTTTGTTTATTTGGTTGCAGGGTTGCTTGAGAGAGACCATCTTCATCCTATGCCTCCTACGGATTGATAAACCTTAGGTTATCCACTTGAGGGAAATTTGCTACTATCCTACAAACCTCTGCACTTGGAGGCCCAACAACGTCTACAAGAAGAAGGTTGTGTAGAAGACTTCTAGCTCTTTAGATCTTGCAATCGAATCTTTTTGTTTCTTGTTTTAACACTAGTTTATTTTATAAAAGAAAACTTCAAAAAAATGGAATTAAGTTTGCCTCATACGCTTCATGTTTTTAATATTTTTCGTGAGTATGATGGAAAGGAAAATTGTGCCAAAGTGTTAGAAGAAGAATGCATTAAAATGTTTGGCACTAAATATTTGAATGATGAGCATGATTGCAATGTTGTTAGTATGAATTCCTTGAATATCCATGATGCCAATGATATGCAAAGCCACGAGCTTGGGGAAGCTATGTTTGATGAAGATGATATTTTTTGTCCCCCAAGTTTTGATGAGAAAATTTACTATGATGAAAGCATGCCTCCTATTTATGATGATTATATTGATGAAAGTGGATTTGGAGAGGTCATGACTTTATTTGGTGATGATTCCACTATTTAGGAAGAGGTTCGAATTGATTATGAGAACAAAGTTGCTATCTATGATGATTATTGTGATGACTTGTATTCTATAAAGAATAATGATATCCATGAAACTTGTCATCATGATTTTAGTTTTCAATTGGATTATGCCTAACATGATAAGTATTTTGTTCAGTTTGCTCCCACTACTATTCATGAGAAGAAATTTACTTATGTGGAGAGTAATAAAAATTCTATGCTTGCAGATCATGAAAAAAATGCTTTATGTGATAGTTATATTGTTGAATTCATTCATGATGCTACTGAAAATTATTATGAGGGAGGACCATATGCTTGAAGGAATTGCTATAATATCAAGTTTCCTCTCTATGTGCTTAAAGTTTTGAAGTTATGCTTGTTTTGCCTTCCTATGGTAGTTGATTATTGTTCCCATAAGTTGTTTGCTCACAAAATCCCTATGCATAGGAAGTGGGTTAGACTTAAATGTGCTAGTCATATTCTTCAAGATGCTCTCTTTATGTCACAAATCTTATCTTTTATGTGAGCATCATTGAAATCAACATGCCTAGCTAGGGGCGTTAAACGATAGCTCTTGTTGGGAGGCAACCCAATTTTATTTTTGTTCCTGTTAAGTAATAAATAATTCATCTAGCCTCTGTTTAGATGTGGTTTTATGCTTTTAATTAGTGTTTGTGCCAAGTAGAACCTTTCGGAAGACTTGGGGTTAGTCTTGTTGATCTTGCTGAAAACAAACAGAAACTTTAGCACTCACGGGAATTTCTGCCATTTTTATTGGAGAGTGCTATTTAGTTAATTCTTTTTGAAGATGATTAATAGATAAATTTCTCACGTCCAGAAATTTATTTTAGAATTTTGGGGGTTCAATAAGTTTGCATTAGTTACAGATTACTACAGACTGTTCTGTTTTTGACAGATTCTATTTTTCGTGTGTTGTTTGCTTATTTTAATGAATCTATGGCTAGTAAAAGAGTTTATAAACCATAGAGAAGTTGGAATACAGTAGGTTTAACACCAATATAAATAAAGAATGAGTTCATTACAGTACCTTGAAGTGGTTTTTTGTTTTCTTTCGCTAACGGAGCTTACGAGTTTTCTATTAAGTTTTGTGTTGTGAAGTTTTCAAGTTTTGGGTGAAGATTCGATGGACTATGGAATAAGGAGTGGAAAGAACCTAAGCTTGGGGATGACCAAGGCACCCCAAGGTAATATTCAAAGACAACCAAAAGCCTAATCTTGGGGATGCCCGGGAAGGCATCTCCTCTTTCATCTTCGTTCATCGGTAACTTTACTTGGAGCTATATTTTTATTCACCACATGTTATGTGTTTTGCTTGGAGCGTCAATTTATTTTTTTTAGGATTTTCTTGCTGTTTGAATAAAATACCAAGATATGAAATTATTAAATGTGAGAGAGCCTTCACATAGTTGCATAATTATTCGACTACTCATTAATCTTCACTTATATCATTCGGAGTAGTTTGTTGTTGCTCCAGTGCTTCACTTATATCTTTTTAGAGCACGTCGGTGGTTTTATGTTGAAGAAATAGATCAACTCTCGTGCTTCACTTATATTATTTTGAGAGTCTCTAAACAGCATGGTAATTTGCTTTGGTTATGAATCTAGTCCTAATATGATGGGCATCCAAGAGGGATATAATAAAAACTTTCATATAGAGTGCATTGAATACTAAGAGTAGTTTGATACATGATAATTGTTTTGAGATATGGAGATGGTGATATTAATGTCATGCTAGTTGAGTAGTTGTGAATTTGAGAAATGCTTATGTTAAAGTTTTTGATTCCCGCAGCATGCACGTATGGTGAACCGTTATATTAAGAAGTTGGAGCATGATTTGTTTATTGATTTTATTCCTTATGAGTGGCGGTCGGGGACAAGCGATGGTCTTTTCCTACCAATCTATCCCCCTAGGAGCATGTCTGTACTACTTTGTTTCGATAACTAATAGATTTTTGCAATAAGTATGTGAGTTCTTTATGACTAATGTTGAGTCCATGGATTATACGCACTCTCACCCTTCCACCATTGCTAGCGTTTCTAATACCGCGCACCTTTCACCGGTATCATAAGCCCACCATATACCTTCCTCAAAACAGCCACCATACCTACCTATTATGGCATTTCCATAGCCATTCCAGGATATATTGCCATGCAACTTGCCACCGCTCCGTTTACTATGACACACTCCATCATTGTCATATTGCTTTGCATGATCATGTAGTTGACATTTTAGTTGTGGCAAAGCCACCATTCATAATTCTTTCATACATGTCACTCAAGAGTCATTGCACATCCCGGTACATCACCGGAGGCATTCATATAGAGTCATACTTTGTTCTAGTATCGAGTTGTAAATAAATAGAAGTGTGATGATCATCATTAATAGAGCGTTGTCCCAAAAAAAGAAAGGCCAAATAAAAAAAGAAAGGCCAAATAAAATATAAAAAATAAAAGGGACAATTCTAGTATCCTTTTTTCCACACTTGTGCTTCAAAGTAGCACCATGATCTTCATGATAGAGAGGCTCTTGTTTTGTCACTTTCATATACTAGTGGGAAATTTTCATTATATAACTTGGCTTGTATATTCCAACAATGGGCCTCCTCAAGTGCCCTAGGTCTTCGTGAGAAAGCAATTTGGATGCACACCCACTTAGTTTCTTTTGTTGAGCTTTCATACACTTATAGCTCTAGGGAATCCGTTGCATGGCAATCCCTACTCACTCACATTCATATCTATTGATGGGCATCTCCATAGCCCGTTGATACGCCTAGTTGATGTGAGACTATCTTCTTCGTTTTGTCTTCTCCACAACCACCCTTCTATTCCACATATAGTTCTATATCCATGGCTCACGCTCATGTATTGCGTGAAGATTGAAAAAGTTTGAGAACATCAAAAGTATGAAACAATTGCTTGGCTTGTCATCGGGGTTGTGCATGATTTAAATACGTTGTGTGGTGAAGATGGAGCATAGATAGACTATATGATTTTGTAGGGATAGCTTTCTTTGCCCATGTAATTTTGAGAAGACATGATTACTTCTTTAGTATGCTTGACGTATTACTATTTTTATGTAAATATTAAACTTTTGTCTTGAATCTTATGGATCTGAATATTCTTTCCATAATAAAGAGAACTACATGGATAAATATGTTAGGTAGCATTCCACATCAAAAATTCTGTTTTATCATTTACCTACTCGACGACGAGCAGGAATTAAGCTTGCAGATGCTGATACCTCTCCAATGTATCTATAATTTTTGATTGTTCCATGCTATTGTATTATCAACCTTGGATGATTTATATGCATTTATATGCTATTTTATATGATTTTTGGGACTAACCTATTAATCCAGAGCCTAGTGCCAGTTTCTGTTTTCCCTTGTTTTAGTGGTTCGCAGAAAAGGAATATAAAACGGAGTCCAAACGGAATGAAACCTTCGGAAAAGTTATTTTTGGAAAGCAATACAGGAGACTTGGAGTGCATGTCAGGGGATCAATGAGGAGAGCACGAGGCAGGGGGCGCACCCACCCCCCTAGGCGTGCCCCCCACCATCATGGGCCCCTCGGGGCTCCCCTGATGTATTTCTTCCGCCTATATATATGCATATGTCCTAAAACTATCAGAGAGTAGAATAGATCAGGAGTTCCGCCGCCAGAAGCCTCTGTAGCCACCGAAAGCCAATCTAGACCCGTTCAGGCACCCTGCCGGATGGGGAATCCCTCTCTGGTGGCCATCTTCATCATTCCAGCGCTCTGCATGACGAGGAGGGAGTAGTTCTCCCTCGGGGCTGAGGATATGTACCAGTAGCTATGTGTTTGATCTCTCTCTCTCTCTCTCTCTCGTGTTCTTGAGGTCATACGGTCTTGATGTATCGCGAGCTTTGCTATTGTATTTGGATCTTATGATGTTTCTCCCCCTCTACTCTCTTGTAATGGATTGAGTTTTCCCTTTGAAGTTATCTTATCGGATTGAGTCTTTAAGGATTTGAGAACACTTGATGTATGTCTTGCATGGGATACCTATGTTGACAATGGGGTATTCTATTGATCCACTTGATGTATGTTTTGGTGATCAACTTGCGGGTTCCGCCCATGAACCTATGAATAGGGGTTGGCACACGTTTTCGTCTTGACTCTCCGGTAGAAACTTTGGGGCACACTTTGAGGTTATGTGTTGGTTGAATAGATGAATCTGAGATTGTGTGATGCATATCGTATAATCATACCCACGGATACTTGAGGTGACATTGGAGTATCTAGGTGACATTAGGGTTTTGGTTGATTTGCATCTTAAGGTGTTATTCTATTACGAACTCTAGGGCTGTTTGTGACACTTATAGGAATAGCCCAATGGATTGATTGGAAATAATAACTTTGAGGTGGTTTCATACCCTACAATAATCTCTTCATTTGTTCTCCGCTATTAGTGTCTTTGGAGTGACCCTTTGTTGCATGCTGAGGGATAGTTATGTGATCCAATTATGTTATTATTGTTGAGAGAACTTGCACTAGTGAAAGTATGAACCCTAGGCCTTGTTTCCTCGCATTGCAATACCGTTTGTGCTCACTTTTATCATTAGTTACCTTGCTGTTTTTATATTTTCAGATTACAAAAACCTTTATCTACCATCCATATACCACTCGTATCACCATCTCTTCACCGAACTAGTGCACCTTGTCGGCGTTCTGGGAACGGGGTCCCCAGACTTGCCTGCCTGCGGCCTGCGGCGTGGCTCAAATGGGGGCCCGGCGCGGCCCATCTTCATCAACACAAGACTCAAGACCCTCGCGAGGGGCCAAGCCTCGCGGGGCGGACGACACGGCGCATCCGCAGGCACAGCCTCATCAGGCTAGCTCGCGAGGAGGCGGAGAGATCAAGGCAGGGTACCTCGCGAGGTGCCCATGATGCAAGCCATGACGATCGAGGGTCCCAGGCGGGCGCCAGCGCGCGCAGCGTCCTTCTTTCCTCTTTGGTGCCAAGGGGGCAAGTGCAGTCGTGGAGTACCGAGGCATCATGCAAAGGTTGCCATTTCGGTGCAACGAGACCAAGACCAGGAGGACTACGAGACGGAGGTCACCATGGAGCCCAGCACGGCGTCACCACAGAGCCTCTAGCAGGCGAAGACCAACTTTAGTCAGGATAAGTGTAATAGATGTTCCCCTTTGAATTGGCCAATTGTTGGCGCCCTTCCCGCTCAATATTTGGGAAGAGGCCCAGGGCCTTTGCCTATAAATAGGACCAGCCACCCGCATAGCAAGGGGGGGTTCGTTCGTTTGGTTGGCAAGCAGAGAGAGTGAGTGAGAGAGAGAGAAGGGTGACTGAACTCCTCCTAGCAGTTCATCGCCCCAGCCAAGAACAGACCCTCGCGAGGCTGTTCTTCCTTGTACTGTTCATCATCACCAGCCCCAGGAGGCAATCCACCAACCACACACTGGAGTAGGGTATTACACCACAACAGTGGCCCGAACCAGTATAAATCTGGAGTCTCTTGTGCAGTTCTTTTAATAGTTTAGATCTTTGCGAGACGGGGAGGTAGAAGGCGTGATCTCCGCGTGCACCCCAGTGTTCGAACCTTAAGGGTCTGCCGGAACCCGTGATCCGACATTTGGCGTGCCAGGTAGGGGTGCGCCGGAATTTGCCTTCCTACCGCTCCGCCTCCCGTCGCATCGTCATCACCATGTTCGGCGACCCAGCGGGCAACCAAGGTCCATGGGCGGCGTGGCCCACCTGCGCGGAGCCGCCCGCCTCGGGCGACCCCGCGCCCCAGGCAGCTCGTGGTCCGCAGGGCGCTGCGGGCCACGGGCGACGCGGACAGGCCTCCGCAACCCTCACACCGCGGCAAGCGTGGTCGGCGGCAAGGGCCTCCAATCACGCTGCAACCACGACACCGTACACCCGCCGGGAGCAGGCGAATTCAAGTGCCGCACTCATGGTGGCCCGAGAGCTGCTGCGGTGCAGACTACTGGAGGGTGGCCACGACGTGCTGCTGGAGCGAGTGGCGGAGCTCCTGGGCTTCGCCGCCTCGGGGGCTCACCCCTTCTCCACCCAGCTCCCATCTCAAGCCCAGGGCGACCCGCGCGGGGGCTCCGCACGCGCCCGCGGACTCCAAGGCTACTCCGACGCCAGCGAAGCTATCACCACCGGACCGACGGCAGCGCTGCCCCCGCCCCCGGCCCGCGAAGAAGAAGGACTCGACGCGACCCGCGGCCCCGAAGGGCGGCCGCGCTGCCACCCCGCAGTAGGCATGACAGGTGGGACCGCGTGGCATGCGAGGCATCACGGCGTGGCACTCAGGATGACGGCGACGGAGGAATACGTGCCCCTCATGATGGACCAAGGACCCCCTCGCGAGAACGGACAAGGCTCGCTCCTCGGCCCAAGCTGGGGGGCGAGGCAATGGAAGCTGAGCCCTTCCAGGATCCCCGGGACGAACCCGCTGGCCACGCTGGAGGCAACGATTATCGGGCACCGCTAACTCTTCAGGGGCAGGTATACGCTAACCATGGATCGCAGGAGGTGCAGGTCGCCGCGGCAAGCGGCTGCCCCGCTCCCACAGTCTCCTACCCCTCGGGAGGAGGGCGCAGGGGACTACAGGAGAGGGGCCGGGATCCGACATCACCACCGCGGCGTTCGGAGCAAGGCGTTCTCAGGAGGTAGGCCCTCTGCTGGGGAGGTGCCTCAGGGCCTACCCCTGGCAGAGGACCCGTGGTCGTTGGGGGAACCGCTAGCGACCGCTCTACCCCATCGGGCGGCGTCCTGGGTTCCGGTCGTTGCTAATGGCACTAGAGTGTGACGCAAGGCGGGGCCCTCATCTGGCGATATGAAGCAAGGCCAGTACCTGTGAAGAAGGCCCAGTGCCTGTGAAGCTCGCCGCCCCGTGACACTCTCACGTAATAATGAGTGGGGCTGTACACGCCCCGGAGTCTCAGGGGTGCCGGCCTCAGGCCCTGGGGCTCCCTCCCACGCCCAGTGGACAGCACTTAGCTCCGCGCTGGTGAGAAGACGTCCAAGACTAGATTAGGTGCCGGACGCGGCCTTTTGCCTGCTTTTCATTGCCTTTCCCTTTAGCTGTAGCTTTTCCCTCGTTGGATTTAAGTTGGATTCGAATTTGAGATTTGCGTGTGTTCGGGGAAGGGGTGCTTATTCTCGCTCGAGCCATTTCTCGCGTTCTGGTTACCGCTTCGCCACAGCTGCCTCCCCTTGCGAGCCCCTCGCGAGTCCGGTCAGGCCTGGCTCGTGCGCGACCTAAATTGCTGTTGTTGCTCCCTCTCGGGAGGATCTTCGGGTGCCTGCGGAGGTTGCCCCGTTCTGGAAAAGGCCCAGAGCCTGTGAAGCAAGGCGAGTGCCTGTGAAGCCCTCGCGTTCCGAAAAGGCCCAGAGCCTGTGAAGCAAGGCGAGTGCCTGTGAAGCCCTCGCGTTCCGAAAAGGCCCAGAGCCTGTGAAGCAAGGCGAGTGCCTGTGAAGCCCTTGCATTCTGAAAAGGCCCAGAGCCTGTGAAGCAAGGCGAGTGCCTGTGAAGCCCTCGCGTTCCGAAAAGGCCCAGAGCCTGTGAAGCAAGGCGAGTGCCCGTGAAGCCCTCGCGTTCCGAAAAGGCCCAGAGCCTGTGAAGCAAGGCGAGTGCCTGTGAAGCCCTCGCGTTCTGAAAAGGCCCAGAGCCTGTGAAGCAAGGCGAGTGCCTGTGAAGCCCTCGCATTCTGAAAAAGCCCAGAGCCTGTGAAGCAAGGCGAGTGCCAGTGAATTCACTGCATTTAGGAAAATGCCCCGAGCCTGTGAAGAAGGCGAATGCCTGTGAAGTCCTCGCGCTCAGGAAAAGGCCCAGAGCCTGTGAAGCAAGGCGAGTGCCTGTGAAGCTCACACATTCAGGAAAAGGCCCAGAGCCTGTGAAGAAGGCCAACGCTTGTGAAACTCCCCGCCGGCGACACTCTCGTATCCATCGGATTCAACTAGAGAAGACCAAGGGCGTCACGCCCTCCCACAGGCTGCTTCGGGGCTTGCGCGAAACAAAGGTAAACCAGCCAGCCACCAGGCGCGGGCGCTCGTGCAATATGACAACTATTAATATGCTGAAGACGGGTTTTACATGAGGGGCTTCCCCTCCCAAAATGCTCTCACAAGCCATCAGGACAAAAACCTGAGTTCTATTCATGCTGGGTGAAAAAGACAGGAGCAATACACACTCAGTCGGACCAATCCCCCAAGGCGTCCCCGAAAGCACCTCCCGAGCCTTCGCTGGGGTCGCCGAATCCGCCATCGTCGTCTGCGTCGCCGCCAGCAGCGTCAGGGCCGCTCGCCGCGCCGCCCTCGTCAGCACCCACGATCACGTCGTCATCGTCCGAAGCGAAGGCCCTGACAAGGGCGTCCACGTTGTCTTCCACCCAGTGTGCCAGGTCACCCCGGACGGCCTGGGGGAGTGGGGCGATGACAGCATCAAAATCGAAGCGGGGATCCATGATCAGGAGATGGCTGAAGACACGGGAGAAGGCGCGCCCGAGCAGCGCGCGGCTCCTCTCTTCCACCAACCTATCGGCCCTTGTCAAACGCGCCTCCAGCTGCGTCACCACAGCAGTGAAGAACTGAAGGTTGCCAGCATAGTTGACTGTGTGCGGCTTGCCAACAGCCGCCTCACAGATGTTTCCCAAGGGCGCGCTAGCTCTCTCCCGGAGCGTGGCAAGCATGGGACCGTGCACGTGCTCCAGGACCTGCCGCTGACATATCTCGTCCGCGTTCTGGCGCGCGACGCCCTCAGCCTCTTCCATCCGCTGGCGAAGACGGAGCACCTCAGCCTGGGAGGCGGCCAACTCCTTTTGCGCTGCCTCAAGGGCGGCCCAGGAGGCGTCGACCCGCCGCGTCGCCTCATCCCGTTGGGCCCTCAGGGCTGTGGTTCTGCCCTCGGCTTTGACCTGGATCATCCCTAGCCTCTCATCGAACTCACGCTCGAGGCCTTGGCGCGCCGTCGCCACCCGACGACAAACCTCCTCCAGGACACGCGCTTCCCGCACAGCGACATCGTCTTCTGCATGCGTCACTAGGCGCTCCCTCGTCTCCAGCCGCTCGTACTCATGGATGCGCTCGGCGGCTTCCAGCACCAACGCTTCCTCGCGCTTCCGAAGCTCAACCGGGTCGCCAGAAGCCACCTTCATCGATGTAAGGGCTGCCTCGTGCAGCTCCGCTTGCTCCTCCAACGAGTGGCACCGGGCCAAGAGCTCCCGAGCCCGTTCTTCTGCTACTCCTCGCCATCGGTCTGCTCCCCGGGCCTCCTCAGCGGCCTGGGATCGGGCCGCCCGGGAGGCCTCCAGCGACGCCTTCGCCTCTTCGTCATCAAGGTCGCGCTGATGACGCGCGAGGGCAATGGCGGCCTCTAGCTCGTGCCTCTCTGCGGCTAGGCGCAGGCCCTCGGTCGCCAGGCGCGCGTCTTCATCGGCGAGCCCCTGCCCGAGCAGGTCCACCGCGCCACTCGCCCTTCGAAGGAATTCGTGGCGACGAGCGCGTCGCTCCCGGGCGCGCCCAAGCACGTCTTCCACACCATCATCCGCCCCAAGCAAGCGCCGGGGGCCGCGAATCATCATTCCTCCTCCGGGCAGGGGGCTGGGGGCTGGCGCCCTCGCGACGGCCGGGCGCGCCGCACCAGAAGCCTGGCCTAGGGCCAGCCCGTCTCGAGATGAAGGACGCAGGAGGCGCCTCAACCAGTCGCAGTCCCCGACCAGACGAGAAGCCCACGGCAGGCTGGCTATTCCCTGAGAGGGCCCGCGAAGGAAAATTGTGGGGAATGAAGGGCCGCGGTGCACCTCGGGATGGTCCACCCCTTTAGACGCCCTCACCACAAGGGCAGAGCTGCTCGGAGCATTTGAGGACGGTAGAGGGGGCGAAGCCAAGGGAGGCGGCACCTCTGCTACTTCCGCGAGCTCGGCCGGAAGGGGCCTGCGGAGCAAGGATCAGTGAAAAGCAACAACAGGATCAGGAGCCAGAGAGGAAGAACGCTTACTCGTCAATGGCGAAGTACTTCCTGCGCTTCAGCACGCGACAAGGGAAGTCATCACCCAGGGCCTCCCTTTTCCTCCGGAGGGCCTCAAAGTCCACACGGAAGCGGCCCAGGAGAGGTGCACAGGAATCAACCTACGAGGAGGACGGAGCACCAAGGCGACCTGCGTCAAGGACGCTTGCCTGACGCGCACAGTCAGTTGCCTCGCCAGAAGGCACGGCCGGGGGCTCGGGATGCTCGGCCCTAAGCGTCGGAAGCAGCCGCACCTCACTCGCAGCCTCGGCAGCGCAGGCCTCAGGAGCTGCCCCATCAAGAGCACCGCCAGGTGCGGCCACCTCGCCAGTAGCTCTCTCGACCCCCGCTGTCTCCGGCCTCCCTGCTCCACCACTCGAGGAGGATTCACCTGGACCAATCGGAAGGGCAGTCACCGCCACAGGGTTCCCGCGAAGCCCTTGGAGGCCGACAGGACGCAACCCCCACTCGTCAAAGGAGGGCATCTGCCTCACGAAGCCATCCCTGTTCTGGCAGAGGTACAGCAGAGCTCCTCCCCGCTGGATACTGCCGGGGTTGGGGTTGCCAGTTAGGACCAAGAGCACCATCCTTAGCGCCACGGGCGTCAAGTCTTGTTCCTGAAGCCTCATGTGATCACCATGCCCGCTCAAGGCCCACATTCGACGAGAATGGCGCTGGAGAGGGGCAATGCGGCGCAGTAGGAACTCCCTCACCACCTTAGGTGCTGTCACGTTGAGCGATCTCAAGAACGTGAAGCGGCGCCAGACGAAGGCGAGCCGGGGGCTCTTAAGTGTCTCTTGGCCCCAGCCTGAATTAGGTACAGCAGGCGAAGTTGGCTTCGCTAGCCGGGGGCTGGGCACCCCGACATCGACGTACAACCACCACTCACGGAACCCAGCCGAAGGCGGAGGGAGCTTGAAGTCAATACCCGAGGCCGCGGTCTCAGGCGCAGCGATGAAGCTCACGCACGCCGAGCATTGAGTGGGGTCGGCAAGGCTCAAAGAGAAGAAATGGCGCAGCAAGACAACAGAAGGAGGGATGCCCATCAGCGCCTCACAGACAAATGCAAAGACTGAGAGGAGGGCAATGGATTCAGGACCCAGATGCATCATGTGGATCTGGTAATGGGAGAGGACGGCGTTGAAGAAATCGAAAAAGGGGGGAACCAGACCCGCCCACAAGGCATCGGCAAAGTAATGGACCTCGGTGATTATCCTGTCAGTGGGGAAGTGAGACGTAGGCCAGGCCGTCGTCCTCCCACACTCGTTGAAGACGGTGGACAGGGCCGGACTGAGCTTATCCAGGCACTCCAGATTGAGTATGATTGAGCGGCTGACGGCGGGGGCCACCGATAGCAGCGGGCGAGATGGAGACGCGGGCTTCTTCCCTTTCTCTTTCCTCGTCGGAGCCATGGCGGTGGACAAGAGAAGGGAAGTGTGAGATGGGATTGGAGGCGAGAGTCGAAGTTCGAAGGGAGGAAGAACAAGGGACGTTCGAGCAATAGGAAGAGGGGCGGCTGTGTACAACTGCGGGGCAACCTAGCAGGGCGCAAAACAAGGGAGCGTGGGCGAACGGTACCGCCCACGTCCAATCAACCGGCACGCGGCACCCAAGGCCACAGGCTGTTAGGGCCCGCGGTGCTTCGCCCTTGCCCTTTCGCCTCTCAGCACGGCCAAGTCCGGGCGCGCCTTGGGCCCGGGGGCTACTGTCGGCGTTCTGGAAACGGGGGTCCCTAGACTTGCCTACCTGCGGCCTGCGGCGTGGCTCAAATGGGGGCCCGGCGCGGCCCATCTTCATCAACACAAGACTCAAGACCCTCGCGAGGGGCCAAGCCTCACGGGGCGGACGACACGGTGCATCCGCAGGCGCAGCCTCATCAGGCTGGCTCGCGAGGAGGCGGAGAGATCAAGGCAGGGTACCTCGCGAGGTGCCCATGACGCAAGCCATGACGATCGAGGGTGCCAGGCGGGCGCCAGCGGAGTACCGAGGCATCAGGCAAAGGTTGCCATTTCGGTGCAATGAGACCAAGACCAGGAGGACTACGAGACGGAGGTCACCATGGAGCCCAGCACGGCGTCACCACAGAGCCTCTGGCAGGCGAAGACCAACTTTAGTCAGGATAAGTGTACTAGATGTTCCCCTTCGAATTGGCCAATTGTTGGCGCCCTTCCTGCTCAATATTTGGGAAGAGGCCCAGGGCCTTTGCCTATAAATAGGACCAGCCACCCGCATAGCAAGGGGGGGTTCGTTCGTTCGGTTGGCAAGCAGAGAGAGTGAGTGAGAGAGAGAAGGGTGACTGAACTCCTCCTAGCAGTTCATCGCCCCAGCCAAGAACAAACACTCGCGAGGCTGTTCTTCCTTGTACTGTTCATCATCACCAGCCCCAGGAGGCAATCCACCAACCACACACTAGAGTAGGGTATTACACCACAACGGTGGCCCGAACCAGTATAAATCTTGAGTCTCTTGTGCAGTTCTTTTAATAGTTTAGATCTTTGCGAGACGCGGAGGTAGAAGGCGTGATCTCCGCGTGCACCCCAGTGTTCGAACCTTAAGGTTCTGCCGGAACCCGTGATCCGACACACCTATATAATTTATCATTGTATTGGGTGTGTTGGGGACACAAGAGACTCTTTCTTATTTGGTTGCAGGGTTGCTTGAGAGAGACCATCTTCATCCTATGCCTCCTACGGATTGATAAACCTTAGGTCATCCACTTGAGGGAAATTTGCTACTGTCCTACAAACCTCTGCACTTGGAGGACCAACAACGTCTACAAGAAGAAGGTTGTGTAGAAGACTTCAAGCTCTTTTCTGGTGCCGTTGCCGGGGAGGTGAGTGCTTGAAGGTATATCTTTAGATCTTCCAATCAAATCTTTTTGTTTCTTGTTTTAGCACTAGTTTATTTTATAAAAGAAAACTACAAAAAATGGAATTAAGTTTGCCTCATACGCTTCATGTTTTTAATATCTTTCGTGAGTATGATGGAAAGGAAAATTGTGCCAAAGTGTTAGAAGAAGAATGCATTAAAATGTTTGGCACTAAATATTTGAATGATGAGCATGATTGCAATGTTGTTAGTATGAATTCTTTGAATATCAATGATGCCAATGATATGCAAAGCCACAAGCTTGGGGAAGCTATGTTTGATGAAGATGATATTTTTTGTCCCCCAAGTTTTGATGAGCAAATTTACGATGATGAAAGCATGCCTCCTATTTATGATGATTATATTGATGAAAGTGGATTTGGAGAGGTCATGACTTTATTTGGTGATGATTCCACTATTTCGGAAGAGGTTCCAATTGATTATGAGAACAAAGTTGCTATATGTGATGATTATTGTGATGACTTGTATGCTATAAAGAATAATGATATCCATGAAACTTGTCATCATGATTTTAGTTTTCAATTGGATTATGCCTAACATGATAAGTATTTTGTTGAGTTTGCTCCCACTACTATTCATGAGAAGAAATTTGCTTATGTGGAGAGTAATAAAAATTCTATGCTTGAAGATCATGAAAAAAATGCTTTATGTGATAGTTATATTGTTGAATTCATTCATGATGCTACTGAAAATTATTATGAGGGAGGAACATATGCTTGTAGGAATTGCTATAATATCAAGTTTCCTCTCTATGTGCTTAAAGTTTTGAAGTTATGCTTGTTTTGCCTTCCTATGGTAGTTGATTATTGTTCCCATAAGTTGTTTGCTCACAAAATCCCTATGCATAGGAAGTGGGTTACACTTAAATGTGCTAGTCATATTCTTCAAGATGCTCTCTTTATGTCACAATTCTTATCTTTTATGTGAGCATCATTGAAATCAACATGCCTAGCTAGGTGCGTTAAACGATAGTGCTTGTTGGGAGGCAACCCAATTTTATTTTTGTTCCTGTTTAGTAATAAATAATTCATCTAGCCTCTGTTTAGATGTGGTTTTATGCTTTTCATTAGCATTTGTGCCAAGTAGAACCTTTGGGAAGACTTGGGGTTAGTCTTGTTGATCTTGCTGAAAAAAAACAGAAACTTTAGCACTCACGAGATTTTCTGCCATTTTTATTGGAGAGTGCTATTTAGTTAATTCTTTTTGTAGATGATTAATAGATAAATTGCTCACGTCCAGAAACTTATTTTAGAATTTTTGTGGTTTAATAAGTTTGCGTTAGTTACAGATTACTACAGGCTAGTTTCGTGTGTTGTTTGCTTATTTAATGAATCTATGGCTAGTAAAAGAGTTTATAAACCACAGAGAAGTTGGAATACAGTAGGTTTAACACCAATATAAATAAAGAATGAGTTCATTACAGTACCTTGAAGTGGTTTTTTGTTTTCTTTCACTAACGGAGCTTACGAGTTTTCTGTTAAGTTTTGTGTTGTGAAGTTTTCAAGTTTTGGGTGAAGATTCGATGGACTATGGAATAATGAGTGCCAAGAACATAAGATTGGGGATGCCCAAGGCACCCCAAGGTAATATTCAAGGAAAACCAAAAGCCTAATCTTGGGGATGCCCCGGAAGGCATCTCCTCTTTCGTCTTCGTTCATCGGTAACTTTACTTGGAGCTATATTTTTATTCACCACATGTTATGTGTTTTGCTTGGAGCGTCAATTTATTTTTTTAGGATTTGCTTTCTGTTTGAATAAAATACCAAGATCTGAAATTATTTAATTTTAGAGAGTCTTCACATAGTTGCATAATTATTCGACTACTCATTAATCTTCACTTATATCATTCGGAGTAGTTTGTTGTTGCTCTAGTGCTTCACTTATATCTTTTTAGAGCACGTCGGTGGTTTTATTTTGAAGAAATAGATGAACTCTCATGCTTCACTTATATTATTTTGAGTGTCTCTAAATAGCATGGTAATTTGCTTTGGTTATGAATCTAGTCCTAATATGATTGGCATCCAAGAGGGATATAATAAAAACTTTCATATGGAGTGCATTGAATACTAAAAGTAGTTTGATACTTGATAATTGTTTTGAGATATGGAGATGGTGATATTAATGTCGTGCAAGTTGAGTAGTTGTGAATTTGAGAAATGCTTGTGTTAAAGTTTTTGATTCCCGTAGCATGCACGTATGGTGAACCGTTATATTAAGAAGTCGGAGCATGATTTGTTTATTGATTGTCTTCCTTATGAGTGGCGGTCGGGGACGAGCGATGGTCTTTTCCTACCAATCTATCCCCCTAGGAGCATGTGCGTAGTACTTTGTTTCGATAACTAGTAGTTTTTTGCAATAAGTATGTGAGTTCTTTATGAGTAATGTTGAGTCCATGGATTATACACACTCTCACCCTTCCACCATTGCTAGCCTTTCTAATACCGCGCACCTTTCACCGGTATCATAAACCCACCATATACCTTCTTCAAAACAGCCATCATACCTACCTATTATGGCATTTCCATAGCCATTCCAAGATATATTGCCATGCAACTTTCCACCGTTCCGTTTACTATGACACACTCCATCATTGTCATATTGCTTTGCATGATCATGTAGTTGACATTTTAGTTGTGGCAAAGCCAACGTTCATAATTCTTTCATACATGTCACTCATGAGTCATTGCACATCCCGGTACAACGCCGGAGCCATTCATATAGAGTCATACTTTGTTCTAGTATTGAGTTGTAAATAAATAGAAGTGTGATGATCATCATTAATAGAGCATTGTCCCAAAAAAAGAAAGGCCAAATAAAAAAGAAAGGCCAAATAAAAAAATATAAAAAATAAAAGGGACAATGCTACTATCCTTTTTTCCACACTTGTGCTTCAAAGTAGCACCATGATCTTCATGATAGAGAGTCTCTTGTTTTGTCACTTTCATATACTAGTGGGAAATTTTCATTATATAACTTGGCTTGTATATTCCAACAATGGCCCTCCTCAAGTGCCCTAGGTCTTCGTGAGAAAGTAATTTGGATGCACACCCACTTACTTTCTTTTGTTGAGCTTTCATACACTTATAGCTCTAGGACATCCGTTGCATGGCAATCCCTACTCACTCACATTTATATCTATTGATGGGCATCTCCATAGCCCGTTGATACGCCTAGTTGATGTGAGACTATCTTCTTCGTTTTGTCTTCTCCAAAACCACCCTTCGATTCCACATATAGTTCTATATCCATGGCTCATGCTCATGTATTGCGTGAAGATTGAAAAAGTTTGAGAACATCAAATGTATGAAACAATTGCTTGGCTTGTCATCGGGGTTGTGCATGATTTAAATACGTTGTGTGGTGAAGTTGGAGCATAGCCAGACTATATGATTTTGTGGGCATAGCTTTCTTTGGCCATGTTATTTTGAGAAGACATGATTACTTTGTTAGTATGCTTGAAGTATTACTATTTTTATGTAAATATTAAACTTTTGTCTTGAATCTTATGGATCTCAATATTCTTTCCACAATAAAGAGAACTACATGGATAAATATGTTAGGTAGCATTCCACATCAAAAATTCTGTTTTTATCATTTACCTACTCGACGACGAGCAGGAATTTAAGCTTGGGGATGCTGATACGTCTCCAACGTATCTATAATTTTTGATTGTTCCGTGCAATTATATTATCAACCTTGGATGTTTTATATGCATTTATATGCTATTTTATATGATTTTTGGGACTAACCTATTAATCCAGAGCCCAGTGCCAGTTTCTGTTTTTCCCTTGTTTTATTGGTTCGCAGAAAAGGAATATCAAACGGAGTCCAAACGGAATGAAACCTTCGGAAAAGTTATTTTTTGAAAGAAAGCAATACAGGAGACTTGGAGTGCATGTCAGGGGATCAACGAGGAGAGCACGAGGCAGGGGGCGCCCCACCCCCCTGGGCGCGCCCCCAGCATCATGGGCCCCTTGTGGCTCCCCTGATATATTTCTTCCGCCTATATATATTCATATATCCTAAAACTATCACAGAGCAGAATAGATCAGGAGTTTCGCCGCCAAAAGCTTTAGTAGCCACCGAAAGCCAATCTAGACCCGTTCAGGCACCCTGCCGGATGGGGAATCCCTCTCCGGTGGCCATCTTCATCATCCCAGCGCTCTCCATGACGAGGAGGGAGGAGTTCTCCCTCGGGGCTGAGGGTATGTACCAGTAGCTATGTGTTTCATCTCTCTCTCTCTCTCTCTCTCTCTCTCGTGTTCTTGAGGTCGTACGGTCTTGATGTATCGCGAACTTTGCTATTGTATTTGGATCTTATGATGTTTCTCCCCCTCTACTCTCTTGTAATGGATTGAGTTTTCCCTTTGAAGTTATCTTATCGGATTGAGTCTATAAGGATTTGAGAACACTTGATGTATGTCTTGTGTGTTATACCTGTGTTGACGATGGGGTATTCTATTGATCCACTTGATGTATGTTATGGTGATCAACTTGCGGGTTCCACCCATGAACCTATGCATAGGGGTTGGCACACGTTTTCGTCTTGACTCTCCGATAGAAACTTTGTGGCACACTTTGAGGTTATGTGTTGGTTGAATAGATTAATGCATCACATGTGTGATGCATATCGTATAATCATAACCACGGATACTTGAGGTGACATTGGAGTATCTAGGTGACATTAGGGTTTTGGTTGATTTACGTCTTAAGGTGTCATTCTAGTAGGAACTCTAGGGATGTTTGTGACACTTATAGGAATAGCCCAATGGATTGATTGGAAATAATAACTTTGAGGTGGTTTCATACCCTACAATAATCTCTTCGTTTGTTCTCTGCTATTAGTGTCTTTGGAGTGACCCTTTGTTGCATGCTGAGGGATAGTTATGTGATCCAATTATGTGATTATTGTTGAGAGAACTCGCACTAGTGAAAGTATTAACCCTAGGCCTTGTTTCCTCGCATTGCAATACCGTTTGTGCTCACTTTTATCATTAGTTACCTTGCTGTTTTTATATTTTCAGATTACAAAAACCTTTATCTACCATCCATATACCACTCGTATCACCATCTCTTCACCGAACTAGTGCACCTATACAATTTACCATTGTATTGGGTGTGTTGGGGACACAAGAGACTCTTTGTTATTTGGTTGCAGGGTTGCTTGAGAGAGACCATCTTCATCCTACGCCTCCTACGGATTGATAAACCTTAGGTCATCCACTTGAGGGAAATTTGCTACTGTCCTACAAACCTCTGCACTTGAGGCCCAACAAATTCTACAAGAAGAAGGTTGTGTAGAAGACTTCAAGCTCTTTTCTGGCGCCGTTGCCGGGGAGGTGAGTGCTTGAAGGTATATCTTTAGATCTTGCAATCGAATCTTTTTGTTTCTTGTTTTAGCACTAGTTTATTTTATAAAAGAAAACTAGAAAAAATGGAATTAAGTTTGCCTCATACAATTCATGTTTTTAATATCTTTCGTGAGTATGATGGAAAGGAAAATTGTGCCAAAGTGTTAGAAGAAGAATGCATTAAAATGTTTGGCACTAAATATTTGAATGATGAGCATGATTGCAATGTTGTTAGTATGAATTCCTTGAATATCCATGATGCCAATGATATGCAAAGGCACAAGCTTGGGGAAGCTATGTTTGATGAAGATGATATTTTTTGTCCCCCATGTTTTGATGAGCAAATTTACTATGATGAAAGCATGCCTCCTATTTATGATGATTATATTTATGAAAGTGGATTTGGAGAGGTCATGACTTTATTTGGTGATGATTCCACTATTTCGGAAGAGGTTCCAATTGATTATGAGAACAAAGTTGCTATCTGTGATGATTATTGTGATGACTTGTATGCTATAAAGAATAATGATATCCATGAAACTTGTCATCATGATTTTAGTTTTCAATTGGATTATGCCTAACATGATAAGTATTTTGTTGAGTTTGCTCCCACTACTATTCATGAGAAGAAATTTCCTTATGTGGAGAGTAATAAAAAGTCTATGCTTGAAGATCATGAAAAAAATGCTTTATGTGATAGTTATATTGTTGAATTCGTTCATGATGCTACTGAAAATTATTATGAGGGAGGAACATATGCTTGTAGGAATTGCTATAATATCAAGTTTCCTCTCTATGTGCTTAAAGTTTTGAAGTTATGCTTGTTTTGCCTTCCTATGGTAGTTGATTATTGTTCCCATAAGTTGTTTGCTCACAAAATCCCTATGCATAGGAAGTGGGTTAGACTTAAATGTGCTAGTCATATTCTTCAAGATGCTCTCTTTATGTCACAATGCTTATCTTTTATGTGAGCATCATTGAAATCAAAATGCCTAGCTAGGGCGTTAAACGATAGCGCTTGTTGCGAGGCAACCCAATTTTATTTTTGTTCCTGTTTAGTAAAAAATAATTCATCTAGCCTCTGTTTAGATGTGTTTTTATGCTTTTAATTATTGTTTGTACCAAGTAGAACCTTTGGGAAGACATGGGGTTAGTCTTGTTGATCTTGCTGAAAAAAAACAGAAACTTTAGCACTCACGAGAATTGCAGCCATTTTTTATTGGAGAGTGCTATTTAGTTAATTATTTTTGCAGATGATTAATAGATAAATTCCTCAAGTCCAGAAATTTATTGTAGAATTTTTGGGGTTCAATAAGTTTGCTTTAGTTACAGATTACTACAGACTATTCTGTTTTTGATAGATTCTATTTTTCGTGTGTTGTTTGCTTATTTTAATGAATCCATGGCTAGTAGAAGAGTTTATAAACCACAGAGAAGTTGGAATACAGTAGGTTTAACACCAATATAAATAAAGAATGAGTTCATTACAGTACCTTGAAGTGGTTTTTTGTTTTCTTTCGCTAACGGAGCTTACGAGTTTTCTGTTAAGTTTTGTGTTGTGAAGTTTTCAAGTTTTGGGTGAAGATTCGATGGACTATGGAATAAGGAGTGGAAAGAGCCTAAGCTTGGGGATGACCAAGGCACCCCAAGGTAATATTCAAGGACAACCAAAAGACTAATCTTGGGGATGCCCCGGAAGGCATCTCCTCTTTCATCTTCGTTCATCGGTAACTTTACTTGGAGCTATATTTTTATTCACCACATGTTATGTGTTTATCTTGGAGCGTCAATTTCTTTTTTTAGGATTGCTTGGTGTTTGAATAAAATACCAAGATCTTAAATCATTAAATGTTAGAGAGTCTTCACATAGTTGCATAATTATTCGACTACTCATTAATCTTCACTTATATCATTCGGAGTAGTTTGTTGTTGCTCTAGTGCTTCACTTATATCTTTTTAGAGCACGTCGGTGGTATTATTTTGAAGAAATAGATGAACTCTCATGCTTCACTTATATTATTTTGAGAGTCTCTAAACAGCATCATAATTTGCTTTGGTTATGAATCTAGTCCTAATATGATGGGCATCCAAGAGGGATATAATAAAAACTTTCATATAGAGTGCATTGAATACTAAGAGTAGTTTGAAACTTGATAATTGTTTTGAGATATGGAGATGGTGATATTAAAGTCGTGCTAGTTGAGTAGTTGTGAATTTGAGAAATGCTTATGAGTGGTGGTCGGGGACGAGCGATGGTCTTTTCCTACCAATCTATCCCCCTAGGAGCATGCGCATAGTACTTTGTTTCGATAACTAATAGATTTTTGCAATAAGTATGTGAGATCTTTATGACTAATGTTGAGTCCATGGATTATACGCACTCTCACCCTTCCACCATTGCTAGCCTTTCTAATACCGTGCACCTTTCACCGGTATCATAAACCCACCATATACCTTCCTCAAAACAGCCACCATACCTACCTATTATGGCATTTCCATAGCCATTCCGGGATATATTCCCATGCAACTTTCCACCGTTCCGTTTACAATGACACACTCCATCATTGTTATATTGCCTTGCATGATCATGTAGTTGACATTTTAGTTGTGGCAAAGCCACGGTTCATAATTCTTTCATACATGTCACTCATGAGTCATTGCACATCCCGGTACACCGCCGGAGGCATTCATATAGAGTCATACTTTGTTCTAGTATCGAGTTGTAAATAAATAGAAGTGTGATGATCATCATTAATAGAGCATTGTCCCAAAAAAAGAAAGGCCAAATAAAAAAATAAAGGCCAAATAAAAAAATAAAGTCCAAATAAAAAATATAAAAAATAAAAGGGACAATGCTACTATCCTTTTTTCCACACTTGTGCTTCAAAGTAGCACCATGATCTTCACGATAGAGAGTCTCTTGTTTTGTCACTTTCATATACTAGTGGGAAATTTTCATTATATAACTTGGCTTGTATATTCCAACAATGGGCCTCCTCAAGTGCCCTAGGTCTTTGTGAGAAAGCAATTTGGATGCACACCCACTTAGTTTCTTTTGTTGAGCTTTCATACACTTATAGCTCTAGGGCATCCGTTGCATGGCAATCCCTACTCACTCACATTGATATCTATTGATGGGCATCTCCATAGCCCGTTGATATGCCTAGTTGATGTGAGACTATCTTCTTCGTTTTGTCTTCTCCACAACCACCCTTCTATTCCACATATAGTTCTATATCCATGGCTCACGCTCATGTATTGCGTGAAGATGGAAAAAGTTTGAGAACATCAAAAGTATGAAACAATTGCTTGGCTTGTCATCGGGGTTGTGCATGATTTAAATACGTTGTGTGGTGAAGATGGAGCATAGCCAAACTATATGATTTTGTAGGGATAGCTTTCTTTGGCCATGTTATTTTGAGAAGACATCATTACTTTGTTAGTATTCTTGAAGTATTACTATTTTTATGTAAATATTAAACTTTTGTCTTGAATCTTATGGATCTGAATATTCTTGCCACAATAAAGAGAACTACATGGATAAATATGTTAGGTAGCATTCCACATCAAAAATTCTATTTTTATCATTTACCTACTCGACGACGAGCAGGAATTAAGCTTGGGGATGCTGATACGTCTCCAACGTATCTATAATTTTTGATTGTTCCGTGCTATTATATTATCAACCTTGGATGTTTTATATGCATTTATGTGCTATTTTATATTATTTTTGGTACTATCCTATTAATCCAGAGCCCAGTGCCAGTTTCTGTTTTCCCCTTGTTTTAGTGGTTCGCAGAAAAGGAATATCAAACGGAGTCCAAATAGAATGAAACCTTTGGAAAAGTTATTTTTGGAAAGAAAGCAATACAGGAGACTTGGAGTGCATGTCAGGGGATCAACGAGGAGAGCACGAGGCAGGGGGGCGCACCCACCCCCCTGGGCGTGCCCTCCACCATCGTGAGCCCCTCGTGGCTCCCCTAATGTATTTCTTCAGCCTATATATATCCATATACCCTAAAACTATCAAAGAGCAGAATAGATCAGGAGTTCCACCGCCAGAAGCCTCAGTAGCCACCGAAAGCCAATCTAGACCCATTCAGGCACCCTGTCGAATGGGGAATCCCTCTCCGGTGGCCATCTTCATCATCCCAGCGCTCTCCATGATGAGGAGGGAGTAGTTCTCCCTCGGGGCTGAGGGTATGTACTAGTAGCTATGTGTTTGATCTCTCTCTCTCTCTCTCTCTCTCTCTCGTGTTCTTGAGGTCGTACGGTCTGGATGTATCGCGAGCTTTGCTATTGTATTTGGATCTTATGATGTTTCTCCCCCTCTACTCTCTTGTAATGGGTTGAGTTTTCCCTTTGAAGTTATCTTATCGGATTGAGTCTTTAAGGATTTGAGAACACTTGATGTATGTCTTGCGTGGGACACCTGTGGTGACAAATGGGGTATTCTATTGACCCACTTGATATATGTTTTGGTGAGCAACTTGCGGGTTCCGCCCATGAACCTATGCATAGGGGTTGGCACACGTTTTCGTCTTGACTCTCCGGTAGAAACTTTGGGGCACTCTTTGAGGTTCTATGTGTTGGTTGAATAGACCAATTTTGGATTAGCACCAAGAACTTGATTTACTTCGGACGTAAAGTTTTGACTAAGTTTTATATTTTCCAAGGTTATGGCACTTTTAAACTATTTATGTGTTTCCAGTATAAGTCTCGCACTGCAACGCCGGACACCTTTACAGATTCGGCGAAAACATTCTCGGATATTAATATATATGCATCGGTTTCGAATTGTGTCCTCGGTCAACAGTTGGGTTGCCTGACTCCTATGCTCGCCTCCTACGTTTCTCTTTGTTCGGCTAGGTGTACAAAGGGATAATCACTCCGATTATGCTTCCATCTCGAATGGTTAAGCACCTTAGTGTAGAAAGCCGAAAACTGACTGTCACAATGGGCGTAAACTTGTCAGCGATCCGATGACGGTGTCAAACTATAGATCAATACTGATTACCCTGTGTTAAACGATGGGACTTTCATAACATTGGTCGAAGTGTTAATGGCTAGACTTCGGTCGGTGATGAACACTAACCGGGGGCTCGTAGCTAGCTTCCCCAGTTTAAAGCTCATATGACTAAGCGAAAGTTATAAGCCCCGCATATATGATTGCCTTGTTGCCACTAACACAACCGCCTCCGAGCACCGAGATGTCGGCTAAGGGTTGTTTTGTTACTACGGAAACACCCTGCGTAGTATCTACAAAGGGGTAGAAGCCGACGATGGGCCACTTTCAACTGATAAACGGTCACAATGGAGTCAAAATAAACATATACCATCAGTGTTTGTATTCAGTATACAAGCACTGCCTTCCGAATTTATCATTATAAAGCCATAAATATTCATCGAATTTGACATAAGATTTTGGCCAAGCTGGGTTGCATGGATCCTATGTTTAACCCTATGTTCCTGATTGTTCGGGTAGGGGGTAAAGGGAGCACCTCTGTGATTGTTACTACCGGGTCATCTGGCTATCTCAAGAATATAATTGGTAGGAAATGACGGAAGTGAAAATTTTAGTTCATTAAGACCATAGAGTTCGGGAACTTTTCGCACACTAAATCCTCAATATTTTCCTCCACATTGATCGGAGGTGACGTTTCATGATCATGATCAGCATGAAAACCCAAAGGAATGAACCGGTCGTGGCACTATTTTCTTGAAAGTTACATATCTCTCTGTGTACCTTTGTTTATAAAACCATATGGCGGGATTGCCTTGTTTCTCGTAAATCTTTGCCCTTGTAAAGGCTTTATAAAGTAGGACAAACACAACATGACTACTCGGCGAGGAGGTGGAAGCCGATGGTCGGTCATCAAAGTTTTGTACAATGCGGATCCGAGCACTAATAATGAAGAGTACTTGGATACATAGAAGCATTACACATAATTTGTGATTTTACACCGTATACGATCTTTAATTCGGCCACCCATGCCCACATTAAGGCTCGGGGGCTACAGGTCTTTGGTCTTATCATTTACTAAAATTCAAGGGGCACATCGATCCCCTGCTCTGGTGCTGCCACCCGACCAGTGTCTCGAGGGCTACTGCATTGCCTATTCAATACAGAAAATTCAAAGTGATCAGTGTTCGGCTTGACCGAACTATGGGCAAATGCCTCTTTGGACAACAATAGATGCCATCTGGGACTTATTTGGCATCAAGCTAATATATTATAGTGACCTCTCAAACCCTTCTTTCAAGGGCCTATCCGCCAATCACTATCTCCTCTAATGTGCATCTCGGATTTTAGGCCGACACACACCTTGAGGACTACTGGCTGTATATCTCGTCAGTAAATAAATTGTATCAATCAAAAATAAAATCCACAAACAATCGGCCCAAGCCTGAGGTGGTGCATCACCTCGGGAGCAGTCCGGCATAAAACTCGGCTGCGAGTGGCTGGCTCCTTAGAGAACTTTTTCAGCGTTAAGCTCGGGTAACCTCCTTCAAACTTTTTCAAACACAAGGTAATTTATGACACGTCGGATACAATCCGGTGTTGGAGCAAGGATACATTCCAGCATTGGAGCTTGGAAGTGGTCTGACATTGGTGTTCGGCTGCAAAAGATACCTTGGATGCAGTTTGGCCTTGGAGCTCGGACGCAAGAGGACACCGCTGCACGGGAACAACTTCAAACCCGAGGTGTGGCATAAAAACTAACTAGGCATTGCTGAAGGCCGAAAACTTAAAGGGGCTCCTCGGATACCCGACGTGTAAACTCTTCGGATTCACTTCGGCGATCCCCAAGATCGAAGATGAGAATATTTGTTGAACCAGTTTTCAAGACCGATGACCGAAGATGAAGAATAGTTCGGAAGAATCGAGGAGCATCCCCAACTTTAAGGACGGTTCAGGGGGCTATTGAAGGTATCCTGGACTAGGCGGTACTCACCACGTCATCTCTAGACCTGCTGGATCGGGTCGAGGACCCCCATGGCGGTTCGCTTATGGGGTACTTCAGGTACACCATGCCGCATACAAGGAGGATTCCACAAGACTTGGCGCCCAAGACAAGGACTCCTCTAAACCTTAGGCCTGCGATGTGTTATATAAATCGAGGCCATGCTAGTTAATAAATAATCTAATATTCATTAGAACAATCTCGTGGTAGATACATGTACCGTGTACTACACCCCTTATGAATACAATCAAAAGAAGGACGTAGGGTTTTAGCCCCATCAAGAGGGCCCGAACCTGGGTAAAATCCAATGTTCATATTACCATCGCTCCAAGACGCCTAGCTTAGCACCCCTACTACGAGATATGCCGGATATAGAACCGACACCCAACACTTAAATGGGTCGCTAAAAGGCCGAAAGACGTACATCCTGAAAATTGGCCCATCCCTTGAATGGGCCGTTAACACGCGGATACCACATCGGGCTGATATTGAGCCAAAATATATAGTGGACCATTAACGGGCTCGAACTGATGATGGGCTGCAATGGTGTCAAATCGTTAAGAGGCCGTTAACAGGCCGATACCACATCGGGCCGATACCGAGCCAAAATATATAGTGGACCATTAACGGGCTCGAACTGATGATGGGCTGCAATGGTGTCAAATCGTTAAGAGGCCGTTAACGAGCCAAATTGGCACATATCTTATGGGTCGTGGGCTAAACTGGACATGACACAAGTAGGCCTTATATGGGCTGAACGGCTAATTTTTACTGGGCCGACCTTTTTCACCGGAATGGGCCACTGTTGGGCCTTGCCACATGCTGATGTATCATAGGCGCCTCCCATACTATGAGTGCATGACATCTGTCCCAACGCTGAGCTAACATGTGGAACCTTCGGCGAATGAAAATTTCACACGTGGAAAATCCCCATTGGTCGGGGCTATTAATGGGTTATCAGATCCAAACCGGAACTGTAGCGACCCGACCTCAGACGGTCAAGTCTCTGTGCTTAAGTGCCATCCCTGGATCGGTATGCTGACACACACAGTACTCGAGGATTTATAACAGAGGTAAATCACATGTATAAAGTAACGTAAATACTATTACCTCAATCCATATAGCGGAAACAGCAAGGTTGTGGATTCCCATCAACACCAACGGCAAAGTTGAGTGTAGAAATCGTAACCCTAACGTATCACTTACTCGTCGTAAGATAATCCTGCAACATGAGACGTTGCAGCCACAAAGGGTCAGTACATTGAATGTACTGGAAAATTCACACCATAGAGAATGATGAATAAAGGCTATCACTACATGCATATTTGGCTGGTGGAAAAGCTCTATGGTTATAAGGTTTTTTGCGAAAAGCCAATTTTTCCCTACTGCAAAGGAATAAATTTTATTTAACTATCATGGTGGTTGTTAAACATTGAGAATGGTTGACAGCATTCTCAATCCCAATTAAAAATAGTCATCAATAACCCAACAATATTAATTTAGAAGTAACATGATGAGATCGACAGGATAATCCAAGAACTAGATACTCAAGATGTCCATAACCGGGGACACGGCTAATCATGATTAGTTTGTTACACTCTGCAGAGGTTTGCGCACTTTTCCCCACAAGACTCGATCTCCTCCGTTGGATTTCTCGCACTACAGGATGTTTGAGAAACGGATGACCGAGACATAGCCTTTCAGAAGCGCTAGCACCTTACGATCGGGTAGACCGTACCACCTACATCCCCTACATCTGCTAGTCTACCATTGTAAGAGTTCGCACAACTTAATCAACTATGCCAGAGCCCATAATGGCTTGTGGCTGCACACGGAAGTTTCTAGTATGAATAATCTCATGATCCCTTTGAGCCTGGGTGGTGGTCCAAAAGAAAACAGGCAATCTTGGTCTACCCCGGTGCCTAGACAGGCAATCCGAGAGTAACCAGGTGCCTCAATCGACCCAGATGTGTGTTTAAGTTGCCACCTTAAGTAAACCATTAATTAACAATCTCCCATCTGTCATGAATACTCTCAAACCCAATCCACGTCTACGAGCATAGCATGGCAATATAAGCATAACGCAATAGTAACTCCCAGGGGTTTGATAATAAACAGGTAATAGGTACTACCTCATCTACTTCCCATCCCACAATTTAATTAGATCCTAATCATGCAATGTGTGAGGATTGATCTAATGCAAGAAAAACTGGGTTGTAGAAAAGGTATGATCAAAGTGTGAACTTGCCTGCAATGTTGATGAAGATGATTCGCACTCAAAAATCTTGATAGCTCTACTCGTCACACTCCGGTCAATCTATCGTAAGCAAGCAATAGTAACCACACATAAGCAATCACTCAAAAGATTAGAAAGAATGAAGAAAACGATTCAGAAACATCAAAACCAAGAAAATAACTCTTGCAACATAAAACAATTTCTAACAGTACCAAAATTATGTGAATTTGGCCTTATTAGAATGTTTAGGTCAAGTGCTTCGATTTGCAAAAAGAATCAACTCAAACGGAGTTACGGAACTCAAGTTATGATCAAACGAAGTTTGAATTCAAATCTGATCTAATTCAAATTTTAAAATTTTCAAAAACATGTTTCAGTTGGATTAATGGATAGAGGGGATCATAACGAAGATGTGGGCGTTGGTTTCGTTGGATTTGGATAAACGAGTAAAAAGTTATGGCTATTTGAAAAATCAGGGCCAAGCTGTTTTACGGAAGAAAAAATAGCTACGGGCTAGGGTCTAATGTATAAATACGTAGACTAATTGATATCTAATTATTTTATCATATTAGTCTAAAAATAATAGGCTACGAAGGTATAAGAGGAAAAAAAATAAAGAAAGATACCTTTATAAGACAGAGAAAAGACGACTTTGGAGAGAAGAGATAATTTCCAGAAGTCGCGCCGGAGAGGAGAAATATTTTTTTTCTTAAATGAATCTAGTCAAACCAAAATATTGATTTAACCCGAATCGGATGATTTTTGGAGGCTCCATGGGTCTATATTTATTGGTGAAAAAGAAGCTCAGGGGTCAAAGGCTAGGCAATGTCGGACTATACGTAGACGAAAATATACGAAACAGAGAAGAAAAGAGACGATGGGCCTAAACACCTTCGGCCGCGCGCACGCTGCAGTTTTTTTTTGTTCGGCCGCGCGGTGCAGTTTTTTTTTTACTAAATGCGATAAACTGAAAAATGAAAATAAAATAAAACTTTATATAGGCATATTATATATCAAAATTTTCAGAAAAAGATTTTCTATGACATGAACATTTTTCTAGAATTAAATAAAATTCACACAAATTCTAATAATTCAAAGAGTGCTACTGGTCTATTAAAATCCAACAAAAATCATTTTAAAAATACCAAAATGATTTCAAATTAATTTTTCTCCAATTTCTATTGTAGGGAATCATGTTACCCTAATTTTCATATATTTTATTTTTGGAGAATAATAATTTGAATAAAACTCAAATAACACCAAAAAGAAAATTAAATTCAAAATAACTTTGAATTTCATTCTTTGAAACTCCCAACTCATATTTCATATAATTTGAAGAAGTCATTTTATCTTATCTCATGAAAATCATTGATTTGCATAAAGTTCCAGAATCGGAAATATTTTCAAATGAATTCAAATATTTTCAACACCCCTTGTCATTTAAATAAATGGAAGAAGTCATGTCATCTTCTCTCCAGGGTTTTGTGATGGAAAGTATTTGAATTCAAGAAGATCATAAATGAAAAATGAAAGTTTGGGAAAGTCCTTTTATTCCCTCTCATTTAACTTTCACAACGGTTTCGAATTTCACTCAATTTCACACAATCAATCAAACAATCAATCAAATCTATCTATTTATTATAACATTCCAAAATTTAGAATTTTGGGATGTTACAGGAACCCGGTATCTTAATGGCGACCCGTTATGGTGGATGCCACGTGTCGGATACTCTTGATGAAAGCAATTCTATAGTAGTAGTAGTAGTAGTAGTAGTAGTAGTAGTAGTAGTAGTAGCAGTAGTAGCAGTAGTAGCAGTAGTAGCAGTAGTAGCAGTAGTAGCAGTAGTAGCAGTAGTAGCAGTAGTAGCAGTAGTAGTAGCAGTAGTAGCAGCAGTAGCAGCAGTAGCAGCAGTAGCAGCAGTAGCAGCAGTAGGAGCAGTAGCAGCAGTAGGAGGAGTAGTAGGAGTAGTAGTAGTAGTAGTAGTAGTAGTAGTAGTAGTAGTAGTAGTAGTAGTAGTAGTAGTAGTAGTAGTAGTAGTAGTAGTAGTAGTAGTAGTAGTAGTAGTAGTAGTAGTAGTAGTAGTAGCAGCAGTAGCAGCAGTAGCAGCAGTAGCAGCAGTAGCAGCAGTAGAAGCAGTAGAAGCAGTAGCAGCAGTAGCAGCAGTAGCAGTAGTAGGAGTAGTAGCAGTAGTAGCAGTAGTAGCAGTAGTAGCAGTAGTAGCAGTAGTAGCAGTAGTAGCAGTAGCAGCAGCAGCAGTAGCAGCAGTAGCAGCAGTAGCAGCAGTAGCAGTAGTAGCAGTAGTAGCAGTAGTAGCAGTAGTAGCAGTAGTAGCAGTAGTAGCAGCAGTAGTAGCAGTAGTAGCAGTAGTAGTAGTAGTACTTTGATGTGTCGCGTCAACTCACAAAAGTATGCAACACTTCCTCAACAAACAAGCATATAAGCTCCTTATACTTCTTACCCAAAGGATCCTTATATCCAATAGACACAAAATATCCGTTTGACTGTTGGAAATTACATTAACTGCTGATCTGATGTCGAAGTAATTGTTGTATCGCCACCAAAATCCACCATCTCTTAAGCTAAAGTAGACCGAGCTAACCCCTATATTAGCATATTATTAAGACAAACAGAAGGCACTGTAGAATCATTTAGGAGGTGAGCTTGTTAATCTATATGTGGAGGGACACCGTCCTCGACAAGCCAGCCTTGAACAGCAGCTTGGGCGGAACTGTGAAGAAGGTCAACTCATGCATAGCGATACCATGGTGGGCTCGGTGATGACATCCGTCCTGCCATCCTGGCGGTCTTGGTCTTGTTGCACTAGAATGGAAATTTTGGCTGAGTCCTCGGAACCCCACGCCTGCGCTTGCCTCACTAGCACCAAAGAGGAAACCTGTCGCTCTGCGCCCACCTGGCCTTGGCCGTCACGGCTTGCGTCACCCAAACCTCATGAGGTGGGCGCTTGCATGGGAATCTTCGCTCCTTCGGAGGCCGCTCCCTCCTGAGGTCTTGGTGTTGTCCGCCTTGTGAGGCTTGGCTCCTCGCGAGGGTCTTGTCATGCCGATGCTGAAGATGGGTCATGCCAAGCCGTCGATAGAGCCACGCCATGGGCGACAGGTAGGCAATTCTGGGTACCCTGGTTCCCAGAACGCCGACACATGGGAGCGACGGGACAGAGATGAAGCGGAGCTACAAGGAGTATTTTGACATGCCCCTACCTGGCACGCCAAAGTCAGAATCGGGGCTCTGCAGACCCAAACAAGGTTCGAACTCTGGGGTGTGTGCGAAGATCTACCTTAGCCCCAATCTCAAGCTCCTCACCTCATGGCTTGGCCTCATCGAGTTCGTGCGCGCGGGGATGAAGATGAACACATATAGTTACCCAGATTCGGGCCACCTTGCGGTGTAAAACCCTACTCCTGCTTTGTGGTGTATTGGCCTCACGAGGTGGTTGTGGATGAACTAGTACAGTGGACGAACGGCCTCACGAGGTCACTGGTAGTGAGGGTGGAATGGATCAGATCCCTCTCTAAGGTGGATACTAGCCTATACTTTTAGCGGCCTTGGTCCTCTTCACTCATAGCTTAGGCGGGAAGGGATCCCACAACAGCCAATTTGAAAGGGGACAAAAGTACATCTTATCCTAATGAAAGGTGGTCTTCGCCTGCAAAGCTTCTGATCGTGACGCAGAGGTGGGCTCGACGATGACACCCATCCTAACGAGCTCATGGTCTTGCTGTTGTTGCACTCGAATGGAAACTTTTGGGGGGTTCCTTGGGAACCCGCATACGTCCTTGCCTCCTTAGCACTAAAGAGGAAATTGTCCTGCTGTGTGCCCGCTGGCACCCTCCTGGCCTTGTTCCTCATGGCTTACATCATCGTGAGCCTCATGAGGCTGGGTACCTGCATAGAAGTCTCTGCTCCTCGGGAGGAAGCAGGCTCGGGGTGCTACCCCTCGGGAGGTATTGGCGTCATTTGCCTCATGAGGCCGGGGGCCCCTGTGAGGGTCTTGTTCTGGGGGACTTGTAGCTGGGCCATGCTGGGCCGTCAATGAGGCTGCATGTTGGGCCGCAGGCAGGCAAGTCTCTGTACCCCTGATCCTAGAATGCTGATAGTACCGCATTATGGATACATGAAACTAAAAATGCCAGCGCCTAACGGCGTGATCTTGCTCGACAGCAATCCGAACACAGCCCACCAAGACAAAAATAAGACCACATGGCTTGCCCTCGAGGCACTATCTAAGGCCCTCGCAACCGAAGAATTAAAAATGTTCCACACTATAGTCAACAGGGACGACATGGTCCTCAGTAAAGGGCCAAAATCCACGTCATTTAAACCAGCAAACGAGATAGTAAAATTCCAAGTACACCCGACAGGCACAAACCAAATGGCATTTGTTGTAGCACAACATGACCCCGTAGTTGATGAGGCACTGCGCATGGTCTTACGCGAAAACTGGGACATATTCGCCTAGCACCCTTCGGATATGCCAGGCTATCCGAATCTAAATGAAAAGCTATGGGTGAAGAATTGGCAAAGCTATTGGAGGCCTGATTCATCTGAGAAATCAAGCATCCAGAGTGGCTAGCAAATCTAGTCACGATACCCAAGAAGTACAAGTCCTAGAAGCTCTGTGTCGACTTCAAGGACCTAAACAAGGCCTGCCCCAAGGATCCCTTCCCCTTAAGTCGCATAGATCAGATCATTGGCACCACTGTCGGACACGATTCACTATGCTTCCTCGACGCATACTCCGGATATCACCAAATAAAGAAGAAGGAGTCCGACTAAGCTACATCTAGGTTCATCACCCCCTATAGGCAATTCTACTTGAACACGATGCCTTTCGGGTTAAAGAACACCGGAGCCACATACCAACGCATGATTCAAACATGCCAAGAGAACCAAATCGGCAAAACGGTCGAGGCCTACTGTAACACCCCGGATGTAATTTACCTTATCTGTATCCCAACTCTTGCCGTTTCTAGCACTAAGTTATTTTAATTTCCTCGAGTTCGGTTTTTTTCTCTGTGTGTTGTTGCCTTTGTCATGCATCTCATATCATGTCATGTTGTGCATTGCATCCGCATACGTGTTCGTCTCATGCATCCGAGCATTTTCCCCATTGTCCGTTTTGCATTCCGGTGCTCCTATCTCCTCCGGTGCCCCTTTCTACCTCTTTTCGTGTGTGGGGGTTAAATATTTTCGGATTGGACCGAGACTTGCCAAGCGGCCTTGGTTTACTACCGGTAGACCGCCTGTCAAGTTTCGTGCCATTTGGACTTCGTTTAATACTCCAACGGTTAACCGAGGGACCGAAAAGGCCTCGTTTGGGTTGCAGCACAACACCCTTCCAATTTGGCCCAAAACCCACTAAACCCTCTCCATCATCTAGAGCGTTCGATCACGATTGCGTGGCCGAAAACCGCACCTCATTTGGACCTTCCTAGCTCCTCCTACCTCTATATATATATATATATATATATATATATATATATATATATATCATCTCCTGAAAATCCCGGGTCTCCTTCCCCTAACCCTAGCCATTTTCCCCGCCGCCGCCGGACAATGTCCGCCACCTAGCGGACACCTCGCCGCACCAGCCACCGAGCGCCACGTGGCAGCTCCTCGTCCCCGCGGCGCGTGGCCCAGCGGAGCCCGCTTCGGGCCCCTGAGGCCCGTCTTCCCAGCGCCGCCCGTCCCCGCCGCCAGGGCGCCTCCCGCCGCCGACTTCCTCCAGCTCCGCCACGCAGCCGCGCAGCTCCGCCGCCGCTGCGCATCGCCGGCCGGAGGTCGCCGCCGGCCTGCCCCGCGAGTTCCCGCACCTCCTCGACCACCGCCGCCTCGTCCCTCGCCGCTCGCCTCCAGATCCGGTCGGGAGAGGCCGGATCCGCCTCTCCCTCGCCTCCCCGCCGTTTCCTTCAAGCTCGCCGGAGCCGGTTCAAGCTCGCCGGAGCGCCTCGGTTCACGTGCGTTCGTCAGCTACAGTAACTCCAGATCTGGATCGGTTGACTTCTTCCCCAAAAACCCTAGCTAATTTGCATTTTCCACATGTCGTAACTCTCTCATCGTAGATCTGATTTGGGCGTGTAGCTTATCAAAATGTTCGTCTCGACGAGTACATCATTTCATCTTATTGCATCATTTTCATTTGAGCTCATCTTGATGCCCGAAATGCTGTTGCAAGAGGGATATGTGATAAATTTGTCAGATATGTTTCATCAAATGGCATTTTGTCATTTTTGCCATGTTTAATGTGTGCATGCTATGATCCTGAGCTCTACATGGGTTTTGTTATATGTCATGCCATCTTTACAGAGGTGCTTGACATGTATTTTTGTGATATTTGTGGCTAGCACAAGCTTGCAAAGTAGCATAATCGGTAATGCAGATTTCAGGGACTTAGAATTTCACTAAGTCCTTATCCTAATTTTGTCGTTATGCCATATGATCATGTTGTTTCCTAGTGATCGGTGCATCTTTTGAGGATGATCAGTAAGGATGATTTGTTAACATTGTGGTGCTCTATCCATCCATGTCTTTGTTTGCATTTATGGAGCAACCTAGCTTGAGTCAATCGAGCTCTACTTTTGCTACATCGTGAATCCTGGCAGATTGTTGACTTGTTTAGCTATTTTGCCGAGGATGTTGGTATTGATCCATGAATGCTATGTTGTTGTTCTTGCCATGTCTAGCTTGTATGCCATGTGTTCTTGATGGGTGTATGCTTAGTTTGTCATGCCATGCTATGTAGTGAGTGCATCGAGCTCGTAAACATGCCTACTCGTTAACTGATTTGCATGCTCCAGTTTTTCACTAAGTCTGAAATATGTTTATGTTTTTGCCATGTTCACATGCTTGCAATTGTATTTTCTGATCCCTTTTGGCTCAAGGTCACTAAGGGACTTTTGTTAAGTGCTTTGAGTAGCTTCATGCCATGCCTTGCATTGCCATGTTAAGTTCCTGTAGCTTGTAGTTTTCATGCTCTAAAGTGTGCTTCCTGACGATAAATTCCAGACTTGTCACTACACCACAACACTGATGCAATGACACATAATCTGCCGAGAGAATGCCATTAAGGTGGCAGAAAAACTGCCGGGACAGTGTTTCTCCCGGCAGACAGAACTGCCACAAGAACGGCTGCCGGGGATTACTTCTCCCGGCAGGTAAACTATTCCCGGCAGTTTCTCTGCCCCGAAGCTTCCATTTCCCGGCAGTTTGTTTTCACTTGGCAGATTGGTGGTGACACGTGAACTATTGTTTCCGGCTGTGAAACTGCCAGCACAAACATGTCTACCCGGCAGTTAATATCCCATCAGGTTGATTTCACTTGCAAACTATTGAACATATCTCTAATTTAATATCCATTATCTATGTCGGCTAATTTGGAAAAATGTCACAACTTATATTTACACTTCAATCAAAGTTACATATAGACTCATCCAAAACCTTAAAGTTTAGAAGCATTCATAGGCTGATAACTCTGTACTTCCACATCCATACATGTGTTCAGTAGCATTCAGCTACAAGGGTACACAAAATTTACATAAGAAAACAATATTTTGTATCTTCAAACTGAGCTACACAAATGGTTATGCACAGCGCATGGCTGCAGCCATGTCCAGTAAGACAAATTACATGTTCACTCTTTTGTACGCTAGATTCCACCCGTTGCGCCGCTGGCGCAAGAGTGAAACGAAGGCCCAGTGGAACAGAAGCAGTGTGGAGTTCAATTATCATTGGCGCATAATAACTATGTGTCAGGTACTTGAAGGCCTATAAAAGGAGCTGAAGGCGCACAATCACGAGACTTATCATCTGCAAATAAACTTTATATTTACAGAAAGATAGCACATGTTAAATTAGTCTAAAGATAAAAATGGTATAAAGGGGTACATTAGCACGTGATCCACAAGGAAGCAATCACTTTTTATTACACACACAAAATACTGCAATATTCATGAGAATAAAAATAAATTTGTATAATGTAAAAACAGATCCACAAGGAAGTAATCACTTTTTATCACTCTGCCTATTTACACACTAGTACCCAACCTCATTTTTCATAGCAGGCAAACACGAGAATAAAAACAGATCTGATTAGATTCAATAGTTATAGGAGTAATGGAAATGTTAGCATTATATAGTTATTCCCCTTATCTTAACAATAAAGAGGGTTCGGCAAATCAGAAATCGTTCACCTAAGCTATATGCACAATTGTACATACGAAGCCCACTTTTTCTGTAGCCGTGCTAAGCAGTGATGCTCCATTCCTGTCAACCCTTTTCAATAATGTGATTCCCTTCTAAATTCCTGGTTGTACAGTACCTAACAACATTTGCAGGAAGCCCTGAAAAACAGTTTTTCAATTGCAAACAGCCAAACCTAGATTAAATTTAAATAAACCAGAGAAGCAAAAGGAGAAAACAAATAGAGTTTTCATGTCTAACCATCGAGCCTTTCTCAAGGATGGCTAAACAGATTAGTGGTGTAGAACAAGCAAGAAGAAGGTTTCCTTTTTAGTTCCAAGAACGATTAAGACAAAATGCTAACTTGTATTACTGGACTGAGTTTACAATAGGTCCGGTGTTTTGACCGAAGCATCAGAAATGTCTCCAATCCTATTAAACAAAGCGTATTTCATCAGCCGTAAACACTATAGAGTACCTAAAAGTATTATTGAGCAAGCTGATGATTTAGTTAATAAATGAACGCGTATCACAAAATTTATTAAGCTCTCATAATCATATAACCTTGTCGACGATGGGGCAAGGAGATTACACTAATCAAAGTACACCTAGAGCAAGTATGAAGCAGTTTCTAACCAGTATATAGGAAATGAACCTAAATGAGGTGTGTGCTGATGGGCAAGAAAAGATTTAATATTGGACAATGGAGAAAAGAAGATCGTCTGGCTTGCCTTATAGCACATCGTGCAACACTGTAAAAAACATAGATATGTCACTGGTCAGGTTGAAACTTTGAAACAATGAAAAAAGAACTAAAATTCATACATTTTTTTTACTTCAGGCATCAGGCATATGGATTTCTCACCAGTAAGTGTGCCATAACAAGTGTTTTGAGTGACAAGCATATCATGTACACCCAAAGGAGGGAGTAACTAATTGCAGGAATCACTTGCCCATAAAAAGGCATACAGACTGATGTCATATTGTTTAGTTAACAAAAAACTACCAATCCATCTTCATAGGTCATAGTGGCTGGCACACGAAACTTAAATCCTCTTACTCTAACAACACCTTCTGCAACACGTATAAAAATCAACTCTTGCGAAACAACATTCCAAACGAGTTATTATGGAGGATAACCCAAGGCATATCCGATTTACACACACAATCAACACATTTGCTCATCACACAAATTAGGAGGCATCAATAATGATACACCCAACAAGTTAACTGCGATCTTTTTATTGTACCTGAGAGATATGTGGCATGCAGGTCGACTGTGGGCTTCAAGGTTGCTAGGCGCCAGTACTGAAACAGTAGCAGGCAATTATGAGTGCTACTAACAAGAAAACAATGCTTTGGCAGTGAGGAACAGTTGTATCTAATACAGAGATGACAACAGTACCTTAACTGCTAGTACTGTTGCCTAAGAAGAGCAAGGCATAGGCTAACGAAAATGCCGCAAAAGATATTACATGTTTAATCCTACATTCGAAAAAATACTGTAGAAGTATTTTGTTACCAACTACCAATAGGAAAAAAATATGTTACCTCAGTACTGAACTGCTATGAAACATCTAGCTAGATGATAAATCAGAGTAGAAATATTAGATACTTGTGTAGAGCAAATTTTAATATCAAATCCACATTCATGTCCATAAATTTAGCTCTTCTAGATGAAGGCACCAAAAACTTTATAGAGCGCTGCATTTATACATTATTCAATTCTGCAATGTCTGAACCTGAATAAATAAAGACTGATCCATGTACCTAAAAAGGGTGTATACAAGCAAATGAAATTTTACAAATCATATCACATATACCTGCATATGAAGAAACAAAATGAAATATGAGATTACAAGTACACTAACCTGGTTGAACCATTTGCAAATCATGAGCACTAGAAAATCCTCGAACAAACCAACCACTACTAGAACCAGTCTCCAATCCTTTCCCTAATAGCACCTGCATCAATTTGGTAGCAAAAGAAAAAAACAATAAGGAAGACTTGGAGCCTAGTAGTAACTCGGTGGAAGTGGAAATCTAGCTTCGTACAGACAACTGGACAGCTCCCGCCGTGAGTTCTCATCGAGCAGAGAAGGAGAGGTTCACAGATCTTACCTCATCGAGTTTCCACCGGGACAGATCTAAGGAGCGTGTTGTACATGCATAGTGGAGAGGAGGCACCGCGTCGCTGTTCGCGGGGAGGAAGCCATGAGGGGAATCCGCCCATGCTCGTCGCCGTGTAGAAGAGAGGGAGGTGACCGGCAGCGTCGAGCAGTTCTGGTAGTGGTATCGAAGGGAGGGAGGCGTCTTTGATCTCGCAAACCAAATGCGTCTGGAGGGAGGCGACGCCGAGATCCAAGCACTGCCGCCATAGATCCCGATGGGGTTGCACAGATCAGCCAAGAGGGAGGGCGTGGTCAACGGCAGAGGGGTGGGGGCGGCGACGGCGGCGGTCGAGGAGGAGCGAGGGTTCGATTTGGGGGAAGGGTTCGATCTGGGGCAGAACAGGTCGGGTGGCGGCCCTCGGGCCATGGCTGTAATTCTTTTTCTTTTGGGTGATGGGTGAAAAAATTTGGTCTATCGCGCGCTCTCCCGTGGCAATGCGCGCGTTTGGGCCAAATTACCTGGGCCTGGCGCCACGGACAGGCCCGGCAGATAGCGGGCCGTAGTTCAGTTCTCCCGGCAGATTTTATGACCTAAGAAGTGGACATAATTGCTGGCAGTGTGTGCGCCCTTGTTGCTTAACTTCTACCGGCAGAATTTCCGCCCTTATGCATTCCTACCGGCAGTAACAAGATTCCCGGCAGATAATTTGCCCTTATTCTCGTATTTCTCCCGGCAGTTAATTGCCCCCAATTCAGTGTTGTGGTGTAGTGTGTGTTAATTTCACTAAGTCTGGAACCTGTTATCATTTGCACTTTTGCCATGCTTGTTTGAACCTGTTATTGGATGAATTAGCCATAGCTCAGTGTTCATCTTTTGTCAAGCATCATGATTGGATCCCTGCCATGTATTTTGTTGTCATGTTTGAGTGTTGTAGCATATTTGTCTTGATGCATTTAGATGGCTACTTGCTGATTATCGTAGACCGGTGCCATATTTGTTTTGCTTGCCATTTCCAAACCGTGCATCCGATTCCGGTGATCTTTATATCGATTTCAACCGAAATCACCTCACCTTTCCAGTGGCACTCTTGGATTTCCAAGTTGAGGCCAGTTTCAATCATTCCTTGTCAAATCTTGCATATGCATCACATACCGCATCCCGCATATCATACCATGTTTGCATCATGTCGTTTGAGCATTGCACGTGGTTGATTGTGTTCCGTTTGCTTATTGTTCTTGTGTTGGGTAGAGCCGGGAGACGAGTTCGTGAATGATTTTGCTCCACTCTTGTTTATCTTAATGCACCTGTATACTTGCTAAAGGGTAGAAGGCTCGGCCTCTTGCCTAGTGTTTTGCTCCATTCTTGCCGCCCTAGTTTCCGTCATATCGGTGTTATGTTCCCGGATTTTGCTTTCCTTATGCGGTTGGGTTATAATGGGAACTCCTTGATAATTTGCCTTGAATAAAACTCTTCCAGCAATGCCCAACCTTGGTTTTACCATTTGCCACGTAGCCTCTTTTTCCCTTGGGTTTCCGGAGCCGGAGGGTCATCTTTATTTAACCCCCCCCCCCCAGCCAGTGCTCCTCTGAGTGTTGGTCCAAACTAGAGCCCCTTGCTTATCTGAGTGTGCCCTGAGAACGAGATATGTGCAGCTCCTATCGGGATTTGTCGGCACATTCAGGCGGTGTTGCTGGACTTGTTTTACCATTGTCAAGGATGTCTTGTAAACGAGATGCCGAGTCTGATCGGAATGTCTCGGGAGAAGGAATATCCTTCGTTGACCCCGAGAGATTGTGATGGGCTAAGTTGGGACCCCCCCTGTAGGGATTTGAACTTTCGAAAGTCGTGCCTGCGGTTATGGGTAGATGGGAATTTGTTAATGTCCGGTTGTAGATAACATGAAACTTAACTTAATTAAAATGAATCAACCGCGTGTGTAACCGTGATGGTCTCTTCTGGGCGGAGTCCGGGAAGTGAACACGGTGTTGGAGTAATGCTTGACGTAGGTTGTTCTAGGATCACTTCTTGATCATAGTTGTTCGTCTGTGCTTTTGCCTTCTCTTCTCGCTCTCTTTTGCGTATGCTAGCCACCATATATGCTATTCGCTTCCTGCAGCTCCACATCATACCTTGCCTAACCTATAAGCTTAAATAGTCTTGATCGCGAGGGTGTGAGATTGCTGAGTCACCGTGACTCACAGTTTACTTCCAAAACCAGATGCAGGGACCGATGATACCGTTCCAGACGATACTCTTGAGCTCAAGTGGGAGTTCGATGAAGACTCTCGCCATTACTACGTGTCTTTCCCAGATGATCAGTAGTGGTGCCCAGTTGGGGTGATCGGGGACTTTGTCGCATGTGGGGGTTGATCTTTATTTTGGTACCATAGTCGGACCATGAGTGTATTGGATGATTGTAATGTTATTCATGTATTTCTGTGATGTGGCGAGTGTAATCCAACTATGTACCTTTTCCCCTTTTATCTATTTACATGGGTTGTTGTGAAGATTACCTTACTTGCGACATTGCTTTCAAGGCGGTTATGCCTCTAAGTCGTGCTTCAACTCGTAGGAGATATAGCCGCATCGAGGGCGTTACACCTACATAGACTACGTGGTCATTAAAACCAAAAAAGTCGATCAACGCATGGATGACCTTCTCTTGAACTTCGAAAATTTACAGGCTTACAATATATGGTTCAACCCGTACAAATGTGTCTTCGGACTCCCCGCCGGCAAACTGCTCAGATTTATTGTCTCCCATAGAGGAATTGAGGCCAATACCGCTAAAATGAGGGCCCTGTCCCAGCAAGCAATACCAATGGTGCTCAACCACCTTCAGAAGCTCACAGGTTGCATAGCGGCTTGAACCCATTTCATCTCCCGCCTTGGCGAAAAGGCGGCGCCTCTCTACAGGCTACTCAAGAAGACAAAAACTTTGAGTGGACCAATGAAGAAATCATGGCTCTAGAGGAAATTAAAACACTCATAGCAAGCAACATTATCCTGGCCGCACCAGGTATCAGTGGACCTATGTTGCTGTATATACAACCACCTATCAAGTGGTGAGTGCGGTGCTCGTCGTAGAACGGGAATAAGAGGGCCGCAAGTTCCAGTTTCAAAAACAAGTCTACTATGTGGTAGTGGTCCTCACACCGTGCAAATCCCGATACCCACAACACCAAAAGATAGCATATACGGTCTTTGTGGCATCCCAAAAATTGCGACACTACTTTCAAGAGTGTTCGATGACAGTCGTATCTGAGGTACCCCTCAATGATATAATCAATAACAAGGATGCCATGGGCTCCATTGCCAAATGGGCCATCGCTCCTTACCTTCGATATCGCATACAAACCATGTCGAGCTATCAAATCTCGGGTGTTGGCCAATTTTCTACCTGAATGGACTGAAGCCGAACTCCCCAGCGAATATAAAACGTATGCACACTAGATGCTGTACTTCGACAGTTCTAAAATGCTAGCCGCACTGGGGGATGGGGTGATCCTAATATCCCCCACATGCGATAATATCTGATACGTTCTACAGATCATGTACACAGATTCCAATAACCCATCCGAATACGAGGCACTATTGCACGGTCTTAGGATGGCAACATCGATGGGTGTTCGGCGACTAGAAGTGCAGGAAGATTCGAACCTGGCCATCTCCCAGGTTAGTGGCGAATTTGACGCCAAAGACCTGAAAATGGCGGCATATAGAAATGCCATCCTCAGGATGTCAGCCCGAATCGAGGGTCTAGAATTCCATCATGTCTATAGAGACAGTAACCAAGCCGCGGATGTCCTTGCCTGCATGGGCGCCAAGCACGACCCATTCCCTAAAACGCCTTTCTAGACAGGCTCTCCATGGTTTGGCAGGGCGGGGACAATGGAACCATAACCAATGAGCCCTCCCAGATCGTCCCCCTGAAATCGAGCCCAATGACCACATCATCGGGGCCTCCGCACTTGAAGAAAAACCCTTGGCCCACAAGATCATGGCCATAGTCGCCCCATGGATAGAGCCCTTGCTTGCCTACCTCCTGTGACAATAACTCCCCAATGATCAGAAGCAGGCGTGACGCATAGTCTGATGCTCTAAAGCGTCCAAGGTCCATGAGGGCAAGCTGTATAAAAGGAGCACTATGGGGGTCCTTCAGACGTGCATCTCCAAAGAAGAGGGGCAACAGCTTCTCGCTGAGATACACGTCAGCATGAGCAGCCACCACATAGCAGCTCGGGCCCTGGTCAGTAAGGCCTTCTGAGAAGGGTTCTTCTGGCCACGTTTCTTTCACCTAGTGATGTAATAACTCATTATGATGTAAAAACAAACTCTAAATTGCTGATGTATGAAAACTTGTATAAAGGTGTATGAATACAACATGAAACAAAAATAAATATAATATGGAATAGTAGTAGTAGCGCGGGCTGCGAGAGGCGCTACTAGTAGTTACCAATAGCATCTTTTCAGAGGAGCGCTACTACTAAGTGGATATAGCAGTAGCACGGTTCAGCTCATGCTACTACTAAGCTTTAGCTGTAGCGCCGCACTAGTAGCACCGCCACCCACGCTACTAGTATGCCTAAAACTCGCGCTACTGCTAGGATTTTCCCTAGTAGTGATACTATCAAAATATCAAACACATATCAAGTTCACATGATTACTTGCAACATGATTTCTCCCGTGACCTCAAGAACAAAAGTAACTACTCACAAATGATAAACATGTTCATGATCAGAGGAGTATTAAATGGCATAATGGATCTGAACATATAATCTTCCACCAAATAAACCATATAGTAATCAACTACAAGATGTAATCAACACTACTAGTGACCCACAAGTACCAATCTATAGTTCCGGTAACAAGATTGAACACAAGCGATGAACTAGGGTTTGAGAGGATATGGTGCTGTTGAAGATGTTTATGGAGATTACCCTCCTGAAAATGCGAGAGTTGTTGGTGATGAGATGACGATGATTTCCCCCTCCAGGAGGGAAGTTCCTCCAGCGAAATCAACCGCCTGAGCGCAATAGTGCTCCTGCCCAACTTCCTCCTTTTCGTCAAAGGGCAATAGTGCTCCTGCCCAACTTTCGCCTCGAGGCGGCGGCGTTTCGTCCCGAAAGTCCTCCTCTTATTTTTTCTAGGTAAAAATGACTTATATACCAGAAGATGAGCACCGGAGCTAGGCGGAGGAGGCCACAACACACTAGAGCGCGCCTGGGGGCCTGGCCCGCCCAGGTGGATTGTGCCCACCTGGTGGACCCCCCTCTAGTGTTTATTGGCTCCATTATTTCTCAAATAATCCATAAAAAATCTCTGTAAAGTTTCAGCTCATTTGGAATTGTGCATAATAGGTGGCCTGACGTAGCTTTTCCAGGTCCAGGTTTCCAGCTGCCAAAATTCTCCCTCTTGGTGTGTTCCTTGCAAATTATGAGAGAAAAGGCATTAGAATTACTCCAAAAAGCATCATTATGGATAAAAATAATATAAATAACAGCAAGGAAACATGATGCAAAATGGACGTACCAACCCCCCCCCCCAAGCTTAGACCTCGCTTGTCCTCAAGAGAAAACCAAAATCAAAAAACATGTCCACATGCTTTGAGAGAGAGGTGTCGAAAAAAACAAAATACGAACATAGAAGCATCATGTTGATTATTATAACAGCAACAAAATTAAACATAGGACTTTTATCATATACTTCTCATGAATAAGTAATAGTTCATCACAGAATCGACTTATAAAGAAAAAACTCTATTAGAAATGAACAAACTATGTTCTCAGTCAACTTTGCAAATACAATTCATCATCTTTTCAGGAAGGGTCATGTGTCCGAGCCTTTGGGAAAGTCCACATACTCAACCATCATATAGTCTTCTATGATTGCTAACACTCACCTTGTACCCATGAACAAAACATTTCAACCAGACACATAGAAAGATAGGGGCTTATATTTTCGCCTCCCAACATACTCACCTCAAGGGTGATGTCAACAATAATAACTCATGATATCTATATTCAATTAGACATATGTGCCTAGATATTTCCTCACCACATGATGCTTTCCAAAGAGGAAAAATAAAAGGAATAGGGAGAAAAACTTTGACTCTTTGCATAAAAGTAAAAGATAGGCCCTTTGCAGAGGGAAGGAGAGGTTGCCATGCACTTATTTGTTTGTATGCTAAATCTCTTAGTGCAAGATAACATCATGTTGTATTGCCCCTTAAGATGAAAACCTTTATTATGCAGTATGTCGCTTTTATTCTTTGTCATCCAAGTTCGTACAACGCTCAATTTTCTCTTACACTAAATGATCTCACACTTTTAGAAGCAATTTTTATTGCCTTTTTGCAACGATGACAACTTACTTGAGGGATCTTGCTCAATCCCTAGGTAGGTATGGTGGACACTTGAAGAAGATTTGGGTTTAAGGGTTTTGGATGCACAAGTAGTATCTCTACTTAGTATGGAATTTTTGGCTAGCAATGATAGGGGGCAAACATCACATGTTAAAGGATCTATGACAATATGACTTCTATGTGAATACAAACAAACATAAATCATTAAGTTGTCTTCCTTCTCCAACATCAGCAATTTTGGCATAGAATATTTTGATGAGGGCTCACATTCACAAAAAATTTCTAGGATAGTATATATATATATATGCGTGTGTGTGTGTGTGAATCTTCTCCTCCCTTATTAATTATTTCATGAGTTGCACCATTGACTAATGCCATGTTTGTCAATCTCTAATAAAATTTTCTACTTATACTTTTCCTTATGTGGTGCCATCACCTACCATAGGATTAGTATATAATCTTGTTGATTTATTTCCTTTCTCTTTTTCTTTCTTTATTTCTTTTCTTTGTTTGCAACATGAAAGTAAAGAAAGAAAAAACTCAGACTAACTTTATTGTATAACTTGCACACGATTACAAGGATAGATCACTAAGAAAACTCTTAAGGAAGAAGGGATCGAACTACACTTTATAGCATCTCAAAGCAAATGATCGAACTAAAATAAGTAAAAGCAAAAATATAGTGGGATGATACGATATCGGGGCACCTCCCCCAAGCTTGGCGGAAGCCATGGGGAGTGCCCACACCCGATACTCAATTCTCTTTTGGTGGTGAAGAAGATGATGGTGGTGATGAAGAAGAAGCCTTGTCCTCAGATTTCCATGTCAATGGTGGTGGTGAGAAAGTGCGGGGTTCCCCTTTTGCTTCCTCCAGCTTCTGACGGAGAATAAAATTTTCCTTCATCAACTCACAATTATAGATCTCGCGTTTTATTATCCTCTTGCATAACGCCTCCATGCTCTCATCCTTGAACTGGGAAGGAATCGACTCATCTTCTTCCTCCTCGGAGGTCCAGCTATTGTGCCCCTCATCCCCATAGGACTTAGGGTGTGCGATGAGATCGGCAACATAGCTCTCGCCCTCAGAGTCTTGGGATGACATATTTTCAAAACTACACAGGAAACAGCAAGAAAAGATAACAGAGGATTTCTTCGCGATACGGTGATCAACAGGTTCTGGAAGTATATATAATTTTTTTTATCATGGAGGACAAGTATATGGTATAAAAATGGAGTACGAAAGGTGTCCCAAGTGGGCACAACCGACCTGGGCGCACCCTGGTGTCTTGTGCCCACCAGGGATGCTTCCCCGAAGTTTCTTTATTCCCAAAATTTTAAAATATTCCGAAACTGATAAACAATATTTTTTCGGATTTTTTGGAGTCCGTTTACTGACCATATCACGTACCTCTTTATTTTCACGATTCTGGAGTGTTCCGGAAGGACTCTTCTATGTGTTCTTCCGGTGTCAAAGTTTTGATAATATTACTTTCAACATTGATAGGTATACCTGAGATATAATGCTTGATTCGTTGCCCGTTGACAACCTTCGGGTTAGTACATTCGGAGTTATTTATTTTGATGGCTCCAGACCTTCGAAAATATGTGTATACCCATTAGAGGAAGTAAAAGGTCTGATGTAATAAATCCCCAAACATCAAATGGTTCAACAACAAGTGAATAATTCATATGCATTTCTTGATGCTTACTGATATTACCTATTCTTTGACATTCATCACAACAAGAGACAAACTTACGGGCATCCTTGAAGAGAGTAGGCCAATAGAATCCGGATTGCAATACCTTGTGAGAAGTTCTATCTCCAGCATGATGCCCTCCATAAGCCTTGGAGTGACATATCCGTAGGATTTGTCCCAGTTCATGCTCTGGAACACAATATCTAATAATACCATCTACTCCTTCTTTATAAAGATGTGGATCATCCCAAAAGTAATGTCTTAAATGATAGAAGATTTTTTTCTTTTGCTGGTATGTAAAGCTATGTGGTAAATATTTGGTAACAATGTAATTAGCATAGTCAGCCTACAAATGTAACATCCCAATTTAGGAAAATTGGGATGTTAATAGATCTTTCATATGCATATCATATTTTTATTGCATTATTTGCTTTTTCAGAATATTCAAATCATTATGCAACAAAAGGCAATTTATTTGGAGTGGAGATAACATGACTTCTCCCCTATTTTAAAAATGTTCATAATGTGCAGAATATTATTTCCAGTTCATCTGATATGTTTTGGTAATTTTTGTGATCTTCAAAGTATTTTAATTGTGTGTTATTTTACTGTTTGTGTGGCCTTTTGCATCAAAATGAATTTCTAAAATTGCATTAGGTGAGGAACTAGTGTTCCTGTAGTTTATATTAGCATTATAGATTTTACTGTGTGTCTACATAATTTTTATTTAGTTTTTATACTGTTGTTTTATTTTTAGTTATTTGCTGCTGTAGATTTTGTTTTAAAACAAAAAAGGGAAGCGCAGCACAGCGCAGCTCCGCACCGCGGCCCGGCAAGCCAGCCATGGCCCAGCTCCCGTCGCCCGCAGCCCACCTAACCGCGAAGCGGTAAGCGCAGCAGCCGGCCGCGCCCGAACCGCGCCCGATCCAGCCCGCCTTCAGCCACTGAACCGCGGGCCCCGTGCCGCTTTCTCCTTCCTCCGGTCGGACGCACGCCGCCGAGCCGAGCCAGGATCGATCTGCGCCCCTGTGCGATCCCATGCTCCTCAGGGACACCGTACGCGAGCCCAACTGCTCGAGAGACCCCGCACCCCCAACTCGATCTGCCTCGTTGCCGCCCGCGGGAGCTAGGGCGAAACGGATCTCGCCAGAGTCCACGCCGACCGGCGCCGTTCGCCGGAGGATTCCGTCGTCGTAAGATCACCGCAGCCGCACCGCTTGCCCTATTCGTTTTCCCCCCTCCACGAAGAGCTCCCTAACATCCTTGCGTGGCCGGAATCGCAGCGGAGCCGAAGGAACAAGCTCGACCGGTGCACCGGAGCAGCCGTCGTTTACATCCTCGCCGCCGTCAGTAGAGGACGCCCCGCCGCCATTGAACACCACCACCACCTCCGCTACTCACCGCTGCACCCATCCGTCGCTTCACCTTCGCCAGAGACGCGCCGCCGCCGACGCCCGAGACCGCCGCCGCCGTCCTCGGTTGCTGGTGAGCACGCGCGCGCAGTGTTTCACCTGGGCCAATCACGAGTGAACGCGTGGCAGTTTGCTACAGTACACGCAGGAACTGTGCAGGAGATTTCTGTTCTTTTTGTTTTCTTTCCTGATTTCATCTCTAACTTCAAATAGCTATATCTTTTAGTCTATAGCACCAATTTAGGTAATTCTTTTTTCTATGCACTCACAAAAACCAGCACATTGTCACAGTACCAACTTTGCACATGTTCGCACCTTTCAAATTTGAATTTATTCAAGTTTGAATCAAATCTTCCGTAGGCCGTAACTTTCAAACCGTTTGTCGGTTTTTTGTGTTTCGTTTTGCATTGTGACCGTAGTGCATTTTAGGTTCTGTTAAGTTTTTTTGTTGAGTTTTAAAATGGTTTTCTTGATGTTGGTTTTGTTTTGGTTCTATTTGTGTTCCGGTGATTGATTTGTTGAATTGTGTGAAACGTGTAGATTGTCCGGAGTGCGACGCGAGCTATTGTCAGGAGTGTGACTTTCTGAACCAGAACCAAGGCAAGTTCCACCTTGATCATCCTTTACCTATTGTTTTCTATGCATGTAGTTATATAACACCTTGAATATATGCATGTATAGGATTACTATATTATTTTGCTATGCTGTTGAGCTATCTTCCCGTCTTTGCAAATCGTGGTAGTTGTAGGTTGCTATGCTTTGTAGACGGGGTGGTTCGTGTATTCATTGAGCTTATGTGAGGATTATATATATAATAATTTGAGTAGTAACTCAGAATTTAATTCACCTCTGGGCGGAAGTGGTATTGCTAGGGTGGTTTCAAGAACATCATGGTTTATACCCTCTGAATGTAAGTGGACGGCCGCCAAGGCTCAAAAAGATCAGACAGACTTAGTGACTAGTAGCTTCCATGTGCGAGCACTCGCTAAATGGGCTCTGGCTTAGTTGATTAGTTGTGGAACCCTTACCCGGATGTGCCAGCAGATGTAGATATAATAGTTGGGATGGGCCTCCTGTTGGGACTAGGGGACTGCTTCTGAAAGACTTCGTCTCAATCTTCGGGTTGGGTCCAGTGGGTAAAGCGTACTAAACTCTGTAGAGTATTAAAAACTAATCATGGTTAGCCGTGCCCCCGGTTATGGGTAAATTTGCGCGACTAGGCCATTACAGTTGTTGGATGATCTTGACAGATGCGACACTTAATAAATTTGTTGGGGAACTTAATAAAGGGTAGGTTGGAGTTGATTTTGCCAACTCAGCCTTGTGCATTTAATTGTAGTAATAAAAGAACTAATTTTTTTGACTATTAGGTAGTTATGAGGACAAAATCAGCTTTCCGCAAAATAAACCATCAAGACTTTCTTTTGATATACTATGCATATACATGTAGGTCTGCTATATTATTACTCCTGTGTAACTTGCCAATACATTCCAAGTATTGACCTATATGGCTGCAACGTCTCATGTTGTAGGATATTCTGACGAAGAGTAAGGTACCGTTAGGGTCGCGAGTCTGCACTCAGCATCGCCAGTGGGCTATGATGGGACTCATCATTATTTTTTGGTACTTTCCGCTGTTTGGTTGAATAAAGCTAGCCAAGTGCTATGAGGATTGTTTTATTTTATATATTTTGGACCATACGATGTAATAAATGATGCACTTGCTATTCTGGTATTCATCTATACTGTGTGTCCCAGCAAGCTCGATCCAGGGACTAGCACGCTAAGCACAGAGACTCAAATCCTTCGAGGTTTGGTCGTTACATATGGTATCAGAGCAGTGTGTTGACTGTAGGACATGACCCTAGAAAATGGATTAGAAAATCCATAGGAGTGGAAATTATTTTAACAGCTAGTTATACTTCTTGCTATTTATTAGTTAACCCCCTCAAGTATCTTGAACAATTAAGTAGGAACTAGTGCTGAGACCACCATTCATGTTTGTTTATATTGCAACGTTATCATGCTAGCGTATCTGATTATGCCCACTTTCGTGGTATGAAGATACTAGATTGTTTGCTTGGTTGGTAGTTGTTTGTTAAATTGCTTAGTGTCGAAATTATTCGACTATATATATTTATATATAATATTACCATATTGTTTGTTGTTTGTTTGTTGGTGTTATTTGTTGTTGTGTTTTGTTGGCTTGATCATATTATGCATATGGGTAGAATATATTTATATATACATAGCTTTTGGCCCTATTATATCTATAACCCATCTATGCTTGCCCACCAAATGCCGCCGAGGCGTGATACTAGACGCAATACTGCAGGACGAGACAAAAATGGCAATGGAGTACTACCATACGTACAGCAGGTTATTGAGGGACAGGCCCACTTGATCCAGTTGCTTACTCAGAACCAAAACAACAACAATAACAACAACAATCCGCCGCCGCCGCCACCTGTGGATATGCTTACCAGGTTCTTGAGGTTGAATCCTCACAGGTTCTCTAGTTCCCCTGAACCTATTGTGGCTGATGACTAGCTCCGTGCAGTCAAGAGGAACCTGGAGACGGTTGGATGCACTGATGCAGAGAGGGTCAGGTTTGCCTCACATTTGTTGGAGGGTCCTGCTGCAGCTTGGTGGGACAACTACTTGGTCACTTATCCCATTGCTACTATCACATGGCCTCAGTTTCAGGATGCCTTCCATGCTGCACATGTGTCTGCTGGTGCTATGAGTCTGAAAAAGAAGGAGTTTCACAGTTTGCGCCAGGGAGGTCGCACAGTTAATGCCTATGTGGAGGAATTTAATAATCTTGCACGTTATGCTCCTAATGATGTTAACACTGATGCAGCTAGGCAAGAGAAATTCTTGGAGGGTCTTAATGATGAGTTGAGCCTTCAGTTGACAGTGGTCACTTTTGGGAATTGCCAGGATTCGATTGATAAGGCTATTGTGCTGGAGGGAAAGCAACATGCCATGGAGAATCGCAAGAGGAAGTACAACAATAATAACAGGTATAATTCAGGACCACAACAGAAGCCACACACTTCATATCATGGTAATGGAGGTAATGGGCATAATCACCATGGAGGTAATGGACATAATCATCATGGAGGGAATGGCCACAACCATAATGGCCACCATCATCACAATGGGCACAAGAGTAACAATGGCAATGGTAGAGGTAATGGGAATGGTAATGGAGGGAATAATAACCAGAGCCACCAGAGTATGCCTGTGCAGAGGGATATTAGCCAGGTTCAATGCTATAAGTGTAGGCAGATGGGCCACTACTCCAATGCTTGTCCAGGGAACAAGAACGGCAAAGGAGATTCAGGAGTCAGCAAGCCAAACCCCTTCCAAAAGGGTCATGTCAACCATGTTAATGTTGAGGAGGTCTATAATGAACCTGATGCAGTGATTGGTAAGTTCTTGATTAACTCAGTACCCGCGCTTGTTCTTTTTCATACTGGTGCATCGCATTCATTTATTTCGAGGGTATTTGTTGATAAACATGGATTGCCAACCAAAACACTTAGTATGCCTATTAGAGTGAGTTCCCCAGGATCTGAGATGATAGCAGGTGTTGGTTGTCATCTGTTGACTTTGTCTATTGGAAAGCATAATTTTTCCTACGGATTTGATTATATTGAAGTCACAAGGTCTGGATATTATTTTGGGTATGGATTGGTTGCAGTTATATAAATGTCATATTGATTTTGCTAGTCGATCTATTACTCTCAGTGCACCAGGAGGGAAGAGGATCAAATATATGTGTAAGTATAAGAGTAATCAGGTGCAGGTGAACTCTCTTAAGGGGGGTAGCCTGGAAGAGGTGCCAGTTGTGAGAGATTATCTAGATGTGTTTCCAGAGGAGTTGCCAGGTATGCCACCAGATAGAGATATTGAGTTTCTTATTGATTTAATGCCGGGCACTGGACCTATTGCAAAGAGACCGTATAGAATGCCTCCTTAAGAGTTGGAAGAATTGAAGAAGCAGATAAGAGAATTGCAGGCACAATGATTTATTCGCCCAAGTTCATCACCTTGGGGAGCTCCAGTTTTGTTTGTGGAGAAGAAGGATGGGACATTGAGGATGTGTGTTGATTATCGTTCTCTGAATGAGGTAACCATTAAGAATAAGTATCCTTTGCCTATGATAAATGATCTATTTGACCAGTTGGAGGGAGCTACTGTGTTTTCTAAGATTGACCTTCATTATGGTTATCATCAATTGAAGATTCATGAGCAAGATATTCCCAAGACTGCTTTTACCACGAGGTATGGGTTGTATGAATATACTGTTATGTCATTCGGATTGGCTAACGCCCCTGCATACTTCATGAATATGATGAACAAGGTGTTTATGGAGTTCTTGGATAAGTTTGTGGTTGTTTTCATTTATGATATATTGGTGTTCTCCAAGAATAAGCAAGAGCATGAGGTGCATTTGCGTTTGGTATTGGAGAAATTGAGGGAACATCAGTTGTATGCCAAGTTCAGCAAATGTGAGGTTTGGCTGGATGAGGTAGCATTCCTTGGACATGTTGTGTCAGGTAATGGAGTTGCAGTTGATCCATCTAAGGTTGCTGCAGTTACAGAGTGGGAGACACACACATCAGTTGGAGAGATTCGCAGCTTTTTGGGCCTTGCATGTTATTATAGGAGGTTTATTGAGAACTTTTCCAAAATTGCAAAGCCTATGACTGAATTGTTGAAGAAGGAGAAGAAGTTTGTTTGGACTGATGAATCTGAAGCCAGCTTTCAGGAATTGAAGCAGCGTTTGGTTACAACACCAGTTTTAACTCTACCGGATATACATAAGGACTCCCAGGTATATTGTGATGCTTCTTGTCAAGGACTTGGCAGTGTGTTGATGCAGGAAGGTAAAGTTGTTTCATATGCTTCACATCAGCTTAAGAATCATGAGCATAATTATCCTACACATGATTTGGAGTTAGCCTCAGTTGTGCATGCATTGAAAACTTGGAGGCCATATCTTATTGGTAATCATTGTGATATATTTACTGATCATAAGAGCTTGAAGTATATTTTTAATCAGAAGGATTAGAACCTCAGGCAGAGGAGATGGTTGGAGCTTATTAAGGATTATGATTTGAATGTGCAGTATCATCCTGGTAAGGCTAATGTTGTTGCTGATGCATTGAGTCATAGGAGCCATGCTAATGCAATTAATACTGATAATATGCCACCAGAGTTATGTGAGCAGTTCAGGAATCTCAGGTTGGAGATGGTTCCTAAGGAATATTTGGAAACACTTGAGTTAAAGCCTCCTTTGCTTGACAGGATCAGAGAAGCTCAAAAGGGTGATAAGGAGATTGCTGGGATAAAAGAGAATATGGCTAAAGGTAAGGCAGAAGGTTTCCATGAGGATGAACATGGAGCCATATGGTTTGAGAAGCGTATTTGTGTACCTCAAGATGTAGATATCAGGAAGTTGATTCTTCAGGAGGCGCATGATTCACCTTATTCTATTCACCCAGGTAATACTAAGATGTATTTGGATTTGAGGGCAAGATTTTGGTGGCCTAGCCTGAAGAGGGAAATTGCTGGGTATATTGCAACATGTGATGTGTGCCAAAGAGTTAAGGAAGAACATCATAGACCAGCAGGTTTGTTACATCTATTGCCTATACCTGAATGGAAGTGGGATGAGATTGGTATGGATTTCATTACAGGTCTACCCAGGACTCGGTCAGGATATGATTCTATTTGGGTAGTTGTTGATCGTCTAACTAAAGTTGCTCACTTCATACAGGTAAAGACTACTTATACCAGTGCTCAGCTAGCAAAAATTTATATGTCTAAAATTGTTGTCTGCATGGAGTTCCAAGGAAGGTAGTGTCTAATAGAGGTACTCAGTTCACATCCAAATTTTGGCGTCAGTTGCATGAATCCTTGGGCACCAGGCTGGAGTTCAGTATAGCTTTCCATCCACAGATAGATGGGCAGACAGAGAGGGTAAATCAGATTTTGGAGGATATGTTGAGAGCTTGTGCGTTGGACTATGGCTCCAGTTGGGATGATAATTTACCTTATGCAGAGTTCTCATATAATAACAGTTACCAGGCTAGTCTGAAGATGGCACCATTTGAGGTATTGTATGGTAGGAAGTGCAGGACACCGTTGATGTGGGATGAGGTTGGAGAATTTCAGTTCTTTGGACCAGACTTGATCGGGGATGCCGAGGAGAAGGTCAAGTTGATTCGTGACAGGCTGAAGATAGCGAAGTCCAGGCAGAAAAGTTATGCAGATGCAAAACGTAAGGAGGTGATATATGAGGTAGGAGATAGTGCATATCTTAGAGTTTCACCACTTCGTGGAATTAAGAGGTTTGGAATCAAGGGTAAGTTAGCACCACGTTTTGTGGGGCCTTACAAGATCTTGGAGCATAGAGGAGAGGTAGCTTATCAGCTGGAGTTGCCAGAATCCTTGTCAGGAGTTCATAATGTGTTTCATGTATCTCAGTTGAAGAAGTGCCATGCAGAGATGATGGATGTTCCATTGAGGGACACAGTGCCACTTGAGGCAATTCAGTTGGAGAGTGATTTGACATATGAGGAGAAGCCTATTAAGATTTTGGAGACAGCATCGAGAGTTACTTGCACCAAGACAATCAAGTTATTCAAGGTTCAGTGGGATCATCACAAAGAGGAGGAAGCTACCTGGGAACAAGAGGAAGATCTCAGGCAGGATCACCCACACCTATTTGCTTGCCAGCCCGAATCTCGAGGGCGAGATTCATCTTAAGGGGGTAGGTTTGTAACATCCCAATTTTCATAAATTAGGATGTTAATAGATCATTCATATGCATATCATATTTTTATTGCATTATTTGCTTTTTCAGAATATTGAAATCATTATGCAACAAAAGGCAATTTATTTGGAGTGGAGATAACATGACTTCTCCCCTATTTTAAAAATGTTCATAATGTGCAGAATATTATTTCCAGTTCATCTGATATGTTTTGGTAATTTTTGTGATCTTCAAAGTATTTTAATTGTGTGTTATTTTACTGTTTGTGTGGCCTTTCGCATCAAAATGAATTTCTAAAATTGCATTAGGTGAGGAACTAGTGTTCATGTAGTTTATATTAGCAGTATAGATTTTACTGTGTGTCTACATATTTTTTATTTAGTTTTTTTACTCTTGTTTTATTTTTAGTTATTTGCTGCTGTAGATTTTGTTTTAAAACAAAAAAAGGGAAGCGCAGCACAGCGCAGCTCCGCACCGCGGCCCAGAAAGCCAGCCACGGCCCTGCTCCCATCGCCCGCAGCCCACCTAAGCGCGAAGCGGTAAGCGCAGCAGCCGGCCGCGCCCGAACCGCGCCTGACCCGCGCCCCATCCACCCCACCTTCATCCGCTAACCCGCGGGCCCCACGCTGCTTTCTCCTTCCTCCGGTCGGACGCACGCCGCCGAGCCGAGCCCGGATCGATCTGCGCCCCTGTTCGATCCCGTGCTCCTCAAGGACACCGTACGCGAGCCCAACTGCTCGAGAGACCCCGCACCCCCTCCTCGATCGTCCTTATTGCCGCACGCGGGAGCTAGGGCGAAACGGATCTCGCCAGAGTCCACGCCGACCACCGCCGTTCGCCGGAGGATTCCGTCGTCGTAAGATCACCGTAGCCGCACCGTTGCCCTCTTCGTTTTCCCCCCTCCACAAAGAGCTCCCTAACATCCTTGCGTGGCCGGAATCGCAGCGGAGCCGGAGGAACAAGCTCGACCGACGCACTGGAGCAGCCGGCGTTCACATCCTCGCTGCCGTCAGTAGAGGACGCCCAGCCGCCGTTGAACACCACCACCACCTCCGGTACTCACCACCGCACCCATCCCTCGCTTCACCTTCGCCGGTGACGCGCCGCCGCTGACGCCCGAGACCGCCGCCGTCGTCCTCGGTTGATGGTGAGCACGCGCGCGCAGTGTTTCACCTGGGCCAATCACGAGTGAACACCTGGCAGTTTGCTACAGTACACGCAGGAACTGTGCAGGAGATTTCTTTCTTTTTGTTTTCTTTCTTGATTTCATCTCTAACTTCAAATAGCTATATCTTTTAGTCTATAGCACCAATTTAGGCAATTCTTTTTCCTATGCACTCACAAAAATCTGCACATTGTCACAGTACCAACTTTGCACATGTTCGCACCTTTCAAATTTGAATTTATTCAAGTTTGAATCAAATCTTCCATAAGCCGTAACTTTCAAACCGTTTGTCGGTTTTTGGTGTTTCTTTTTGCATTGTGACTGTAGTGAATTTTAGGTGCTGTTAAGATTTTGTTGTTTAGTTTTAAAAATGGTTTTCTTGCTGTTGGTTTTGTTTTGGTTCTATTTGTGTTCCGATGATTGATTTGTTGAATTGTGTGAAACGTGTAGATTGTCCAGAGTGCGATGCGAGCTATTGTCAGGAGTGTGACTTTCTGAACCAGAACCAAGGCAAGTTACACCTTGATCATCCTTTACCTATTTTTTCTATGCATGTAGTTATATAACACCTTGAATATATGCATGTACAGGATTACTATATTATTTTGCTATGCTGTTGATCTATCTTCCCGTCTTTGCAAATCGTGGTAGTTGTAGGTTGCTATGCTTTGTAGACGGGGTGGTTCGTGTATTCATTGAGCTTATGTGAGGATTATATATATAATAATTTGAGTAGTAACTCAGGATTTAATTCACCTCTGGGCGGAAGTGGTATTGCTAGGGTGGTTTCAAGAACATCATGGTTTATACCCTCTGAATGTAAGTGGACGGCCGCCCAGGCTCAAAAATATAAGACAGACTTAGTGAGTAGTAGCTTCCAAGTGCGACCACTGGCTAAATGGGCTCTGACTTAGTTGATCAGTTGTGGGACCCTTACCCGGATGTGGCAGCAGATGTAGATATAATAGTTGGGATGGGCCTCATGTTGGGACTAGGGGACTGCTTCTGAAAGACTTCGTCTCAATCTTCGGGTTGGGTCCAGCGGGTAAAGCGTACTAAACTCTGCAGAGTATTAAAAACTAATCATGATTAGCCGTTCCCCCGGTTATGGTTAAATTTGAGCAACTACGCCATTACAGTTGTTGGATGATCTTGACAGATGTGACACTTAATAAATTTGTTGGGCAACTTAATAAAGGGTAAGTTGTAGTTGATTTTGCCAACTCAACCTTGTGCATTTAATTGTAGTAACAAAAGAACTAAATAAAAATTTGACTATTAGGTAGTTATGAGGACAAAACCAGCTTTCCACAAAATAAACCATCAAGCCTTTCTTTTGATATACTATGCATATACATGTAGGTCTGCTATATTATTACTCCTGTGTAACTTGCCAATACATTCCAAGTATTGACCTATATGGCTGCAACGTATCATGTTGCAGGATATTCTGACGAAGAGTAAGGTATCCTTAGGGTCCCGAGTCTGCACTCAGCTTCGCCAGTGGGCTATGATGGGACTCATCGTTATTTTTTTGCTACTTTCCGATGTTTGGTTGAATAAAGCTAGCCAAGTGCTATGCAGATTGTTTTATTTTATATATTCTGGATCATACGATGTAATAAATGATGCACTTGCTATTCTGGTATTCATCTATACTGTGTGTGCTAGCGAGCTCAATCCAGGGACTAGCACGGTAAGCACAGAGACTCAAATCCTTAGAGGTTTGGTCGTTACAACCAAGGAGTACCATTAGCAACATTTATTGCAGCTAACTGCTCATCAGGAAAACTATCATCAATAGGTAGTGGGTCATCAAGCACTTTTTCAAGCCTAGACAAATTATCAGCTACGGGGTTCTCAGCTCCTTTTCTATCAATGATATGTAAATCAAATTCTTGTAACATGAGAACCTAATGAGTAAGTCTAGGTTTAACATCTTTCTTTTCCATAACATATTTATTAGCGGGTTGGTCTGTGTGAACAGTTACTTTGGAATCAACAATATAAGGTATACATTTATTACAAGCAAACACCACTGCTAGGAATTCTTTTTAGTAGTAGCATAATTTCTTTCAGCACTGTCTGGAGTTTCACTAGCATAATTAGTAACATTAAGTTTCTTATCAACTCTTTGTCCTAGAACAACACCAACAACATAACCACTAGCATCACACATAATTTAAAAAGGCATGTTACAATCGGGTGGTTGAACAATAGGTGCAGATATTAAGGATTTATTGAGTGTTTCAAAGGCTTCTAAACAATCATCATCAAAAACAAAAGGAATATCATTTTGCATAAGATTAGTAAGAGGGAAAGAAATTTTAGAAAAGTCTTTGATAAATCTCCTATGGAAACCAACAAGACCTAGAAAACTACAAATACCTTTGTTGTCCTTAGGACATGGAATTTTCTCAATTGCGTCGACCTTAGCTTGGTCCACTTCGATACCTCTTTCAGAAATTTTTGACCCAAGAAAATGCCTTCATTAAACATAAAGTGGCACTTTTCCCAATTCAAGACAAGATTTGTTTGTTCACACCTCTACAGAACTCGTTCAAGATTGCTTAAACAATCATAGAAATACTTCCCATAAATAGAAAAGTCATCCATGAAAACCTCAACAATCTTTTCACAAAATTCAGAGAATATAGCAGTCATACATCTTTGAAAGGTAGCAGGTGCATTACATAAACCAAAAGACATGTAAAAGTAGTCTTTTCTTGATAAGGTTGAGAGACAGGTATTTGTGAAAAGCTAGAGTATCCATCTAGAAAGCAAAAGTGTGTGTGCTTAGATAATCTTTCAAGCATTTGATCAATAAAAGGAAAAGGGTAATGATCTTTTCTAGTTGCTTTGTTTAATTTTCTGTAATCAATTGCCATTTCCATAGCCTGTAACAATTCTTTGTGGAATAAGTTCATTTTTATCATTAGGAACAACAGTAATACCTCCTTTCTTAGGGACACAATGAACGGGACTTACCCATCTACTATCCGCTATAGGATAGATTATACATGCTTCCAGCAGTTTTAGGAGTTCCGTTCTTACCACTTCCTTCATTTTTGGATTCAACCGACGTTGGTGATCAACAACGGGTTTAGCATCAGGTTCCATATTAATTTTGTGCTAACATAGAGTGGGACTAATGCCCTTTAAATCATCAAGAGTATATCCAATAGAAGCCCGGTGCTTCCTTAGAACGTTCAATAATCTTTCTTCTTCATGTTCTGAAAGGTTAGCACCAATAATAACAGGATATATCTTCTTTTCATCGAGATAAGCATATTTCAAAGTGTTTCGCAATTGTTTTAATTCAAACACAGGTTCACCTTTAGGTGGAGGAGGACCTCCTAAAGCTTCAATAGACAAATTGTGTTTAAGTAGAGGACGTTGTTCAAAGAAAACTTTATCTATTTCATTTCTTTCATGCATATGTAAATCATTTTCATGGTCTAGCAAATATTGTGGTAAAGGATCAGTAGGTGGAACCGCAATAGAAGCAAGACCAATCAATTCATCCTTACTAGTCAATTGTTTTTCATGATGATTTCTATTAAAATTGGACAAATTAAACTCATGAGACTCATTAACAAAGCTAACACCAACAGTTTTCTTACAATCTATCTTAGCATTAACTGTATTCAAGAAGGTCTACCAAAGATAATGGGACAAATGTCATCTTATGGGGAACCAAGAACAAGAATATCAGTAAGGTATTTTAATTTCCCACACAAGACTTCAACATCTCTAACAATCCCAATTGGTGATATGGTGTCTCTATTATCAAGCTTAATAGTAACATCTATTTCTTCTATCTGAGCAGGTGCTATTTCTTTCATGATTTCTTCATATAAAGTGTAAGGAATAGCCCTCACACTAGCACACATGTCACATAAACCATGATAACAGTGATCTCCAATTTTAACTGAAATAACATGCATGTCAACAACAGGTTTATGTTTATCTCTTTTATCTGGTTTAGCAATTCTAGCAGCTTCTTCACAGAAGTAAATAGCATGCCCATTCATATCTTCTTCCAAGAGATCTTTAACCATAGCAATACTAGGTTCAACTTTAATTTGTTCATTAGGTTTAGGTGTTCTAATATAGCTTTTGTTAACCACAGTTGAAATTTAGCACGTTCCTTAATCCTAACAGGGAAAGGTGGTTTCTCAATATAAGAAGAAGGAACAACTGGATCAACATTATAAATTATAGTTTCTTCTTTAACTGTTATTGGTTCTTTAATTTCTTCTTTAATAGGTGGGTGATATTTAAACCACTTCTCCTTAGGGAGTTCAACATGAGTAGCAAATGATTCACAAAAGGAGGCTACTATCTCAGAGTCAAGTCCATATTTAGTGCTAAACTTTTGAAAAGCATCGGTATCCATAAAAGGTTTAACACAATCATACTTAAGTTTAATACCTAGCTCTTTACCTTCTCGAGTTCCCAATCTTCAGAGTTGCGTTTAATTCTTTCCAGAATATCCCACCGAAATTCAATAGTCTTTTTCATAAATGAACTAGCACAATAAGTATCAAGCATGGTTTTATCATTATGAGAAAGCCGAGCATAAAAATTATGGATAATAATTTCTCTTGAGATCTCATGATTGGGGCAAGAATATAACATTAACTTATGAATCCCCCAACCTATAGTGATACTTTCTCCTTCACGAGGCCAAAAATTATATATAATTCCGATCACGATGAACTAGATGCATAGGATAATTTTTTTGGTGGAACTCCAATTTCAAACGATTGCAATTCCATGATCCAATATCATCACATAGCCTATACCATGCCAATGCTTTTCCCTTCAAAGATAAAGGGAAAACCTTTCTCATAACTTCATTTTCGGGTAAACCTGCAAGCTTAAACAATCCACAAATTTGTTCCACATATATTAAGTGCATATCAGGATGTTTAGTTCCATCTCCTACATAAGGATTAGCTAGCAGTTGTTCTATCATACCCAAAGGAATTTCATATTCAATATTTTTCAGTAGGTTGAGGGGTAGCTAGTTGTTGTTCCGGACGAGGTGAAGATACTCCTAACAAACTCCTCAAAGGATTGTTTTCCATAGTAACAAGTGAGAATAAATTTCAGCACACTATGTAAATGTTTCCATACCAAATTCCACTTACCAAAGGCGCTTCACTCCCTGGCAACGGCGCCAAAAAATAGCCTTGATGACCCACAAGTATAGGGGATCAATTGTAGCTCCTTTCGATATGTACGAGTGTCGAACCTAACGAGGAGCAGAAGGAAATGACATGTAGTTTCCGGTAAGGTATTGTCTGCAAGTGCTGAAATTGTAAGTAGCAGAGTAGTTTGATAGCAAGATAATTTGTAACGAGCAAGTGACGATAATAGTAACAAAAGTGCAGCAAGGTAGCACAATACTTTGGAGGCAAAGTACAGGCCAAAACGGTCTCTTCTAATAAGCAAAGCGTTCTTGAGGGTACACGAGAATTTCATCTAGTCACTTTCATCATGTTGGTTTGATTTGTGTTCACCACTTTGATAATTTGATATGTGGGAGGACCGGTGCTTAGGTGTTTTTCTTACTTGAACAAACCTCCTACTTATGATTAACCCTCCCGCAAGCATCCGCAACTACGAGAAAAGTATTAACAATAAATTCTAACCATAGCTTTAAACTTTTGGATCCAATCGGTCCCTTACGAAATAGTGCATAAACTGGGGTTTAAGCTTCTGTCACTCTCGCAACCCACCATCTATTTGCTACTCCACAATGCATTCCCTTAGGCCCAAATATGGTGACGTATTATGTAGTCGACGTTCACATGACACCACTAAGGGAATAACAACATACATACTATAAAAATATCAAACACACGTATCAAGTTCACATGATTACTTGCAACATTATTTCTCCCGTGACCTCAAGAACAAAAGTAACTAATCACAAATCATAAACATGTTCATGATCACAGGAGTATTAAAAAGCATAATGGATCTGAATTTATAATCTTCCACCATATAAACCATATTGTAATCAACTACAAGATGTAATCAACACTACTAGTCACCCACAAGTACCAATCTATAGTTTTGGTAACAAGATTGAATACAAGAGATGAACTAGGGTTTGAGAGGAGATGGTGCTGTTGAAGATGTTGATGGAGATTTCGCTGCCCAAGATAGGAGAGTTGTTGGTGATCATGATGATGATGATTTCCCCCTCCGGGAGGGAAGTTCCCCCCGCGGAATCTCTCTGCCGGAGCGCAAAAGTGCTCCTGCCCAAGTGCCGCCTCGAGGCGGCGGCGCTTCGTCCCGAAAGTCCTCCTCTTATTTTTTTTCTACGTCAAAATGACTTATATACCAGAAAATGGGCACCAGAGGTGGGCCGAGGAGGCCACAAGCCACTAGGGCGCGGCTGGGGGGCCTGGCGCGCCCAGGTGGGTTGTGCCACCCTGGTGGCCCCCTCTGGTGTTTATTGGCTCCAGTATTTCTCAAATAATACATAAAAAATCTCTATAAAGTTTTAGCTCATTTGGAGTTGTGCAGAATAGGTGGCCTGACATAGCTTTTCCAGGTCCAGATGTCCAGCTGTCGGAATTCTCCCTCATGGAGTGTTCCTTGCAAATTATGAGAGAAAAGGCATTAGAATTACTCCAAAAGCATTATTATGGATAAAAACATTATAAATAACTATAAGAAAACATGATGCAAAATGGACGTATCACACTTCACGTTTTATCAACAGCAAGCATGGTGCTACCAGAACTGGGAGGTTCAGGCGAAGGCATACAACGTGGGAGAGCTCATCCTCCTCCCTGAGAAGCAGAGGCACAATCCTTCATCATAATGGGAGGTCCCTTTCATTATAGATGAAGTACTTGCAGGAGGGGCATACCGCCTTCGCAGCCCGTCAGATAACCGCCTTGAACCCAACCCGTGGAACGCCGCTCGACTTCGGCGTTTCTACGCCTAGTCCGGGGTTGTCATCACCACTCCTCGATTTTCCATCATTTTACATCTTTCCTTGTGTTATTCTTGGAGTTTTAACCTCCCAACCTAGAGTTCGGATAAATCGTAACACGGGAGGTCACCACTATGCATGTCTTCGGATGTACTATCCTGCTTTACCTGGGGGCTCCTTTTAGAGGGGCCAATTACAATATTCATCTCACAACCTCTTTTATGTTTTTTGAACTAATGTCCTTGTCATATCTTTCAAACCATTATATGCACCTATTTGACTTACGTCCTTTGCCAAGCTGGGTTGCTTGGCTCCTATGTTTACCTATACGTTTCCGATTGTTCGACTATGAAGTAAAGGGAGCAGGTCTAAGATTGTTATGCCCCGGTAATCTGGACATGTACCTAAGATGGGTGAAGCCTGAATCTAGCATTCTTACAGAAAATAATGGGTCGGCCTCAAGGGAAGTGAAAATTACCAGGCGCTAGCTGCTAGACCACTATTCTTGGTTCCTAAAAACCACGGACATCCGTGTATCACCGACATCTGGACTCACGGCTTATGGTCAACATGCCACACCCGAAGAAAGGAACACTTGGAGGAACTATTTTCTTCAGAAGATGTTTCTTAAGTTATGCAGTAACATAACATAGCTCGCTGCGCACGTTTTGTCTGTTTGCACCAAATGGCCGGATTGCCTGGTTTCTAAAAGCATTCCTTGTTCATCATGGCATATAGTTCAGAACACTCCCCGATCACTGGTCAGGGAAGCGGAAGCCGATGGCCGGTTAAGACAACGTTTTTATCGCGGATGCAGATGGCATGATGTAAAGTACATGGATACATAGAATCACGCACCCTACTCTTTATCAATACTTTCTATCAAACTGTCCAAGGCACAATCTTGTTGAGAGTACGAGCAGCAGACATTACTTGGTCGTTTATTAAGCTTAGAGGTATTTCCCACCCATCCGGCCCCACGGCTCCAACTCGAGCCATATGTTCAGACTCGAGTTTGGTGAACCGGGTCTTCACCATTACCCAGGCCTCGCGTGCTCCTTCCTGGCAGGCCGATTTCTTCCATGATTCAAAGCACTGACTCGCCCCTTTAAAGCAGCTAGCCAGCTCAGCAGTGCTCTCTGACGGTACTTCCAGTGGCCTTAATGCCTTAACCATGCTTTTCATGGCCTTTCGGGCTCTCTCGTATATTCTGGTCAGTTCCTTCAAAAGGTTCCCACTAAAGGAACTGGCCTCCTATTCCAGCCGTCCTTTGAGGAGACCTAGCAAACATGGGCATCATATTTCTTCAAAATATTGTGATCATCCACATACATGCAATATCGAATTTCTGACTTACCGGATACGCCACCATTTAGCTTCTGGTTCTCCTCCAAGGCTTGCGCCAATTGAGATTTCAAACTCTTTATTTCTTCGGCTTTTCGCTGATTTTTCGCCTTGAGGTCATTCTACACCTCATGAATTCGTGTCAGCACTTATCTGCGAGCCTCCAGGTACTTCCGCAATTGGCTCATCAATTCGGTGTCCATAGAGACAACATGGTGTTAATACGCAGGAAACACCATACAGTTTTTAAGCATTCTAAAGCATCACCCGCTTCTAGTTCGGCTTTAGTATCGACCAACTGTCTTCGGCTCACCTCGAGGTCTTCGGATAACTTGTTCTTCTGTTGCCTCGCGGCCTACAAAATCAAGATAATAAAAATCCTTAACTCAGTCGTCCCTCCCAAATTAAGACTTGGGGACTACTAGGTTAGGGACTATGATATGCTCTTAAGCTTTTTAAATCTTCCACCTGCACTTTGGGAGAAAAAAGACCAGCGATCCTTTCAAGCCCTGTTCGGGCCACTCCAAGGTACGCATCCATCGAATTAAATGCATTGAATTCCTGGTTGGTGAAGGCTGCGTGAAGTAATGATTCCCTCCAGCGGCTGTGATTCATCACACTCTCAACTTTGGAATTGGTAACCAAGACATCGTCTGGATCCTCATGGGGTACGGTTGCGGCTGCATGTCCCGCATGGCCCCCAGCCTGTGCCGATGACCCGGGATTGGAACTGTGCCTTGGTAGAACCAGGGTATCTTTGCATAGACGCGACAATGTTTTTATTTTGCAAAACCAAGCAATTGTGAAAACATGGCAAGAATGACTCTCTCGACGGCTCGGAATAATGTACCTTTGAGCCGAGGGTGCAGTCGCCCCATTCTAATAGTGGCTTTTCACTTGGACACCCCATTACTGGCCAAGGATGGCTTGCCCCGCACCCCTTCCGACGATGGACATGAAGTGGGACGTCCCTTGGGAGTAGAAGTCAGCATACTTGGGATGATGCGAGGCGATCGCCTGGCGGGGGGAGTCCCTCTGGTTACTTACTGTGGTGGAAGGAAGGACCCTAGGGTGATCGGCCATCAGGGTGACCTTGGTGTTGTCAAGGTTTTGTTGGTAAAATACCCTGTCTTCAAAATCAGTCGATGTCTCTGGATCATCATGATACCCCAGGTCATCCATGTGGGAATGGTTCTCTTGTTGTGGAGAGGGGTAGTTGATGGATTCGATCTGACGCCTCCAACTCTGTTTAAGGCAAAAGTACATCCGGTCAGTGTTCAGACATAATCTCTGTGGCATACACTACAAAAAAATACACTTCCGTGATGAAACGTGTTTGTCACAGCAGGTTTGTCACACCCTAGCTAGATTATGCATTAGAGTGTGCATCATGTCTACCTTCATCAGAAAATAGAAATGGGGAAAGCAGAACCCCCAGCACCCCCCTGAAATCAACTAGGGTTTACTAAAAATAAATTCAATGAACCTGAAATGCCCTTCAAAAATGTTCACCCTCTTTGCCTTGGGTTAGAACCCTTGGGAAAAATGGTGCACATAATTTTAGGTCAACAAAAGGGGCATTGATTTAATTCATAAATATTTGAATTTGGGCATTTAAATGCTATTAAATAATTCAAATGCTCAAATAATGTTGGAACTATTTTTTGGGCCAATGAAATATTTCAGTATGTGTCCATAAATATTTTCAGGATTTTATAAAATGATTTAGTATTTAAACTAAATCAAAAGAGAATAACAGAAATAGAAAAACACAAAAAAATAATAAGGGAAAGGCCATGGGCCACTTACCTGGCCCATCTCCAGCTGGCGGCCCAGCCTACCCCGCTGCCTCCTGTCGTCCCCCTCCTCAGACAGAAGGATGCGGGCGTGTGCCCGACGCACGCCGGCACGCGCGCGCGCCACCTCCCCCCTGCGCGCCACCTCCTGCTTCCCGGGCTCCCTCCCAATGCCACGGAGACGGCCACGCACCCCCTGGCCCTCTCATTCCTCCTCCCCCGTGCTCATCCCCTCCTCTGGCTCTCCCCCTCACTTCCACAGAACGCGGCCGCCGCCGCCGACGCGAACCACCACGGCCACAGCCACCCCCTCGCCCCTCGGTTGTGCCCACGAGCTCCGCAACGTCGTCCTCGACCCCCTCACCGAACCACGCCCCGCCGGAAGCCCTGCAGCATCGACTTCGAGCTCTTCTTCAACCTCCGGCCGCCGGCGACCTCGTCCTCGATTCGCACCATCTAGGTCGTCCCCAGGCCCGCTGAGTTGCGCTTCGACCTCCCCGTGAGCTCCTCCGTCGCTTCCCCCTAACCCCACGGCCTAGCGCTCGTTGTAGCACCACTCCCCATGACGCCCGAAGCACACCGCCGCACGAGCTCGTCGCCGACGAGGCTCCGGTGGCCAATCGGCCCCGTGCATATGCCTGTTAGCTTTGCGGGAGCCTGCAGAACGCGTAGGTGCTACCCGTTGCTCCTCCCGTGCACGGTGGCGCCGTTTCCATCGGCGCCCGAACTCCGGCGACCGCCAAAGTCGTCGCCGGCGACGTCTCCGGCCACCCCGAGCTCAACCCTCACCACCAAGAGCTGCGGCTCGTTCCCAGGAGCCCGTAGATGCTCCCCGCCTTCCGTTTGGTGGCCGGAACGTGCAAATGCACTTCCTCCGCCGCGTCTGGCCTCGCCGGCGGCTAGACGCCGGCGAGAGTTGACCTTGACCATTGACTGGGTGGGCCCAGTTGACTCCCCTGAGTCAATGACAAGCGCCCCCCCTGCTAATTAAACCTGTTTAGTGTTAATCTAAATTAATTAGTTAATTAACTAAATGAGCCACTAACACACGGGTCCCACAGGTCAGGTTTGACCTGTACCGGCCTGTTGACTTGCTGACGTCATGCTGACGCAAGGCTGACGCAATAACTCTTTTCTGGATTTAATTTTATATAGAAAATTCTAGAAAATTGCCTAAAGTTCAAAAATTCATAGAAATTCAACCATAACTCCAAATGAGACAAATTATATATGAAAAATTATCAGAAAAATCCAAGCTATCCATTGGTACTAGTTTCATGCATGTCAGAACAAGTTAAACCTGCTGTTTATGCAATATAAGGTGATGCACTAATATGATCAAGTTAAATGAGCTAACACTTGAACCTTTGGTTCAAATAAGCAATTACCCTTCTGTTTTAGCTTGCATTAGGCCAAGACACATCCATATTGCCATGTCATAGCATGCATCATATTGTTGCATATCATCATGTGTTGATTGTGCTTGGTTGTGTTCTTCGTGGTAGGTTCTGCCTCCGAGGATATTCACGAGTATCCAACTGAAGGGCAGTATCCCGTTACCACTCCATCAGGCAAGCAACCATTGATCATTCCGATACAAACCCATGTTCTCGCTCCTGCTCTTGTTTACTGCATTAAGACAACACGATTCAAACTGCTGTGTGCTACGGTAGTTGAACCCTTATCCTCTGCATGACCTGTCATTGCCACAGTAACTAGATGAAACCCACTAGCATGTGTAGGAGTTGATTGAGCCATGTTTTGTGATTCCTACCTTGCTATGCCTGCTATGCTTAGGGTTGTGTCAGGTCTGGTTCATCTGGGTGATGGACTAGAGTGAAATGCTTGTGTCAGTAATATGTGGGATGTGTTGAACATGTTTTGGTAAAGGTGTCGATGAGAGGCCATGTAGGAGTACATGGTGGGTTGTTTCATTGAGGCCGTCCCTAAGAACTGAGTTCTGTATGCGTGATTTAAGATTCAGCTACTACCACACATTGGGCCCTGAAATATGACCCCACTCGACTTACTGACCCCTCTCGCCTCAGTCCAGGAGTTGCAACTAGTTTCTGGTGTTTGTAGGATATGTGTTGGCGGCCGTGCGCAGCGCTGACCCTAGGGGTGGGCTATGTTGCGGTAGATACACCGTGGCACGGTGTACCGAGTCACACGTTTGGTGTCTCGGGAACCCTGTTCACATCGTTCGGGGCCGTTGAGGACACCCCGGCCGGATTTCCTTGCGGATGGAACCTGAATAGGCGATGACCCTGGACTAGAGACTTGTGAGGTTAGTCAGGTCGTGGTCTACACCCACGTCGGTTTTCGCTTGAAGTCTGCCGAGCACATTTCGTGTGCAGACGCTAAGTGGTGGAAACATGTGTGACGAAGTACACCCCTGCAGGGTATAAAACTATTCGAATAGCCGCGTCCGCGGTAAAGGACTACTTGGTTGCCTATGCAGTTCATAGACAAGTTAATGGATACTACTAAAAGACTCAAGATAAGTGTGAGTACCGAGGATGGCCCTCTCGCAGGATACGAGGGAGGATCCACGGTGGAGTATTGTGTTGGTGAGTAGTGGACTCGTGTGCGAAAACTATTTTGCTAAAAGGTTCCGTAGGATAGCTTAGCCAAGAGTCAAAGCTGGCTTGCTGCATAAACCCCACCACCTTCTTGAGAATGAGCATGTATAGTAGGTTCTGATGTAAGACTTGCTGAGTACCTTTGTACTCATATTTGCTTATTTATTGTTTTCAGACGACAACACTGCCCCCTCCGATGGGTTTTACATAGACCTTGACGTCGACGAGTGACTAGCCACCCAGGTGGTGATTCAGGCCATGGAGGGCCCTACGTAGATAGACAGGCTTCGAGAAGCCTTCTTTCTTTCTAGAGTCTGTACTCAGACTAGTTGCTTCCGCATGTGCTTGTATGACTGTATGACTTGAGTGTCGGGTCATGTGACCCCTACCTGTATGAATATGTTATGTATGGCTCCCTGGAGCCTTTAAATAAAGTACTTGAGTTGTAGAGTTTTGTTGTGATGCCATGTTGTATGTACTCATATCGGGCATATTATGTGAATGATTGAAATGCTTGGTATGAGTGGGATCCGACAATCTAGTTGTTTGTCCTTCGCAGCCTTTCTTATGGGGAAATATAGTCTAGTGCTCCTCGAGCCATAGTAGTCCGCTACAGCCCGGTTCACCGGAGTCCTGCTAGCCCAGCACTACTGTTCAGGACACCTGACTGGCCGGCATGTGTTTCACTTCGTCCCTATGTCTGTCCCTTCGGGGAAATGTCACGCGGTGATCTCCGGAGTCCTGTCTAGCCTGCTACAGCCCGGGATCCCCGGAGTCCTGTTAGCCCAGTGCTACATCCCGGAATCACTCGTTGATGACCGACATGTTCGATGTGATTCATGTATGCCTGTCTCCATAGGTCTGTGCCGCTTGGGTTCACGACTAGCCATGTCGGCCCGGGTTCTCGGTCATATGGATGCTAGCGACATTGTCATATACGCGAGCCAAAAGGCGCAAACGGTCCCGGGCCATGGTAAGGCGACACCCGTGGGATACCGTGCGTGAGGCCGCAAAGTGATATGAGGTGTTACCGGCTAGATCGATGTGGCTTAGAATCGGGGTCCTGACAGCGTTGGCATCAGAGCCGGACTGCCTGTAGGTTCGTTCAGCCAAACTGGTCGCTGTCGAGTCTAGAAATGCTTTAGTTATATGTAAGGGAATTGATTGTGGGAGGGAACGTAAGGTTCTTTTACTCCTTTACCCTATGCTTCTGATCTGAGTCATTCTCTTCTCATTCAACGTGGGTTAAGGACTAGGCTCTCTTCTTCTATCAGGTTCACGTGTTACTAATCCATAGTAGTTTATAGGATTATTGCTACGAGTTCCAGTCCAGTTTCTACTATTTTAGTACGTTGCCATTTGAATCAGAACCTTGATATGATGCTGTTGAGCGGTATTGTGAACTGTTGTGGATGTCTCAAATCTTTTCTGAGCATTTACAGCCGTTATGCTGTCCAATTTTCCCTAGGAATTCTGATGTCTTTGTCTTGTGGTTGTGCTTTCAGATGGCCAACCATTCTCAAAATCAAGTGGTTCGCCTGACCAGGTGCCTCGACGTGCCCGGTCATACTGCTATGTTGGTCCGGGTCATGATCGAGACAGGATACCGTTGGTATCCCGAATACACTGTTGAAGAGCAGTTCCGCAACTTTAATCAAAGCCAGTATTTCTGCACCGTCAGGATATTTCCTTCCTATCCTGGATGTACCGAGCCCCTTCACTGTTCCTATGGACTCGGGGTTACCGTTGAGATGGCTGTGCAGGATGCTGCCTACTCCATGATGACCATCTTGCGAGTCCGGACTGGCCTGCGTCGGAACACTGACTTCCGTTACATGCCAGCTTCACTTCCGGGAGCGCAAGGGTATCTTCAGGCTATCTATGCTGACTCCACTCAGGAGGACTCATTAACTCGTACCACCGCTGAGATGCTCGAAGATAAGGACCGAGAGTATCGGGCCTTGAGGTTGGAGCTTTTTAATACTCGTGTTGATCATTGGGCCACATTGACTCGGTTTGCACCTGCGGTGCAAGCTGGATGTATGGATACCAGGGATCTGTATCCTGTGAGATCAGCTCTGCCAGACATGGTGGATTGGCGTGATGTGGGAGGCATCACCCCACCCCTTGGTCCCCGCAGGCCACCGTTTGTTGGTCCAAGACCTCATCCTAGCCCCCATGGTCCACAGGCTCCTCAGGACCGTCTGTTTCCGGATGATCACGTTGAACTTCCAGGCTATGGAGGTGACTTCTATGAGGACTACTACGGAGCTATCTGAGTTAGTAGTAGTACCACTAGTATTGTAGTAGTTGTATCTCCACTGTCCTGCGAGACTTGTGGAATATGACTTGGCGTGTAATCGATTCCGGAGGTGTAGACAAATAATGTATAGGGACTCGGAATGCCTCCGATGAGATGTAACGTCTACCTTCATAGTTGTACTGTAGCATGGGCTTGTACTAAACTATGTATGACGAGTATGACCGTTGGTGTATATATGGCAGTTTTATATTACCATGGCATACGAATGAGCATCTCTGCATTCCGTGTTATCCTTTACATTTTGCACTTCCTTGTTAAGTTTGAGCCATCCTTGTCTAAACCGTTGTCTTGTTTCCTCCTAGGATGGTCAACACCCGCGGCAACCCTGCTGTCCCGGAGCGGGGGAAGCCAATGCAGCTAGAGGTGAAAATTTGCCTCACCCGCCTTCTCTGGCCGAAGTGATGCTGGAGGCGGAAAGGAACAAACGTGAGACCAACCGCCTGCTGGAGCGGATTGAGCAGAACACTGCACGCCACCCACGAAATGACTTGGTGTCAATCAACGACTTTATCAAGCTGTACCCACCAAAGTTTAACCATTCCGTCGAGCCCCTCGACGCGGATGATTGGCTTCGCAGCATCACCCACAAGCTACGTTCTTCCAACGTAGCCGAAGCCGACAAGGTTACCTATGCTGCCTATCATCTCGAGGGCCCCGCTAGCCATTGGTGGGAAAACTACGAAGCTATGCGCCCGGTCGGCCAAATCACTACCTGGGCTGAGTTCAGCCAGGCTTTCCGTGAGCATCACATTCCGGAAGGTCTCATGGATCGCAAGAGGGAGGAGTTCTGCAACTTCACCCAAGGAAGGCTGACTGTGGATGCATATAGCCGAGAATTTGGGAACCTGGCACGCTATGCTCCTGAAGAGGTTTCTACTGACGCCAAGAAGCAGGCAAGGTTCCGCAAGGGACTTAGCCCTGAGCTTCGCCGCGATCTCCGTCTGCACGAGTGCACATCCTTCCAGAAGCTGGTCAATAAAGCCATCAGTGCTGAGACCGGCCAGACTGATTATGACGCTTCACGCAAGCACTCCTGTGATTTTGGGTCCTCATCCGGCTCTGGAGCTCAGAAGCGCCGGGTGTGGATTCCAAGCACCGCACTGCCACCCAGATTCACCCCGAGGCCATCCTTTGAGGCGCCTCGTCCCAACCAGCAATTTGCACCGCCCAAGCCCTATGGTGGCCCCGCTGCTAATGTTGCTCCATGTCCCACTGTGGTAACATGCTTCAAGTGTGGAGAACCGGGTCACTATAGTCGAGAGTGTCCCTAGAACAACCCCAATCAAGCTGGAAAGTCCGTTGGCCGTGGTAAGCCCGCGGGAAAGACTTTCTACGCCAAGCCGGCCACCACTGCACGTGGCCATGTCAACTATGTTTCAGCCGAAGAGGCTCAAGAGGATCCCAACGCCGTCCTTGGTACGCTCCTTGTTAACTGCCATCCGGCATCTGTTCTTTTCGATATTGGAGCATCTCATTCATTCATATCCGAGAATTATGCTCGGTTGCATAACACGACATTCTGTGACATGCCCACTTCCATGGTAATTCAAACTCCGGGTTCCAAATGGCAAACTTCTAGGGTAAGCCATGAGAACGAAATCCTTGTCGATAGGCTTGTTTTCCTTGCATCTTTAATAGCTCTCAAGTCCTCCGACATAAACATCATCTTGGGTATGGACTGGATGTCGGCTCATTATGCCAAGATCGATTGTGCCACTAGAACCGTTCAACTTACTCATCCCTCGGGCAAGACAGTTAATGTCTTAACTCGAGTGGCCAAGCGCCAACTTTACTCTCTCAATGCCAACCCTCTTCCAGACCTTGAGGACGTTCCGGTAGTCCAAGACTTCCCGGATGTGTTTCCGGAAGAACTGCCAGGTGTTCCACCTGATCGGGATGTCAAGTTTGTGATAGACCTTGTTCCAGGAACCGTTCCTATTGCTAGAAGACCCTACAAGATGGCACCCTTAGAACTAGCCGAGCTTAAGAACCAACTCGATGAGTCCTTGAACAAAGGGTTCATCCGTCCTAGCTCCTCTCCTTGGGCTTGCCCCGTCCTCTTCGTCAAGAAGAAGGATGGAATGGATCGAATGGTTGTGGATTACTGACCTGTCAATCTGGTCACCATCAAGAACAAATACCCGCTTCCCAGGATCAACGACCTGTATGATCAGCTCCCTGGATCCTCAGTTTTCTCCAAGATGGATTTGAGGTTGGGCTACCATCAAATCAAAATCAGAAACGGGGACATTCCCAAAACGGCCTTTGTTACTCGTTATGACCAATACGAGTACACCGTCATGTCCTTCGGTTTAACCAATGCCCCGGCCACCTTCTCCCGGTTAATGAACTCAGTCTTCATGGAGTACTTGGACAAATTCGTCGTAGTATACCTCGATGACATACTCATCTACTCCAAGAATGAAGAGGAACATGCCGAACATCTAAGGCTGGTATTGATGAAACTTCGAGAGATCGCCTTTATGCCAAATTCTCCAAGTGTGAATTTTGGTTGTCAAAAGTGACCTATCTAGGCCATGTAATCTCTGGTTAGGGTATTGCTGTCAATCCCGAGCGAGTTCAAGCCGTCCATGATTGGACTCCCCCTGAAACGGTCAAGCAAGTTCGGAGTTTCCTTGGCCTAGCGAGCTATTGCCGCCGCTTCGTCGAGAATTTCTCCAAGGTTGCTAAACCTCTAACTGAACTCCTCAAGAAAGATAAAAAGTTCGAGTGGACTCCACAGTGCGAGTTCAGTTTTCAGGAACTGAAAAGACGCCTGACATCTGCTCCCGTACTGGTACCACCAGATTTCTCCAAGGACTTTATTATCTATTGCGACGCCTCGCGACAAGGACTAGGTTGCATACTCATGCAAGATCGTCAGGTAATTGCCTACGCTTCACGGCAATTACACCCACATGAGGAAAATTATCCCACACATGATCTAGAGCTTGCAGCTGTAGTCCATGCACTCAAAACCTGGCGACATTACCTTCTCGGTAATTGTTGCGAGATCTTCACCGATCACCAAAGCTTGAAATATATCTTCACCCAACCAGATTTGAATCTCAGGCAAAGACGTTGGGTCGAGTTGATCTCAGATTACGACTTAGGAATAACTTACACCCCTGGCAAGGCCAATGTCATGGCTGATGCACTAAGTCGTAAGTCCTACTGTAACAACCTGATGTTACAACAAAGTCAACCACTTCTCCATGAGGAATTTCGCAAGCTTAATCTTCACATTGTTCCTCAAGGATTCCTATCTACCCTGGTGGCGAAACCTACCCTTGTGGATCAAATCATAGCTGCCCAAAAGCGTGATAAGGGCGTATCCCGGATTAAGGAAAACATTGCTAGCGGAGTAGCTAAATGTTTTTCCATGGATGAACAAGCTGCTGTCTTCTTCGAGAACCGCCTGGTGGTTCCCAAGAAACAACATCTACGCCAGATGATCCTTAAGGAAGCTCATGAATCCCCTCTCACCATTCATCCCGGTAGTACTAAAATGTATCAAGACCTACGCCAGAGGTTTTGGTGGACTAGGATGAAGAGAGAAATCGCTCAATACATTGCCAATTGCGACGTTTGTCGTCGTGTTAAAGAAGAGCATCAACGGCCTGCTGGCACCCTTCAACCTTTGGCTATTCCTGAATGGAAATGGGACAAAATCAGTATGGATTTCATCACTGGGTTTCCCAGGACCAAGAGAGGAAATAATGCCATCTTCGTCGTGATCGACTGTCTTTCCAAAGTAGCCCATTTTCTACCTGTTCGTGAGAGTATCACCGCTAGCCAGCTAGCTGACTTATACATCTCTCGAATAGTGTCTCTTCATGGTGTCCCATTGGAAATTAACTCAGACCGTGGAAGTCTCTTCACCTCTCGATTTTGGGAAAGTTTCCAAAATGCTATGGGAACTCATCTCTCCTTTAGCACCGCCTTCCATCCTCAATCAAGTGGTCAAGTAGAGCGAGTCAATCAAATTCTGGAAGATATGCTCCGAGCTTCTGTTATCTCATTCGGAATGAGTTGGGAGAAATGCCTTCCATTCGCGGAGTTTGCTTATAACAATAGCTATCAAGCTAGTTTGGGCAAGGCTCCCTTCGAAGTTCTCTATGGACGAAAATGTCAAATGCCTCTTAACTGGTCAGAAACCGGGGAAATACAACTCTTTGGCCCGGATATGATTCAGGAAGCAGAAGAGCAGGTTTGCGTTATTCGTGAGAAATTGAAAACAGCCCAATCCCGCCAAAAGAGTCAATATGATCGTAAACATAAGCCTATGACATTTGAAATTGACGAGAAGGCTTACCTTTGGGTTACCCCGTTAAAGGGAACCCATCGTTTCGGTATCAAAGGCAAATTGGCTCCTCGTTACATTGGACCCTTTCGCATTCTTGCCAAACGAGGAGAAGTTGCCTACCAATTGGAACTACCTCCGCATCTTTCCAGAGTTCACGATGTCTTCCACGTTTCGCAACTCAGGCGTTGCTTCACGGATCCTATCCGTGGAGTGGACCACGAAATGCTTGATTTACAAGATAACCTTTCTTATCGGGAATACCCCGTTTGTATCCTTGATCAAGCCGAGCGTACCACTCGACGTCATAATATCAAGTTTCTCAAGGTTCAATGGTCACACAATTCCGAGGAAGAAGCCACTTGGGAAAGGGAGGATCGTCTTCGACTCGAGTACCCCACCTTCTTCCCAGATGATCCTAAATCTCGGGACGAGATTCTATTGAGTGGGGGTGAGTTGTCACACCCTAGCTAGATTATGCATTAGAGTGTGCATCATGTCTACCTTCATCAGAAAATAGAAATGGGGAAAGCAGAACCCCCAGCACCCCCCCTGAAATCAACTAGGGTTTACTAAAAATAAATTCAATGAACCTGAAATGCCCTTCAAAAATGTTCACCCTCTTTGCCATGGGTTAGAACCCTTGGGAAAAATGGTGCACATAATTTTAGGTCAACAAAAGGGGCATTGATTTAATTCATAAATATTTGAATTTGGGCATTTAAATGCTATTAAATAATTCAAATGCTCAAGTAATGTTGGAACTATTTTTTGGGCCACTGAAATATTTCAGTATGTGTCCATAAATATTTTCAGGATTTTATAAAATGATTTAGTATTTAAACTAAATCAAAACAGAATAACAGAAATAGAAAAACACAAAAAAATAATAAGGGAAAGGCCATGGGCCACTTACCTGGCCCATCTCCAGCTGGCGGCCCAGCCCACCCCGCTGCCTCCTGTCGTCCCCCTCCTCGGACAGAAGGATGCGGGCGTGTGCCCGACGCTCGTCGGCACGCGCGCGCGCCACCTCCCCCCTGTGCGCCACCTCCTGCTTCCCGGACTCCCTCCCAATGCCACGGAGACGGCCACGCACCCCCTGGCCCTCTCATTCCTCCTCCCCCGTGCTCATCCCCTCCTCTGGCTCTCCCCCTCACTTCCACAGAACGCGGCCGCCGCCGCCGACGCGAACCACCACGGCCACAGCCACCCCCTCGCCCCTCGGTTGTGCCCACGAGCTCCGCAACGTCGTCCTCGACCCCCTCACCGAACCACGCCCCGCCGGAAGCCCTCCAGCGTCGACTTCGAGCTCTTCTTCAACCTCCGGCCGCCGGCGACCTCGTCCTCGATTCGCACCGTCTAGGTCGTCCCCAGGCCCGCTGAGCTGCGCTTCGACCTCCCCGTGAGCTCCTCCGTCGCTTCCCCCTAACCCCACGGCCTAGCGCTCGTTGTAGCACCACTCCCCATGACGCCCGAAGCACACCGCCGCACGAGCTCGTCGCCGACGAGGCTCCGGTGGCCAATCGGCCCCGTGCATGTGCCTGTTAGCTTTGCGGGAGCCTGCAGAACGCGTAGGTGCTACCCGTTGCTCCTCCCGTGCACGGTGGCGCCGTTTCCATCGGCGCCCGAACTCCGGCGACCGCCAAAGTTGTCGCCGGCGACGTCTCCGGCCACCCCGAGCTCAACCCTCACCACCAAGAGCTGTGGCTCGTTCCCAGGAGCCCGTAGATGCTCCCCGCCTTCCGTTTGGTGGCCGGAACGTGCAAATGCACTTCCTCCGCCGCGTCTGGCCTCGCCGGCGGCTAGAAGCCGGCGAGAGTTGACCTTGACCATTGACTGGGTGGGCCCAGTTGACTCCCCTGAGTCAATGACAAGCGGGCCCCCTGCTAATTAAACCTGTTTAGTGTTAATCTAAATTAATTAGTTAATTAACTAAATGAGCCACTGACACACGGGTCCCACAGGTCAGGTTTGACCTGTACCGGCCTGTTGACTTGCTGACTTCATGCTGACGCAATAACTCTTTTCTGGATTTAATTTTATATAGAAAATTCCAGAAAATTGCCTAAACTTCAAAAATTCATAGAAATTCAACCATAACTCCAAATGAGACAAATTATATATGAAAAATTATCAGAAAAATCCAAGCTATCCATTGGTACTGGTTTCATGCATGTCAGAACAAGTTAAACCTGCTGTTTATGCAATATAAGGTGATGCACTAATATGATCAAGTTAAATGAGCTACACTTGAACCTTTGGTTCAAATAAGCAATTACCCTTCTGTTTTAGCTTGCATTAGGCCAAGACACATCCATATTGCCATGTCATAGCATGCATCATATTGTTGCATATCGTCATGTGTTGATTGTGCTCGGTTGTGTTCTTCGTGGTAGGTTCTGCCTCCGAGGATATTCACGAGTATCCAACTGAAGGGCAGTATCCCGTTACCACTCCATCAGGCAAGCAACCATTGATCATTCCGATACAAACCCATGTTCTCGCTCCTGCTCTTGTTTACTGCATTAAGACAACACGATTCAAACTGCTGTGTGCTACGGTAGTTGAACCCTTATCCTCTGCATGACCTGTCATTGCCACAGTAACTAGATGAAACCCACTAGCATGTGTAGGAGTTGATTGAGCCATGTTTTGTGATTCCTACCTTGCTATGCCTGCTATGCTTAGGGTTGTGTCAGGTCTGGTTCATCTGGGTGATGGACTAGAGTGAAATGCTTGTGTCAGTAATATGTGGGATGTGTTGAACATGTTTTGGTAAAGGTATCGATGAGAGGCCATGTAGGAGTACATGGTGGGTTGTTTCATTGAGGCCATCCCTAAGAACTGAGTTCTGTATGCGTGATTTAAGATTCAGCTACTACCACACATTGGGCCCTGAAATATGACCCCGCTCGACTTACTGACCCCTCTCGCCTCAGTCTAGGAGTTGCAACTAGTTTCTGGTGTTTGTAGGATATGTGTTGGCGGCCGTGCGCAGCGCTGACCCTAGGGGTGGGCTATGTTGCGGTAGATACACCGTGGCACGATGTACCGAGTCACCCGTTTGGTGTCTCGGGAACCCTGTTCACATCGTTCGGGGCTGTTGAGGACACCCCGGCCGGATTTCCTTGCGGATGGAACCTGAATAGGCGATGACCCTGGACTAGAGACTTGTGAGGTTAGTCAGGTCGTGGTCTACACCCACGTCGGTTTTCGCTTGAAGTCTGCCGAGCACATTTCGTGTGCAGACGCTAAGTGGTGGAAACATGTGTGATGAAGTACACCCCTGCAGGGTATAAAACTATTCGAATAGCCGCGTCCGCGATAAAGGACTACTTGGTTGCCTATGCAGTTCATAGACAAGTTAATGGATACTACTAAAAGACTCAAGATAAGTGTGAGTACCGAGGATGGCCCTCTCGCAGGATACGAGGGAGGATCCACGGTGGAGTATTGTGTTGTGAGTAGTGGACTCGTGTGCGAAAACTATTTTGCTAAAAGGTTCCGTAGGATAGCTTAGCCAAGAGTCAAAGCTGGCTTGCTGCATAAACCCCACCACCTTCTTGAGAATGAGCATGTATAGTAGGTTCTGATGTAAGACTTGCTGAGTACCTTTGTACTCATGTTTGCTTATTTATTGTTTTCAGACGACAACACTGCCCCCTCCGATGGGTTTTACGTATACCTTGACGTCGACGAGTGACTAGCCACCCAGGTGGTGATTCAGGCCATGGAGGGCCCTACGTAGATAGACAGGCTTCGAGAAGCCTTCTTTCTTTCTAGAGTCTGTACTCAGACTAGTTGCTTCCGCATGTGCTTGTATGACTGTATGACTTGAGTGTCGGGTCATGTGACCCCTACCTGTATGAATATGTTATGTATGGCTCCCTGGAGCCTTTAAATAAAGTACTTGAGTTGTAGAGTTTTGTTGTGATGCCATGTTGTATGTACTCATATCGGGCATATTGTGTGAATGATTGAAATGCTTGGTATGAGTGGGATCCGACAATCTAGTTGTTTGTCCTTCGCAGCCTTTCTTATGGGGAAATGTAGTCTAGTGCTCCTCGAGCCATAGTAGTCCGCTACAGCCCGGTTCACCGGAGTCCTGCTAGCCCAGCACTACTGTTCAGGACACTTGACTGGCCGGCATGTGTTTCACTTCGTCCCTATGTCTGTCCCTTCGGGGAAATGTCACGCGGTGATCTCCGGAGTCCTGTCTAGCCTGCTACAGCCCGGGATCCCCGGAGTCCTGTTAGCCCAGTGCTACAGCCCGGAATCACTCGTTGATGACCGACATGTTCGATGTGATTCATGTATGCCTGTCTCCATAGGTCTGTGCCGCTTGGGTTCACGACTAGCCATGTCGGCCCGGGTTCTCGGTCATATGGATGCTAGCAACATTGTCATATACGCGAGCCAAAAGGCGCAAACGGTCCCGGTCCATGGTAAGGCGACACCCGTGGGATACCGTGCGTGAGGCCGCAAAGTGATATGAGGTGTTACCGGCTAGATCGATGTGGCTTAGAATCGGGGTCCTGACAAGGTTGCTTTTTTGTCATGCATGTACATCCATGACAAATTTATGACAGAATCAAGATAGTCATACCTGTGCTGTCGTAGAAGTGTTCCATGACATTACCAAAATTATCATCACGGAAGTGTCCACTTCCATGACGATAAATCACGCGTCACAGAAGTGCTTTCGTCAAGGGTGACCGGCACACGGCATCCACCATAACAGAATGCCGTTAAGCTATCGGGTCGGGTTTTTTATCCGATAACCCGTTAAAAGCCCTGACCAATGGGAAATTTCCACGTGTAAAATTCTTATTGGCCGGATGAAACACGTGTCAGCTCGTTAGTGGGTCAGATAGGCGCCTATGATACATCGACACGTGGCACGGCCCAACAAAGGCCCATTCCTATGAAAAGGCCGGACCGTTTGACTTGGTCAAAAGGTGGCGAGCCGGCCCATGGAAAGCCTGTTAACGGCCTATTCGCATATAGCCCATTTACAGCCCGCTAACCCAAGGCCATCCAATATGATTCCAGCCCGTTTTCACTTCTGTTCCATGTATGGCCCATGACGTCTTTCGGCCCATATGAGGCCCTATGTAACTCTTGGCTTATTAACGGCCCGTGGTGAAACTGGCCCATAATGAACAGTGTATCACTTTACACCCATTAACGGCCCGTGGTGAACCTGGCCCATAATGAATAGTGTATCACTTTATACCCATTGACGGCCCGTTATTCTGTTGGGCCATTTCCAGCCCATGTTATCTTTCGGCCTTCTCGGAGCCCATTTATTCTTGGGCTCATTTCCAGCATTCGTTTACTTATGGCCCATTACTGTCATTTTCTGCTTGTGGGCCAAATTCAGCCCGTGGTTACAGTCGGCCCATTTGTGGTCCGTTAATACGTTGGGCCGTTTTCACAGCGTCATCAAATACGACCTATTAACGATGGCCCATTACGGTCGGCCCATGAACGGACGATTCCAACTCTAGCCCGTTTACGGCCATAATGCAGCATGTTATTGGCCCATGTTTGGCCAATCGATCATACGGCCCGTATAAGGCCCATTGATGATACGGCCCGTAGAAGGCCCATTGTTTCTATGGCCCATAGAAGGCCTACTGTTTCTACGGCCCGTAGAAGGCCCACTGTTTCTATGGCCCATAGGAGGCCCAGTGTCACTACAGCAAATATTAGCCCATTGTTATTGTGGCCTAGTTTTAAAAAATAGTTTATTCCAGCCACTAGTTAACCGCGGAAAAAGAACTGCAATGACTACAAGCAAACAAATAAACAAGACAACAAGGAAATAAATAAGCAAGCAACTAACGCTAGGCTATCACGGCTATTACACATATTACATCCACTGGGCATCAAAGTTCGCCACCAGTGCAAATATAGGGAACAACGCAGCATATCATATACACTGGCCGTCAAAATTGGCCACCAGTGCAAATAAACGCGGCAGCAAAACAAGAGCATAACTGAAACAACTTCATAAGAGCTCAAGAAATGTTATCCTGGGTATCCACCATGCTGGCAATAAGCTTAGCAAGCTGATTAACTTTGTCCTATTTGGCGCTAAAATCCTCCAACGCTTGCTGTTGCCCCAGAAAGTATGCATCTGAATGCTCCAGGGACTTCCGCAGTCCTTCCGCTTCTTGTCGCAGCACAGCTGATCGATATCTTGCAGCTTGTAGTTGAGACTCAAGAAACCGAACTGATTCAGATAGTGAGTTTGAATAGCTTATGCAAGCGGTAGTGGCCAGTAACTCCAACACTAAACCAAGACAGGATGTGTCACTATCCCAAACCATATCTGCATTACTTCCTTTACCGTTGCTTAATAAGGCACTCTTCCCCAATATTCTGTCAGCATTCTAAAAGAAGAAACAAGCAGACACATAACAAGTTTAGCATGTACTAGTATATGAAACTCATTTCGGTGAACCAGTTCATTAGTAAGGTGGACAAGATTAAACTACCAAGTCTTCTATTGCCAAGTACTAGTACATAATAAAAGCATCAAATAAACATATATCTATGTCCTATGCTAGCAATGGAATCTTAATTTAGAACAGTTGTTCTTCAGGTTTAGGCAATCGTTCTACATGAACAGAGTATAGTAAGATGCAAGAATATAATACTTAAAGATAGAAAATGAGCTCATAGACCTTACCACATTCTTGGTTCGGGACCAGTACAGAACAAGGCGTTCCCAGTCATCGTCCAGTAAATGTGTCTCAGGAGAACGTAAGGGAATTTGATGAGTTTCTTTGCCGGTGAAGTATGTTTTCTTCAAGTAATTCCGATACTGCCACCAAGAATTCTTGAAGATAGCAGAGGTATTAACACAGGTTACATCATCCTGAGTTTCCAAATCGGTCCTTCTCTATAGAGAAAAATGGGAAAATTTGCTGTATTATAACCATCATGGAGGTAGGATGTATGGGACGAAGCAAAGTAATTTCCATGAATAACATTACTTACACATAACTCCTGGACTAACATCTTCAACTGGCATTTTCCTTCATCTTTAGTATAATATTTCCAAGATGGGAAGATACGCACATACGATTTAACAACATCAAATGCGATAGATGCTAAACTATGACTAGCTAGTTGTGCTTCCTCCACAGGAATTAGCGTACTAACCGGTGGAGTTGGGGTTCGCCGTGATAGTACTGGCCCTTTGGGCACTGGAGCTACCTTACTAACTGCTCTTGTGCATGTACAACCGGGGTTCTATCTCCACCAAGAGGTAGCACTGTTTTATTTGAAGACCGTGTTTTTAGTCCGCTAGATACTGGCATCACCCGCTCCAATTCAAATGGCTGATAAACAAGAAACATATTTGAATGTACTGATATTGGATGAGAGACAGATGCAATAGATAGTGTGGAAAAAATAGGGCATGAAATAGTTGACATGTATATTGTTTAACTAAAACGGATAGCATGACATAATTTCACATATATGATGTCTATCTAAACTGGATAGCATAGCATAACATAACTCAAAGATATGATGAATAACTAAACAGGATCGCATGACATAATTCACCTACATGTTATCTAAGTAATCAGGATCACATCATTTAATTCACATATGTGATTTATATGCTAAACAGAGGGCATTCGATATGATGTCTAAACTAAGAACATGGTGTTGAATATTGTGTATATGATGTCTAAACTATGCAATGCAAGACACCGTATGCATGATATGAGCAGTATAACCATGCCATGTTAGAGAATACACCTCAGTGGGGGAATATGACTGGTCATCTGTCTCTGAATCCATCTCCGAGGAGCTATCGGGGCACAACAAGAGATATGCTTCGACAAGTAGCATTGTCTACTCTGAAGGCCTTGTTTTCACTCCAGTTTTTTCCATCTCCCACCCAAATGGCTGATTCACAGGAAGAGTAGTTTAATGTACAAACAATGTCGAGAAATGGAAATGTAATGAAGAAAAGGATGGGCAAGATATCATTCAAATATATGATGCCTGGTTAAACAGGATGGCATTGCACATTTCACATATATTATGGCTAGCTAAAAGACATGAGACTGCATAATTCCCATATATGATATAGAAACTAAACAGGTGGCATTATAGAACATGTCTAAACTAAGCAGATGACATATATGATGTCAAGAGTAGGCACTGCAAGGCAACATATGCATGATATGACTAACATCATCATGCCAAGGTAGAGAAAACACCTTGGGGTGTAAATAGGAGTGGTCAGCGGCGTCCGAATCCGCCTCAGAACAGATATCTTCCTCTGGATTACAATCTGGAGAGGGGTGGGGAGGGTTTGCCATTGAACCCACCATGGAGCGATCTCTGCATGACATTGTATTGCTGCGCAAAACTCTTCTCTTTGTCTCTACATGTTCAGCATGACTGTGTACAATATCTGACATGCATACGAAAAAATATGGTGAGATTATGTAAGGAGAGCATGCAGAAATTTAGAGTGATGGTAACAACCAGTGGATCGATGTTTTTCCGTTGAACCAACATAGCCCTAATGGATCGACGTGAATGTATAGTTATAAGTGATGCAACAAGTGTACAACCTCTTTGCCGTAGCCGTGTCGACCTCAGCATCATTGGGTTGGTCGCTGAAGTAGTTGAGGCAGAGGTGGCTGTCGGAGGTGTGGACGAAGATCTGAGGAATCTGTAGACGGCGTCCAGGGCACTTCTCTGTTGTGACGGATCGTTCTATCGTTGGAGCAGCTCCGATGAGCCATAAGATGTCAAGGCTGAAGCAACACAAGACAGACATCGTCAATCTCAAGTGGGATTCTAATAGCATCTCCAATAGATGATGTAAAACGGATGAAAAATTAACATCACCAAAAACCACCTGTCAACAATAGATGAGGTAAAAACTGTTGACTCTGAAGTTAACTGTCGAAACTGAAATTTACTATGGAATCTGAATGCTACTGTCAAAACTGAACGCAATGGTAGCAGAGAGGCACTTGACATGTAGTTTAGGGAGGGCCTGCAGTTCATCTTCTACTTGCACCCCCCTGAGCCGCCAGCCACCACCGGTCGAACCGCCAGCCCCAGCGCCGCCTCGCCACCCCGAAACAACTCGCCACCGCCGCCCCGGCCACCCCTCTAGGCCCCCCGCCCCCACCCTGAACCCTAAGATAGATCATGGGGTACCTCTCCGGCGAGCCCCCGTCCCCGCTGCGGGTGGTTCTTCCTTAACTCCGGGGAGCCCCCCAACCCCTGAAAATCGACTAACCCAAAAGTCGATTCAGTCGACTGAAGTGTGGCTTAATCGGAGCAGAGCAGCAGCACGAGCGAGAGGGCGAGCAGCAGCAGGAGCTGGGAGAGAGAGAGCGATCGAGCGAGAGCCGGAGCAGCAGTAGTAGATCCGGCTGGTATGGACGCCGCCGCTGAAGGGGCCTCGCACTGGGGGAGAGACGCCGTGGAGATGTCGCCCGCGGCACCGGCTTCAAGGTAGCCGCTCCATGGGGGTGCGGGATGGAGCACCGTCGGCGCCGGGAGGTCGAGTTAAGGAGAAGGTGCGATGCGATGAGTGTACAACCTCTTTGGTGGCACCGAGTAGGCCTCGGCTTCGTCCGAGCAGTCAGTGAGGATGCTGCGGTTCCGGTGGAGCATGTTAAGACGGCGCTGTGGGGATGGAGCACCGCGATAGACGAGGCGATCGTCGGAGCAGCTCCTTGGAGGTGGAGGACGTGGCGGCTGAACCTCGGGACAGCGAGATGGACGACGAATCCTCATCCAGGGAGGTGGACGAGGGACGTCGAGTTGTTGCGCTGAACGACGTCGTCGGGGAAGAGGCTCCGGCTAGGAGCTGTGACATGGCGGATAGAGCAGGGTGGGGTTTCGCGGCTGGAGCGGAGAGGTTATGGCGGCCTGGGATTTCGAATGGCGAAAAGGGGGAGATGGGAGGGGGTGAAGGATGACTTAGGAACGCGCTTGTCCAAAATGTAGGGCGTGTTACAAAAGTAATTTTCGGGATAGCAAGGCGCGGGTTGTGAAGGCGCCAGTTTTGGGAGCACGATATCTGAATTTTCTGGATATAACAAGACGCGGGTTGAATTTTAGGGACAAGCCTAACGTGTAGTAATATTGTACTTGTACGTACCAAATCAATTCGCACTTCCCTCAACAAAAATGAAAACGAAAAAAATAAAACTATTCACACCACACAAAGAGAGAGTCTTGCCCCGTTTTACTATACAAATGCTATTCAAAGCTACTCCCTCCTTCCATCTATATAGGGCCTAATGCGTTTTTTGATGCTAAATTTGACCAAATATTAGAGCAATGATATATGACATGCAACTTACACAAAGCACACCGTTAAATTCGTCTGTGAAAGGTTCTTTCAATGATATAATTTTCACATTGTGCATGTCATGTACTATTAATCTTGTCAATAGTCAAAGGCGGTCTTAAAAATCTCATTATGCCCTATATAGATGGAAGGAGGGAGTATGAATCCATGTTATGTCCGATTAAATTTTTTCGCTTCCTGTATAATGCATGTAACCTACTCATACCAACATTTTTGCATTCCAAATGTCTATACTACCGCTGCAATTCGAACTAAATTTGAATTTGTTTCTCTATTTCAATAACAATCTACAATCATGATATAAATGAGATGGCCTATAATGCAGGATGGCAGACACACCATCATCAACAACTCCGTTCTTTTATAAGAGTAGAGATAAAACATATTAAATGTAGTATACCATGTTCATAACCACACCATGTGTATCACCATTATATATATTCACACATCCGTCGGTTTGAAACACTATGATAAATTCTTCAAATATCCGAATTCGCTTTTTACAATGAAGTATATATTATCTCTATTCATCTTTTACACCCACACAACCCTCTTATCTTTGTAGCTAGTGCTAACTTTCTCTTGTGCATGCACACCCCGCATCCCTCTCACCCTCCCTCAGCATTCTCTAGCTCCATCACGCAAATTCGTCTTTTCACTTTAGGTTGTTCACCCATGGTGTGTGTAGGCCCCCCAGCTCCTTCTTTACGGCACACATCGATCGATATGCCTCTCTAGCCAGGTGTGCCTAGCACAAACACAAGCTTACCCTCTTCTCTTGTCACTGTCCATGCCTCACTCCCACCACTCTTTTCATCATTCTCATACTCGCACACTCCTCCCCCTCGATATATCTTGCCCCTCGTACCACCTCCTACATGCCTGCCTCTCTCTCTATCCTTCCCCTCGTGCCTCATTTGCTTCTAACACACACATGCATGTATACCGATCGATCTCCCAACATATACCTAGATCGACTTTAACTACCCCCATCGATCGACGTACCTCACAAGTTATGTCTCTCCTTTATCTTACAAAGGGCGATTGATCTTCCTATGTAGTTACGTCTGCTTACCACAGCCACATCGTCCTCCCTCATCATTCGTGCATGCCTCCTGACCTGTCTCTCACACGCACGTGCACAAACAACAAGCAGCCATCTCCTCTATTATTGATATTGTGGGTGTGCCATCCGTTTGTGTAGCAAGCCTATCCCACCATTTGTTAGAAGCAACTCCACTACCACCCCCTCCAACACTCTAGCTCAGTCTCTCTCCCAACCTTATTCATCTCCTGCACATATGCATGGATGCCGATCGATCTCCCTTAATACATGAGGCAGATCGATCTCCTTAATACATGAGGTAGGCCTCTCTCCTCCTCCACACATATACCAGCCATTGTACCTCTATAGTTAATTTGGCCTCCCTCTTCCCCCACCACACACCGATAGTCGAGCGCTGCAGGTAGGTATCCATGCCATAGAGACAAACTGCACATGTCCCATCTCACGTTCTAGTAGGCCAGCCAATCTATATCTTAGACGTGGGCACACACAAATTCGATGGCACTCTTTATCGATCGCGCGCGCGCGCGCACACACACATCATCCCTCTCTTTGATTCTATGGACACCTCAAGCCGATGATACCTCCACTCTCTTCTCGTGGATCGCCCCCTCTATATATATGTTATATCCAGGACTCTATTTCACACACATTGCATATGCTAAATTTTTTAGTTGACCCCCCCCACAAAAAAACTCTCAAGAACCCACACACTATATCTCTCTAGGTTTGTATCTCTCTCACACAACCCCACGTAGGTGGTGTACGTATACAAGAAGAGAATAGGTGCACCGTGCACGTACACGGTGGAGCTCATTTCTCCGCAGAAGCTGAATTTGTTTTTGAAACGTCAAGTGGCCAGAGACTCGAAAACTTATTTGCCCATTAGTGACTTGTCAGGGCGGTGGATTTTAGTTTGTACGATAATGCTGCATCCACCTAAAGTAATGAAAGTTCTTACGTAAACTTCCTAGTAATTCCCTCTTCGTAGGTGCAACATTACTCCTAACATTTGTAATATCAGTTTGAAACTTGTAATTTTGCCGTGTCCTATTCCTGCGTTTTCAAAATCCTGCAAATCAAACAGGTCCTGAGTTGGTGATGATGGTGTGCCTCCCATCTTTCACCAATAGCCATCAATCTTGATCTGACGCATACAAACCAAGCTTCTCCATTTTTGCAAAAAGATGCCCACACTTGTTCCCTATTTACAAACAACTCCTTGTCTCTCACAATCTAGGAGTAGAAGGCCATGGAAAAATCTGGCGCGATGGCCGTTGCCGGAGCCGTCCACCCCCAATCTTGGTGTTCCGTGCAATGCACGGGCATCTATGCACGGGAAATTATGTCGAACTGGGCTAGTTGTAAGTAGGCTAGTCCTACAACCATGATGATAGTGACTGTAGACGGTGAGGCTGACTATGGTATGCCGAACGCAGTGCCTATACTCAGGTGTCATCTCTGGCGCAGGGTCTTGTCACTTCACTGTGAGGAGCAGCACGTAATAATTTGACCAACGGGTAGTACAGTGCTAGTACTCCTACTACTACATTGGTAGTACTACTACTAGTACTTGTAGCACCACCATCTCGATTTAAAGTACTACCACGTCCTCCGGCACCGAGGAATGTCTCCAGGTAGTATTGCTTGAGGCCGCCAGGGCGAGGGGCCTCTTGGACGACAGCTTCGTCTCCTTGTTCGACGAGGTCCTCGTCGGTTTCCTCGACAAGTTCACCGTCGTCAAGAAGCTTGCGGACGACTTTGACGTAAGCCTCCAGCCGACGTGCCCAGGCTCTGTGATGCCCGCCACCCTCAACGGCCACTATGGTAACAACCTCTTCGACGCACTAGTGGCCCTGCGACTGTCCGCCATCACGCCGGAGAATGTCCACCTCAAGGTCGCGCTCGTTGCGCAGCGCCTGGCGCAGCAAGACACCATTGACATAATCACCTACGTCTACGCGCAAATCGTCCACAACGACTACTACATGCAAGAGGAGGACGATAGGATGCTGGCCATCTTGGAGCGCAGGGCATACTTGGACGACACTGTTCAAAAGCACGTTGAGCTCGCCCCCAACGCCGCTACTCCTCACACGTCGGTTGGTGACCCGGTGCACTAGGGCGTGAGGATGTCATTGAACGTTGATGGATCCATATGTATTTTCATCTTTTCGTCAAATCCATGTAGTAGTATATGATACTATAGTAATTATCTTACCTTTCGCATCAACTTCATAATTTTCGTACGTACTCCAAGCATGAACGGCGCCAGAACCAAACTTCTCATTACTCTAGGCAAAATCGTTATTTTCTATCTATCAGTCGCGCCATGGAGCAGAACCAAATTTCACAAGTTACGAGTTCAAAAGGAAAAGCCTGCCATGTTCGCGTCGCACCCCCACTTGGTTGGTCCGACACGCCGCTCAAGCGGGAATGCGTGCGGTGTTGCATTTTCACTTACAAGTGGGACCGCAGTTGAGCAAACAGACTATCGGCAAACCCCCACCCCGCCCACCGCGCGATGGCTGAGAAAATAGGAGGGAGAAGAGATGGCTGTAGCACGGACTCCAGGAAAATTGGTGTCGGATGGGACTCGTGTGGGTGGCGTGTGCCGTACTGCTAGACGTGAATGCTACTGAGTTATGGCCCATGCCACCCCACTATATCAAGCCTATAACGAGGTACATAGAACAAATTTCCTGCTGTCCGTGCTCAGCCCTCCTCTATCTCTCTTCTCAGCTAGCCAGTGGACGCGCGGAGCCCATCGTCTGTTTGCTCACATGTGGCCCCACATGTCAGTGAAAATGCAAGAGGACCCACTGAACCTGCACATCTTTCACCTCGACGAGCTGGTGATGAAAAAAAAAATCCAATAAAGATCTTCGGTGGCCGCTTTTGGAGTTACTCAAGAGTAGTAAGATTCTATTTACAGTTTAACCGAAGATGCACATCTCGTGGATTCAACTCCCACTCTATTTTCTTTCATGACACGACCTGGATGCTGGATGTCCCACATCTCGGCAAAAGGAGAACCCGACCAAATCTTCGGTTCTGCTATCGTATGAGATTAGTGCACTTGTTGATACTCCTACTAGAATAGAGTCTAGACATGAGACTAGATGCGAGGAAGCAACGTCTACGTCTTTACACTCGAAGATGAAAGAAGCACGCAAGATCGAGCCTCTACAGATCAACAATGAATGCATCGAGAAGGCACTAATCCAACTTACAGGAGTAGTAAAATGTATTCTTGTGGTTCTTGTTTTCTTTGGTCTTTCTTTTCTAGTCAAAATTATCGTTGGAGTTTGTGCAAAACGGAGGTCCGTTTGGGGTCATGCGTTGGAGTTGGCCTTACAAGTCGGACCGCAGTTAAGGAAACCGACTATCGGCAAACCCCCACCTTGCCCGCCGCGCGATGGCTGAAGTTAGAGAAACGACGAGGTTGAAGAGATTGCTCTAGCACGGACTCCAAGAAATAATATGGTGTCATATGGATGTCATGGTGGTGGGGTGTGTCGTACTCCTGGACGTGAATGCTTGTTCTGGCCCATGCCACCCTACTACTCCTACTACTTACTCCTACTAGTATATAGTATACTAGTATCGAGGATTCGAGGTGCTTGTTACGTACAACGAACACATTAACATATGGCTACAGTAAAAACACCCGCCCGACGCGCGAAGCATGTGAAGCTAGTACAAATTTAGAGAAGCGACTCGAAAGCCATTCATAAATTTAGTAAGTTTATCACAGGCATATCATTTCGTTACATACAACAGGTCATCAACCCACATCGACAACGAGGATACATTATAAATACTAAAGTTTTCACCACATAGCAAATAACAAGCCATGAAATGAACTTCAACTCAACCATTCCGCGGCGTTGGAAACGCTTTCTTTGAACCAGAAGTGATTCTCTGGGACGGGCCATCTGTTGTCGATCTGGAGACCAACGCAGGACCAATCATCCAGGCTGAAGCGGCCTACTATATCAGTACGAGGGTAGGGAACCACCCAAATGTCTGAGGTATAGACACAGTTGCTTCTCATAAATGTGTCAACAACAGTTGGATCGCCTTTCACCATCATCGGATAGTTTTGTCCAAGGAAGAGTGAGTTCTCTCCAAGACTATCAATTTTGTGCCAGGGAGAAGTAGTTGGCGCTAGCACACTAGTATCCATCCCGAATACCATGCAACGGGTGTTGGAATAGGTCCGGAGAGTGCGACCATGGGAGACACCTGCTTCCTTAGTAGTAACATCATCAGTGGGTTGTATACACACAAGAAGAGGTGATCCATCGGAATTAGTTGCCAGGCTCCATAGAGTATATCGGTGCTGCTCGTCCTCATGCTCGTGATCATCACCATCGACATCTCCCCCTTGGTCATAAATTTTTTCAAGTATAGGTGGTGGGATGGTCAGAGGACCTTGGAAACACAAGAAGAAGGTTAATTAGTAAAGGGAAACTTGCTAACCCGCATGCATGTGGATGAACCAATTATAATTATGGTGGAAGACAAACGTACTTAAACTACTAGGATGCCATGCAAAAACAGTGCCACGAGTGGTGGCAGCAAACACAAGGCCCTCGTATTGAATTGCATCACAGTACTCATCCGTGTACAGAAATTGAATTTTGAGCAATATCCATCGAGTCGAACCACGACGGATGACAACAAGCTTGTCAAAGATAGCAACAACTTGATAGTTGTTGTAATTCCAGGAGCGGTTGGGTACATGACAAATTGCTATCTTCCGTAGAAGACAGTCACCATTATCGTATTTGAACGTGCCTACATTACCGGTGTGCTCAACCTCTAGGCAATGTGCTGAGATTTTTGGAAGTGGAACCCGGTGACGAGTCTACACATTCACAAGTTCCCATTCGCAGTTAGACCCAATGTAAACAACCCAATCTCTTTTTGCGCCCGCCCAAGCCTTGCCCAGGGCGAGGCCTCCATAGTGCAGGCGCCAGTCATCAGGGTCACGACGAAGAAGATAGGGGAGATCAAACCGCTCCTTGACTCTTGGGTTCTTTGTAATGATGTTATTAGATGAATCGAGAATGGGCTTGAACGAACCTGCCATGCTAGCCGAGGTGATGACGTCGCACCGATCAATGAGTTCCTCCACCACATCATCTTTCAGATCGGGGCAAGAATAACGGGGTCGTTTCCGGCCTGTTCCCTCCATGGAGAAGACGATCAAACAATGGCAGAAGAAAAGGTGAAGGGCTGAAGGAAAATGGAGGAGGGAGAGGAAGAGCGTGCGACAGCAGTTCCAAATCGAGAGGGAAAGGCGAAGAGTCGGTGGACGGTTGCGAGTTTGCCACGGTTCAAGAAGAGGCGCCCTGGCCTACACGTCCGTTCGGAAATACTCCTACTACTTGCCATCGTCTCACTGATATGTTGGAACGGGACCACATGTCAACGAAACATGGTGTGTAATTTCTCATGCAAAATTCGATGTGGTCGCGTTGGCCCGAGGTCCCGCATTAGTTATCGACCTTTATTTTTTTAATGGCGTGTCGATTAGTTTTGAAGCATGACTAACTGGTACTGTACATCGAGAGGATGACAGCAGGGACCCGCCAAGGTCATGGCAGTACGCAAGCAAGTGCCTCCTTATTTCAAGCCAATAAAAAATGGCTCCTCCTAGTGGATTTCTGACATATGGGTCCCATGCCATTGTCAACATAGTCAATAAACGAGAGAATTGCTTAACGAGCGGCTGACACCAGGGACCCAGTAGATCGCCCAGTTATTTTTGTTTTGGGTTAATTTGATAAATGTCACTCCAAATCTAGTGTATCCGAGAAATGCCACTGCAATTTCCAAACTTTGAAAAATGCCATTTCATGCCATTTCTACTGGCATTTTTGGAAGTCTAGAGTGGCGTTTTTCAAAGTTTGCAAACTGCAGTGGCGTTTTTCAAAGTTTGCAAAAATTGCAATGGCATTTTTCAAAGTTTGGAAATTGCAGTGGCATTTTTATGAATCGCCATAATTGGAGTGGCATTTATCTAATTTGATTTTGAGACGGAAGCAGGGTGTCAACTGGGCTGTGCGGGACACCCTGGCCTGTCTAGATAGCCTTTTCTTTCATGTTTAGCACAGACCAGCCCAGTAGTTTTTTTGTCTTTCTGAAAATGGCTAGCCCAGTTCTTTTGTGATTTGTCAAGTAAGTCGCTTTATCAGGCCTGCTGGGCTGCAACTCTTTCAAGACAAGGAGAGCTTCATTCGGATGGCCGAGAAAATGGCCTATCAGTAATGAGAAATGGGTAGTACATTTTTAAAACACTTCAAACCGGCAATTATTTTCAAATATCTTTTTTTTTCATTTCGAGATTTTAAATAGCATTGATTTTTATGCGTGGACAATTTATTGGATTTTATATTGATATACGTTTATTTTTAAAATCAGTGTGAATGTGACTCGAAATTTCGGGATTAAAAACAGTTCAGACCGCACCGACATATGCAAAATTTCGTATAATTTTTTAACCGTGGGCTCCAAAAAAACCCGTAATAATTGGCAAATGGGTTGTAAATTATTTTCAATAATGGCAGATGGGCTGTATGCTGTTTTCGACAGATTTGAGGCTTTCCACAGATGGCCTGTATACTGTTGGATGTCCATCCAACGGCCGTCGTGCTTCTTCAATCTCTGCTCTTCCTGCTCCAGCCACTCAAACAAGCGCTGGCGGGACTGCCTGCTCCCTCCTCCCCGCGGCCGGCTATGCTGCCGCGCAGGCCTCACCGCCCCACCGTACTCGCATCGCTGGCCTAGCCATCCCTCTACTCACCCACACATGTTGTTATTCTCCGACGACGGCAGACAAACCAGTAAACCCTCGTACAGTCGTACTCCCCTCCGTGTGGGAAACAAAAACAACGGCCGAGTCTTCCCTGCCTCCGTGTCGTTCCCTACCTAGGCCTCGCCGTCGTCCACCGCCCTGGTGCTCTCGGCGTGGCGTGGTCAGCGTGGTCAATGACCGACATGCATGTGAAGTGGACTGTACGTGGAGAGGCTGACAGCTGGGTCCACGGCCGCACGCAAAGAAATGCCTCCTTATTATGTGCAAAATAATGATTTCCTCCACCTAACATTTGGGACCCACCGAAACGGCCTCTGTATTTCGTGAAAAAACGTTATGGCCGCTGACAGCTCAGACCCACAAGCTATATCTTCTGTGACACCCCAAAATTTTACCCATGTTTTAATTAATTAAAATTTTGCCAGGAAATTTAAACTTTTATTTTCTAGATTTTTCCTTTGTTTCAGGGCCTTTCTTTACATTATTATTATGGGTTTTTTTACCTCAAGTGAAATTTTTTTCCAAATATATTATTGGACTTGTTTCTCCCCTCAAGAAAAACATTTCTATTATCAGTGGATTTATTTGCATACTTATTCCTTTCTGAGTCTTATTCCTTAAAATAGTTTTTCTTAAGTTTCAGGACCCAATTTGCATTGCAACCTTTTGATATATTTATCTAAAATTCCAACCAAAATTTGGAGATGTCATGTGATGTTTTTAAATCACTTTTATGCAAAAATATATTTCATTCTTTGGATATTTTGAGCTCTACACCAAGTTTTCAAATCTGGTCTAGTGGGCAATTTTGCACTACAACCCATTTAAATATTTCTTTCTAGCTTCCACCAAAATTATGGGATGTTCATAGGAGTATATTATTCAACTTTATGCAAAAACCCTTTTGATGTTCTTCGAAAGATTTGAGTGAATCAACCTCATTTTCATTCTGGCCCAGTTGGGTGTTTTCTACTGCAACCCTAATGTATCTTGCTCTAGTAACCATGAGCTTTTTCCTACTCATAGCCCATCCTACAAAACCCTTAAGTCTAGGAGAGTGGACCCATTGGAGGATTTTAAGTGCATGCAATGAGGCATTGTTCTTTCTGTCCAAAACTGAAGTTTTGCAAAGCTTGCACTAACAAGTTTCTGATTTTGTCCCAATGACCTTGCCATCCTCTCCCTCATCTAAAGAGACACTGATCTGGAAAGTTTGGCCACCCGAAGAGTTGCCTAGATGCACTTAGCATTCTGTTGAACACCTTGAGTGTATAAGCAGATTTGGCATGATTATTAGTTGGCTTTGTGAACTTGATCCCCTGACCTAACCAGCTTGTCCACTAATCTCCTAGATGGCCCTAGCCTAGACCTGCTAAATCTTAGGTGATTTGGAGCCCTCTAGCATGCCGTGGCATTCTGCCGAACATGCAGCGTGCGTGCTCTGGGCGCGCCCAGAGCGCACGTTTTGCACGCGCACGCACCGAGTCGCCGCGTCCCACTGCCGATGCCCCGCGCTCGTTTTGGCCCTTCCCCTCTCCCAGTCGACGCACCCGACCCCTCCCGCATCGCAGAGCTGCCCCTGGCGCCCTACAGCTGTGCCGTTAGGTCGGGCACGGCGGCTAGCGGGCGGCCACAGTGCGCCCTGCCATGGGCGGCGCCACCCAAGCCACCCCAGCATGCCAGCTGCCCTCTAGAGCAGTCCAAGCTCATCCACAAGCTTGTCGGCAAGCGCTCGTCGCCGCCACGTCCCCCTGCTGCAACAGAATGACGGTCGCCGGCGTTCTTATCCATGGCCATCGTTGGAACCGACCTCGACCGCCTATTTAAGCAGCCCCGAGCCTCTCCGAAACGTCAGGCGACCTCAAGCCACCCCACCTAGCACCCCCGTAGCAGTCAATCGACCAGGGAAGGTCTTCTTCCCCATCCCCGGCCTGTACAACCGCCACCGCCCTCCGGTCCATTCAGTAGCAACCCGAGCCCCTCCCATCCAACAAGTGCCACCATGCGATTCCCCTCGACCGTGCGAAGCTGCCCGACCCCTCAAACGCGATCATAACCCACCGTAGCCCAATTCCCCAATCATGCCTGAAGCTTCCTCCGCCGCGGAGCTCGCCGCCGGCGACTCCCTCCGTCCCCGCCGGCCAGTCGACCACCGGTAGGACCGCCTAGGAGTGGCGGATCCATCCCTGCCCTCGGATGCCCTCGAGGGGCCACCGTTCGCCGGCGAAGATTGCCGGATCTCCACCTTCGTTCGGCGAAAGGAGAGGGAAGGCGGGGGACGACTGGTCAAACCTGATCAGTGCGCCCAAGGGATCCACTGTCGATGACCCAGCCCTGCCTCCACATGTTTTAAGTGGAAGCACAAAACCTAAAGTACGTTTTCTCTGCCCGAAAGCGTATGCGTATTCGAAATGTTTTCTTTTTCTGTTTTACTTTAAAAACAAAGTTTGACTGAAACTTTGACTGGTTATATCTTTTTAAATAAAACTCCAAATGAATTGATTCTTTTTCCTACCTCTCTCAAATTTCACATATTTTATTTTATGATTTATTTCAAAAATAATTAGGACAACTTTTTGTACTGTTTTTGAAGTATGTGTTATTTGAATATTTTTGAAAATAGGAATTTGGAAGGCAGACATAACTTTCAAAAGTTTTGGAGGGCACCTCACCTCTCCACACCTTGAAGGCAAGCAATTCTGAACTCAGGCATAATATTATCGTGTGATGTTTGATACAGTTACAACACCACCGTGACATGGAGTATCCGTTATGTGTTTGTGACGATATGATCATACGCTTTGAGGGCAAAGATGGAAATTTTTGCTGTTGGAAACGGACATACTTGTGATAGCAATCACCCTCATATGCCTCTCATGCCTACCGGGAAGGATCCGGGAAAGACTCTGTCTTGGGTAGACACGAGCTTGCCCCTCGTCGAGGCGGTTATGACTGGTGGGGCAGGGGGAGCTATGATGAGTGGTGGTTGTGTCTAATGGGTATGAAATATTATCCTTGAGCTAATCATGCAGGAAATACTTAAGCCTCCTGAGTCGGTCGTAGATCGAGTCTTGTTCCAATAACCCCCATACTTGTTTCGTGCTGCCACTTGTCCCTGCCGTAGGTATGGTACGGTTCAGTAAGTTGTCAACCCCTCTCTAGCACACACCGTACAGAGAGACCGCAATGAGGGTTCCATGGCCCTGGATTAAAGCCGGTCATCCGGTCAGGGGGCATGGGTGTTTCGGTTGTAGCCGAAGGGGTAGCTCCCCCAGTTTGCGCGCGGTATAAATTTTGTGATCCCATGCTAGTCGAGGTTGTAGCCTCCCCACTTAGAGTTTTGCTTAACAGGTGTCAAGGGTGATTCCAGACACTGGTGAGTTAGGCTGGTGTGTGCGGTCAGGTGTGTTTTCAATCAAAAGACCGTGGACGGAATTAGTCCCGATGGACTAAAGGAATCCATTGCTAGTGGGTAAAGAGTACACCCTCTGCAGAGATATAATACCTATTCGAATAGCCATGTCCATGGTTAAGGACTACAGTCTGGGATGGGTCAAGTGTCGGTCTTAGTGTCGGTCTTCGGAGGAGAAACTACTGAACCAGAACATTGATTATGACTTGTGATATATGATGATTATGAATATTATCATTATGGACTAACCATTTATGTTATTTGAATTATTGAGTGTCCATGGGACGGTTCTACCTCCTGGATACTCACTGTGATTATTCTTATATAAGCCCTATATGTGGTGTCGCTCAGACGCCCGACTGTGGCATGCGTGTCATTTCAATTACTTATAAGCCCTTTATGTGGTGTCGCTCAGACGCCCGACTGTGCCATGCTTGTCATTTCAATTACTTATAAGCCCTTTATGTGGTGTCGCTCAGACACCCGACTGTGGCATGCTTGTCATTTCATTTACTTATAAGCCCTTGATGTGGTGTCGCACAGACGCCCGACTGTGGCATGCTTGTTATTCCTTTTATATATAAGCCCTTTTGTGGTGTCGCTCAGACACCCGACTGAGGCATGCTTCATATTATTATCCTTTCGAGGCGTCGCTTCAGACACCCGATCGGTGCTTTTCATTTCTACACCCTGATCATTTACTCATGTTTTATTTGGATGATCTTCTTGCGCGCATCATGAACCTTATTCCATAACTGACGAAGTGATCATAGAATATTTTTAAAAACATGATTATCAGTGGCTATATTATATCTGTGTTCTTAATGTTCGCGAGTACATTCAAAGTACTCACTGGCTTGTCCCTGGCTATTGTCTTGGCCAGATTTCTTGCGTGGAATGGAACGTTGCGATGACAGCCCCGGAACCTATGCAATGGAGATAGCAGCCTCGCGAAGATAGGAGTTATCCCAGTCAGCTGTTCCTGTGGGAGATGGAGTCCCATAGACGCTGATGATCCGCAAACCGCTTCTGCCATCAACCACTAGAAACCAATTGTTGTACCCATAGGCCAGAATGGTCTTGTAGTACATATTTTTGTAGTTTGCTTGGAGTTTCTGTAACAAGTTGGTGTCTCATCAGCTAACAGTAGTCCTGGGGCTGGTGAGCACAAGGGCCACTTTTGGGAAATTAATATCCCGAAAAACTGGTCCTGACAAACTTGGTATAAGAGTCAGGCTGACCATTGGCTAATCCTATCTTAGCTAGGTCGAAAAACCTAGGTAAACCAACCCACCAGACCTTAACCAAACCCGGACCAAGCTTCTCGTGTAAGATAGCCTCATAGTGACCCGACACCTTTTGGCAGTCTGTGCCCAACCTATAATCCTAGCCTGTCGGTCACGCACCAGTGACCAGCCCCTAAATAGTCTTTTTCGCAAGCGTGCGAAGGAAGACTCCGTCCCCTTTTTCTATAAAGAGGGCACGCAATCCTCGACTCACCACAGCCCAGCCTCTAACCCCAAACCAATCTAAAATTCCAGGACCCATTGTTCACAATGAGACCACAGCAACCAACCTTGGCGGTTCTGTGACCGTGCTAGCAAACCTTACCCGCCGTGCCTTTGCATTAGAAGAGCCCCCAGAATATGTTGTGTACCAAGGGTCCAGGAGCGGTGAGAGCCGTCAATTTTGGGCCACTGTGCACGTCTATGGTAGGGGTCTATCGCCAGAACGCCCCTACAGCTTCACCGGGAGGACAACTTCCTTTGAGCCACAAGCCATCCAACTAGCTGCCCGAGAAGCTATAGTTCAACTCCGGCACATGTCGCCGAGAGTTAACTGTCGTTCCTTCTACTACCACCCCAACCGTGACGGGTATGGTAGACCACCCCAAGTTGCCAATGGAGATCACGAGACGGATCATGCATTATTGCATCTGGTTCGCTATGTAAGTGCACTAGAGGGACTGTTCGATCAAATCACCCTTGATCTGATCGCAGCTCGTGGAGAGCTGGTACGCCGAGCCTCAGCAAGAAGAGAAGATGAGCCCGACGCTGACAACCCAGTCATGCTGTTCGGACAGCCGATCATAACCTTGAGGTCAGCCCCAGCCATCAATCAAGGTGCTTTGATGACCCCAGAAGTGCTTCGTCGCCTTTTGGGAACACACTCCAACGGGATAGTGGCTAACAATCACCGCGATGGTCATCATCGCTACCCCGACCCTGCAGTTCCTCAACCCCCTCCAGCTAACCCCGACGGTGAAGCCAATGGAGAAGCCTCGGCATCCACAAGGCACGCCCGCTTAGATATGAATGAGGTAGACTAATTCACTCGAGTGGTAACGAGTCTTAGTATACCCCACGCCCGGTAATTGTGTGATCATGTATCGCCATATTGGAATGCTACCTGCTTGTGCATCCCTATTTTGAATAGTGGCCATGCATGAGTGCGTTGGTGTACGGCTGCATTTTAATTTCGGGCGTAGCTACCAAAACCAACCACGAAGGCACCCATAGTAACACGTCACTTTTGGGAGATGTGTGTATCTGTGGCTTTGCCCCCGACCCCCATGAGAGTAGAACCAGCAAACAGTTGCCCCTCACCGCGGTAAATAACCCAGCCCAGTTGCTTTATAAAAGGCCACCTCGTGACCATGCCAACTACCCCTCGTCTTGTGCACCACCCTCACAACCATTTCATGCCATGCCGAGTCCTAGCATTTATCTGAGAACCCCAGATGCAACCCCGGGTAGTTTTGTTAAAATATTGGGGGACTTTACCTACAGTACCATGGGTTCTACCCAACCACCCCGGTACGAGTTTCTCAAGTCGAGGATCACCGCATCCACCTCGAAATATTGGGCAGTAGTGCACATCCCTCCCGTAAACTCAAACCAAGACCCAGCGGAAGTCTCCTTCCTGGGGAAATCTATGCCAACCCCGCAGATGGCCATAGAAGCAGCTGCACACGAAGCGCTTGTTCGCCTTCGATTCGTGGTACCCTATGCCAGCGAATGAGGGTATTATTACTTTCCAAGCCGTGCAGCACCTGGGGAAGTGACATCTTTTCCCGGTGGACGAATTGAGAGAGACCCAGTACTGGCCAACCTTGTCCAGTATGTCATCGCTCAAGAGCATTTGACCCAACGAGTGATGGGTTATCTCAAGAGCCTCGTTGATTTAAATCCTCAGATCGCCATCGGCAGACCACTGAGACCCGACCAGGAGAGACGCGTTCATCGACTGATCAACCCTCTTCCCCCGATAGAAGAAGAGTGTGCCTCAGTACTGGAGACGTTTTCTCGGGACCCCGTCCAGTTGCCATTTTCTTTCTAGACGTCACTGCCTTGTTCTTTTATTCCAGCATTTAGCTAAGTGTTGTAACTCATGCGTGTTATTTTAATTCTTATGCGTTAAGATAAATATTTTGTTTCAATTGTGGTGGGTAGTTTTTGCTGTTGTAAATTTTGATTAACTAATTTTCTCTCGTGAAAAATCCTGGAGTGAGTTTTCTTTTCCCTGAGTTGTTGCAGCATATATCTCCTCACGACATGGATTTTTTTATTCACGCATCACCACGGCAGTAGACTCACAACCACAACCACTCGAACACATACACTACTTGCAACACCACGTAACCGTGCTGCATCTGGCTAATCATCTCCCTAGTACACCACAGTCTCCGAAGGAGAGATTAGTGGGTAATCATCCGGGTACAAGTTACCCAGTATACCGACAACAGTTAGCACCCGACACCACACCTACTCCTCGTGATCACCGCCACCGCGAAGAGCCAACACTCGAGCAGCAGTGTCATGTCGATCATCGAGGATCATCGTGCACAGGAGCACGGAGAGCCCCAGCAATGCCGCCAGCCCTCCGCACATCAGGATCACGTACCAATCCGGCATTGCCTCCGCCATTAAAACCTCGTCTCTAGCTTCTGTAATGGAAATGGAGGAGGAAGAAGGGGAAGGAGAAGCGAGGCCAGGTGTGAGGAAGAAGAGAGAAGCACCTCGGCCGTTTTATAGCTCGAGCTTGGTGTACGGTGGGCGAAGTCCACCAGCGCGGCTCGTCGCCCTATCACCAGAGTCCGGAGGCGAATCCGCGAGCAGTGCCGACAGCACGCTGGCCCGCGAGGTGAGTGCATGCTGCACCGGCAGCTAGCACGCCGCGCACTACCACGGTACTGCCTAGATGCCCTACGCGCTAAACGTCACCGGTGGAGAAAGCACGGTAAAGCGTGCGGGAGAGAGGAAGAAGAGAGAACCAGAGGAAGAAGAAGGGACTGACAATGGACCCCGGGTCCACCTGTCAGCCAAAGAGAGCACTGTACCCTCGGGTACGACCAAAGTATTTTTATATTTAGAATTCATTCTAAATTTACTGTATCCAGCGTAGAAATCCCTCGCTTTCACCAAACCATGGATTTTTTCACGCAGCGCCCGTCTTTCACACTGTAGTTTTACACCACTTATTGCCCTCTCTCGGTAACCGCACTTTTATTGCATAAGTAAAGAGGTTATTTTTTTGAAATGGTAAGAGTTATATTTTCAAAAACAGCTTTTAGCAAATCTTGAGGACGAGATTTTTTCTTAAGGGGGGTAGTGTTGTGACACCCCAAAATTTTACCCTTGTTTTAATTAATTTAAATTTTGCCAGGAAATTTAAACTTTTATTTTCTGGATTTTTCCTTTGTTTCACGGCCCTTCTTTACCTTATTATTATGGGGTTTTTACCTCAAGTGAAAAAACTTTCCAAATGTATTATTGGACGTGTTTCTCCCCTCCAGAAAAACATTTCTATTATCAGTGGATTTATTTGCATAATTATTCCTTTCTGAGATTTATTCCTTAAAATAATTTTTCTTAAGTTTCAGGACCCAATTTGCACTGCAACCTTTTGATATATTTATCTAAAATTCCAAACAAAATTTGGAGATGTCATGTGATGTTTTTAAATCACTTTTATGCAAAAATATATTTCATTCTTTGGATATTTTGAGCTCTACACCAAGTTTTCAAATCTGGTCCAGTGGGCAATTTTGCGCTACGACCCATTTAAATATTTCTTTCTAGCTTCCACCAAAATTATGGGATGTTCATAGGAGTAAATTATTCAACTTTATGCAAAAACCCTTTTGATGTTCTTCGAAAGATTTGAGTGAATCAACCTCATTTTCATTCTGGCCCAGTTGGGTGTTTTCTACTGCAACCCTAATGTATCTTGCTCTAGTAACCATGAGCTCTTTCCTACTCATAGCCCATCCTACAAAACCCTTAAGTCCAGGAGAGTGGACCCATTGGAGGATTTTAAGTGCTTGTAATGAGGCATTGTTCTTTCTGTCCAAAACTGAAGTTTTGCAAAGCTTGCACTAACAAGTTTCTGATTTTGTCCCAATGACCTTGCCATCCTCTCCCTCATCTAAAGAGACACTAATCTGGAAAGTTTGGCCACCCGAAGAGTTTCCTAGATGCACTTAGCATTCTGTCGAACACCTTGAGTGTATAAGCAGATTTGGCATGATTATTAGTTGGCTTTGTGAACTTGATCCCCTGACCTAACCAGCTTGTCCACTGAACTCCTAGGTGGCCCTAGCCTAGACCTGCTAAATCTTAGGTGATTTGGAGCCCTCTGGAATGCCGTGGCATTCTGCCGAACACGCAGCATGCATGCTCTGGGCGCGCCCAGAGCGCACGTTTTGCACGCGCGCACCGAGTCACCGCGTCCCACTGCCGACGCCCCGCGCTCGTTTTGGCCCTTCCCCTCTCCCAATCGACGCACCCGACCCCTCCCGCATTGCGGAGCTGCCCCTGGCGCCCTACAGCTCCGCCGTCAGGTCGGCCACGGCGTCTAGCGGGCGGCCACAGTGCACCCTGCCATGGATGACGCCACCCAAGCCACCCCAGCATGCCAGCTGCCCTCTAGAGCAGTCCGAGCTCATCCACAAGCTTGTCCGCAAGCGCTCGTCGCCGCCACGTCCCCCTGCTACAACAGAATGACGGTCGCCGGCGTTCTTATCCACGGCAATCATCGGAACCGACCCCGACCGCCTATTTAAGGAGCCCCGAGCTTCTCCGAAACCTCAGGCGACCTCAAGCCACCCCACCTAGCACCCCCGTAGCAGTCAATCGACCAGGGAAGGTCTTCTTCCCCATCTCCGGCCAGTATAGCCTCCGCCGCCCTCCGGTCCATTCAGTAGCAACCCGAGCCCCTCCCGTCCAACCAGTGCCACCATGCGATTCCCCTCGACCGTGCAGAGCTGCCCGACCCCTCAAACGCGATCAAAACCCGCCGTAGCCCAATTCCCCAATCATGCCCGAAGCTTACTCCGCCACGGAGCTCGCCGCCGGCGACTCCCTCCGTCCCTGCCGGCCAGTCGACCACCGGTAGGACTGCCTAGGAGTGGCGGATCCATCCCTGCCCTCGGATGCCCTCAAGGGGCCGCCGTTCGCCGGCGAAGATCGCCGGAGCTCTGCCTTCGTTCGGCGAAAGGAGAGGGAAGGCGGGGGAGGACTGGTCAAACCTGACCAATGGGCCCAAGGGACCCACTGTCGGTGACCCAGCCCCGCCTCCACGTGTTTTAAGTGGAAGCGCAAAACCTAAAGTACGTTTTCTCTGCCCGAAAGCGTATGCATATTCGAAATGTTTTCTTTTTCTGTTTTATTTTAAAAATAGAGTTTGACTGAAACTTTGACTGGCTATATCTTTTTAAATAAAACTCCAAATGAATTGATTCTTTTTCCTACCTCTCTCAAATTTCACCTAGTTTATTTTAAGATTTATTTCAAAAATAATTAGGACAACTTTTTGTACTGTTTTTGAAGTATGTGTTATTTGAATATTTTTGAAAATAGGAATTTGCAAGGGAGACATAACTTTCAAAAGTTTTGGAGGGCGCCTCACCTCTCCACACCTTGAAGGCAAGCAATTCTGAAATCAGGCATAATATTATCGTGTGATGTTTGATACAGTTACACCACCACCGTGACATGGAGTATCCGTTATGTGTTTGTGACGATATGATCATACGTTTTAAGTGCAAAGATGGAAATTTTTGCTGTTGGAAATGGACATACTTGTGATAGCAATCACCCTCATATGCCTCTCATGCCTACCGGGAAGGCTCCGGGAAAGACTCTACCTTGGGTAGACATGAGCTTGTCCCTCGTCGAGGCGGTTATGACTGGCAGGGCAGGGGGAGGTATGATGAGTGGTGGTTGTGTCTGATGGGTGTGAAATATTATCCTTGAGCTAATCATGCAGGAAATACTTAAGCCTCCTGAGTCGGTCATAGATCGAGTCTTGTTCCAGTAACCCCTGTACTTGTTTCGTGCTGCCACTTGTCCCTGCCGCAGGTAGGGTACGGTTCAGTAAGTTGTCAACCCCTGTCTAGCACACACCATAGAGAGAGACCGTGATGAGGGTTCCATGGCCCTGGATTAAAGCTAGTCATCCGGTCAGGGGGCATGGGTGTTCCGGTTGTAGCCGAAGGGGTAGCTCCCCCAGTTTGTGCGCGGTATAAATTTTGTGATCCCATGCTAGTCAAGGTTGTAGACTCCCCACTTAGAGTTTTGCTTAACAGGTGTCAAGGGTGATTCCAGACCCTGGTGAGTTAGGCTGGTGTGTGCGGTCAGGTGTGTTTTCAATCAAAAGACCGTGGACGGAATTAGTCCCGATGGACTAAAGGAATCCGTTGCTAGTGGGTAAAGTGTACACCCTCTACAGAGATATAATACCTATTCGTATAGCCGTGTCCATGGTTAAGGACTATAGTCTGGGATGGGTCAAGTGTCGGTCTTAGTGTCGGTCTTCGGAGGAGAAACTACTGAACCAGAACATTGATTATGACTTGTGATATATGATGATTATGAATATTATCATTATGGACTAACCATTTATGTTATTTGAATTATTGAGTATCCTTGGGACGGTTCTACCTCCTGTATACTCACTGTGATTACTCTTATATAAGCCCTTTATGTGGTGTCGCTCAGACGCCCGACTGTGGCATGCTTGTCATTTCAATTACTTATAAGCCCTTTATGTGGTGTCGCTCAGACGCCCGACTGTGGCATGCTTGTCATTTCAATTACTTATAAGGCCTTTATGTGGTGTCGCTCAGACACCCGACTATGGCATGCTTGTCATTTCATTTACTTATAAGCCCTTTATGTGGTGTTGCTCAGACGCCCGACTGTGGCATGCTTGTCATTCCATTTACTTATAAGCCCGTTATGTGGTGTCGCACAGACGCCCGACTGTGGCATGCTTGTTATTCCTTTTATATATAAGCCCTTTCTGTGGTGTCGCTCAGACACCCGACTGAGGCATGCTTCATATTATTATCCTTTCGAGGCGTCGCTTCAGACACTGGATCGGTGCTTTTCATTTCTACACCCTGATCGTTTACTCATGTTTTATTTGGATGATCTTCTTGCGTGCATCATGAACCTTATTCCATAACTGACGAAGTGATCATAGAATATTTTTAAAAACATGATTATCAGTGGCTATATTATATCTGTGTTCTTAATGTTTGCGAGTACATTCAAAGTACTCACTGGCTTGTCCCTGGCTATTGTCTTGGCCAGATTTCTTGCGTGGAAAGGAACGTTGCGATGACAGCCCCGGAACCTACGCAATGGAGATAGCAGCCTCGCGAAGATAGGAGTTATCCCAGTCAGCTGTTCCTGTGGGAGATGGAGTCCCATAGACGTTGATGATCCGCAAACCGCTTCTGCCATCAACCACTAGAAACCAATTGTTGTACCCATAGGCCAGAATGGTCTTGTACTACATATTTTTGTAGTTTGCTTGGAGTTTCTGTAACAAGTTGGTGTCTCATCAGCTAACAGTAATCCTGGGGCTGGTGAGCACAAGGGCCGCTTTTGGGAAATTAATATCCCGAAAAACCGTTCCTGACAAACTTGGTATCAGAGCCATGCTGACCATTGGCTTATCCTATCTTAGCCAGGTCGAAAAACCTAGGTAAACCAACCCACCAGACCTTAACCAAACCCCGCCCAAGCTTCTCGTGTAAGATAGCCTCACAATGACCCGACATCTTTTGGCAGTCAGTGCCCATCCTATCAGCCTAGCCTGTCGGTCACGCACCAGTGACCAGCCCCTAAATAGTCTTTTTCGCAAGCGTGCGAAGGAAGACTCCGTCCCCTTTTTCTATAAAGAGGGCACGCTATCCTCGACCCAGCACTGTGCAGCCTCCAACCCCAAACCAAGCTAAAATGCCAGGACCCATTGTTCACAATGAGACCACAGCAACCAACCTTGGAGGTTTTGTGACCATGCTAGCAAACCTTACCCGCCGTGCCTTTGCATTAGAAGAGCCCCCAGAAAATATTGTGTACCAAGGGTCCATGAGCGGTGAGAGCCATCAATTTTGGGCCACTGTGCACGGCTATGGTAGGGGTCTATCGCCAGAACGACCCTACAGGTTCACCGGGAGGACAACTTCCTTTGAGGCACAAGCCATCCAACTAGCTGCCTGAGAAGCTATAGTTCAACTCCGGCACTTGTCACCCAGAGTTAACTGTCGTTCCTTCTACTACTACCCCAGCCGTGACGGGTTTGGTAGACCACCCCAAGTTGCCAACGGAGATCACGAGACAGATCCTGCATTATTGCATCTGGTGCGCTATGTAAGTGCACTAGAGGGACTGTTCGATCAAATCACCCTTGATCTGATCGCAGCTCATGGAGAGCTGGTTCGCCGAGCCCCGGCAAGAAGAGACGATGCGCCCGACAACGACAACCCAGTCGTGCTGTTTGGACAGCCGATCGAGACCTTGAGGTCAGCCCCAGCCATCAATCAAGGTGCTTTGATGACCCCAGAAGTCCTTCGTCGCCTTTTGGGAACACACTCCAATGGGATTGTGGCGAACAATCACCGCGATGGTCATCATCGCTACCCCGACCCTGCAGTTCCTCAACCCCCTCTAGCTAACCCCGACGGTGAAGCCAATGGAGAAGCCTCGGCATCCACAAGGCACGCCCGCTTAGATATGAACAAGGTAGACAAAGTCACTCGAGTAGTACCGAGTCTTAGTATACCCCACGCCCAGTAATTGTGTGATCATGTATCGCCATATTGGAATGCTACCTGCTTGTGCATCCCTATTTTGAATAGTGGCCATGCATGAGTGCGTTGGTGTACGGTTGCATTTTAATTACGGGCATAGCTACCAAAACCAACCACGACGGCACCCACAGTAACACGTCACTTTTGGGAGATGTGTGTATCTGTGGCTTTGACCCCGACCCCCATGAGAGTAGAACCAGCAAACAGTTGCCCCTCACCGCGGTAAATAACCCAGCCCAGTTGCTTTATAAAAGGCCACCTCGTGACCATGCCAACTAACCCTCGTCTTGTGCAGCACCCTCACAACCATTTCTTGCCATGCCGAGCCCTAGCATTTATCTGAGAACCCCAGATGCAACCCCGGGTAGTTTTGTTAAAATACTGGGGGACTTTACCTACAGTACCATGGGTTCTACCCAACCACCCAAGTACGAGTTTCTCAAGTCGAGGATCACCGCATCCACCTCGAAATATTGGGCAGTAGTGCACATCCCTCCCGTAAACTCAAACCAAGACCCAACGGAAGTCTCCTTCCTGGGGAAATCTATGCCGACCCCGCAGATGGCCATAGAAGCAGCTGCACACGAAGCGCTTGTTCGCCTTCGATTCGCGGTACCCTATGCCAGCGAACGAGGGTATTATTACTTTCCGAGCCGTGCAGCACCTGGGGAAGTGACATCTTTTCCCGGTGGACGAATTGAGAGAGACCCAGTACTAGCCAACCTTGTCCAGTATGTCATTGCTCAAGACCATTCGACCCAACGAGTGATGGGTTATCTCCAGAGCCTCGCTGATTAAAATCCTCAAATCGCCATCGGCAGACCACTGAGACCTGACCAGGAGAGACGCGTTCATCGGCTGATCAACCCTCTTCCCCCGATAGAAGAAAAGTGTGCCCCAGTACTAGAGACGTTTTCTCGGGACCCCGTCCAGTTGCCATTTTCGTTCTAGACGTCACTGCCATGTTATTTTATTCCAGAATTTAGCTAAGTGTTGTAACTCATGCGTGTTATTTTAATTCTTATGCGTTAAGATAAATATTTGGTTTCAATTGTGGTGGGTAGTTTTTGCTACTGTTAATTTTGATTAACTAATTTTCTCTCGCAAAAAATCCTGGAGTGAGATTTCTTTTCCCTGAGTTGCTGCAGCATATATCTCCTCACGACATGGATTTTTTAATTCACGCAGCACCACGGAAGCTGACTCACAACCACAACCACTCGAACACATACACTACTTGCAACACCACGTAACCGTGTTGCATCTGGCTAATCATCTCCCTAGTACACCACAGTCTCTGAAGGAGAGATTAGTGGGTAATCATCCGGGTACAAGTTACCCAGTATACCGACAACTGTTAGCACCCGACACCACACCTACTCCTCGTGATCACCGCCACCGCGAAGAGCCAGCACTCGAGCAGCAGTGTCACATCGATCATCGAGGATCACCGCGCACAGGAGCACGGAGAGCCCCAGCAATGCCGCCAGCCCTCCGCACATCAGGATCACGTACCAATCCGGCATCGCCTCCACCATTAAAACCTCGTCTCTAGCTTCTGTAAACGGAAATGGAGGAGGAATAAGGGGAGGGAGAAGCAAGGCCAGGTGTGAGGAAGAAGAGAGAAGCACCTCGGCCGTTTTATAGCTCGATCTCGGTGTACGGTGGGCGAAGTCCACCAGCGCCGCTCCTCGCCGGATCACCAGTGTCCGGAGGCGAATCTGCGAGCAGTGCCGACAGCACGCTGGCCCGCGAGGTGAGTGCACACTGCACCGTCAGCTAGCATGCCGCGCACTACCGCGGTACGGCCTAGATGCCCTACGCGCTAAATGTCACCGGTGGAGAAAACACGGTAAAGCACGCGGGAGAGAGGAAGAAGAGAGAACCAGAGGAAGAAGAAGAGACTGACAGTGGACCCCGGGTCCACCTGTCAGCCGAAGAAAGCACTGTACCCTCGGATACGACCATCGTATTTTTAAATTTAGAATTTATTCCAAATTTACTGTATCCATCATAGAAATCCCTCGTTTTCACCTAACCATGGATTTTTCCACGCAGCGCCAGTGTTCCACACTGTAGTTTTACACCACTTATTTCCCTCTCTCGGTAACCGCACTTTTATTGCATAAGTAAAGAGGTTATTTTTTTGAAATGGTAAGAGTAATATTTTCAAAAACAGCTTTTTGCAAATCTCGAGGACGAGATTTTTTCTTAAGGGGGGTAGTGTTGTGACACCCCAAAATTTTACCCTTGTTTTAATTAATTAAAATTTTGCCAGGAAATTTAAACTTTTATTTTCTGGATTTTTCCTTTGTTTCAGGGCCTTTCTTTACCTTATTATTATGGGGTTTTTACCTCAAGTGAAAAAACTTTCCAAATGTATTATTGGACTTGTTTCTCCCCTCAAGAAAAACATTTCTATTATCAGTGGATTTATTTGCATAATTATTCCTTTCTGAGCTTTATTCCTTAAAATAATTTTTCTTAAGTTTCAGGACCCAATTTGCACTTTAACCTTTTGATATATTTATCTAAAATTCCAACCAAAATTTGGAGATATCATGTGATGTTTTAAATCACTTTTATGCAAAAATATATTACATTCTTTGGATATTTTTAGCTCTACACCATGTTTTCAAATCTGGTCCAGTGGTCAATTTTGCACTACAACCCATTTAAGTATTTCTTTCTAGCTTCCACCAAAATAATGGGATGTTCATAGGAGTATATTATTCAACTTTATGCAAAAACCCTTTTGATGTTCTTTGAAAGATTTGAGTGAATCAACCTCATTTTCATTCTGGCCTAGTTGGGTGTTTTCTACTGCAACCCTAATGTATCTTGCTCTAGTAACCATGAGCTTTTTCCTACTCATAGCCCATCCTACAAAACCCTTAAGTCTAGGAGAGTGGACCCATTGGAGGATTTTAAGTGCATGCAATGAGGCATTGTTCTTTCTGTCCAAAACTGAAGTTTTGCAAAGCTTGCACTAACAAGTTTCTGATTTTGTCCCAATGACCTTGCCATCCTCTCCCTCATCTAAAGAGACACTGATCTAGAAAGTTTGGCCACCTGAAGAGTTGCCTAGATGCACTTAGCATTCTGTCGAACACCTTGAGTGTATAAGCAGATTTGGCATGATTATTAGTTGGCTTTGTGAACTTGATCCAGTAATCTCCTAGATGGCCCTAGCCTAGACCTGCTAAATCTTAGGTGATTTGGAGCCCTCTGGCATGCCGTGGCAATCTGCCGAACACGCATCGTGCGTGCTCTGGGCGCGCCCAGAGCGCATGTTTTGCACGCGCGCGCACCGAGTCGCCGCGTCCCACTACCGACGCCCCGCACTCGTTTTGGCCCTTCCCCTCTCCCAGTCGACGCACCCGACCCCTCCCGCGTCGTAGAGCTGCCCCTGGCACCCTACAGCTGTGCCGTCAGGTCGGCCACGGCGGCTAGCGGGCGGCCACAGTGCGCCCTGCCATGGACGGCGCCACCCAAGCCACCCCAGCATGCCAGCTGCCCTCTAGAGCAGTCCGAGCTCATCCACGGCCATCATCGGAACCGACCCCGACCGCCTATTTAAGGAGCCCCGAGCCTCTCCGAAACCTCAGGCGACCTCAAGCCACCCCACCTAGCACCCCCGTAGTAGTCAATCGACCAGGGAAGGTCTTCTTCCCCATCTCCAGCCAGTATAGCCACCGCCGCCCTCTGGTCCATTCAGTAGCAACCCGAGCCCCTCCCGTCCAACCAGTGCCACCATGCGATTCCCCTCGACCGTGCGGAGCTGCCCGACCCCTCAAACGCGATCAAAACCCGCCGTAGCCCAATTCCCCAATCATGCCCGAAGTGGATTTTCAAACCCTAGCACCAAAGCAAATTCAAATAGGTTCAACTTTAAAGTGGATTTTCAATGAACCCAAAATGCTTTTGAAAAATGTTCATGCTCTTTGGATAATGTTGGGAACAACAACCAGAGGTGATGCACATTTTTACTACACATTTTGGATTTTTGAATCAATGCCTAAATATTTGATTTGGAGCTATTTAAATTATATAAATATTTTAATGGCTCCAAAAATGTTGGGAATTGGTGAGGGCCTCTAGAATATTATATCTAGATGCCACAATTATTTTCAGCATTTATGGAAATGTTTTAACATTTATTTTAAATACAAAACAAATGTCAGAAATAGAAAAAGAAAACAGGAAAAGGAAAACACTTACCTGTCCTTACCTGGCGGCCCAGCTAGCCAGCCCACCTGGCGGCCCAGCCCACCAGGGGCAGGGAGGTCTTCTTCCTCCCGCCAGGAGGACGCCGAGCGTGTGGCCGATGCACGCCGGCGCACGCCAGGCCACCTCCTGCTTCCCGCCGCTGCCTCGACGCCCAGGACGATGCCACGCAGTCTCCCCGACCCCCTCTCACTCCCTCTCGCTCCTCCCCCTCCTCTGTCCTCTCCCCGCAGCACACTCGAGCGCGCTCGTCGCCGCCGCTCGCTGCCACCGCGGCCACCGTCCACCACTCGCCTCGCTGACGCGTCCGGAAGAACCGCAACACCGCCCACGTCCCCTCCGCCAACTCATGCCTCGCAGGAGGCCCTGCTTCGTCGTCTTCGCGGTCATCTTCAACCTCGGGCACCCGAGCCCCTCGCCATCGATTCGCGCCGTCAAGGACGTCCCCGAGCCCACTGACCTACTCCGCCGCCTCCCTGTGAGCTTCCGCTCCCAACCCCTCTCTCCCCGCCGTCGAATCCCTCCTCTAGCTCCCCTGGCCACCGAAGCCAAAGCTCGCCGCCGCCGTGCCTCATCGCCGTCGTGGCTAGAGCCATTATTGCTCGAAGCCAAGCGCACCACTGTGCTCAACGCAGCTCCAGGAGCCCGCCCATCCTCTCAGCGAGCTTGCTAGCCAAGCGTAGCCCGCGTCCGCGCATAGCCGAGCTCCGGCCGCCGCCGCGAGCCCTGCTCCGGCGAGCTCCGCCGTCCCCGCGACCTCCCCTATGCCCAGGTGGATGCGGTCGAGCGCGGGCTGCCGATTGGTGGTCTTCGCGCGCTCTTCCGCCGCCTGTAGCGCATTCCGGCGAAGCACCGCCGCGTGGTTTGGTCGTCGCAGGCCGAACTCCGGCGACTACCGACGTGGCACGATCATTAGGACTAATCCCGTAGCCTAATCCCCCCCTAAGACTAACAGTGGGCCCCATAGCCAAGTCAAACCCCGGTCAGTGCGGGTTTGACCCGGGGTTAACCACAGTGTCACTGACGTGTGGTCCCCACACGTCAGGTTTGACCTTGTCAGCCCTGCTGACGCCTCTGTGACATCACGCTGACGCAGTAATTGTTTTTCTAGATTTTAAATAATTCAGGAAATTCCAGAAAATAGTTAAAACTTCTAAAATTCATAGTAATTCAACCGTAACTCCAAATGAAATAAATTATATATGAAAAATTATCAGAAAAATGCAAGGAATCCATTTATGCCAGTTTCATGCATGAAAAACCAACTTATACTTGCTGTATAAGTGAAAATTTAATAATGGCATGTTATATATTTAAATTGGGGTTTGCATATGAACCCTTGGTTCATATGGACTTCAACCAAATTGATGCTAGATGCCTTAGGGCAAATCATAACATCTTCGAAATGTCACCTTCATGCATCATGTTGTTGCATATGACTATTTATTGATTGCCGGCACCGTTCCCTCTCGATAGGTTCTGCTCCGGAAGGTGTCCCGAGTACCTGTCTGAGGAGCAGTGCTTTTTCGTGGATCTATCAGGCAAGCAAACCCCCTTGAGCATCTCGATAAAGTCCCACTCTCTCGCTCCTGCTCCTTTTACTGCATTAGGACAAAAACGATTCAAACTGCTACTTTCTGTTGCGGTAGCTGAACCCATTCCTCTGCATGACCTGGCATTGCCACAGTAAATAGTTGAAACCCACTAGCATGAGTAGGAGTTGCTTGAGCCTTGATGTGCCTGCTCATCCATGCTTGTTTTCTTTATGCCATCTATGCTTAGAGTTGTGTCAGGTATGATTCATCGGGAATGAATCGGAGTGGTGAACATGTCCTACCGGTAAAGGCTAAGTGTGTGAACATGTTTTGGTAAAGGTAGCGATGAGAGGCCATGTAGGAGTACATGGTGGGTTGTCTCATTGAAACCATCCTTAAGCACTGAGTTCTGTGTATGTTTTCCAAGTCCAGTTACTACCACACATTGGGTTCCGGTTATCCGGCCCCTCTCGGCTTGTTAATCCGCTTGATCTCTGTCCAGGAGTTGCAACAAGTTTCTGGCGTTTGCAGGTAGTGCTACTTGTTTACCAGGTGGTGTCCGACTGGACGGGCTTGGGACAGACTAGGCACCGTGGCATGGTGTACCAAGTGCACCCGGATGGTGGGCTTGGGAAGCCTGCACACATCGTTTGGGGCCGTGAGCGACACCCCGGCCGAATCTCCTTGCGGATGGAACCCGAATAGGCGATAAACCTGGACGAGAGACTTGTGTGGTTAGTTAGGTCGTGGCCGACACCCTCGCCCGGCTTCCGCTTGAAGGTTGCCGAGGTACATGACGTGGACATGGCTATAAGTGGCGAGAGCGTGTGTGACGAAGTAAACCCCTGCAGGGTCAACATTATCTATTCGGATAGCGTTTTCCTCGGATATGGAAACTTGGAGGACTTATGTAGTACATAGACAACTTGAAGTGGATACTCTAAAATCCACAAGATAAGCGTGAGTGCTATGGATGGCCTTCTCGTAGGGAGACGGGAACGGATCCATGGTGGGTATTGATATGGTGAATATGTGGACTCGTGTGCATCTTCTCACCACAAAGAAGTTTATGATACTCGTAGTATAGATTAGCCATTGAGTCAAAGCTGGCTTGCTGCTGTTAAACACCACCACCCCCTATGTTGATAATGTTGCATATGTAGATAGTTCTGATGTAAGACTTGCTGATTACCTTTGTACTCACGTTTGCTTATTTATGTTTTGCAGTTGGTTACACTAGTGGCTTCGACGAGTAGCTTGTGTCCCAGCTGCGATCTTGTACCCTTGGGAGGGTCGTGTTTAGTCAGGCTTCTTAGTATTTTACTTTTTGTAGTTGTCTGTATTCAGACATGTAATGCTTCCGTTGCTTGTATGCTCTGAATGATGGGTCATGAGACCGCTGTGTGTATTGATTGCTATGTGGCTCTTCTGGGCCTTTATCTATACGAGTTTGAGTTATGTTGTGATGCCATGATGTACAGCACATACTTGCATGTTATGCATACGTGTATTGTGTATTTCTATGTGTGGGATCCGACAATCTAGTTGTTTGTCCTTGGCAGCCTCTCTTATGAGGAAATGTAGTCTAGTGCTTCCTTGAGCCATAGTAGTCCGCTACAGCCCGGTTCACCGGAGTCCTGCTAGCCCGGCACTACTGCTCAAAACATTTGACTGGCTGGCATGTGTTTCACTTTGTTCCTGTGTCTGTCCCTTTGGGGAAATGTCACGTGGTGACATCCGGAGTCCTGTTAGCCCAGTGCTACAGCCCGAATTCACACATTGATGACCGACATGCTCGATGTGGTTCATGTATGTCTGTCCTCATGGGTTAGTGCCGCTTTGGATTCACGACTAGCCATGTCGGCCCGGGTTCTTTGTCATATGGATGCTAGCGATACTATCATATACGTGAGCCAAAAGGTACAAATAGTCCCGGGCCAGGTAAGGTGGCACCCGTGGGAATACCGGGCGTGAGGCCGCAAAGTGATATGATGTGTTACATGCTAGATCGGTGTGACTTGGGATCGGGGTCCCGACAGCATTGGTATCAGAGCCTGACTGACTGTAGGATTACCAAGCCAAACTGGTCGAACTTGAGTCTAGAAATGCTTTAGTTATATAAGGGAATTGATTGTGGAAGGGAATGTAAGGCTCTTTTTATTGCTTTACCTCATGTCATTCTTTCTGAGTCAGCCTCTTCTTTTCTACGAGGGTTAAGGCCTAGGCTTCTCCTCAATCTCTCAGGATGACGTGTTACTAAACCGTAAAGTCTTAGGATTGTTGGGTTGTGTCTCCTTACAGTTCTACTACTTCCGTGTGTCCTCAATTTGACCCAAAACCTTGATGTTATGATGCTGATTGATTATGCTATTCCTTTGATGAATGTCTCAGAGTCCTTTTGAGCATTTACAACCGTTATGCTACCGAAATTGTCCCAGGATTTAAAGAATTTCCAATGCTTTTGCATTCCATTCCGCATCCCTATGTCGATGCTAATTCCATCCTTGTTTCCTTGGTTTCTGTGCCAGGTTCTCGTCTGCTAACCGAGGTTCAGTTGCTCATAGCAAGAATCACAGAGATGGTAGGGACGAGGATCCTCCTGACCAGCCTTTGATGATAGAGTTCTTGTTAACGTCCGAGAGGAACAAGCGTGAGACTAACCACTTGCTGGCACAGATTGAGCAGAACACCGCACATCAGCGTAAGAAGTTGGTTTCCCTCACCAACTTCATTGGTCTGAAACCACCCACCTTCCATCATTCCATTGAGCCACTCGATGCGGATGACTGGCTCCGAAGCATCACTCAAAAGTTGTATTCTACGAACGTCGCTGAAAGTGCAAGGTCACCTATGCTACCTATCACCTGGAAGGTCCTGCAAGTATTTGGTGGCAGAGCTATGAGGCTATGCTTCCAGCTAGTCAGATTCCTACCTGGAAGGATTTCACTGAGGCTTTTCGTGAGCACCACATTCCTCAGGCTCTCATTGACCACAAGAGGGAAGAGTTCTGTAGTTTTACCCAGGGTAAGCTGCCTGTTGATGCTTACAGTAGAGAGTTCGGAAGCCTCGCCCGCTATGCTACAGAAGAAGTGTCCACAGACACTAAGAAGCAGGCTAGGTTCCGGAAGGGTCTTAGCCCTAAGTTGCGTCGTGATCTCCACCTCCATCATTGTGATACTTTCCAGGGTCTCGTGAACAAGGCCATTAATGCAGAGACAGCTCAAGTCACTTACGAGGAGTCTCGAAAGCACAACCGTGATCTGGGTTCTTCCTCCCGCTCTAGCTCTCAGAAGCGACGGATTTGGATTCCGAACTCAGCTCTTCCACCAGGATATGCACCGAGGCCATCCGATGTGGCGCCTCACCCAACTCAGCAACGTGTTCCACCCAGGCCTATTAGTGGACCACTTGCCAATGTAGGTCCACATCCTACCTCAGGAACTTGCTTCACCTGCAGAGAACCAAGGCACTATGCACGTGACTGCCCTCAGTCCAGTTATACCCCACCCCAGTCTGAGAGGTCGGTTGGCCGTGAAAAGCCATCAGACAAGATGATCAGTACCAAGCCAGCCTCCATTGAACGAGCATGTGTGCACCATGTCTCAGCTACAGAAGTTCAAGATGATCCCGACGTCGTACTGGGTACGCTTCTTGTCAATTGTCACCCAGCTTCAGTTCTTTTCGATACTGGAGCATCCCACTCCTTCATATCTGAGGGTTACGCTCGGTTGCACGACATGTCATTTTGTGATATGCCGACTCCACTAATAATCTAGACTCCTGGTTCCAAATGGCAAACCTCCAAGGTAAGCCATGGTAATGAAATCCTTGTTGACAGACTGGTATTCCATGCTTCTTTGATATCTCTAAAGTCCTCAGATATTAACATCATCTTGGCTATGGACTGGATGACAGCTCATCATGCCAAGATCGATTGTTACACTAGATCTGTTCAACTTACACATCCATCTGGCAAAATAGTCACTATCTCCACTAGAGTTGCAAAGCGTCAACTCTATTCTCTTAATGCCAGCCCTCTTCCAGACCTTGAAGATATTTCGGTAGTCCGTGACTTCCCGGATGTCTTTCCAGAAGAACTGCTAGGTGTCCCACCTGACAGAGATGTAGAGTTGGTCATAGAACTTATCCCAGGAACTGTTCCAATCTCTAGGAGACCATACAAAATGGCACCTTTGGAGTTAGCCGAGCTTAAGAAACAACTTGATGAGTCCTTGCAAAAGGGTTTCATCCGTCCCAGTTCTTCTCCTTGGGCTTGCCCCGTCCTCTTCGTCAAGAAGAAGGATGGTACAGATCAGATGGTTGTAGATTATCGTCCCGTTAATTTGGTCACGATAAAGATGAAGTACCCGCTCCCCAGGATCAACGACCTGTATGATCAGCTCGCTGGATCCTCAGTCTTTTCAAAGATGGATTTGAGTTTAGGCTACCACCAAATCAAGATTAGAAACGGGGACATCCCCAAAACGGCCTTTGTGACTCGATATGGTCAATACGAGTACACCGTGATGTCTTTCGGCCTAACCAATGCTCCAGCTACTTTCTCCCGCTTGATGAACTCGATCTTTGTGGAGTACCTAGATAAGTTCGTTGTGGTTTATCTCGATGATATTCTTATTTACTCGAAGAACGAGGAAGAGCATGCCGAACATCTTAGGCTTGTGTTAGACAAACTCAGAGAGCATCGTCTTTATGCCAAGTTCTCCAAGTGTGAATTTTGGTTGCCAGAAGTGACCTATCTAGGCCACGTGATCTCCAATAAGGGCATTGCTGTCAATCCCGAGAGAGTTAAAGCCGTTCTCGATTGGACTCCACCCGAAACAGTCAAACAAGTTAGGAGTTTCCTTGGTCTAGCCAGTTATTGTCGCCGCTTCATTGAAAACTTCTCCAAAGTAGCCAAACCCCTCATGGAGCTTCTCAAGAAATATAAATGGTTTGAGTGGACCCCACAGTGTGAGCACAGTTTTTAGGAACTGAAAAGACGCCTGACTTCTGTACCCATACTCGTGCCACCGGATTTCACTAAAGACTTTGTTATCTATTGCGACGCTTCGCGTCAAGGACTAGGATGCATTCTTATGCAGGATCGTCATGTGATTGCCTATGCATCTCGACAATTGCATCCACATGAGGAAAATTATCCGACACATGATCTGGAGCTTGCAGCCGTAGTCTATGCACTTTAGACTTGGCAACATTACCTTCTTGGTAACCATTGCTAAATCTACACTGACCATCAGAGTCTCAAGTATATCTTCACCCAACCGGATCTGAATCTCAGACAGAGACGTTGGTTGGAGTTGATCTCGGATTACGACTTAGGAATCACCTACACCCCAGGCAAAGCCAATGTCATGGCTGATGCTTTAAGTCGTAAATCCTATTGCAACAACCTCATGTTGGAACAATGTCAACCACCCCTCCATGAGGAATTCTGTAAGCTTAACCTTCACATAGCTCCTCATGGTTCCCTTTCTACCTTGGTGGCGAAACCTACCCTTACGGATCAGATCATAGAGGCTTAGGAGCATGATACGGGAATTTCCCGAATCAAGAAGAATATTTCCAAGGGAGTTGCTCGCTGTTTCTCTACGGATGAACGAGGTGTTGTTTACTTTGGAAACCGTTTGGTGGTGCCCAAATGTCAACAGATGCAGCAACTGATCCTTAAGGGGGCCCATGAATCCCCTCTCACGATTCATCTCGGTAGTACAAAGATGTATCAGGACCTACGCTAGAGGTTCTGGTGGACTAGGATGAAGAGAGAAATCGCTCAGTATATTGCCAACTGTGACGTTTGTCGCCGCGTTAAGGCAGAGCATCAGAGACCTGCTGGCACCCTTCAACCTTTAGCTATTCCCGAGTGGAAATGGGACAAAGTTTGTATGGACTTCATCACCGGCTTTCCCAGGACCAAGAAAGGAAATAATGCTATCTTTGTAGTCATTGATCATCTCTCCAAAGTGGCTCACTTCCTATCTATTCGAGAGAGTATCACTGCTAGTCAGCTCGCTGACTTATATATCTCCCGAATAGTTTCACTCCATGGTGTTCCACTAGAGATCAATTCAGACCGTGGCAGTCTTTTCACCTCTCATTTCTAGGAAAGTTTCCAAACTGCCAGGGGCACCCATCTTTCCTTCAGTGCCGCTTTCCACCCTCAGTCAAGTGGTCAGGTGGAAAGGCTCAACCTAATTCTCGAAGACATGCTTAGAGCTTGCGTTATCTCATTCGGTATGGATTGGGAGAAATGTCTTCCCTTTGCCGAGTTTGCTTATAACAATAGCTACCAATCCAGTCTGAAGAAAGCACCCTTCGAGATCCTGTATGGACGAAGATGTCGAACACCTTTGAACTGGTCAGAAACCGGTGAAAGACAATTCTTTGGACCGGATATGATCCAGGAGGCAGAAGAGCAAGTTCGCATCATTCGTGAGAATTAGAAAACAGCCCAATCTCGTCAAAACAGCCAGTATGACCGTCGTCATAAGGAAGTGGCTTATGAAGTTGGCGACAAGGCTTACCTTCGGGTTACCCCTTTGAAGGGTACCCATCGTTTCGGTATCAAGGGCAAGTTGGCTCCTCGTTACATCGGTCCTTTAAGCATTCTCACTAAACGAGGAGAGGTTGCCTACTAGTTGGAACTACCCCCACATCTTTCTCGAGTTCATGATGTCTTCCACGTCTCTCAACTCAGGCGTTGCTTCTCGGATCCCATCCGCGGAGTGGACCACGAAACGCTTGATCTTCAAGATAACCTCACTTATCGAGAGTACCCCGTTCGCATTTTGGATCAAGCAGAGCGTGTCACTTGACGTCATAACATCAAGTGTCTCAAGGTTCAATGGTCCCATCATTCCGAGAGAAAAGCTACTTGGGAGCGAGAAGATCGTCTTCGACTTGAGTACCCCGCTTTCTTTCCGCCAACTCCTGAATCTCGGGACGAGATTTTTCCGAGTGGGGGCGAGTTGTCACATCCCTAGTTCTGGTATGATCCTTGGCTTGCTTTGTGCATCATGCTTGAATTTCAAATGAAATTGAAATGGGGATGTTTCAAAGCCTAGCACCAAAGCAAATTCAAATAGGTTCAACTTTAAAGTGGATTTTCAATGAACCCAAAATGCTTTTCAAAAATGTTCATGCTCTTTGGATAATGTTGGGAACAACAACCAGAGGTGATGCACATTTCTACTACACATTCTGGATTTTTGAATCAATGCCTAAATATTTGATTTGGAGCTATTTAAATTATATAAATAATTTAATGGCTCCAAAAATGTTGGCAATTGGTGAGGGCCTCTAGAATATTATATCTAGATGCCACAATTATTTTCAGCATTTATGGAAATGTTTTAACATTTCTTTTAAATACAAAACAAATGTCAGAAATAGAATAAGAAAACAGGAAAAGGAAAACACTTACCTGTCCTTACCTGGCGGCCAAGCCCACCAGGGGCAGGGAGGTCTTCTTCCTCCCTCCAGGAGGACACCGAGCGCGTGGCCGACGCACGCCGGCGCACGCCAGGCCACGTCTTGCTTCCCGCCGCTGCCTCGACGCCCAGGACGATGCCACGCAGTCTCCCCGAACCCCCTCTCACTCCCTCTCACTCCTCCCCCTCCTCTGTCCTCTCCCCGCAGCACACCCGAGCGTGCTCGTCGCCGCCGCTCGCTGCCACTGCGGCCACCGTCCACCACTCGTCTAGCTGACGCGTCCGGAAGAACCGCAACACCGCCCACGTCCCCTCCGCCAACTCATGCCTCGCAGGAGGCCCTGCTTCATCGTCTTCGCGGTCATCTTCAACCTCGGGCACCCGAGCCCCTCGCCGTCGATTCGCGCCGTCAAGGACGTCCCCGAGCCCACTGACCTACTCCGCCGCCTCCCTGTGAGCTTTCGCTCCCAACCCCTCTCTCATCGCCGTCGTGGCTAGAGCCATTATTGCTCGAAGCCAAGCGCACCACTGTGCTCAACGCAGCTCCAGGAGCCCGCCCATCCTCTCAGCGAGCTTGCTAGCCAAGCGTAGCCCGCGTCCGCGCATAGTCGAGCTCCGGCCGCCGCCGCGAGCCCTGCTCCGGCGAGCTCCGCCGTCCCCGCGACCTCCCCTATGCCCAAGTGGATGCGATCGAGCGCGGGCTACCGATTGGTGGTCTCCGCGCGCTCTTCCGCCGCCTGTAGCGCATTCCGGCGAAGCACCGCCGTGTGGTTTGGTCGTCGTCGGCCGAACTCCGGCGACTGCCGACGTGGCACGATCATTAGGACTAATCTCGTAGCCTACCCCCCCCCCCCTGAGACTGACAGTGGGCCCCAGAGCCAAGTCAAACCCCGGTCAGTGCGGGTTTGACCCGGGGTTAACCCCAGTGTCACTAACGTGTGGTCCCCACACATCAGGTTTGACCTGGTCAGCCCTGCTGATGCCTCTGTGACGTCACGCTGACGCAGGAATTGTTTTTCTGGATTTTAAATAATTCAGGAAATTCTAGAAAATAGTTAAAACTTCTAAAATTCATAGTAATTCAACCATAACTCCAAATGAAATAAATTATATATGAAAAATTATCAGAAAAATGCAAGGAATCCATTTATGCCAGTTTCATGCATGAAAAACCAACTTATACTTGCTGTATAAGTGAAAATGTAATAATGGCATGTTATATATTTAAATTGGGGTTTGCATATGAACCCTTGGTTCATATGGACTTCAACCAAATTGATGCTAGATGCATTAGGGCAAATCATAGCATCTTTGAAATGTCACCTTCATGCATCATGTTGTTGCATATGACTGTTTATTGATTGCCGACACCGTTCCCTCTCGATAGGTTCTGCTCCGGAAGGTGTCCGAGTACCTGTCTGAGGAGCAGTGCTTCTTCATGGATCTATCAGGCAAGCAAACCCCCTTTTGCATCTCGATAAAGTCCCACTCTCTCGCTCCTGCTCCTTTTACTACATTAGGACAACAACGATTCAAACTGCTACTTTCTGCTGCGGTAGCTGAACCCATTCCTCTGCATGACCTGTCATTGCCACAGTAAATAGTTGAAACCCACTAGCATGAGTAGGAGTTGCTTGAGCCTTGATGTGCCTGCTCATCCATGCTTGTTTTCTTTATGCCAGCTATGTTTAGAGTTGTGTCAGGTCTGATTCATCGGGAATGAATCGGAGTGGTGAACATGTCCTACCGGTAAAGGCTAAGTGTGTGAACACGTTTTGGTAAAGGTAGCGATGAGAGGCCATGTAGGAGTACATGGTGGGTTGTCTCATTGGAACCGTCCTTAAGCACTAAGTTCTGTGTATGTTATCCAAGTCCAGTTACTACCACACATTGGGTTCCGGTTATCCGGCCCCTCTCGGCTTATTAATCCGCTTGATCTCGATCCAGGAGTTGCAACTAGTTTCTGGCGTTTGTAGGTAGTGCTACTTGTCTACAAGGTGGTGTCCGACGGGATGGGCTTGGTACAGACTAGGCACCGTGGCACGGTGTACCAAGTGGCACCCGGATGGTGGGCTTGGGAACCCTGCACACATCGTTTGGGGCCGTGAGCGACACCCCGGCCGGATCTCCTTACGGATGGAACCCGAATAGGCGATAAACCTAGACGAGAGACTTGTGTGGTCAGTTAGGTCGTGGCCGACACCCTCGCCCGGCTTCTGCTTGAAGGTTGCCGAGGTACATGACGTGTACAGGGCTATAAGTGGCGAGAGCGTGTGTGACGAAGTACGCCCCTGCAGGGTCAACATTATCTATTCGAATAGCCGTTTTCCTCGGATATGGAAACTTGGAGGACTTATGTAGTACATAGACAACTTGAAGTGGATACTCTAAAATCCGCAAGATAAGCGTGAGTGCTATGGATGGCCTTCTCGTAGGGAGACGGGAACGGATCCATAGTGGGTATTGATATGGTGAATATGTGGACTCGTGTGACTCTTCTCACCACAAAGAAGTTTCTGATACTCGTAGTATAGATTAGCCATTGAGTCAAAGCTGGCTTGCTGCTGTTAAACACCACCACCCCCTTTGTTGATAATGTTGCATATGTAGATAGTGCTGATGTAAGACTTGCTGAGTACCTTTGTACTCACGTTTTCTTATTTATGTTTTGCAGTTGGTTACACTTGTGGCTTCGACGAGTAGCTTGTGTCCCAGCTATGATCTTGTACCCTTGGGAGGGCCGTGTTTAGTCAGGTTTCTTAGTATTTTCCTTTTTGTAGTTGTCTGTACTCAGACATATAATGCTTCCATTGCTTGTATGCTTTGAATGATGGGTCATGAGACCCCTGTGTGTATTGATTGCTATGTGGCTCTTCTGGGCCTTTATCTATATGAGTTTGAGTTATGTTGTGATGCCATGATGTACAGCACATACTTGCATGTTATGCGTACGTGTATTGTGTATTGCTATGTGTGGGATCCGACAATGTAGTTGTTTAACCTTGGCAGCCTCTCTTATGAGGAAATGTAGTCTAGTGCTTCCTTGAGCCATAGTAGTCCGCTACAGCCCGGTTCACCGGAGTCCTGCTAGCCCAACACTACTGCTCAGAACACTTGACTAGCCGGCATGTGTTTCACTTCGTTCCTGTGTCTTTCCCTTCGGGGAAATGTCACGCGGTGACATCCGGAGTCCTGTTAGCCCAGTGCTACAACCCGAATTCACACGTTGATGACCGACATGCTCGATGTGGTTCATGTATGCCTGTCCTCATGGGTTAGTGCCGCTTTGGATTCACGACTAGCCATGTCGGCCCAGGTTCTTTGTCATATGGATGCTAGCGACACTATCATATACGTGAGCCAAAAGGCGCAAACGGTCCCGGGCCAGGTAAGGTGGCACCCGTGGGAATACCGTGCGTGAGGCCACAAAGTGATATGATGTGTTACATGCTAGATCGGTGTGACTTGGGATCGGGGCCCGACAGCGTTGGTATCAGAGCCTGACTGACTGTAGGATTACCAAGCCAAACTGGTCGAAGTTGAGTCTAGAAATGCTTTAGTTATCTAAGGGAATTGATTGTGGAAGAGAATGTAAGGCTCTTTTTACTCCTTTACCTCATGTCATTCTTTATGAGTCAGCCTCTTCTTTTCTACGAGGCTTAAGGCCTAGGCTTCTCCTCAATCTCATAGGATGACGTGTTACTAAACCGTAAAGTCTTAGGATTGTTGGGTTGTGTCTCCTTACAGTTCTACTACTTCCGTGTGTCCTCAATTTGACCCAAAACCTTGATGTTATGATGCTGATTGATTATGCTATTCCTTTGATGAATGTCTCAAAATCCTTTTGAGCATTTACAACCGTTATGCTGCCGAAATTGTCCCAGGATTTCAAGAATTTCCAATGCTTTTGCATTACATTCCGCATCCCTATGTCGATGCTAATTCCATCCTTGTTTCCTTTGTTTCTGTGCCAGGATGTCGTCTGCTAACCGAGGTTCAGTTGCTCATAGCAAGAATCACAGAGATGGTAGGGACGAGGATCCTCCTAACCAGCCTTTGATGACAGAGTTCTTGTTAACGTCCGAGAGGAACAAGCGTGAGACTAACCGCTTGCTGGCACAGATTGAGCAGAACACCGCACATCAGCGTAAGAAGTTGGTTTCCATCACCGACTTCATTGGTATGAAACCACCCACCTTCCATCATTCCATTGAGCTACTCGATGCGGATGATTGGCTCCGAAGCATCACTCACAAGTTGCATTCTGCAAACGTCGCTGAAAGTGACAAGGTCACCTATGCTACCTATCACCTGGAAGGTCCTGCTAGCATTTGGTGGCAGAGCTATGAGGCTATGCTTCCAGCTGGTCAGATTCCTACCTGGAAGGATTTCACTGAGGTTTTTTGAGCACCACATTCCTCGGGCTCTCATTGACCGCAAGAGGGAAGAGTTCTGTTGTTTTACCCAGGGTAAGCTGCCTGTTGATGCTTACAGTAGAGAGTTTGGAAGCCTCGCCCGCTATGCTACAGAAGAAGTGTCCACGGACACTAAGAAGCAGGCTAGGTTCCGGAAGGGTCTCAACCCTAAGTTACATCGTGATCTCCACCTCCATCATTGTGATACTTTGCAGGCTCTCGTGAACAAGGCCATTAATGCAGAGACAGCTCAAGTCACTTACGAGGAGACTCGAAAGCACAACCGTGATCTGGGTTCTTCCTCCCACTCTAGCTCTCATAAGCGATGGATTTGGATTCCGAACTCAGCTCTTCCACCAGGATATGCACCGAGGCCATCCGATGTGGCGCCTCACCCAACTCAGCAACGTGTTCCACCCAGGCCTATTAGTGGACCACTTGCCAATGTAGGTCCACGTCCTACGTCAGGAACTTGCTTCACCTGTAGAGAACCAGGGCACTATGCACGTGACTGCCCTCAGTCCAGTTATACCCCACGCCAGTCTGAGAGGTCGGTTGGCCGTGAAAAGCCATCAGGCAAGATGATCAGTACCAATACAACCTCCATTGAACGAGCATGTGTGAACCATGTCTCCGCTATAGAAGTTCAAGATGATCCCGACATCGTACTGGGTACGCTTCTTGTCAATTGTCACCCAGCTTCAGTTCTGTTCGATACTGGAGCATCCCACTCCTTCATATTCGAGGGTTACGTTCGGTTGCACGACATGTCATTTTGTGATATGCCGACTCCACTAATAATCCAGACTCCTGGTTCCAAATGGCAAACCTCCAAGGTTAGCCATGGTAACGAAATCCTTGTTGACAGACTGGTATTCCTTGCTTCTTTGATGTCTCTAAAGTCCTCAGATATTAACATCATCTTGGGTATGGACTGGATGACAGCTCATCATGCCAAGATCGATTGTTACACTAGATCTGTTCAACTTACACATCCATCTGGCAAAATAGTCACTGTCTACACTAGAGTTGCAAAGCGTCAACTCTATTCTCTTAATGCCAGCCCTCTTCCAGACCTTGAAGATATTCCGGTAGTCCATGACTTCCCGGATGTCTTTCCAGAAGAACTGCCAGGTGTCCCACCTGACAAAGATGTAGAGTTGGTCATAGAACTTATCCCAGGAACTGTTCCAACCTCTAGGAGGCCATACAAAATGGCACCTTTGGAGTTAGCCGAGCTTAAGAAACAACTTGATGAGTCCTTGCAAAAGGGTTTCATCCGTCCCAGTTCTTCTCCTTGGGCTTGCCCTGTCCTCTTCGTCAAGAAGAAGGATGGTACGGATCGGATGGTTGTAGATTATCGTCCCGTTAATTTGGTCATGATAAAGAACAAGTACCCGCTCCCGAGGATCAACGACCTGTATGATCAGCTCGCTGGATCCTCAGTCTTTTCCAAGATGGATTTGATGTTCGGCTACCACCAAATCAAGATCAGAAATGGGGACATCCCCAAAACGGCCTTTGTCACTCGATATGGTCAATACGAGTACACCGTGATGTCTTTTGGCCTAACCAATGCTCCAGCTACTTTCTCCCGCTTGATGAACTCGATCTTTATGGAGTACTTAGATAAGTTCGTCGTGGTTTATCTCGATGATATTCTTATTTACTCGAAGAACAAGGAAGAGCATGCCGAACATCTTAGGCTTGTGTTAGAAAAACTCAGAGAGCATCGTCTTTATGCCAAGTTCTCCAAGTGTGAATTTTGGTTGCCAGAAGTGACCTATCTAAGCCACGTGATCTCCGGTAAGGGCATTGCTGTCAATCCCGAGAGAGTTAAAGCCATTCTCGATTGGACTCCACCCGAAACAGTCAAACAAGTTAGGAGTTTCCTTGGTCTAGCCAGTTATTGTTGCCGCTTCGTTGAAAACTTGTCCAAAGTAGCCAAACCCCTCACGGAGCTTCTCAAGAAAGATAAAAGGTTTGAGTAGACCCCACAGTGGGAGCACAATTTTCAGGAACTGAAAAGACGCCTGACTTCTGCGCCCATACTCGTGCCACCGGATTTCACTAAAGACATTGTTATCTATTGCGACGCTTCGCGTCAAGGACTAGGATGCATTCTTATGCAGGATCATCATGTGATTGCCTATGCATCTCGACAGTTGCATCCACATGAGGAAAATTGTCCTATAGATGATCTGGAGCTTGCAGCCGTAGTCTATGCACTTAAGACTTGGCGACATTACCTTCTTGGTAACCGTTGCGAAATCTACACTGACCATCAGAATCTCAAGTATATCTTCACCCAACCGGATCTGAATCTCAGACAGAAACGTTGGTTGGAGTTGATCTCGGATTACGACTTAGGAATCACCTTCACCCCAGGGAAAGCCAATGTCATGGCTGATGCTTTAAGTCATAAATCCTATTGCAACAACCTCATGTTGCAACAATGTGAACCACCCCTCCATGAGGAATTCTATAAGCTTAACCTTCACATAGCTCCTCATGGTTCCCTTTCTACCTTGGTGGCGAAACCTACCCTTATGGATCAGATCATAGAGGCTCAGAAGCATGATAGGGGAATTTCCCGAATCAAGAAGAATATTTCCAAGGGAGTTGCTGGCTGTTTCTCTATGGATGAACGAGGTGTTGTTTACTTTGGAAACCGTTTGGTGGTGCCCAAATGTCAACAGATGCAGCAACTGATCCTGAAGGAGGCCCATGAATCCCCTCTCACGATTCATGCCGGTAGTACAAAGATGTATCAGGACCTATGCCAGAGGTTCTGGTGGACTAGGATGAAGAGAGAAATCGCTCAGTATATTGCCAACTATGACGTTTGTCGTCGCGTTAAGGCAGAGCATCAGAGACCTGCTGGCACCCTTCAACCTTTAGCTATTCCCGAGTGGAAATGGGACACAGTTGGTATGGACTTCATCACCGGCTTTCCCAGGACCAAGAAAGGAAATAATGCTATCTTCGTAGTCATTGATCATCTCTCCAAAGTGGCTCCCTTCCTACCTATTCGAGAGAGTATCACTGCTAGTCAGCTCGCTGACTTATATATCTCCTGAATAGTTTCACTCCATGGTGTTCCACTAGAGATCAATTCAGACCATGGCAGTCTTTTCACCTCTCATTTCTGGGAAAGTTTCCAAACTGCCATGGGCACCCATCTTTCCTTCAGTACCGCTTTCCACCCTCAGTCAAGTGGTCAGGTGGAAAGGGTCAACCGAATTCTCGAAGACATGCTTAGAGCTTGCGTTGTCTCATTCGGTATGGATTGGGAGAAATGTCTTCCCTTTGCCGAGTTTGCTTATAACAATAGCTACCAATCCAGTCTTAAGAAAGCACCCTTCGAGATCCTGTGTGGACAAAGATATCGAACACCTTTGAACTGGTCAGAAACCGGTGAAAGACAATTCTTTGGACCAGATATGATCCAGGAGGCAGAAGAGCAAGTTCGCATCATTCGTGAGAATTTGAAAATAGCCCAATCTCGTCAAAAGAGCCAGTATGACCGTCGTCATAAGGAAGTGGCTTATGAAGTTGGGAACAAGGCTTACCTTCGGGTTACCCCTTTGAAGGGTACCCATCGTTTCGGTATCAAGGGCAAGTTGGCTCCTCGTTACATCGGTCCTTTTCGCATTCTCGCTAAACGAGGAGAGGTTGCCTACTAGTTGGAACTACCCCCACATCTTTCTCGAGTTCATGATGTCTTCCATGTCTCTCAACTCAGGCGTTGCTTCTTGGATCCCATCCACGGAGTGGACCACAAAACGCTTGATCTTCAAGATAATCTCACTTATCGAGAGTACCCCGTTAGCATTCTGGATCAAGCAGAGCGTGTCACTCGACGTCATAACATCAAGTTTCTCAAGGTTCAATGGTCCCATCATTCCAAGAGAGAAGCTACTTGGGAGCGAGAAGATCGTCTTCGACTTGAGTACCCTGCTTTCTTTCCGCCAACTCCTGAATCTCGGGACGAGATTTTTCTGAGTGGGGACGAGTTGTCACATCCCTAGTTCTGGTATGATCCCAGGCTTGCTTTGTGCATCATGCTTGAATTTCAAATGAAATTGAAATGGGGATGTTTCAAGCCCTAGCACCAAAGCAAATTCAAATGGGTTCAACTTTAAAGTGGATTTTCAATGAACCCAAAATGCTTTTCAAAAATGTTCATGCTCTTTGGATAATGTTGGAACAACAACCAGAGGTGATGCACATTTTTACTACACATTTTGGATTTTTGAATCAATGCCTAAATATTTGATTTGGAGCTATTTAAATTATATAAATATTTTAATGGCTCCAAAAATGTTGGGAATTGGTGAGGGCCTCTAGAATATTATATCTAGATGCCACAATTATTTTCAGCATTTATGGAAATGTTTTAACATTTCTTTTAAATACAAAACAAATGTCAGAAATAGAAAAAGAAAACAAGAAAAGGAAAACACTTACCTGTCCTTACCTGGCGGCCCAGCTGGCCAGCCCAGCTGGCGGCCCAGCCCACCAGGGGCAGGGAGGTCTTCTTCCTCCCGCCAGGAGGACGCCGAGCTCGTGGCCGATGCACGCCGGCGCACGCGAGGTCACCTCCTGCTTCCCGCCGCTGCCTCGACGCCCAGGACGACGCCACGTAGTCTCCCCGACCCCCTCTCACTCCCTCTCGCTCCTCCCCCTCCTCTGTCCTCTCCCCGTAGCACACCCGAGCGCGCTCGTCGCCGCCGCTCGCTACCACCGCGGCCACCGTCCACCACTCGCCTCGCTGACGCGTCCGGAAGATCCGCAACACCGCCCACGTCCCCTCCGCCAACTCATGCCTCGCAGGAGGCCCTGCTTCGTCGTCTTTGCGGTCATCTTCAACCTCAGGCATCCGAGCCCCTCGCCATCGATTCGCGCCGTCAAGGACATCCCCGAGCCCACTGACCTACTCCGCCGCCTCCCTGTGAGCTTCCGCTCCCAACCCCTCTCTCCCTGCCGTCGAATCCCTCCTCTAGCCCCCCTGGCCACCGCAGCCGAAGATCACCACCGCCGTGCCTTTTCGCCATCGTGGCTAGAGCCATTATTGCTCGAAGCCAAGCGCACCACTGTGCTCAACGCAGCTCCAGGAGCCTGCCCATCCTCTCAGCGAGCTTGCTAGCCAAGCGTAGCCCGTGTCCGCGCATAGCTGAGCTTCGGCCGCCGCCGCGAGCCCTGCTCTGGCGAGCTCCGCCATCCCCGCGACCTCCCCTATGCCTTGGTGGATGCGGTCGAGCGCAGGCTGCCGATTGGTGGTCTCCGCGCGCTCTTCCGCCGCCTGTAGCGCATTCCGGCGAAGCACCGCCGCACGGTTTGGTCGTCGCCGGCCGAACTCCGGTGACTGCCGACGTGACACGATCATTAGGACTAATCCCGCAGCCTAACCCCCCTGAGACTGATAGTGGGCCCCAGAGCCAAGTCAAACCCCGGTCAGTGCGGGTTGGACCCGGGGTTAACCCCAGTCTCACTGACGTGTGGTCCCCACACGTCAGGTTTGACCTGGTCAGCACTGCTGACGCCTCTGTGACGTCACGCTGATGTAGTAATCGTTTTTCTGGATTTTAAATAATTCAGGAAATTCCAGAAAATAGTTAAAACTTCTAAAATTCATAGTAATTCAACCGTAACTCCAAATGAAATAAATTATATATGAAAAATTATCTGAAAAATGCAAGGAATCCATTTATGCCAGTTTCATGCATGAAAAACCAACTTATACTTGCTATATAAGTGAAAATGTAATAATGGCATGTTATATATTTAAATTGGGGTTTGCATATGAACCCTTGGTTCATATGGACTTCAACCAAATTGATGCTAGATGCATTAGGGCAAATCATAGCATCTTTGAAATGTCACCTTCATGCATCATGTTGTTGCATATGACTGTTTATTGATTGCCGGCACCGTTCCCTCTGGATAGGTTCTGCTCCGGAAGGTGTCCCGAGTACCTGTCTGAGGAGCAGTGCTTCTTCGTGGATCTATCAGGCAAGCAAACCCCCTTGAGCATCTCGATAAAGTCCCACTCTCTCGCTCCTGCTCCTTTTACTACATTAGGACAATAACGATTCAAACTGCTATGCTTAGAGTTGTGTCAGGTCTGATTCATCGGGAATGAATCGGAGTGGTGAACATGTCCTACCGGTAAAGGCTAAGTGTGTGAACATGTTTTGGTAAAGGTAGCGATGAGAGGCCATGTAGGAGTACATGGTGGGTTGTCTCATTGGAACCGTCCTTAAGCATTGAGTTCTGTGTATGTTATCCAAGTCCAGTTACTACCACACATTAGGTTCCAGTTATCCGGCCCCTCTCGGCTTATTAATCCGCTTGATCTCTGTCCAGGAGTTGCAACTAGTTTCTGGCGTTTGTAGGTAGTGCTACTTGTCTACCAGGTGGTGTCCGACGGGACAGGCCCCGGAACCTACGCAATGGAGATAGTAGCATTGCGAAGATAGGAGTTATCCCGGTCAGTTGTTCCTGTGGGAGATGGAGTCCCATAGACGCTGATGATCCGCAAACCGCTTCCGCCATCAACCACTAGAAACCAATTGTTGTACCCATAGGCCAGAATGGTCTTGTACTACATATTTTTGTAGTTTGCTTGGAGTTTCTGTAACAAGTTGGTGTCTCATCAGCTAATAGCAATCCTGGGGCTGGTGAGCACAAGGGCCTCTTTTGGGAAATTAATATCCCGAAAAACCAGTCCTGACATCTTCGCACACAAGGAAGTGCCTCCTTATTACACACAAAAAAAGAATACTCCCCCTGCTAGCTGGGACCCAGTATAGTGGGCCTACTAAGTTGATGGGGACAAAGGGCTTTGTCAACTTAGTCAATATGCACGATTCTAGCTCGACTGACCGTACCATGTCCACCCAACGGCCGTAGTGCTTCTTCAACCTCTGGTCTTCTTGCTCCAGCCGCCCAAAGCAGCGCCGGTCGTGCCGCCTGCTCCTGCCTCCCGTGGCCGGCTGTGCTGCCGCGGAGGCCTCACCGTCCCCATACTACTCCCACCGCTGGAAAGGCCATCCCTCCACTCCACTCACCCACACCCCCTGTTATTCTACGGTGACGGCAGCGCAGCCGAACCAGTGAACCCTCGTACTCCTCTCCGTGTGGGCATCCACTGCCGCGTCTTCCCCGGCTCCGCGTCGTCCCCTTCCTAGGCCTTGCCGTCATCCACCGCTGTGGTGCTGTCGGCACAGCATGGTCAATGTGGTCAACGACCGAATTCCATCGGAAGAATACTGTATGTGGAGAGGATGATAGCTGGGTCCATGGTAGCCGCAAGGAAGTGCCTCCTTATTACGCGGAAAATAATTATTCCTCCACCTCACAGCAGGGACCCACTGGACGCCCACCAGTATATCGCGAAGAAAATGTTTGCCCCTGACTGCTGGGAACCACCCGACGGGCCACCTTATTTCATGAAAAAAATGTTCCCCCTGCTGTCAGCTCGGACCCACCGGAACTGCCTCCTTATTACGCACAAAAAAATGAATACCCCCCTTGGTAGGTGGGACCCACCTTAGTGGCAGACTGACTTGTGGGCCTACTAAGTTGACAGGGACGGAGGGCTTTGTCCACTTAGTCAATATGCACGATTCTAGCTACAGTGACCATACGATGTCCATCCAACGGCCGTAGTGCTTCTTCAACCTTTGGTCTTCTTGCTCCAGCTGCCCAAACCAGCGCCGGTCGTTCCTGGTGCTCCCGCCTCCCGTGGCCAGCGTGGTCAGCCTGGTCAACGACCGACATGCATGTGAAGTGGACTGTACGTGGAGAGGCTGACAGCTGGGTCCACAGCCGCATGCAAGGAAATGCCTCCTTATTACACGCAAAATAATGATTTCCTCCACCTAACATCTGGGACCCACCGAAATGGCCTCTGTATTTCGTGAAAAAAACGTTACCGCCGCTGATAGCTCGGACCCACCAGCTATATCTTCGCACACAAGGAAGTGCCTCCTTATTACGCACAAAAAAAAGAATACTCCCCCTGCTAGCTGGGACCCAGTATAGTGGGCCTACTAAGTTGACAGGGACAAAGGGCTTTGTCAACTTAGTCAATATGCACGATTCTAGCTTGACTGACCGTACGATGTCCACCCAACGGCCGTAGTGCTTCTTCAACTTCTGGTCTTCTTGCTCCAGCCGCCCAAAGCAGCGCCAGTCGTGCCGCCTGCTCCTGCCTCCCGTGGCCGGCTGTGCTGCCGCGGAGGCCTCACCGCCTCCATACTACTCCCACCGCTGGCCAGGCCATCCCTCCACTCCACTCACCCACACCTCCTGTTATTCTGCGGCGACGGCAGCGCAGCCGAACCCGTGAACCCTCGTACTCCTCTCCGCGTGGGCATCCACTGCCGCGTCTTCCCTGGCTCCGCGTCTTCCCCTTCCTAGGCCTCGCCGTCATCCACCGCCGTGGTGCTGTCGGCGCGGCGTGGTCAATGTGGTCAACGACCGAATTCCATCAGAAGAATACTGTACGTGGAGAGGCTGACAGCTGGGTCCACGGCAGCCGCAAGGAAGTGCCTCCTTATTACGCAGAAAATAATTGTTCCTCCACCTCACAGCAGGGACCCACCGGACGCCCACCAGTGTATCATGAAAAAAACGTTTGCCCCTGACTGCTGGGACCCACCTGACGAGCCACCGTGTTTCACGAAAAAAATGTTCCCCCTACTGTCAGCTCAGACCCACCGGAAGTGCCTCCTTATTACGCACAAAAAAATGAGTACCCCCTGCTAGCTGGGACCCACCTTAGTGGCAGGCTAACTTGTGGGCCTACTAAGTTGACGGGGACGGAGGGCTTTGTCAACTTAGTCAATATGCACGATACTAGCTCCAGTGACCGTATGATGTCCATCCAATGGCCGTAGTGCTTCTTCAACCTCTGGTCTTCTTGCTCCAGCTGCCCAAACCAGTGCCGGTCGTGCCTCGTGCTCCTGCCTCCCGTGGCCCGCTGCGATGCGGCGGAGGCCTCTCCGCCCCCTACTACTCCCACCGCTGGCCAGGCCATCCCTCTACTCACCCACACCCCCTGTTATTCTGTGGCGACGGCAGCCTCACACCACAGCGAACTAGTGAACCCTCGTACTCCTCTACGCGTGGGCATCCACTGCCGCGTCTTCCCCGGCTCCGCGTCGTCCCCTTCCTAGGCCTCGCCGTCGTCCACCGCCCTGGTGCTCTCGACGTAGCGTGGTCAACGTGGTCAAGGAACAACTTCCATCGGACGTGGACTGTACGTGGAGAGGCTAACAGCTGGGTCCACGGAAGCCGCAAGGAAGTGCCTCCTTATTACGTACAAAATAATGATTCCTCCACCTGATAGCGGGGACCCACCGGACGGGCCACCAGTATTTTGCGAAAAAATCATTTCCCCCTGACTGCTAGGACCCACCGGACGGGCCACCATATTTTGTGAAAAAAAGTACCCCCCCCCGCTGTCAGCTCGGACCCACCGGAAGTGCCTCCTTATTACGCACAAAAAAATGAATACTCCCCCGGCTAGCTGGGACCCACCTTGCTGGGAGGCTGACTTGTGGGCCTACTAAGTTGACGGGGATGAAGGGCTTTGTCAACTTAGTCAATATGAATGATTCTAGCTCCAGTGACCGTACGATGTCCATCCAACAGCCGTAGTGCTTCTTCAACCTCTGGTCTTCTTGCTCCAGCCGCCCAAAGTAGCGCTGGTCGTGTCGCATGCTCCTGCCTCCCGTGGCCGGCTGTGCTGCCGCAGAGGCCTCACCGCCCCCTACTATGCCCACCGCTGGCCAGGCCCTGCGGCGACGGCAACCTCGCACCGCAGCCGAACCAGTGAACCCTCGTAGTCCTCTCCGTGCGGGCTACCACTGCCGCATCGTCCCCTTCCTAGGCCTCGCCGTCGTCCACCACCGTGGTGCTCTCCCCGCAGCGTCGTCAACGTGGTCAAGGAACGACTTCCATCAGAAGAGTACTGTACGTGGAGAGACTGACAGCTGGGTCCACGGCCACAACCCAGTTTTTTTGTGATTTGCCAAGTAAGTCGCTTTTGTCAGGCCTGTTGGGCTGCAAGTCTTTCAAGACGAGGAGAGCTTTCATTCGGCTGGCCGAGAAAATGGCCCATCAGTAATGAGAAATGGGTTGTACATTTTTAAAACACATCAAACCAGCAATTAGTTTCAAATATCTTTTTTTTTTCATTTCAAGATTTTAAATTACATTAATTTTTATGCATGGAGAATTTGTTGGATTTCATATTGATATACATTTATTTTTAAAATTAGTTTGAATGTGAATCGAAATTTTCGGATTAAAAACAATTCGGACCACACCAAAATATGCAAAATTTCGTATAATTTTGTAACCGTTGCCAAAATATGGGCTGTAATGCTAACAAAAAGAATATGGGCTCCAAAAAAACCTTAAGAATTAGCAAATGGGCTGTAAATTATTAGAAATAATGGCAGATGGGCTGTATGCTGTTTTCCACAGATTCGAGGATTTCCTAAAAAAAGGTTGACGCACAAGCACTGACTGTTGAATGTCGATCCAACGGCCGTCGTGCTTCTTCAATCTCTGCTCTTCCTGCTCCAGCCGCTCAAACAAGCACCAGCGGGACTGCCTGCTCCCTCCTCCTCGTGGTCGGCTGTGCTGCGCGCATGCCTCCCTGCTGTTACTCTCCGGCAACGGCAGACGAACCAGTAAACCCACGTACAGTCGTACTCCCCTCAGCGTGGGAAACAACTGTCGAGTCTTCCCTGCCTCCGTGTTGTCCCCTTCCTAGGCCTCGCTGTCGTCCACAATGCTGGTGCTCTCGGCGCGGTGTGGTCAAGGAACGACTTCCATCGGACGTGGACTGTACGTGGAGAGGCTAACAGCTGGGTCCACGGCCACAGCAAGGAAGTGCCTCCTTATTACGCGGAAAATAATGATTCCTCCACCTGACAGCTGGGACCCACCGGGCAGGCCACTGTATTTCGTGAAAAAACGTTTCCCCCTGACTGCTGGGACCCACCAGCTACATCTTCGCACGCAAGGAAGTGCGTCCGAAAAAAAACAATTCGCCCCCTGACTGCTGGGACCCACTAGCTACATCTTCGCAGGCAAAGAAGTGCCTGACAGTCGGGACCCACCTGGTCGAAGCGTACTTAGCGTTGTCATTCTGGTTGCGAACGTATACGTACATACTGGTCGATGTAGAGGCGTGCACGTGTCGTAGTAGAGGCGTGCACATGTCGCAGTAGAGGCACGCACGTAGCATGTAGACGTACGTACAGCGGCTAGGGTGCAAGAAAGAAAATACGGCCACATATGTGTACATACGGGCGCGGTCTCGAACGCCTACTCGCGCATATGTACGGCGAGGGCTTGTGTACATGGCTGGGTCGGAATGGAGAAACATCGTCGTTGTCATGTTCATGGGGAGGCAATGGATATGCGTCGTGTTCATCGGGAGGCAACGGAACGCATGGGAGCCAACCAGCTGGGTCGGAACGGAATGCGTGGTCGTGTTCATCGGGAGGGCTTGGACGAAACAGGTGATGGAAACGAGGCCTGGCATACCGCACAATGGAGCAAACAGACCTCCTACATTCAGAATGGGGTCCTGTTGATCGAGAGGGTTCTGGCGTACCGCAAAACGGAGGAAACGGACCTCCTACGGTCAAAACGGGGGTCCTGTCATCGGGAGGGGTGTGGCGTACCGCAAAACGGAGGAAACGGACTTGTGTTGGAGCGCTACGATCGAAACGGGGGTCCTGTTCATCGGGAGGGGTGTGGCGTACCGCAAAATAGGACTCCAAGGGATACTGTTCATCTCCACCGTCGACCCCCTCCAGCCTCCACGAGCTACTGTTCATCCACCATCGACCTCCTCCAGCCTCCACCTGCGACTGTTCATCCACGGGCTCCTATTCATCCAGCCTCCACCGCGCGCTACTCCACCGGCTACTATTCAACCAGCCCTCTCCACGGGCTCCTACTCAACCACCCCTCCATGGGCTACTGTTCATCCTGCCCTCCACCTTCTACTATTCATCCTGCCCTCCATGGGGTGGTACTGTTCATCCAGCCCTCCACGGGGTCCTGTTCAACCAGCCCCAGCCGGATCGATCGATCGGGGTCCTGTTCATCTAGAACAGACACCATGGGGTCCTGTTCATCCACCCCAACCGGGAACTGTTCATCCAGAGGCATCATCGATCGGCTCCAGTTAGCAGCAGTAGCGAAGGAATCACTCGATTGGGTTCAGTTAATAACCATCAATCGATCGCTCGGGTTCAGTAACGCGTAGCCTGCATTGCAATAGCTCGGATTCAGTTAGAGCCCAACGCCTCGCTCGGGTTTAGTTAGAGCCAACGCCTCGCACACACGCGCGTACATGTATGAGAGAAACGCGCATCGCTCGGTCCCCGACCTCCAACTGTAACCAGGAACTCCCCGAAATTTTCCTCCCCCTCGCTTCTACCACGGTTTTTTCCGTCATGGACGTCCCAAAGAACGTCATGCAGCTGTGTCTCCAGCCCGCCCAGGACGAAAAGCCCATTTTCTGCCATGATTTTTTGTCATAGAAGTAGGAGCCCACCACATCTATGATGATACCTGGTTTTGTCACAATTATCGTCATAGAAGTGTCATGTGTATGATAGAATTTTTTTTCGTTCGGCCCAAAATGTCACGGATGTGTCTTTTTTTTGTAGTGATACTACTTAGGGATAAAGCCTACCCATTCTGTCGGATTATAGCTGGAATAACCCTCTCGGGTTCCCAATCACACGAAGTCTTATTCCTCTCCTTTGAAGAGATCGGCTAGTATTCTAGCTAGGGCCGCCTGTTTGTCCGACCCTTGTCGCTTGTAGTGGGTGGCATTTTTAGTGCCATTGTAACACCACAAAAGATAAATCATCTACTGAAGGGGCTGCACGCACCGAGCTATGGCGGTGGACATTACGTCAACCATAGTTAGTTTACTATGGACCAGCAGCCGAACCTTGGTGGCCAGAAGGTGCACCTCCTTGCTCTGACCTTGGGAAGGGCTCTTGGGCCTCTAGTTAAACCGCTTATTCAATGGAACGACTGAATATTCGAGTAACCCCCTCCGAACTGGTTCGGAGAGTGCGACGTCCTCGATATAGAACCATTCCGAAGTCCACTCTTCGGAATCCTTCTTTAGGGTCTCGACGGAATGCCCTGTTCCAGCTATGCGGCACACTTCGGCTCCGCCTACTTCAAATATGGACCCTCTCCGAGTATGACGTAGGAGGCAGCAATATTTTCTCCACAGATCCAAATGGGCCTTGTAACTCAAGAATATCTCGCGAAGTGCCACGAATCATGAAATATGCAGTATGGATCCTGGGGTGAGGTTGTGGAGTTGGATCTCGTAGAACTCCAATAAACCCCGCACGAAAGGGTGAACTGGAAAGCCTAGGCCTCGTAGAAGGAAAGGCACGAAACATACCCTCTCTTCCTTGCTTGGAGCAGGGGAGCTCTCAGCGAGTGCTTGGCCGTCGACAGAGATTAATCTGGCATGAACGGAGATGAGGTCTGCCACGGGAAGATAGCCTTGTGACTGCAGATTGCTCAGCCAGAGTCGTGAGACTGAGCAACTCGTCCAATCACCCGGGAGAGGACCATGAGGGCATGAAGATGAACCTAGGATGTCAGCCACGGAGCCTGAAATTTCTCTGGTGTTGGTTTTGGCGGAGAGGATGGGTCATCCATCCCCCACGCCTTTGGATCTATAAATAAGCGTTGTCGTCCTAAAGCTGAAAGGACGGGTCTATAGAAAAAGGTGGCATTGGGTCGTTCGCCTTCCAAAAGGGTGCACGACAGTCAAAGTTGGCCCTTGCACCAAGGTAAGCATTAACTCCGATGGCCCCTCAGTGATCTGATGAGGTCCTCGGACTCCGGATTGTTGAAACCAGTCGGGCACGAGTGCGGAATTAACACGGGCCTGTCGGTGCAACAAACCCTGGATCTATTGCCCAAACTATGCACAGGCACGGGAACAAAATTGAAGCACCAGCCCAAGTGAGAGTACAAGGGACTAAGATATTCGAAGCACCAACATAAAGATCAGAGGGACCAAGATCAGGACAGAGAAGCAAGATACCATTAGGAGAAGGGCCTCCTTTGCCGAGCAGGCAAGCTCGGCAAGGTGCAAGGCCACCCCCCGGGAGAAGACATCCAAGACATCCCGGCAGGGCCTGCCGGGACACAATCAGGCAAGACCACCTCACCAACTACTCCACCACAACCCACATCATCGATCAGTGCGGTGTCAAGCCGCAGAATGACTCGGTGGCAGCCATTAGCCACATGGCAGCCTCTCCCTACAGGAAAAACCCACAGATGACACCCGTCCTATGATGTGTCAACCGAGCAGGCGTGGGGCTGGCAAGATGGCCTGCCGAGCCTTGCCGGGCAACCAACGATGTGACGTTGAGCGGTGCATTTAATGTGCGCTGTCAGCCTGCAGAGTTAGGTATGATAGCACTGTTTGCTATCTTATCAGTGCATAATGACTACTTTCCCATTGTGCTAACCCCCTGATATATAAAAGGAGGCACATGGCAACCGTAGAAGAGGTTAGAAGGTTGGTTACTCAGACCCTGATACGTCTCCAACGTATCTATAATTTATGAAGTATTCATGTTGTTATATTATCATTCTTGGATGCTTTACAATCATTTGATAGCAACTTTATATCATTTTTTACACCTAACCTATTGACACAGTGCCAGTTGCTATTTTTTTCTTGTTTTTACATCACAGGAAATCAATATCAAATGGAGTCCAAACACCGCAAAACTTTTTGGATATTTTTATGGACCAGGACACCCAAGATGGGCCAGAGCAGCACCTGGGGGTGCCCCGAGTGGGGCACAATCCACCATGGGGCGCCTGGGGGCCCAGGCGCGCCCAGGTGGGTTGTGCCCACCTCGGTGGCCTCCCACACCCCCTCTTTACCCGATAAATTCACAAATATTCTGAAAACCCTCGGGGTTAACCTAGATCAGATGTTCCGCCGCCGCAACGCTCTGTAGCCACCAAAAACCAATCTAGACCTTTTTCGGCACCCTACCGGAGGGGGGAATCATCTCCAGTGGTCATCTTCATTATCCCGGGGCGACCACGATGAGGAGGGAGTAGTCCACCCTCAGGGCTGATGGTTTGTACCAATAGCTATGTGTTTAATCTCTCTCTCCCGTGTTCTTGAGATGTCACGATCTTGATGTATCGCGGGCTTTGTTAATATATCATATGGTGTTTCCCCTCTCTATCTTGTGATTAATTGAGTTTTCCCTTTGAGATTTCGTTGTTATCGGATTTAATACTTTTATGGATTTAAGAGCACTTGATATATGTCTTGCATATGAATACTCGTGGTGACAATGGGGTATTTTATTGATTCACTTGATATACGTTTTGGCACTCAACTCGCGGATTCGCGAAAAAACGCTCGCCAGACTATATCCAGAGAGGTTGTTGATCACGCCTCCACCAGTCGGGCTCTAGGGCCGGACATAGAGGCGGAAGGTAACACGGGGCGAACACCGGATGCTCCTCCTACAGAGGATGCGGATAGACTATTTGCTACAAATTCCAAAGTGGAGAGCGCCATGAATCATAGGCATCGCCGGGCCGTACTCCGTGACGCTTGTTTCTCCCAAGAGGCATTTGATGCCTTCAACTCAGGAGACGCGTACATCCGTGCTGCTCAAAACATTCTTGCCAGAGCCACGTACCAGTATATAAAGGATATACGGGTAAGAAAATCTGACGATTATATATATCAGTAGCCCCTGAGACTTGAAACAGTTGACACAACTGATTTAAGGATCATTATTTGTGCAGGTTCTAACAGAGAAGAATACCCAATTGTCTCAAGAGATGGAAGAGTGCAAAGCCTAGCTACGGGCCGCGGTTGCCGCGTTGAAGGAGTCCGAGAAGGCCCCCTCTAGTAACACTTGTTTCCATTGCATAGAACGATAGGTACCAGATAGTATGCGGCATGCATGCAAATCCAACAATAGATGTTGCAGATGACTCTGGAGTGAATCCGGAGGCCATGCCAAAGAATGCGCAACGTGCTAATCGACAGCTAAATGCTGGCGAGCGCGTGCTTACACAAGTCAGGCAGGAGAAAAATAATCTCCAGGACGCCAATATCCAACTGGGCGTGGAACTGCAAGATGTCCGAGCCCAGCTTGCGTACTCCATGAAGGATAATAAGCGGCTTCGACATGGCATTTTCAGTAAGTGCTTGAATGAACTTTTGAAAGTGTTTGGCGAAGAAGCCGGCTAATAGAGTTATGTCTGCAGGTATGCTGACGGGTCGTCCTGCGGAGGAGATGCCCGGGTCTGCGGGTGATCTTCTACTAGAGCTCTCACAACTGCATGAACAAGTTCGGCAGGTGATGCATGGTATTGCCCAAGCCTTGTGGCCATCCGCCTCCCCGCTAGGAGGCATGGGGGAGCTTATAGAGAAACTCAAGGGAGCACGGCAGCGCTTCCGATTATGGAAGATATCAACCTGCTGACATGGTGCAAGGGAAGCCAGGGCCATGGTGAAGACGCCATATACCAAAGCTGACCCAAACCACATGGCCGAGGTCAGAGCTGTGGGGCCTGATGGGAAACAGATCTCCGTCAGTTTGGTGTATGACCAAGTAGAATTAGCCACAAATTATTCCCAACAGGATTGTAGGCTAGACAGCCTGTTGGATAGTATAGAAGAAGAATTTAGTCAGTCTTAGTGACTGTGTACTTTAAGTGACATGTATAATGTCCCTAGCCGGATCGTAAATCATTTTTCATGGTGGACACTTTCGCTTCGACCTCTGGACCCGATAGTCCGGAGTGTATTCGAATACCCGCTCGGTTATGTAAAAACCGGGGTATGTGTGGAAACCAGGCGTAGGGGTCATAAGTCCTTGCACAGACAAGTACCCAACTAGCTATGTTATATTACATGGATAGTAAGAAACATCTTCCAGTGAGAATAGTTCCGTTAAGGGTTCCTTTCCCTGGGTACGCATGCCCTAATGTGCATGTCTGAAATGTGAAAAGAGACGCAGGCTATAAACATCTGGGGGCATGTATCAAAATAAATAAAAGTCATCTTTTGTTCATCGACTGAATATTCCCTTAAGAACGCTAGCTTTCGGCTTCACCCAGTCTGAGGTACATATCCGGCTGATCCGGCAGTAACAATCGCAGAGGTGCTCCCCTTATGCCCTAGCCAAATTAACGGGAACGCAGGGCATAAATACAAGAGCCAGGCAACCCAGCTTGGCCAGAACTTAAGTCATATTGATGCATATAATGGCGAAAAAGGTACACGTGGAAGAATAACACATGTGTGGGGCATAAAGCCCAGAAAATAGTTATATTAAGCTTCTATATAAGAAGCCCCCGGGTATAATGAGTGCGGTTAGCATGTCAAGATTGTGTAGTCAAGACACAAGTTAGTGTTTTAAGGCCTTGAGGAGAAGAAAAAAAGAAGAGAGAAAGAGAAAAAAGACAGATAACAGATATGCAAAAAAATGATGGGGGTAAGGAGACAAGCATAGTGTCCGGCACTAGGCATAGAATCTTCGGAGTCCGGCTGCGTTCCATGGGTTTGGCTCGAGTCGATTGTCCGATGCATCCCGCAGATGGTACGCTCCACCGGTCAGAACCTGGTCAATAATGAAGGGACATTCCCATTCGGGCATGAGCTTGTTCTTTTTCTTCTCCGGCAGGCGTAGAACTAGTTCGCCAACGTTATAGGTTTTGGCCCGTACTTCTCTGCTTTGATACTTTCGAGCCTGTTGCTGATAGAATGCGGAACGGGCTTTTGCCACATCGCGCTCCTCCTCCAGGGCGTCCAAACTGTCTTGTCGATCGAGCTCGGCCTCTTTTTCTTTGTACATGTGCACTCGAGGTGAGTCATGAATTATGTCGCAAGGCAGAACTGCCTCTGCGTCGTACACCATAAAAACGATGTGTATTCGGTACTGCGATTCGGCGTGGTCCGCAGCCGCCATATTACGGAGTCGAGATCCTCTACCCAGTGTGTGTTTGATTCCTTTAAAGACCGCACTAATCTGGGTTTGATGCCGCTCATGATAAGACCATTTGCTCGCTCGACATGACCGTTAGTTTGCGGGTGATAGACAAAAGCATAATCGAGCTTGATGCCCATGTTGCTGCACCAAAGTTTTACCTCGTCGGCTGTAAAGTTTGTGCCGTTGTTAGTGATGATGCTGTGGGGGAAGCCATAACGGTGTACAACCCCAGATATGAAGTCTATCACCGGTCCGGATTCAGCCATTTTAACGGGTTTGGCTTCTATCCATTTGGTGAATTTATCCACCATGACCAGTAAGTATTTTTTCTTATGGTTTCCCCCTTTGAGGGGTCCGACCATATCAAGCCCCCAGACCGCAAAGGGCCAAGTAATGGGGATTGTTTGGAGAGCGGTAGGCGGCATATGGCTTTGGTTTGCAAAAAGCTGGCAACCGACGCAACGTTGGACCAGATCCTATGCATCTGTTCGGGCCGTCCGATAATAGAAACCTGTACGGAAGGCCTTGCTTACAAGGGCCCGGGCTGCGGTGTAGTGGCCGCCGAGTCCAGCATGGATTTCTGCCAAAAGCTTCGGCCCTTCCTGTTTGGAGATGCACCTTTGAAGGACTCCGGTAGTGCTTTTCTTGTAAAGCTCTCCCTCATGGACCTTGTAGGCTTTAGATCACCGCACTATGCAGTGTGCCTCATTTTGGTCCTCGGGTAGTTCCTGCCTGGTTAGGTAGGCCAGGAATGGTTCTGTCCATGGGGCGATGACGGCCATTATCACGTGGGCTGAAGGTGTTATTTCGATGGCGGAGCCTCTGATTGTGTCAGAGTGTTCCGTATCTGGTGTTGTGGTCGGGTCCGGACTATTGTTACCGGTGTCCCCTTACCACACCACGGATGGCTTAAACAGCCTTTCCAAGAAGATGTTAGGTGGGATACGGGCGAGGATATCCGCCGCCTGATTGTTTTCCCGAGCCACATGGTGGAATTCAAGCCCCTCGAACCGAGATGACATTTTTAGGATGGCGTTGCGATATGCCGCCATTTTCAGATCCTTCGCATTCTAGTCTCCATTTATATGAGATATTGCGAGGTTCGAGTCCCCACGCATCTCTAGGCATTGAATGCCCATGGAAACTGCCATCCGGAGACCATGTAATAGGTCCTCGTATTCGGCTGCATTGTTGGAGTCAGTGTATAGTATTTGGAGTACGTATTGGACTGTATCTTTGATGGGGGACGTCAGGACGATGCCAGCCCCCAGACCAGCCAGCATTTTAGTGCCATCAAAGTGCATGATACAGTTGGAGTACACGGCGTACTCTTTAGGGACTTCGGCTTCTGTCGACTCGGCGACGAAATCGGCCAGTACTTGCGAATTAATTGCTCGCCGTGGTCTATATGTTATGTTGAACGGGAGGAGCTCGATTGCCCATTTGGCAATCCGGCCCGTCGCATCATGGTTGTTTATTATGTGATTGAGTGGTACTTCTGAGGCCACCGTAATTGAACACTCTTGAAAGTAGTGTCATAATTTCCGGGATGCCATGAATACCGCGTATGCTATCTTTTGATAATGTGGGTACCGTGATTTGCATGGAGTGAGGACAGTGGATACATAATATACCGACTTTTGAAGTGGTAATTTATGTTCGTTTGTCCCTCGTTCGACAACGAGCACCGCGCTCACAACTTGGTGAGTTGCCGCTATATATAACAGCATTGGTTCACCGACATTTGGTGTGGCCAAGATTGGGTTGGTGGCCAGGATGGCTTTTATTTCTTCCAATCCGGCCGTGGCTGCGTCCGTCCACTCGAAGTGTTCGGTGCGCCGAAGAAGGCGATAAAGGGGGAGTGCCTTTTCTCCTAATCGGGAGATAAAGCGGCTTAAGGCCGCCACACATCCGGTTAACTTCTGGATTTGCTTGAGGTCAGTTGGGATAGCGAACTGTGACAGAGCTCGGATTTTAGCCAGATTTTCTTCAATTCCTCCACTGGAGACGATGAAGCCCAGGAGCTTTCCGACGGGTACGCCAAAAACACAATTTTCCAGATTGAGCTTAATGTCATATGTTCGGTGATTGTCGAACGTGAGCCTCAAGTCGTCTATTAAGGATTCGACGTGTCTAGTTTTAACGACCACATCGTCTACGTATGCCTCCACTGTTTTGCCGATCTACTTTTCCAGACATGTCTGAATCATGCGTTGATACATTGCGCCGGCGTTTTCAAGTCCGAAGGGCATTGTGTTAAAACAGAAGGGGCCGTATGGAGTGATAAATGCCGTTGTGGCTTGATCGGACTCTGCCATCTTAATTTGGTGGTAACCGGAGTATGCATCGAGGAAGCACAATGAGTCGTGTCCTGCAGTGGTGTCGGTAATTCGATCGATGCGAGGGAGGGGGAGGGGATCCTTTTGGAAAGCCTTATTAAGGTCCTTGAAGTCGACGCATAGGCACCAGGATTTGTCCATCTTTGGTACGATTACCAGGTTTGCTAGCCAGAAGGGATGTTTTATTTCTCTAATGAATCCAGCCTCCAGTAACTTGGCTAGGTCCTCACCCATGGCTTGGCGCTTAGGTTCGGAGAAACGCCAAAGAGTCTGCTTGACCGGCTTGAATCCCTTTAGAATGTTAAGGCTATGCTCGGCCAGCCTGCATGGGATTCTTGACATGTCTGAAGGATGCTAGGCGGATATGTCCCAATTCTCGCACAGGAACTCCCGTAGTGCGGCGTCTACAGCGGGGTTTAAAAGTGCCTTGATGGATGCTGTTTTTGTGGGGTCCGTTGGATGGACTTGGAATTTGACTATTTCATCCGCTGGTTTAAAAGAGATGGACTTGGATCTTTTGTTGAGTATCACGTCGTCCCTGTCCACTGTGGAGCGCAGCGCAGTTAATTCCTTCGCCGCAAGGGCTTCGGATAATGCCTCGAGGGCCAGTGCGGCTGTTTTGTTCTCGGCGCAGAGAGCTATGTCCAAATCACTAGCTAGAGTGATGATTCCATTGGGCCCGGGCATTTTGAGCTTCATGTACCCGTAATGGGGTATGGCTTGGAAGATCGTGAATGCCTCCCACCCTAGAAGGGCGTGGTATCCGCTATTGAATGGGGCCACTTAGAATGTAATTTCTTCGGACCTGTAATTCTCCGGAGTGCCGAATACCACATCTAGTGTGATTTTCCCAGCGCAACGTGCCTCCCAACTTGGGATGATTCCTCGGAAGGTCGTGCTGCTTTGCTCAATACGGTTTCTGTCTATTTCCATTTTTTGAAGAGTCTCCTCATATATGATGTTTAATCCACTGCCGCCGTCCATGAGCACTTTAGTAAGCCGAAAGCCGTCCACAATTGGACTGAGGACCAAGGCGGTTGGTGCTCGGGCTGTTCGGAATTTAGGTTCGTCACTAGCATTGAAGGTGATAGTCGTGTCGCTCCATGGATTTATTGTTGCCACATGGCAGACTTCGGCAAGGCTGCGGAGTGCTCGCTCACGCCTACTATTTGAGGCGAAGGTCTCGAAGACTATCAATATTGTATTGTTATCCACGGGATGGTGCTCTGCGGTGGTTTGAATGAGGAGATCCTCACCGCTCTTGGCCACCTGCCGGAGTACCCAACATGCTCTAAGGTTGTGTGTTGGTCTGATATCCATTGTACTATGAATTTTGCAGGGCCCATTAAGCCATCCCTCCAATACGGTTCCACGCCCTGTAGTGGGCTTTTGCTTATTTGTAATTGAGTCGGGCGACTTATGAGAGTGCACCCTTTTAGTTCGGACTGGGGGTTCTGTCAGAGTCGGATTATCCCAAAATTTTGTTTGGGTTTCCAGGCGCGTTCCAACACACACTACTTCCGTACGATGGCCGCCAAATTGGTGAAGTGTGCTATGTCACGGTGACTTATGGCGTTGAGGATTCCCTTGTCCATGCAATTGTTGCAAAACAACGAAATTGCGTCTTCCTGGCGACAGTCCTTAACCTTGTTCATTACAAGGAGGAATCTGGCTCAATAGTGATGTACTGTCTCTTTGGGCTCCTGCCTAATGTGGGACAGATCATTTATATCTAGGTGGGTGGCTGGATTTAAGTCTAGACCTTGACCCAATCTGAGACCCAGCGGCGGGGGAGTTTCTGATCTTGGAAGTTCGGGCTCCGGGATGTTGCCCCGCAAGTTCGGCATGCTGCCTGATTCTAGGTTCAGGGTTAGGGCGATGTCCTCCCGTGGACGGGTATCCGGCTCGGAGAGATCGGGAATCTGGACATAGCTCATCCTCAGAATAGAGGAAGAATTGCCGCATTGTTCCTCCACCACCGCTATCTAATGGGTGACCGGCGGAGAGTTAATCTCCCTTTGGTCGGGTTTAAGCCCAATACGATCGTAGTCCGTAGCGACTCCCAGAGAGGCGATGCGATCCAAGAGCTCGTTCAAAGAGGAGAGCTGCATTGGATCCTTCTGCTCGGTGAATTTCGAGCTGATGTGGAGGCCATTTTAGATGACCCGAGAAGTCATCGTCGGCGCAGCGGCCGAGCGGGCGGTCATGACGAAGCTGCCTAGTCAGAGAGTTTGGCCTACAGCCAGGGATCCCCCAGAGGTGATGTTGTTCTTGACAACGAGACGAGCCATCCCTCCTTATGATGACGACACAGTGGAACTCTCAATGAAAGCACCAATGTTGGTGTCAAAACCGGCGGATCTCGGGTAGCGGGTCCCGAACTATGCGTCTAAGGCAGATGGTAACATGATGCGGGGGACACGATGTTTACCCAAGTTCGGGCCCTATCGATGGAGGTAATACCCTACTTCCTGCTTGATTGATCTTGATGATATGAGTATTACAAGAGTTGATCTACCACGAGATCGTGGAAGCTGAACCCTAGATGCCTGCCTATAGTATGATTGTCTGCTGTCCTAGGGACTAAACCATCTGGATTACATAGACACCGGAGGGGGCTAGGGTTACAGAGAGTCGGTTACAAGGAAGGAGATCTACATATCTGTATTGCCAAGCTTGCCTTCCTCGCCAAGGAGAGTCCCATCCGGACATGGACGAAGTCTTCAATCTTGTATCTTCATAGTCCAACAGTCCGGCCAAAGCATATAGTCCGGCTGTCCGGAGACCCCCTAATCCTGGACTCCCTCAAAGACCCTTGTCGGGGCAGCCTCAGTGGCCTCGACAAGATCCTTACCGGGGCAGCTCGCCCAACACCAGCGGAGCGCGCCACCCTTGAGCCCACGGTCTCCAACACCATCAAACCATGTTGGGCCAGGGCTCGGGAGGAACGTCCATGGTGGCATGAAGATCTTCGTGAAGACAGAGAATACTCAAGATCAAATGAGGACCAGAAGATGGCGACCCTCGGCGGGATCCTAGCCGAGGAAGTCCACAAGGCCCCCGGCAAGACCCTTGCCGGGGATGACAGCAAGGCCCCTGGCAAGGGATGGTGGCAATGCCACAGCAGAGATCCTTGTCGGTCCCTCGGCAAGACCCTTGCCAAGGGCATCAGCAGGGCCACTACCAGACTCGTCCCAGCCTGCGTGGCAACATGCGACTTCCATGCCAAATTAGCAGGCACCTATGTGGCATAGTGCGGACCTTCATGAAGGCCCTACCACCGCGCCACCTCAGCTGGCTGCCTGTCTACATGGCACTACATGCATTGCTAGCCTAGGCACTGTTGAAGCGAGGAGGAGCGGCGACGAACGGGACGGGGCTCGTTCCCATCCCTGATAAAGCTTACGGACACATAAGCAATGCATTAAATGCGTCTTGCCGGTAATATGGGCGATAAGCTCACAATACTATAGGCCTTTCCACCTCCTGTGTGCCATTGTGGCAGCCCCTTTCGACTATAAAAGGAGGCCTAAGGCGTACTGCAGGGGGAGTCGGCTCTTCTGAATGACACAGCCACCGTAGCTAGTTCGAGAGCCCAAGAACCCTCTACATCCACCAAAATAGGACTAGGGTTTTACGCATCCTCGTGGCTCGAACCTGGGTAAACGATCCTCGTGCTGACTGCTAATCGTGCTCTTCTCACGACCCCGCGCCCCGGCAACCGTAGTAGGGACTCTTGTGATCCCATCTGTGTCGTTTCCCACCTACATCCTTGGCGCGCCAGGTAGGGCGCAGTTGTGAGAATCTGGTATGGCTGTGAGCCTAGCAGTTCTTCATCGCCATTGCTCCCAAGAAGAAGGCAACCACGATGGTCGGTTCATCGGGGGCCAGAAGGCCCGTACCAGTGAAGGCGAGTAGCGGGCCGGTCGAGGATAGGACCCGAGGCGCGGCCCATGAGCACCAGCATTGCCCTGGCAGTCAGAGCCTGGCGAGCGGCGTCGTTCGTATGCAAGACGGCAAGCCGCACGCCACAAAATCAAGAGACGGAGTTGGGGCCCCCGCAGGCGGCGCGGGGCCCTCCGGGGTCGCCATCGTACCACCCACGGGCGCTGCGACGACCTCTAGGACACCCACTCCAGCACCCACAGTGCACTCTTCCCATGGTGTGCGCGACGAGCAGCGTCACCATGCCAGTGACCCTGAGCACCGATGTGGGAAGAGCCCTGTGCATTAGCTGTGGGACGAAGGAGGCCAGCATGCAACCGCGTGGTCGTGGTAGAACTCCTTCTAATGTGGTTAGAAGTCGAAGCACGCCACGGTCCACACAGCTCTCGCAACAACCCACGCCAGCAGAAGCTTTGGCACACGCGCAGCTACTCCTCGACTACCCTCCTGCTGTGGAGAAGCTCGACGTGGATAGCCACCATCCGGAGCCTCGTCACCGTCGCCAACAAAGATGATCCGCGACCGGCGGGGTCCTCGGGCCGGTGCTCCACTGAGCCACCACATGCCGGTGGCGGAAGAACCGCGGGTGCTGCGGTCACAGTGCACTCTCCTCCTCCGCGCCAACCACCGCGGATGTCAGCCCGTCATGACAACGCTTGCGATAACATCTCCATAGCGTCGTCCGACCCGCCGACCCACTGCGACCATCGCCAAGTTCTTCGGGAGCGAGCCCACGAAGATGCTCGAACCACCATCGAGCGCCGGCGCGATACACGCCACCATTCATACAAGCGGGCAGGGCCCGCTACGGACCACCCGGCTCCAGGAGGTGGGTTGCCCAGCCTTTACCCGGGAGCTGCGGCAGTTCCAATGGCCGTCCCACCACATGTTCAAGCCAGACGTCGGCGAGAAGTACAACGGCAAGACCCATCCATCGGAGTTCCTGAGCATCTACACCATTGCAATGCAATCCGCTGGGTCTCGTGAAGACAAGGTGCTTGCCAATTACTTCCTGGTGGCCCTAAAACCCAATGTCATGTCTTGGTTGATGCACTTGCCGGTGGACTCCATTTCTTCTTGGTCAGACCTGTGCCATGAGTTCGTTGGCGCCTTCACTGGAGGCCACCAAGCTCATGGCCAGGCGAGTGATTTGCATATCATTCCTAGAAGGAGAAAACCTGCGCAAGTACATACAGGGGTTCAGCCGGATGCAGTACAACATCCCTGACGTTCACCCCGTGGCCGTGATTAGCGCGTTCCATTAGAACGTGCGCAATTGCAAGATGCATGAGGAGCTGGCGATGAACAAGGCTAAGTACATGGCCGAACATTATGTTCTGGCCGATAGGTGCGCCCGAGCTGAAGAGGGAAGAAAGTACCCCGGCGAGGACGCCGGTGCGGAAACCGTCTCTAGTGATGAAGCCATCGCCGCCGCGACAAAGAAGGGCAGGCATCCCAACAGGAAACGCAAGGGCAAGGCCGTGCTTGCCGTCGACGGATCTGACGATACCGACACTGCCAAGAAGGCCAAAGCAGACGACCATGCCAATAGATTGCTGTTGTGCTGCTTGCCGGGCCTTAGCAGCTACCGAAAAGCTAGGGGCACCGACAGGCAGTACTGCAAGATCCACCGCACCAAGGGCCACGACCTCCAGAACTGCCAGCAAGTCAAGCTGCTTGCTGAGAAGCAAAAGGCCGAGTATGAAAGGCGGGACAAGGAGAAGAGTCAGGATGGTGCCGAAGGAGCCGGCAAGAAGTGTGGCGGCCAGGGAAGTCGCCGCGGTAAGGATAACCAGCAAGAGAGGCCCACTCGGGGCTGCGACAAGATGCAATATGATGACAATCATGACAAGGACGATGAGTCCGGCGAGCATGAGTTTCTGAAGGCCACGGAGTCCCTGAGAACAGACTTACCAAGTGCCTCACTTTGCAAGCTTGCACTAGTCACCACACACATCACAAAAATACATGGGTTGCACCTCTGTAAAGATAGAAAAACCCTTAACAAAACATATGTGGAGCATCAGGGCATATCATGCACACAATAATCATGGCAAAAATGACAAAAACCTAAAATGAGCAGCAGATATGACAATTATCTCAAGTAGCCTCCTACTAACAGCATTTCGGGCATCAATATGAACTCAAATGAAAATGATGCGATGGAATGAAATGATGTACTCTCTGAGAGGAACATTTTGATATGCTATATGTCAAAAACGGAGGTACGGATGCGAAGATACGATGCTATGAACAGGAGCACATGGGTTAGGAAATTCCGAGGACTTAGTGATAAATCAACCTCTCAGATCTAGGGTTTACTGTTCATGGCACGCGAACCAAGGTTGGACGTTGGGGTGCTGTTCACCGGCGCCGGAGGGAGCTTGCCGGATCTCGCTCGAGCTGTTCTCGCGTTCTGGTTGCCGCTTCGTCACAGCTGCCTCCCCTCGCGAGCCGGGTCAGGCCAGGCTAGTGCGCAGCCCAGGCTGCCGCTGTTGCTCCCTCTCGGGGGGATTTTTCAGGTGCCTATGGAGGTTGTCCTATCAGGAAAAGGCCCGGAGCCTGGGAAGCAAGGCGAGTGCCTGTGAAGCTCTCGCGCTCGAGGAAAAGGCCCAGAGCCTGTGAAGCAAGGCGAGTTCCTGTGAAGCTCTCGCGCTCGAGGAAAAGGCCCAGAGCCTGTGAAGCAAGGCGAGTGCCTGTGAAGCTCTCGCGCTCGAGGAAAAGGCCCAGAGCCTGTGAAGCAAGGCGAGTGCCTGTCAAACTCTCGCGCTCGAGGAAAAGGCCCAGAGCCTGTGAAGCAAGGCGAGTGCCTATGAAGCTCTCGCGCTCGAGGAAAAGGCCCAGAGCCTGTGAAGCAAGGCGAGTGCCTGTGAAGCTCTCGCGCTCGAGGAAAAGGCCCAGAGCCTGTGAAGCAAGGCGAGTGCCTGTGAAGCTCTCGTGCTCGAGGGAAAGGGCCGGAGCCTGCAAAGCAAGGGGAGTGCTTGTGAAGTCATCGCGTCCGGGAGAAGGCCCAGGGCCCGTGGAGAAGGCCAACGCATGAGGAGTTTCTCATCAGCGACAACCTCACATCCTGAGGACCCAGCTAGAAAGTGCCCAAGGCATCGCGCCCTCCTGCAGGCCGCCTCGGAACCAGCGTGGGACACAGGTAAACCAGCCCACCATCGGGCGCGAGCGCAATTTGGTTACTACTGACATGATAGACACAGGTTTTTACATGAGGGGCTTCCCCTCCCAAAATGCTCTCACACACCACCAGGTCAAAAGCCTGAGTTCTATTCATGCAGAGTGAAAAGGACAGGAGCAATACGCTCTCAATCGGACCAATCCCCCAATGCGTCCCCGGAAGCACCTCCTGAGCCCTCGCCGGAGTCGCTGAGCTCGCCATCGACGCCTGCGTTGCTGCCGGCGGCGTCAGGGCCGCTCGCCGCGCCATCCTTGTCGGCACCCACGACCACGTCGCTGTCGTCCGAAGTGAAGGCCCTGACGAGGGCGTCCACGTTATCCTCCACCCAGCGCGACAGGTCGTCCCGGATGGCCTGGGGGACTGGGGCGATGACGGCGTCGAAGTCGAAGCGGGGATTCATGTTCTGAAGATGGCTGAAGACACGGGAGAAGGCGCGCTTGACCAAGGCGCGGCTCCTCTCCTCCACCAACCTGTCGGCCCTAACCGATCGCGCCTCCAGCTGCGCCACCACGGCGGTGAAGAACTGCAGGTTACCGGGGTAGTTGATCGTGTGTGGCTCACCGACGGACGCCTCGCAGATGTTGCCGAAGGCCGAGTTGGCCCTCTCCCTGAGCGTGGTGAACATTGGGCCATGCGCGTGCTCCAGGAGCCGCCGCTGGCGTATTTCGTCGGCATTCTAGCGCTCGACGGCCTCGGCCTCTTCCATCCGTTGGCGAAGGCGGAGCACCTCGGCTTGAGGGGCGGCCAGCTCTTTCTGCGCTTCCTCAAGGGCGGCCCGGGAGGCATCGGCCAGCCGCATCGCCTCATCCCGTTGGGTCCTCAAGGCTGCGGTTCTGCCTTCGGCTTCGGCACGGATCATCCCCAGTTTCCCCTCGAACTCATGCTCGAGGCCTTGGCGCGCCATCGCCACCCGACGACAAACCTCCTCCAGGACACGCGCTTCCCGCGCAGCGACGTCGTCCTCCGCCTGCGTCACTAGGTGCTCCCTCGTCTCCAGCCTCTCGTACTCACGGGAGCGTTCGGCGGCCTCCAGCACCAACGCTTCCTCGCGCTTCTGAAGCTCAGCTGGGTCACCGGAGGCCACCTCCATCGACGCGAGGGCTGCCCCGCGCAGCTCCGCTTGCTCCTCCAACGAGTGGCATCGGGCCAGGAGCTCGTGAGCTCGCTCCTCCGCGGCCTCTCGCCATCCGTCAGCTCTCCGGGCCTCCTCGATGGCCTGGGAGCGGGCCACTTGGGAGGCCTCCAGCGACGCCTTCGCTTCTTGATCATCAAGGTCACGTTGGCGGTGCGCAAGGGCGACGACGGCCTCCAGCGCGCGCCTCCCTGCAGCTAGGTGCAGGCCCTCGGCCTCCAGGCGAGCATCTTCAGCAGCAAGCTCTTCCCCAAGCAGGTCCACCGCGTCGGCCGCTCGTCGAAGGAACCCTTGGCGGCGAGAGCGGCGCTCCCAAGCGCGCTCGAGCACATCTTCCACGTCATCATCCGCCCCAAGCAGGCGCCAGGGGCTGCGGGTCATCGTTCCCCCTCCGGGCAGGGGGGTGGGGGCTGGCGACCTCGCAACGGCCGGACACGCCACATCAGAAGCCCGACCAAGGGCCAGCCCGCCTCCAGATGAGGGGCGTAGGTGGTGCCTCAACCAGTCGCAGCCCAAGGCCAGACGGGAGGTACCCGACAGACTGGCTATCCCTTGAGAAGGCCCGCGAAGGAGAAGCGCGGGGAATGAAGGGCCGCGGCGCACCTCAGGATGATCCGCCCCATCAGACGCCCTCACCACGAGGGCAGAGCTGCTCGGAGCACTTGAGGATGGCGGAGGAGGCGAAGCCGAGGGAGGTGGTGCCTCGGCGACTCCCGCAATCTTTGTTGGAAGGGGCCTGTGGAGCAAGAATCAGCGAAAGCAACAAGAGGATCGGGAGTCAGAGAGGAAAAAGACTTACTCGTCAGTGGCGAAGTACTTCCTGCGCTTCAGCACGCGACAAGGGGAGTCAACACCCAGAGCCTCCCTCTTCCTCCGGAGGGCCTCGAAGTCCACGCGGAAGGGGCCCAAGAGAAGAGCGCAAGGATCAACCTGCCGCGAGGACGAGGCACCAGGACGGCCCGCATCGGGAGCTCCCGCCTGGCGCGTGCCACCAATCACCTCGTCAGAAGCCGGGACCAGGGCCTCCAAGGCCCCATCCCCGGGCACTGGGAGCGACTGCCTACCACCTTCAGCCGCAGCAGTACGGGCCTCAGGAGCTGTCTCGTCACGAGAGGCATCAGGCGATGCACCCTCCTCCGGAGCTGCCGCCGCGCGAGCATCCTCGGGCGCCGCACCCTCCTCCGGAGCCGTCCCCTCATGAGCAGTGCACAACGCTGCCCCCTCCTCCGGAGCCTCCTCGGCCTCAGGCGCCTCCTGTCTCCCTTCTCTGCCGCTTGAGGAGGAGTCGCCTTGGCCGATTGGGAGGGGAGTCACCACTACAGGGTTCTCGCGAGGCCCTTGGAGACCGGCGGGGCGCAGCCCCCACTCATCGAATTCGGGCATCTGCTTCACGAAGTCAGCCTTGCTCTGACAGAGATATAGCAAGGCCCCGCCTTGCCGGATGTTGCCAGGATTGGGGTCCCCGGCCAAAGTCAGGAGCGTCGACTTCGGCGCCGCGGGAGCCAGGTCTTCTTCCTGGAGCCTCATGTCGTCATCACGCCCCCGGAAGGCCCGCATTCGGCGAGAGTGCCGCTGCAGGGGAGCGACACGGCACAACAGAAACTCCTTCACCAGTTTGGGCGCTATCACGCCGAGTTTCCTCAGGAGCGCGAAGTGGGGCCAGACGAAGACAAGCTGAGGGCTCTTCAGCGTCTCCTGGCCCCAACCCGAATTGGGGACGGCAGGCGAGGTCAGCTCCGATAGCAGGGGGCTGGGCACCCCTGCGTCCACATACAACCATCGCTCGTGGAACCTGGCCACGGGCTGGGGGAGTTGGAAGTCAATTCCAGACGCCTCGGACACAGGCTCGGCAGCAAAGCTCGCGCATGCCCAGCGCTGGGAAGGATCGACAGGACGCAGCGAGAAGAAGTGGCGTGGACTCAGGACTTAGATGCATTAAGTGGATCTGATAATGCGAAAGCATGGCATTAAAGAAATCGGAGAAAGGGGGAACTAGACCCACCCACAAGGCATCGATAAAACATGGGTCCTCAGTGGCTGTCCTGTCAATGGAGAAGTGGGACGCGGGCCAGGCAGTCGTCCTTCCGCACTCGTTGAAGACGGTGGCCAGGGCCAAGCTGTCCCTGTCCATGCACTCTTGGTTGAGCACAGTCGACTGGCCGACGAGAGGGGCCACCGTTGGCGACGCACAAGAGGAAGGCATGGGTTTCTCTGCTCTCTCCTTCCCCGTCGGAGCCATGGCGATGGGAAGGAGGGGGGGATTCGAGATTGGATTGAAGGCAGGGGGAGGCGCTCGAAAGAAGGAAGAACAGAGGACACCCGAGCAACAGGAAAGGGGACGGATGTGTACGACTACCAGTCCGCCTAGCAGGGCGCACAATAAGGAAGCGTGGGGGAACGGTGCCGCCCACGTCCAATCAACCACCACGCGGCGTCCAAGGCCGCAGGCTATTAGGGCCCGCGGCGCTTCGCCCTTGCCCTTTCGCCTCTCGCCACGGCCAAGTCCATGTGCGCCTTGGGCCCGGGGTCTACTGTCGGCGTTCTGGGAACGGGGGTCCGCAGACTTGCCTGCCTGCGGCCTGCGGCGTGGCTCAAGTAGGGGCCCAGCGCGGCCCATCTTCATCAACACGAGGCTCAAGACCCTCGCGAGGGGCCAAGCCTCGCGAGGCGGACAACACGGCGCATCCTCAGGCACAGCCTCGTCAGGCTGGCTCGCGAGGGGGCGGAGAGTTCAAGGCGGGGTACCTCGCAAGGTGCCCATGACGCAAGCCATGACGACACGGGGCACCAGGCGGGTGCCAGCGCGCGCAGCGTCCCTCTTTCCTCTTTGGTGCAAAGGGGGCAAGCGTATCCGCGGAGTACCGAGGCATCAGGAAAAGGTTGTCACTTCGGTGCAATGAGACCAAGGCCAGGAGGACTACGAGACGGAGGTCACCATGGAGCCCAGCGCGGCGTCATCACTAGAGTCTTTGGTAGGCGAAGACTGCTTTTGTCAGGATAGATGTACTCGCTGTCCCCCTTCAAATTAGCCCGCCATTGTTGGATCCCTTCCCACTCAATATTTGGGGAGAGGACCAGGGCCTCTATAAATAGGACTAGCCACCCACATAGAAAGGGGTTCGGTTCGGTTCGGACGGTTTGTCGGTTCGATTCCTGGTTGTTGGGTCCGGGATCTGAGAGAGAAAGGTGACTGAACTCTTCATAGCAGTTCATCACCACAGCCAAGAACAGACCCTCGCGAGGCTGTTCTTCCTCGTATTGTTCATCCACACCAGCCCCAGGAGGCAATCCATCCACCACACACTAGAGTAGGGTATTACACCACATCGGTGGCCCGAACCAGTATAAATCTTGTGTCTTTCGTGCGGCTCTTTTAGTAGTTTAGATCCCATCGAGGCGGAGAGGTTGAAGGCGAGATTTCCGTGCGCACCCCAGTGTTCGAACCTTAAGGGTCTGCCGGAACCCGAAATCCGACATCCTCCTTAACCACTTCCGATACGGCTCTATCGTGCAACCCCTCAAGCGTGAACCTCGAGGGTGGATCCTCTTACGTTCACCTTGATGATTACATCGAGTGGAATTTACCAGGGGTGATTCCTCGGGTTTTCCCCTTGATGTTTGCACACGGGGATACTTGGACTTTACAATTGTTACTTGGATAGGCGGGTCAACCCTGAGGGGTACCCGCGAGTGATGTGGAGACGGGTTGACCTGGAAGGTGCCCGCAAGATACTTACGAGGCGTGGTCGGGCATTCTTAGCCCTTGCCGCAAGTACTCGAGACGGGGCAATGGGGTCACATCTTTTGTGAGTCTCTGCTTGTTACCGTGCGTTCCTAATCCCCTACGATTTTGATATTTGATCCGAGGGGCCTTTGGCCTGATAGCACAAACCATCACGTGGGCATTGTATGGGCGTTCTGTGTCGTATGCATCAGCCGAAGCTTAATAGACGTCAGAGACTGAGCGGCGCGCGCCAGGTTGGACTGGTAAGCTCCTGCCTTGTTGAAGGAGGTAGCTAGGTCTGCTCACCGGCCACGTACGCAACGCACAGAAGTTCCCGAGGAGATGGCGCATGACCCCTGGAGGCATAGGTTTAGTCCGATGTGCTGACCTCTCTACTAAGCCGAGGTCGGGTTGCGGCGTATTGTTTTGGCTGAGGCCGAACATGACCCAGGAAAGTGTGTCCGGCCAGAGTTAATTGAGCGTGGTTGTCGGCGTTCTGGGAACGGGGGTCCCTAGACTTGCATGCCTGTGGCCTGCGGCATGGCTCAAAGGGGGGCCCAGCACGGCCCATCTTCACCAACACAGACCCAAGACCCTCGCGAGGGGCCAAGCCTAGCGGGGCAGACGACGCGGAGCTTCCTCAGGCACGGCCTCATCAGGCTGGCTCGCAAGGAGGCGGAGAGATCAAGGCGGGGTACCTCACGAGGTGCCCGTGACGCAAGCCATGACGACCAAGGGCCCAGGCGGGTGCCAGCCCGCGCAGTGTCCTCCTTTCCCCTTCGGTGCCCAGGGGGCAACTGCAGCCGTGGAGTACCGAGGCATCAGGCAAAGGTTGCCATTTTGGTGCAACGAGACAAAGACCAGGAGGACTGCAAGACAGAGGTCATCGTGGAGCCCAAGACGGCGTCACCACCAGAGCTTTGTGCAGGCGAAGACTACTTTTATCAGGATAGCTGGTACTAGCTGTCCCCTTTCAAATTAGCCCACCATTGTTGGCTCCCTTCCCGCTCGATATTTGGGAAGAGGACCAGGGCCTCTATAAATAGGACCAGCCACCCACAGAGGTGGGAGAGAGGTTTCTAGGAGAGGGAGAGGTAGAGAGAAAGTTGACTGAACTCGTCCCTGTAGTTCATCGCCCCAGCTAAGAACAGACCCTCGCGAGGCTGTTCTTTCTTGTATTGTTCATTATCATCAGCCCAAGAGGCAATCCACCACACCACACACTAGATTAGGGTATTACACCACAACGGTGGCCCGAACCAGTATAAACCCTGTGTCTCTTGTGTTGTTCTTTCCATAGCCTAGATCTTAGCATAGCCTAGATCTACAGGGTCTCCTGAAGGAGCTGCGTCAGGCGAGGCCCTTGCGGTGTCTCCCTCACTCTCATTCACACGAACCGCTTGCACGTTAAAGGGGGGGTGCCTGAGCATCGCGACTCAGGGCTCCTACTGGCTCTCCAGCCCTCACCCTCTGGCCTTGTCCAGGGCATCGCGACCTGGCATACCAGCGACGGCTGAGACTCGCTCGAGGGCTGGGACCCGAGGACGTAGAGCAGAAAGGGGAGCAAAGGCAAGAGGGGAGGGACACGTGAGGACCCCACCGAGCAACCTCATGCCTGTCGATGCACGGACCCAGCGACACACAGAGGTGGGAGAGAGGTTTCTAGGAGAGGGAGAGGTAGAGAGAAAGAGAGAGAGAAAGGTGACTGAACTCCTCCCAGCAGTTCATCGCCCCAGCTAAGAACAGACCCTCGCGAGGCTGTTCTTCCTTGTATTGTTCATTATCATCAGCCCAAGAGGCAATCCACCACACACTAGAGTAGGGTATTACACCATAGCGGTGGCCCGAACCAGTATAAACCCTGTGTCTCTTGTGTTGTTCTTTCCATAGCCTAGATCTTAGCATGGCGGAGGGGTGCAGGTAGGTAGGAGGCGAAATCTCCGCATGCACCCCAGTGTTCGAACCTCAAGGGTCTGCCGGAACCCAAAATCCGACAGTGGTGGGTAAGTTGGTGCACCCTTGCAGGGAAGAAAACATCTATCGATACCATGTCCTACGGTAACAGACACTTGGAGTTGTATCCCGATCGATACAACTAGAACTGGATACTTGTGATGAGAAATGGAATGCGATGAGAAATGGATATTGTGGCTCTGGGATTGCTTTCTCGCAGGGAGTCGAGGAAGGATCTCTGGCCGAGGTTGATAACACTACCTACTTTACATTATGTTGATCTGTACTCTTCTATATGCTGCAAGATGCTTGAAGATGCTTGAAGATGCTAGTCTTTGATAGGCTAGGCTTTTCCCTTCTCTTCTGGCATTCTGCAGTTTAGTCCACAGGTACAACCCATTCCATTGATACAGATGCATACTTAGTTTAGATCTGATGTAAGTCTTGTGAGTACTTTGGATGAGTACTCACGGTTGCTTTGCTACTTCTTTTCCCGCATACCCATTTGTTGTGACCAGATTATGGATCCCAGGAGCCAGACGACGCCACTAATGACTACTACTACCTGGAGGATGCCTACTACTACGTGAAGACCACAGACGACTAGGAGTAGTTAGGAGGCTCCCAGGCAGGAGGCCTTGCCTTTTTTATCAATGTTGCTTTTGTGCTAGCCGTCTTAAGGCAAAACTTGTCTAACTTATGTCTGTACTCACATATTGTTGCTTCTGTTGACTCTGGTGTATTCAAGCCCTCGAGGCCCCTGGCTTGTAATATAAAGCTTCTATTATTTTAAATTGTGTCTAGAGTTGTGTTGTGATATCTTCTCGTGAGTCCTTGATCTTGATCGTACACATTTGCGTGTATGATTACTGTACGATTTAATCGAGGGCGTCACAAGTTGGTATCAGAGCCGACTGCCTATAGGCAGCCCCCTTTCCAACTCCTTGGCCGAAGTTGAGTCTAGTCACTGAAAAACTTTTACTAACATTGGCTGTGTGTCTTATGGGCCCACGTCGCCATATGGGTGGTATTAGGATCTTTTACTCCTTGATCTTTACTCTGGGACTCTGATCTCTCTTCTATCCGGGTTAAAATGGTTTTACTAACTCTAACATTAGGATCCCATGACCACATTCACCCCAAAGCTAGATAAGCCATAGTTTTTCCTTAGAATAGTATTCCGGATAGTACACACACTGTCATGTTGACTACGAAATGGTATCCATCATACCTCTTTCATTATGCATGTTTCATCATGAATGATCCTTGTTTTTACAAATGCTCAATGCTGAACTACCCCTTGTTACATGGTAGCAGGATGCTTAGACCCGCTGGTCGTGGCCGTGGTGCCAACGATCCACCACCGCCCGAATTCTTTGCTCGAATGATGCAACAGTTTGAGCTGAATTGTCAATTCATGGAAGGAATGATGGCTTAGTTTCCTCGTCCGAACATGAATCAACAGCCAACCCTAGTAACTCTGCAAGACTTCATGCGTCTCAACCCACCTATTTACCGCAGCTCAACTCAACCCCTTGATGCTGATGACTGGCTCCGCGACATCACATATGAAATGGAGTCTGCTAGTGTGGCCCCTGCTAGCTATTTCACCTTTGCATATTCCTTTCTGAATGGTCCCGCTGCTCAATGGTGGGACAGCCACAGGCGTACCCTATCTGCTGGAACAGTCATCACTTGGCCTTATTTCCAAGCTGCCTTTCGCGCCTGCTTCATTCCTCAGGGAATCATGGACAGGAAGAAGCGAGATTTCCGCAACCTCACCCAAGGTAACAATATTGTAGATTCTTATCAGCGGGAATTTCTGGACTTGTCTCATTATGCTGAAGAAGACATTGCAACTGATGCTCGTAGGCAAGAAAATTTCTGTGATGGACTTCACCCTGATATTAAGCTAGCACTGCTCGCTCATGACTTTGCCGACTTCGCCACCTTGGTGAACAAGGCTATTCAGTTTGAGACTCGTCTTTAGGAACACTAGGGATTCCTTAGGCGCAGCCATGATGCTTGCTCATCTTCGGGACCGTCAGCGCAGAAGCGTCGGATATGGATTCCCCACAACATGTATCGTCCAGCTACACATGCACCAAGACAGACCTATGCCGCACCTCGTCTGCCTCCTCCACCGCAGAGGCAGCCCCTTCGGGCTGTACCACCCCAAGCTTCTGCTACCAATCCCAATGATGGTCTGTGCTTCAGATGTGGCCGCTCAGGTCACCTTGCCAAAGAGTGCCATCAAAAAAAGAGTCAGCTGGCTCTGCCTTCAACTGGCCGTAACAACCAGCCCCACAAAAACAATGCCAGAACTTATGGTCGTGGTCAGGCTAATCATGTTGATCTGAATGAAGCTCAACACTAGCCGGCTATTGTGATGGGTACTCTTCTTGTAAATTCAGTACCGGCTTCTGGTTTATTCGATTCAGGAGCATCACATTCATTCATGTCAGAAAATTTTTCTTATGCACACGACATCCGATGTGAGCCCATGAACACTCAAATAGTGGTACGCACCCCTGCGGGTCAGTGTCAAAGTACCATGATTGGTCGCGACGTCCCCGTTGAAATTGAAGGGTTGGAATTTCATGTTTCTCCCATTATTCTGGAGTCTCCAACATTTACCTCATTCTGGGAATGGAATGGTTGAAAGCACATATTGCCTCCATCGTTTGTGCCACCAAAGTCGTTCATCTCCTACATCCTTCTGAGGAGATAGTAAGCTACCATGCTCAACTTGTTCAAAACGCTGAAGCATGACTTTATGTCTTGAATGCGTTGAACGCAGCACCTCTTGAGGTAATTGAAAAGATTCTAGTTGTTCGCGACTTCCTAGATGTCTTTCCAGAAGAACTTCCAGGAATACCTCATGCCCGGGCTGTCGAGTTCGTCATCGACTTGAAACTAGGCACCGTTCCTATTGCCAAACGACCCAACAGGATGCCGCCTCACGAACTCCTTGAACTTAAGTAGGAAATTGACAAATCTCTTCGCAGTGGTTTCATTCGTCCAAGTTCCTCAGCTTGGGGAGCACCTTCTCTCTTTGTAAAGAAGAAGGATGGAATGAACCGTTTGGTCCAAGACTATCGTCCTATCAACCAAGCTACAATTCAGAACAAATATCCCCTTCCTCGGATCAATGATCTATATGATCAACTTACTGGTTCATCAATATTCTCTAAACTCGACTTGAGGTTGGGTTACCACCAGATCCGTGTTCATGAAGAGGATATTCCAAAGACCACATTCGTCACTCGTTATGGTTCTTACGAGTACACCGTCATGTCTTTTGGCTTGACCAATACTCCAGCCACATTCTCTCGTCTGATGAACTACATATTCGTGGATTACCTTGACAAGTTCGTCGTAGTCTATCTGGATGATATCCTGGTATATTCGAAGAACAAAGAAGAACATGCTGAACATCTCTGAGTTGTTCTAGAGAAGCTTCGGGAACATCAACTTTATGCCAAGTATTCCAAGTGCAAATTTTGGTTACCCGAAGTCACCTACCTTGGTCATGTCATCTCCAAGGACGGTATTGCCGTCAACCCAGAGCGAGTTCAGGCTATTCTAGACTGGACCCCTCTGAAGACTGTCAAGCAAGTCAGAAGCTTTCTCGGTCTAGCCATCTATTGTCGCCGCTTTGTCGACAACTTCTCCAAGATCGCCATGCCACTGACCAATCTGCTTCACAAAGGCGTTAAGTTCGATTGGACAGACAAATGTCAGGAAAGTATCCAGGCACTCAAAGACATGCTGACATCTACCCCAGTGCTTGCTCCCCCTGATTCTCGCAAGGACTTTGTCATCTATTGCGATGCTTCACGTCAAGTATTAGGTTGTGTCCTAATGCAAGAGCGCAGAGTGATTGCTTATGCCTCTCATCAAGTGCGTCCTCACGAAGAGAACTACACAGTTCATGACCTTGAGCTTGCTGCGGTTATCTATGCACTAAAGCTATGGCGACAGTACCTGCTCGGTAATCATTGCGAGATCTTCACTGATCATCAGAGTCTGAAGTACCTATTTACTAAGCCAGATCTGAACCTCCATCAGCAGTGATGGATGGAAGCTATTGCTGACTACAACTGCGCTATATCCTATACTCCTGGCAAGGCTAATGTAATGGCCAATGCCCTGAGCCGTAAGTCTTATTGCAATAATCACATGGTCTACAAAGCTCAACCCCGCCTTTATGAAGAGCTATGCAAGCTGAACCTTCAACTAGTTCCACAGGGTTCTCTGAATAACCTTGTCCTGGAACCAACTCTGTTGAAAGCAATTAAGTCTGCTCAAGCCAAAGATGCTCATGTTGATTTTATGAAAAAGGATCTTGCCTTAGAGAAATCCAGAGATTTCTCACTTGGTGAAGATGGAACCTTATACTTCAGGGATGGCATTGTCGTACCCCGGTTCGAGCTTATGACAGAGAAGCTGATGAAAGAAGCGCATGACACCCCTCTTTCTATTCATCCGGGAAGTACCAAGATGTACTTAGACATTTGTCAGAAGTATTGGTTGTCCAAGATGAAGCAAGAACATCAGAAACATCAGAAACCGGCTGGACTTCTACAACCTCTCCCTATTCCTGAATGGAAATGGGATAAGATTCAGATGGACTTTGTCACTGGCCTTCCCAGGTCCCAGAAAGGTAACGATGCTATCTTTGTCATCATCGACCAATTCTCGAAGGTCGCTCACTTTCTGCCAGTCAAGGAGACTATCACTACTAGTGAATTAGCAAACTTGTATGTCTCCCGAATTGTGTCACTCCACGGCATCCCGAAGGAGATCAGTTCAGACCGTGGCAGTATTTTCACTTCTAAGTTCTGGGATAGTTTCCAACAAGCAATGGGAACTCACATTACTTGGAGCACTCCTTGTCATCCCCAATCCCAAGGCCAAGTCGAGCAAGTCAATCAAATTCTTGAAGACATGGTTCGGGCTTGTGTTATTTCTTTTGGCAAGAAGTGGGAAGAATCTCTCCCTTATGCGGAGTTCTCTTATCACAACAGTTATCAAGCCAGCTTGAAAATGGCACCCTTCGAAGTGCTATATGGACGTAAGTGCCGAACCCCTCTGAATTGGTCAGAACCTGGGGAACTGACGCTCATTGGTCCAGACATTATTCAACAAGCTAAAGAGCAGGTTCGCATTGTCTGGGATAATCTCAAAGCGGCCCAGTCCCGTCAGAAGAGCAACTATGACCGGAAACACTGGGGTTCAACTTATCAACCTGGTGAACAAGCTTATTTGCGTGTCACTCCTTTGAGAGGCACTCATTATTTGGAGTCAAGGGCAAACTAGCTCCTCGTTACATTGGCCGCTTCCGCATTCTCTCCCTTCGTGGACTGGTGGCTTATCAACTGGAGTTGCCGCCTCAATTCTCTCACGTTCATGACGTCTTCCACGTATCGCAACTTCGTCGATGCTTCAAGGATCCGGAACGTGAAGTGGATCCGGAGCTGATTGAAGTGCAAGATGATCCCACATACAAAGAGCATCCGATCTGCATTCTTGAAGAAGCTGAACGTCGAACACGCCAGAAGGTTACCAGGTTCCTGAAGGTGCAATGGTCAAATCATTCTAAAGATGAAGCCACTTGGGAACGCGAGGATAACCTGCGTGCTGAATACCCCGATTTGTTCCCTTCTACCTCTTAATTCTCGGCACGAGAATTTCTTTTAGAGGAGGAGAGTTGTAACACCCCGGTGTAATGATGCTACAGTAATCCCAAAGATCAAGCTAATCATTTTGCTATAACAGTGCTTAGTCACTTTGATCAATATTCCTTTTCAAAGTCCAGTTGAATTCAACTTCAAAATTTTGTGTGAAATTCAAATCTCAAACATGAAAACTAAAATGTTCATCTTGCGTAAACTATTCTCCTGGTAATATTGGTGGTGATCCAACATTTTTGCAAAATGCCTATGTGGCCTAAAATAGCTAAAATAGAAAAGCTTTAAAAAGGAAAAAGGAAAAGGAAAAGGCCCCCCCTCAACTGGGCCGACTGGCCCAGCTGGCCATCGCGCCCCCATGGTCCTCAGCCCACCTGGCAGCCCAACAGGCCATGTGGCCCACTCCCCCTCCCCTGTCGCTCTCTCCTCCCCCTGTTCAACCGACCGAGGGCGCGCGCCCGCGTGTCGCCCGCGTGTCGCCGTCAGACCACCTCGCCGTCGACGAGGAGGATAAGGTCGACCCCTCCCCTCGGTCCTTTCCCCTGCGCTCCACTCACTGCCCCGCTCTCCGCTGACGCGCACTCCGTCTCTCCCTCTTCCCACCAGATCCTCCTTGCCCAGATCCGTCTACGCGCTCTCCGCCGTTCCCTTCACCTAGGACCGCGCCAAGGGCTCCGTCGTAGATCTCTCCTTCCCCCACGACCAGCCCCTCGAGCTCGGTGCCCTTGCTTTGACTCTAATGCCAGATTCTTCTTCCTCCGCAGCCACCAGCGTTCCTCTACGATTCCGGCGCCCTGCTGCTCCTATCCTTCCAACGAGCCACCATTTGATCCTATGTAAGCTCCCCGACCTTTCCCCTATGCTAGCGCCGTCTATCTCGCCCCCCTAGTTGCCGTCGCCATTGGTGCTGCCCCGCCGCCATGGTGGAGCTCGTCGCACTGGCCGCCATTGCCGTAGCTCGCGTCCGAGCTCATAGTCGAGCTCGTGAAGTTCCCAGGAGCCAAACGCGCATGCGTGCGAGCCTCCCCGTGCCTCCTAGCATAGCCTCCGTCGAGGTCCCATACGCGCGGCCGCCATAGCTCATCATTGGTCCCGTTTCTGCCGACCTTTTGGTCCAGCACCAGCACCAGTCGACGCGGAACGCTTCCACAGTTCAAACGCAAGTTCTCACGCGCGGTTCGGTGCTTTGTAGCGCAATCCCGACGATGTCCCGAATGCCACCACTGCCTCCACTCGCCGCCGGCGAAGATTCCGGCCATTACGACCCGCGCCACCATCACGATTGGATGCGGCCCAGCCTCATCGTTCAAACACGCCCGTCCACAGCTCAAATGATGCGCCGTAATGCGATTCCGGCCGTCTCCGGTGTTCGACCGCCACGGATGGCCTCGCCGGCGCTGCTCCGGTGGCGGCGCTGACCTGGCACCATTGGGGCCCGCCTTTGGGTCATTGCCCGTGGGCCCCCTGGACTCAGTTGACCATGTTGACCGTGGTCAACTATGCTGACTGGGCACTCAGTGCCACTGACACACGGGCCCCACCGCATAATTAACCTAATAAAAAACATTTTCCTAATTAAAAGTAATTAGCGAAACTAGTGAGTCACTGACTGGTGGGGTCCAGTCACTAATTAGTCTGTTTAAGTTAAAGTGATCTGATGTTAGCCCACTGCCAATGACAGGTGGGCCCTACTGGTCAGTTTGACCTGGTCAGCGAGTCTGTTGACCGCTGACGTCATCAGCACGTCATGCTGACATCATTTTATCTTTCCTGTTAATTTAATTAATTCCAGAAAATACTTAATCTTTAGAAATCCATAGAAATTAAACTGTAACTCGGATGAAAATGTGTTCTACATGAAAGTTGCTCAGAACGACGAGACGAATCCGATTACGCGGTCTGTTCATGTGTCACATGCCCCTAGCATGCTGAACATGGAACTTTCCACCTCCGGTCATTTGTGTGACATAGGTCCGGAATCGGGATTACATTCCCGGTTGAATTCCCCCTTCACCTATATCGTGTAGCCATACGTTAGGTCACACCCGGCACATCTTATTGCCATGTTATGCTTTGTGGTGCTATGTTGCTTTATATTTACTGTTTCTCCCCCCTCTTCTCTCCGTTAGACCACGAGACCAATGTTGCCCCTGTGATCAACTACGTCGACGACGACCCCTCCTTGCCAGAGCAACCAGGCAAGCGAACCCCCTGACCCCCTTGAGCATTCCGATATCGCCCATTTCTTTCCCTATCATACTTGCATTAGAACTGCTACTGCTTTATGGATGATCCTACTCTGATGCATAGCCTGTTGTTGTTACCTGATTTCATACCTTACCTGCTTATCCTAAACTGCTTAGTATAGGTTGGTTAGTGATCCATCAGTGACCCCCACCTTGTCCTAGTTGCCTCGATTTATGTTCGATGACTTGATCATCGTGATCGACGTCCAGGCCCCGACACCGCACATCACCCCCCTAGTTGTACGTCTCTGCAGAGTTACCATCAAGTGCTGAGGGTGGAACCTCGTACAACACTCCTGATGAGACCTCTGTAGTGTAGCTAATCGGTCCTGGTCATCGAGGGTGATTTCCTCCTTAACCACTTCTGATACGGCTCTGTTGTGCAACCCCTCAAGTGTGAACCTCAAGGGTGGATCCTCTTACGTTCACCTTGATGATTACATCGACTGGAATTTACCGGGCGTGATTCCTCGGGTTTTCCCCTTGATGTCTGCACACACGGAACGGGTTTTCCCCTTGATGTCTGCACACACGGATACTTGTTCTTCACAATTGTTACCTGGATAGGCGGGTCGACCCTGAGGGGTACCCGTGAGTGATGTGGAGACGGTTGACCTGGAAGGTGCCCGCAAGATACTTACGAGGCGTGGCCGAGCATTCTTAGCCCTTGCCGCAAGTACTTGAGACGGGGCGACGGGGTCACATCTTTCGTGAGTCTCTGCTTGTTACCGTGCGTTCCTAATCCACTACGATTTGGATATTTGATCCGAGGGGCCTCTGGCCTGATAGCACTAACCATCACGTGGGCATTATATGGGCGTTCTGCGTCGTATGCATCAGCAAAAGCTTAATAGAGGTCAACGACTGAGCGGCACTCGCCGGGTTGGACTAGTAAGCTCCTGCCTTGTTGAAGGAGGTAGCTAGGTCTGCTCACCGGCCACGTACGCAACATGCAGGAGTTCCCGGGGAGATGGCCCATGACCCCTGGGGGCATAGGTTTAGTCCGGCGTGCTGACCTCTTTATTAAGCCTAGGTCGGGTTGCGGCGTATTGTTTGGCCGAGGCCGGGCATGACCCAGGAAAGTGTGTCCGACCGAGGTTAATCGAGCATGGTGGGTAAGTTGGTGCACCCCTGCAGGGAAGAAAACATCTATCGATAGCCTGTCCTACGGTAACGGACACTTGGAGTTGTATCCCGATCGATACAACTAGAACTGGATACTTGTGATGAGAAATGGATTGTGATGAGAAATGGATAGTATGGCTCTGGGATTGCTTTCTCGCAGGGAGTCGAGGAAGGATCTCTGGCCAAGGTTGATAACACTACCTACTTTACATTATGTTGATATGTACTCTTCTATATGCTGCAAGATGCTTGAAGATGCTAGTCTTCGGTAGGCTAGGCTTTTCCTTTCTCTTCTGGCATTCTGCAGTTTAGTCCACAGATACAACCCATTACTTTGATACAGATGCATACTTAGTTTAGATCTGATGTAAGTCTTGAGAGTACTTTGGATGAGTACTCACGGTTGCTTTGCTACTTCTTTTCCCCCATACACATTTGTTGTGACCAGATGACGGATCCCAGGAGCCAGACGACGCCACTAATGACTACTACTACCTGGAGGATGCCTACTACTACGTGAAGACCGCAGACGACTAGGAGTAGTTAGGAGGCTCCCAGGAAGGAGACCCTGCCTTTTCGATCAATGTTGCTTTTGTGCTAGCCTTCTTAAGGCAAAACTTGTCTAACTTATGTCTGTACTCAAATATTGTTGCTTCCGCTGACTCTGGTGTATTTGAGCTTATGTATTCGAGCCCTTGAGGCCCCTGGCTTGTAATATAAAGCTTATATTAGTTTAAATTGTGTCTAGAGTTGTGTTGTGATATCTTCCCGTGAGTCCTTGATCTTGATCGCACACATTTGCGTGTATGATTAGTGTACGATTTAATCGAGGGCATCATAGGAAGCCAGCTTTGGAATGGCAGGAGTTCATCACATAGGAGATCAGGAAATTGGAAGCAGCGGGTTTGGTGAGAGGAGTGCTCCATCCGACGTGGTTGGCCAATCGGGTGGTGGTGCGCAAGGCAAATATCAATAAGGCTTGTCCTAAAGACCCCTTCCCGTTGCTGCGCATCGAACAGATTGTTGACTCCAAGGCCGGGTGTGATCTGTTGTCATTCCTCGATGCCTACTTGGGCTACCACCAGATCTTCATGACAAGAGAAGATGAAGAGAGGACAACATTTATCACCCCATGTGGTACGTATTGCTTTTTATGGATGCCTTCCGGGTTGAACAGTGTTGTTTCAACATTTGCAAGAGCAGTCAAAATTTCTTTTGAACCCCAGCTACATAGAAATATGGAAGCCTATATGGATGACATAGTAGTCAAAACCAAGGATAGGGCGACTCTTGTACAAGACTTAGAAGATACGTTTGCCAACCTACGCAAGCTGAACCCTGAGAAGTGTGTCTTCGGCGTTCCGTCTGGCAAACTTGTCGGGTTCTTTGTGTCATAGCATGGGATCAAGGCAAACCCAGACAAGATCAAGGCTCTCGAGCGGATTAAGGCGCCCAAGTGGATCAAGGATGTGCGTCGACTCACTGGCTGCGTTGCTGCAAGGAGCCGATTCATCTCCAAGTCTGCCGAGCGCGCCCTTCCCTTTTTCAAGATTTTGAAGAAGGCGGGCCAATGGAATGGACCCCAGAAGCCGAGGTGGCGTTGCAAGACCTGAAGAGATACCTTTCCTCTACACCGATACTAGTTGCACCTACACCACTGCTACCTCTTGAGCAGGAAAGGGTGATGAGGAAAGGGTGATGCAGCAAAGTAGCGTAAGTATTTCCCTCAGTTTTTGAGAACCAAGATATAAATCTAGTAAGAGATCACACTCAAGTCCCACACACCTACACAAAAAAAATAAGTACCTCGCAACGAACGCGATAAAGGGGTTTTCAAGCCCTTCTCAGTCACTTACGAGAGTGAGATCTGATAGATATGATAAGATAATATTTTTGGTATTTTCATGATAAAGAGAAATAAAGATGCAAAGTAAAATAAACGGCAAAGGAAGTAACTAAGTGTTGGAAGATTAATATGATGGAAGATAGACCCGGGGGCCATAGGTTTCACTAGTGGCTTCTCTCAAGAGCATAAGTATTGCGGTGGGTAAACGAATTATTGTCAAGAAATTGATAGAAAAGCGAATACTTATGAGAATACTTATGTATATAGGCATCACGTCCGAGACAAGTAGACCGAAACGATTCTGCATCTACTACTATTACTCCACATATCGACCGCTATCCAGCATGCATCTAGAGAGTTCATAAGAATAGAGTAATGCTTTATGGAAGATGACATGATGTAGAGGGATAAACTCATGCGATATGATATAAACCCCATATTTTTATCCTCGATGGAAATAATACAATACGTGTCGGTTCCCTTTCTGTCACTTGGATCAAACACCGCAAGATTGAACCCAAAGCTAAGCACTTCTCCCATTGCAAGAAAGATCAATCTAGTAGGCCAAACCAAACTGATAATTCCAAGAGACTTGCAAAGATAAACCAATCATACATAAAAGAATTCAGAGAAGAATCAAATATTGTTCATAGATAACCTGGATCGTAAACCCACAATTCACCGGATCTCGACAAAGACACAGCAAAAGAAGATTACATCGAATAGATCTCCAAGAAGATCGAGAAGAACTTTGTATTGAGATCCAAAGAGAGAGAAGAAGCCATCTAGCTAATAACTATGGACCCGTAGGTCTGAAGTAAACTACTCACACATCACCGAAGAAGCCACGGAGTTGATGTACAGGCCCTCCGTGATCAATGCCCCCTCTGATGGAACTCCAGAAAAGGCCCCGAGATGGGATCTCTCGAGTATAGAAGGTTGCGGCTATGGAATTAGGTTTACATGGTGCTCCTGGATGTTTAGGGGTACGTGGATATATATATATATATATATATATAGGAGGAAGAAGTACATCAATGGAGCAACGGAGGGCCCACGAGGGTGGAGGGCGCGCCCATGGGGGTAGGCGCGCCCCCTTGACTCGTGCCTTCCTCCCTTGTTTCTTGACAGCCACTCCAAGTCTCCTCGATAACGTTTGTTGAGAAAATCATGTTCCCGAAGGTTTCATTCTGTTTGGACTCCGTTTGATATTCCTTTTCTTCGAAACCCTAAAATAGGCAAAAAACAGCAATTTGGGCTGGGCCTCTAGTTAGTAGGTTAGTCCCAAAAATGATATAAAAGTGTAAAATAAAGCCCATTGACATCCAAAATAGATAATATAATAGCATGGAGAAATAAAAAATTATAGATACGTTGGAGATCTATCAAGCATTCCCAAGCTTAATTCATGCTCGTCCTCGAGTAGGTAAATGATAAAAGAAGAATTTTTGATGTGGAATGCTTTCTAATATATTTCACAATGTAATTTTTCTTTATTTTGGCATGACTATTCAGATCCAAAAGATTCAAGATAAAAGTTTAATATTGACATAAAAATAATAATATTTCAAGCATACTAACTAAGCAATCATGTCTTCTCAAAATAACATGGCCAAAGAAAGTTATCCCTACAAAATCATATAGTTTGGCTATGCTCTATCTTCACCACACAAAATATTTAAATCGTGCACAACCCTGATGACAAGCCAAGCAATTGTTTCATACTTTTGATGTTCTCAAACTTTTTCAATCTTCACGCAATATATGAGCATGAGCGATGGATATAGCACTATGGTGAAATAGAATGGTAGTTGTGGAGAAGACAAAAAGCAGAAGATAGTCTCACATCAACTAGGCGTATCAATGGGCTATGGAGATGCCCAGCAATAGATATCAATGTGAGTGAGTAGGGATTGCCATGCAATGGATGCACTAGAGCTATAAGTATATGAAAGCTCAACAAAAGAAACTAAGTGGGTGTGCATACAACTTGCTTGCTCACGAAGACCTAGGGCATTTTGAGGAAGCCCATCATTGGAATATACAAGCCAAGTTCTATAATGAAAAATTCCCACTAGTATACGAAAGTGATATCATAGGAGACTCTCTATATGAAGAACATGGTGCTACTTTGAAGCACAAGTGTGGAAAAAGGATAGTAGCACTGTCCCTTCTCTCTTTTTCTCTCATTTTTTTGGGCCTTCTTTCTTTTTTTTTCTTTTTGGCCTCTTTTCTCTTTTTTTCGTCTGGAGTCTCATCCCAACTTGTGGGGGAATCATTGTCTCTATCATCCTTTCCTCACCTGGGACAATACTCTAATAATGATGATCATCACACTTTATTTACTTACAACTCAAGAATTACAACTCAATACTTAGAACAAAATATGAATCTATGTGAATGCCTCTAGCGGTGTACCGGGATGTGCAATGATGCATGAGTGACATGTATGAAAGAACTATGAACGGTGGCTTTGCCACAAATAAGATGTCAACTACATGGTCATGCAAGCAATATGACAATGATGAAGCGTGTCATAATAACGGAATGGTGGAAAGTTGCATGGCAATATATCTTGGAATGGCTATGGAAATGCCATAATAGGTAGGTATGGTGGCTGTTTTGAGGAAGGTATATGGTGGGTATATGGTATCGGCGAAAGTTGCGCGATACTAGAGAGGCTAGCAATTGTGGAAGGGTGAGTGTGCGTATAATCCATGGACTCAACATTAGTCATAAAGAACTCACATACTTATTGCAAAAATCTATTAGTTATTGAAACAAAGTATTATGCGCATGCTCCTAGGGGGATAGATTCGTAGGAAAATACCATCGCTCGTCCCCGACCGCCACTCATAAGGAAGACAATCAATAAATAAATCATGCTCCGACTTCATCACATAACGGTTCACCATACGTGCATGCTATGGGAATCACAAACTTCAACACAAGTATTTCTCAAATTCACAACTACTCAACTAGTATGACTCTAATATCACCATCTGCATATCTCAAAACAATTATCAAGTATCAAACTTCTCATGGTATTCAATGCACTTGTATGAAAGTTTTTATTATTGCCATGTTGTTCTAAAGGACTCTCAAAATAATATAAGTGAAGCATGAGAGAACAATAGTTTCTATAAAACAAGTCCACCACCGTGCTCTAAAAGATATAAGTGAAGCACTAGAGCAAAAACTACATAGCTCAAAAGATATAATTGAAGCACATAGAGTATTCTAATAAATTTCAAATCATGTGAGTCTCTCTCAAAAGGTGTGTACAGCAAGGATGATTGTGGTAAACTAAACAGCAAAGACTCAAATCATACAAGACGCTCCAAGCAAAACACATATCATGTGGTGAATAAAAATATAGCTCCAAGTAAAGTTACCGATAGACGAAGACGAAAGAGGGGATGCCTTCCGGGGCATCACCAAGCTTAGGCTTTTTGGTGTCCTTGTATTTTACCTTAGGGTGAAATGGGAATCCCCAATCTTAGGCTATTGCCAATCTTTTTTCCATAATCCAGCAAATCTTTACCCAAAACTTGAAAACTTCACAACACAAAACTCAAAATAGAAAATCTTGTGAGCTCCGTTAGCGAAAGAAAAGGAAACACCACTTCAAAGTACTGTAACGAACTCATTCCTTATTTATATTGGTGTTAAACCTACTGTATTCCAACTTCTCTATGGTTTATAAACTCTTTTACTAGCCATAGATTCATCAAAATAAGCAAACAACACAAGAAAAACAGAATTTGTCAGAAAGAGAACAGTCTGTAGTAATCTGTAGCTAACGCAAGTTCTGAACCCCAAAAATTCTAAAATAAATTGTTGGGCATGAGGAATTTATATATTAATCATCTTCAAAAATAGCTAACTAAATAGCACCTTCCAAATAAAAATGGCAGCAATTCTCGTGATCGCTAAAGTTTCTGTTTTTTACAGCAAGATCAAAAAGACTTTCCCCAAGGCTTCCCAATGGTTCTACTTGACACAAACACTAATTAAACACACAAAACACAACCAAAACAGAGGCTAGATAAATTATTTATCACTAAACAGGAGCAAAAAGCAAGGAATAAAAATAAAATTGGGTTGCCTACCAACAAGCTCTATCGTTTAACGCCCCTAGCTAGGCATAAACGCGAAGATAGATCTAGGTATTGCCATCTTTGGTAGGTAATTCTTCAATGAGACAGCTATAAATCTTAGGAGTTTCTTTCTTTTTATTAATTATCAAACTCCTAGGCACAAAATCAAGAAAATCATTTGTAGCAAACGCTTCCTTAATGATAGCAAAAAGATTGGGGTGAACACTTATTGATTTTAAATCCACAGTTTCCTTACTAGAGGATTCACCCTTATTTTTAGGAACATAAACAAGCTTGGCAATTTAAGTAGGATGATTTCGAGTATTTTTCGTGGAAGAAAAAGCGGACCCCAAGTGGGTGATAATTCCCTCAAGTTTATCCATTCTAGTAGAATCTTGATCTATTCTTTCATTAACTATGGGTTCTTTTTCCTTAAAAAATTTCAGAGTAACTCCCACCTTAGATCCATATTGGGTAATTTGGTTGTGGATCTTTTTATCCAAATTCTCAATCAACTCTACAGTAGCAACTTTATTCTCAATAATTTGAAGCCTTTCCATCACATGTTCCAAAGTTAACATAGTTCCATTAACCAAAAGAGGTGGTGGGCCAAACAAATCTATCATAACATTATAAGAATCAAAAGTATGGCTACCCAAGAAATTTCCTCCGGTAATGGTATCAAGAATATATCTGTACCAAGGAGTAGTGCCTACATAAAAATTGCGGAGAAGAAAGGAAGTAGATTTCTTCCTGATAGATCAATTCTGAGCATTGCAAATTCTATACCAAGCATCTTTTAGATTTTATCGCTCCCTTTGTTTGAAATTAAGAACTTCATTCTCGGGGGACAATGGAGAATATAGAGGACTGGCCATAACGACAAGGCAAGCAATCCAACACACAAGCAAACAAGTAAAGGGCAACAGAGGCAAATAGGGAAAGAGAAGGGGAACGGAGAGAGAGGGCGAATAAAACGGCAAGGGTGAAGTGGGGGAGAGGAAAATGAGAGGCAAATGGAAAATAATGTAATGCGAGGGATAAGAGTTTGTGATGGGTACTTGGTATGTTTTGACTTGGTAATGGCGCCTGAAATGACTCCTGGTTGGGTGTCAAATCTTGACTTGACTTGGAGCGAATCTCCCCGGCAACGGCGCCAGAAATCCTTCTTGCTACTTCTTCAGCAATGCGTTGGTTTTCCCTTGAAGAGGAAAGGGTGATGCAGCAAAGTAGCGTCAGTATTTCCCTCAGTTTTTAAGAACCAATGTATCAATCCAGTAGGAGATCACACTCAAGTCCCCTGCACCTACACAAACAAATAAGAACCTCACAACCAACGTGATAAAGGGGTTGTCAAGCCCTTCTCGGTCACTTACGAGAGTGAGATCTGATAGATATGATAAGATAATATTTTTGGTATTTTTATAATAAAGAGAAATAAAGATGCAAAGTAAAATAAACGGCAAAAGGAAATAACTAAGTGTTAGAAGATTAATATGATGGAAGATAGACCCGGGGGCCATAGGTTTCACTAGTGGCTTCTCTGAAGAGCATAAGTATTGCGGTGGGTAAACGAATTACTGTCGAGCAATTGATAGAAAAGCAAATACTTATGAGAATATCTAGGTATGATCATGTATATAGGCATCACATCCGAGACAAGTTGACAGAAACGATTCTGCATCTACTACTATTACTCCACACATCGACCGCTATCCAGCATGCATATAGAGTATTAAGTTCATAAGAACAGAGCAATGCTTTAAGGAAGATGACATGATGTAGAGGGATATACACATGCAATAAGATATGAACCCCATATTTTTAACCTCAATTGCAACAATACAATACGTGTCGGTTCCCTTTCTATCACTGGAATCGAACACCGCCAGATTGAGCCCAAAGCTAAGCACTTCTCCCATTGCAAGAAAGATCAATCTAGTAGGCCAAACCAAACTGATAATTCGAGGAGACTTGCAAAGATAAATCAATCATACATAAAAGAATTCATAGAAGAATCAAATATTTTTCATATATAATCGGGATCATAAACCCACAATTCATCGGATCTCGACAAACACACAGCAAAAGAAGATTACATCGAATAGTTCTCCAAGAAGATCGAGGAGAACTTTGTATTGAGATCAAAAGAGAGAGAAGAAGCCATCTAGCTAATAACTATGGACCCGTAGGTCTAAAGTAAATTACTCACACATCACCGGAGAGGCCATGGAGTTGATGTAGAGGCCCTCCATGATCAATGCCCCCTCTGGTGGAGCTCCGAAAAAGGCCCTGAGATGGGATCTCTCGAGTATAGCTGTGGAATTAGGTTTTCCTGGTGCTCCTGGATGTTTGGGGGGTACGTGGATATATATATATATATAGGAGGAAGAAGTATGTTGGTGTAGCAACAAAGGGCCCACGAGGGTGGAGGGTGCTCTCAGGGGGGTAGGCCCGCCCCCTGCCTCGTGCCTTCCTCCCTTGTTTTTTGAGGGCCACTCCAAGTCTCCTGGATCACGTTTGTTGAGAAAATCGTGTTCCCAAAGGTTTCATTCCGTTTGGACTCCGTTTGATATTCCTTTTCTTCGAAACCCTAAAATAGGCAAAAAAACAACAATTTGGGTTGGGCCTCCGGTTAGTAAGTTAGTCCCAAATATGATATAGAAGTGTAAAATAAAGCCCATTGACATCCAAAATAGATAATATAATAGCATGGAGCAATCAAAAATTATAGATACATTGGAGACATATCAACCAAAAGAGCCGCTGTTGTTGTATCTGGCGGCGACGAATCAAGTGGTCAGTGTCGCGCTAGTGGCGCAGAGTTAGGTTGACGAAGAGGCGGTGGCTGCGGCAGGACCGGCAGACGGCAAGTCAGAGACTTCCCCGGCAGGGCCTGGTGCCGGTAAGGTAGGGCTCCCGGCAGATTCTGATGCCATCGGGATATATCCCGCGCCGTCAAGTGGAGTGGTGCAGAAGAAGAAGATGATGCAACACCCTGTTTACTTTGTCAGCTCCCTCCTACAGGGCGCTAGATCAAGATATTCCAGCATGCAGAAATTGCTCTTCAGCCTCCTTATGGCCTCGAGGAAGCTGCATCATTACATCCAAGCCCACGAGATCACTGTCGTCACCCGCCTCCCGTTGCAACAGATACTACACAACCCAGATGCAACCGGAAGGATTGTGAGTGGGCCTTGGACTTATCTAGCTTTGGGTTTAACTTTGAAAGTACTTCAACAATCTAGAGTAGAGTCTTGGTGGATTTCATTGCGGAATAGACCTTGACGCCTGATGAAGAGATCCAGGAGACCACTCTCCCCGACAAGGAAACAGCTCGTAACTGGATTATGTACTTTGACGGAGCTTTCTCGCTGCAAGGCGCCGGTGCTGGTGTGCTGCTCGTCGCACCTACCAGAGAGCCCCTCAAGTATGTAATCCAGATGCACTTTCCCAGGGAGATGTGCACCAACAACACTGCTGAGTACGAGGGATTGCTTGCCGGTCACAGGAACGCGGCAGACCTCAGAGTTAAAAATCTCATCATTAGGGGTGATTCGCAGCTTGTCATCAAGCAAGTCAACAAAGATTATCAAAGCCCGTTAATGGAGGCCTATGTAGATGAGGTGAGGAAGCTGGAGGAGCGCTTTGATGGTATACAAGCGGAGCACGTTCCCTGAGCGGAGAACGACATCGCCGATTACCTGTCAAAGCGCGCTGCATTCAAGTTACCTATGGAACCAGGTACCTTTTTTGCTTCGGTTAACTCAATCATCCGTCCAACTGCCAACGGAGCGGAACAAGCGAAGGAAATCTGGCCCCGACAAGTACTTTCCCGCTGAACCCCCAGGGACCGCCGGCAAGGGTGTTGCCATGGGCCCCGAGCCTGCGAGGAGCGATCGACTCCGGCAGGCCATCAAGCCCTGGCCGTAGAGACGGACGCTCCCATGGCGGAAGAAATGCCTTTGGTCCTTGCCGTCGAGCCCCAGGCTCCGGCATGGGCACAACACAACATCTGTTTCCTCCAGACAGGGGAACTTCCTGAGAAGCAGGAAGAAGCGGAAAAACTAGCCCGTCGGTCTATCTTGTACCAGTTCGTTGATGACGTCCTGTACAGAAAGAGATCAAACAGTGTGAAATTGAAGTGCATCCCCCGGGAAGAAGGACTGGAGCTATTGGCAGAGATACATGGGGGCATATGTGGCTCCCACATAAGGTCGAGGGCCCTTGCCGGCAAGGCGTTCCGACAGGGTTTCTTTTGGCCCACTGCCCTCCAGGATGCAGCGGCACTAGTAACTAAGGGAAGCATGTCAGTTCCATTCAAAGAAGCTTCATCAACCAGCTAAAGCCCTTCAAAAAATCCCTCTCTCCTGGCCATTCTCGGTCTGGGAGCTCGACATACTGGGCCCTTTCCCCCATGCTGTCGGGGGCTTTGAGAACTTGTACGTTGCGATCGACAAGTTCACAAAGTGCCCGGAGGTGGAAGCAGTGAGGAAGGTGACAGCATAGTCAGCCATCAAGTTCTTCAAGGGGCTAGTCTGCCGTTTTGGTGTACCAAACAGAGTCATCACCGACAACGGCACGTAGTTCACAAGCCACACCTTCATGTAGTACATCCAAGACCTCGGCAGCAAGGTATGTTTTGCTTCCGTGGCACACCCCCGGAGCAACGGCCAGGCGGAGAGGGCAAATGCTGAAGTGTTGCGAGGCTTGAGAACGAAGACCTTTGACAGGCTGCACAAGAGCGGAAGGCGATGGATTGATGAGTTGCCGGCGGTTCTTTGGTCGATCAAGATGACGCCAAATCGAGCAACCGGCCAGACACCTTTTGCCCTAGTATATGGGGCAGAAGTTGTTCTCCCCACGGAAATCATATATGGGTCACCTCGAGTGCTCCCTCATGACGAGCTGGAGCAAGAGTAGTTGCGGCAAGACGACGCGACACTCCTTGAGGAAGATCGTCTTCGGGCGGCTGTGAGAGCAGCACTCTACCAGCAAGCCTTGCGCCGCTACCATAGCCGCAAGGTTCATGTATGAAGCTTTGAGGAAGGCGACCTTGTTCTTCGGCGCGTTTAGTCAAAAAAGAATTCCAACAAGTTTAGGCCGAAGTGGGAAGGCCCTTATCGGGTAATACGAGTCACCAGGCCTGGCGCAGTCCGCCTGGAAACCGAAGATGCCATCCCAGTGAGCAACTCCTGGAACATCAAGCATCTTCGCAAGTTTTACCCATAAGGCACGGCTTGACAGGCTCCCGGCAAGCCACCTTTCATACAAGCTTTGCTGGCAAGGATGTAACCCTCTATACAGAGCCAGGCGCAGACCCTGAGCATAAATAAATGAAACGCTGGAGCCGTAGGTTATAGTATGCATGATAGGTTAAGTCTCTCCCTTAGTTAGGGTTGGTAGTGCTTAGTGGCGACTAACCCCTAGCCTAGAGGTCGAGTGTGTGTCTTTCTGTTCTCTTTGTTTGTAGGGCACTTCTGCCGAGCCGTTTGGGAAAAGGAGAACGAACCGGTGCTCCGACCCCGGCAGGGCAAGGCTGCCCGGAGCTGAAGATACGAGGGTCCAACCACGTCAAACCCAAGGTTGCCAGGGGCTGCGGATTCAGATAAGTGTTTCATCCCCCTGTTGTGCATTTCCGTATAGAACTGGGATATGTGAAACCCCGTTTGTGTTCTTGAAAGCACCGTGCTCCCCCTTTTTTGTACCCGAGAGCTACCTCCTGGGTCGGAATTTGGTAGTAGCCGGGCGACAATGTTTACCTTAGAAATAATAAGGATTCATCCTTGGCATGGGCCTCGCTCACGAGCAAAGAACCCGGCAAGCACCATTTTCATTAAAAACATCCCATATAGGTACAGTTCATACAGAATCAAAAACATGAGCAAGGGGATTACAAGTCCTAAAATTAACAAGTGCCCGCAGGCTTACAAAAATAGAAAGAGATAAGGTGCCCATAATCCCTTTCTTGTCCCTCTCCTCAGAAGGTGGAGCAAGATGGTAGGAGGGCAAAAGGAACACCTAGGCGAGGTGCGAGGAGCAGAAGGCACCAAGAGAACGTCTTGGTGCCGGGGAAGGAGCCGGAACATGAGGCAGCCGGTTGGCAATAGGCGGCGAAGGCCTCGGTGCCCGCGTACTCCGACTTGACGGCCGCCACCCGCCTTCTTCGCCTTCTCCGGCCCTCCTAAGCCAGCCGCCAAAGGAGACGATGGGGAGCGCCCCAATGGAAATCTTGATGGGGAAGGCCCTCGACAGGCCGCACGAAGTGTGGCGGGGCTACGCGGTCAGTCGGAGACGAGGTCGACGTGACCCTGCTCGATGCTCTCTTCGTCACTGTCGCTGCCCTCCTCATCACTCCCGCTTAAAGTGGAAGCTTCGTCATCGGAGGAGCTCTCCACGCACCACTTCAGGCGAGTTCCGAAAAATTCAAAGACCTTGATGGAGAGCAGGGTGCCCTCTGTTAACTTGAAGTAGAGGACCATCCCCGCCGTCATGCTATGAATGCGAGTGAATGTCTTCCATCCGCGGCGGAGGTACATGACGTGAGGAGCGGGGAAGTCGACGTCGACCCGCGTGCCACCGCTCCCGCAGCTTTCATATGCAACCAGAGGGTCTGGGGTGGATCGAGCTCCATCTCGCGAGCGAATGCAGTAGGGAGACGGAGGAGGTGACGTGGTGGCCGATGCAACCTGATGAAAACTCGCGGGGCTGGTCCCCGACATGGCGCTCCATCGGGGAAGGTGTCGCTGGCGGAGTCGAGGCCGATACGCTGCCTGGTCCTCCTCTCCCCCGAGCGCCACGGCGACCTAGGCCTCACCCCCTGCCCCTTCCTCTCGTGGCCGCCTCTGCCGCCACGAGCTCTTGGGGAGGAGGAACGCGCTGATGAACAGCAACCCTCGCCGCCATCGTCGAAGGGCCGGCACCTCCTCTCGCCATGGCGGGTGGAAGAAAATAGCGGAATTGGAAGGAGATGGAGGATGGAAGAGGGTGGAATGCCGCCCCCTCCCCTCCTTATAAAGGGGCGGAGTTGGGGCTCGGCCGCCACACTTGACCAATCCGGTCATTCGGGCCGCAGGGAATCAGGTCCGGCCCGCTGCCCCAATCAGCGAAGGACCGGTTTCCCGCCACCACCTCCTGCCACCTACATGAGGGATACATGGCGAGCGAGCAGCATTGAAGAGACGGGCGAAGCGGCCGCTCCCCACCTCGTGGTTGTGGGGCGCGGGCGCCTTGAAGACCATGACCCAAGTCCATCCGAGTAAATGGGTCGTGCCTCTACGCCTCCCTCCTTTTATGGGGAAGGCGCGAGCCGCCTCCTTTCCCATTAACTGCGATGTGACACATGTGTGCGAAAACCGTCCCACGCATGACCCCCACGTCATGCAAGACCATCCACGTCGCCCGTTCAACGTGGGTCGTGGGGAAGCGCAGCGGACGAGAAGCTACTGCGGTAGAATCCGCCCCACCTGCCCGCGCACCATTCAGTGCCTAGCCCAACAATGTGTCACGCTTATGTATGGCCTAGGCCCAGGAGCTCCGGCCGGTGTATAAAAGTAGGGCTCTCCTTTTGACCCCTTTACTTGTGCATGGACGGTCAGAGCCACGCGCCGCGGCCACACTTAGCAGGGTAGAGGAGGGAAGCCAGAGAGAAGCCGAAGCACCAAGGCAAACAAGACAATGCCAAGGCCGAGAGCGCAAAGGGCAGAGGGACGAAGCTGGTTCCCCTGGCAAGATCCTTGTCGGGGCAGCCTCAGCGGCCCCGACAAGACCCTTGCCGGGGCAGCTCGCCAAACACCAGCGGAGCGCGCCACCCTTGAGCCCACCGTCTCCAACACCATCAAACCACGTTGGGCCAGGTCTTAGGAGGCACCTCCATGGTGGCATACAGATCTTTGTGAAGACAAAGAATACTCAAGATCAGATGAGCACCAGAAGATGGCGACCCTCGGCGGGATCCTAGCCGAGGAAGTCCACAAGGCCCCCGGCAAGACCCTTACCGGGGATGAAAGCAAGGCCCCCGGCAAGACCCTTGCCAGGGATGGCGGCAATGCGATGGCAGAGGCCCTTGCCGGGCCCCCGGCAAGACCCTTGTCGAGGGCATCAGCACGGCCACTGCCAGACCCGTACCCGCCAAGACTACCACCGCCGTTCGCATGCAGCTGCCAGCCCAGCCAGCGGGGCAAGCACCTGCGTGGCAACATGCGACTTCCAGGCCAAATCAGCAGGCACCTGCATGGCGGCGTGCAGACCTTCATGAAGGCCCTACCACCGCGCCACCTCAGCTGCCTACCTATCTACATGGCACTCCATGCATCACTACAAAAATAGACACATCCCTGACATTTTGGGCCGAACGAAATTTTTTCTGTCATACATATGACACTTCTATGATGATTTGTGACAAAACCCGGTATCATCATAGATGTGGTGTGCTCCTACTTCTATGACAAAAAATCATGACAGTAAATGGGCTTTTCGTCCTGGGCGGGCCGGAGATGCTGCTGCATGACATTCTTTGGGCCGTCCATGACGGAAAAAACCGTGGTAGAAACGAGGGCGAGGAAAATTTCAGGGAGTTCCCGGTTACGGTGGGAGGTCGGGGGCCGAGCGATGCGCGTTTCTCTCGTACACATATGCGTGTGTGTGCGAGGCATTGGCTCCAACTGAACCCGAGCGAGGCGTTGGGCTCTAACTGAACCCGAGCGATTGCACTGCAGGCTACGTGTTACTGAACCCGAGCGATCGACCGATGGCTGTTAACTGAGCCCGATCGAGCGATTCCTTCGCTACTGCTGCTAACTGAAGCCGATCGATTGGATGAACAGTGAGCGTTGCGGGGGGGGGGGGGGTTGGATGAACAGTGAGCAATGGAGTTGCCTCTGGATGAACAGCACCCCATGGTGTGGTGGGCTGGATGAACAGTAGACGGTGGAGGGGTGCCCGTGGAGGGGTGGTTGAACAGGACCCGTGGTTTGGAGGGCTGGATGAAGAGTAGACGGTGGAGGGGTGGTTGAATAGTAGCCGGTGGAGTAGCGCGTGGTGGAGGCTAGATGAATAGGAGCCCGTGGAGGCTGGAGGAGGTCGATAGTAGCCCGTGGAGGCTGGAGGAGGTCGACGTTGGAGATGAACAGTATCCCGTGGAGTCCTGTTTTGCCATACGCCACACCCCTCCCGATGAAAAGGTCCCCTGTTTCGACCGTAGGAGGTCTGTTTCGTCTGTTTTGCGGTACGCCACACCCGTCTCGATCAACAGGACCCCCGTTTCGACCGGAGGACATCCGTTTCCTCCGTTTTGCAGCACGCCACACCCCTCCCTATCAACAGGACCCCCCGTTTCGACCATAGGAGGTCCATTTCCTCCGTTCTGCGGTACGCCAGGCCTCGTTTCCATCGCATGTTCCGTCCAAGCCCTCCCGATGAACACGACCACGCATTCCGTTCCGACCCAGCCGGTTGGCTTCCACGCGTTCCGTTGCCTCCCGATGAACATGATGCATTCCGTTGCCTCCCGATGAACACGACGCATTCCGTTGCCTCCCCATGGACACGACGCATTCCGTTGCCTCCCCATGAACACCGTTGCCTCCCCATGAACACGACAACGACGCTATTTCTCCGTTCCTACCCAGCTATGTACACGAGCCCTGGCCGTACGTATGCGTGAGTAGGCATTCGAGACCCTGCCCGTATGCACACATACGTGGCCATGTTTTCTTTCTTGCACCCTGGCTGATGTACGTACGTGTACATGCTACGTGTGTGCCTCTACTACGACACATGCGCGCCTCTACTACGACACGTGCGCGCCTCTACATCGACCAGTATGTACGTACACGTTCACAACCAGAATGACAACGCTACGTATGCTTCGACCAGGAGGGTCCCGACTGTGAGGAACTTCCTTGCCTGTGAAGATGTAGCTGGTGGGTCCCAGCAGTCAGGGTGGCGAATCGTTTTTTTTGCCCGGACGCACTTCCTTGCGTGCGAAGGTGTAGCTGCTGGGTCGCAACAGCCAGGGGGGTGAATCGTTTTTTTCTTGCCCGGACGCACTTCCTTGCGTGCGAAGGTGTAGCTGGTGGGTCCCAGCAGTCGGGGGCGAATCTTTTTTTTCGGATGCACTTCCTTGCGTGCGAACATGTAGCTAGTGGGTCCCAGCAGTCAGGTGGGAAAATCATTTTTTTCCCGGACGCAATTCCTTGCATGCGAAGATGTAGCTCGTGGGTCCCAGCAGTCAAGGGGCGAATCATTTTTTTCGCGAAATACGGTGGCCCATCCGGTGGGTCCCCGTTGTCAGGTGGAGGAATAATTATTTTGCGTGTAATAAGGAGGCACTTCCTTGCGGCTGTCGTGAACCCAGCTATCAGCCTCTCCACATAGAGTCTACGTTTGATGGAAGTCATTCCTTAAGCACGTTGACCACGCCGCGCCGAGAGCACCAGGGCGGTGGACGATGGTGAGGCCTAGGAAGGGGATGACATGGAGCCGAGGAAGACACGAAAGTGGATGCACACGCGGAGAGGAGTACGAGGGTTCACTGGTTCGGCTGTGTTGCCATCGCCGCAGAATAACAAGGGGTGTGGGTGAGTGGAGGGATGGCCTGGCCAGCGGTTGGAGTAGTAGGGGGTGGTGAGGCCTCCGCGGCAGCACTGCTGGCCACGGTAGGCAGGGGCAGGCGGCACGACCGGCGCTGCTTTGGGCGGCTGGAGCAAGAAGACTAGAGGTTCAAGAAGCACGACGGCCATTGGATGGACATCGTACGGTCACTCCAGCTAGAATCGTTTATATTGACTAAGTTGACAAAGCCCTTGGTACGTCAACTTAGTAGGCCCACGGGCCAGCTTCCGAAACAGTATGCCCCAGATGTCAGGGGGAGGAATCATTTTTTGGGCGGGTGAAGCTAGAATATCCGAGATTGAAGAAGGAGCACGGCATCCGTTGGATGGACATCCAACGGCCACTGCTGCAAGAACCGTGTGTTGACTATAATTTGACAAAGCCTTGCATACGCGTCAACTCTATTTTTTTAGGGGACGCGTCAACTTAGTAAGGCCAGAAGTGTGTGGCAGAGAATTTATAGCCCATTTAAGATTTGTAAGAATGTGTAGCCCATTTTTGAATTCTAATGGAATTTACTATAGCCCATTTACAGTTTGTTAAAAGTACATCCCATTTCAACCAACCGTTCAAAACAGAATTCAATAAAATTTCCCACATTTTGATGGGATCCGAAATACTTTTATCCCGAAATTTCTAGTTAGATTAAATACAATTTCAATATAAATTTATATTATGTACAAATCCAACGAAACATTGCGCTCGCAACAATTAATGAAATTAAAATTTTCAATATCCAAAAATAATATTTTATAAAGTAATCACGTGTTTGGTGCATTTTTTTATAGTTACTGCCAAGTTTTTATAATTACATCCCATTTATTATTTCTTAAAGCCCATTTTCTTGTTAAGCCTAATGCATCTCTCCTAGGAAAGATTTGCAGCCCAGCGGGGCGGAGAATAACAACTTGACCTTGCCTGGGTATTCCTAAAAAAAGTATAGCTCGGCTAGCCATTTTCAACTTGAAAAAAATTAATATCTGGGCTGGATATCTGGCCTGGGCTAGACGGGCCACATCTCGCCCAGTTAATACCTGCAGCGATGTTTTCGTTGTTGTTCAGAGGAGAAAAATTAATATCTGGGCTAAATATCGAAAAACTTTGCAGTGATCACACCTCAAAAACACAAATACTGCTCGAGCTGCTTGGTCCCAGCTATCGGCCGCTTCTTGTGCAATTCTCTCGTTTATTGACTGCTACATAGGTTGACAATGGTGTGGGACCGTGATGTCAGGAAACCAGGAGGAAGCAAAATAAGAAGCGGCCGATAGAATTGCGTACGTGAGGCTATGGACCTGGTGGGTCCCCATTGTCATCCTCTCCATGTAAAGTCATCTCCTGTCCCGCACGTGCTTTCCGCCCGAAACAATCAATGCCGCCCTCCCCGCATCCCGGTGGAGGCGATTGCTCTGCCTTCAAATGACACAAGTGCCGTCCGTCCGTCCATCTGCCACCCACATTAATGATATGTAGTTGCCGAGGCAGCTAATCCGGCGCCACACGTCCGTCCCTCCGCCCGCCAACCATTGCTATATAAACTGCTACGCCGGCCATAGCCGCAGTCATCTGCATCCGTTCCCTTTTTCCTGTTGACACCACTACTGCCCACCATGGCTTCCTCACGCTCCAGTTCTCTTTGGGACGGACAGTCCACGAACCACAAGGAGATGGCAACAATTGCTGCCGACCTGCTGGCCAGTAGGCAGCCGGAGGACGACGACGTCCCAATGGAGAACATGGTAGTCGACGATCTGGCGCCACCCCCTCCTCCGCGCCATCCTCACTGGTGCATTGCACCATGACCATCAGCGAGGCCCGTGACCAATATATGGACAGGGTGAGGCAGATGTGTGAGGAGCAGTTTCGGGAGGCGCAGGCCGACGCCGCCTACAACCACCATCTCCTCGAGGAGCACCTGCATGCGGAGGAGCAGATCGTCATGGAGCGGGAGGAGCAGGAGGCGCTACTCGACTCATACTGCTCCACCCGCAAGGGCCACCTCGAGCGCTGGCAGTACCGCATGCAGGTGGCGGAGGCTGCGGCCGCCTACAAAGAGGCTAGCAAAGAGGGCGATGAAGCGGGCGAGGCGCTGTTTGGCGAGATGAAGGATGAGGCAGAGGATAATGCCGGCTCCGATGAGTCCCCGCTTCGCTGGCGTCGACGAGGTCCTACTCCGCCAAGGCCCCGCGGCGCCAACAAGGAGGCATAGGACACCGCCGGCTCCGCCGAGGCCCCGCCCTGCCAACAATGAGGCAGAGGACACCGCCGGCTCTGTCGAGGCCTCGCCCCGCCAACAACGAGGCAGAGGACATCGCCGGCTCCGCCGAGGCCCCGCCCTGCTGCCAACGAGGCCGCGCCACACAGAAAACTAGGAAGAGTAGAACATGGTAGTTCGCCGCCGCTCGGGTCCAAGTAAGGCCACCGCTGCTACCCTCCGGTTGAAGCCAAGCTAGGAAGTTTGACCATTGACGGTCGGTTAGCTTCTTCACGATGACGTGGAGTCTGAGAGCTGCGCTGGAGATGAACGCTACTTCTACTTAACTGCTGGGGTAGTTGGTTGACTGGCACGTGGGCCCAACAGGCCACATGTCAGTTAGGCAACTGCACCTGCAGTTAAGGCACTGAAGCTTTTGTTCGGCTCAGTGGGACACAGGTGGGTATCTTCGGTTAATTAATTATACCTCCAGCGCACCCCTTTTTAGTTGAAGAATGTATGAAATGTAATGAAATCCAGCATGTTTATATGAAATCTGACCATGTATGAATGAATTTATTTCGATTAATTCGAATTCCTGTATCACTAGCATTGGATGAACATGCAAAACAATATGTACTAGCATTATTCCCAAGGTGATCACCTCGTTCACAGGAGTTTCACATGTACTCCCTCCGGTCCTTTCTAGTCTGCATACAAGTTTTGTCTGTAGTCAAAGTATCTCTACTTTGACCAATCTTATACAAAAAAGTATGCACTTTCACAATGTGCGGAGTAAAAAGGAACAGAAGGAGTACAAAGAGTTTGAGCAGCTTTTTAGCGTTTCTGTACATTACAATCAAACACACAGGCCTGGCAATTCATAGAGAACATTCAAAACAATCTATGATTATGCATCTCAGCAACTCACATGTCAGAGGCAATATTTACTTCACAACTAAAGAATAAAGAAAAAATTGATCGACGCTATTGACAGCAAAGGGCGTCCCATTCGAAAATATCAAAGGCATGTCTTGCTTAAATCAATGAGCAAAATTTGATAAGGTTGTCCCATTCCTAAATATCAAATGCCTACGATTGTGGAATTGGTAGGGTTTGCCATCAGTTCGGACATTGACATGGCACCTCGTGCTAAATAAAGCAACTATTCTTTTGGTGCAGTTCCACCAAAATCAACCAAATTTGCTCGTAGCTTGTATGATTTTGCCCTTATATGTTGCAACGCCTTGAACCTATCGGCACCTCCTTTCTTGTGGTGGAAATGAATGATTCGATGTATTCATGAACATTTTGTGTAGTTCCCATTGAAATCAAGCTGAGCACCCCTATTTGCACAAATATAAAAAAGTGATTAGTATGAAGCAAACTGTACTATGAATTGACAGTTTCAACAGGCACATATATGGTCCATGTAGAGCACATATTTAGAAAAATGGAACTCACTAGAAAGAATCCTACAACAACATTGTACTCGCGTATCACAGCAAAAAGATGGAGATTTGTCAGTCCTTCTGAGCTGAAGTTAGCTTGGTCTTGTGGGGAGTAATGTAACCATCCTTCAACTGCTCCTTCTGATGAGAATATAGACAAGGCTTCTTCATCCTGGAATAATCGGAACTAGTCACTTCACGTACTTCATGTTCTTCTTCAGAGGAAGATGATCCTGTTGTGCAAAGACAAGAGGACTACTAAATGCTAGCATCCCTGTTTGTTCAAAAAAGGAAAGGAAATATTTAAAACAGCACAGATGAAGCACTTCTCAAGGACAATACCACTTTTTCATGACAATATCTAAACAGTAGCACAACACCAATAGAGATGACAAAGCACAATCATATGGATGAAATCAGTGGGCGAGTACCAACCTTTGTTAGGAGGCTTATTGTGTAGAGCATATAGATGAAGCACTTCTCCGGAACCATCTGTTTCTATCTACGGTGGTGGCCATGCTTACTATATACTCCTCGATTAGTTTAATGTTTCCAATATCTTCTTGTGTAGTTCCACACAAATATATGGTATCTTCAAAGAAGATGCTTGTTTGCACAAGTTGAGATAATTACATATTACATTAAGAGTGGCATCAAATCAGTGGCAAAACAATTGCTCGTTCCAGCCATCGCAACAAATTAAGATGCAAAACTATATCATTACTTGTGTCATCACAGTTCCAGTGCTTCATTACAGCACCGGGAGTAGATTTTTGTTTATCTTCCGCTTGTTCTTCCCCTTCATCACTTGGATCAATAACAGACAAGCTTCGACTTCAATGTAAGATTTGGCATGTCAATTAGGGAGCACAATTATAGTACTAAACTTAATTTTCTGATGAAAGTGGCAAAATACAGGCCAGCAGTTGTGAAATATCCTTATCTTACCTCAATGGGATATTACGGTACGCATACAGATTGGAAGTCTTGTCTCCATTTGTGCAGTTCACTAAAATCAAGCAACATTATCGTACAAGTAGCACAACATATGAAAGCACACTGCAGAATCATGTGAAAGAAGGCTAGTACTGACCTCTCATGATGCAGAATTCAAACAACTCACAAGAAGAAGATCTGAACCAAATTCGCCTTAACTGATAGGAAGTAGGATCTCCTCTTGTGCAGTTCCACTAAGATCAAGCAATCAAGCAACGTTGTCGGTGTGACATTTTGGTTGAACTACACAAAACACTCTTAAAAGAAAAGTGTTTTGTGCAGTTCAACAACAGGTCACAATGGCAACGAGGTGAAGTAGATAACCCTGTTTACACAAAGGTGCAAAGGAAACAATTAGTGGTCAATAACGGTGGATGACACAGAAGCCAACAAAAAGAAGCATCTACCTTATCTAAATGGGAAAGAAAGCAAGACAGTAGCATTTCTCAAACGGTGGCATTGATTAATACTAACATAGAGATTATATTAACAATAAAATTCGTTAAACATGTAATTTGCTTTTAACTGTGGCATTTCATCGATTTTCCAGCGGCATTATTAGAGGGTGTTTGTTTACAGGGACATTTTGGTGTAGGGACTAAAAAAACTCCGTGTCAGTCCCATCTAAACCAAACAAGAGGGACTTTTACGGACTAAAAGTGGGCATTTGGGACTAAAGAAAGAAGACCCCGAGGGAGTCTTTTTTGGGACTTTTTCCAAAAGTTGCCCCTGCTACGCATTGCACCTTGTCTCTATTAGTTCATTACTAGGGGTAACATGGTCTTTTGGCATGTCATTTAATAAACTCTAGTCCATGTTTAGTCGCTGGAACCAAGCAGGTAGGGACTAGGGAGTTTTTAACCAAACAGGGCCTTAGATTAACAACAGCTAATGAGTTGCACGGGACAGTGGACGCACCAGCACCATGTGCATCTACCGATGTACTGTGGTCATGCACAGTCTGTTGCAACAAAGAACAAACAACCAATGAGCATATTTGTGTTGGTCCTAGTTTTTTTTATCTTTAGACACCTTTCCCTATTTGAGCGCAACAAATCTAGTCCTGCTCAAACTCTACAGCCTTGTCCCTTCCTTTCCTTTTTGAACTAGTACTTTCACCCCTTCCTTTCCTCTTTGAACCACATCCTAGATTTATGCGATACAACTTTCCCCACTACTTTCCCCCATTCCTTTCCTCTTTGAACCACGTCCTAGATTCATGCTATACAACTTTCCCCCTTCATTTCCTCTTTGAACCACGTCCTAGATTCATGCTATATACAACTTTTCCCACTACTTTCCCCCACTCCTTTCCTCTTTGAACCACGTCCTAGATTCATGGTATACATGCAGCTAGAGCGATGCATGTGGAGTAAGTAAAATATACCTTAAGGTTCTTGGGGCGTGGTTCGGTGGGCGACGGGACGACGACGAAGAAGAAGGGGTCGGAGGCCCTCCCGCGCTGCCGCTAGGTGGAAAGTGAACAGCTGCGCCGGTAGTCCCTCGCCGACGGCGACAGTGTTAAGCCTCCTTCCCTTCCCGGCGGACGGATCCTGCCGGCTCTTTGAGCAGCAGTGAGGGGCGAGAGAGGACAATGAAGTCTTGTTTAGATCTGGAGAGGGCGAGAGAGTGTGAAGAGAGCAACTACTCCCTTCGTTCCAAATTACTCGTCGAAGAAATGGATGTATCTAGAACTAAAATACATCTAGATACATCCATACCTGCCACAAGTAATTCGGAACGGAGGGATAGGGCGAGAGAGTGTGAAGAGAGCAACTACAAGCACTGAGGCTCCAGCGTGTATATATATACTGGAGAGAGAGTGTGAAGCATGCAGACCCTAGAAAATATTTTGACCAGTCAAAGAATCCTCATGGAACAAATTATGCTCAAGTGTAGTTATCGAACCCAAGACCTCAAGTTAGAAGGTGCAACGGGACCAAGGTGCGTGCGTATGTGCGTGTGTGTGTGTGTGTGTGTGTGTGTGTTTAACAGCATGTGTGTGTTAGAGAGAGCGACAGATCGACCTACATCTACAGAGGGATGTTGTGTAGTGTACGATTTTAGCCGCGAGAGTCGATGCATCCTCTCGTTTCCGGGCGTGTCAGCTTGGGACATGCGGACAGCTGCCATGCCCGCTCCTGACCAGCCTGGCCCACCCAAAGCCCCTCCATCGCCCGCGCGCTTCCCGCCTGAAACGGTCAGCCCCGGTAGAGCGGACGCGACCTCTCACTGGCGCAAGAGTGATGGTTACTGCTGGGTCTATGTGATTTGACGGCTCATTGGTCTTTATTACTGAGGTGGTAGGACTGCTGGATGTCCCACAATATGGGCGAAAGGAGGTACTACTACTAGATTACAATTTTCTCCATTCTTACAGCGGAGGCATGCAAGAGCAGTGAAAACACACAGGCTTAGTGATTACATGGCCCACCTCACAATATCACCGTGCGACACCTAACTCTTTACATAGTACTCCCTCCGTGCCTAAATATTAATAGATGAGTCCCCGCGCGTTGCCGCGGAACAGCGGTATATCTCTCCACGCAAAATTTTGATTTCATGGAACTAAAAAAACTCTATAACCGCATGAAAAATGTGGTAGCCAAACTAAATAAACTCCCATCATCATTTAGATCATCCAACATAAGGAAAAAGGATTAGCCAACTCCTACTGCATAATGGGATTATATTTTTCTTTTTGACATGTTAATGGGACTTAAAAGCTCACTTACATGCATGCTACCGGTGCATGCTTGCATGCAGACATGTTGATGTGATTTAAAACCCACTCACATGCATGTGCCACAGTATTTCTGCTTGCTTGCATGTGGCTTAGTGCGGAGCCTCTCAACGTCTAGATTAGACGGCTATTATGGACTGATTTACTTCATCTAACAGCTACATCAATTTTGATGATGTGGCTCAAGGAGAGGATAGAGAATTCCTAGTAGTGGGGGCTAGCTATTACTAGTAGATAGGTCTTGGTAGAGATTCCACTACATACGGAACAAAATGAATGAATCTACAGTTAAAATGTATCTATATACATCCGCATGTGGTTCATGGTGAAATCTCTACAAAGACTTATATTTAGGAACGGGGGAGATAGCGTACTAAGCAAGCTTCTCCTCATTCTGCTAGTTGATGGGACACATCAAAAGTACTCCAGTGTATAGAGCCTTGCCTCTAAGGTAGGCCCCACATAGTTTGCCTCTTTTTTAACATAACATGTCAAGTCGCAATTTGTTTGTTCACCCATGGTAGACGATCCTCCCTCCACCAAGTGGACAACCAGTACACGTGCCAAATTACCACGTGGGCTGCCTTTTTCGTACAGAAATGAGCTCCACAGTGTACCCGCGAGGGTGTGGTGTGGAAAGAGACAGGAGTACGTGCGCCGTGCATGCACCTCTTCTCTTTGTGCATGTCCCCCACCTACGTGTGTGTGTGTGTGTGCGTGAGATACAAACCGCGTTCGTGAGTGTTTTTTGTTTTGCGGTAGGGGTGGGGTGGGGGGTTGATTTCATGAATTATTTGTGGGAATATGTGTCGATGACATCTCAAACAAAATTTTGCATGCAATGTGTGTGAAATGGACGCCTATCCATATCATACATACAGGGTCGGGCAATCCACAAGAAGAGAGGGAGGGGTCATAGCTATTGATAGAGTCGAAGAGAGGATCAAGTGGGTGGGTGCGAGATCGATGAAGAGAGTCATCGAATTTGTGTGTGTGTGTGTGTGTGTGCAAATCAAAGATATAGGGCGACTGGCCTACCAGAACGTTAGAGGGCACATGTCAAGTTTGTGTGTGGCAGGGAGACATGACTACAGCGCTCGATGTATCGGTGTGTGTGGGGGGAGGGGGGTGGGGGAGGGGTAGGCAGAGGCCTAACTATAGAGGTAGAATGAGTCGTATATGTGTTGAGAAGGAGAGACCCAGCTATGTCTTGAGGGAGATCGGTCGACATCCATACATACCTGAAGGACGGGAAATATGATGGGACAGAGAGAGAGAGGAGAGAGAGAGGGAGGGAGAGGGAGGGAGAGGGGTAGAGTGCTGGATGGGTGATGGAGTTGCTTCTCAAAGATAGTGGGAGAGGCCTACTAGAAAAACTGAGGGTGGAACTGCAATGTTATCAATAAGAGTGGGGATGTGTTTCTGTGTGTGCCTGTACATGATAGATCTGTCGGGACGCATCCATGGATGATGAAGGGGAACCATGTGTTTGGTAAGCAAACCTAACTAGATCGGTAGATCAATTGTGGTTTGTCGGAGGAAGGGAGAGACACAACTAATGAGGTAGATCGATTGACGTGTGGGTAAAAACAAGTTATAAGGACCTAGCTAGCTATATGTATAGAGAGAGATCGGTCGGTGTACGTCCATTTGTTAGAGGCAAATAAGGCCCAGTGAGATGGATAGATAGAGAGAATGGAGCTAGGGGGTGGTGCGAGAGGCCGAACTACTAGCTGGATACGAGGATGAGTGTGCGGTTGTGAGATCGATGAAAAGAGGGGCGAGAGTTTACACGTGTGTCTGACCGTATGAGAGACACAAGGCAAGGACACATAAAGGAGGAGATTGAAGGTGTGTGTGTATGTTGTAGGTTGGCATCGTTGGAGAGGTTTATCGATCGGTGTGTGTCGGAAAGGAGTTGTGGAGACTCTGGGAGAATGACCTAAAGAAAAAAATGAATGTGCCCGGTGTATAGAATGCCGAGGGAGGGGGAGGACGAGCAGGGCGTGTGCATGCACGAGAGAAAGTAATGGTAGCTACAAAGGTTAGAGGATTGTGTGGGTGTAAGAGACTTACAAAGATCACAATTTGATATGAAAGTAGATTCATATATTTGAATAGGAGATCATACTGTTTTAAACATTGCATGCATGAATATAGTGGTGATACACGTGCTGTGCACATGTTATACCATAATGTGATAATGCATGGCATTTGCAACTCACAGCTAAATGCCGAACAATCTAAACCATACTATACATCAAACAATCTCACATTTTGGTTATATCATGCATATGGTGTCTTGTGTTGCTTACTTTATACATCAAATATGTCATCTGGTTAGTTTAGACATCCTTTGTGTGAATGCCATCTGTTTAGTTTATTCATCGTTTATGTGAATTATGCAACGCCATCTTGTTTAGCCAGGAATCACATATGTGAATTTTGCAATGCCATCCTGCTTAGCTAGTCATCTTATATGTAAATTATATCAGGCCATCCTTTTTTTCGGTACATATTACATTTGTCAACAATGTTAGTACATTCAACTGCTCTTCGTGTGCATCAGCCATTTGACATGGTGATGGCAAATTCTGGAGTGAAAACAAGGTCTTCAGAGCAGACTATGCTATCTGACGAAGCGCATACCTCGCTGGTTACGGATAGCTCCTCAGAGGAGGATTCAGAGACAGATGACCAGTCCTATTCCCCCCCCCCCCCCGAGGTGTATGCTCTAACTTGGCAGGGTTATGTTGCTCATAGCGTGCATATGGTGTCTCACATTGCTATGTCATTTGATTACTTTAGACATGCTTTGTGTGAATGCCACCTGTTCAGTGTCTAATTACCATATATGTGAATTATGCATTGCCATCTTGTTGCAAGACATTATATATGTGAATTATACAATGCTATCTTGTTGCAAAGGCATTATATATGTGAATTATGCAATGCCATGCTGTTTAGCCAATCATCATGTATGTGAATTACATCATGCTATCATTTTTTTGTATTACGTGTCCCATTTGTCGACAACGTTTGTATATTCAAGTACTCTTCCTGTGCATCAGCCATTTCAAGCGGTGATGGAAGTATCTGGAGTGAAAACAAGGTATTTAGAGCAGACAATGCTACCTGCTAAAGTAGACATCTTGATGGTTACAGAGAGCTCCTCAGAGGAGGATTCAGAGACTGATGACCAGTCCTATTTCCCCCCTGAGGTCTATGCTCAAACGTGGCAGGGTTATATTACCTATGTCATGCATGTTGTCTTGCATTGCTTAGTTTTTACATCATATATGGATTGCCATCTGCTTACTTGCTTACTATCTAAATCATATATTTGAATTATATCATGCCATCATGTTTACATAGTGCATACACATCATCTATCTGAATTATGGCATGGCAACCCATTTAATAAAGACATCATATAGTTATATCATCCCATCCTGTTTAGTGTTTACAGTCATCATATTTTGAATTATGGCATTCTATCCATGAATGTATGTGAATTATGGCATGCCAACCTATTTAATAAAAACATTATATAGGTATGTCATGTCATCCTGTTTACATAGTCTCATATTCTCAACTATGTCTTTCCATCTTTTTTAGTTAGCCATCATAATGTGAAATTGTGTCATGCTAACCTATTTAGTTAGCCATCATATATGTGAAATTGTGTCATGCTATCCGGTTTGGTTAGACAACATAAATATGAATTATTTCATGCCATCTTTTATTGCCCACTACCCATTGCACCTGTCTATCATACAATGTCTATACTTTCAATTACTTTTCTTGTTTATCAGCCTTTTGAATTGGTGAGCGTGATGGCAGTATCTCAGGGAGTAACAACACGGTCTTCAGAAAAGATAGTGCTACCAGTTGATGCAGATAGAACCACGGTTGTACTTGCCCATGGACCAGATCCACCACACATAATGTCGGTGTCAAAACCGGCAGATCTCGAGTAGGGGGTCCAGAACTGTGCGTCTAAGGCGGATGGTAACAGGAGGCAGGGGACACGATGTTTTATCCAGGTTCGGGCCCTCTTGATGGAGGTAATACCCTACGTCCTGCTTGATTGTTCTTCATAATATGAGTAGTACAAGAGTTGATCTACCACAAGATCAAAGAGGCTAACCCTAGAAGCTAGCCTATGGTATGATTGTATGTTGTCCTACGGACTAAAACCCTCCGGTTTATATAGACACCGGAGGGGGCTAGGGTTACACAAGGTCGGTTACAAAGGAGGAGATATACATATCCATATTGCCTAGCTTGTCTTCTACGCCAAGTAATGGCCCATCCGGACATGAGACAAAGTCTTCAATCTTGTATCTTCATAGTCCAACAGTCCGGCCAATGGATATAGTCCGGCTGTCCGGAGACCCTCTAATCCAGGACTCCCTCAGTAGCCCCCGAACCAGGCTTCAATGAAGTCAAGTCCGACATGCAATATTGTCTTCGGCATTGTAAGGCGGGTTCTTCTCCAAATTTTGAATGTTTGTTAAGTAGTGTTTGGCACCATAAATGTTGGACTTCTTGGCTTCTGCGCCCAATAAGGGCTATCTTCCATGCGTCGAATGAATACGAGGAGCCAGGGCATTTTTACATTCGCCCCCCTAGCCAGATAAATAAATTGTCTATTAAAGGGATGGGGATTCTTAGATCCAATCCATACCATCCTCCCACAACGAGAATCCATCGGAGCGCGCTTCGGAAAAATACACTCCAACATGGCCGACCACCGCAGCTCCTCCTCTCGCCCCTGTAGCACTAAGCCCAGTGATTGGGAGAGGTGTCCTGTCTCACACAGTCGATTAGTCGAACTGCAGACTCAGGGATTTCTCCCTCCAGCGTATATGGTTCCCATCCGAGCTGGGGTCGCCACCTACAATGGCGGGGAGCAAGCGGAGAGCATCCCCAGCCCCTCTACGGGGGAGCGGGTTTGCCTTGTTCCTTACTTATTAAAGGGACTCGGATTTCCAATTCATCCATTCCTCTGCGGGCTCCTGGAGTTTTACGGCCTCCAACTGCATAATCTCACCCCTGCTTCCATATTACACATCGCCGGCTAAGTTGCCCTTTGTGAGTTATTCCTGGGCTGCGAGGCTCATTTCGAGCTGTGGAAAAGGTTATTTTGCCTCGTCCCCAGCACATAGAAGGGTCACTTTATAAAGTGGGCAGAGCCGAAATATGGCGCATTGCCGAAACCGGATACATGTCCGGTACTCCGAAGAAGACGTCCGAAGACTAGCCTTCGGAATGGTTTTATATGGAGGACGTCCCCCTTCCGGACCCTGTTCGGCGGGGTCTTCCTGAGTTCAACAATGATCCTCTGAAGAAACGCTGAAGCTGGCGCCCACGGAGCCCCCACGAGGAAGACAACGGAGAAGTCCTTAACCTGATGAACCGGATTAAAGTGTTGGCTCAATTAGGATTGACAGTAATCGAGGTTATGTCAATATGAATAATGCAGGGAGTGCAGCCACTTCAATATTGAGGGCACCCCCTGTGGTGTTTTTATAGGGAAGATGATGCCACCCGTTGCAGGTGTAAGGGTCCGGACACCGCTGGTGCTTTAGCAAAAGTTATGTCCTAGTTGTTCAAGGGAGAGGAAGAGGAGTTCATCCGCATCAAGCCACGGGATGGATTCTCCGTGTACAACCCTCCAAGCTGGGTGAGTTATATCTCCTTACTCCCATTCTTCCTGCATTCTTTGTCGTAGGTACTCACCTTGCCATTTTATGGCAGGAACTGCGAAAAGCCATAAGGGAGGTCAACAACCCATCTCCACAACCAGAGGACCCTGACCGGGCCCTCCGTCCTGGACTCGAAGAAGATCCGGACATATTCGTGGAGCTGATAGACAGGCAGTTCTATCAATTAAGCTATGCTGACGCCATGGTGGCCATTATGGCCGACTATCCCGGAATGCTCCCTGCGTCGCACGTAAGAAAAACTAAAATCCTAACTCCAAAAACTAGGATCCCTTTTTAGACACTTCACCTACCATATACATATGGTGTTTTACAGGGAAGGTCTTCGGAACGCCGTGTCGAACCCGCAGCAACTCGCCAACAAGAGGCACCGAGGCCGGGTAGGCCAAAAAGGAAGGCGGTCAGGACGGAGACGCCGGCGCAGAGGTATCACAAAAACCCCGCTCCGTGGTTGTCGTCTTTTCTCAAAATGTCATGATGTCCATGTTTCTTTAGTGGAAAAAACGCTCGCCGGAACATGTCCGGCGAGGCTGCCGATCATGCTTCCACCAGTCGGGCGCTAGGGCCGGACAAAGAGGCCGAAGCCGACATGGGGCGGACGCCGGATACTCCTCCTACAGAGGATGCAAATAGATTGTCCGCTACAAATTCAGAAGTGGAGAGCGCCATGAATCATAGGCGTCGTCGGGTCGTACTCCGTGACACTTGCTTCTCACCAGAGGCATTTGATGCCTTCAATTCTGGAGATGCGTACCTCTGTGCTGCTCAAAATGGTCTAGCCAAAGCAACAACCCAGTATGTAAGGGATGTACGGGTGAGCAAATATGACGATTATATGTATCAGTAGCCCCTGAGACTTGAAACAGTTGGCACAACTGATTTAAGGATCGTTTATTATGCAGGTTCTTACAGAGAAGAATACCCGACTGTCACAGGAGCTGGAGGAATGCAAAACCCAACTTCGGGCTGCCGTTGCCACATTGAAGGAACCTGAAAAGTCCCCGGCTGGTAAAATTTGTTTCAAAGAATGATAGGTACCATATAGCATGCGGCATGGCTGCAGATCTAACAATAGATATTGCAGATGACTCCGGAGAGAATCCGGAGGACCAGCATGTCGTACGACAGCTAAATGCTGGCGAATGCGTGCTGACTAAGGTCAGGCGGGAGAAAAACAATCTCCAAGATGCCAATACCAAGATGAGCGTGGAACTGAAAGATGTTCGAGCTCAGCTTGCGGACTCCGAGAAGGAGAATAAGGGGCTTCGACACGGCATTTTCAGTAAGTACTTGAACGAACCCTTAAAAGGGTGCGGCGGAGAAGCCGTCTAACAAAGTTATGTCTGCAGGTATGCTGACGGGTCGTCCCGTGGAGGAGATGCCAGGGTCTTTGGGTGGTCTTCTACCTGAGCTCTCACAACTGCACGAACAAGTTCGGTAGGTGATGCAAGGTATTGCCCAGGCCTTGTGGCCATCCGTCTCCCTGCCAGCAGGCATTGGAGAGCTTGCGGAGAAGCTGAAGGCAGCACGGCGGCGCTTCCGATTATGGAAGATATCGGTCTGCCGCCAAGATGCCAGGGAAGCTTGGGCCATGGTGAAGATGCGGTATACCAATGCTGACCCAAACCACATGGCCGAGGTCGGACCTGTGGGGCCCGATGGGAAAGAGATCCCCGTTAGCTTAGTGTATGGGCAAGTAGAATTAGCCGCAAAGTATTCCCAACAGGATTGTAGGCTAGACAGCCTATTGGATGGTATAGAAGAGGAATTTAGTTAGTCTACATGACTATGTAATTAAAGTGACATGTATAATGCCTTCTAGCCGGATTGTAAATCATTTTTCATGGCGGACCTTTTCGCTTCAACCTCGGGACCCGATAGTCCGGAGTGTATCCGAATACCCGCTCAGTTATTGTCACACCCTGATTTTCATGCCACAACACTTAAGCTATTAAATCATGATAAAATGTGGCTTGACAAAAACTTTTGAGTGTTTTGGACGTCGCCTTGTTTGGATTTTGTTTGCTGTTTGCAAGTGCTCTAAAAATCAAATAAATCCTCCAATGATCATGCCATGTGTATAGAGCAATATAGTATTTTCTTACAAAAATACTTTGGCCAAAAAGTATTTTCTAAAATTAGTTTTCCAAAACACCTTGAATTGAGATTTGCACTGCAAGTACTTGATTTGAGGTGTGAAAAATCTTTCCAAAAGTATATTTGACTCCTATTAGATATAGGATACCCAGAAACCACAAAAATATAATTTTAAAAGTTATTTTTCCTATTTTATTTAAAAGTGTTTTCTTAAGGCCAGAAATGGTCTTTAATAGGAAAAAAATTTATTTTATTGTTTCAAAAATATTTGACAAAAATCAGGGAAACTCAATGAACATATACTGTCCATAAATAAGAGTTTCAACACATGGTCATGTTCAAAATATTGGACAAAACCTCCCAAAACCATTTCTGCTCATTTCAAGGATTTGGAATATTTCTACAGGAACTATTTTCATAAAAATCCAGGAAAATTCTAACATGTCACATATGACATTTTTGATGATCTTGGCAAGTATCATGTGATGGAGAATAGTATAACCCCATGAAATCCCCTCAAAACCATTTCTTTCCATTTTGAAGTTTGACCAACTTTACATTGCCAAACATGTACAAATGTTCTCAAACCTTGTGAACATGCTCAAATGGTCTAATTATTCATCTAGACCAAATGGCACAAGTTGGAGAGAATGTTATCTTGATCAAAGTACACCAAAACCCTTTCTGTCCAGAACCAAATTTGAACAATTCTACATTGCCATGTGTGTCCTTTTGATCTGAATTTTTGTGGACATGTTCAAATCCTCAAATGATGACACTACACCAAGTGGTGCATCAAGGAGAATAGATTTGCATAACTAAATCTTGGTAAAGCCATTTCTGCTAATTTCTAGGGTTTACAAAAGTTACACTGGCCACTTTTCCCAAATGAGCTCAAATTTGGTGGCACACCCTATTTCTAAGTGTCATTCCATCCTGTTAAGTATCATAGCAATTGGAGTTCATTTTCTTTCCCAAACCAACAACAAACACCTTCTGCCATTTTTTCAAAAGCACCATTTTGACCACTTCCACTCTTCTCCATGGCCTCAAATTTTTACCACAGCCCCTCCTAGTTCCCTTGCACCTCCAGTAGCAATGGCAAATTCATAGCCCACTTATTGGAGGGGTAAAACCCCACATTCTCTCTCTGGACAGCCCATTTCCCTCTCTCCCTCAACCTCTCTCCTCTCCTACTGGCTGTCCAAGGCATCCAAGGCCCTCTCCCCTTTGTTTACTCCTCCCTAAACAACCTAGACATAAGTGGCCGTGCCCTATAAGCCAAAGGCATGCCCTGGCATGCAATTGGCGTGCTCCAGAGCGCGCTACAGTGCACATCCGCACTGTAGCCGCTCTCTGCCCGAGCCACCGGACCACCTAGGGCCTCCCCCTCGTGTCCCCCGAGGTCGCCTCGATGTCCAGTACACGGCACGCTGTCGGCCCCCTCCTTCCTCTCTCTCTCCTGCCCCTGCTTGCACGCGCACCATGGCCGCCCGAGAGCTCCAATGGGCATGCTCACACGCGCGCTGCCCTGACGCTCCCCCTCTCCTTCTCTCCCTTCCCCTGGCCGTAGACCACGCCCAGGAAGACCCCCGACTCGAAGCCAAGCCCTCCCGTGGCCTCTAGCGACGGCTACGGCCTCGCCGGCGCACGATCCTGCTGTGCACCTCGCCCCGCCATAAAAGGCCACCCCCGAGCCCTCTCCGGCCTCCGTTCGCCCTCTCTCCCTCCCCTGGACCCCCCCGGACCGCGCCATTCTTCCTCCCGTGCCCTCCATCCACCTCCAAGGCCGAAGCCGAGCCGCCGTCCATCGCCTAAATTCAGCCGAGCCTGACCTCTTCTCCCTCTCCTCTCTCCACCAGTAGGCTCCCCTGAGCAAGTCGGAGCTCCCACGCTCCTTCCCTCGTCCGAGGGCACACCATAGCACCGATGCCACCATCACCCCCGGCCTCGTCTGCCGCGACCAACGCCTTGCTCGACCCCGTACTCCTCGGCGATCGTGCCACCCGCGAATGGATGCGTCTTGGCTCCCTGAGTACACCGGTGGGCCGAGCGCCGTGGGAGGTGGTCGGGGTCACCGGCAATCATCGCCGGAGTCGTCGGCCGCGCCAGCCGCTCGAGGTTGAAGACGACCGCGGCGGTGTGCGGGTGGGCCCTGCACGTCAGCGAGTCAGTGCCCGAGCCCGCAGGGTTTAAGTGAAGACGGATTCTGCGCCTACCGCTTCCCCTGCGGTGAAGACGCCCTGGCGCGAGTACGCCTCCGACATGGCCCCTGCATGTGTGCCACCGAGCCGCTGGGCCGGCCCACGGTCTATCTGCCGCCCCGTGCACAGGATAAGGTTAAAGCCTTATTCCCTTTTTCTTTTTCTAGTCAAATTCAAAAATCCATAAACAATTCAAATTAACTCCAAATTTAATAATTCAAATTTCTAGTAGTTTCTAAATTCATTCCCTATCACATGGTGCTACTTGCACATTTTTACAGAAATATTTCTTTCACAAATATTTAGCAAATCCTATTTTTTCCATTTCTTTGATAAACTTTAGAAAATCACAGAGAGCCCATTTTTTATCCAAATTCCATGATTCAAAATCCTAGGTGTCTATAAATTCAAAACTTAGTTTTTGAACATTTTTACTAATACTTTCTGTATCACCTCAAATAATGGTCTATTTCTTCATATTTGTCAACTTTGCAAATTCATAGGAAAATCGTTTCAACTCCAAATCCAGCGAAACCAATTCCTAGATGCTTCTAAAATCATCCTTTATTAAATGGGTGCCTTTTCTCATTTTTCAAAAATATGTTTCTGTCCACTTCTTGCAGTTCCATAAACCCCTTGATTCCATCATATCAAAATGTTTAGAAATATCCACTGACCCAATTCCATTGAAACCACTCCGGTTAATTTTCATATAACCAGAGATGTCCTAGAAAAGTCAAATCAGTATTTTTGGAGCACTTTTATTTTCTACCTTGTTGTGTTGCTTATTGTGGTTGCTTTCGACGATAGTTGACGAAGTAGACGTAATGCTCGAAGTTGGACCAGAGATATTTGAAGACCTCGAAGACTTCGTTAAAACAGGCAAGCAGCCCTTTGACCATGTCCATGAAACCCTTTTTATGCATTTCATATAGCACTTTATTAATGTTGCATCGGAATCATGATGAGAGGGTAGCCACTCAGGTGGGTTGCCTTCATTTCCTCCTTGATTGATACTTGCATTATGCATGACCCTACCTCCTTATGAGGGTTATACCGGTGGGAGTAGATAGGATGCTAAGTAGTGCTATGCAAAAGGGATGGGAATATGCATGGTGATGGAGACAAAGTATCTTGAAAGGACTTTTCGAAAACCCCGTCGGGTACCACTTATGCCCGAGGGAGACAATGAGTTGGGTAGCCACTTGATCACGAAGTGGAGTACCGAGGCAAGTGTGTGTGTTGTTTTCAAAAACGGATTGGTTTAAGTTGCGACCGTTATTCCAACCTTACATGCGCAACCACTCTACCCTTATATGGGAAAGGGCATTATTGATTACCTACACCGATACTAGCTTGGAGCCCGCATTACTAGTGACGGGGGAGAGTTGGTGCTCTCTCTCGGGACGGGGTCGTGCCAGGTAGGGCGTCCATGACTGTTTTCACAGGGCACCGGATACACCGTTGTGTCCCCTCTCGGATGTTACGATCTTGAGTGAGTGTCGTATGATGTACATCATGAGGATACGGAACAACGAGTGGACTCCTTGATAGTGTCGTCTAGGGACAGATAGTGATCGGGTGCTTACCCCGGGTACTTGAGGTATTGCGGTTCGTGGATGACACGGAAGTTCCCCGGATCTTGTGGGTAAAGTGTGCAACCTCTGCAGAGTGTAAAACTATTCGAATAGCCGTGTCCACGGTCAAGGACAGTTGGGTAACCGCTCTTGGGCTACGTCCACATGTTTACAAACCAGTGTGTGTTTGGATAAGTGGGAAGAACTACTTGGGTCAAGTCAAAGGACTTGACATGATTGAGTTGGGTTGGGGCCCACTCTTTTTTATGTTGATACCACTACTTGGGTCAAGTCAAAGGACTTGAGATGATTGAGTTGGGTTGGTGCCCACTCTTTTTATGTTGATATCTGTAACCTGTCCTCATGGTTACTTGAATTCTCCTGATGCAGGTCTTACGAGTTGTTGAACATGTCATTGCAATCAAAAACATGGGTTGCTTGCGAGTACATTCAAAGTACTCATTGGCTTGCCACTGGTTATTTTATTGGCCAGGCATGAAAGAATAGCATATGATGAAGAATACTTCGGTGACGAACATGCGAGCTAGGACGCTTCCTAGTCAGAATGCCTGTAGGGTTAAGGCAGATGGCATGGGTCCGAGTTATCGATGAAGATTTCCGCTGCGATGTTATACTCAAGACTTGACCATAATGGTCCTACTTGTGTAATACGGTATGTATGGATGTAAGACTCTTGTTATTCAGCTTCTGTGTGTTCAGTGAGCATTGATCTCTGGGATCACTGTACACGTGCATTTGGTGATCATGACTTATGAGTCGGGGTCCCCACAGTTATATAAGAACCGGGGTATGCGTGGAAACCAGGCGTAGGGGTCATTAGTGCTTGAATAGACAAGTACCCAACTAGTTATGTTATATTACATGGGTAGTAAGAAACATCTTCCAGGGAGAATAGTTCCGTTAAGGGTTCCTTTCCCTGGGTACGCATGCCTTAAAGTGCATGTACGGACTGCGAGAGGAGACGCAGGCAAAAACATCTGGGGGCACATATGGAAAATAAATAAAAATTGTCTTTTGTTCATCGACTGAATATTCCCTTAAGAACGCTAGCTTTTGGCTTCACCTAGTTTGAGGTACACATCCGGCTGACCCGGCAGTAACAATCATAGAGGTGCTCCCCTTATGCCCTAGCCGAATTAAAGGGAACGTAGGGCATAAATACAAGAGCCAGGCAACCCAGCTTGGCCAAAACTTAAGTCATATCTATGCATATAATGGCGAAGAAAAGGTACATGCGGAAGAATAACACATGTGCGGGGCATGAAGCCCAGATAAAAAATTAAGCTTCTATGTAAGAAGCCCCCAGGTATAATGAGCGCGGTTAGCGTGTCAATAGTTTGCAAGCAAGGCACAAGTTGGCCCTTGAAGGCCTTGAGAAAGAATAAAAGAAAGAAAGAGAAAAAAGATAGATAATGTATATGCAAAAAATGGACAGAGGAAGGAGACGAACATAGAATCCGGCACTAGGCGTAGAATCTTTAGGGCCTGGCTGCATTCCATGGGTTCGGCTCAAGTCGATTATTCGATGCATCCCACAGACGATATGCTCCACCGGTCAGAACATGGTCAATAATGAAGGGACCTTCCCATTTGGGCTCGAGCTTGGTCTTTTTCTTCTCCGGCAGGCGTATAACTAGTTCGCCAACGTTATAAGTTTTGGCCCGTACTTCTCTGCTTTGGTATCTTTGAGCATGTTGCTGATAGAATGCGGAACGGCTTTGCCACGTCGCGCTCCTCCTCCAGGCTGTCTAGACTGTCCTGTCGATCAAGCTCGGCTTTTCTTTCTTCGTACATGCGCACTCGAGGTGAATCATGAATTATGTCACAGGGCAGAACCGCCTTTGCGCCGTCCACCATAAAGAAGGGTGTGTATCCGGTAGTACGATTCGGCGTGGTCAGCAGACCCCAGAGTACGGAGACGAGCTCATCTACCCAGTGCGTGTTAGACTCCTTTAAGGACCGCACTAATCTGGGTTTGATGCTGGTCATGATAAGACCATTTGCTCGCTCAACTTGGCTGTTGGTTTGTGGGTAATAGACATAAGCATAATCGAGCTTGATGCCCATCTTTTTGCCCTGGAGTTTTACCTCGTCGGCCGTAAAGTTCGTGCCGTTGTTAGTGATGATACTGTGGGGGACGCCATAACGGTGTACAACCCCGGATATGAAGTCTATCACCGGTTTGGATTCGGCCGTTTTAACAGGTTTGGCTTCTATCCATTTGGTGAATTTATCCACCATGACCAGTAAGTATGTTTTCTTATGGGTTCGCACTTTAAGGAGTCCAACCATGTCAAGCCCCTAGACCGCGAAGGGCCAGGTAATGGGGATTGTTTGGCGGGAGGTGGGTGGCATGTGGCTTTGGTTTGCAAAAGGCTGGCAACCGACGCAGCGTTGGACCAAGTCCTGTGCATCTACCCGGGCTATCGGCCAATAAAAACATGTACGGAAGGCCTTGCTTACAAGGGCCCGGGCTGCGGCGTGGTGGCCGCCGAGTCCGGCGTGAATTTTTGCCAAAAGTTTCCGCCCTTCCTCTTTGGAGATGCACCTTTGAAGGACTCTGGTAGTGCTTTTTTATACAGCTCTCCCTGATGGACCCTGTAGGCTTTAGATCGCCGCACTATGCAGCGTGACTCATATTGGTCCGCGGGAAGTTCCTGCCTAGTTAGGTAGGCCAGGAATGGTTCTGTCCACGGGGCGATGATGGCCATTATTACGTGGGCTGAATGTGTTATTTCGGTGGCAGAGCCTCCGATTATGTCAGAGTGTTCGTGTAACGCCCTCGATGCGGCTATATCTCCCACGTGTCGAGGCACGACTTAGAGGCATAACTGCATTGAAAGCAATGTCGCAAGTTAGGAAATCATCACACATCCCATGTACATAAATAATATAAAGGGGAGGTACATAGTTGGCTTACACTCGCCACGTCACATCAAAGTACATAAATAACATCCATCATACAAATGACTCATGGCCCGACTATGGCGCCAAAATAGAAAAGACCCCCAACATGCGACAAGGCCCTGAATCTACCCCGATTGGGCACCACTACTGATCATCAAGAAAAGACACATAGTAACGCTGAGAGTCCTCGTCGTACTCCCACTTGAGCTCAAGCGCGCCATCTGGAGCTGTATCATCTGTTCCTGCATCTGGTGTAATAGTAATCTGTGAGCCACAGGGACTCAGCAATCTCGCACCCTCGCGATCAAGACTATTTAAGCTTAATAGGTAGGAAAGGGGTAATGTATAAGTGGAGCTGCAACAAGCGACTATCATATATGGTGGCTAACTTATTCGCAAAAGAGAGCGAGAAGAGGAGGCAAATGCACGAGCGGAAAACTAGGGAGCAACCTACGCAAACATAACTCCAACACCGTGTCCGCTTCCCGGACTCCGCCGAGAAGAGGCCATCACGGCAACACACACAGTTGATTCATTTTAATTAGTTAAGGTTCAAGTTATCTACAACCGGACATTAACAAATTCCCATCTGCCCATAACCGCGGGCACGACTTTTGAAAGATCAATCCCTGCAGGGGGGGGTCCCAACTTAGCCCATAACAAGCTCTCACGATCAACGACGGAATAGACCTCCACCCAAGACACACCGATCAGACTCGGTATCTCGGTACAACAAGACGATTCGACAGGTTAAAACAAGACCAGCAACACCGGCCGAATGTGCCGACAAATCCCGATAGGAGCTGCACATATCTCGTTCTCAGGGCACACTCAGATTGTCCAAACTTCCGGTAGGCCAGCCCAGAGTTGCCCCTGGTAGCCACCGGCGGCTGACGTTTCGGACCAACACTCAAAGGAGCACTGGCCCGGGGGGGGGGGGGGTTAAAATAAGATGACCCTCGGGCTCCGGAAACCCAAGGGAAAAAGAGGCTAGGTGGAAAATGGTGAAACCAATGTTGGGCATTGCTGGAAAAGCTTTAATCAAGGCGAACTATCAAGGGGTTCCCATTATAGCCCAACCGCGTAAGGGACGCAACAATCCGGGAACATAACACCGATATGACGGAAACTAGGGCGGCAAGAGTGAAACAAAACACTTGGCGAGAGGCCGAGCCTTCCACCCTTTACCAAGTATATAGATGCATTAAGATAACATAGCAATATAATGATATCCCAACAAGAAAATAAAGGTTCCAACAAGGAACGGCTCCAGTCTTCACCTGCAACTAGCAACGCTATAAGAAGGGGGCTGAGCAAAGCGGTAACAAAGCCAATCAACGGTTTGCTAGGACAATGGTGGGTTAGAGGCTGAATCATGGCAATTGGGAGGCTGACAAGCAAGTGGTAGGCATCATAGCATTGGCAAAGCAAAAGAGCGAGCAAACTAGCATAGCAAAGATCGTAGTGATTTCGAGGGTATGATCATCTTGCCTGCACAGTTGTCAGAGTTGACTGGATCCTCAAAAGCAAAATCAACAGGCTCCTCGTTAGCGAACTCGTCTCCCGGCTCTACCCAATAACACAAACAAGCAACAAGGATACAATCAACCACGTGCAAGGACAAGCAATAGGATGCAAAGATGGTATGCTATGCGGGATGCTATGCGGGATGCAAAATGCAAGACGTGACAGGAAATGCATGACCCTGGCCTCAACTTGGAAAACCAAGTGTGCCACTGGATAGAGGGGAAGAAATCACCTGAAAACGATATAAAGATCATAGGAATCGGAGCTACGATTTGGAAATGGCAAGCGTTTTACGAAATGAACCGATCTGCAATTTATAACAAGTAGGCTCCTAAATGCAACGAAATGAACATGCTACAGCCACCAAACATGAAAACCAAATACATGGCAGGGATGTACACAAGATGCTTAACAAATCACTAGCACTGAGCCATAGCCAAATTCATCCATTATGAGGTTCAAACAAGCATGGAAAAAATGAATAAGCAAAACAGATTTCCGACTTAGTGAAATTAACACTAGTCTTAAATTTCAGACCACGATGCTCTCTTCGGAGCAGCAAAACAACATGAAACACAACCTGAACATGACAAGTAAGACCATGGCATGGAGCTACTCAACAAGCTTAACAAAACACCCAAAGTGACCTGGGGCCAAAAGGGTTCACAAAATACTCTAACGAGCACACGAACATAGATGAAACACAATTAGTTCCCACACTTAGTGAAAACTGAGACATGCTGAAATTATAACTCACGAAGGCATGTAAACGAGCTCGATGCACTCACTACGGTGCAAGTCATGGCAAGGCAAGCATATATCCATAAATAAGGCACAAAATGCTAGCTAGACATGGCAAGAACAAAGGCATAGCATGCATGGATCACTAACAATAGCATCGGCAAAATCGCAAACAAGTTGACGATCTGCCCAGATTTACCACGAAGCAAAAGTAGAGCTCGATTGACTCAAGCTAGAGCACTCCACATATGCAAACAAAGACATGGATGGATAGAGCATAACATCAATATCAAAACTCCCTTACTGATCATCCTCAAAAGAGGCACGGATTACTAGGAAACAAGCTGAACATATGGCATCATGAACTAAAATATCCCAGACTTAGTGAAAATCACTAAGTCACTGAAAACAGAATTCTCAGGTGCCTCTCTTTGCAAGCTTGCACAAGTCACCACACACATCCTAAAAATGCATGGGTGGCACCTCTGGAAAGACGACAAAATTCTTAACAATTCATCCCAAAGAGTCACAGGCATATCATGCACACAATAATCATGGCAAAAATGACAAAAGTCTACGATGAGCTAACAGATCTGCAATTTAACTCACGATGCCTCCTTCTAACATTATTTTGGGCATCAAGATGAACTCAAGTGCAAATCATGCAATGGAATGAAATGATGTACTCGTCGAGACGAAGATTTTGATATATCATATGTCCAAAACGGAGCTACGGATGCGGAGATATGAGCAGTCAAAGCTAGCATAAAAAATACGGAGATTAGGGTTTCGGGGAGAGAGGTCAACCCTCAGATCCAGATCCAGATCGGGTACTGTAGCGGCACGGGGATCAAGGATCATCGACGGAGAAGGCCGCGGCGGCCGGAGTTGTCGAGGACGCTGGAGTGCGGAGGGGAGGCCGGAGCTCGGGGCTGCGGTGGCCGTGGGGTCCGGCCGCGGTCGCCGGGGCGGCGAGGGCGCGCGGCGGAGCGCGGCGCTGGCGGGGAGGCGGCGTGGCGGCGCCGGCCGGCGATGCCGGCGCGGCGGCCGGCCGGGAAGAGGACGGCGGCGCGGTCGGCGGAGAGGCGCGGGGCGCTCGGGCCCGGGAGGCTGCGCACGGGGGCCGGACGCGGGCCAGGCGGGCCTCCGAGGCGGCGGCGGCGGTGCCACGTGGCGGCGGGCCACTGGCTGCGGGCGGCGGCGGGAGCGATCCGGACATTGTCCGGCCCGTCCGGACACGTCCGGTGCGGCAGAGAGGAGGAAGAAGCTAGGGTTAGGGGTGTTTGACCCGGAATTTTCGAGGGAATGGTATTGATAGGCATAAGTGGAGCTAGGAGAGTCCAAATGAGGTGTGGTTTTCGGCCACGCGATCGTGATCGAACGCTCTAGGACATGGAGCAGAGTTTGGTGGGTTTTGGGCCAAATTGGAGGGGTGTTGGGATGCAACACACACGAGGCCTTTTCGGTCCCTTGGTTAACCGTTGGAGTATCAAACGAAGTCCAAATGACCCGAAACATGACAGGCGGTCTACCGGTAGTAAACCAAGGCCGCATGGCAAGTCTCGGTCCAATCCGGAAATGTTTAATCCCCACACATGAAAGAAAGCTAGAAATGGCCACCGGAGGAGAACGAAGCGCCGGAATGCAAAATGGACAACGGGGAAAATGCTCGAATGCATGAGATGAACATGTATGCAAATGCAATGCACATGATGACATGATATGAGATGCATGAAAACGAAAACAACACATGGTGACAAAGACCCGAACCCGAGAAATAAATATAACTTAATGCCGAAAATGGCAAGAGTTTGAGTACAAATTGGGAAAGTAATATCTGGGGCGTTACAACACTCCACCACTACGAAAAGATCTCGTCCCGAGATCTAGGACTGAAAGAACTCCGGGTACTCAGAACGGAGGTGATCCTCGCGTTCCCAGGTAGCTTCAGGGTCGGAATGGTGTGACCACTTGACTTTGAGAAATTTGATTGACTTGTTGCGAGTCCTGTGTTCAGTCTCTTCAAGGATTGCAACTGGGTGCTCATGATAGGAGAGATCCTCTTGGAGCTCAATGTCCTCGAAGTTGACAGTGCGTTCAGGCGTCTTGAAGCACTTTCGGAGTTGGGAGACATGGAACACATCATGAACATTTGCAAAGTTTGAAGGAAGCTCGAGTTGATAGGCGAGGTCGCCTCTCTTGCTGACAATCTTGAAAGGTCTGACGTATCTAGGGGCAAGCTTCCCTTTGATACCGAAGCGACGAGTCCCTTTCATAGGAGAGACGCGGAGGTAAACATGATCTCCGATCTCGAAAGCCAAATCACGGTGCTTACTATCATAGTAGCTCTTCTGGCAGGATTGGGCTGCTTTGAGGTTATCATGAATTACCTTGCACATTTCTTCTGCCTCTGTGATTAAGTCATTACCCAGCAGGTGACGTTCACCGGTTTCAGACCAGTTGAGAGGTGTACGGCACTTCCTACCATACAGAATTTCAAATGGGGCCTTGCACGAACTTGCTTGAAAACTGTTGTTGTATGAGAATTCAGCATAAGGAAGACAATCCTCCCACTTCATGCCGAAGGAGATAACACAAGCCCTGAGCATATCTTCAAGAATCTGGTTGACACGCTTGACTTGACCGCTTGTTTGAGGATGGAAAGCAGTGCTGAAGCGAATGTTGGTGCCCATGGCCTTCTGAAAGGAATCCCAAAACATGGAGGTAAAGATGCTGCCACGGTCTGAAGATATCACTTGAGGAATACCCGTGCAGAGAGACAATTCAAGAGGTGTAGAGTTCCGCCAATTGAGCTGCAGTGATTGACTCTTTGATAGGCAGAAAGTGAGCCACTTTGGTGAGGTTGTCGATGACAACGAATATAGCATCATTGCCACGCTTGGACTTTGGAAACCCAGTCATGAAGTCCATTTCAATGTGGTCAAACTTCCATTCTAGAATGGCAAGAGGTTGGAGGAGACCTGCTGGCCTTTGGTGTTCTGCCTTCACTCTTCTGCAGACATCACATTCATTCATGAATTGAGTGATCTCGCGCTTCATTCGAGTCCACCAATAAGTTTGCTTGAGATCCTGATACATCTTCGTGCTCCCAGGGTGGATGGAGAGGAGAGAGTTGTGAGCCTCGTTCATGATCACTTTACGAAGGTCACCTTTGGGCACCACAATTCGATCCTCGAAGAAGAGAGTGTCCTTGTCATCAAGTCGGTAGCACTTGTACTTGGACTGACTCTTTGCGATACCAATCTTCACCTTTTTCACCATAGCATCAAGAAGCTGGGCTTGGCGAATCTGGTCTTCCAGGGTAGGAGAAACTTGAAGGTTGGCGAGGAAACCTTGAGGAACAATTTGCATATTAAGTTTGCGGAAAGCTTCACAAAGCTCGGGTTGATAAGGCTTGAGAATCAGACTGTTGCAATATAATTTTCTGCTCAAAGCGTCAGCAATCACATTGGGCCTGGCCTGGAGTATACTCAATACTCGGATTGTACTCTTGAATCATTTCGACCCATCGAGTTTGCCTGAGGTTGAGATTAGGCTGGGTGAAGATGTACTTGAGACTCTTGCGATCAGTGAAAATGTCCACTTTTCTTGCCAAGAGAAGATGTCTCCAAGTCAATAAAGCATGCACAACTGCCGCCAACTCGAGATCATGAGTGGGGAAGTTCTTCTCATTAGGCTTCAACTGGCGAGAGGTATAAGCAACAACTTTCTTCTCTTGCATCAGTACAGCACCTAGACCTTGGAGAGAGGCATCACAAAAGACCTCGTACGGCTTGGTTTCATCAGGCGGAGTCAGAACTGGAGCAGTGATCAATTTCTCTTTCAAAGTGTTGAAAGCAATATCACACTCCGGAGACCAAATGTACTTGACGTGCTTCTAAAGAAGATTTGAGAGAGGCTTCGCGATCTTGGAAAAGTTTTCGACGAATCTTCGACAGTAGCTTGCGAGGCCGAGGAAGCTACGGAGTTGCTTCACGTTCTGAGGAGGTTCCCAATTAACAATTGTAGACACCTTCTCAGGATTCACGGCAATGCCCTTGGCAGAGATGATATGGCCAAGATAGAGAACCTCATCGAGCCAAAATTCACACTTGGAGAACTTGGCGTAGAACTGATGTTCCCTGAGCTTGTCAAGAACCAAACGCAAGTGCTTGGCATGATCTTCCTTGTTCTTGGAGAAAACCAGAATGTCGTCGAGATAGACCAAAACAAAGTCATTGGTGTAGGGGTTGAAGATGAAGTTCATCATGCGAGAGAACATCGGAGGAGCGTTGGCGAGGCCAAAAGACATGACAGTGTATTCATATGACCCATAGCTTGTCCTGAAAGCCGTCTTGGGAATATCTTGCTCACGGATTCGAATCTGATGGTAACCCATACGGAGATCAAGCTTGAAGAATACTTGGGCACCCTTGAGTTGTTCGAATAGCTCATTGATGTTGGGAAGTGGGTATTTGTTCTTGATGGTCTTCTTGTTCAATGGACGATAATCAACACAAAGTCGGTCCGTTCCATCCTTCTTCTTCACAAAAAGAACACCACAACCCCATGGAGAAGTACTAGGCCGAATGAGACCCATTCTTTCTTGAACATCGAGTTGTTTCTTTAGCTTCTTCAACTCTTCGGGGCCGAGCCTGTAGGGACGTTTGCACACAAGTTCCGTACCGGGCTCGAGTTCAATAACAAATTCAACCGGCCGGTGCGGAGGCATTCCTGGGAGCTCTTCTGGGAAGACGTCTTGATACTCACAAACCACTGGGATCTGCGAAATAGCATCCAATTCACCCTTCTCATTGAGAGAAAACAACCGGACGGTATTATCCCGAGCAGCAAAGACAATTACATCCTCAGACGAATGAGTCAGTTGAATCTGCCTGGCTGCACAATCAAGCTGAGCTTTATGCTTAGAGAGCCAGTCCATCCCGAGAATAAGATCGATATCAGAATTACCGAGAACCATTGGAGAAGCCAGAAACTTGAAATCACCCAACATGATTGAAATATCCAGAATCTCGTGGTTCGCGAGCAAACATTGACCAGGAGAGACCACTGCTAACGGACTATGCATAGCTTGGGAAATCAACTCATGCTTAGAAGGAAAAGGCTTCGAGATGAAACAATGCGATGCACCCGTATAAAAAAGTACTTTTGCAGGAATATCGTTAATAGGAAGGTTACCCATGATCACATCTGACGAATCCTCTGCCTGAGCTGCATTCATCAAGTTGACCTTGGCAGACTTGGGGTTATGCTTGACCACAACAGTACTTGCCGATCTGACAGGAGGAGGAGGAGGAAGACGCCTCTGGTTGAAACACTTGTTGGCGTAGTGACCCTTCTGTTGGCACTTGTTGCACGTGACCTCTGAGAGCGGACGGTGGTACGAAGCACTCGATCTTGGAGCTTGAGACGAAGTCTTGTTCTGAAAGCCTGGGTTGGGTGGGTGGGAAGAACCACTGCCACCTTTGCTCTTCTGCTGATACGGCTGACGAAACGGAGGAGGAGGAAGCCAATACTTCTGCTGCTTGGCCACTTGAGTAGAGGAAGAGGGCGTAGTGTCTCTGACTCGCTTCCTGGAAGCATCACACCTCAACTGAGAAGCCTCTTGCTTCAGTGCCATATTGTAGAACTCATCGTATCCCAACGGCTCAAAAAGGACAAGAGCGAGCTGAATTTGTTCACGGAGACCACCCCTGAACTGATAGATCATGCTCTTCTCATCAGGAACATCCTGCTTGGCAAAACGGGCGAGCTTCTGGAACAACTTGTTGTAGTCATAGACAGACAAAGAGCCTTGCTTCAGATTGCGGAATTCCTCATGTTTGCTTTCAGTCACACTCTGAGGAATGTGATGAGCTCGGAAATCACGACGGAAATCATCCCAAGTGATCAAACGTCCACCTCTGGAATCCTTGTACTGCTGGAACCACTCTGCAGCCTGATCTTTGAGCTGGAAAGAAGCGAACTTGATGAAATCTTTAGGCCTGACGTTGCTGCATTCAAAATGCTTGCCCAGATCCACTAGCCAATCGTCAGCATCGGTAGCCTCAACACAATTGCTGAACGTCTTTGGACCATTAGCGAGGAACTGGTTCAGAGTAGCAAAATGGTTCTGATTGTTGCCTTGATTCCCTTGACTGCCTTGATTGCGTTCTTGGAGGATTTGCATGATCAACTGTGTATTTGCATTGGTTGCGGCCATCACAGCTTGCCAAGCCTCCGGAGGCGGTGGAGGTGGTGGCGGATCAGGGTTCGGAGTCGTGCGCGTTGGAGGAGCCATCCTGAAGAGGTTGACCACCATTAGCACACAAATAGAAAAATATTGAAGGTGAATCCAACGGAATGAAAAATTGCAACATAAAGTCTTCACATCCGAACAAAATGAACGAATGCACTTCTCTTGAAGTGGTCACATATTCCTAAATTGCGAAGCCACGAAGAATCAGGTAGAAGAGGTACATCAACGAGGGATGGAATCAACATATGACGTCGAAGCAACTCGAATACCACAACTCAAAATAAAACCAAGGATTGGCTTGCGGAATAAGCCGGAACAAACATATGATAGAAATTTCGTCCGAAGTTTTCGTGGTGGGACCTACACGGGCTCGATCGTACATCACCATCATGTACAAGGCAGTGCACATGACATACGAAGCGTCCCCGAGTCAGCATAGCCAAGGACTCTTTAAGACACAACGAGACCACTGTAAAATCGACCGTGAATAGGAGAACCACTAGACGTCGAACCCCAATTTCATATCATACATCTGTTGGAAAGATATCCTAAGAGCTACTTGAATTCCCACCTATGAAACTCCCGAAACCTTCTGGTTATGCAATCAGGTGTTGGGGATACAGGGGAAGCATAATATCTCACCCAAACTAGCAATACCTACATCCAGCTGTATCCATCCTTCAACACATAACCAAGAAACCTTCGGAAACCATCTACCTCAACCTTCGAAAAGCATCCGTTATACAAGTTATGGCGATACTCCCGAACTCCCGCCCCAGTACTGGGTGGCATCGAGGTTATCTCACCAACGAACTGCATAAAGGAGATTTTCGATGTCGCGAACATATCTCAAGTATTCCAGAATTGCAACGATAAAATTATGATGAAAACACCTCAGAGCTCAACTCCCCGGGACACTTCCACTAAACCCCTGACAGGAGGCACCAAGACAGTATTCTCATCATAAGCCATCGGAACAAATCCAAGATACTCGCGTGATCCTAAATTTTTTTTTGTGAAATTTGAGAAGAGAAGAGACAAAACTCTACGTCAGGATGCCTTACCAGAGCGATGAGGAGACTGGGAAATAAAAAGAATTCCTAAGCTCTCCGATATATAATTCCTTAATGACTCAAAACATTTTTCTAGACACAACTCGGCTGCTAAAACGATCAAGCAATGGGGGCTCCTAAGGTCGGGGAAGGCTCTGATTACCAACTTGTAATGCCCTCGATGCGGCTATATCTCCCACGTGTCGAGGCACGACTTAGAGGCATAACCGCATTGAAAGCAATGTCGCAAGTTAGGAAATCATCACACATCCCATGTACATAAATAATATAAAGGGGAGGTACATAGTTGGCTTACACTCGCCACGTCACATCAAAGTACATAAATAACATCCATCATACAAATGACTCATGGCCCGACTACGGCGGCAAAATAGAAAAGACCCCCAACATGCGACAAGGCCCTGAATCTACCCCGATTGGGCACCACTAATGATCATCAGGAAAAGACACATAGTAACGCTGAGTGTCCTCGTCGTACTCCCACTTGAGCTCAAGCGCTCCATCTGGAGCTGTATCATCTGTCCCTGCATCTGGTGTAATAGTAATCTGTGAGCCACAGGGACTCAGCAATCTCGCACCCTCGCGATCAAGACTATTTAAGCTTAATAGGTAGGAAAGGGGTAATGTATAAGTGGAGCTGGAGCAAGCGACTAGCATATATGGTGGCTAACTTATTCGCAAAAGAGAGCGAGAAGAGGAGGCAAATGCACGAGTGGAAAACTAGAGAGCAACCTGCGCAAACATAACTCCAACACCGTGTCCGCTTCCCGGACTCCGCCGAGAAGAGGCCATCACGGCAACACACTCAGTTGATTCATTTTAATTTTGTTAAGGTTCAAGTTATCTACAACCGGACATTAACAAATTCCCATCTGCCCATAACCGCGGGCACGGCTTTCGAAAGATCAATCCCTGCGGGGGGGTCCCAACTTAGCCCATAACAAGCTCTCATGGTCAACGAAGGAATAGACCTCCACCCAAGACACACCGATCAGACTCGGTATCTCAGTTCAACAAGATGAATCGACAGGTTAAAACAAGACCAGCAACACCGCCCGAATGTGCCGACAAATCCCGATAGGAGCTACACATATCTCGTTCTCAGGGCACACTCAGATTGTCCAAACTTCCGGTAGGCCAGCCGAGAGTTGCCCCTGGTAGCCACCTGCGGCTGACGTTTCGGACCAACACTCAGAGGAGCACTGGCCCTGGGGGGGGGGGTTAAAATAAGATGACCCTCGGGCTCCAGAAACCCAAGGGAAAAAGAGGCTAGGTGGCAAATGGTAAAACCAATGTTGGGCATTGCTGGAAAAGCTTTAATCAAGGCGAACTATCAAGGGGTTCCCATTATATCCCAATCGCGTAAGGGACGCAACAATCTGCGAACATAACACCGATATGACGGAAACTAGGGAGGCAAGAGTGGAACAAAACAATAGGCGAGAGGCCGAGCCTTCCACCCTTTACCAAGTATATAGATGCATTAAGATAACATAGCAATATAATGATATCCCAACAAGAAAATAAAGGTTCCAACAAGGAACGACTCCAGTCTTCACGTGCAACTAGCAACGCTATAAGAAGGGGGCTGAGCAAAGCGGTAAGAAAGCCAATCAACGGTTTGCTAGGACAATGGTGGGTTAGAGGCTCAATCATGGCAATTGGGAGGCTGACAAGCAAGTGGTAGGCATCATAGCATTGGCAAAGCAAAAGAGCGAGCAAACTAGCATAGCAAAGATAGTAGTGATTTCGAGGGTATGATCATCTTGCCGGCACAGTTGTCAGAGTTGACTGGATCCTCAAAAGCAAACTCAACGGGCTCCTCGTTAGCGAACTCGTCTCCCGGCTCTACCCAACAACACAAACAAGCAACAAGGATACAATCAACCATGTGCAAGGACAAGCAATAGGATGCAAAGATGGTATGCTATGCGGGATGCAAAATGCAAAACGTGACAGGAAATGCATGACCCTGGCCTCAACTTGGAAAACCAAGTCTGCCACTGGATAGAGGGGAAGAAATCACCTGAAAATGATATAAAAATCATAGGAATCGGAGCTACGGTTTGGAAATGGCAAGCGTTTTACGAAATGAACCGATCTGCGATTTACAGCAAGTAGGCTCCTAAATGTAACGAAATGAACATGCTACAGCCACCAAACATGAAAAACAAATACATGGAAGGGATGTACACAAGATGCTTAACAAATCACTAACACTGATCCATAGCCAAATTCATCCATTATGAGGTTCTAACAAGCATGGCAAAAATGAATATGCAAAACAGATTTCAGACTTAGTGAAATTAACACTAGTCTGAAATTTCAGACCACGATGCTGTCTTCGGAGCAGCAAAAAAACATGAAACACAACCTGAACATGAAAAGTAAGATCATGGCATGGAGCTACTCAACAAGCTTAACAAAACACCCAAAGTTACCTGGGGCCAAAAGGGTTCACAAAATACTCTAACGAGCACACGAACATAGATGAAACACAATCAGTTTCCAGACTTAGTGAAAACTGAGACATGCTGAAATTATAACTCACGAAGGCATGTAAACGAGCTCGATGCATTCACTACGGTGCAAGTCATGGCAAGGCAATCATATATCCATAAAGAAGGCACAAAATTCTAGCTAGACATGGCAAGAACAAAGGCATAGCATGCATGGATCACTAACAATAGCATCGGCAAAATCGCAAACAAGTTGACGATCTGCCCAGATTTACCACGAAGCAAAAGTAGAGCTCGATTGAGTCAAGCTAGAGCACTCCACATATGCAAACAAAGACATGGACGGATAGAGCATATCATCAATATCAAAACTCCCTTACTGATCATCCTCAAAAGAGGCACATATCACTAGGAAACAAGCTGAACATATGGCATCATGAACTAAAATATCCCAGACTTAGTGAAAATCACTAAGTCCCTGAAAACAGAATTCTCAGGTGCCTCTCTTTGCAAGCTTGCACAAGTCACCACACACATCCTAAAAATGCATGGGTGGCACCTCTAGATAGAAGACAAAATGCTTAACAATTCATCCCAAAGAGTCACAGGCATATCATGCACACAATATTCATGGCAAAAATGACAAAAGTCTATGATGAGCTAACGGATCTGCAATTTAACTCACGATGCCTCCTTCTAATAGCATTTTGGGCATCAAGATGAACTAAAATGCAAATGATGCAATGGAATGAAATGATGTACTCGTCGAGACGAAGATTTTGGCGGCGGCGGCGGGAGCGATCCGGACGTTGTCCGGCCCGTCCGGACACGTCCGGTGCGGCGGAGAGGAGGAAGAAGCTAGGGTTAGGGGTGTTTGACCCGGAATTTTCGAGGGAGGGGTATTTATAGGCATAAGTGGAGCTAGGAGAGTCCAAATGAGGTGCGGTTTTCGGCCACGCGATCGTGATCGAACGCTCTAGGACATGGAGCAGAGTTTGGTGGGTTTTGGGCCAAATTGGAGGGGTGTTGGGCTGCAACACACACGAGGCCTTTTCGGTCACTCGGTTCACCGTTGGAGTATCATACGAAGTCCAAATGACCCGAAACTTGACAGGCAGTCTACCGGTTGTAAACCAAGGCCGCATGGCAAGTCTCGGTCCAATCCGGAAATGTTTAATCCCCACACACGAAAGAAAGCTAGAAATGGCCACCGGAGGAGAACAAAGCGCCGGAATGCAAAACGGACAACGATGAAAATGCTCGAATGCATGAGATGAACATGTATGCAAATGCAATGCACGTGATGACATGATATGAGATGCATGAAAACGAAAACAACACACGGAGACAAAGACCCGAACCCGAGAAATAAATATAACTTAATGCCGGAAACGGCAAGAGTTGGAGTACAAATTGGGAAAGTAATATCTGGGGCGTTACAGTTCGGTATCGAGCATTTTGGTCGGGTCCGGACTATTGTTACCGGTGTCCCCTTCCATACCACAGATGGCTTAAACAACCTATCCAAAAAAATGTTGGGGGGATTGCATCGCGTTTTGCAACGATGCGGGCGAGGATATCCGCCGCCTGATTGTTTTCCCGAGCCACATGGTGAAATTCGAGCCCCTCGAACCGAGCTGACATCTTTAGGACGGCGTTGCGATAGGCCGCCATCTTCGGATCCTTGGCATCAAAGTCTCCATTTATTTGGGATATTGCGAGGTTCGAATCCCCGCGCACCTCTAGGCATTGAATTCCCATGGAAACTGCCATCCGGAGACCATGTAACAGGGCTTCGTATTCGGCTGCGTTGTTGGAGTCTGTATACAGTATCTGTAGTTCATATTGAATTGTATCTCTAGTTGGGGACGTCAGGACGATGCCAGCCCCCAGACCAGCTAGCATTTTGAAGCCGTCGAAGTGCATGATCGAATTGGAGTATGCGCCATACTCTTTAGGGAGTTCGGCTTCCATCCATTCGGCGACAAAGTCGGCCAATACTTGCGATTTAATGGATCGCCAGGGTTTGTATGTTATGTCAAACGGGAGGAGCTCAATGGCCCATTTGGCAATTCGGCCCATGGCATCGCGGTTGTTTATAATATCATTAAGTGGCACTTCCGACGCTACTTTAATTGAACACTCTTGAAAGTAGTCTCGCAGCTTTCGGGATGCCATGAATACCGCATAGGCTATCTTTTGATAATGTGGGTACCGTGATTTGCATGGAGTGAGGACAGTGGATACATAATATACTGGGTTTTGAAGGGGGAATTTATGTCCGTCCGCTTCTCATTCGACGACGAGTACTGCGCTTACAACCTGATGAGTTGCCGCAATGTACAACATCATTGGTTTGCCGATGTTTGGCGCGGCCAGGATTGGGTTGGTTGCCAGTATGGCTCTTATTTCTTCCAATCCGGCTGTGGCAGCGTCCGTCCACTCGAAGTGTTCGGTGCGCCGAAGGAGGCGATAAAGGGGTAATGCCTTTTCTCCTAAGCGGGAGATAAAGCGGCTTAGAGCCGCCACACGTCCATTTAATTTCTGGATTTGTTTGAGGTCCGTTGGGATAGCCAACTGTGACAGAGCTCGGATTTTGGCCGGATTTGCTTCAATTCCTCTATTGGAGACAATGAAACCTAGGAGCTTTCCGGCTGGTACGCCGAAAACGCATTTTTCCGGATTGAGCTTGATGTCGTATGTTTGTAGGTTGTCGAATGTGAGCCTCAGATCGTCTATTAGAGAGTCGACGTGTTTGGTTTTGACGACCACATCATCTATGTATGCCTCTACTGTTTTGCCGATCTGTTTCTCCAGACATGTATGAATCATGCGCTGATATGTTGCGCCGGCGTTTTTGAACCCAAAAGGCATTGTGTTGAAACAGAAGGGGCCGTATGGTGTGATGAATGCCGTTGCGGCTTGGTCGGACTCCACCATCTTGATTTGGTGGTAGTCAGATTATGCGTCGAGGAAACACAATGAATCGTGTCCTACAGTAGCATTGATAATTTGATCGATGCGGAGGAGGGGGAAGGGATCCTTTGGGCAAGCCTTGTTGAGGTCCTTGAAATCGAGACATAGGCGCCAGGATTTGTCCTTCTTTGGTACCATCACCAGGTTTGCTAGCCAGTCCAGGTATTTTATTTCTCTAATGAATCCGGCCTCCAATAACTTGGCTAGTTCCTCTCCCATAGCTTGTCTCTTAGGTTCAGAGAAACGCCGAAGAGTGTGCTTGACCGACTTGAATCCCTTTAGAATGTTGAGGCTGTGCTCGGCTAGCCTGCGTGGGATTCCTGGCATGTTTGAGGTGTGTCGGGCGAATATGTCAAAATTCTCGCGCAGGAAATCTCATAGTGCGACGTCCACGGCGGGGTTTAACTGTGCCCCGATGGAGACTGTTTTTGTAGAAGCCGAACGGGCGATCATGATGAAACTGACTAGTTGGAGAGTTTGGCTGACAGCTAGGGCTCCCCCGGCGGTAATGTTGTTTTTAACAATGAGACGAGGCGTCTTTCCTTAAGGCGACGGCACAGTGGAACTCTCAATGAAAGCACCAATGTCGGTATCAAAACCGGCGGATATCGGGTAGGGGGTCCCGAACTCTGCATCTAAGGCGGATGGTAACAGGAGGCATGGGACACGATGTTTTACCTAGGTTCGGGCCCTCTTGATGGAGGTAATACCCTACGTCCTGCTTGATTGTTCTTGATAATATGAGTAGTACAAGAGTTGATCTACCACAAGATCAAAGAGGCTAAACCCTAGAAGCTAGCCTATGGTATGATTGTGTGTTGTCCTACGGACTAAAACCCTCCGGTTTATATAGACACCGGAAGGGGACAGGATTACACAAGGTCGGTTACAAAGGAGGAGATATACATATCCGTATTGCCTAGCTTGCCTTCTACGCCAAGTAAAGTCCCATCCGGACACGAGACGAAGTCTTCAATCTTGTATCTTCATAGTCCAACAGTCCGGCCAAAGGATATAGTCCGGCTGTCCGGAGACCCCCTAATCCAGGACTGCCTCACATAACCCAGACTCTCACAGATTGTACCCCTCCCCAGTTGGACAGAGAACCAGCTACACCCCTTCTAACCCCAACCCCGGCAGATAGTAACCCAGTTCCAGTTGACACAACACCGTCTCCACCAAAGAACACCCAAACACGAGCAATTAGTAAGGGAACTGCAGTGCCCAAAGCATGAGGACCACCACTCTGAATCCCAACTCAACACTTAAAGGAGAAGAAGATTTGTTATTAGGTCAGGTTCTGTAGCTATGGTTCGTACTCCTTTGCTCTTGCATTACTGTATTTACTCATACCAACTATTTTCAAATTTGAAGGATGGAATTGAAACTCCAATGGCGCAACAGGTATGTTTTAAACCTGTTTCTTTAACTGGTTTGCTGTTGTAACCTGCTCTATGTTGATTTCAGTTTCAATTGAATAAACAGTTATGTTCTCATGTCATGCACATTAAAAGTGTTGTTATTGCTCTATAGTTACCCACACTTATATTCTGTCTATTCTGCTTTGTCTTGAACAAATATTATTTGAACCGTGTCTCTATCTTGATTTGGCAACAAATACTAGAATGGTATAGACCATAAAGTGACCATGGTACATAGGTATATGTTTGTTTCATGATGTTATCCTGTCCACTTTACTACTAAACTCATTTACCAAAATGAGTTTCATATACAACATGGTAAACATGTGATGTGTCTACTTGTTTGTCTTTTAGGATGCGGACAAAATATTGGAGAAAAATACCGCATTATCCAATGGTAAAGGAAGTAATGCAGATAAGATTCAAGATAGTGAGACATCCCTGTTGGACTCCAAGAAAGATGATAAAAACTATCTTGATGACAGTGAGGGAACCCAAAAGTCCTGTCTTGATGTAGTGTTCGAGTTACTGGCCACTACTGCTGGCACAAGCTCTTCGAACTCGCTACCTGAATTAGTTCATCTTCTTGAGTCTCAACTTCAAGTTGAAAGAAATCGATCAGATGTGCTGCGACAGGAAGATGAAGGACTGAGGAAGTCCCTGCAGTATTCAGATGCATATTTTCTGGTGCAACAACAAGTGCTGGAGGATTTAAGCGCCAAATAAGAGAAAGTTAATAAGCTTGCTAATCATCTTGCCAGTATTATGGGTACCCAGGATATTGTTTCTTGAGATCTTCTTAAGTGGTTTCAGTTCTGGATTTGTTTTGCTGCGGCGTTTATTTGCGTTGTTCGCCAACTTTGACAACCAGTGTGTAACACCCCGTATGTAACCTGCCATATTTGTATTCCAACTCTTGCCATTTCTGGCACTAAGTTATGATATTTCCTCGTTGTCGGGTTTTTGTCTTCGTGTTGCTTTTGTATTTGTCATGCACCTCATATCATGTCATCATGTGCATCGCATTTGCATTCATGTTTGTCTCACGCATCCAAGCATTTTCGCCGTTGTCCGTTTTGCATTCCGGCGCTCCTATGTCCTCCGGTGTCCCCTTTTACCTCTTTTCGTTTGCGGGTCTTGAACATTATCGGATTGGACCCAGACTTTCCAGGCGGCCTTGGTTTACTACCGGTAGACCGCCTATCAAGTTTCGTGCCATTTGGACTTCGTTTGATACTCCAACGGTTAACCGAGGAGCCGAGAAGGCCTCGTGTGTGTTGCAGCCCAACACCTCCCCAAAGTGGCCCAAAACCCACCTAAACCCCCTCCATCATCTAGGTCGTTCGACCACGATCGCGTGGCCGAAAACCATGTTCAATTTGGAGCCTCCTAGCTCCCTCTACCTATAAAAAGGCACTCCTCCCCGAAATTTCGGATCATTCCAACCCTAAACCTAGCTACCTCGTCCCTCCCTGCACCGGACGCTACTGCCGCCGCCAATCACGCGCCGCCACATGGCCCTGCTCCGCCTCCTGCGCCACCGGCCCGGCGAGCTCAAACGGGGGCCCCCGAAGCCCATCGCCGCCCCCGCGCCTCCTCGCCTCTCCTCCGCCCACGCGCCGCCCCGCCGCCGTCCGCGCCTGCCGGCGCCGCCCAGCTCCTCCCGCGCCAGCGCCAACCACCGCCGCGGCCGAGCCACCGCGCCAGCCACCGCCTCGGGCGTCGACCCTCCTCGCCGACCTCCGCAACTCTGGAGATCGCCGGCCGTCAGGTTCCTCCTCACCGCCGCCCCGGGCTCCAACTCCAGCCACCTCGTTTTTCCTCCCCGGCGAACCTTGTTCTCCGAACCAGCCCGATCCAGATCTGAGACATGACGGTTGACTTTTGCCCTAATCCCAGTTAATTTTTGCATTGTTCATCGCATCATAACTCATCAACCGTGGCTCCATTTTGGGCATGTAGCATATCAAATTGTTCGTCTCGATGAGTACTTCATTTCATCCCATTGCACCATGATCATTTGAGTTCATCTTGATGCCCTAAATGCTGTTGCAAGAGTGCTATGCAATGTTAGTTTCAGTTTCTTAACAGAGATTGGACATTTTTCATTTTTGCCATGATTAATGTGTGCCTCCTGTGAACTTGAGCCTTACATGTGTTTTGAAGTATGCCAGGACATCTTTACAGGGGTGTATGCCATGTATTTTTGTGATCTTTGTGGTGACTAGCAGAAGCATGCAAAGTAGCTCTTGTAATGTTGCTTATTTCAGGGACTTCGAAATCTTCTAAGTCATTGAACTGTCAATATTTTTATGCCATGTATTCATGTTGCTACAGAGTGATCCATGCCTCTTTTGAGCATGTTCAGTAAGGATCATTTTGAGATGTTATTACGCTCTATCTATCCATTTCTTTGTTTGCAATTATGGAGCATCCTAGCTTGACTCAATCGAGCTCTACTTTTGCTATAAAATGTTCCTGGCAGATTGTTTGCATGTTAAGAAATTTTGCCGAGGTTGTTGTAGTTTATCCGTGCATGCTATGAGGTTGTTCTTGCCATGTTTAGCTTCTATGCCATGTCTACTTGCTGGGTGTATGCTTAGTTTGTCATGCCATGCCTTATGGTGAGTGCATCGAGCTCATAAACATGCCTACGTGAATCTGTTTTTGCCATGTTCCAGCTTTCTGCTAAGTCTGAAATCTGTTGACAGAAGTTGCTATGTTCACATGGTTGCCATTGTATTTCCTGATCCCTTTTGGCTTATGGTCAGTAAGGGACTTTTGTTGTATGCTTTGAGTAGCTTCATGCCATGCCTTGCTTTGCCATGATATGTTCCTGTAGCATGTTGTTATCTTGCTCTAAACATTGCTCCCTGATGTTAAATTCCTAACATGTTATTTTCACTAAGTCTGTAACCTGATATCTTTTGCACTTTTGCCATGTTTGTTTGAACCTGCTATTTAGTGAATTAGTCGTAGCTCAGTGTTCATCTTTAGTCAAGCATCTTGAGTGGATCCCTGCCATGTGATTTGTTGATATGTTAGAGTTCAGTAGCTTGTTGTTCTTGATGCATTTAGTTGGCCTCGTGCTTTTTATCGCAGATCGGTGCCATATTGTTTTGCTTGTCATTTGCAAACCGTGCATCCGATTTCGGTGATCTTTATATCCATTTCGACCGAAATCAACTCATCTTTCCAGTGGCATCCCATATCACATTCCGCATATCATGTCATGGTTTGCATCATGTTGTTTGCGCATTGCACCGTGGTTGATTGTGTCTCCCTTTGCTTGTGTTCTTTCTTTGGGTAGAGCCGGGAGACAAGTACATGATCGAGCAACCCATTGAATACATTTACGAGGATCAAGCTAACGTCAACTCGGAGAACTTTGCAGGCAAGATGACCATACCCTCGAAATCACTTCTATCTTTGCTTGATAGATGTTCGCTCTATTGCTATGCCTATGCTCCGATACCTACCACTTTCTTATCATGCCTCCCATATTGCCATGTCAAACCTCTAACACACCTTGTCCTAGCAAACCGTTGTTTGGCTATGTTACCTCTTTGCTCAGCCCCTCTTATAGCGTTGCTAGTTGCAGGTGAAGATTGGAGTTTGTTCCTCGTTGGAACATGTTTATTGTTGGGATATCATTATTATATATTGTCTACTTAAATGCATCTATACACTTGGTAAAGGGTGGAAGGCTCGGCCTTATGCCTAGTGTTTTGTTCCACTCTTGCTGCCCTAGTTTTCGTCATACCGCTGTTATGTTCCTTGATTTTGCGTTCCTTACACGGTTGGGTTGTAATGGGAACCCCTTGACAGTTCACCTTGAATAAAACTCCTCCAGCAAAGCCCAACCTTGGTTTCACCATTCGTCACCTAGCCTCTTTTCCCTTGGGTTCCGCGGACTCAAGGGTCATCTTTATTTTAAACCCCCGGACCAGTGCTCCTTTGAGTGTTGGTCCAAACTAGAGCCCCTTGCGGCGCCACCTCGGGGAAACTCGAGGGTTGGTTTTAGTTGTACGGATTGCTTATCCGGTGTGCCCTGAGAACGAGATATGTGCAGCTCCTATCGGGATTTGTTGGCACATTCGGGTGGTTTTGCTGGACTTGTTTTACCATTGTCGAGATTTCTTGTAACCGGGATTCCGAGTCTGATCGGATTGTCTTGGGAGAAGGAATATCCACTAGTAGAAAAAGGGCCTTTAGTCCCAGTTCTGGAACCGGGACTAAAGGGTCGGTACTAAAGCCTCCCCCTTTAGTCCCGGTTCTCACTGCAACCGGGACTAAAGGCCCTCCATGTGGCCGCTGCCTGGAGGTCCACCTTTAGTCCCGGTTGGTAACACCAACCGGTACTAAGGGAAATTTTATGATTTTTTTTGAAATTTTATTAAAAAGAATTCTAGAATTTTTTTGAATTTCATTTTTCTGAATTATTTTAACCTCTAATCTCTAATCACCCCTCATCACTGCTCAATTTAACCTTTAATCTCTAATCACCCCTCATCATTCCAAATCATCTAACTTCCCGAACGGTCACCCATCCTCTCACTACTCCAGCCTAAGCACGCATAACTTCCGGGTTCTATTCTCCCTCGTTTCCAAGTCTGCACTTGTTGTTTTCCTGACAATAGTAAGATGTCAATCCTATTAACTCTCAAGAATTTAGCTTGAGCATGAAGTCACACATTTCACTTTTTGAGTTTGAAACTATTGTTCTAAAAATCAATAATTATTTAGTAACACTAATATTTCTTGAATAAGTAGTTTGACAACAGTTTGACCCTAGTTTGACCACAGTTTGACCATAGTTTGATCAGATTTGACCAAAATTCAAAAAACTGAAATAATTATTTAGTAACACTAATATTTCTTGAATAAGTAGTTTGACCATTGTTTGACCACACTTTGACCATAGTTGACCAAAATTCAAAAAAACTGAAATAATTATTTAATAACACTAATATTCTTGAATAATTATTTAGGAACAGTAATACTTCTTGAATAAGTAGTTTGACCATAATTTGACCAGATTTAACAAAAATTCAAAAAAACTGAAATTTAAGCATAACTTTTTTTCCTTTTAGAATTTGAGGATTCTAAAAAAACTAAACCGGGACTAAAGATTTTCGTTCAGAACATTTTGATATATTATACTTTTTTTCTGACATTGTATGCAAAAGTTATAGCCGTTTTACATTTTCCCTACACTTTTTGCAAAACATGTCCAAATTTAAGTGTTTAAATTTTCCTAACTAGTAGATGTAGTAATATAACTACCTCTCAAAGGATTTTAGTCTTTGAAGTTTTTATCATTTTATGTTGATTTTTTCAAACGGGGACCTTTAGTCCGGGTTTGAGACACAAACCGGGACTAAAGGGCATCGCACCCTTTAGTCCCGGTTTGTGTCTCAAACCGGGACTAAAGGTCTAATCTTTAGTCCCGGTTTGAGACACAAACCGGGACGAAATGGCATCCCACCCTTTAGTCTCTGTTCGTGTCTCAAACCGGGACTAAAGGGCTCAGGTGAACTGGGACTAATGCCTTAGCCGCATGAACCGGGACCAATGCTTACATTAGTCCCAGTTCGTGACTGAACAGGGACTAATGTGAATATTGCCCCGTTGACCGTGAGAGCTTGTGATGGGTTAAGTTGGGACACCCCTACAGGGATTTGATCTTTCGAAAGCCATGCCCGCGGTTATGGGCAGATGGGAATTTGTTAATCTCCGGTTGTAGAAAACCTGAAACTTAACTTAATTGAAATGAATCAACAGAGTGTGTGGCCGTGATGGTCTCTTTTTGGCGGAGTCCGGGAAGTGAACACGGTCTCGTGTTATGCTTGAATGTAGGTTGTTCTAGGATCACTTCTTGATCATAGTTTCGCGACCATGCCTTGCCTTCTCTTCTCGCTCTCATTTGCGTATGTTAGCCACCACATATGCTCGTTCTTGCTGCAGCTCCACCTAATACCTTTTCCCTACCTATAAGCTTAAATAGTCTTGATCGCGAGGGTGTGAGATTGCTGAGTCCCCGTGACTCACAGATTCCTTCCAAACCAGATGTAGAGACGAATGATACCGCTCCAGGAGATTCGGCTGAGCTCAAGTGGGAGTTCGATGAGGACTCAGGACGATACTACGTTTCCTTTCTAGACGATCAGTAGTGGAGCCCAGTTGCGGCGATCAAGGACTTTGTTGCATTTGGGGTTGTATTTATTTTGGTTCCGTAGTCGGACCTTGATTGTATCTGGATGAACGCAATGTTATATTTATGCTATTGTGTGATGTGGCGATTGTAAGCCAACTATGTATCTCTTTCCCTTTATTCGGTACATGAGTTGTGTGAAGATTACCCCACTTGCAACATTCCTTACAATGCGGTTATGCCTCTAAGTCGTGCTTCGACACGTGGGAGATATAGTCGCATCATGGGCATTACAAGTTGGTAGTAAGAGCCTTCCCCTACTTGGGAGCCCCCTGCTTGATTGAATCGTTGGCGTTGTTGAGTCTAGAAAAATGTTTTGAGTCATTTAGGATTATATATATCGGAGAGTAGGATTCTTTTACTCCTCAGTCCCTTCGTCGCTCTAGTTAGGCATCCTGACGTAGAGTTTTAACTGTTCTCTTCTCTTCTCAAATTTCACTAAAAAAATTAGGATCACGCGGGTATCTTGGAATCATTCCGATGGTTTTGTGACGAGAACATTGTTCTTGGTGCCTCCTGACATTTAGTGGTTGTGGCAGTGTCCCGGGGAGTTGAGCTCCGAGGTGTTGTCATCACAATTTTATCATTGCAATTCTGGAATACCTGAGTTTCGCCGACATCGAAAATCTCTTTTATGCAGTTGTTGGTGAGATAACCTCGACGCCACCCAGTACTGGGGCGGGAGTTCGGGAGTATTGCCATAACTCGTATAACGGATGCTTTTCGAAGGTTGAGGTAAATGATTTCCGAAGGTTTCTTGGTTATGTGTTGAAGGATGGATACAGCTGGATGTAGGATTTGCTAGCTTTGGGTGAGATATTATGCTTCCCCTGTATCCCCAACACGTGATTGCATAACCGAAAAGGTTCGGGAGTTTAATAGGTGGGAATTCATGTAACTCTAGTTTTTCTTCCACAGATATTTGGTTTGTGATTGGGTAATCCTCACCAAGTATTTGTTCATATCCGTACCTTGTTGTTTTATTCTTCTACCTCTATCTAAGTGGTTTCTCAATTTATGGAAGTGTGACCATTTCAATTGGAATGCATTCGTTCATTCTTGTTCTGATGTTAAGGCTATATGTTGCAACTTCGATCCATTTGATTCAGCTTGAATATATGTCTGTCAAGGTGCTAACGAATGTCACCCTCTTCAGGATGGCTCCTCCAACGCGTCAGAACATTGAACCGCCGCCACCACCTCCACCTCCACCTCCGGAGGCATGGCAAGCTGTGATGGCCGCTACCAATGCCCACATGCAGCTGATCATGCAACTCTTGCAAGAGCGCAACCAAGGACATCAAGGCCATGGGAACAATCAGAATCAGTTTGCTACACTCAACCAGTTCCTCGCTAACCAGCGAAAGACCTTCAGTAACTGTGTCGATGCAACGGACGCTGATGATTGGCTCATGGATATCTGCAAGCATTTCGAGTGCAGCAACGTCAGGCCTGAGGACTTTGTCAAGTTTGCGTCGTTCCAGCTCAAAGACCAAGCTGCAGAGTGGCATCAGTAGTACAAAGATTCCAGAGGAGGTCGTGTGATTACCTGGGATGAATTCCGTCAAGACTTCAAAGCTCACTACATTCCTCAGAGTGTTGTTGACAGCAAGCGTGAGGAGTTCCGCAATCTGAAGCAAGGCAGCTTGTTTGTTTACCAGTAGAACATCATGTTCTAGAAGCTTGCTCGTTTCCCTAAGCAAGACGTCCCTGATGAGAAGAGCATGATTTATCAGCTCAGAGGTGGCCTCAGAGAAGATCATCAGCTAGCTCTTGTGCTTTTTGAGCCGCAGAAGTACGATGAGTTTTACAACATGGCACTGAAACAAGAGACTACTCAACTCAAGTGCGATGCTTCCAAGAAGCGTGTCGGGGATGCAACTCCTTCTTACTCAACTCAAGTGGCAACTAAGCAGCAAAAGTATTGGTTATCTCCTCCTTCGTTTCGTCAGCCTTATCAGCAGAAGAGCAAAGGTGGCAATGGATCTTCCCACCCACCCAACCCAGGCTTTCAGAACAAGACTTCGTCTCATGCTCCAAGATTAAGTGCTCCGTATCACCGTCCGCTTTCAGAGGTCACGTGCAACAAGTGTCAGCAGAAGGGTCACTATGCCAACAAATGCTTCAATCAGAGGCGTCTTCCTCCTCCTCCTCCTGTGAGATCTGCTAGCACCGCACTGGTTAAGCATAAGCCCAAGTTCGCAAAGGTCAACATGATGAATGCAGCTCAGGCAGAGGACTCGTCAGATGTGATTATGGGTAACCTTCCTATTAACGATATCCCTACAAAAGTAATTTTTGATACTGGTGCATCGCATTGTTTCATTTCAAGACCTTTTGTGGCTATGCATGATTTGGTTACTCGAGTTTTCCCGAAACCTTTGGCTATTGTTTCTCCAGCCTGACAAATGACTTCTCGATTTTTCGTTCCGGATGTTTCTATCATGTTGGGCGACTATAAGCTTCTCTCTTCTTCTAATGTTCTTGGTGACTCGGATATTTATCTTATTCTCGGAATGCACTGGCTTTGTAAGCACAAGGCTCAGCTTGATTGTGCTGCCAGGCAGATTCAATTGACACATTCATCTGAGGATGTAATCGTCTTTGCCGCTCGTGATGATACCATTCGACTGTTTTCTCTCAACGAGAAGGGCGAGCTGGATGCCATCTCTCAGATTCCAGTCGTTTGCGAATATCAAGACGTCTTTCCCGAAGAGCTTCCAGGAATGCCTCCTCACCGGCCAGTTGAATTCGTCATCGATCTTGAGCCTGGCATGGAACCTGTTTGCAAACGTCCTTACAAGCTTGGACCTGAAGAGTTGCAGGAGCTGAAGAAACAACTCGATATTCAAGAGCGTATGGGTCTCATCCGACCAAGTTCTTCTCCATGGGGTCGTGGTGTTCTTTTCGTCAAAAAGAAGGATGGAATGGACCGACTCTGTGTCGACTACCGTCCATTGAACAAGAAAACCATAAAGAACAAGTACCCACTTCCCAACATCAATGTGCTTTTCGAACAACTCAAAGGTGCTCAAGTATTCTCCAAGCTTGATCTCCGTATGGGCTATCATCGGATTCGCATTCGTGAAGATATCCCCAAGACAGCATTCAGAACAAGCAATGGTTCATATGAATACACTGTCATGTCTTTCGGCCTTGTCAATGCACCTCCAACATTCTCTCGCATGATGAACTTCATCTTCAATGCTTGCACAAATGACCTCGTCTTGGTCTACCTCGATGACATTTTGGTCTTTTCCAAGAACAAGGAGGATCATGCCAAACACTTGAGACTGGTGCTGGATAAACTCAAAGAACATTAGTTCTATGTGGAGTTTTCTAAGTGTGAGTTTTGGCTTAATGAGGTTCTCTACCTTGGGCATCTCATCTCCGCCAAGGGCATAGCTGTAAATCCTGAGAAGGTGTCTGCAATTGTGAATCGGGAACCATCTCAGAATGTGAAGCAACTCCGCAGCTTCCTTGGGCTCGCAAGCTATTGTCGAAGGTTCATTGAGAACTTATCTAAGATCAGGAAGCCTCTTTCCAACCTTCTCCAGAATCATGTGAAGTATGTCTGGTCGCCTGAATGTGACATCGCTTTCAACAATCTGAAAGAGAAGTTAGTCACCGCTCCAGTTCTGACTCCTCCTGATGAATCCTAACCGTTCGAGGTTTTCTGTGATGCTTCCCTTCAAGGTCTCGGTGCAGTGTTGATGCAAGAGAAGAAAGTTGTGGCCTATACCTCTCGCCAGTTGAAGCCCAACGAAAAGAACTACCCCACTCATGACCTCGAGTTGGCGGCAGTTTTCCATGCTCTTTTAACATGGAGACATCTCTTGTTGGGAAGTGAAGTGGACATCTTCACTGATCATAAGAGTCTCAAGTATATCTTCACTGATCATAAGAGTATCAAGTATATCTTCACTCAGCCAAACCTCAACCTCAGACAGACTCGTTGGGTCAAAATGATTCAAGAGTATAATCCGAGTACTGAATATACTCTAGGCAAGGCCAATGTAATTGTTGACGCATTGAGAAGGAAGGCTTACTGCAATAGTTTGTTTATCAAGACTTACCGACCAGAGCTTTGTGAAGCTTTCCGCAAACTTAATCTCCAAGTTGTTCCTCAAGGATTCCTTGCCAACCTCCAAGTCTCTCCCACTTTGGAAGATCAGATTTGCGAGGCTCAACTTCTTGATGCTATGGTGAAGAAGGTGAAGATTGGGATTGCCAAGAGCCAACACAAGTACAAGTGCTATCGTCTTGATGACAAGGATACTCTATTCTTCGAGGATCGCATTGTTGTTCGTAAAGGTGACCTTCGTAAAGTCATTATGAACGAGGCGCACAATTCACTCCTCTCTATTCACACTGGAAGTACAAAGATGTACCAGGATGAAGCGCGAGATTGCTCAATTCGTGAACGAATGTGATGTCTGCAGAAGAGTGAAAGCAGAACACCAACGACCAGCTGGTCTCCTCCAACCTCTTGCCATTCCAGAATGGAAGTTTGACCATATTGAGATGGACTTCGTGACTGGATTTCAAAAGTCCAAGCGTGGCAATGATGCTATCTTCGTTGTCATCAACAAGCTCACCAAAGTGGCTCATTTTCTTCCTATCAAAGAATCTATCACAGCAGCTCAGTTGGCAGAGCTATATACCTCCAGGATTGGCTCTTTGCACGGCATTCCGCAGTTTATCTTCAGATCATGGGACCATCTTCACCTCCAAGTTCTGAGATTCTTTTCAGAAGGCCATGGGCACCAACATTCGCTTCAGCACAGCCTTTCATCCTCAAACCAGTGGCCAAGTCGAGCGAGTCAATCAAATTCTTGAAGATATGCTCAGGGCATGTGTCATCTCTTTCGGTATGAAGTGGGAAGATTGTCTACAACAAAAGCTTTCAAGCGAGTTCGGGCAAGGCCCCATTCGAGATTCTCTATGGCAGGAAGTGCCATACTCCTCTAAACTGATCAGAGGCTGGTGAATGCCAACTTCTTGGCAATGACTTGATCACAGAGGCTGAAGAAATGTGCAAAGTCATTCGTGAAAATCTCAAAGCCGCGCAATCGCGCTAGAAGAGTTACTATGATAACAAACATCGTGACTTGGCTTTCGACATCGGAGACCTTGTCTACCTCCGCGTCTCTCTAATGAAAGGTTCTCATCGCTTCGGTATCAAAGGGAAGCTTGCCCCTAGATACGTGGGACCTTTCAAGATCATTGGCAAAAGAGGCGATCTCGCCTATCAACTTGAGCTTCCATCCAACTTTGCAAGGCTGGCGCCCACCTGGCGCCCTGAGTCATCATGGCTTGTGTCACGGGCACCTCGCGAGGTACCCCGCCTTGATCTCTCCGCCTCCTCGCGAGCCAGCCTGACGAGGCCGTGCCTGAGGAAGCTCCGTGTCGTCCGCCCCGCAAGGCTTGGCCCCTCGCGAGGGTCTTGAGTTTGTGTTGGTGAAGATGGGCCATGCTAGGCCCCCCTTTGAGCCACGCCGCAGGCCGCAGGCAGGCAAGTCTGGGGACCCCCGTTCCCAGAACACCGACACTCTTCCCATGCTCCCCTTCGTGCTCTACGTCCTCAGGTCCCGGCCCTCGAGCGAGCTGAGCCACCGCTGGTATGCCAAGTCGCAATGCCGTGGTCAAGGCCAGAGGGTGAGGGCTGGAGAGCCAGTAAGAGCTCCTGAGTCGCGATGCTCAGGAGCCCCCGTTTTAACACGCAAGAGGATTACATGGGAGAAGATGGAGCCCGTGATGCCGCCTGCGGAGGTCCTTACGAGGTTCCTGCAAGTCAGCACTAGGGAGGGCGTGGGTTGCCGTTATGATAGCCAGGCGACAATTGATTGCTTCACCAGAAAATGGAGGCACTAAGGGCCTGGTGAGGTGGCGTGCGCGGCGAGAGCTCGGCCGCTCAGATTTGTCGACGTTGTAGGGACAGACCCAAGCACAAGCGCCGTGCCAGCGTGAGCAGCTCCCGTGGTAGGTGACAATCAAGCATGTGATAGTCATAGATAGATTAAGCATGGAAAGCAAAGTGACTCAAGCAAACGCAGGGGAGATACGTGCCACTGGGTCAGGCCCGAGCGGCTTGGGGATGATGCAGCCCGAGGGGCGCCCCCATCAAGGTAAGCTAAAGACATGAACAAGAACGGATACATGCCACAGGGACGGACCCACGCGGCCTAGGAATGATGCAGACCTGAGGGCGCTCCCAGCTAAATAAACTTGGAAAATGTCACCTGATTCTGTTGATGAAGGAATCTTGGAGCAGCTGCAGGTACGCGGCGAAGGGGTTGCTCCTCACAAGCCACCGGGGCCCTAAGCCTCGGGAGGCTCTGGGGGTCCAAACGGCCTCTGGAGGACCGTCTCCATCTCTTCCAGGACTGCATGATGCCTATCCTCCTGGCCCTCCATGACGCTCCGTAGGTTGCGCTGGAAGGCAGCAGCCACGCTCGGCAGGCCGAATGGCATGAGAACGTAGATGTGCGGTGGGCCTTCGCAGCGTCCCACGCACGGAGGCTAGAAGAGCTCTTGAGACGCGGCCCTGTTGAGCCCTGGGATGTCGATGCAGACGCGCAGCTCACCACCCTCGCCTAGGTGGGGAGCAACGCCAGGTAGGCGGCGGTCGCCGTGAATCGCTCTTGCTTCCCGAAGCTCCTGAGTGGTCTTGGTAATGAACTCCTGAGCGTTGGGCGCTCCTCACCATCTGTCCTCCTGAGGGAAACATGCCACGAAGCACGCCTCCAAATGGTGCTCGAGCGCCTCCCTCGTGATGTTTGCATGGTCTGAGGCCCTCTAGAAGAGAGCCCCCCAAGCCCTGCCCAAGGAGGGCGCTGGACGCGCCTTCCTATGTGAAAGAGGGAGGCGCCCCAGGTGCGGGCGCTGATCCCGATGTCGTGCCACTTGCGGTGCCGTTCCCCTGAGGCCCAGTACGGAATAGCCGCTTCTTCTTCTTAGGGATGGCCTTAGGAGGGTACTCGCCCTTGCTGTTGGGGTCATTGATTGCTGCAGCTTGGAAGGCACGCTCGAGGGAGCACACCGCGTCTCTTTTTTCGTAGGGGACTGTGATGATTCCGCCACTTCCTGGCATCTTGAGGACATTGTAGGCGTGGTTGGTCACCGCCATGAACTTAGCCAGGGCTGGATACCCGAGGATGGCATTGTACGACAGACGGATGTCGGCGGTGTCGAAGTCGATGATCTCGGTGCGGTAGTTGTCGCGCTGTGGGAGGCGGACCTGACCTATCGGGGTGGTGGAGCAGTCGGTCACTCCTGAGAAAGGCTTGGTAGGCTGAAGCTGATCGTAGGGCACTTGAAGGTTGTCGAACATCTTGACGGACAGGACGTTAAGCCCTGCGCCGCCGTCGATGAGAGTCTTGGTGATTTGCACGTTGCTGATGACGGGCAAACAGAGCATCAGGAGAGCGCCAGCGGTGGCCGCGCACTTGAGCTGGTCTGCCGAGCTGATGGTAATAGCGCACTTGGACCACCTGAGCAGGCGTGTGGCCTCGAGCTTGGGAAGGACTGTGTTCACTTCACGAGCAAACTGCTTGAAGATACACTGTGAGGCTGGGGCATGAGCTCCGCCCAAGATGCAGGCGATAGCATGCGGCTCTTGGAAGCCCCCAGCCCCCTCGTCTTGGTGGTGGTCGTCGTTCCTTCTTAGTGGTGGCGGCAGTGGAGGAAGCCTAGCATTGCCCTGATGACAGTCCTCATGAGGCTGATCCATCCAGGCACCTTCGCAAGGCTCATCTTGCCAGCGGTCCTCATGAGGCCGGTCGCACCACTCCTGGCGTGGGCCCCGGTCGTCCCAGGGTCCTCTGCCATGTCCTCCTCCTCGGCAGTAGCCTGGGTCATTGCACTTGGGGCGTCGACCGAAGCATCCATCGCGAATGTCCCTGAGCTTTTGACAATCGCTGGTGTTGTGGCTGTGCACGTTGTGGAAGGCAGAGAACGGTCGGCTGCTATCAGGACCGGATTTTCGGGATATAAATTTCCCAGAAAATGGCCCTTGTGCTCACTAGCCCTAGGATTACTGTTAGTTGATGAGGCACCAACTTGATACAGAAATTCCAAGCAAGGTACATAATATGTGGTACAAGACCATTCTGGCCTATGGGTACAACAATTTGTTTCTAGTGGTTGATGGCTGAAGCGGTTTGCGGATCATCAGCGTCTATGGGACTCCATTTCCCACAGGAACAGCTCACCATGATAACTCCTATCTTCGCGAGGTTGCTATCACCATTGCGTAGGTTCCGGGGCTATCATCACAACGCTCCTCTCGACGCAAGAAATCTGGCCAAGACAATAGCCAGGGACAAGCCAGAGAGTACTTTGAATGTACTCGCAAACATTAAGAACACAGGTATAATATAGCCACTGATAATCATGCTTTGAAATATTCTATGATCACTTCGTCAGTTATGAAATAAGGTTCATGATGCACGCAAGCAGATCATTCAAATAAAACATGAGTAAACAATCCAGGAGTAGAAATGAAAAGCACCGATCGAGTGTCTGAAGAGACGCCTCGAAAGAATAATAATATGAAGCATGCCACAGTCGGGCGTCTGAGAAACACCACATAAAGGGCTTATAAATAAAAGGAATAACAAGCATGCCACAGTCGGGCGTCTGTGCGACACCACATAAAGGGCTTATATGTAAATGAAATAACAAGCATGCCATAGTCGGGCGTCTGTGCGACACCACATAAAGGGCTTATAAGTAAATGAAATAACAAGCATGCCACAGTCGGGCGTGTGAGGGACACCACATAAAGGGCTTATATATAAAAATAATCACAGTGAATATCCAGGAGCTGGAACCGTCCCAGGGATACTCATTAATTTCAAATAATACAATTGATTAGTCCACAATAATAATAATCATAATCATCATATGTCACAGGTCATAATCAATGCTCTAGTTTAGTAGTTTTCCTCCGAAGACCGACACTAAGACCGACACTTGACCCATCCCAGACTATAGTCCTTAACCATGGACACGACTATTCGAATAGGTATAATATCTCTGCAGAGGGTGTACTCTTTGCGCACTAGCAACGGATTCCTTTAGTCCATCGGGACTACTTCCGTCTATAGTCTTTCATTCGAAAACACACCTAACCGCACACACTAGCTTAACTTGCCGGTGTATGGAATCACCCACGACACCTGTCAAGCGAAACTCTAAGTGGGGAGGCTACAATCTCGCTTAGCATGGGATCAAACTTATATCGCGCGCTCTAAGGGGTGCCCCCCTCTCGGTCCCAACCGGAAACACCCATGCCCTCGGACCAGGTGGCATGCCTACCAGATGCAGCCGGTATCTTCCACCATGGCCTCTCTGTACGGTGTGTGCTAGGACAGGGGTTGACAACTTACTGAACCGTACCCTACCTACGGCAGGGACAAGTGGCAGCACGAAACAAGTATGGGGGTTACTGGAACAAGACTCGATCTACGGCCGACTCAGGAGGTTTAAGCATTCCTGCATGGTTAGCTCAAGAATTATATTTCACATCCATTAGACAAAACCACCACTCATCATACCTCCCCATGCCCCAGTGGTCATAATCGTTTCGACGAGGGACAAGCTCGTGTCTACCCAAGACAGAGGCTTTCCCGGATCCTTCCCGGTAGGCATGAGAGGAATATGAGGGGGATTTCTATCACAAACATATCAAATGCCAACAGCATGAAATCATGAATATGCATTATGATCATATCATCGCATAGAATAACGAAATCTCCAAGACAAGATGGGTTGGAACCGTATCAACAACGCCAGACAATATTATGCCAGGGTTCAGAATGCTTGCTTTCAAGTTGTGGAGAGGCAGGGTGCATTCCAAAACTTTTGAAAGCTTTCTTCTCCCTCTCCGAAATCCTATTTTAAATAAATTTGAATTAACACATACTTTAAAAATAGCACAAAAAAGTTGTTTTGAAAATTTTGAAATAAATATGAAAATAAACTAGACAATATTTGGGAAACAACAGAAAAAGAATCAAGTCATTTCGATTTATATTTAAAAAGATATAGCCAGTCAAAGTTTCAGTCTAACTCTGTTTTTAAAATAAAACAGAAAAGAAAACGTTTTGATGAGAATACGCTTTCAAAGCAGGGGAGACGTACTTGGGGGTTTTACGCTTCCATTTAAAACCACGCGGGCCGGCTCGGGTCACTGACAGTGGGTCCAGGGGGCCCACTGGTCAGGTTTGACCAGTCGTTCCCCGCCTCCTTCCTCCTCTATCCGAGCCGAGGCGGGGTTCCGGCGATCAACGCCGGCGAACGGCGGCTTCCCGTGGGCTCCAGAGGCTAGGGATGGATCCGCCAGACCGGGGCGGTCCTCCCGGTGGTTGTTGGGTTGGCGGGGGTGGAGGGAGTCGCCGGCGGCGAGCTCCATGATAGAGGGAGCTTCGGGTGGAATTGGGGTTCTGGGCTACGGTGGTTCCCCGTCACAGCTGAGGGCTTGTTCGGCTCTGTAAGATCGAGGGGATGAGGACGGTGGCTCCGGAGGGGCGGGGGAGGATCTGGTTGCGACTGAATGGACCGGAGGGCGGCGGCGGCTGTACTGGCCGGAGATGGGGGAGACGGCCTAACGCCATTGATTGCGGGCTAGGGGAGCTCTAGAGGGTTGTCTTGAGGTTGCTTGAGGTCCTAGGAAAGCGCATGGGTCCTTTTATGGGGCAATGAATTCAATTCCGCGGCGTTGGATAACAACGATGGCGAACCGCCGTTCTGTTGATGCAGGGGGGGACGTGGTGGTGACGAGCGCTTGCAAACGAGCTTGTGGATGAGCTCGGACTGCTCCAGAGGGCAGCTAGCGCACGCGTGTGGCTCGGGAGGCGCCGTCCATGCCAGAGGTTGCTGTGGCCGCCCGCTTGCTGCCATGGCCGACCTGACGGCAGCGCTGTAGGGCGCTAGGAGGGGGCCAGGTCGGCTCTGCGGCGAGGGAGGGGTCGGGCATGCTGGCTATGCGAGGGGGTGGCCAGAACAAGCGCGGGGAGGCGGTACTGGGGACGCGGCGATCGGTGCGCGCGTGTGCAAAACGTGCACTCTGGGCACGCCCAGCGCACGCACGCTACCTGCTCGATGCAATGCCAGAGCGTGCTAGAGGATTAGGATGAGGCTGGGGATTAGTAGGCCTGGGTTAGGGTTAGCTAGGAGCTTAGTGGACATGTTGGTTGGGTCAGGGGGTCAAGTCCATAATGCAGACTAAAGATCATGCCAAAACTATGCATGCACTCAAGGTGTTTGAGAGAATGCCGTGTGCATCTAGGCATCTCTTGGGGTGGTCAATAGCTCTAGACTAGTGTCTCTTTAGATGATACAGAGGGTGGTAAGGTTAGTTTGTCAAAAGCAAGAACTTGTTAGTGCAAGTTCTTGAGAAAACCAATTCTGGAAAAAAAGAAAAGGGCATAGTTTCACGGACTAAAATTACTCCAATGGGTCTACTCTCCTGGACTTAAGGATTTAGTACGGTGTTCTTTAATTAGGAAAAAGCTCATGGCTACTAGAGCAAGAATGATTAGGGCTGCAGTACAAATCATCAAGTTGGACCAGAATGAAACTGAGGTTGATTCACTAAAATATTTTCAAAGAACATCACTGTTTTTTTCATAAAGTTGAATAATATACCCCTATTAACATCCCATAATTTTGGTGGAAGTTTTAAAGAAATATTTAAATAGGTTGTAGTGCAAAATTGCCCACTGGACCAGATTTGAAAACTTGGTGTAGAGCTCAAAATTTCCAATGAATAGAAGATATTTTTGCATAAAAGTGATTTAAAAACATCACATGACATCTCCAAATTTTTGTTGGAATTTTAGATAAATCTATCAAATGGTTGTAGCTTAAAAAGAGCTCCAAAACTAAAGAAAAATCACTTTAAGGAATAAAGCTCAGAGAGAAATAGTTATGCAAATAAATCCACTGATAATAGGAATGTTTTTCTTGAAGGGGCAAACATGTCCAATAATATATTTGGAAAGTTTTCACTTGGGGTAAAAACTCCATAATAATAAGGAAAAGAATGGCTCTGAAATCAAAAGAAAATCCAGAAAATAAAGGTTTAAATTTCCTAGGAAAATTTTAATTAATAAAACAAGGTTGAAATTTTTGGGGTGTCACAACTGCTCTTGGATGACTGAGGTTGTTCCCTGCCATGCTTCCTGTCCGGCTCTGCCACGAGTACGGCCGCTCCCTTGCGCTTCACGTCATTGGCCTTGGCTTTCTTCTCCTCCAGGTCAGCAGCTAGGAGCTCGAGAAAGCAAAGGAGCCCTTCCTCAGCCCTTGCACACTTGGTCGCCAGGTTGAATAGCTCTAGGGATGTGCACAACTCGTCGTGGATGCCGATCTCCTCCTTCTTCTTGATGTCGCGGACGCCATCGAAGAATGTAGAGATGATGGCCTCGTCCGACACCTTGGGGATCTTGAGACGAACATTGTTGAAGCATTGGATGTACTTATGGAGGGTCTCCCCTGGTTGTTGCTTGACGTGGCGCAGGTCACCCGCGGTCGGAGGGCGGTCGTGAGTGCCCTAGATGTTGGCGATGAAATGGTTGCGCATCTCATTCCAGGAAGAGATGGAGCCTAGAGGCAGGTTCAGGAGCCGCGAGCGTGCGCCATCCTTGAGAGCCATGGGGAACCAGTTCGCCATGACTTTCTCGTCGACGTTGGCCGCTTCACTGCTTAGCTCGTAGAGATGCAGGAACTCCACGGGGTCGGGGGTGTCGTCATAGCACGGAAGCAGGTCTGGTTTGAACTTGCCTGGCCAGGCGACGCTACGCAGCTCGAGGGTGAAAGCGCGACAGCTCGCGGTGGCCATCGGGACCCTTTGCTGATGCGGAGCTTGGCCTTGACGCCCTCGCACCACCATCACCGGCGGCGCACGGTCTTGTCGAAGCGGCGCCGGGAGCGTAGGAGCGTTTTCTTGCGGACAAGGGACTTCTTGGCAGCTTCCTTCTTCGCGTATAGGGGCCCGACATAGTGGATCATGCCGGGGGCCGCACACTTTGGCGCCAGCGCACCGTCTTGGGGCAGAGGTGGTGGAGGCGCTCCATGAGCCACCTTGCCCGCAACTGGCGGAGGGCGAGGCAGCGAGAGGGACGGCACAGGGGTGCCACTTGTGGCACAGACAAGCTTGGCGATGCGGTCGAGCCAGTCCTCATAGAGGTCGTCGATGGGGCGGTAGCGCAGGAGCTCGCGCGCCATGCACAGCGCAGCCTAAGAGTCCGTGGGAGCACGACGGGCGTGAGACGATGAGTCGGCCGGGGTCAGCGATGAAGTGGCGGTGCGGCCGTCCTGCCGCACCGAGGGGTGCAGTGAGGAGGCTTGCTGCTCGTTCCCTGCTGGGCCGGTGACGGCGTTGGTGGCAGTTGACGAAGAACGACGGGGTGGCCCGCTGACGGGAGCTGTCTGGAGGATTTAGGTAGCGAGGGCGGCCCAGCGCTCAGCGCGAGCTTGGCGAGCATCCGCCATGGAGGTGACAAAGCGACGGGACGCGGAGTGACGGAAGGAAAGCTTCGGCGCACCCCTACCTGGAGCACCAAATGTCGGATCTTGGGTTCCGAAAAACCCTAAATTTCAAACACTGGGGTGCGCGCGAAGATCTTCCCCTACCAACTCATGCCCTCAACCTCGCCACGATCTCAAAGGCAAGCCCGACGAACTTGCAACACAAGAGACAGAAGATTTATACTGGTTCGGGCCACCGTTGTGGTGTAATACCCTATTCCAGTGTGGTGTGGTGTGGTGGATTGCCTCTCGGGCTAAGGATGAACAGTACAAGGGGAAGAACTGCGTCCTGAGGTGAGGTGTTCTTGCGCTTGGTTCTAGTCCAAGTTGAGATGGCTGAGGTTCTCTTTTGTTGTCCCTTACATGTTGTGGTGGCTTATCCTATTTATAGAGGCCCTAGTCCTCTCCCCAAATATTGAGCAGGAAGGGATACCACAACGGCCAATTTTAAAGGGGACAGCTAGTACAAGTTATCCTGACAAAAGCAGTCTTCGCCTGCCAAAGGCTCTGGTGGTGACGCCGCCTTGGGCTCCATGGTGACCTCCGTCTTGCCGTCCTGCTGGTCTTGGTCTCGTTGCACCGATATGGAAACCTTTGCTTGACGCCTCAGTACTCTTCGTCTGCGCTTGCCTCCTTAGCACCAAAGAGGAAACAAGGACACTGTGCGCGTTGGCGCCCGCCTGGTCTCGATCGTCATGGCTCACATCATTGGAACCTCGCGAGGTTTGCCTTGCCTTGATCTCTCCGCCCCTCACGAGCCAGCCTGGTGAGGCCGCTCCTGAGGAGGTCTTGTGTCGTCCGCCTCGCGAGGCTTGGCCCGTCGCGAGGGTCTTGATTGCTTGTTGTTGAAGATGGGCCGTATGGGCCCGCATGCAGGGCCACGCCATGGGCCGCATGCGGGCAACTCTAGGGACCCCCGTTCCCAGAACGCCGACAGACAAAAATTAATGGCCAGTTAATTTAAACATAGAGTACTAGTACAACAATACACTTAGGAGTTGAATACCTTAATTAAGCCACTCAGGAAAATAATACCTTAATTAATTAGCCGCGTAGCGACCTCCACCCAGCAGACAGACAGACGTGATGCAGCGGCACGGCAAGACAGCAGGGTCAAGGAGCAAAGCTTAGTGCGATTGCCGCCTGAAGTTTGACCTCCACTATCCCGCCATCGACCGCGATGGATGTGCTCGAATCATGCCGCCGCCGACCACGATGGTTGATCTCACCCTATCTCCCATCGCAGACCGAGGATTGACCTCCTATGACGCAGCCACCGCCCACCGACTGAGGATTGACCTCTTCTCCAGTAGCCGCTACCTAGGCGGCCGCCACCATCTCTATATGCAGAGCGGCTGTTTTTTTACGGATATCCGCGGAGCGGCTGTTTACACGGTATCTCACCGTAACTCAATTATATGGACAGGGTAGTACATCACATACGGTTATGTAACGGCAACCGTGTCTAACCTACGTTGTCTTCTCACACGGTTTGGCGCGGAGATCGTGTGTGACGTTGTAATACCCAACACAAACGACATGTACAAACAGTGTGCCATATACAACATATATATAGTGCCATTAGTAGTCCCGACCGTTAGCTTATCTCCACAGTTTCCCCATTTGCCCCAAATCCCTACATAGCCTCCAAATTCCCTCATGTGGCGTTGAAATTAGGGGAATGCAGACGAGTGGTTCTAATAGTTTTGGTGCGGCTGCTCCTGCTCGTAACGCTGCCGAGCACTTGCCTAAGGTCATCTGAAGGCAGGTGTACTATAGATCCGAATCGTCGTGTCAGGATCCAATCTATCCTGATGTTTTTTAGCATGTCCAAAGTATAGATCCTTGCAGAATCCATCCTGAATGACCCCCACCTCCACCCTAGGAAAGAGATCTATCACCGGATCCGGAGCTTGACTCCAGACTCCCGCAACACAAGTTCGACTCTGAGTTTTGCGCCACCAAGAAGTACCAGAACCTTAGTTGTGTGCATGGGCATACTCTCGCTCGATGGGTATGCATGGAGGGATTCGACATTGGTAGGCAGTTTCTCAGTTGCCCCTTAGAGGTTAGTGCTAATTAAGTTCATCATTTTACTTCAGTTAATGCCACCGCTAATCCAGAATAATATTTAACATTGGCAGGGATATGAGGCTTGTGGCTTTGTTAACTGGCTGGATGAGGAATGGCATGGCAGGGCTCGGAGTGTTATCAGCAAGCTCGCAAAAGATAACGTAAAGCTAAAGAAGAAACTGGCTGATCTGGAATGTACAAACAATATGATGAAGCAAGAAAGAATCAATCACAAGCAACAGATGATAACAAGAGACAAGAAGGAACTAGCATGTGTAGTTGTGGTTGTCGCATTAGCCATGTTCTACCCGCTGTTTGCAATGATGATTAGGGGTTTTGTTTTACAATATTGCTAAAGCATATCTACGTCCTATGCGATTGATGTTACACGAAGATTCGTGCATATATTTTTCTTTGTCTTTTTATTTTACTTTCTAGTTTGATTATTACTAGCTTTATCAATAAGAAGAGCTTAATGTATTTCTTGCCAACTTTCCTACTCCGTTCGTACCGGTACCCATGCATAATCCCAAAACTCATTCGTTGTTTTTGTCCTGAAAAAGGAAACCTGCCAAATAGTCAATAGGAGTCCTGCGCAACCCCGGGAATTTGGAGTGACTGGGTACTAATAATTGCGGTTGATTATATCAGCAGTTAGATAATACGTCAACCCCAGCTTCAATCCCCGCTTCAATTGGAAGTTGCTCTTCTCCGCATACCCCACTTAAGTGTCCACCATCTTCATCATCCCCGGTAGGCTGCGCTACACACTGGCACACACTCTACAGCCATGTCGAGCGATAGCGAGGACGACAGTTCGGCCATCAGTCTGGTGCCCGATGATAGGTCAACATCGGAAGCATCCTGCTCGTCTTCCATGAGTCCGGCATCGAGCCCAGACCTTGATTATATCCAGTTCATGGAAGGGACGCCGCCTCCAGAGTCGTTAGACGACAACCAGACGGAGGAGGAGCCATCGGAGGACGACGATGATGATGAGGAGGAATGGTCGAACGAGGAGGAGGACGACGACAGCAACGACGATGATGATGGCGGCGGTGATGAAAAGCCAACGGTCAGCGGCAAGAAGCGTCCTCACCAAGACGATGTCGCGGGGCAATCCAACAAGAAGAAGAAGAAGAAGAAGGACTAAATTAAGCAAACTATATATATATATATATATCTGTTTATCCTGTCAATCTCATCACGGACGGTTAGTAATATGTATTCGAAAGAGATCTTCTACATTATCGCCAACAGGTTGGTTTGTTGAACTGTGTGCCCTGACGAGCACACAATTCACAAAAAAGACCATATGGGCTGTCTATAATGATCACACCCAATTCTGATTACCGACCTGTTTGGTAGGTATCACATGCATCTTGTTACGCCGAATCGTTTGTGTTCACCTCACTCATCGCAAACGGTTCATCAGAGTGAACTATATGACGTATATCGCACACACCTTGATCTGGATACCTTTTTCTGTTGTTCTGTCTCATCGCAAACAGTTCATACAGATCAACCGTATGCCCCTCATCGCACACACAACTATAATCTGAACCGTGTTTGATGTATCATTCATCGCAAAATTTTTGCATCATTTCTACGGTTTTTATACAACGTCGTTTGCAATTATTGCATCGCACACAGTTTCTCGAAGGTTCTTTGATCATAGTGTGGCGTTAGCAGCATCCTGTAGTAGTGATACAATAAATATTGAGAAAGAGAGAGAGAGAAGAGGAGAAAAACTAGTACTCTTATAGCCAGCCATATAGCTAACCCTCTTGTATCAGTGGCTACAAGTGATGGCTCTACTATGACATGGCAACATCATATAGCCTGCGGCTGGCTATACTATTAAGTATTAACCATGCTCTTAGGTTGTGCACCGTGACCAAGAGAAAGGGGAAAGCGAGAGAACTTAATGTGTTTTTGCTAATTGATAGGATTACATGCAATGAACTAGCCACTACATGTCATGTTTTGTAGTCTCAAGTCATTGAAAGCATGCACGACCCACATCTCTCATTGGTTGATATGTCACGAAATAAGAAGCGAGCAGGGAGTTAATGTACCGTGCCTGAGTGTTTTGGGATGGAGGGGGACGCAGCTTCATTGACTTACTGCACCTGTCTTTGGGTGCATGACTTGTGGGCCCAACAGGTGGCTGTCCCACCTGTCATACAGCCAAAGGCACGTGCAGTAGACGGCCGAGGAGTAGATGGACAACACACACGTGAATGCAACACAGTCTGCACTTCTCATATAAAGGCTCCCCGCCAGTCCAATCTACGAAATCCTATGCACCTACGCATGACACATCCATTTTGCATCATGATCTTGTATCGATATTTATTGCATTATGGGCTGTTATTACACAATATGTCACAATACTTATGCCTATTCTCTCTTATTTTACAAGGTGTACATGAAGAGGGAGAATGTCGGCAGCTGGAATTCTGGGCTGGAAAAGGAGCAAATATTAGAGACCTATTCTGCACATCTCCAAAAGTCCTGAAACTTCACGGGAGCACATTTCAGAATATATAATAAATATTGGGCGAAAGAAGTACCAGAGGGGGGCCATCGACCGTCAACGAGGGTCGCGGACGCGCCCTAACCCCTGGGCGCGCCCCCTTCCTCGTGGGCCCCTTGGCAGCCCTCTGATGCCCATCTTTTGCTATATGAGGTCTTTAGTGGAGGAAAAAAATCATAAGCAAGCTTACTGGATGAAACTCCACTGCCATGAGGCGGAACCTTGGCGGAACCAATCCAGGGCTCCGGCGGAGTTGTTCTGCCGGGGAAACTTCCCTCCGGGAGGAGGAAATCATCACCATCGTCATCACCAACGATCCTCTCATCGGGAGGGGGTCAATCTCCATCAACATCTTCACCAGCACCATCTCATCTCAAACCCTAGTTCATCTCTTGTATCCAATCTTTGTCTCAAAACCTCAGATTGGTACCTTTGGGTTGCTAGTAGTGTTGATTACTCCTTGTAGTTGATGCTAGTTGGTTTACTTGGTGGGAGATCATATGTTCAGATCCATTGTGCATATTAATACCCGTATGATTATGAACATGAATATTATGTGTGAGTAGTTACGTTAGTTCCTGAGGACATGGGAGAAGTCTTGCTATAATTAGTCATGTGAATTTGGTATTCGTTCGATATTTTGATGAGATTTATGTTGTCTTTCCTCTAGTGGTGTCATGTGAACGTCGACTACATGCCACTTCACCATTTTTTGGGCCTAGAGGAGGGCATTGGGAAGTAATAAGTAGATGATGGGTTGCTAGAGTGACAGAAGCTTAAACCCTAGTTTATGAGCTGCTTCATAAGGGGATGATTTGGATCCACATGTTTCATGCTATGGTTAGGTTTACCTTAATACTTCTGTTGTAATTGCGAACGCTTGCAATAGGGGTTAATCATAAGTGGGATGCTTGTCCAAGGAAGGGTAGTACCCAAGCACCGGTCCACCCACATATCGAATTATCAAAGTACCGAATGCGAATCATATGAACGTGATGAAAACTAGCTTCATGATAATTCCCATGTGTCCTCGGGAGCGCTTTCCTTTATATAAGAGTTTGTCTAGGCTTGTCCTTTGCTAAAAAAGGATTGGGCCATCTTGCTGCACCTTATTTATTTTTATTACTTGTTACCCATTACCAATTACCTTATCACAAAACTAGCTGTTACCGATAAATTCAGTGCTTGCAGAAAATACCTTGCTGAAAACTGCTTATCGTTTCCTTCTGCTCCTCGTTGGGTTCAACACTCTTACTTATAGAAAAGGCTACGATATATCCCCTACACTTGTGGGTCATCAAGACTCTTTTCTGGCGCCGTTGCCAGGGAGTGAAGCGCCTTTGGTAGGTGGAATTTGGTAAGGAAAAATTTATATAGTGTGCTGAAATTTACTGTCACTTGTTACTATGGAACATAATCCTTTGAGGGGCTTGTTCGGGGTATCTTCACCCTGACCAGTAGAGCAAAGAGTTGCTCCTCAACCTACTGAACTTACTAAAAATGTTTACTTTGAAATTCTTTCGGGTATGATAGAGAAACTGCTAGCTAATCATTTGACAGGTGATGGAACATTACATCCCAATTTGGACCTAATCTATGTGGATGAAGTTTGTGGATTATTTAAGCTTGCAGGTATGCCCGAGGATGTTATCAAGAAGAAAGTCTTCCCTTTATCTTTGAAGGGAGAGGCATTGACATGGTTTAGGCTATGTGATGATATGGGATCATGGAACTACAACCGATTGAAATTTGAATTTCATCAGAAGTTTTATCATATGCATCTTGTTCATTGTGATCGTAATTATATGTATAATTTTTGGCCTCGCGAAGGAGAAAGCGCTGCTCAAGCTTGGGGGAGGCTTAAGTCAATGTTATATTCATGCCCCAATCATCAGCTCTCAAGAGAAATGATTATTCAAATTTTTTATGCTCGGGTTTCTCTCAGTAATCGCTCCGTGCTCGATACTTCTTGAACTGGTTCTTTTATGATGAAGATTATTGAATTCAAATGGGATTTATTGGAAAGAATTAAACGCAACTCCGAAGATTGGAATCTCAATGAAGGTAAGGAGTCAGGTATAACACCTAAGTTTGATTGTGTTAAATCTTTTATGGATACCGATGCTTTCCGTGAATTTAGCACTAAATATGGACTTGACTCTGAGATAGTAGCTTCTTTCTGTGAATCCTTTGCTACTCATGTTGATCTCCCTAAGGAGAAGTGGTTCAAATATAATCCTCCCATTGAAGTAAAATTAGCTGCACCTATTAAAGCTAAAGAAAAGACTATCACTTATAATGATCCTGTTGTTCCTACTTCTTATATTGACAAACCACCTTTCCCTATTAGAATAAAGGATCATGCTAAAGCTTCAACTATGGTTCGTAAGAGTTACTCCCTATGAGCAAATTAAAGTTGAACCTAGTGTTGCTATGGTTAAATATCTCTTGGCCAATAATATTGATGGGCATGTTATTTACTTCTGTGATGAAGCTGCTAGAATTGCTAGACCCCATACTAAAAATAAACATAGACCTGTTGTAGGCATGCCTGTTATTTTTGTTAAAATAGGAGATCATTGCTATCATGGCTTATGTGATATGGGTGGTAGTGCAAGTGCAATACCCCATTCCTTATATAAATAAATTATGCATGATATTGCACCTACTGAGATAGAGGAAATTGATGTTACAATAAAGCTTGCCAATAGAGACACAATTTCACCAGTTGGGATTGTTAGAGATGTTGAAGTCTTGTTTGGGAAATTTAAATATCCTGCTGATTTTGTTGTTCTTGGTTCCCCACAAGATAAATTTTGTCCCATTATATTTTGTAGACCCTTCTTGAATACTGTTAATGCTAAGATAGACTGCAATAAGGATATTGTTTCTGTTGGTTTAGGGGATATGTCTCATGAGTTCAATTTTGCTACGTTTCGTAGACAACCCCGTGATAAATAATTGCCTAGTAAAGATGAAATTATTGGTCTTGCTTCTAGTGTCGTGTCTCCTAGTGACCCTTTAGAACAATATTTGCTAGACCATGAAAATGATATGTTTATGAATGAAAGTAGGGAAATAGATGAAGTATTCTTTAAATAGGGGCCTATTTTGAAACACAACCTCCCTATTGAAATTCTAGGGGATCCCCCTCCACCCAAGGGTGACCCCGTGTTTGAGCTTAAACATTTACCTGATACTCTTAAATATGCTTATCTTGATGAGAAAGAGATGTATCATGTTATTATTAGTGCTAACTTTCAGAGCATGAAGAAAAGAAATTATTGAAAACTCTGAAGAAGTACCGTGCTGCTATTGGATATACTCTTGATGATCTTAAGGGCATTAGTCCCACTCTCTGCCAGCACAAAATAAAATTGGAGAAAGACGTGAAACCGGTTGTTGATCACCAACGACGTTAAATCCTAACATGAAAGAAGTGGTAAGAAAAGAAATACTAAAGCTTCTGGAGGCAGGTATAATTTATCCCGTTGCTGGCAGTCAGTGGGTAAGTCCTGTCCATTGTGTCCCTAAGAAGGGAGGTATTACTATTGTTCCTAATGATAAAGATGAATTGATCCCACAAAGAATTGTTACAGGTTATAGAATGGTAATTGATTTCCGCAAATTAAATAAAGCTACTAAAAAGGATCATTACCCTTTACCTTTTATTGATCAAATGCTAGAAAGATGATCTAAACATACACATTTTTGCTTTCTAGATGGTTATTCTGGTTTCTCTCATATACCCGTGTCAAAAGAGGATCAAGAAAAGACAACTTTCACTTGCCCTTTTGGTACCTTTGCTTATAGACGTATGCCTTTTGGTTTATGCAATGCACCTGCTACCTTTCAAAGATGTATGACTGCTATATTCTCTGACTTTTGTGAAAAGATTGTTGTGGTTTTCATGGATGATTTCTCCGTTTATGGAACTTCTTTTGATGATTGCTTAAGCAACCTTGATCGAGTTTTGTAGAGATGTGAAGAAACTAATCTTGTATTGAATTGGGAGAAGTGCCACTTTATGGTTAATGAAGGTATTGTCTTGGGGCATAAAATTTCTGAAAGAGGTATTGAAGTTGATAAAGCTAAAGTTGATGCTATTGAAAAGATGTCATGTCCTAAGGACATTAAAGTTACAAGAAGCTTCCTTGATCATGCCGGTTTTTATAGGATGTTCATTAAGGACTTCTCTAAAATTTCTAGGCCTCTGACTAATCTCTTACAAAAATATTTTCCATTTGCCTTTGATGATGATTGTGTAGAAGCATTTGAAATACTTAAGAAAGTTTTGATTTATGGACCTATTGTTCAGCTTCCTGATTGGAATTTACCATTTGAAATTATGTATGATGCTAGTGATTATGCTATAGGGGCTGTTCTAGGGAAAATAGTTGATAAGAAATTAAATGTTATTCAATATGCTAGTAAAACTCTAGACATTGCTCAAAGAAATTATGCTTCTACTAAAAAAGAATTTTTAGCAGTTATGTTTGCTTGTGATAAGTTCAGACCTTATATTGTTGATTCTAAAGTAACTGTTCACACTGATCATGCTGCTATTAATTATCTTATGGAAAACAAAGATGCTAAACCTAGAATTATTAGATGGGTTCTCCTACTACAAGAATTTGATTTGCATATTATTGATAGAAAGGGAGCTGAGAACCCCGTTGCAGACAACTTGTCTAGGTTAGAGAATGTTCTTGATGACCCACTACCTATTGATGATAGCTTTCCTGATGAACAATTAGCCGTGATAAATGCCGTGACTTAGTAGTAGCGACTTCCCGGAGGAGCGCTACTGGTAATTAGTAGTAGCGCTTCTCCCTGCCCGCGCTGCTACTATTATTTCATATTTTATTTCTTTATTTCATGTTGTATTCGTACACCTTTACACAAGTTTTCATAAAACAGGAATTTAGAAATTGTTTTTACATCATAATGAGTTATTACATCATGGGGTGAAAGAACCGTGGACTAGTTTCTCATCATCATCATATCATTAACAACTTATCATCATAATACATCATTGTCATATAACACCTCCTCAAGATCATCGTTTTCATCAATGAGACATCACATAGCAAATTGGTCACTACTCATAATCACAAGTACTCCTCATCATCAACTCTAACACATTGTATCACATAATAAACATATTGTACCTCATAGGACCTACTACATTCTCTTAGGACCTACTATATTCTCTAAGGTAAAATAGCAAAAAACAAGATAGCCCCTGACTCTCCATTATGGAGAATGGAGATTATCCTGTCTCCAATTCTTGCCTTTCGCTTAATGTTACTTCGAAGAACCTCCTTGCGAATGTCCAAACATTTTTTCCATTCTTTGATTAGCATGTGTTCACCGGTTTTAGAAATCTGATATGCACAGGTGAGCTCCTTAGATTGACCTGGCTGTATGTTCAGAACTGCAAGGCGACCATTCTGATACATCAGATGAGGCACACAATCCATCGGGATTTTCTGTTGAAAAACATTGTAATAACTTCGTAGTTAGCAATGATGTACTAATTTTAGAAGTATGCAAAATATTCGCGGATGTCGTAAGAGTAAAAAATCTTACCAGGGTATCTCCATAGAAGTTACCGTGGTTCAACACGTGCACTAGTTGCACGTATTCACCATAATTTGGAGGAGTTCGATAATAGGTATTGTAATTCTCAAGATAAGTACAATAAGCAATCAGATGACTCTTCTCCTTATAAGTTAATTCGGAGCCATCAGTGTAGTGGGTTTTGTCTACCATCTTCTGCACATTCTTTGAAGATTCAAAATAAGCTGTCAATGGAAATAAGCTATCAACTATTTTGAAATAAACAATATAAATTAGTTAATAACTATGTTTGAGGAACTCACATTGCGGTAGAATCGGAAGCGTATCAACAAGGACCCAAATGTCCATATTGTCTTGCTCGATGTCAAGATCTCCAAGATCCATGGTGACAATCATACCCTCATAAAAACCATACATTTTGCAAAGTGCTTCCCAATTTTGGCAACCAAAATGGGTTACGCTCTGAGAATTGTACAGATTTACTTCAAAATCGATATCATGATGGGTCCTTAGGTGTATTTTCTTTGTTTGAAAATTTTCATGGTCTTCAAAACCCATCCTCTCCAAGACATAGCGTCTTGCATGGCATGGGATAAGCTAGTCGAATTGTAAAAGATGAAAATTAGACGTTGAAATAGTTGAAGCCATGCTTAATTACAAAAAAACACTTGTCGTTGTTGCGTACCGTTTCAACATCGAAGGTCTCCCTGAGCTTGATGCTGAAGCACCGATCTTCGTCCAGCTCAACGAACATGTCGCACATACCTCGATCGTCCTGGCACCAGCTGCACTCCCCCGGGATACTGTCATCGTCCGAGTACGACATTTCATACGTTCATAATTCATAGATTAAACTTGTACAATTAAATATATGTACTAAAAAACCTAAATTAGATCATTATTTTTCGAGAAAATCAAGGCCACTCGATATTTCGTACATATTCTAGCACAAGTCATGCCAGAATTCACAGAAAAATCTGGCATGACCTTTGCTAAAAAAGGACATATCGAGCGCGTGAAATTTGCCGAAACGGAAATTAATCAACACTCCGGCAAAACATAGGCCACTCGAAGGTGTAAACTGAACATGAACGGCCACTTGGGCAACCACATATCCTATTTGAGCAAATATGACATGTTCAACTAGTTTTATTAATTCAACTAGTTCTTACTAAGTATAAACTTACTGTAAATAGAAAAAAACTAGTTCTTTCTAAAAATAAAGTAGTTCAACTAGTTATATTAATTATCTTACTAAAAATACATTAGTTCTATTAATTCAACTAGTTCAACTAGTTTATTAATTTACTTACTAAACTAGTTCAACTACAACTAAAGTAGTTCAACTAGTTTATTAATTTACTTACTAAAAATAAAATAGTTTCTTTAACTAAAAAATAAACTAGTTCTATTAATTTTTGTACTAAAAATAAAATAGTTGTATTAACTCAAGTAGTTCAATTAAGCACTTACTATGAATAAAAATAAACTAGCTTTTACTAAAAATAAACTAGTTCAACTAGTTATATTAATTTTCTTACTAATTCTATTAAACACTTCCTAAAATTTAACCCTAACTAATTTGATGAACTCTAAAATTTAATCCTGACTAATTCGATGAACTCTAAAACTAATTCTACTTAAGAACTACTGCCATCATTAGCATCTAATTTGATGAACCCTAACTAATTAGACGAACTCTGAAATTTAACCCTAAGAACCCTAGCTAGGCAGAGGTACGTGAGGAGGAGGAGGAGGGCGTGCTCACCTCAGGAGCCGGCGGAGTTAGGGAGAGGGGCACGCAGCGTCGAGGTTGGGGACGGGGTCGGGGCGGTGGGCGCACGGCGGAGGGCGGTGATGTAGGGGGGGGGTTGTCGAGGTCGGGGTCGGGGGCGACGTCGAGGTCGCGGTCGGGGGCGGGGGCGGCGTCGAAGGTGTGCGGAGAGCGACGGGTCACGCACGGCGGCCGACGATGATGTAGGGCGGCGATAGCGGAGGAGTAGGGATTTGGGGGAAGTGCCCGTGGGGGAAGAACGAACCGCGCGGTTAAGTTAAAAGTAGCAATAGCGCGTTCCAAGAAGTGCGCTGCTACTATGGTAGCTATAGCGCGTTTCTTAACAAGCGCTACTGCTATTCCTTTGCATTTTTATTTGCTTTCCATTTAATTTTATTTTCATTAGCAGTAGCGCCTTTGTTCGTAAACGCGCTGCTACAAAACAAGTAGCGGTAGCGCGGTTCCACATAGATCGCTACTACTATGTGTGGCCTATCGGCTAAGCCGTGGGGATTTTACTAGTAGCGCTTTTGTACTCGGGTGCGCTACTGCTATAACTGTATCTGTAGCACAGTTTAAAATACCGCGTTGCTGCTAATTAGCACTAGTGTGCATTTTTATCCCGCGCTACTTCTAATGTTCTGTGTATAAGATTTTCCCTAGTAGTGTACTCCGGATCCAGATATCTTTGGGAGACCTTTTGTGGGTAGAGAAGGTGAACTCTTGGGTGCTGGAGCCTGAGCAGAATGGAATGAATTGGGAAGTAGGCGTGGGTGAAAAGAGTGAATCCTAATCCCTTTATAAGGGCGGAAGAGGCGATGCGCCTCCCCACTAGCCTGGTAAAACCTCTTATTCCCCAAGCGCCATAATTGATGGCGCGGTTGGGTTACCCTCATACGTATTGATGAGAATCTCGTCATAAGGGGACACGATCTCTGCTTCAACAAGACGTGCCAAGGAAACCACCTCGCGATGTGTGCAATAGCTGGTTGAGAAAAACGGTTCGAATAATGAATGTGCCGTGGCGTGATGTCATGCTGTCAAACGTTTCAGCAGATTAGATCTATGGAAATAATATTCTCTCTACGGTGGTACTTGGAACTTGTTTTGTAGAGACGGACGCTATCCTTGTGTTCAAAATCTTCTATGGAGTATTCGAAGGAGGAACCCGCCTTGCAATGCCGAAAAAAACTGCGTGCCGGACTCATCGTCATTAAAGCCTGGTTCAGGGGCTACTGAGGGAGTCCTGGATTAGGGGGTCTCCGGACAACCGGACTATATCCTTTGGCCGGACTATTGGACTATGAAGGTACAAGATTGAAGACTTCGTCCCGTGTCCGGATGGGACTCTCCTTGGCGTGGAAGGAAAGCTTGTCAATACGGATATGTAGATCTCCTCCCTTGTAACCGACATTGTGTAACCCTAGCCCCCTCCGATGTCTATATAAACCGGAGGGTTTAGTCCATAGAACAACATACAATCATACCATAGGCTAGCTTCTAGGGTTTGTCCTCTACGATGTCGTGGTAGATCAACTCTTGTAATACTCATATCATCAAGAATAATCAAGTAGGACGTAGGGTATTACCTCCATCAAGAGGGCCCGAACCTGGGTAAATATCGTGTGCCCTGCCTCCTGTTACCATCCACCTTAGACGCACAGTTCGGGACCCCCTACCCGAGATCCGCCGGTTTTGACACCGACAGAGACATTTTCACATATAAATATACTATCTTGGACATCTTTTATGATTTGTGAGAACTCATTAAAACATGACATGCTAAAGAGTTGACGTTGGACAAGGAAGACAACGTAATGGGTTATGTTTTCTTACATCTGAAATAAATTATATTGTCATGGATCATCCAACATGTTGAGCTTGCCTTTCCCTCTCATCCTAGCCAAATTCTATGCACCAAATATCGTTAAACCTAGTTTTGCCATGAGAGTCCACCATATCTACCTATGGATTGAGTAAGATCCTTCAAGTAAGTTGTCATCGTTGCAACCAACAAAAATTGCTCTCTAAATATGTATGATTTATTAGTGTAGAGAAAATAAGCTTTATACGATCTTGTGATGCGGAAGAAATGAAAGTGATGGACTGCATAATAAAGGTCCATATCACAAGTGGCAATATAAAGTGACGTTCATTCACATTAAGTTTTTGTGCATCCAACCATAAAAGCACATGACAACCTCTGGTTCCCTCTGCGAAGGGCCTATCTTTTTATTCTTATCCTATACTTCATGTTGTTGGGGAACGCAGTAATTTCAAAAAATTCCTACGCACATGCAAGATCATGGTGATGCATAGCAACGAGAGGGGAGAGTGTCGTCCACATACCCTCGTAGACCATAACTGGAAGCGTTATGAGAATGCTGTTGATGTAGTCGTACGTCTTCACAATCCGACCGATCCATGTACCGAACATATGGCACCTCCGAGTTCAGCACACATTCAGCTTGGTGACGTCCAACGAACTCCGATCTAGCAGAGCTTTGAGGGAGAGTTCCGTCAGCACGATGGCGTGATGACGGTGGTGATGATGCTACCGACGCAGGGCTTCGCCTAAGCACTGCTACGATATGACCGAGGTGGATTATGGTGGAGGGGGGCACCGCACACGGCTAAAAGATCAACTAATCAACTTGTGTGTCCATGGGGGTGCCCCTCCCCCGTATATAAAAGAGTGGAGGAGGGGGAGGGTCGGCCCTCTCTATTGCGCGCCCTGGGGAGTCCTACAACCACCGGGAGTAGGATTCCCCCCTTCCATGTAGTAGGAGTAGGAGAGAAGGAAAGGAAAAAGAGAAGAGAAGGAAGGAGGGGGCGCCGCCCCTCCCCCTAGTCCAATTCGGACTAGGCCATGGGGGGAGGGGGGCGCAGCCTCCTCTCTCTTTCCCCTAAATCCCAATAAGGCCCATATACTCCCCGGTGAATTCCGGTAACTCTCCGGTACTCATATAAATACCCGAACCACTCAGAACCTTTCTGATGTCCAAATATAGCCTTCCAATATATGGATCATTATGTCTCAAACATTTCGAGACTCCTCGTCATGTCCCTGATCTCATCTGGGACTCCGAACAACCTTTGGTACATCAAAACACATAAACTCATAATACCGATCGTCACCGAACGTTAAGCGTGCGGACCCTACGGGTTCGAGAACTATGTAGACATGACTGAGACTCATCTCCGGTCAATAACCAATAGAGGAACCTGGATTCTCATATTGGTTCCTACATATTCTACGAAGATCTTTATCAATCAAACCGCATAACAACATATGTTGTTCCCTTTGTCATCGGTATGTTACTTGCCTGAGATTCGATCGTCGGTATCTCAAGACCTAGTTCAATCTCATTACCGACAAGTCTCTTTACTCGTTCCGTAATGCATCATCCCACAACTAACTCATTAGTCACAATGCTTGTCGGTGTTAAAACCGGCGTTTCTCGGGTAGGGGGTCCCAAACTATGCATCTAAGGCTGATGGTAATAGGAGGCGGGGGACACAATGTTTACCCAGGTTCGGGCCCTCTCGATGGAGGTAATACCCTACTTCCTAATTGATTTATCTTGATCATATGAGTATTACAAGAGTTGATCTACCACGAGATCGTAGAGGCCTATCCCTAGAAGCTAGCCTATGATTCTGATTGTTCTTGTCCTACGGACTAAACCCTCTGGTTTATTTAGACACCGGAGGGGACTAGGGTTACACAGAGTCGGTTACAGAGAAGGAGATCTACATATCCGAATCACCAAGCTTGCCTTCCATGCAAAGGAGAGTCCCACCCGGACACGGGATGAAGCCTTCCATCTTGTACCTTCATACACCAACAGTCCGGCCAAAGTGTATAGTCCGGCTGTCCAAGGACCCCCTAATCCAGGACTCCCTCAGTAGCCCCTGAACCAGGCTTCAATGACAATCAGTCCGGCGCGCATATTGTCTTCGGCATTGCAAGGCGGGTTCCTTCTCCAAATACTCCATAGAAGAGTTTGAACACAAGGATCGTATTCGGCACTGCGAAACAAATTCAACATACCACCATAGAGAGTGCAATATTCCACAAATCCAATCTTCTGACAACTTTCATAACGTGACCTCACGCCATGACCTGGTCTTTATTCAAACCAGTTTCCTCAACCAGCTGTTGCACATGTTGCGAGGCGGTTTCCTTGGCACGTCTTGTCGACGCAGAGATCATGTCCACTTATCACGGGATTCTCATCAATACGGGTATGGGTAACTCAACCGCTCCATCAATCACGATGCTTGGGGAATAAGTGATTTTATGGGGCAAGTGGGGAGGCGCACAGTTTCTACCGCCTTTATAAAGAGACAAGGATTCCTCTTTGTCACCCACGCCTTCTTCTTCCCCTGCCCATCCATTCTCGCGCACACGAGCTCCATCGCCCAAGTTCTCATCTTCTCCGCAAAACCATTCCAAATATGTCCGGAGCGGGAGGCAAGTGGATGGTCTCCTTCATGATGGAGGAGGACATCACGAAGCTCCGAGAAGCTGGATACCTGGCCGCAAACATCGCACACCAGCTCCCAGACGCAGGGCAGATTGTTCCTACTCCAGAGCCCCATGAGAGGGTTGTATTCGTCACCCACTTCGTCCGCGGACTGGGATTTACCCTCCAGCCATTTGTCCGCGGGCTCATGTTCTACTATGGGCTGGTCTTCCTTGATCTGGCCCCCAATTTCGTCCTCAACATCTCCGTGTTTATCGTCGTGTGCGAGGCCTTCCTCCGCATCAAGCCCCACTTCGGCCTGTGGCTGAAGACCTTCAACGTGAAACCAAAGGTGGTGGTCGGCCTGCAAGCGGAGTGCGGAGGAGCCATGATGGGCAAAATGCCCAACGTCACCTGGCTCAAAGGCTCCTATGTGGAGACCGTGGAAGGGTGGCAATCGGGGTGGTTCTATAACACTGAGCTGCGCGACACCAACTGGGTGGCAGCCACCGAATTTCGACCCGGCATCCCCATGCGGCTCACCTCCTGGAAAGAGAAAGGGCCTATCCTGGGGTTCATCGTGGACCTGATCGGCCTCTAGAGCTGTGTTAAAAATATGATAAGCAAGAAAGTCAAGCTTGTCAACGTGGTCCAGGTCATGCACTTCCGTCGGATCCTTCCGTGTCAAAGACAGGCATTCAATATGTGGGAGATCGACCCAGCCAAGCACCAGACGCTGCGAGAGCTTTTCGACATGACGCACAAAGACGTCTGGAAGGTGCTGTTCAAGGCCACAGAGGTACCTCCTCCCCTTACCGAGGATCGCAGACTCAGCGCAAAGCGCCCTGCCAATCCGGTAAGCTCTTTATATCTCACAAGATGTCCCTTTCCCTAGTATAATCATGTGAGGGATCTAAGCCTCCATGCCAATAGGAATGGGTAGAGAAAACGGTGCGGATCGATTGTCCGGCCCCATTGCCCGAAGATCCAGCAAAGGCTCTCTTAACGGAGTTGCTGGTTCCGGCACCCTATGAGGCACCGGAGAAGAAGGCCAAGAAGAAGGCCGCGGGGACCAGGAAAGGTCTCTAGCGCAAGGTTGTATCGGACTCATTGTCCGAAAACACCGAGGCGCTCTCCTCCCACGAAAACGAGGAGGAGGAAGAGGAAAGTTCTCCCCGCCCCAACCGAGGGGGGACTAGAAAAGGAAGGCCGCCCCATCTGGGGAGGCCGAAGGGTCCAAGAAGGGAAGGACCCTCCTTCCGGACCACTCCACAATAGCCGCTTACAGCGACAAGGAGTGGTTGCCCAGGGACAAGCCCCTGGCGAAGTTGTAAGTATCCGGATACTATAATAGTTCTAGTATGTTTTTTATTGCTTGTTATCATGTCAAACATGATCGTGCAGTCCATTCAAAGCCCACATCAACGTATCCTCTTCAGATGGGTCCTTGGGCCAGTCGGCGATGAACATCGATTCACTCCCGACAACCACCTCCCCCCGGCCCATGGACGACATCGAGGTGTTGTCTCACAGGGCACCAGACCAAGGGGAGATAATTCTGGAGGAGACCCAAGGCGACATCCCAGATGCCGGGCGCATGGGGGGTAAGACTCCCATGGGTTCTGATGACGAGGGCTGCAACAAGTTTGGCCCCCAGCCGGATACTACGCCGGAACCTCCAGTGGTTTCGAATTCTGTCGGGTGACCCCTCGCTAAGGGGGGCAAGCCGTCTGTGCCGATGGCCTTTGTCCATCCAGAGCCATCGGACAACTTGCTAGAAGCGCTTCCCGGCGCTTCCATTGATGAAGAGCACCACACCATCATGAGTGCGGTGGTCGAGAAGGTTCGGTCTGCCAAAAGTGGATTAACTGAAGCCTGTGCAAGCCTCCTAACAGGCTTTGAGGTAAGTAATCAAATTATGAGAAAATATCACAACATAGACAGTAGCCCCTAATGCTCTGTTTTGTGTTCGCAAAGAAAGGCAGAGCAGAGGATCAAATAACAATCATAGGAGTCTAATCAGAATATGTCTATGTGAATAAGTAGGCTTCGCTGCTGGCCGCTGCCGCTCGTACTGCGGAGGTCTCCGGACTGAAGCGGGACCTTGAGCGGTCAAGAAATACGAGTCCTTGGAGCGTGACTCTAGGACGCAGGGGTCCGAGTTTGCGAAGGCCCTCAAGAACGCACAAAATGCCAAGGCCGAAGCCCAAGGCCCTCCAGGAGATTCAGGCGGTCAAGAAGATAGCGGGGGTAAGGCATTCATTATGCAAAGCAAGCATGTGAAGGAGACTTTCCTTTTACCTACCCGAATTCGGAGCTCTCCAGGAGAGTTCACAGATCTACCACGAAGCGTATCAGATGCCGCAGAGTTCTACCGGGCCGAGGATGGGAGCTCGACGAAAAAGCTATTCTGGTCTCAATATGCTGGGACCGAACATCTGATGCCCTTGAGCGACCAGCTGAAGCAGCTGGTCGATCTTCACAAGGCGGCCGAACTGGCCATGAAGGGTCTCATAGTCCGGATGTGGCCTAGCGAGCCCCTGCCTGACAGCTACTTCGGCCTGGTAAAGCTGCTTGTGAATGCCTGCCCACAATTTGAAGTCATAAAGCGGTCCGTCTGCATTGAAGGTGCGCGCAGGGCCTTTGCCCATGCGAAAGTGCACTGGGCGAAGATGGATGCCGAAACGCTGGTGAAGGGGGGGCCACCGAAGGGTAAGGAGCATCGCCACCCCGAAAAGTATTATGACAGTGTCCTGAAGGGTGCCCGCCTTGTGTCGGAGGAATGGGCTAAGGATGTAATATTTGAATGAATGTACTCATGTGATCATGTAATATGAAAACGAGTTCATGTGCGCTATATAACGCTTGTCGACTTAAAATATTACCTTCTCCGCGGCCGTTCATAAAATCTGAGAGTTGGCTAGTTGTCGGCTTCTGCCCCCATGTAGCTAGTACTGAGGTGTTCGGGATAAATCTCAAACACTCTTTATCCAAAAAATTGGTCCTTTAAGGAGTTGTTTAGCGCAGGGAACAAGGCAATCGGACTATACAACTTTATCACTCTCACTTAGCCATAGAAGTCTACAATTTTAAGTTTTGGCGAAGCCCCTAGTATTCGGAAGGCCGAACTTGGGGTGCTATATACGCCTAAATGGTACAAGGCCGATTCCTCGCCCGAAGCGGAAAACATCTTTAAGGATTTGAGACCTCTCGAATAGCGACCAGCTCTCGCCGCATCATGACAGTCAGTTTTTGGCTTTCTCTACTGAGGTGCTCGTCTGGAAGAACCGACACACAATCACAGTAGTTCTCCCAATGCTACCTTCGCCGATATGGCGGAACGTAAGGTACAAAAACATGGGAGCCGGGCAAACCCAACTATTGACTCAAGACATGATTCGGAGCTGATGCATATAATGCTATAAGTTCAGGGTGCGGCACTGTCGAAAGCGTTCGGACTTTTATTGCCATGTTGTGGGGTACACTGAAGCCCCTCGTGCACTGGACGTACCAAAATGTACGGGTGCAACTTGTTGTAAATAAGCAGACAGGGAAAAAAGATGAAGAAATGCAATAATAAGCTAACGATGTACATTGTTATTTAAATGATACGTAAAAGCGTATGTATACAACTAGTGTAATAAGCAAAAATAGGACTATTTGACATGTCCTATCCAAGGGCAAGTTGCGTGTGGGTATGCAGAACAGGTATGGCGATCGTTATCAGAGACCACCTAGGGATTCCTTTGTACGTCAAAGCTTCTTGCTTCCTTGGTGTTTCCTTCCCGTGATGAGTCTGATGATTAGGCTATCGGAGAGGGCCTTCAGAGAATAGGGTCCTGAAAGGAAGAAAATGGTAAAGATATATGGGTCCTGAGGCGGTTGAGCCGCATTGTGGGCCGTGCCATAGCCATGCCTCCGCCTATGCCCATGGTATCTTGAGTGCGTAATTATGTACGCGTGGCACAAATTTCCCTACTTGACTGGGACTAGGATGGAGGCCAAATTTCTAGGTGAGCTCTGAACGTGCCGGGCGACCCTGTTGCAGGGTACTCCGGACTCGCTTGAAGGTGTCCGGGGCTTTATCGCTGAAATGGCGGTTTGCCTCAGAAGGCTGCTTTGTACTTCTGCTGCGAGGGCCGTAGTGTGCTCCTCCGTACAGAGCGAGCGTTCTGTGTTTGCATTAACTGTTATAACCCTGCGAGGTCCTGGCATTTTGAGCTTGAGGTATGCATAATGTGGTACCGCATTGAATCTGGCGATTGCGGTTCGTCCGAGCAGTGTGTGATAGCCACTACGGAAGGGGACGATATCGAAGATCAACTCCTCACTTCGGAAGTTGTCCGGAGATCCAAAGACAACTTCCAGTGTGACTGAGCCTGTGCAACAGGCCTCTAGACCTGGTATGAGACCTTTAAAGGTGGTTTTTGTGGGTTTGATCCTCGAGGGGTCGACGCCCATTTTGCGCAATGTATCCTGATAGAGCAGGTTCAAGCTACTGCCACCGTCCATAAGGACTCGAGTGAGGTGAAATTTGTCAATGATGGGGTCAAGGACCAACGCGACAGAACCGCCATGACGGATACTGGTAGGGTGGTCCCTGCGATCGAAAGTGATTGGACAAGAAGACCATGCGTTGAACTTCGGGGCGACTGGCTCCATCGCATAGACGTCCCTTAGTGCACGCTTCCATTCCCGATTGGGAATATGGGTTGCGTATATCATGTTCACCATTTTCACTTGGGGAGGAAATTTCTTCTGTCCTCCTGCGTTTGGCGGCCGGGGGTCCTCCTCGCCATCGCTATGCAGCCCCTTTTCCTTGTTTTCAGCATTCAACTTGCCGGCCTGTTTGTACACCCAACATTCTTTGTTGGTGTGGTTGGTTGGTTTATCGGGGGTGCCATGAATTTGACACGAGCGATCGAGTATGCGGTCCAAACTGGACGGGCCCGGATTGCTTCTTTTGAACGGCTTTTTCCGCTGACCGGATTTAGAGCCACTGAATCCGGCATTGACTGTCGTGTCTTTGGCGTTGTCGTCGTTGTTGCGGCGCTTGTGTCTGTTGCGACGTGGCTTGCCGTTGCTATCTCTGGCATCTGAATTGCCAGGATTTCTTGATGTGTTGTTTCTGCGAGCCAGCCAGCTGTCCTTGCCTGCACAAAAGCGGGTCATGAGTATCATGAGGGCTGCCATGGACTTCGGCTTCTCTTGGCCGAGATGTCGGGCGAGCCACTCATCACGGATGTTATGCATGAATGCCGCTAAGGCCTCGGCATCTGGACAGTCGACAATTTGGTTCTTTTTAGTTAGGAACCGAGTCCAGAATTTCCTGGCTGAGTCCCCGGGCTGTTGGGTTATGTGACTCAAGTCATCAGCATCCGGTGGTTGCACATAAGTGCCTTGGAAGTTGTCAAGGAATGCGTCTTCCAAGTTCTCCCAACTGCCAATGGAGTTTGCCGGCATGCTATTCTGCCAATGCCGACCCGACCCTTTCAGTTTTAGTGGGAGGTACTTGATGGCATGTAGATTGTCTCCGCGGGCCATGTGGATGTGGAGGAGGAAATCTTCAATCCATACCACGGGGTCTGTTGTACCATCATATGATTCAATGTTCACGAGTTTATACCCTTCTAGGAATTTGTGATCAATTACTTCGTCGGTGAAGCACAGGGGGTGTGCGGCGCCTCTATGCCGGGCTATATCACGACGCAGTTCATACGAGTCTTGTCTGCTGTATTTGGCCCGGCCGGATTTGCTTTTAGTACATCCGGCGTGACGGTCGTCATCACACGTTGGGGCGCGCCCCCTGATCCATAGATCGATCTTGTATGTCCTACTTTGTTTTCCAATACGTCTCGCAGGTCCTGCGTGTAGCCCTGGGCCTTGGTCTTTTTGTTTGACTGGCGACGGGGTGCGGCCTGGACTTCGGGCTGATACGCCGCTTTGTCTCGGCCACGAGGTGGCCGCTCAGCCGCATCATACGCTGGTAGTGTAGGCTTTAATGCTTCCTCCTCGAGTTGGGTTAGCAACCTGCGCTTTGGGTAACTTTTGGTTGGGCGCTCGAGTTCGTATTCCTCGGCTGCCAAGACCTTGGTCCATCTATCTGCTAGCAGATATTGATCAGCTTGAAGCAGCTGCTTCTTTATCTTCAGGCTTTTTGTTGTGGCTATAAGCTGGGGCTTGAAGCGCTCCTGCTCAACGGGATCCTCAGGCACGATGAATTCTTCGTCGCCGAGGGTCACCTGGTCTTCGGAGAGGGGCATGTAATTGTCATCCTCTGATTCTCCGTCTGTCGCCTGCTCCTTAGGGCTAGCTTTCCCATCCTCCCGCTCGAAGCCTGGCTGGAGGGGATTGTCTTCATCTTCGGCACTATCCGCAGCGTTATTGTACCTTGTGCCGGTATCGCTGCTTTTGCTATGGCGGGGCTTAGAGCGGCGCCAATGACGCTGGTGCTTAGATTGCTTCTCGAGGGGATTATCCTCCGCTGCCTTATTGCCATCGCTTTCTTTGGGGGTGTCCACCATATATATATATCATATGATGAGGTGACTGTCCAGCGCCCTGTGGGCGGTGGTTCCTGTTCTTCTCCTGCATCGTCGTCCATACCATCGATGTCTTCGAAGCCGAAATCAAGCATGTCAGTTAAGTCGTCGACAACGGCTATTAAGTAGGTGGTGGGTGGGGAATGAATTTTGTCGTCCGCTTCCCACTCAAGCCGGACAAAGTTCAGCCAAGGGTCTCCTGACAAGGAGAGAGACCTCAATGAATTTAGCACGTCGCCCAAGGGCGAGTGCTAAAAGATATCCACGGAGGTAAACTCCATGATCGGTGCCCAATCAGATTCGATAGGCACGGACGCAAGCGGTTCGGAGCCTATGGCCGGGGACGAATCCAAGGGTCCGATGACACATGTCTCATAGGAGGTGAAGTCAGTATTCGGCTCTATCGCCGCTGAGTGTGTGGCCTCCGAGGCGGGGTCCATCCACCCATCCTCGGATGGCACGATCTGTTCCGGATTGAGGGCCAGAGTAGCCGCAGGTGTGATCTCCCGAACACCGTCCGACGGCAGGGCTAAGTCATGCTCGTCTTGACTGTGTGGCGCACCTGACATGGGCTCGAATCCGTCGAAGATCAAGTCTCCACCGATGTCGGCAGTATAGTTCAATCTTCTGAACCTGACCTGATGGCCATGGGCGTAGCTCTCGATTTGCTCCAGATGGCCAAGCGAGTTAGCCCGCAGTACGAAGCCGCCGAATACGAAGATCTGTCCGGGGAGAAAAACCTCACCCTGGATCGCGTCGTTGCCGATGATCGAAGGAGCCATCAAGCATTTATCGTGACGGCACAGTGGAACTCTCAATGAAAGCACCAATGTTGGTGTCAAAACTGGCGTTTCTCGGGTAGGGGGTCCCAAACTATGCATCTAAGGCTGATGGTAATAGGAGACGGGGACACAATGTTTACCCAGGTTCGGGCCCTCTCAATGGAGGTAATACCCTACTTCCTGCTTGATTGATCTTGATGATATGAGTATTCCAAGAGTTGATCTACCACGAGATCGTAGAGGCCAAACCGTAGAAGCTAGCCTATGATTCTGATTGTTCTTGTCCTACGGACTAAACACGGAGTGGGCTGGGGTTACACAGAGTCGGTTACAGAGAAGGAGATCTACATATCCGAATCACCAAGCTTGCCTTCCACGCAAAGGAGAGTCCTACCCGGACACGGGACGAAGCCTTCAATCTTGTACCTTCATAGACCAACAGTCCGGCAAAAGTATATAGTCCATCTTTCCGAGGATCCCCTAATCCTAGACTCCCTCAATGCTTGCAAGGCTTATAGTGATGTGCATTACACAGAGGGTCCAGAGATACCTCTCCGATACTTGGAGTGACAAATCCTAATCTCGATCTATGCCAACTCAACAAACACCATTGGAGACACCTATGGAGCACCTTTATAATCACCGAGTTACGTTATGACATTTGGTAGCACACAATGTGTTCCTCCGGTATCCGGGAGTTGCATAATCTCATAGTCATAGGAACATGTATAAGTTATGAAGAAAGCAATAGCAACAAAATAAACGATCATCGTGCTAAGCTAATGGATGGGTCAAGTCAATCACATCATTCTCCAATGATGTGATCCCGTTCATCAAATGACAACTCTTGTCCATGGCTAGGAAACTTAACTATCTTTGATTAACGAGCTAGTCAAGTAGAGGCATACTAGTGACACTTAGTTTGTCTATGTATTCACACATGTACTAAGTTTCCGGTTAATACAATTCTAGCCTGAATAATAAACATTTATCATGATATAAGGAAATAAATAATAACTTCATTATTGCCTCTAGGGCATATGTCCTTTAGTCTCCCACTTGCGCTAGAGTCAATAATCTAGTTCACATCATCATGTGATTTAGCATCAATAGTTCACATCTTTATGTGATTAGTTCACATCTCCATGTGATTAAGACCCAAAGGGTCTACTAGAGTCAATAATCTAGTTCACATCTCTATGTCATTAACACCCAAAGTGTGATCATGTTTTTCTTATGAGAGGAATTTAGTCAACAGGTCTCCCACATTCAGAGCCGTATGTATTTTGCAAATGTTCTATGTCTACAATGCCCTGCATGGAGCTACACTGGCTAATTGTTCCCACTTTCAATATGTATCTAGATCGAGACTTAGAGTCATCTAGATCGATGTAAAAAGCTTGCATCGACGTAACTCTTTACGCCGAACTCTTTTATTACCTCCATAACCGAGAAATATTTCCTTAGTCCTCTAAGGATAATTTTGACCGTTGTCCAGTGATCTACTCCTAGATCACTATTGTACTCCCTCGCCAGAATCATGATAAGGTATACAATAGGACTGGTAAACAACATAGCATACTTTATAGAACCTATGACTGAGGCATTGGAACATAGCATACTTTTCTGCTGTGGTCGGGTTTTGAGTCTTTACTCAACTTCACACCTTGCAACACAGGAAAGAACTCCTTCTCTGCTGTTCCATTTTGAACTACTTCAAAATCTTGTCAGGGTATGTACTCACTGAAAAATCTTATCAAGCGTCTTGATCTAGCTATATAGATCTTAATGCTTAATGTGTAAGCAGCTTCACCAAAGTCTTTTCTTTGAAAAACTCCTTTCACACACTCCTTTATGCTTTCTAGAAAATTCTACATCATTTCTGATCAACAATATGTCATTCACATATACTAATCAGAAAGGCTATAGTGCTCCCACTCACTTTCTTGTAAATACAGGCTTCACCACAAGTCTGTATAAAACCATATGCTTTGATCACTTTATCAAACCATATATTCCAACTCTGAGATGCTTGCACCAGTCCATAGATGGATCGCTGGAGCCTTGCACACTTTGTTAGCACCTTTAGGATAGACAAAACCTTCTGGTTGCATCATATACAACTCTTCTTTATGAAATCCATTTAAGGAATGCAGGTTTGACATCCATTTGCCAAATTTCATAAAATGTGGCAATTGCTAACATGATTCGGACAGACTTTTAAGCATCAATACAAGTGAGAAAATCTCATTGTAGTCAACACCTTGAACATGTGAAAAAACGTGTTGCGACAATTCGAGCTTTGTAGATAGTAACACTACTATCATTGTCTGTCTTCCTCTTGAAAATCCATTTATTCTCGATGACTCACCGATCATCTGGTAAGTCAACCGAAGTCCATACTTTGTTCTCATACATGGATCCCATCTCAGATTTAATGGCCTCAAGCCATTTCGCGGAATCTGGGCTCATCATCGCTTCCTCATAGTTCGTAGGTTCATCATGTTATAGTAACATGACTTCCAGAAAGGATTACCGTACCACTCTGGTGCAAACCATACTCTGATTGTCCTGTGAGGTTCGATAGTAACTTGATATGAAGTTTCATGATCATCATCATTAACTTCCTCACAAATTGGTGTAGGAATCACTACAATTACCTCATCAAGTTCTACACTCCTCCCACTCACTTCTTTCAAGAGAAATCTTCTTCTCTCTAAAGGATCCATTCTTAGCAACGAATATCTTGCCTTCGGATCTCTCATAGAAGGTGTACCGAACAGTTTCCTTTGGGTATCCTATGAAGACGCATTTCTCCGATTTGGGTTCGAGCTTATCAGGTTGAAACTTTTTCACATAAGCATCATAGCCCCAAACTTTAAGAAACGACAGCTTAGGTTTCTTGCTAAACATAGTTCATATGGTGTCATTTCAATGGATTGGTGCCCTATTTAATGTTAATCTAGCTGTCTCTAATGGATAACCCCAAAACGATAGTGATAAATTTGTAAAAGACATCATTGATCGCACCATATCCAATAGAGTATGATCACGACATTCGGACACACCATTACGTTGTGGTGTTCTAGGCGGCGTGAGTTGCTAAACAATTCTACATTGTTTCAAATGAAGACCAAATTCGTAACTCAAATATTCGTCTCCGCGATCAGATTGTAGAAACTTTATTTTCTTGTTACGATGGTTTTCCACTTCACTCTGAAATTTTTTGAACTTTTTGAATGTTTCAGACTTATGTTTCATCAAGTAGATATACCCATATGTACTAAAATCATCTGTGAAGGTCAGAAAATAACGATACCTACCATGAGCCTCAACACTCATCAGATCGCATACATTAGTATGTATTATTTCCAATAAGTCAGTTGCTCGGTCCATTGTTACAGAGAATGGAGTCTTAGTCATCTTGCCCATAAGGCATGGTTCACAAGCATCAAGTGATTCCAACATCCCATTAGCATGGAGTTTCTTCATGCGCTTTCGACCAATATGACCTAAACAGGAGTGCCACAAATAGGTTGCACTATCATTATTAGCTTTGCATCTTTTGGCTTCAATATTATGAATATGTGTATCACTACGATCGAGATCGAATAAACCATTTTTATTGGGTGTATGACCATAGAAGCTTTTATTCATGTAAACAGAAGAACAATTATTCTCTAACTTAAATGAATAACCGTATTGCAATAAACATGATCAAATCATATTCATGCTCAACACAAACACCAAATATCACTTATTTAGGTTCAACACTAATCCGGAAAGTATAGGGAGTGTGCGATGATGATCATATCAATCTTGGAACCACTTCCAACACACATCGTCACCTCGCCGTTAACTAGTTTCTGTTTATTTTTGGTACTCCCATTTCGAGTTACTACTCTTAGAAACTGAACTAGTATCAAATATCGAGGGGTTTGCTATAAACATTAGTAAAGCATACATTAATAACAGGTATATCAAATATACCTTTGTTCTCTTTGTCATCCTTCTTATCCGCCAAGTATCTAGGGCAGTTCCACTTCCAGTGACCATTTCCTTTGTAGTAGAAGCACTCAGTTTCAAGCTTGGGTCTAGCTTTGGGCTTCTTCACGGAAGTGACAACTTGTTTGTCATTCTTCTTGAAGTTCCCTTTCTATCCCTTTGCCCTTTTCTTGAAACGAGTGGTCTTGTTAACCATCAACACTTGATGATTTTCTTCATTTTTAGCTTCGGTGATTTTAGCATCGTGAAGAGCTTGGAATTGTTTTCGTTATCCCTTGCATATTATAGTTCATCACGAAGTTCTAGTAACTTGGTGATAGTGACTAGAGAACTTTGTCTATTACTATCTCATCTGGAAGATTAACTCCCACTTGATTCAAGCAATTGTAGTACCTAGACAATCTGAGCACATGCTCACTGGTTGAGCTATTCTCCTCCATCTTGTAGGCAAAGTACTATCAGAGGTCTCATACCTCTTGACACGGGCATGAGTATGAAATACCAATTTCAACTCATGGACCATCTTATATGCTCCATGGTGTTCAAAACATTTTTCAAGTCCCAGTTCTAAGTCGTAAAGCATGGTGCACTAAACAATCAAGTAGTGATCATACCAAGCTTCGTCAAACGTTCATAACATCTACATCTGCTCCTGCAATAGGTCTGTCACCTAGCGGTGCATCAAGGACATAATTCTTCTGTGCAGCAGTGAGGATAATCCTAAGATCATGGACCTAGTCTGCATCATTGCTACTATCATCTTTCAACATAGTTTTTCTCTAGGAACATATCAAAAATAAACGGGGAGCAACATCGCAAGCTATTGATCTACAACATAGATATGCAAATACTATCAGGACTAAGTTCATGATAAATTAAAGTTCAATTAATCATATTACTTAAAACTCCCACATAGATAGACATCCCTCTAGTCATCTAAATGACCATGTGATCCAAATCAACTAAACCATGTCCGAACATCACGTGAGATGGAGTATTTTCAATGGTGAACATCACTATGTTGATCATATCTACTATATGATTCACGCTTGACCTTTCAGTCTCTAGTGTTCCGAGGCCATATCTGCATATGCTAGGCTCATCAAGTTTAAGCCGAGTATTCTGCATGTGCAAAACTGGCTTGCACCCGTTGTATGTGAACGTAGAACTTATCACACCCGATCATCACGTGGTGTCTTGGCACGACGAACTATCGCAAGGGTGCATACTCAGGGAGAACACTTATACCTTGAAATTTAGTGAGAGATCATCTTCTAATGCTACTGCCGTACTAAGCAAAATAAGATGCATAAAGGATAAACATCACATGCAATCAATATAAGTGATATGATATGGCCAGCATAATCTTGTGCCTGTGATCTCCATCTCGAAAGCACCGTCATGATCACCATCATCACCGGCTTGACACCTTGAGCTCCATCAAAGCATCGTTGTCGTCATGCCAACTATTGCCTCCACGATTATTGCTACCGCTTAGTGATGAAGTAAAGCAATTACATGGAGATTGCATTTCATACAATAAAGCGACAACCATATGGCTCCTGCCAGTTGCCGATAACTGTGTTACAAAACATGATCATCTCATACAATAAAATTTAGCATCATGTCTTGACCATATCACATCACAACATGCCCTGCAAAAACAAGTTAGACGTTCTCTACTTTGTTGTTGCAAGTTTTACGTGGCTGCTATGGGATGAGCAAGAACCGTTCTTACCTACGCATCAAAAACCACAACGCGGTATAGTGATTGCTTTTTGATCTTTAGAAAGAACCCTGTTCATTGAATCCGATTCAACTAAAGCTGGAGAAATAGACACCCACTAGCCACCTATGTGCGAAGCACGTCGGTAGAACCAATCTTGCGTAAGCATACGCGTAATGTCGGTCTGGGCCGCTTCATCCAACAATGCCGCTGAATCAAGAATCAACTGGTGAAGGCAAGCAATATGTATATACCCACGCCCACAACTCCTTTGTGTTCCACTCGTGCATATAACATCTACGCATAAACCTGGCTCTGATGCCACTGTTGGGGAACGCGGTAATTTCAAAAAAAAAATCCTACGCACATGCAATATCATGGTGATGCATAGCAACGAGAGGGGAGAGTGTCGTCCACGTACCCTCGTAGACCACGAGGTTGATGTAGTCGTACGTCTTCACGATCTGATCGATCCAAGTACCGAATGTACGGCATCTCCAAGTTCAGCACACGTTCAGCTCTGTGACGTCCCAAGAACTCCGATCCAGTAGAGCTTCGAGGGAGAGTTCCGTCAGCACGACGGCGTGATGATGGTGATGATGATGCTACCGACACAGGGCTTCGCCTAAGCACCGCTACGATATCACCAAGGTGGATTATGGTGGAGGGGGGCAGTGCACACGGCTAAAAGATCAACTGATCAACTCGTGTGTCCATGGGGTGCCCCCCTCCCCTATATATAAAGGAGTGGAGGAGGCGGAGGGCCGGCCCTCTCTATGGCACGCCCTGGGGAGTCCTACTCCCACCGGGAGTAGGATTTCCCCCTTCGATGTAGTTGGGGTACGAGAGTAGGAAAGGGAAAAGAGAAGAGAAGGAAGGAAGTGGCGCTGCCCCTCCCCCTAGTCCAATTCGAAATAGGCCTTGGGGGGGGGGGGGCGCACAGCATCCCCTCTCTCTTTCCCCTAAAGCCCAATGAGGCTCATATACTCCCCGGTGAATTCCCGTAACTCTCCAGTACTCCGATAAATAACCGAACCACTCAAAACCTTTCCGATGTCTGAATATAGCCTTCCAACATATCGATCTTTACATCTCAAACATTTCAAGACTCCTTGCCATGTCTCTGATCTCATTCAGGACTCCGAACAACCTTCGGTACATCAAAACACATAAACTCATAATAGCGATCGTCACCAAACGTTAAGCGTGCGGACCCTACGGGTTCGAGAACTATGTAGACGTGACCGAGACTCATCTCCGGTCAATAACCAATAGCGGAACCTGAATGCTTATATTGGTTCCTACATATTCTACGAAGATCTTTATCGGTCAAATCGCATAACAACATATGTTGTTCCCTTTGTAATTGGTATGTTACTTACCCGAGATTCGATCGTCGGTATCTCAATACATAGTTCAATCTCGTTACCGCAAGTCTCTTTACTCGTTCTGTAATGCATCATCCTAAAACTAAATCATTAGTCACAATGCTTGCAAGGCTTATAGTGATGTGCATTACTGAGAGGGCCCAGAGATACCTCTCTGATACTTGGAGACAATCCTAATCTCGATATATGCCAACTCAACAAAACACCATTGGAGACACCTGTAGAGCACCTTTATAATCGCCCAGCTATGTTGTCACGTTTGGTAGAAACAAAGTGTTCCTCCAGTATCCGGGAGTTTCATAATCTCATAGTCATAGGAACATGTATAAGTTATGAAGAAAGCAATAGCAACAAACTAAACGATCGTCGTGCTAAGCTAAATGATGGGTCAAGTCAATCACATCATTCTCCAATGATGTGATCCCATTCATCAAATGACAACTCTTGTCCATGGCTAGGAAACTTAACCATCTTTGATTAACGAGCTAGTCAAGTAGAGGCATACTAGTCATGCTTAGTTTGTCTATGTATTCACACATGTACTAAGTTTCTGGTTAATACAATTCTATCATGAGTAATAAACATTTATCATGATATAAGGAAATAAATAACAACTTTATTATTGCCTCTAGGGCATATTTCCTTCACATGCAAGACTCACGGTGATCTTCACCTTTCCTTTTTACATTTTATCCTTTGGCAAGAACAATATGTTGGAAAGATCCTGATATATATAGCTAATTGGATGTAAGTTTTCATGAACTATTGTTCTTGACATTACCCTTGAGGTAAAAGGTTGGTAGGCAAAACTATAAGCCCCTATCTTTCTCCGTGTCTGATTAAACCTTCATACCCATAAATATTGCGTGAGTGTTAGCAATTGTGAAAGGCTAAATGATAGTTGAGTATGTGGACTTGCTGAAAAGCTCTTATATTGACTCTTTCCTATGTTACGACAAATTGCAATTGCTTCAATGAGTGAGATTATAGTTTGTTAGTTTTCAATGAAGTTTCTCATTCATACTTGAAATTGTGAATGAATTGTTACTTTAGCATAAGAGATCATATGACAATATATATATATATATATATGTTGTTGTTCTAAGAATGATCATGATGCCCTCATGTCCGTATTTTATTTTATCGACACCTATATCTCTAAACATGTGGACATATTTTCGATATCAGCTTTCGCTTGAGGACAAGCGAGGTCTAAGTTTGGGGAGTTGATATGTCCATTTTGCATCATGCTTTTGTATTGATATTTATTGCATTATGGGCTGTTATTACACAATATGTCATAATACTTATGCCTATTCTCTCTATTTTACAAGGTTTACATGAACAGGGAGAATGCCGGCAACTGGAATTCTAGGCTGAAAAGGAGCAAATATTAGAGACCTATTCTGCACATCTCCAAAAGTCCCAAAACTTCACGGGAGCATCTTTCGGAATATATTAAAAAAATTGGGCGAAAGATGTACCAGAGGGGGGCCACCCACCATCCACGAGGGCAGGGGGCACGCCCTACCCGCTGGGCACGCCCCCTGCCTCATGGGCCCCCTGGCAGCCCTACAACGCCCATATTCTGCTATATGAGGTCTTTCGTGTAGGAAAAAATCATAAGGAAGCTTACAGGATGAAACTACGCCGCCACGAGGCGAAACCTTGGAGGAACCAATCTAGGGCTCCGGCGGAGCTGTTCTGCCAGGGAAACTTCCCTCCGAGAGGGGGAAATCATCACCAACGATCCTCTCATCGTGTCAGGACCTCGATTCCAAGTCACATCGATCTAGCCGGTAACGCCTCATATCACTTTGCGACCTCACGCGCGGTATTCCCACGGGTGTCGCCTTACCATGGCCTGGGACTGTTTGCGCCTTTTGGATCACGTATATGATAGTGTCGCTAGCATCCATATGACAGAGAACCCGGGCCGACATGACTAGTCGTGGACCCAAAATGGCACTAACTTACGGGGACAGGCATACATGAATCAACATCGAGCATGTCGGTCAGCAGCGTGCGAATCTAGGCTGTAGCACTGGACTAACAGGACTCCGGTGAACCGGGCTGTAGCAGGCTAGGCATGACTCCGGATGTCACCGCATGACATGCCCTGAAGGGACAGACACAGGAACGAAGTGAATCACATGCCGGCCAGTCAAGTGTTCTAGAGCAGTAGTGCTGGGCTAGTAGGACTCCGGTAATCCAGGCTGTAGCAGACTACCTTGGCTCAGTGGAAGCACTAGACTACACTTCCCCATAAGAGAGACTACCAAGGATAAACAACTAGGTTGTCGGATCCCACACATACCAAGCATTTCAATCATACACCCAATATGCCCGATATGTGGAAATACAACATGGCATCACAACAAAACAATATGACTCAAAGTATTTATTCATTAGGCTCCAAGGAGCGAGATATTACAAACATGGGTCTCTTGACCAAACATTCAGAGCATACAAGTCAAAGCACATGCGGAAGCTTAACATGTCTGAGGACAGACATCTACAAATGAAAAAGGCTGAGAAGCCTGACTATCTACCAGATCCTGCCGAGGGCACAAGATCGTAGCTGAGGTATCAAGCTAAACTTCGAAGTCCACACGAAACTACTAGTGAGACTGACGTCTCTCTGCAAAACATAAAATAGGAAAATGTGAATACAAATGTACCCATCAAGACTTACATCAGAACTAGCTACATATGCATCAGTATCAACAATGGGGGTGGTGGAGTTTGACTGCAGCAAGCCAGCTTTGACTCAGTGGCTATCCTAAACTATGACTGCAAGTAACTCTTTTGAGGTGGCGCACACGAGTCCACATATTCACCATATCAATAAACCACTATGGATCCACGCCCGTCTTCGTACGAGAAGGCCATCCATAGCACTCACGCTTATCTTGCGCATCCTAGCGTACCCACTTTCACTTGTCTATGAACTGTACAGGCAACCCAGAAGTCCTTTTCCACGGACACGGCTATTCGAATAGATGATGTTAACCCTGCAGGGGTGTACATCTTCACACACGCTCTCGCCACTGACCACCATGTACATGTCGTGTATCTTGGCAAACTTGAAGCGGAAGTCTGGTGAGGGAGTCGGCCATGACCTGACCGGGGTTCCATATGCCTATTCGGGTTCCATACGCAAGGAGATCCGGCCGGGGTGTCGCTCACGGCCCCAAACGATGTGAGCAGGGTTCCCAAGCCCACCATCTGGGTGCCACTTGGTACACCGTGCCACCATGCCTAGTCTGTCCCAAGCCCACCTGTACCGAGTGCCGCTTGGTAGACTACTAACACTACCTACAAACACCAGAAACTAGTTGCAACACCAGGACAGAGATCAGGTTGATTAATAAGTCGAGAGAGCTTGGAGCGCCCGGAGCCCAATGTGTGGTAGTAACTATTCATGGATCACAAACACAGAACTCAGTTCCTGAGGATGGCTGCAATGAGACAACCCACCATGTACTCCTTCATGGCCTCTCACCGCTACCTTTACTAAATTGTGTTCACACACATAGCTCACACAGTAGGACATGTTCATCACCATTCCAATTCATCCCCGATGAATCAGACCTGACTCAACTCTAAGCAGTAGCAGGCATGACAACACACCATGTACTCCTATACGGCCTCTCACCGCTACCTTTACCAAATCATGTTCACACACATAGCTCACACAGTAGAACATGTTCATCACCATTCGAATTCATCCCCGATGAATCAGACCTGACTCAACTCTAAGCAGTAGCAGGCATGACAAACAAGCATGAATGAGTAGGCACATCAGGGCTCAAACAACTCCTACTCATGCTAGTGGGTTTCATCAATTTACTGTGGCAATGACAGGTCATGCAGAGGAAAGGGGTTCAACTACCGCAACCTGTAACAGTTGAATCATTGTTGTCCTAATGCAGTAAAGAGAGCAGGAGTGAGAGAGTGGGATTGTATCGGAATGAACAAGGTGTTTTTGCTTCCCTGACACTTCTGAAGAGGAACACACTTCATCAGTGTCATCGTTCTCGTCGTCGGTACACGTCTACAGAGACGGGAAAAACACTAGCAACTAAGAAAGAACACAATCAATGCAATGCCACAAATATGATGCATGATCATGACATGGCAATATGCTGTGATTTGAGCTAAGGCATCTAGCTATGATTTAAATGAAGTTGGTTTGAATACATGATTCGAATTCCAACTCCATATATGATTATTTAAATGCCCTTTATTTGTTTTGTCCTAAACAGAGGACAAACATTGTTCAAACGTGCATGAAAATGGTACAGATGGATTTCTTGAATTTTTCTGATAATTTTTTGTCAGGACCCCGATTCCAAGTCACATCGATCTAGCCGGTAACACCTCATATCACTTTGTGGCCTCACGCACGGTATTCCCACGGGTGTCGCCTTACCATGGCCCGGACCGTTTGCGCCTTTTGGCTCACGTATATGATAGTGTCGCTAGCATCCATATGACAGAGAACCCGGGCCGACATGGCTAGTCGTTAACCCAAAGCGGCACTAACCTATGGGGACAGGCATACATGAATCACATCGAGCATGTCGGTCAGCAGCCTGTGAATCCGGGCTGTAGCACTGGGCTAACAGGACTCCGGGAACCCGGGCTGTAGCAGGCTAGGCAGGACTCCGGATGTCACTGCGTGACATATCCCCGAAGGGACAGACACAGGAACAAAGTGAAACACATGCCGGCCAGTCAAGCGTCCTGAGCAGTAGTGCTGGGCTAGCAGGACTCCATTGAACCGGGCTATAGCAGACTACTATGGCTCATGGAAGCACTAGACTACATTTCCCCATAAGAGAGGCTGCCAAGGATAAACAACTAGATTGTCGGATCCCACACATACCAAGCATTTCAATCATACACACAATATGCTCGATATGTGTAGTACAACATGGCATCACAACATAACTCTACAACTCAAGTATTTATTCATTAGGCTCCGAGGAGCGAGATATTACAAACATGGGTCTCATGACCCAACAATCATAGCATACAATGCAAAGCACATGCGGAAGCTTAACATGTCTGAGTACAGACATCTACAAATGAAAAAGGCTAAGAAGCCTGACTATCTACCAGATGCTGCCGAGGGCACCAGATCATAGCTGAGGTATCAAGTTAACGTCGAAGTCCACGCGGAACTACTAGTGAGATTGAAGTCTCTCTCTGCAAAACATAAATTTAGCAAACGTGAGTACAAAGGTACTCAGCAAGACTTACATCAGAACTATCTACATATGCATCAGCATTAACAAGGGGGTGGTGGAGTTTAACTACAGCAAGCCAGCTTTGACTCAGTGGCTAACCTAAACTACGACTACAAGCAACTCTTTTGAGGTGGCGCACACGAGTCCACATATTACTAATTCAATACACCACCATGGAACCGCTCCCGTCTCCCAACGAGAAGGCCATCCAAAGCACTCACACTTATCTTGCGAGTTTTAGAGTATCCACTTTCACTTGTCTATGAACTATGCAAGGGGTCCAAGTTTCCATATCTGAGGAATCTGGCAATTCGAATAGATAATGATAACCCTGCAAGGGTGTACTTCTTCACACACGCTCCCACCACTTACCACCATACACACATTATGTATCTCGGCAACCTTCAAGCGGAAGCCTGGCGAGGGTGTCGTCCACGGCCTACCTAAACACTCAAGTCTCTAGTCCAGGTTTATCGCCTATCCAGGTTCCATCCGTAGGGAGTACGGCCGAGGTTTCCACACACGGCCCCGAATGATGTGAACAGGGTTCCCGAGACACCAAACGGGCGCCCGGTACACCGTGCCACGGTGTATCTACTGCATCATAGCCCACCCCTAGGGTCAGCACTGCGCACGGCCGCCAACACATAACCTACAAACACCAGAAACTAGTTGCAACTCCTGGACAGAGTACTAGGGTGATTAAGAAGCCGAGAGGGTCAATTAAGGATCCCAATGAGTGGTAGTAGCTGTTCATGGATCACAGACACAGAACTCAGTTCCTGAGGACGGTTTCAATGAGACAACCCACCATGTACTCCTACATGGCCTCTCACCGCTACCTTTACCAAATCGTGTTCACACACTTAGCTCACACATAGTAGGACATGTTCGCACACCTCCGATCCGTTCCCGACGAATCAGACCTGACACAACTCTATGCAATAGCAGGCATGACACACAGGCATGAATGAATAGGCACATTGGGGCTCAAACAACTCCTACTCATGCTAGTGGGTTTCATCTATTTACTGTGGCAATGACAGGTCATGCAGAGGATAAGGGGTTCAACTACCGCAATAAGTAACAAATGAATCGTTGTTTTCCTAATGCAGTGAAAGCGAGCAGGAGCGAGAGAGTGGGCTTGTATCGGAATGAACAAGGGGTTGTGCTTGCCTGGCACTTCTGAAGATAACATTGAGTCTTCATCAGTGTCAACGATCACAGCGTCGGAGCAGTGTCTACCGAGAGGGGACAATTTCTGGCAAACAAGGAAGAACACAATCAATGCAATACAACAATTATGATGCATGATAATGTCATGGAAATATGCTGTTGATTGAGCTAATGCAACTAGCAAACATATTAAATGAAGTTGGTTTGAACCAAGGGTTCAAATTCAAACTCCATATGCACTTATTTAAATGTCAATTATGCAAATTGCCCTGTACAACAACCCTATGTTGTTCAAACATGCATGCAAATGCCATAAACAGATTCCTTGAATTTTTCTGATAATTTTTCATATATAATTTGTTTCATTTGGAGTTACGGTTGAATTAATATGAATTTTTGAAGTTTAAACTAATTTCTGTAATTTCCTGAATAAGAATAAATCCAGAAAAAGGTTAACTGCGTCAGCATGATGTCATTGTGATGTCAGCAGGTCAACAGACCGGGTCCAAGTCAAACCTGACCAGTGGGGTCCACTAGTCAGTGGGACAGAAACTAATCCCGCGTTGACTACGGCTTTGACCCACTGCGGGGCCCGCTGTCAGGGACTAGGTGAGGTCCAGCTGGCGGGGATTAGCACTAATGACCCCGCCACGTCGGCTGTCGCCGGAGTTGGCCGGCGGCGACCAAACCCGCAGCGGCAATGCGCCGGACTTGCGCTAAAGGCGACTGGGGCGGTGGCTAAGGGCATCGAGGCGTAGCCCGGACTCGCCCGCATCTAGGGAGGTAGGTGGGTGGCCGTGGGGGCGCCGGAGCTCACCGGAACGGGGCTCGCGGCGGCGGCCGGAGCTCGAGAACATGCGGGCACAAGGCTGTGATGCACTAGGGGGCCAACTAGCGGCTGCATTGGCCTCTCCGTTGCTCCAAGAGCACGCCGGAGGCTCAAGCTCTAGTGGAGACGCACGGTGGCTGCGAGAGCAACGTCCATGGCGGATGGCGGCGCTCGGATACGGTGGCTGGCATAGCTAGAGGACAGAAACGATCTCGGGGAGGAGGGGAAAAGGTGTCGGAGCTCACAGCGATCTCAAGGGAGGACTAAGCGGGCTCGGGGAGGCGGAGACGGCGGCGAATCGCCGGTGGGGTTTCCAGTGGTCAGAGGTTGGGGATGATCTCGGGGAAGACGCTACAGGGCTCCCGTGGTCGAATGGGTTGGTGTAGATGACGCAGAAGGCGATGGCGGTTCCTCTGGACCCATCGGGGAGGCACTGGATGGACAGTGGCCGCGGTAAATTGCATCGGCGATGACAAGCTCCGCTCGGGTGTGCTCGGGAGAGGGAGCAGAGGGCGAGGGGAAGAGCAGAGAGTGAGGGAGAGGAGCGAGGGGCCACAGGGCGTCTCCGTGGCGTCGCTAGAAGGCCCTGGGAGGAAGTAGGAGGTGGCCAGGGGCGAGCACGCGCGTGGTGACACGTCCTCCTGCCCACTGGCAGTAGGTGGAAGACGACAGGGAGGTGGAGGTGGGCTCACTACAAGAAATATGTCAACTTATGACCTTCTGTCAGTGACCCTCGAAGAATTGGTCATAAATTTATGACCATTTTAGACCAATTGGTCAAAAGCTGTTCAGGGGGCTTCAAACCCTAAACCATTGCGACCATTTTGGTCAGAAAGGTCGAAATTTCCTTACACGAAATGGTCACAAAGCAAACAGTGCTAGTCAGCTGCCTTATTTCTAGTTGTTAATGACCAATATAGATGGTCATAGCCTTGTAGATTGTGGTGGGTTGTGATGACTAGGCGCCATCTCATCAGTTTATCCTATGTGTCATGTCCATGTGGCAGTTTTTGCCCTAGGTTGTGAAGCAACCTATATTTCTATCATTCCCAAAGTTCCCAAAAAAATCTCATAAATTCTTTGGGGCATATCTTCATCAAATATGTAAAAATCCTTCCTTGCTTAGTTCAAAACTAATTCAACAATATTCATTTTCCTATTATGTTCACAACAACACTTTATGAAGGAAGTGCTATTTATATATTCTTGATTGCCCTCGGAATTTTTGGGCACTCTTTCCTATCCAAATCATTACCGCATGACAAAATTCAGCTCCATTTTCCTAGCAAATCTTCCTCGGCAAATTTCCAAGGTTTTTGTCCACCTAGAATCATTGTGATGGAAGTACCTTTTTTATATCTCTAAATGACATGAAATTTATACAGTTCCTTCATATGCCCAAATTATCACCCTCCTCCAAATTGCAGCTCAGGCAAATCATCTATGTGAGCCCAGGTTCAATTTATATTTTATGGCCAAATTGGCATCTTGCAAAGCAAGTGTTATATAGACCCCTCCTATTACCCTCAAACTTTTTGGGCACTCTTCCATACCCAAATCATTGCCACATGATAATATTTAGCTCAATTTTCCTAGTAAATATTTCTCAGGAAATTTCCAAAGTTTCTACCTCGACAGAAGTTTTGTGAAGTAAGTACTAGCTAGGCTTACCCAAATGATCTGAAAATTTACCAGCGCATGACCATACCAAAGTAACTTACCTACACCAATTTTGAGCTCATTTCATTCATCCAGTCTCCCTCGCTAGTTTTCCCAAGTTTCTGTCCATAGAAGAGCATTGTGAAGGAAGTACTACTTTGGCATGTCCAAATGGTATCAATTTTCTACAATGCTTTCCTATGCCCAAATAACCATCCTACACAAAATTTGAGCTCACTCCATTCACTATTTTGAGCCCAGCTTCAACATTCATATTTTTGTCCAGCGTGGTACTTTGCAAAGCAAGTACCACCTAGGATCCTCCTTTTGAGCTAAAAATGTGTGAAGACATTCTCCTTAGTAGATGATCATCCTCAGCCAAAACTCACGCCCATTGGCCATGTGCATTTCCCGTACCGCTAATCAAACACTTGGCTGCTAATTCATGTTTGAGCATCGATCGGTCTCCTCGTGAGAATCTTATGTTGTAATTTTCTTCCTAGCACCTACCTGGGGAGTGCCCAACCCACTAGACATGCCTATGCCGCCCAGAACACATGGCAATGCCAGGGTCACGCGGTGACCACGCGGCGGGCATGCGAGTTTATGCGCTCTAGAGTTGGGGCCCTCGGCCACCGCCCAAACCTCGACGTATCGCCACCAAACCATGTATTTATGATTAAATAGGTCCATATGTAACTAGAAATGATTTTTGGAAAAAATAAATAGCAAACTATGAGGCAGTTGCAGTTCAAATTTGACCCGCTTCCAAGTGAGTCGGCGGAAATTTGTCTTTTTCACGAGAGGTGGATCAAAATTTTTTACACCCAACCATTGTGTCAATTGTGCATTAAATATGGCCCAGTATTTTATAAAAATGATTTGGTCCAATTTTGCAACAATTATTTGGTAGTTCCTTCACAAAAAAACCTCCTTTCGGTCACTCAAAAAATGGAAAATGGTTTTTTCGTCCAACGAAAATGAAAACTTCCTTAGGCAACATTATTTGACATTCCAATATGCACCCTTGTGCACAATATGAGATCATTTGAACAAACTATGCCATGAATGTGGCCATAAGAATGATCATTTGGCTTGAAAGCCATGAATCTCACACATGATAGCTCATTTTTGAGAACACTTTTTAAAAATAATTATCGTATTACAAGTTTATTATTTTTCCCGGAAACTTGGTCACATATAATAACACAATGTGAAGGTTTTCCAATTTTTTGTTTTTTTTAATTTTTTATGCCCGTTTCAAAATGTGGTCAAAACGGCGGGCTTGACTGTTCCTAGCTAGCGGTTGAATCTTGGAATTTTTTTGGTGTTTCTCTTATTAAATAGATACTTATTTACCTAGAAATGATTTTTGGAAGAAATAAAGAGGAAACTATGAGGCACCTGCAGTTCAAATTTGACCCGCTTCCAACTGAATCGAGGGGAATTTGTCTTTTTCACCAGAGGTGGATCAAAACTTTTGACACCCAACCATTTGGTCAATTGTGCATTATATATGGCCTAGTATTTTATAAAATTGATTAGTCCCAATTTTGCAACGAATATATGGTAGTTCCTTCACACAAAAAAACTCATTTCGGGCACTCGGAAAATGGAAAATGTATTTTCCGTGAAAAGAAAATGAAAACTCCCTTAGGCAACATTGTTTGTAATTCCAAGATGCACCCTTGTGCACGATATGAGATCATTTGAACAAACTATGCCATGAATGTGGCCATAAGATTGATCATTTCGCTTGAAAGCCATGAATCTTCACACATGATAGCTCATTTCTGAGAACACTTTTTTAAAATAATTATCGTATTACAAGTTTATAATTTTCCCGGAAACTTGGTCACATATAATGACACAATGCGAAGGTTTTCCAATTTATTGATTTTTTTTTGAATTTTTTATGCCCGTTTCAAAATGTGGTCAAAACGGCGGGTTTGACCGTTCCTAGCTAGCAGTTGAATCTGGGAATTTTTTTGGTGTTTCTCTTATTAAATAGATACTTATTTACCTAGAAATGATTTTTCGAAAAAATAAAGAGCAAACTATGAGGCACCTGCAGTTCAAATTTGACCCGCTTCCAACTGAATCGACGGGAATTTGTCTTTTTCACCAGAGGTGGATCAAAACTTTTGACACCCAACCATTTGGTCAATTGTGCATTATATATGGCCTAGTATTTTATAAAATTGATTAGGTCCAATTTTGCAACAAATATATGGTAGGTCCTTCACAAAAAAAAGTCATTTCGGGCACTCGGAAATGGGAAAATGTATTTTCCGTGAAAAGAAAATGAAAACTCCCTTCGGCAACATTGTTTGTAATTCCAAGATGCACCCTTGTGCACGATATGAGGTCAATTGAACAAACTATGCAATGAAAGTGGCCATAAGATTGATCATTTGGCTTGAAAGCCATGAATCTTCAAACATGATAGCTCATTTCTGAGAACACTTTTTTAAAACAATTACCGTATTACAAGTTTATTATTTTTCCTGGAAACTTGGTCACATATAATGACACAATGCAGAGGTTTTCCAATTTTTTGATTGTTTTTGAATTTTTTATGCCCATTTCAAAATGCAGTCAAAACGCTGGGCTTGACCGGTCCTAGCTAGTGGTTGAATCTTGGAATTTTTTTGGTGTTTCTCTGATTAAATAGATACTTATGTACCTAGAATGATTTTTGGAAAAAATAAAGAGCAAACTACGAGGCACCTGCAGTTCAAATTTGACCCGTTTCCAGCTAAATTAGCGGGAATTTGTCTTTTTCACCGGAGGTGGATCAAAACTTTTGACACCCAACCATTTTGTCAATTGTGCATTATATATGGCCTAGTATTTTATAAAATTGATTAGGTCAAATTTTGCAACAAATATATGGTAGGTCCTTCACAAAAAACTCATTTTGGGCAATCGAAAAAATGGAAAACTGATTTTTCGTCCAAAGAAAACAAAAGATTCCTTAGGCAAAATTGTTTGCCATTCCAGGATGCACCCATGTGCACGATATGAGGTCATTTGAGTAGACTATGCCAAGAAAGTGGCCATAAGATTGACCATTTGAGCAGACTATGCCATTTGAGCAAAATTTTGAAAGGTATTTATCTTATTAGAAGTTTGTTCTTTCCTAGACACTAGATCACATATAATGACACAATGCAAAGGCTTTCCGTTTTTTGATTTCTTTAATTCTTTATGCCAATTTCAAAACGCGATTAAAACCATGGGCATAACCGTTCGTAACTGCGGGTGGAATCTTACAAAACTTAAATGGCCAAAAAAGGCTAGAACGATTAGAAGGTTATCATCATCCATAAAATGCGGTCTAACTTGAGTGAAAATTTTAGTGGTTCCATTTTGCAAAATATTATTGGTAATTGCTTCATAAACCCCTTTGTTTTTAGCAGTTAGAGACTATATTTTAAATTACAGCTGTATTCTCCAACCAATCAGGATGACCCCCCCGGATCACCCTACCGTAGGTGATCTAAACCGTCCGATCATCCCGGTTCTAACGGCAGACTTGACAACCCGCACCACTCGTCCTCTCACCCACCTCTCTCTCCTATGCACCCACAGTCGCCGCCCTCTCCCTCCCTCAGATCTCAACCCGATCCAGATCAACGCCCCCACCCCTCTCTAACCCTAGCTTCCCGTCACCGACGGCGGCGCCCTCCCTCCCTCGCCCTCTCCTCCTTCCCTCCTCACGGCTATCTCTCCGTTCCCCCATAGCCACACCTCATCCTCCTCCCCATCCCCCGGTCCCGTCCCTAGCCCCGCCCGGATCCACCGTGCATGTCCACAGCCACAGCCGCCGCCCACAGCCCCGCCCACGGTGGCCGCCACCACCCCTACGAAGGGAAGAAGAAGGGGAAAGGGGATGGCCACCGACACCACCTACGCGAAGCGGGTGCTGCTTGCCTGCAACGGCGGCGCCGATGCCGTCTCGCGGGGGGTCGCCGTCGGCCTCGCCAGGCACGGCTGCAGGTACTCCCTCTCACTTTTCCCCGTCTTCCTCCTGTCGTTGGGCTCTGAATCTAAGCGCGCGCGTACACAGGCTGGTCATGGTGGGCGACGAGGGCGCCCTGGCTGCAACGGCGGAGGAGGCGCGGTGCAGCGCGGCAGAAGGGACGGCGGCCATCGCGGTGGTTGGGCTGGACCTCGCGGCCTGCGACGAGGCTGATACTTCCTCATTTCCGTCCAGGGAAGTTAGCTCTTGTCATGTTTGTTACAATAATGCACTCTCTTAACAATTTCAGTGTCCAGTAACCAGCATTGGCATCTGATGCATTGCTTGCTACAGGTCTCAGAAAATGGAAATGGCGAGAGTTCTTCATGCAGCAAGAAACCAGTAAGAACTGAACTTAGTTTTCTACCATATAGCTTCGTCATTTCCCCATATGAAATGGTCCCATAATCTAGTGCGTATCTGTTTCTGGTTTGAAGTTCATCTAGCATTTGACGTGATATGCTGTCATGATTTAGTACACATACATGGTGTGCCTTACCCTGTGTCAGCATTATGGGAGCTAAAATTAAGTCTGCATCAACCTCCCAAATATCATGTTCTTCATTTGCACACAAACTACAGTATATGCATTGCACATTCCATAATGGACACGGCGGAGGTGGTGCTGCTCCTACTGCCTCCTGCTCCCCGCCGCCAACTCCTCCATGGCTGCGGTGGCTGCCTGCTGCTGCTCCTGGTGATGGTAGTCCGGCGACGACCTGCCTTCAACTTTTGTCTCATGTACACAGATGCTGCAGTTTTAACTGAATAAGCAACATAAGTGCTCAACATCCATCATGCATAACCATGAACATTTATGGTCTCTGTTGATATGTCTTGCTAATTCTAGTTACTTTATATGAAGCAAAAGTTATCTTGTAGCCATCTAGTCACATTTAAGTGTAAGTTAAGCAGGCATGTTAAGGGTAACCTGCGAACACTTGCTTATAAGAATGAACTTGACTTACTATATATACCCAAGTGAAGATGTACTGTTACTAATTTACTATGGCAATGAATTTTTTCTATGTGAGATTATAATTTGAGTGCCATCATTCATCTCATGGTATCTTGTTCTCTGTGATAACTGTTCACTGTTGAGGGCAATACATATACTCTAGTTTAAGTTTGATACTAGTGTTATTGTTGGCTTTGTCGTTTGTGTTTGTGCATTCTTTTTTCTTGGGCATCATTCATGGCCGTCTAGTAGTCGACATACTTCTGGTTCCATTTAGTATATGCAGGTAGCAGCAGCTTATGTGTAATGGAGTTGTTGTTACTCTGTGCCTGCTTCGTTAGAGTTTGCATCATCTCCTTGTTTTTGTAGCATAAATGCCTTCACTATTCTTGTTCTGAACCTCTGATCCTGATACTGATTGTATTTGTCTTGATCGAATTACATGCAACATGGTGGATTGAGGGAAGCCCCCTTCACCCCCAAGAAGGGAAAGCCCAGCGTCGTCATGTTCGTCAGATTGCAGGGCCAGTCTGACTCACCAACCAACCTCGCCTGCTTGCTCTATTTATTGTGCTACACCTCTTACTGAATTCCAGTCGCTATATATGATTGCTTACCTGTATATATGTACCACTCTGTGTGTAGTATTTTTCTAACTGTACAATAGCACTCACTCCTCTACTGTCAAATTGCCTGTGTGTAGTTCATTACCATGCTATCCAGGGGATATTCATTTATGTGCCTGTCAATTCGTTCTTGGTGTGTATGTATGTATATGTGCTAGCAACATGAGTAGGAATTAGCATCATGCTCAGCCTGGATGAATTGCTTGCATGCATTGATCCAGGGAGAAGTGTATGGCTGATACAATGCTCTTTTTCACAAAGCTATTATACACTTTGGGAAATACAGTAATTTGTTCTTTACTAAATGCACTACAAGTATGGATGCTCATGCATGCATGCATCTAGGGTGAGTCGTACCTAGTTGTTCTTTATGCATCTAGGGTTTGCTACTGCTAGCCTCGCCTCGCTTTTGCTACTGCTAGCTCTATGGATGTTGATTTACCTGCAACTTCTGCTAGCTCTGACTTGGTTATATAGTAGTTCAATTCATTCAATCTGTTGGAACTAGTTTGTCTATTACTTATATCCAGATTTTATATCCTGCCCTATGCCATTGTCGACTTGCTTAGGTACATAATTGTTATGTCTTGCAATCTGGTATTGATGATTGTCAATGTATTCATTTATACCTGTCTAGTGTACCTTGCATGTGACCCAGCTAGTCTGTATATCAATGCTCTATTTCCAATAGATGTATGCTGATGCCTGATGGCTGATTCCTTAAAAGTTCATTGTTGCAGTAGCATTTTTCTTTAGCTTCAAACCTTGCTCTCTTTCCTAGGAACCATCATCGTCTACGTCACTATTGGGGCAGGAGAGGAAAGACTGTTGTTGTCTCCAGGAAGCGATAAACTGCTTCACAAAGATCCCCGCATAGCCTCACTACTACTGTGTTGGTCCATTTCCAGAATCGTAAGGATGATGCTTTTGCTTAAGGAGAGGCTCAAGAAGATCAGGTATAAACTCCTCACCCTCTTGTTTATTTTTGCTTCATATTGTTTGGTGGTTGATACATTACTGTGCAAGTTCTATGGTATGTGAGTTCTTTCTGTTGCTGGAAGCATTGACACAATATGTCATGTGCAGGGAGCTCTGCATCCGAGTTTCATCCATCCTCTACAGCAAGGAGCTCTGGGCCAAAGGAGCAACCAGCGTTGCTAGTTCCTTGAGGCCAGATCGAGTAAGATGGCGCACCATGGCGTGTGGTGGCGTATTTTGCTTCCGAGAACAGTACTGTTTATTTGAAGTGAGATGTACTAGTCTATGTTGTAGTGAGCTGTAGTAGGAGTGAAATGAAAATGGATCTGTTGTTGTATGTACATTTTACTTGAACATTAGATTCTCCAGAAAAAATGTTCTTACTAGACCTGATAGTGGCCACGACCCAAATATACTTGAATTATTAAGATGCCATGGCCGAAAACAACCTGTGCTAAAAAGCTATTCAGAATAATTGTAAGCAGGCCTCGACTCAAATAGAAAATAGAAACAAAAAGGAAACAAACTATGTGGAAAGGTAAAGGCCCATTATAGAAAAGGCCCAAAAACATGATCAAAAAGAAAACCCGCTGTTAAAAGGGCCATGCAAAGAAATCAATAAGGCTAAATTGTTGGGCCAGACCTATGTAGCTAATAAAAGCATAGGAAAAACATACATTAAAAAGGATGAATTAATGGGCTCGGCCCATCTAAAGCACCGAAATGGACCGGGCTGATTCTTGTGCCATGTCAGATTGCCACGCTGGATGCCTACGTGGCCTGGGGAGGTTGCTAGTGACCAAAACGCCACAGTAGACGTATTTTGGTCATAAACGTCTACGACCATTCCAGAACAAAGGTCGCTATAGTCAGTTCATGACGGTCAGCTTTTGACCTTATGTTTTTGGTCACAAAAAGGTCACAAAAGAAAATTTGTGACCATTCAGTGACCAATAGTGGTGGTCACAAGTTGACATATTTCTTGTAGTGGCTGGGCTGGGTTTGCCCGGCTGGATGCTACAGTGCTGGGCCGGTTGGCCCACCAGGTAGGTTCTCCCTCTTTATTTTTCTTTTCTATTTTTCTGTAATCTTTGTGGCTTTTCTAAAAAATACCTAGACCCTTTCAAAAATCACCAAACTGAACATGCCCACTGTATAGAATATATCCAACATGGAACATTTCAATTTAGGATTACTTGGGCATTTAAAATATTTACTAGCATTTAAATGCCCAAATTCAAATAACATATGATTTAATCCAGTGACCTTTGGATGACCTAGAAAGTTTTGCACCATTTTTGTCAGAGGTTTTAGACAAAGACAAAGATGATGAACATTTTGAAGGGCATTTCAGGATCATTGAAAAATTATTTTAGTAACCCTAGTTGGATTAAGTGGTGCTGGGGGTTTCTGCCATCCCCATTTCAACTTTCCGAGGAAAAGTAAACATGATGCATGGAGGTTATGCAAGGATTGGCAAGACTAAGCTACGGCTGTGACAGCTCACCCCCACTAAACAAGAATCTCGTCCCGAGATTCAAGCATAGGGTAAGATGAAGGGGGACGCAAACTTAACCCAATCTTCAAGATCCAAGTTGCACTTCATAAGAACGTTGGTTCGATCACCATCTTTGTCTCGATGTCTTGCTCTGAGAACTCCATCCAACATGACAATGAGAGGGAAGGGAAAACTCTAGAAGGATCGATCTTCTCGAAGATCAAACAACTCAAGATCAACTCATGGAGTGAGACATAGGAACATCTCTACAATTGAGACACAAGTTCACATCAGGGTGATGGAAATCAGACAATGAGGACTCCAGTTGGTAGGTAGTAATTCCACACTTGGGTAAGGTGGTGCAAGGTTTCAAAGTTGCGAGGAGATAATTGTCATGAACCCATAACAGGGCACCTCGGAGAAGGTGACTCGTTGAACTGTTCCCTTAATTGGCAAAAGAATTACTTTTGATCCATAAATCATTGAAACTCTTCATACCAGCTTAAGGCAATTTACAATTGATCATTAGAGATAGCTCGAAGGGATGGCATACTCGGACTAAGATGGATGATGTGGACTACCTTGTTGAAGGCGACACAAGGGATGATTTTGCTTACGCGTGCTCTCAAGAACTTGAGCATTTCCTTATTCATCAAGTTCTACCAACATCCGTGGCAAGGATCCTGGCAACACGACATACTACCAAGATGACTAGTGATGGATGATGCGGATACAAAGGAAGATAACACCTTCTCAAATCTTCCCTTAGCGAGGCTAAGGGAACAGAATCTGGACGATCAACCGAGAGACATTTAGCACTCCGCTTCTAATGTTCTCCTTGATGTGCTAGTGTAATCCATTCATAGATATGGTTTGATATCTAGAACATCAAGTAAAAGGTCGGACTTCGGAAGCTCAAGAATCCATAAGGAATAACTACGGAGACAGATCCTGCAAGATCCTTATGGGGAGGTGACCAACTTCTTCAACCAGGATACTACAATAATAGGCCTTCCGGGTAGGTGTGTTGGCCACGACATCCACGTTACCGGTTACAGAGAGACCAACAATATAGTTCTTGGAGTATGTTCCAACCATCATATCTGCCTGAGATTCAGATCTGGTTGGTGTTAGGATATTCTAGACCCATCCAGTCTAGAAGGAAAATGAGTGTTTGCAACACAATTTGACGAGATGACATTGCGAGATTCTTGGGGAATGAACTGCGATAGCAAGCTCCAAAACATGAGCTGGTTCTACTACAAACCTGTGAACATGCTATCCAACGAGCATGACCACGTAGTAGTCTTATAGTAAAACACTATCGAGTTCAGGTGGGGAACCATCATCAAGGATTTTGAAGTCTTACGCAAGTCCATGGATTAGATCCCAAGCATAGTCTTCTTTGCCTTGAACAATTCAATCAGTGGCTTGGTGTGCTAGGGAATACATATGGAGTGGAGGTAATTAATCTACCAAACCATTGAATACATTTACACATGCATAACTGAATTGGAATGGTACCAGGGAAAACAAAAACAATCTTTCTCGAACTCATGGCGGTAACTTGCACCAAATACACATGAATTCGAGGAAGGCACTTCTCCCATCCAAGCATAAGCTTCATGAACGGAATACGAAGGCATTGCTTATAAATTTCCAACACTAGGTTGATGTTCAACATGAATCATGGGGGAGACAAAATGTTGCTGATGGGCTCAACAACAACTCATCAGAATTTCCATATCACTGGACTTCCACCATCATGTGAACACTGTGATAGCATTGGCCAGACCAAAAGATGTAATGGTATATGCTCGAGGGATCAACCACGAGTAAGACAACATTACGAATATCGTTGCTTTTAACTTGATTTGAAGATAGCCCATACTCAAATCAGGGTTTGGACAAGACAATAGGTTCAACAACTGATCACGGGGATCAGTCGATGAAGATATCATCTATCTTCAACACACACATAGACACACACACACCAGGATATCCCTTAATATGAACTAAGTCAGACAAGCTTCCATCTTCCAACTCTCCAAGTTGTTGTTTAGCCCAGCCAACTAGCTCAGGGATATCCAACACAAATTCTTGGAGAAGGGGTGATTTATAAGAAAAATAACTTGATCATGAACTCAACATAGCGGTCAGGTGACAGCCGCGTAATACTTTCGAGAAGATCTTCGGAAAATCACGAACCACCGATATGTTACTTAGCTCAAGAACAATCTTGCTTTTCAGGGCAAGACGATATGATCAAAAGAGCAAGGGTTTGGCAAAATCCTAACCCGTTGATCGAAGAGTGCACCAGGAAATAAGGACTAGGTAGCATGATCAACCTTAGGGTGATGATTCAATAATCAGCACACTAAGAATGATATTGATGTCCATTAACTACCGAGCAAAGGGTTGCTAGGAATATTGATTTCACACATCACGATTCACTTGTCAGTATTCTGGTTGCGACAGCATGACACCGAGGAATGAATAATGATGGCGAGAAGTATCACTACGTCAATAATTCATAAGGGAAGGTGAAATCCTCATGAAATTCCTAACATAAAGTGGGTAGTAATTCAGGGTAGAACAGACCAATAGCTTGATTGCATTTGATCTACAAAAGACAACTACGTTGACCCAATCCTAGAAAGGGATGAGGTACTGGAGTTTGTTTCTCCTAGTCATTCTAAAGTAGAACGGCTCGACGGACCACAAGAATAATAGGCGCCGATGAACGAATGCTCACATACTCTTGACTATCAATTGATAGATGAAGGTCGGAATATAACGGAAGGGGGACAACTCAAAGGAACATATAACTTTCTGAGTTGTGGATGCATAGATTACTATGCCGAACAAGTTCAACATATTTTTTCCGGATAACCCATGCAGAAAGGTAGGGTTGGCAGAGTCACAACATTGAATGGAGAACTCATCAAGAGCACTCTGGTCGTGACCTTTTCGTTCAACTGAACTCCTGCCAAGAATGGTTCATGGTAATTGGAAGAAGGATGTACCACGAACCGCGAGGACTATCGCAAAGGTTACTAATATCCTAAAGGAACTAGCAACACTATCAACATGATATAAGTAGGGTGAATCTTGGGTTCAAGAACCCATGAATAGAATACCTACCACTACACGGCATCACGGGATGCTTTCAAGAATGGTGGCCAGAATCATCACACCGGAACACAAAACATGGCTAGATTACTAGGTGACTCCCTAAAACACCTAGGGTCATAGTAATAGCTTCAACATATATGTCGAGGCAACAGAGTACCTCAACTCACCGATTAGTGTGATTAATCTGGCCCAAATGGACATCAGGAACAGGAGGAAGGGGTTTGCAAATGCATCAGACTACTTAGAAACCTGGGATGACTCGGATAGCATAACGGCTGTAAATGCTCAAAAAGATTTGAGACATCCTTCAAAATGGTGGCATAACCACTCAACATCACAATATCAAGGTTCCGGGACCAATTATGAACACACGGAAGTACTCGAAACAGAATTGCGGCATGAATCCATCAATCCTATAAGTCAACGGGTTAGTAACACGTCATCCTGATAGATAGATGAGAAGGCCTAGTTTCTTAACCCCGTAGAAAAGAAGAGGGTGACTCAGATCTGAGGGCATGAGATATAAGGAGGAAAACGAGCCTTACGTTCCCTTCCACAATCAATTCCCTTACAAAACTAAAGCATTTCTAGACTCGACTTTGACCAGTTTGGCTTGGTAATCCTACAGGTAGTCAGGCTCTGATACCAACGCTGTCAGGACCCCGATTCCAAGTCACACTGATCTAGCCGATAACACCTCATATCACTTTGTGGCCTCACGCATGGTATTCCCATGGGTGTCGCCTTACCATGGCCCGCACCGTTTGCGCCTTTTGGCTCACGTATATGATAGTGTCGCTAGCATCCATATGACAGAGAACCCGGGCCGACATGGCTAGTCATTAACCCAAAGCGGCAGTAACCTATGGGGACAGGCATACATGAATCACATCGAGCATGTCGGTCAGCAGCGTGTGAATCCGGGCTGTAGCACTGGGCTAACATGACTCCGGGAACCCGGGCTGTAGCAGGCTAGGCAGGACTCCGGATGTCACCGCGTGACATTTCCCCGAAGGGACAGACACAGGAACAAAGTGAAACACATGCCGGCCAGTCAAGTGTCCTGAGCAGTAGTGCTGGGCTAGCAGGACTCCGTTGAACCGGGCTATAGCGGACTCTACATTTCCCCATAAGAGAGGCTGCCAAGGATAAACAACTAGATTGTCAGATCCCACACATACCAAGCATTTCAATCATACACACAATATGCTCGATATATGTAATACAACATGGCATCACAACATAACTCTACAACTCAAGTATTTATTCATTAGGCTCCGAGGAGGGAGATATTACAAACATGGGTTTCATGACCCAACAATCATAGCATACAATGCAAAGCACATGCGGAAGCTTAACATGTCCGCGTATAGACATCTACAAATGAAAAATGCTAAGAAGCCTGACTATCTACCAGATCCTGCCGAGGGCACAAGATCGTAGCTGAGGTATCAAGCTAACGTCGAAGTCCACACAGAACTACTAGCGAGACTGAAGTCTCTCTCTTCAAAACATAAATTAAGCAAACGTGAGTACAAAGGTACTCAGCAAGACTTACATCAAAACTAGCTACATAAGCATCGGTATCAACAAGGGGGGTGGTGGAGTTTAACTGCAGCAAGCCAGCTTTGACTCAGTGGCTAACCTGAACTACGACTGCAAGCAACTCTTTTGAGGTGGCGCACATAAGTCCACATATTCACCATTCAATACACCATTATGGAACCGCTCCCGTCTCCCTACGAGAAGGCCATCCATAGCAGTCACACTTATCTTGCGAGTTTTAGAGTATCCACTTTCACTTGTCTATGAACTATGCAAGGGGAAATAATATATATATATATATATATATAACATATATATATATATCCAATGCAAATATTTACTGGATTAACTCAAATGGCCAAAAATAAATACTTCTGAGCTCCCAAAAATATTGGTTGGAATTTTAACTCTGGCCAATATTATTTGAGAAAAACAGGAACATTTTCTTCGGCCAAATTGAAGCAATCTTTATCTTGATCATTTTCAAAATGATTTCTGAGGCTTTCACAAGTCCCCATTTCAAATTCATTGAATTTTAAACATGATGCACACATGACTAGCTAGCCCAGAGCAAACCAGAATTAGGGATGTGACAACTCACCCCCACTAAACAAGAATCTCGTCTTGACATTCAACCATAGGGTAAAAGCAAGAGGGGACTCGATGTAATACAATCTTCATGATCCAACGTTGATTCCTTGCTTCTTGTGGATCTTGATATCCTTGCTCTCGAGATCTTCACTCAACTCAATGACGACGAAAGGATATTCCACAGGAAATGATCTCCTCGGAGATCGAGCAATTCATGATGATTCTTGAAGGGGTTCGAGGAAATGGCATACTCAGTTCGGAAAGGAAACTATGGTTATCGAACAACTTGGCAAATGGGAGGCACATCCCAATTGATATCGAGGATATAACCTAGTGACTGAGTGTTCTCTTAAGAACTTGAACATTTCCTTATTCATCAAGGTTCTACCAACATCTGTGTCAAGGATCCTGGCGACACAACATACTACCATCATGAATAGTGATGGACGATGCAGATGCAAAGAAAGATAACACTTTCTCAGATTTCACCTTAGCGAGGCCAAGGGATCAAAATCTGGATGATCGACCAAGAGACATTTAGCACTCTGCTTCTAATGTTCTCCTTGATGTGCTAGCGTAACCCATTTATTGATATGGTTTGGTATCTAGAACATCAAGTAAAAGTTCGGACTTCGGGAACACAAAAATACATAAGGAACAAGTACTGGAATAAATTCTATGAGATCCTTATGGGGAGGTGGCCAACTTCCTCAAACAAGATTACTACAATAACGGTTCTTCCGGCTGATGTGTTGGCCACGACATCCACTTTACCGGGTTACAGGGAGGCCAATATTATAGTTCTTGGGAAACATTCCAACCATCATATATGCCTGAGATTCAGATCTGGTTTGTGTCAGAATAATCCAGACTCATTAAGTCCAGAAGGAAAAAAACGAAAGTTTGCAACACCAATCGGCGAGACGGCATTGCGAGATTATCGGGGAATAAACTACGATAGCAAGCTCCAAAACATGAGCGGGTTCTCCTACTTACATGTGAACACGCTCTCCCAGACAAGCATGACCACATAGTAGTCTTATAATAAAACACTACCGAGTTTAGGTTGGGAACCATCAACGAGGACAATGGAATCTTGTGCATGACCTAGGATATCACAACAACTCCTTTTCCTTGAATCAGTCAATCAGGGGCTTAGTGTACTACGGAATTCATATGGAATGAAGATGATCAGTCTAACATACCATAGAATACTTTGCACGTGCATGGCTGACTTGGGATGATTCCAGAGGAAACAACATTGACTTTCTCAAATTCACGAAGGCAACTTGCTTGAATGCACATGTATTAGAGGAAGTTACTTCTTTCATCCGAGCATATGCTTCATGAGATAGCATGAAGAAATGCATTCAAAGTTTCCAACACTAGCTTAATGTTCAACATGAATCATGGACAAGATGAAAACATTGCCGGTGGACTCAACAACAGGTCATCCAAATTTCCATGAAGATGGAATTCCATAACTATGTGAACAAAGCGATAGCATTGGTCAAACCCAAAGAATATAATGGTGTATGCTCGAGGAAACAACCACAAGTAAGACATCATAACGAATATCGTTTGTTCTGATTTGATTTTACAATAGCCCATACTCAAATCAAATGTTGGATAAGGTGATAGGTCCCATTAACTGGTCACGAGGGTCAATTGATGAAAATACCAGCTTCCTTCAACACACATACAAGATATCCCTTAGTGATGAGCTAGGTCGGACAAGCTTTTATCTTCCAACTCTCCAAGTTGTTGTTTAGCTTTTTAGCTTAACCAACTAGCTCAGGGGTATGCAACACAGATTCTTGGAGAAGGGTTGCTTACAAGAAACCAACTTGATCACGAGCTCAACATAGCGGCCAGGGGACAACCTGGTGATACTTCCAAGAAGATATTTGGAAAATCACAACCCACCGATATGTTATTAAGCTCGAGAACAATCTTGCTTTTCAGGGCAAGACGATATGATCAACATAGCAAGGGTTTGACAAAATCCCAACTCATTGATCAAAGAGTGCACCAGAAATAAGGACTAGGTAGCACGATCAATCTTAGAATGATGATTCAATAACCAGCACGCTAAGAATGAGAGTATTGTCCATTAACTACCAAGCAATGGAGTTGCTAGGAGTATTGATTTCACACATCTCAATTCACTTGTCGGCATTCCGGTCACAACAACACATAAACCGAGAAATGAATAATGATGGTGAGAAGTATCACTGTAGCAGGAATTCATAAGATGGTGTGGAATTCCCATGACATTCTTGATATAAGATGGTAATACCCCAAGGTAGAACAGAACAAAAACTGGATTTGCATTTTAATATGTGGAATACAACTGCTTTGACCCAATCCTAGATATGGATGAGGTACGGGAGTTTGTTTTTCCCAGTCATTCCGGAATAGAATGGCTTGATGGACCACAAGAATAATAGGCACCGATGAACACGATCTCACACATACTCTTGACTATCAATTGATAGATGAAGGTCGGAATATAACTGAAGGGGGACAAATCAGAGAACATATGATTAATTGAGTTGTGGATGCATAGATCAGTATGCCGAGCAAAGCTCAACATTTCTTCTGGGTAACCCATGCAAAAGGGTAGGATTGGCAGAGTCACAACTATAATAGAGAACTCATCAAGAGCACTCTGGTTGTGATCTTTTGGTTCAGAGAACTTCTGCCATAAGAAGTTCGTGATATTTGGAAGAAGGAAATACCACAGACCTCGAGGACTATCCCAAAGGTTACTAATATCCTAAAGGAACTAGCAACACTATCAATATGAAGTAAGTAGGGTGAATCTTGGGTTCAAAAACCTAGGAGTAGAATACCTACTACTAAGTAGCATCAGGGGATTGTCAGGACCCCGATTCCAAGTCACATCGATCTAGCCGGTAACACCTCATATCACATTGCGGCCTCACACGCGGTATCCCCATGGGTGTCGCCTTACCATGGCCCCGGACCGTTTGCGCCTTTTAGCTCACGTATATGATTGTGTCGCTAGCATCCATATGACAGAGAACCCGGGCGAACATGGCTAGTCGTGAACCCAAAGCGGCACAGACGTATGGGGACAAGCATACATGAATCACATCGAGCATGTCGGTCATGAGCGAGTGAATCCAGGCTGTAGCACTGGTCTAACAGGACTCCAGGGAACCCGGGCTGTAGCAGGCTAGGCAGGACTCCGGAAGTCACCGCGTGACATTTCCCCGAAGGGACAGACATAGGAACGAAGTGAAACACATGTCGGCCAGTCAAGTGTCCTGAGCAGTAGTGCTGGGCTAGCAGGACTCCGGTGAACCGGGCTGTAGTGGACTACTATGGCTCATGGAAGCACTAGACTACATTTCCCCATAAGAGAGGCTACCAAGGATAAACAACTAGATTGTCAGATCCCACACATACCAAGTATTTCAATCATACACACAATATGCTCGATATGTGTAAATACAACATGGCATCACAACATACCTCTACGACTCAAGTATTTACTCATTAGGCTCCGAGGAGCGAGATATTACAAACATGGGTTTCATGACCCAACAATCATAGCATACAATTCAAGCACATGTGGAAGCTTAACATGTCTGAGTACAGACATCTACAAATGAAAAAGGCTGAGAAGCCTGACTATCTACTAGATCCTGCCAAGGGCACAAGATCGTAGCTGAGGTATCAAGCTAAACGTCTAAGTCCACACGATACTACTAGCGAGACTGAAGTCTCTCTGCAAAACATAAATTAAGCAAACGTGGGTATAAAAGTACTCAGCAAGACTTACATCAGGACTAGCTACATATGCATCGGTATCAACAAGGGGGGGGGGGGGTGGTTGAGTTTAACTACAGCAAGCCAGCTTTGACTCAGTGGCTAACCTGAACTATGACTGCAAGCAACTCTTTTGAGGTAGCGCACACGAGTCCACATATTCACCATTCAATACACCACTATGGATCCGCTCCCGTCTCCCTACGAGAAGGCCACCCATAGAACTCACACTTATCTTGCGAGTTTTAGAGTATCCACTTTCACATGTCTATGAACTGTTATAGGCAACCCAGAAGTCCTTTTCCGCGGACACGGCTATTCGAATAGTTTTATAGCCTGCAGGGGTGTACTTCGTCACACATGTTTCCACCACTTAGCGTCTGCACACGACATGTGCTCGGCAGACTTCAAGCGAAAGCCGATGTGGGTGTAGACCACGACCTGACTAACCGCACAAGTTTCTAGTCCAGGTTTATCACATATTCAGGTTCCATCCACGAGGAGATCCGGCCGGAGTTTCGCTCGTAGCCCCAAACGATGTGTGCAGGGTTCTCGAGACACCAAACGGGCGCCCGGTACACCATGCCATGGTGTATCTACCACATCATAGCCCACCCCTAGGTTCAGCGCTACGCACGGCCGCCAACACATATCCTGTAATCACCAGAAACTAGTTGCAACTCTTGGACAGAGGACGAGAGGGGTCAGTAGGTCGAGTGGGGTCATATTTTAGGGCCCAATGTGTGGTAGTAGCTGTTTCATGGATCACAAACACAGAACTCAGTTCCTAAGGACGGCTTCAATGAAACAACCCACCATGTACTCCTACATGGCCTCTCATCGATACCTTTACCAAATCATGTTCACACACTTAGCTCTCAACAGTAGGACATGTTCACACACCTCCGATTCATCCCCGATGAATCAGACCTGACACAATTCTATGGAATAGCAGGCATGACAAACAAGCATGAATGAGTAGGCACATCAGGGCTCAAACAACTCCTACTCATGCTAGTGGGTTTCATCTATTTACTGTGGCAATGATAGGCCATGCAGAGGATAAGGGGTTCAACTACCGCAACAAGTAACAGATGAATTGTTGTTGTCCTAATGCAGTAAAAGAGAGCAGGAGCAAGAGAGTGGGATTGTATCGGAATGAGCAAGGGGGGTTCTGCTTGCCTGGCAGTTCTGAAGATAATATATCTCTTCATCGGTGTCAACGATCACATCGTCGAAGCAACATCTACTCAGAGGGGACAAATACCGGCAACAGAGAAAGAAACACAATCAATGCAATGCACAATATGATGCATGATCATGACATGTCAATATGCTGTGTTTTGAGCTAATGCAACTAGCAACATGTTAAATGGAGTTGGTTTGAACCTTAGGTTCAAATTCAAACTCCATATGTGAGGGTTTAAATGCCATTTATATGATTTGGCTAAAATAGCAGCCATAAGTTGTTCCAACATGCATGAAACCAGTACAGATGGATAGATTGGATTTTTCTGATCATTTTTCATATATAATTTATTTGATTTGGAGCTATAGTTGATTTACTATGAATTTTAGAAGTTTTAACTATTTTCTGGAATTTCCTGTAAAAGAATAAATCCAGAAAAAGGAGTTACTGCGTCAGCACTGCGTCACTATGACGTCTGCTGGTCAACAGGGTCGCCTAGAGTCAAACCTAACGGCTGGGACCCACGGGTCATAGCAACAGGGCTGGTTTCGGTGGACGACATGTGGGACCAGTCAACGGCCGCGTCAGCAAAGTCAATGCTGACGTGTGGGCCCCAGTGGGTTATGAACTAATCTAAACAGTAAATTAAATTAAACTAAATAGGCACAGGGCCCACATGGCAGTGGCACTAGGGGTGGTTTAGCTGGGTCATTAGTGGCTATTAACGAGCCACGACATCAGTCGCCGGAGTTTCGCCGGCGTCGACCTTTTCGCATGGCGGAGATCGTCGAGATCTCGCTACAGCCCATGGTTTGAGGCAGGGTTTGTTCCTACGGATTGTTGGCGCTCTCGCACATCTAGTGGTGGTAGCAGCAATAGCTGGGATGGCCGGAGTTGATGGCGGTGAGCACTTCCGCGGCGGCCGGAGTACGGGCACGCTCGGACACAGCGTTTTGGTGGACGGGAGGACGAGCGGCAGGTTGCTACGGAGTCCTGCGGACTCCCTGAGCACGGTGGTGCACTCAGTTGCGGCTCTAGGTGGCGGTGGCCACGGCGGCGACATGGCTGGGCGGCGGTGAGCTCTCGGGTCTGGCGGAAATAGTGGCTAGAGCAGCCAAACGGCATGGGAAGAAGAAGGGAACGGGTCAGCGGCTCACCGCGAGTCCAACATGTGCGAGGGCGAGGCCGGGGACGCTCTGTGGGCGGTGAATCGAGCAACGGCGGCCGTCGGTGCAGAGGACGAAGATGGCGTCGAGGACGGCGTTGTAGGGCTTCCGGTAGGGCATGGCTCGGTGGGGAGGAAGAGGGGGTCGAGGCGGAGATTCTGAGCGCTTCGGTGAGGCGAGGCAGTGGCTGTGGCCACGGAAACAGCGAGCGGCGGCAATGGCTGCGCTCGGGCATGAGAGGGAGAGAGAGCAGAGGAGGGGGAGGATCACGGGGAGAGTGAGAGAGCGGTCGAGGCGGCGTGGCGACGCGAGGGAGGACCAGGGCAACGAGGGGGAAGCGGCAAGAAGTAGGAGGTGGCACGGGCGCGTGCCGGCATGCGGCAATCACACGCCTCGCGTCCTTCTGGCGCGAGGTGGAGGACGACTGGCAGATGGGCCTGGTGGGCTGCTATAGTGCCAGGCCGACCAGGTAAGGCCCAGGTGAGGTTTCTGTCTTTCTATTTCTCTTACTGTTTTCTATTTTTACTCCTCTGTTTTGATTTAGTTTCTAAACCAAATGATTTTTGTAGCTTCTGAAAATTATCATGTGGCCTGATACAACATATTCAGAGCCACTCACAAGTTTTCAGAATTATTGGAGTTATAAAAGTATTTATAGGAATGTATATCTCCAATTCAAATAAGTATTGACTTAATTCAAATACCCAAATAAATATTTCCGTGATTCCAAAAATATTGGTTTGAATTTTACCTCTTGCCAATATTTTCAGAATGAACAGGAACATTTTCTTGGGTTTATTTGAAGCAATTTTTTTTAATGTTGATCATTTTTAGAAATGATTAGTGAGGCTTTCCACTTTCCCCAATTCAACTTTCATAATTTTAAAAATGATGCAAGAAGATTGATGCAAGGACAAGCAGTGACTAGCTAGGGATGTGACAGGGATGCTCTCAAGAATGGTGGCCAGAATCATCACACTGGGAATATAAAGCATGGCTAGATTGTGGGTGGTTCTCTAAGATGCCTAGGGTCATGATAATGGCTCCAACATATATGTCGAGGCAATAAAGTACCTAAACTCACCGATTAGTGTGGTTGAACTGGCCCAAAGGGACATCAGGAATGGAAAGAAAGGATTTGCAAATGCATCAGACTATTTAATAACCTGGGATGACTCGGACAACATAACAGCTGTAAATGCTCAAAAAGATTTGAGACATCCTGAAAAATGGTGGCATAACCACTCAACATCACAATATCAAGGTTCCGAGACCAACTATGAACACACGGAAGTACTGGAAACTGAACGGAGACAGGGATCCATCAATCCTATAAGTCTATGGATTAGTAACACGTCATCCTGATAGATAGATGAGAAGGCCTAGTTTCTGAACCCCATAGAAAAGAAGAGGTTGACTCAGATCAGAAGGGCATAAGGTAAAGGAGTAAAAGAGCCTTACGTTCCCTTCCACAATCAATTCCCTTATATAAATAAAGCATTTCTAGACTCAACTTCGACCAGTATGGCTTGGTAATACTATAGGCAGTCAGGCTCTGATACCAATGCTGTCAGGACCCTGATTCCAAGTCACATCGATCTAGCCGGTAACACCTCATATCACTTCGTGGCCTCACGCACGGTATTCCCACGGGTGTCGCCTTACCATGGCACGGGACCGTTTGCGCCTTTTGGCTCACATATATGGTAGTGTCGCTAGCATCCATATGACAGAGAACTCGGACCGACATGACTAGTCATGAACCCAAAGTGGCACTAACTTACGGGGACAGGCATACATGAATCAACATCGAGCATGACGGTCAGCAGCGTGCGAATCTGGATTGTAGCACTGGGCTAACAGGACTCCGGTGAACCGGGCTATAGCAGGCTAGGCAGGAGTCCGGATGTCACCGCATGACATTTCCCCGAAGGGACACACACAGGAACAAAGTGAATCATATGCCGGCTAGTCAAGTGTTCCGGAGCAGTAGTGCTGGGCTAGCAGGACTCCGGTAATTCGGGCTGTAGCAGACTACCATGGCTCAGTGGAAGCACTAGACTACATTTCCCCATAAGAGAGACTACAAAGGATAAACAACTAGGTTGTGGGATCCCACACATAACAAGCATTTCAATCATACACCCAATATGCCCGATATGTGTAAATACAACATGGAATCACAAGAAAACACTATGACTCAAAGTATTTATTCATTAGGCTCCGAGGAGCGAGTTATTACAAACATGGGTCTCATGACCCAACATTCAGAACATAGAAGTCAAAGCACATGCGGAAGCTTAACATGTCTGAGTACAGACATCTACAAATGAAAAAAGCTGAGAAGCCTGACTATCTACCAGATCCTGCTAAGGGCACAAGATCGTAGCTGAGGTATCAAGCTAAACGTCGAAGTCCACACGGAACTACTAGCGAGACTGACGTCTCTCTTCAAAACATAAAATAGGCAAACATGAGTACAAATGTACCCAGCAAGACTTACATCAGAACTAGCTACATATGCATCTGTATCAACAAAGGGGGTAGTGGAGTTTGACTGCAGCAAGCCAGCTTTGACTCAGTGGCTATCCTAAACTATGACCGCAAGTAACTCTTTTGAGGTGGCGCACACGAGTCCACATATTCAACATATCAATACACCACTATGGATCCACTCCCGTCTTCGTACGAGAAGGCCATCCATAGCACTCACGCTTATCTTGCGCATTTTAGAGTATCCACTTTCACTTGTCTATGAACTGTACAGGCAACCCAGAAGTCCTTTTCTGCGGACATGGCTATTCAAATAGATGATGTTAACCCTGCAGGGGTGTATTTCTTAACACACGCTCTCGCCACTTACCACCATGTACACGTCGTGTATCTCGGCAACCTTCAAGCGGAAGCCTGGTGAGGGACTCGGCCACGACCTGACTAACCACACAAGTCTCTCGTCCAGGTTTATCGCCAATTCGACTTCCATCCGCAAGGAGAACCGGTCGGGGTGTCGCTCACGGCCCCAAACGATGTGAGCAGGGTTCCCAAGCCCAACATCCGGGTGCCACTTGGTACACCGTGCCACTGTGCCTAGTCTGTCCCAAGCCCACCTGTACCGGGTGCCACTTGGTAGATTACTAACACTACCTACAAACACCAAAAACTAGTTGCAACTCCTGGACAGAGATCAGGTTGATTAATAAGTCGAGGGAGCTTCGAGCGCCCGGAGCCCAATGTGTGGTAGTAACTGTTCATGGATCACAAACACAGAACTCAGTTCCTGAGGACGGCTGCAATGAGACAACCCACCATGTACTCCTACATGGCCTCTCACCGCTACCTTCACCAAACCGTGTTCACACACTTAGCTCACACACAATAGGACATGTTCGTCACCATTCCAATTTATCACCGATGAATCAGACCTAACTCAACTCTAAGCAGTAGCAGGCATGACAAACAAGTATGAATGAGTAGGCACATCAGGGCTCAAACAACTCCTCCTCATGCTAGTGGGTTTCATCTATTTACTGTGGCAATGACAGGTCATGCAGAGGAAAGGGGTTCAACTACCGCAGCATGTAACAATTGAATCGTTGTTGTCCTAATGAAGTAAAGAGAGTAGGCGTGAGAGAGTGGGATTGTATCGGAATGAACAAGGGGGTTTTGCTTGCGTGACATTTCTGAAGAGGAACACACTTCATCCGTGTCATCGTTCTCGTCGTCGGTACACGTCTACAGAGAGGGGACAAACACCGACAACTGTGGAAGAACACAATCAATGCAATGCCACAATATGATGCATGATCATGACATGGCAATATGCTGTGATTTCAGCTAAGGCATCTAGCTATGATTTAAATGAAGTTGGTTTGAATACAAGATTCAAATTCCAACTCCATATATAATTATTTAAATGCCCTTTATTTGTTTTGTCCAAAACATAGGACAAACATTGTTCAAACATAGATGAAAATGGTACAGATGGATTCCTTGAATTTTTCTGATAATTTTTCATATATAAATTATTACATTCTAAGTTATAGATTAATTTCTATGTTTTTAGAAGTTTTAGATATTTTCTGGAATTTCCTGAATTAAATTAAATCCAGAAAATCAATTACTGCATCAGCATTGCGTCCGTGTGATGTCAGCAGGGTCAATAGGCCAGTCCAGGTCAAACCTGACCAGTGGGTCCCGCATGTCGGCATAACAGGGTCAGCAGCAGAGGCTAACCTGTGGGGCCATGAGCATTAGCTTTATCTAAGCAGGGGGATAAACCTGTGATTACTTAAGGGCATGGGCCCATTTGTCAATGATGGAGGAGGTTAGTTAGCCCCGTCATTAGTACTAATGACGGTGCCATGGTGGCTACCCTCAGGGTTGGTCGCCGGTGAGCACGCAGCACGGCGGAGGGCTTCGGGTTCACGCTATAGGGAATGGATCGACGAGCGGCTTGCGGCTACGGGTTGCTGGTGCTTGCGCACATCTGATGGAGCAACCAGGGGGAGCTGTGGTGGTCTAAAGCGATGGCAACAGCGAGCTAGGCGGCGGCCGGAGTTCGGGTCTCAGTGGTTTCAGTGTTGCGGTGCACGGCAGGAGCCACATGAGGGGGTTTTGGGCTTCGGGCATTGCTCTGAGCACGGCTGTGCGCTAGGTTGTAGCTCTAGGTGACGGTGGCCATGGCGGCGACAGGGCCAGCGAAGCCGAGCTCGCGGCTCCGGTGGAACATGTGGCTATAGAACAGGAACAAGCTCGGGGAGGAGGGGGGAAAGACGCAGCAGCTCACAGCGAGTTGAATGGAGGCCTCTATGCGCTTGGGGAGGGACTGGTGACAACGGGAGGTCACCGACGATGTCAGTGTCCCGAGGAGGAAGAAGACGTCAAGGACGGCGCTCCAGGGCTCTTCCCGTTGCGTGGCTCAGTGGAGACGGCGTAGAGGTTGACGGCGGAGCTTCTTGGTGCGTCGGAGAGGCAAGGGGTGGACAGGGTCCGTGTCTACAGCGAGGGCGGCGACGGTGGCGTTCGGCCGTGCGCATGAGAGAGAGAGACAGAGAGGAGGAGGAGCACGAGAGAGTGGGAGAGGGCCAGAGGGGTTGTGTGGCGTCGCCCAGACGCATCGGGGACGGGAAGGCAAGCAGGGAGGAGCTAGCCTCCTCGGCCGCGCGCGTGTGAGCACGCAGCTGCTCATACTGGCAGGAGGAAGACGACATGAGGCGCCAGGTGGGCTGGGCCAGCGAGCTTGGCTGCCAGCTGGGCCGGCTTCAGGTAAGGCCAGGTAAAACCTTTCTCCCCTTTTTTTCTATTTTGTTTTCTTTTCTAGTTCTGTAATTTTGTTTATGATTTAGTAAAATACTAAACCAATTTATTTTCTTCTGAAAATTAATATAGGAACTAATTGGATTATTCCAGAGCCCCACAGTAAAAATCAGAATTATTGGACATATTATATATATATAACACATATATATCCAATGCAATTTACTGGATTAACTCAAATGGCCAAAAATAAATACTTCTGAGCTCCCAAAAATATTGGACGGAATTTTAACTCTGGCCAATATTATGTGAGAAAAATAGGAACATTTTCTTTGTCCAAATTGAAGCAATCTTTATCTTGATCATTTTCAAAATGATTTATGAGGCTTTCACAAGTCCCCATTTCAAATTCATTGAATTTAAACATGATGCACACATGACTAGCTAGCCCAGAGCAAACCAGAACTAGGGATGAGACACATCGGGAGGGGGTCAATCTCCATCAACATCTTCACTAGCACCATCTCATCTCAAACCCTAGTTCATCTCTTGAATCCAATCTTTGTCTCGGAACATCAGATTGGTACTTGTGGGTTACTAGTAGTGTTGATTACTCCTTGTAGTTGATGCTAGTTGGTTTACTTGGTGGAACATCATATGTTCAGATCCATTATGCTTATTAATACCCCTTTGATTATGTACATGAATATTATATGTGAGTAGTTACGTTTGTTCCTGAGGACATGGGAGAAATCTTGCTATAAGTAGTCATGTGAATTTGGTATTCGTTCGATATTTTGATCAAATGTATGTTGTCTTTCCTCCAGTGGTGTCATGTGAACGTCGACTACATGACACTTCACCATTGTTTGGGCCTAGAGGAGGGCATTGTAAAGTAATAAGTAGACGATGGGTTGCTAGAGTGACAGAAGCTTAAACCCTAGTTTATGAGTTGCTTCGTAAGGGGCTGATTTGGATCCACATGTTTCATGCTATGGTTAGGTTTACCTTAATACTTATGTTGTAGTTTTGGATGCTTGTAGTAGGGGTTAATCATAAGTGGGATGCTTGTCCAAGGAACGGCATTACCCAAGCACCGGTCCACCCACATATTGAATTATCAAAGTACCGAACGCGAATCATATAAACGTGATGAAAACTAGCTTGACGATAATTCCCATGTGTCCTTGGCAGCGCTTTCCTTTATATAAGAGTTTGTGCAGGCTTGTCCTTTGCTACAAAAAGGATTGGGACAGCTTGCTGCACCTTATTTACTTTTATTAATTGTTACCCATTACCAATTACCTTATCACAAAACTATCTGTTACCGATAATTTGAGTGCTTGCAGAAAATACCTTGCTGAAAACTGCTTATCATTTCCTTCTGCTCCTCGTTGGGTTCGACACTCTTACTTATCGAAAAGCCTACGATAGATCCCCAACACTTGTGGGTCATCAACGCACCCTAACCAAGGGCAAGAGTGATCACTCCAATCGCAAGATCAGTTGAATAGAAGCTAGAACCATGAAGGCGATGAGTGCGCGCATCAGCCGGCTGTGCCAGATGGTCCACGACGCCGCCCTACAGCCTGGCACCGAGAAACGTCTCTAGGTCCTGCTTGAGGCTGCCAGGGAGAGAGGCCGCTTGGACGACAGCTTCGTCTCCTTGTTCAACAAGGTCCTCGTCGTCTTCCTCGACAAGTTCACCGTCGTCAAGAAGCTCGCGGATGACCTTGACGTACGCCTCTAGCCCACGCGCCCAGGCTCTACGATGCCTGCCACCCTCGACAGCCTCTATTGTGACAACCTCTTCGACGCACTGGTGGTCCTGCGACTGCCCGCCGTCGCGGCGGAGAATGTCCACCTTGAGGTCGCACTCACCGCGCAGCACCTGGCGCAGCAAGACACCATGGTGTAGGGTGGAACCCTAAGTGGAAATCTTTCACGAATTGGAGGGGGAATCCCCAAGAATAAGATGAACACAAGAGGGAAAACACTCAATTGATTAGATTGTATCACACATATGCTAGATCCAATCACACAAAGAGAGATACAATGATTCAAAGACAACAAAGGAAAGATACAAGGTACTAGTTCATCCCAATCCTATGAGGAATGAGGTCTTGGTGATCCTATGATGGGGATCTATCCACTAGGTATCTTCTCCATAGGAGGTCTTGATCTATCCACTAGGGATCTTCTCCATAGGAGGTCTTGATGTCAAAGGGAGAGTTCTCTCTCTCTCTCAAGAGGAGGAGTGGTACAAGGAGAAAAGCTCTCATATGTCTATCATATCCTTTGCTAAACCTAACAAATGACCTAGGGACGAAATATATAGGTGGTTGTAGGTGAGGGACGAGTGGAGGGGCCAAAGGGGCATCTCCCGGCCAACTCGCAGGTAGGCCCATGCGCACGGGCTAAGTCAGCCCCGTGGGCACGGGGTCCCGTGGGCATGGGGTCTTTTGGTGGCCGTGCGCACGGGGTATCCAGAAACTCTCTGGATAGACCGTGCGCACGGGCTCCAAAATGGCCGTGCGCACAGGGTCCTCTGAACCGTGCTTCTTCTGCCATATTCTCGCCTCCGTCTTCCTTGTGGTCTTCCCATCCTTCTCCTTGGACTCGGCGAGCTTCCTTCTTTCATGCGTTCTCCTTGTGGATGGTGTAGTTGTACTCTTCCGATTGGGTTCCTCCTCGAAGAACGTATAGCTCCGCTCACACCTATGCATGCACACAAGAGATGGGTCAAGTAGTATACCATCCTCGAAGGGTACAAGTGGACACGTGTAAAGGAGACGATTCACCTTTGTAAGCATGAAGTAGATGTCACACGTGTCACTTGACGAAGTGGCTCTTGACATGGTGATGTCCATAGGATGCTCCGCATCATCTCCTCCCCCTCGGGAATGATCCGACCTTGGATTGTGATCGTCATCACCATGGAAACGGTTGTCGTCGATGGACTTTTAGGTGGACGGAATTGAAGACATGGCGCAATCCAAGTACTCCAAGGTGTCTCCGGAGTGGTATACATGCAAAATGAGCAAACACAAGTGACACTCGGAAATACAATGGTTAGCGCACACAAAGTGTCCATCAAATAAGCATAAGTCCTTGCGGCAAGATTGTTCATGACAAAGCGCATGAAGCTTATCAAGAGGATGTAAAATGACATGTAGAGCATTCATGGGAGAAAAATCATTCATTGTGCACACAAATGTATTATGAATGTGATAAATGCAACCACGGTGCAAAATGATGTCATAGTGAGACAGTTTATCAATAGCATGAATATGGCAATGTATGCGCAATATGGAGAAGTTATCATGCAATTGATGGTATGCAATATGATCATGATGTATGAATATGCCATCAAGAAATATCACAACAAATTTGCTAAGGAAATGCACAAGCTCATATATCATGGATGACATGGAAATAGGTGCAACAAGGCAATCATAATGTGAGTCAATCCATGCATAAGGTGCAAATTTGTCATGTGTATGATATGTCCATCGAGCATGACTTGGGTGAGCACAATCAACAAGTATGGAGGTGTTGGCATACCAATGCTCGATGTCATTGCATGAGTGGAGGTTCGAAGGTGCATCCAATAAGTCCGAGCGCTCCTCAACTTGAAGGTTCATGGGTTCCATCTCCAATGTCGGTCCTCCATCCAATAGATGTAACATGTAGACTAGAAGAAGGAAACAAAAATGAAAGAGTGACCCATCCAGTATGCATATTTGAGGATGGCTCAAAGGGAAGGAGTTCACCATTAGGAGATTCTCGCAAATGTTGGTGTTGCACATCGTGTATGCATTCACATGACCAAATTGTCTCATGACGGTATCGCCTTGTGAATCCTTCAACATGAAAGAACATGACAAACACTCGGAAAAACAAATGAGGTTAGCGCAGATGCAAAACCTATCATTCGTGTGGTAAAATACCCAACAAGTGGATGCATCATGCTCATCATAAGAAGGTACAAGGGAGCATTTCATAGTATGGAGGCATATGATGATGCGAGGACAACCAAATACAATAGGCTCAATCAAGCAAGCATGCATTACAAGTAAAGTGTCCAAGTCTCCATGATCAATAAGCATAGATGCAACAATTGGAGGCAAGCGACAATGAACAAAATATATCATGTGAGAGGCATGAACATATACGTCATCAACCCAAGAAAGCAATGAAGAATAGAACATGGGTGATGCGACAAAGCAGGCAATCATGGGAATCAAGGTAAGCAAGCTAGTATTGCGAAGATGCAACATACTAGAAAGAATCATGTCAAGTATGTCATGTGTGCAAATGGTGGGCATGAATAACGCACAAGACATATCACAAGCATGAAAGGAGGATATGAGGAAAATAGCATCAATAGCATGAGGCACATGATAAACATGGCAATAGCAACAAGGATCTCCACAAAGCATGCAAATACACATAGGAGTAACATAATTGTGAATCATGGGTAGATGCAAGCAAGGGTCACAATTGCATGGCAAAGGCATAGAAGCAAGCATAACATGGAAAGTGAACATAGTAAAATGAGCAAGAGAGCGGTATATAGCCCATAGCCATGCGAGAGCCAAGTGAGAGAGATGCGTGTAGTCGTTGCGTGAAAGGAACGGTGGTAAGGATAGTTCACGGGATCCCAAGTCATCTTTGCTCTCAAGAGCTCATTTCGTCAACTCTTGGGATTTAGAGGTTGACGAGTATAAGTGAGTACCTACACAAAACAAAGACAAAGGGAAAATAGTGTGTGCGTGGTAGATGTACACATCATCCATTATGATGCGCACGTGCTTGTGTTGGTTAGAACAAAATAGCCAATGCTCAAATAAATGAGATGCGTGATATATAAACATGTCATCCATCATGATAGGTTTGTTGTTATGTATAGCGTAATGGAGACTCAAATTGTGCAATGCATCATGATATATATGTAGAGCATTGTTATTCATGGAATGCTTATGGTGCAAGCAATTGTGAGAATCATGCAAAGTATGGAATGCATCAAAATATCCTAATATGTATGAGGAAACTATGGTGGTCTCCTCATGAGCATTAATGGAAACATCACATGGAGAATATTGACAACATTCAAAACAATGCATATTTGGACCAATGTGATCATGGCATGGCATAGTAGATGAATTGCGCAAATAATGTAAAGGAAGCATGGCAATATCATCACATGAAAAACAAAAGTCAATGACCATCATCTCGTCATCTATGCCAAAAGTGCAAATGGGATTGATTTTAATGGGGCATGCATAGCTACTATGTTGAGATTGAAATGATGCAATATGGAATATCTCACTCATAGCATATGACAAGGTTAATGGATTTTCAAACATGATGTAACCAAAAGAATTTTCACATGATATCCTATGTAGCATAGCATCATAACTAGGCAACTCAACATGCTCATCATCATATTTATCATAAATGGGTAAGTCATGACATGAAAAAGTCGCACTAGCACGAAGCATGGGTGTAGGTGTGTCAACATCATGCAAGCAATCATTTGTAAAATAGTCCACTAGTGGGACAAGAGAAGCACCATCACCTATGTTACCTTTGGAGCATCGCTCATGTGTTGTAGGTGAGGTGTCGAAGACCAAGTCGTGGTCATCTTCATCTTGATGGAACCATGTGGGGGGTGCATCATCGTCCACCATGGCCATCGTCATCTCCATTGGAGGTATGGACTCGTCGAGGATAGGCGTGTCATCAAGTAGGAGAACTAGCACCAAAGAAAACACACTCGGAGTAGAGGTTAAGTTGTTAGAAATCATAGTGGCCTCATGTGCCGTGTCAACTACCTCACTCACTAAGTGTGGTGGCTCACTCACTCGCTCTTGGATGCTCTCGAGTGTGGGGCTAGTGGTGGTCACACTCATCCTCTCATAGGAAATGCACTCAATGTTAAAAATGGTTGAGTCACTCATATAACTCATGGTGGGGTGGCTCTCCTCACATGGGAATTGGGGCATCTCTTTATATGTGGGTGTCGGAGAGATGTAGGTGCAAATGTATCCATGCTCAATCATGTCGTGGTTGTAGCCGTGGATGAAGGCCGAAGATGGCACATCATCACTCTCCTCCAAGACCAAAGATTAGGTCTCATGTGCGGTCTCTTAGCTTGACTCGGAGTATGAGTCCAATATGGGCACCGTCTTCATGTTGTTGAAGAGGTTCATGCTTGTCGCCATGGTCGAAGGGGATGGCCCTAGCTCGACCTTCTTGTCGCCGTCTTGTTGTACGAGGTCCATATGATGTGGCACCTCATAGCTCGTCTCCATGACCGAAGGGAAATTCCCATGCTCGGCCATCTTCCTTGAGGGGCTTCTGAAGATGGAAGTGTCGCCCTCACGTGTAGGTGGTCGCCTTGAACTTGATGAAGTCAATTTAGTTGCACTCATGGGAAGTAGGCAAAGATGTCGTACGTCCAAAGGCGAAGATGCCTTGATAGCACTTGGCGAAGCTGCTAAAGTGGTTGTTGTAGCCGTAGCTCCGTCTTGGTGGTGCTCGTCTCGCGGTCTTCTCTTATGCTCATGAACCTTGGACCTGGCGTGAAGTAGGGCTTGTTCGGACTTGTATGTTTGCGCTTGTTGAGCATCTTCATGTTGATGATGTCGTTATCATGCTTGAGCTCGTAGTAGATGTCGTTCGTCGTCGTTGTGCACATGATGCTTGGAGGTGTCTTGTCCTTCATGACGATGTTTGTGATGGTCGCCATGGAGATGTGGACGTGCACGACTTGCGCTTGTATCTAGTTTGCGCTCCGAAGATGATCGACATGCTCGCCGCTGCCTTGAGGATGATGAAGGGGAAGAAGACTTGTAGTCGGCCACCATGTCTCGTAGTTGATCCCTTAGCTCGCCCAACTTGGTGTCGATGTACTCCCTTTTCCTTACCTCGGAGTGGTGTATGTTGATGGTGAGGTTGTCGAGGTGCTCTCGCAAGGTAGATTGTGTGCCTTGCATTTGTCATTGTAGATCGAAGATGGACGCTTTGCTCATGTAGTTGTCCACGCCGTCGTTGTTGTCAAAGACCGGAGATGAAATGCATTGCCTATCCATCACAAGACTCGCGCAAATATGAGTGGAAGAAAGGAAAGAACTAGACCAATGTACCTTATCCAATGTTGAGGATGGATCAAAGATCACTCAATAATGTATCAAGGAAATAGCACAATTGGTACCGTATCTTTTCAATTCTCACACCTACACAAATAAGGCTTATGGTTGAGCTCGGTGAGGGTAGTGGCACAAAAATTTGATGCAAAATATTAGCAAGAGTCAATAATGTTGGAAAATATTCACAAATTCGCAAGTGAAACAAGTAGACCGATAGCAATATGTGGCACACGGTAACACACACACGGATAGATAAATGGGGTCGTGCAACCAAGGAATGAGCACAACATGTGGAATCCACGGAAAACACTCGTGTTGCACAACTCAAGAGAGACGCTAGCACGATTGCTCAAAAGGCGGATGCGACACTTGTGCACAACCTCTAAGATGCAAAATGTATGAGCTTTCTATCCCAAGTATGCTATATGTATGATGTTCCCGTTGTTCTTCTCAAGATGATCCAAGATGATCGGATATGACAATCTTATGTGCGATGTGGTATGATGCTATGGCACTTGCTTACAAGCTCTTTGCTCTCTTTTTTTGTATATGGCCTCTTTGCGAAATGCACAACCCAAGATAGCGATTGTGTATATGCAGGAACAAACTTGAGGCACAAGGGATGATACGATACCGGTATGGTATGGTGTGTATGCAATGGAAGGTGTATATCACTAATGTGCACAAGTAACGTTGCCGGCATTACTCAAATGGCTAGTCTCAATAGGTAAGTGATGCAAAAGGGCTAGGGGTTATCAATGCAATTGCAAGGGGAATGGAGAATGGTGTCGTCGAGGTTACCATCCTTGAAGATGGTGAGTGGCGGTGTTCTTGATGTAGATACCAAGATGATGGAGACTCGTCCCTAAGTAGCCGAAACACCTTAGGAAACAAAAAAACCGCGAACTCAAAATCTCAAGGACAAAAGTCAAATGGTGGTAGCGGAGATGGAAATGCGGAAGTGGTGGTGGTGGTTGAAGAAGAAGAAACCATCCCTAAGTAGCCGAAACACCTTAGGAGACTCAAGTCACCACTCAAACAACCACAAATGCTAAATGGAGCAAAATGGGTTAGGTTGCGAAAAGCTATGTTGGGTTTTGCAGATGATATGGTGGAAGGCCTAGGCAAAGATGCCAAAATGTCGAAATTTTGATGGAGTCAAATGGTGATGGAATCTATCTAGGTGGATGGGGGATGTCAATAGATACTCATCGAGCTAAAGAACGCGAAAATCGGACTCCGGATGTGGAAGTTATGGGCAAAACAATGAAGCACTCGCGGCTGTCCTAGGGGGGGGGGGGTCGTGCGCACGGGGGTAGGAGCCCGTGGGCACGGGGTCCCATGCGCATGGTACAGGTCCGCGGGCATGGGATGTTCACAGAGTTTTCGGGGGCCCGTGCGCACGGGGTCTAGGGTCCGTGGGCACGGGGTGGGCGGAAATTTCATGATTTCGTGGCGGAAAATGGAGATTTCTTGGGAAAAATTGGGGAGATTTTGGGGATGGATGGTGGGGAAAAGATTGGGGAGGGCTAGATCCACTTGAAACCAAGCAAATCCATGGATCAAATCCAACAAAACATCACCAAACCAACAAATCATAAAAAAAATGGTGCTATTTTCGGTGGGGATTTTCGAAATTGGGGAAGAACACAACAAAACTAGGCTAGAGAACATAGAGGGGGGCTCCAATTTCATGAGAAACCATGGCTCATGATACCAAAATGGTGTAGGGTGGAACCCTAAGTGGATATCTTTCACGAATTGGAGGGGGGATCCCCAAGAATAAGATGAACACAAGAGGGAAAATACTCAATTGACTAGATCCAATCACACAAAGAGAGATACAATGATTCAAAGACAACAAAGGAAAGATACAAGGTACTAGTTCATCCCAATCCTATGAGGAATGAGGTCTTGGTGATCCTATGATGGGGATCTATCCACTAGGGACCTTCTCCATAGGAGGTCTTGATCTATCCACTAGGAATCTTCTCCATAGGAGGTTTTGATCTCCAAGGGAGAGGTCTCTCTCTCTCTCAAGAGGAGGAGTGGTATAAGGAGCAATGCTCTCATATGTCTATCATATCCTTTGCAAACCCTAACAAATGACCTAGGGACAAAATATATAGGTGGCTGGAGGTGAGGGACGAGTGGAGGGGCAAAAGGGGCATCTCCCGGCCAACTCGCAGGTAGGCCCGTGCGCACAGGCTAAGTCAGCCCCGTGGGCACGGGGTCTTTTGGGGCCCGTGTGCACGCGGTATCCATAAACTCTCTGGATAGACCGTGCACACGGGGTCCAAAAGGGCCATGCGCACGGGGTCCTCTGAACCATGCTTCCTCTTCCATCTTCTCGCGTCCGTCTTCCTTGCGGTCTTCCCGTCCTTCTCCTTGGACTTGGCGAGCTTCCTTCTTTCGTGCGTTCTCCTTGTGGATGGTGTAGTTGTACTCTTCCGAATGGGTTCCTCCTTGAAGAACGTGTAGCTCCGCTCACACCTATGGATGCATACGAGAGAGGGGTCAAGTAGTATACCATCCTCGCAGGGTACAAGTGGACATGTGTAAAGGAGACGATTCACCTTTGTAAGCATGAAGTAGATGCCACACGTGTCACTTGACAAAGTGGCTCTTGACATGGGGATGTCCATAGGATGCTCCGCATCACACCGTCGACATAATCACCCACGTCTACGTGCAAATCGTCCACAAGGACTACTACGTGACAGAGGAGGATGATAGGTCGCTGGCCTTCTGGACCCCTAGGCTAACCTTGGATGGCATTGTTCAGAAGCACGTTGAGCTCGCCGCCAATGCTGCTGCTCCTCACACATTGGTTGGTGACCCGGCGCACTAGGGCGTGAGGATGTCGTTGATGGATACGTATGTATCTTTATCTTTCCGTCAAATCCACGTAGTAGTATATGGTACTACTAGTAATTATCTTAGCTTTCACATCAACTTCATAATTTTCATACATATTCCATGCATGAACCGCGCTAGAACCAAAATTCTCATTACTCTAGGGGAAATCGTTATTTCTACCTATCAGTCGCGCCATGGAGCAGAACCAAATTTTACAAGTTACAAGTTCAAAAGGAAAATCCTACCATGTTCGCGTACGTCGCACCCCCACACGGTTGGTCCAGCATGCCGCTCAAGGGGGAATGCGTGTTGTGTTGCATTTTCACTTACAAGTGGGACCGTAGTTGAGCAAACAAACTATCAGCAATCCCCCACCCCTCCCACCGCGCGATGGCTGAGAAAACAGGAGGGAGAAGAGATGGTTGTAGCACGGACTCCAAGAAAATTGGTGTTGGATGGGACTCGTGTGGGTGACGTGTGCCGTACTGCTAGACGTGAATGCTAGTTATGGCCCATGCCACCCCACTATATCGAGCCTATATTGACGTGCTAGTTATGTAGAAGAAATTTCCTGGAGTCTGTACACAACCCTCCTCTATCTCACTTCTCAGCCAGCTAGCAGACGTGCGGACCCATCATCTGTTTGCTCACACGCGGTCCCACATGTCAGTGAAAACACAAGAGGACCCACTAAACCTGCACATCTTTCACCTCGACATGCTGGTGATGAAAAACAAATCCAATAAAGATCTTCGGTGGCCTCTTTTGGAGTAACTCAAGAGTAGTGAAATTCTATTTACAGTTTAACCCAAGATGCACATCACGTGGCTTCAACTACCACTCCATTTTCTTGCATGACACGATCTGAATGCTAGATGTCCCAAGTGTCGGCAAAAGGAGGAAGAACTCGACCAAATCTTCTGCACATTTAGACCGGAGGAGTAGGGAACACAACAAGACCTCTGCCTACATCATACTACTACGTACAAGCCCACCTCACACAGTCACGCTATCACAATATTTCTCGGCCTCCATGCGATAGCTAGCTCTAGTTGATCTAACTAGAAATAACTATTGGTTGGCTCGATGTGATGTGGCAACTTCATACTACTATGGATGTTGGCTATACTACTACGGCACTAACACTGCAAGAAGTGAGTCAAAAACCATTTATAAATTGAGATTATGACATGCATATGTAAATGTACCATTCATTACATACAAAAAGTCATCAACACACAACGACAATGAGGATACATGTTGGATTATAGATTAGTTCGAACAAAACATTCTAGTAAATACTAAAGTTTTCATCACTCAACAAATAACAAGCAATGAAATGAACTTCAGCTCAACCACTCCTTGGCGTTGGAAACACTTGCTTTGAACCAGAAGAGTTTCACTGGGAAGGGCCAGCTACTGTCAATCTCGAGACCAACGCAGGACTGATCATCCAGGCTGAAGAGGCCTATTTCATGACCCATATTGTGATACCCACGGTAGGGAAGCATAGCAATGCCTGAGGTATAGATACAATTGTTTCTCGTAAATGGTAGTAATGTTGTGTCAACAGGAGCTGCATCGCTTTCACCATGATTGGTTAGTTTTGTCCAAGGAAGAGCGAGTTTCCTCCAAGAGTATCAATACTAAACCAGGGAGAAGGTGTTGGCGCTAGAACAATAGTATCCATCCCGAATACCCTGCAACGGATGTTGGAATAGGTCTAGAGAGTGCGAGCATGGGAGACAACACCTGCTTCCTTAGTCACATCAGCGGTACCCTGTATACAGACAAGAAGAGGTGATCCATCAGAATAAGTTGCCAGGCGCCACTGAGTACTCCCATATGGGTCCTCATGCTCGTGATCATCAACATCGTCATCCCCCCTTGGTTATCAAAATTTTCAAGTATAGTTGGTGGAATGTTCACATGACCTTGGAAACGCAAGAAGGTTATTTAGTAAAGGGAAACTAAATAACCCGCATGCATGTGGATAAAACAATTATAATTACTGTGGAAGACAAACGTACCAAAAGCATCAGGATTCCATGCAAAAATAGTGCCATGAGTGGTGGAAGCAAACACCCCTCGTATTGAATTGCATCACAGTACTCTTCCATGTATAGAAACTAATTTTTGAGTAATATCCATCGAGTCGGACCTTGAAGGACGGCAACAAGCTTGTCGAAGATAGCGACAACACAGGCATTCCTATAACCCCAAGGGTGGTTGGGAACTCGACAAATTGCTATCTTCTGTAGACGATAGTCACCATCATCATAGTTGAACGTACGTAGAATACCGGTGTGCCCAACCTGTGGGCAGTCTGAGATTTTTGGAAGTGGAACCTAGTGATGAGTGTACATGTTCACAAGTACCCAATCGCAGTTGTACCCAATATAAACAACCCAATGTCTTACCCTCAAGCGATGGAATCTTAACATCACACGTATCATTATCAAGCGGCACCAACTTGCACAAGGCGAGGCCTCCGTCGTTCGCACGCTAGTGACCAGGGTCACGGTGAAGAAGATAGGGGAGATTAAACCGCTCCTGGACCCTTGGGTTCCTTGTAATGATGTTATTATTTGAGTCGAGAACAGTTTTGAATGAACCTACCATGCTAGCCGAGGTTATGACGTCGCACTGATCAATGAGTTCCTCCACCATGTCATCATTTAGGTCGGGTCATGAATAACGGGATCGTTTCCGGTCTGTTCCCTCCATGGACAAGATGATCGAACAATGGCAGAAGGAAGGGTGAAGGCAAATGGAGGAGGGAGGAAGAGCATGTGACAGCAATTCCAAATCGAGAGGGAAAGGCGAAGAGTCGGTGGACGGTTGCCACGGTAAACGAAGAGGCGCCCTGGCCTCCATAGACGTCCATTCGGAAATTGTACAAAAGGACTCGCCGTCGTCTCACTGACATGTTGGAATGGGACCACATGTCAATGAAGAGGCTAGTGGGGAGCGGACGGTTTCCATAAGGGTCACACACGAACGACAAGGCCGTCCTGTCAGACCTAGCGCTCACGCGGGATGGCTTCTGTCCCCCACACGAGTGAAGCCACAGAGGTATGTTTGGGCTCGTGAGTTGGAGTTGGCCTTACAAGTAGGACCGCAGTTGAGTAAACCGACTATCGGCAGACCCCCACCTCGCCCGTCGTGCGATGGCTCAGTTAGAGAAACGACAAGTTTGAAGAGATAGTTGTAGCACGGACTCCAAGAAATATGGTGCCAGATGGAAGTCGTGCTGGTGCCGTGTGTCGTACTCCTGGACGTGAATGCTTGTTCTGGCCCATGCCACCCTAGTGTAGTACTCCACCTCACATTAATATATGGCCCACCTCACACTGTGGCCAAATTTCCTGGAGTCTGTGCTAGGTTAAAAAGTGTTCTTTGTGAGGGTGGGTGGTTGGTCTCAAGTTTAAAACTTCTTGTATTACACATACGCAGATGTAGAGATAGTGCAGCAGTTTTGAAAGTTTGAACCCAAACATCAGAATGCAATTTCTACTGGACTCATCTGAGGACCTAGGATTATGGGATTCGCAGCTACAGTAAAAACACCTGCCCGACGCGCGAAGCATGTGAAGCTAGTACAAATAGTAGTAGTACTATTGTTGATTGGACTCATCCGACAACCTGTTGCAATGCACATAGAATTATGTATTGGGAAAATATTTTTTGGCCTCGTCGCAGCACCCACTCACAGAAGCGACTCTGAAGCCATTCATAAATTTAGTAAGTCTATCACAGGCATATCGTTTTATTACATACATCAGGTCATGAACCGACAATGACAACGACGATACATTCTAGTAAATACTGAAGTTCTCATCACACAACAAATAACAAGCAATCAAATGAACTTCAGCTCAACCAATCCTCAGCGTTGGAAACACTTGCTTTGAACCAGAAGTGATTCTCTTGGAAGGGCCAGCCACTATCAGTCTCGAGACCAAGGCATGACTGATCATCCAGGCTGAAGCTGGCTATATCAGGACCCATAGTGCGATAGTAGGGAAGCATAGCAATGACCAAGGTATAGATACATTTTCTTCTCATAAATGGTAGTAATGTTGTGTCAAGAGCAGATGGATCGCCTTTCACCATGATTGGATAGTTTTGTCCAAGGAAGAGCGAGTTTCCTCCAAGACTTTCAATACTGAACCAGGGAGAAGGTGTTGGCGCTAGTACACTAGTATCCATCCCGAATACCCTGCAATGGATGTTGGAATAGGTCCGGAGAGTGCGACCATGCATGACAACACCTGCTTCCTTAGTAACATCAGTAGTGCCCTGTATACATACAAGAAGAGGTGATCCATCGGAATAAGTTGCCAGGCGCCACTGAGTATATGGGTGCTGCTCGTCCTCATGCTCGTGATCATCAGCATCATCATATCCCCCTTAGTTATAAATTTTTTCTAGTATAGGTGATGGAATGTTCACATGACCTTGGAAACACAAGAAGGTTGATTAATTAGTAAAGGGAAACTAGCTAACCCGCATGCATGTGGATAAAACAATTATAATTATGGTGGAACACAAACTTACCGAGAGCATGATGATTCCATGCAAAAACAGTGCCACTAAGCCAACACGATTTATCCTAAGATACATCCTCGACACTCAGCGGCCACTCCTCATCACCCATTTTCTAATACATCCATTACTCATTAGGGAGGATTGTCATTAGGGTTTGTTGTGTGTTGAGTGCTACCTACACTTAATGGTTCAGATTTTCAGTAATCTTTAGTACGTGTAAAGTTCACGGGGTTTCAAAATTCCGTCCCTAGGAACAGGCATTAATCTTGTTGGATTGTTGGTCATAGGACATTGACCCAGATTACTACCACATGCTAGGTTTGTTGACAATCTTACTTGTCTTTCTTACTCATTCGGTATGATATCCAATTATTCATGTCGATTAGTTGCAAAAAATATGTGCTAGACCAACTTCTTGATTTAGATTTTGGATGGTCTCTTACTGTAGTTACAATTCTGCATACTTGTCCTAGTAATCCCACAAGTACTGATTGATTCACAACCTCTATGCTTGCCTTGTCACATTTGTTGTCAATATTCTTTTAGGGTGGATCACCCTGCTTCAAAATAAAGGGAACCACATACATGAATGAATAGTATTTCTCTATGTGATCTCTTCCATCATGTGTGGGAAATGAACACTGCATTCTATAGAAAGAAAGTGTCATATCCACCTTTTACATAGACTAAGATCTTTTACATGCAATACAATTTGCCTACTTGCATTCTGTCGCACTACTAGCACTCCACCCTGGAAGCTAAACATAATTCCACTCATAGCTCCTTATTTTATTTATTCAAATACGAAGTTGATACGATTCTAATGTTCCTACTTCAGTTTTGAAATATGTTTCCGCCTGTTATAGAGACATAAGAGTTTTCTATTTATGTATGTGGTCTGGTCAGCATGGTTGGGGGATGAACTTTGTATACGCAGGGTTTTTTAGGGTGACACTCTTCAAGTTGTATCTGCAATGCATTCCATAGATAATATAACTACTTTTCGAGTTTTCATGAATCTTAGATACTAAACAACATCATAATGATAATGATCTTGCGCGCATGAAAAGAATAAAGCACAGCAATGCCATGGTTGTCAGACTTGGCATTCAGGGACTGAAATCTAGTCTGGATGCAATGTAATGCAAACGCTCTCCGCCTACAGGTTCATGCGCAAAATATGATCCTAACAATGATTCTAAGCTAGAGAGAGACCTAAGTCAATGTAGCTTCCTAGTGGAGGAGTCATAGGAAGATGGCCTATCTTATTCACGCATCAAGGTTCTTGCTCTAACTTTCCAAGGTTATATTGGTCGCACATATCTTACAACTGATGCTTTGCATTGCTTCTACACTGTCATTAGCTTAGTTTACACATCGTGTATGTTAATATGCCATGCCTTTCCATTTTCAATACATATTCCATATGTCATCATACCATATTTATCCATTAAAATGATGCTCTTGTGTATCGGACATTCAAAAGGAAGAGGGCAATTCCTGATTGCGGAGGAGCACGGACAAAGTATTTCGAAAAGGTAGTGGCACCTGATAAATCAAATACCCCATTAGTTGTAGTTGCAATATCAGCAGACCCAGAAAGTGCGTCCACAACTGTAGCAGACTCTAGCCCTACTACTCGGCAGAACCCAACTCCAACAAGTAGTATGACAATGCCAGTTGACATAGCACCAGCTCTACGACGCAAAACCCCCATTCCAGCAAAGAGTACACCAAATCCAGTTGCCAAATCCCTTTTCGAACGAGAGAGAGTCCCAATTGTAGAGAATAGGATCTGTCGTGGGTTTGTCACGGCAGATGTCCTCGTGGAAGGACTTAGTCGTGGAGCCATCACTATAGGTTAGCTTAAAGGGGTTAAACCGGACAAGGGACACGAGGGTTTTTATACTAGTTCGACCCTTCCGATGAAGGTAAAATCCTACGTCTAGTTGTGATTGGTATTGCTAGGGTTTCGATGACCTGGGAGCGAATCCGCTTTGCCTGGCTCTCGATTTGTTATCTGTTGTCCCTAAACCGCGGTCGGGTCGTCCCTTTATATACATAGGTTGACGCCCGCCGCTTTGGAGAGTCCCGAGGCTGGATCATAAACGTGTCCGGCTCGGTCTCTATTCCTTCTAACTTACATGAAAGAGTCAGTTTTACATCTACAGGCCCTAACCCGCCTTTGGGCCTTGCGTCTTCGTAAGGCGCCACCATCCTCACGTCTTCATGGGCTTCTATATTCATGGAGTTATCCTGGCCACTCCTAGCCGGTTTACCTCCAGTAGTCATATCCCCAACATTAGGCCCCAGATTGATTTGAACTTGTTCATGTCAATCTTCAATACTTAGAAAAATTCTTGCCCTGGCTCCTTCGTACGGATCTGGTAAACCGAAGTAAACCGCCATGACGTCATCTATTAGTTGAAGCCGAAGATACCCTTCATTAATGAATATCCAACCCTCGAGGCGACATCCTTATTAACTATCCATTTTAGGCTCCTCGATTCACGCACTTGTCGCTTATTGGTTCGCCTTATAAATAGGACCAAGGGCCATTCTCTTTCCCCCCTTCGTCTCCTTCGCTTCTTCTTCCTCCTTGCGACACCTCTGCACCCGAGCGCCGCCACTGTTGCCGAGCTTCGCCTCCGCCTCTCTGTTGGCCGCTACATCAACCTGGTTGCACCAGAGAGCCGCAGCGTACCTCCGTTGCTTCAACAGCCGCTGTAAGTCCTTTCCTTTCCTCCTTTGTAGATCTGCCTAGGGTTTCCTTGTTCATGGAAGTTCATCGAGGGTCCGGCGCTGTTCTTCCCTGTTCCTCACTAGTCCACGGATAAAAAGTTCAAGCTTGATGTACTCCGTGTAATGGCTTATCTTCCGTTACCACAACAAACCCTTATGCGCATAAAAACTGATCTGGACCTTTGTGAACCGCTTCGGGACTAACCTTTTTAGGTCAAAATCTTTTGGCTTTCCTGTCTTACGGTGGATCCAAAATTTCCATGTAACCTTGTGAAACCTGTTTTACCTTACTTAGTCGTTCTTACCTTAGATCTGTATCCTCTTTATCACATCGGCGGTTTACCTTTGTAGAAAACAATCTATCACATACCATTAGTCACCTTGTAAACCGGCAATCCCTTTATCTCCGTTGTCATACTCCAGCTTAATAGTATGCATATACCTTTGTTCCATTTACCGCTTTGTCATTCATTGTTGTATCAGCCTCCGGTTTACGAAATTTGCATACTTGGTTTCTTTATCCCATTGCACCTTATGCACCACCATGAATGAATTGTTAAACCGGTATTTCTTTTCAGCTTTTCACTTGCAATGGCCAAGGAGTTTTATGCCTGCAACTGGGCTCCCTCCTGGGTTACCAAGGAACAGCCTAGTGGGATGGTCAAAATTGGTACCTTACCAAAAAAGAGTGAGATCCGATGGCTAGTTCCTGGACCGGACAACCCTCCTACTCCCAAACAGGGTGAAGAATTAGTATTTGTTGACCACATAGGTCGTGGCTTCAAACTGCCCGGGTAAAAGTTTTACCGAGATGTGCTTTCCAGTTTTCAGCTCCACCCTCAAGATATTGGACCCAACTCGGTATCCAATATATGCAACTTCCAAGTCTTCTGTGAAGTGTACTTACAAGAAGAGCCAACGGTTGAGTTGTTCCGAGACTTCTTTCATCTGAACCGGCGTACTGAATTCGTAGACGGTCCCAACACTGAACTTGGCGGCGTCTCCATCGAGAAAAGGAAAGAAGTTGAATTTCCTCATGCTAAGCTGCACAGTCACCCCAAACACTAGAACCATACTTGGTTCTATTGTAAAGACACCTCCCCTGAAGATGAGAACCCTCTACCGGGTTACCGGGCTCACTGTCTTGCCAATACTCATCCACTGCCGCAATGTCTAAGTGCCCAGGAACGGGCCTCATATGCCCCTCAACTCGCCAAGCTCCGAGCCTTTATGGCCAACAGTTTATCAGGCGTAGACTTTGTCCATTGCTGGATATCCTGGAGCATCCTGCCTTTAAGTCGCTGCACCGGTTTAATGTGCGAGTATACTGGCAACGTAGAAGACTCCCAACGCCATATCAACATTCAGCTAACAGACGAAGAAGTAACAGAGTCTATCAAAAAGATATTGAATGAGTCGGAGGCTGTCTGTCGCTAAACCGGATTAAACCCCTTTTATAGTAAAAACAAACCGCCTGCTGTAAGTATCATCTTCCACTTTACACTTGATATCCTTGCACTTTACAAGCTTTGAATATCCTTTGCCCCTGTTTTCAACAGGGTGATGATCCCGTCCTAAAACAAAAAACATCAAGAAAACCTCAACGCGGAAGGCAGCTGAACGCATCAGCATGGAACTGGATGGCGACCCGGATGAACCGGAAGTTGAGGTAGAACTTGATTCACTTGGTTCCCTTTTCATGCATCTCATTGACAATGATACTTATTAGGAGGACGTGGAGGGCAGCCAAGCCGACGATGTAGAGGTAATTACCCTTTCCTCCGGTTCAGACTCTATTCCAACATAAAAAATCTGTCAAGCGGTCCAGAAAGTAAGCGTTTCCCATCATCTTGCTTACTTCGATCCAACATTTATTTTGAAGATGAATCAACACGAGGCTCCCCGCACAACCCGGCACAACGGCCAAAAGGTCACTTCGGCGGTTTACCTGACACCCTGGTTCGAAAGCGCCGATCTGAGGTCTCTCCTACTTCTGACAATTCTTATCCCAAGGCAGGTTATTTCCGACAACCTCTTAATCCATCTAATTCGAATTATCAGGTGACACCTCCCTCATCCTCTGGCGAGTCAACAACGACCCAACTTCCTCCTCTCAAAACTGTAGCTGGGTAAGTACTTGAGCCCCTTCTTTCGACGTTTTTCACACTTTATATATTATGCTTAACTTTTTCACATCTTTTTCTGTTTTAGAGCCAAAGCTAGACCCAGCAAAAAGGCTCGGGTGAACAATCCGCCCAAAGACCGAGTTGTTCGTGAACCGGAACAAACGGTTTAACCGGAACAAACAGTTGAACCGGAGGGTCCAAATCCTGAAGCTACATTTGATGAACCACCCCCTCAAGATCATAATATTGATAACCAACCAGAAGTTGACACTGCTGTGCCTGATGATGAACCGGTAGATCCAATTCGGGCTGATGATAGGTATTCTAGTCCGGTGAGAGCTACTAACACTCCATCAACTCCAGCAAAGACTACTGGAGACAAGGAAGGCGATGTTATCATTACCGGTATGAGCCACAGCTCTCCTGGCCATCCTGTAATCTTGGCCAAACATAGTGCCAAGGAGGAGTGTGCTACCATGGAAAAAGGTAAATGGAGCATTGACTTGTCAAGCTACGCCCATCTCAACGCTGAAGAACTCCACTCTGGTTTTCTAAACCGTCTACACTCAAACCGTGATTATGAAGCCGGTTTGGTGAACCCGATTAAGGAACGCTATGAGGTATTCTCATCACTTTTCCTTTCTTAAATCCAAAGTACAAACATCATCCCAAGTAGCCCCCAATGGCCGGTTTATTATGTCAATCGGAAACCGGGACTTTGTAATATAATACTCCTTGCATGCTGATCCTCTATATGTCAAGTCATCGTTGGAAACAAACCGGTACTTTCTCATAGTATTCCTGTAGTTTTCCTCGATGTAGCCCCCAAGGGCCGGTTTAGATTTGAGAGGTAAACCGGGTCTTGAATCAACGCGTCAACTTTGAATAGATGTACATTAGCCCCAAGTGTTAAGGATAATGCTTGCATTGTACTTGAGACTTGTGAAAAATATGTTGATGATAGAGCAAATAGGCATTATCCCCCAAGTACAAAGTGCTTAACTTGTTATACGCTTGGTACTTCATAACCTGTCTTTATGATATATCCGACCTTTGTAGGCTGAGCTGAATAAGAAGAATGCTCAAACCGCAGACCTTCAAGAGAATGTTAAATCTCAACAAGCATAGGCTTCCAAAGGCAAAGAAGAGCTGACCAATGCCTTAGCAGCTATGGAGAAGGTTAAAGCAACCTTTGACAAAGAGCGTGCAGACTGGGAGACGGAAAGGGCCCTTTTAACCAAGAAGGCTGAGGACACAGAGGCAGCCCCGAAGCCGGTGGTTGACGAACTGACCGGCTTGAAGCGGCAGATTAACGCCATGACTTCCGCTGTGTTTGGTAAGTACCTCCTTGTGCAGTTTGTCTAATTCATAAGATCTTAGCAATGGCCGGTTTACTGATGCTAAACCATGACAGGGACCCGCATTGCTCATCTGGGCTCTGATATGCGGATGAAACTTAAACCGGCCTACACCTTGATAGAATAGCTGTTCTTTGGATCCCAGCGAGCCATTTGCACTGCAGCTTATAACAAGCCTCCGCCATCGTTGATAAAGGAAACTATTGAAAAGATGGCCATGCTACCTGCCCGGATCAATGAACTGAAGAGAGGAGCCACAAGATGAAGAGCGCTGACCGCGCTAATCTGGGCCAAGGCATGGATTCCGGATCTTGAACCGGCAGATATCATCAAAGGATATCCTGGTGTGAAAGAAGACGGTTCAGACATCAATAATGACAATCTCCGAAGGCTGACAAAGGAGATGCGGCCTATAGCAAGCAAATTGGTGGAGGACACAGATCTGTCACATTTTCAGCCGGTTTACGATGCTAAACGGAAAAGACATCCGCACTAATTCATAGTGTAGAAGAGCTTGTTCCGCCAATCCGTAAGCATAGTTACGCTCCTGATATTGACCCTTCCAACCTTATTCACAAAGAAGCTATTTTCATGCCTTAAGTGGAATCGACTGGTCAACGCCTGATTTCCAGCGACTGGGGAGGGATGAAGAGAATACACCCACTCAAGATGACCCTCAATCGTCAAGCCGTCGAGCTGAGGAATCCTAAACTAGTGGCCGGTTTACCAATTGCAGTCTGCCACTTGTTGAAAACAATTATTCAATTTGGGCCTTTTGAAGCGCCTTGTAATAGGATAGCAGGAACACCTTTATCTGCCATGCCATTGAGCATGTTTGTTTTTCTCGATACTTGAAACTTGTTCTGCTTTTGGGATTTATTTATGCATATTCCATTATGATTTGTGTTCCTTCATATAAGAACTTGAAAGTGTCCTAGAGGTTTACCACTAGACGGGTGATGATGCCCAAAAATATATACATAACTTGGATGGATAACGAAGATTTTATTAACCAGATAAAATAGATGATATCTATGACATACCTCGTTGGCTGACCAACTGCTTGTATAGTAAAGGTGAAAAACACAATTCCGGAGTGTTGACGACTCCTTGCCCTCTTGCCGGTTCATATAGAAACCATACTAGGCTATAATAGTCGTTGATTTGTTCGTATAATGCTGGTGACATCTAGTCAAAACCATACTGGAGGAACATACTACCAGTTTAAAACTGATCATGTACTAACAACTAAGCATTGAAAGCCATGCCGGGTTGTAATAAACACCGGTTTATCAGAAATATTCATAAATCCCTTATCAAAAGATATTAAAAACAACAAATCAAAAATAAATATACATGGCTTTTCATGGGCTGCCAGGCCCTAAATCGAGGCTTTTCCTTGGCTGCCAGGCCACTGAGTTAAACCATTTTGCAAAGCCTTTTAAGATGGACCTCAATCCTTAACCAATCACTGTTTTAACTTTGACAAGTTCAGGGTCCATGGGATTGACTTGTCAAACGTTCGATGGGTCATACCAGGTTTACCTGGACGGAGTGGCTTACTTTAAAGAGGCAGGATAACCCGGGGTTTTAGGTGAATACACCTGGCTTCCATGCCTGGCTTGATAGCCTATTACAAGGTTGCAAGCTCGTTGTTCTTTGAGAAGCAAGGAGCCCCCAAGTAATATTTGAGCTGTGCTCAGTGGTTACCTATATTTGGCTTGAAGTCTATCAAGAGGTGTAGCTATGGTGTGAAGACAACCAAGCCCCCTAGTGATATCCCTTTTTGGTTTTAAACCGATCAAGAGGTGTAGCTATGGTTCGGATACGACGAAGCCCCCTAGTGACTTTCTTTATACTGGTGTGGCCATATGGGCCAGGTTAACAAAACTCCGCTTTGTTAGTAGAAACCCCTGTGAAACCACACATGATGTAAAAAAAGGAACAGAGACCCCGCTTTAGCCGAGGCTCCGATTTATTATACAATATATACATTGTCATAAGTATGTACCTAAGAAGAGCCTGTGGCCCAAGTATAGTAAGGCCGAAGAAGGGCTATATGCCACGGCCGCTTGGTCTCCTCCTCTGATTTACGTGAGTGTTTGTGCTATCGAACATCAATGAGGTAGTATGACCGGTTGTGCAGATTTTTGCTGACCACAAAAGGTCCTTCCCAAGGTGGGGATAACTTGTGCATATCAGTTTGATCCTGGATGAGCCGGAGCACCAGATCACCCTCTTGAAAAGTTCTGGTTCTAACCCGGGGGCTATGATAACGCCGGAGATCTTATTGATAAAGCGCCGAGCGTGCCGCTGCGAGATCGCACTCCTCATCTAACAGGTCCAGTGAATTCTGACGTGACTTCTCATTGTCGGCTTCAACGTAAGCCATCACACGGGGTGAGTCATGACGGATGTCACTAGGGAGAACCGCCTCCGCTCCGTAAATGATGAAGAAAGGCATGTAACCCGTAGATCTGTTAGGTGTGGCGTTGATACTCCATAACACAGAAGGTAACTCCTCCACCCAACAACCCGGTGTCCGCTTTAAAGAAACCATAAGCCGGGGTTTAATACCTCTCAAAATTTCTTTATTTGCCCTCTCTGCTTGACCATTAGACTGGGGGTGAGCCACTGATGCCACATCAAGCCAGAGGTGCTAACGTTGGCAAAATTCCTCCATCTCACCCTTTGACAGATTAGTACCATTATCAGATATAATACTGTCTGGGAAACCAAACCGGGATATCACCTTTTTGATGAATTGAACCGTCGTGGCTGCATCACACTTACTCACTGGCTATGCTTCTACCCATTTGGTAAACTTGTCAACTGCCACTAATAGGTGGGTCTTTTCATCCTTGGATCTCTTAAAGGGTCCAACCATATCGAGCCCCCAAGTTGCAAATGGCCAAGTGATGGGAATCATTCTCAACTCCTGGGCCAGAACATGAGCGCGGCGTGCAAATTTTTAACAACCGTCACACCTTTTGACTAAATCCTCAACATCAGCATGTGCTGTCAACCAACAGAAACCGTGACGAAAAGCCTTAGCCACCAAGGATTTTGAACCGGCATGGTGACCACAATCTCCTTCGTGGATTTCTCGCAAAATCGCACAACCATCTTGAGGAGACACACAACGCTGAATTGCCCCTATGACGCTGTAACGATGTAACTCCCCATTGATTATGGTCATTGACTTGGAACGCCAGATTATCTGCCGGGCCAAGGTTTCGTCCTCCGGTAACTCGCCCCGGTTCACGTAAGCCAAGTACGGTACTGTCCAATCCGGTATAACATGCAAAGCAACCACCAATTGGGCCTCCGGGTCAGGAATAGCCAACTCTTCCTCCATGGTCATCTTAACCGACGAATTATGCAGTACCTCAAGGAAGATATTAGGTGGCACCGGTTTACTCTGAGAGCCTAGGCGACTTAAGGTGTCTATATGGTCTACTTGATAACCCTTAAAATGACCAGCTACTATGTCCACCTCTCGTCGATATGCAGCCATGAGTGGGTCCTTCGAATCCCAAGTGCCGGAAACCTGTTGGGCCACCAGGTCCTAGTCACGGAAGCACTTAACCCGGCTTAAGTTCATCTCCTTAACCATCCGAAGACCGTGAAGTAAGGCCTCGTACTCAGTTGCATTGTTAGTACAAGGGAACATTAAGCAAAGAACATAACAAAACTTGTCACCTCATAGGGAAGATAATATAACTCCAGCCCCCAAGCCCTCCAATTGCCTGGACCCATCTAGGTGAATAGTCCAATAGGTGTTATCTAGCTTTTCCTCTGGTGCCTGCAACACTGTCCAATCATTTATGAAATCCACAAGTGCTTGAGATTTGATCGTTGTGCGAGGTGTATACTTGAGCCCGTGAGGTCCAAGCTCAATGGCCCACTTGGCAATCCGGCCAGTTGCTTCTCTGTTTTGAATGATATCTCCCAGAGGGGCTGAACTAACCACTGTGAAAGGATGACCCTGAAAATAATTCTTGAACTTCGGACTTTCCATAAACACCCCATACACCAGCTTTTGCCAATGCGGATACCTCTTCTTTGATTTGATAAGTACCTCACTAATATAATAAACCGACCGTTGAACCGGATACTCCTTTCCAGCCTCCTTGCGCTCCACAACAATAGCCACACTAACAGCCCGGGCATTAGCAGCCACATATAGCAGTAAAGGCTCTTTATAGACCGGAGCGGCAAGGACAAGCGGTTCCGCTAACTGCCTCTTCAAATCCTCAAACGCTTTATCACCCGCATCACTCCAGACAAAGTCATCCGTTTTCTTTATTATCTGATATAAGGGGATAGCTTTCTCTCCGAGACGACTGATAAACCGACTCAAAGCCGAATCCGGCCAGCTAAACATTGAACGTCATTGATACACGCCGGTTTAGCGAAGGACGTGATGGCTGAATTTTTTTTCTGGATTAGCCTCAATGCCCCTGTTAGACACCAGAAAACCCAGGAGCTTGCGTGTTGGAACACGAAAGACACATTTGTCTGGATTAAACATCATCTTATAAGTCGGAGGTTGTCAAAAGTCTCCCTCAAGTCATCTATCAATGTTTCGTCCCTCCTGGACTTCACCACAATATCATCCACATATGCATGAACATTGCGCCCAATCTGTTTATGAAGACAATTCTAAACATAGTGCTGATAAGTCGCCTGGGCACTCTTGAGCCCGAAGGGCATGGAGACATAGCAGAAGGCTCCAAAGGGAGTTATAAAAGATGTCTTCTCCTGGTCCTTAACTGCCATTTTGATCTGATGATAACCAGAGTAAGCATCCACAAAACACAAATGGTAACAACCCGCCATAGCATCAATAATCTGATCAAGGCGAGGGAGGGCAAAGGGATCTGCTGGGCAAGCTTTTTTCAAATCTGTGTAGTCCACACACATACGCCAAGTGCCGTTTTTCTTAAGAACCAACACCGGATTAGCTAACCATTCCGGGTGAAAAACCTCCACGATAAACCCCGCGGCCAACAGCCGAGCTACCTCCTCACCAATAGCCTTACGCCTTTCTTTGTTTAAGCGGCGGAGAGACTGCCTGACCAGTTTAAACGTAGGATCTATATTAATTGTGTGCTCAGCGAGTTCCCTCGGTACACCTGGCATGTTAGAAGGCTTCCATGCAAAGATGTCCTGGTTCTCACGGATGAACTCGATGAGCGCACTTTCCTATTTGGGATCCAGGTTAGCACTGATGCTGAACTGCTTGGATCAATCACCAGCAACAAAATCAACCATCTTAGTGTCCGTGGCCGATTTAAACTTCAACGCCGGATCGTGCTCCGTAGTTGGCTTTTTCAAAGAAGTCATGTCTGCGGGATCAACCTTATCTTTATAAAACTTCAGCTCCTCTGTGGCACAAACCAACTCAGCATAAGCCGCATCACCCTCTTCACACTCCAAAGCGATCTTCCTGCTCCCATGCACTGTGATGGTCCCCTTTTGACGCGGCATCTTAAGCTGTAAATAAACATAACACGACCTTGCCATGAACTTAGCATAAGATGGACGCTTGAACAGGGCATGATACAGACTCTTGATTTTCACCACCTCAAAAGTCAATGTTTCTGACCTTGAATCATGATCATCTCCAAAAGCCACCTCTAGGGCTATCTTGCCCACTGGATATGTAGACTTACCGGGCACCACACGACGGTTTAAGATTCTTATCTGTCAACCCCATACGGCGGAAGGTATCATACTAAAGAATATTGATACTGCTTCCCCCATCCATAAGCACCTTGGTGAACTTATACCCCCCAACCTGAGGTGCCACCACTAAGGCCATATGACCCGGATTATCAACCTGGGATGGGTGATCCTCTCTACTCCATAAAATGGGCTGCTCAGACCATCGCAGATATTGAGGCACTACCGGTTCAACATAGTTTACCGCCCTCTTGTGAAGCTTCTAATTGCGTTTACACAAGCTAGTGGTAAAAACATGATACTGCCCACTATTCAACTGCTTCGGATTGCTTTGATAACCCGACTGCTGTTGTTGCTACTGATTCCCTTGATGGTTATAACCTCCTTCATTGCCCTGGTTCCCTGATGGCCATATCCGATTTGATTACCTTGGAATCCTGAACCGGAGCTGCCACCTCCATAACCCGGCCCATGAAAACCGCCTCCTAAACCGTCGGGCGGGCCATTGTCATATTGAAACATATTGGAATTCTTAAACTCCCGCATAATGAAACAATCCTTCCAAAGATGTGAAGCGGGATTTTCCTCCGATCTGTGCTTTGGACAAGGTTGATTTAACAGGCGCTCTAGATTGGGGCCTGACCCACCGCCCCTCTAGGGTTGTTTACCCTTACGACATTGGCCGTTGTCCTAAGCATTGGTGTTAGCCACGAAGTCCAAACTATTTTCTACCTTGCGCTTACCGTTATTCCCATGTCCTGCCAAATTGTGCTGCTGCCCCTTCGTATTGCCATTCTTTTTCCCTTTCCCCGGTTTATCATCCTCAGACTCAAGGTCTTCGGTACTATCTGAATCGGCGTATTTCACCAGTGCAGCCATAAGGGTTGACATGTCATTGCAGTGACGTTTGAGCCTCCCTGGCTTCAATTTTAATGGCGTAAACCGGCAGTTGCCCTCCAACGTCAAAACTGTTGTATCCGCATTGATGTGGTCTGATGAATGCAAAATAGCTGAGACTTGCTTCACCCAATGCGCCGTAGACTCCCCCTCCTCTTGAACACAAGCGGCTAGGTCCACAATTGACATAGGCTTCTTACATGTATCTTTGAAATTCTGGATAAACCGGTGTTTTAACTCAGCCCATGACCCGACAGAGTTAGCTGGTAAACTCTTTAACCAAGTTCGAGTTGTCCCCTCCAACATCATGGTGAAGTATTTAGCACATACTGCTTCATCCACGTCCAGCATCTCCATCGCCATCTCATAACTCTCCACCCATGACTCCGGTCGCAAATCGCCGGTGTAATTGGGCACCTTACGAGGTCCCTTAAAATCCTTGGGCATTCATACATTACGCAAAGCAGGGGTAAGACACGGCACCCCTAAAGAACTGAAGACCATGCCGGGCTCCACTGAGGTGGTAGGGCGAACCGGAGTAGGTTGACGAGCGGCGTTCAGAGCCGCTAACTCGGCTTCTCGACGTGCACAGCCATGATCGACAACATACTATGCATTAACACCACCACCTACCGGGTTGTGTGCTCGCGGTGAGTTACGGTGACGTGCACTGCTTGACACAGCCAGTTCATCCTCAACGTGCCTGCTGTAGCTCTAACTAAGACGGGGGGTGGAATGAATCCTCTCGCGACTATGCGAATAAGCCTACTGCTGGTTTAAAGCTGTTTGAAGGAGCTCTCTGGCCCGTCGTGTCTCAATCGCGACAGGTGACTCGCCGTGAGTTGGGAGAGCTGCCAATCGTGAAGCGGCGGCCATAATGTTATCCAATGGGTTGGAGTAGTGCCCCGGGGGCGTCGGAACATACTGCGGCACAACGTTGTTCTGACGAGGCGGGTTCATCGCGCGTGGCTAAACCAGCGTTCCTGTTCCCGGTGCTTCCGCATGTTTTACCACTGGCTGGTTACTGGTTTCAGCTCCTGGCGTGTTGAAGAGATTTCTTGGCTCACAACCCGGCGGGAGGTGCGACCGGTATCTCCTCCTCATGACCTCATCTGAGGTACTCTGATCCAGCCTATGAAGGTAGGCCTGAGCTTCCAACTCGGCCCGTTCTGTACCCATCCTGGCATTCTCTGCCACCAGGTCCGCTTTAGCCTGAGTTATCTGATACTTCACCTTTGCAATCTCCGCATTGTGCTGATCTCAGGCTGCCGCATCCACTTCTGCTGCCATCAATGTTGCCAAAGCGTCAAACAAATCAGATAATACTTGAGCCGGAGGCGGTGCAGAGCCCCCTGCTCCCACTGGCGTTGCTATTGCTGATTCGGAGAGCATTGCCGCGGCGGTAGAAGAGTGTTGCGCTGGTTGTGTACCAGCCATGAAGACCACAACCCGGCTTGGCAGATCGAGGAGGTCCGGAATACTGTTGCCATTGGACCCCCCGCTAATCCGGCCATCCTGCAGCTAATACAGGGACTCGGTTTCTCCGGTTGAATACTCGTCATCAGAACGGACAATGGCTTCCCCATCAAATGCCGGTCCATCCTCATATCCCGCTCCATGGATGACACCTACGAAAACATGCCTTGGTGTGGGCTGAACCGGGGTAGGGCTTGCACGCTGAGCTGTCTTGATGATGTCGGTGCAGGTGTCTAGCTCAAGGCCCGATTCGCCGATCTTGCCGATGAAGACGTGAATTCCACCAAAGGGTACCCGGTACCCGTATCAACTGAACCGGCCTCGGGACCCCATCTTGCGTCGTCGATCTACAGCTTGCCGCGACGACTCTTCGTCATCCGGCCCATAGAGTATCCCTTGAGTCCTTCGAAGCTACCGTTCAAGAACTCGAAACCATCGTGCGATAGCCCCATGGTGGGCGCCAACTGTCGTGGGTTTTTCACAGCAGATGTCCTCGTGGAAGGACTTAGTCGTGGAGCCATCACTACGGCTTAGCTTAAAAGGGGTTAAACCGGACAAGGGACATGAGGGTTTTTATACTAGTTTAGCCCCTTCGATGAAGGTAAAAGCCTACGTCTAGTTGTGATTGGTATTGCTGGGGTTTCGATGACCAGGGAGCGAATCCGCTTTGCCTGGCTCTCGAGTTGATGTCTGTTGTCCCTAAACCGCGGCCGGGTTGTCCTTTTATATACATAGGCTGACGCCAGCCGGTTTATAGAGTCCCGAGGCCGGATCATAAACGTGTCCGGCTCGGTCTCTATTCCTTCTAACTTACAATACAAGTTATATGATAGAGTCAGTTTTAAATCTATAGGCCATAACCCGCCTTTGGGCATTGGGTCTTCGTAAAGCGCCACCATCATCACATCTTCATTGGCTTCTGCATTCATGGAGTTAACCCGGCCAGTCCTAGCCGGTTTACCTCCAGTAATCATATCCCCAACAGGACCCCTGTTCCACTTCTTCCCGGTTTAGAAGACAAAGCTTATATTGTTGTCAGGAACTTTCCGTGCATCTTTCCTTCATTGAAATATTATACCACAAACAAAGAACAACTTCCAATATTCCTCTGCAACTTACGCATAAGTATTGTACTAAAGTTCTTCATGGTAATTGTTGCATATGCTTCTGTTGACAGAAGACACAAGATTTCATTATTTTGAATAGACGAGGACCAAACTAGATAGTAAAGAAAAGCAAGGACTGGCTGCACTTTTCAAGCACTAGTTGATGAAGTATCATTCCTACCTGAGGCAAGCGCACTTCAATGGCAAGCCAGTAAAGGAAAGTTTTGTAAAGTCTTTGGTGCTACATTTATTTGATTGTGACTGCAATAATCCTGTTACACATTGGTGTCATCTGTAGCGTAATGTACTGTATATGATATCACATCACAATTTGAACTACATTTCTGCATGTGCCTTAACGTCTCACTTGTAGGAAACTGTTTGCAGAAGAACATTCATTCTCAAGGGACCACACTATCTTGCAACTATACTTCACACTACATTGCTCTTGTGAGTACGTCTTACCCTGTATGGCCATACTTACTTTCATAGCTGGTTGATTATGTAACATCACTATACATGTTGGCCTTGTTATCCTCCATTTGGGGGACATTATAAGATCTGTATTGACTCTTACATAAATTTAGAATCAATCCAATGCTTTTGAAGAGATTTAGCTCTGCAGTCCTCTTGTAAGGACTGAACATCGTGTATCACTGTACTTACATTAACAACTACTCCTTCCGTCCCATAATATAAGAGTGTTTTGTATAGTACACCAGCGTACAAAACACTCTTATATTATGGGAAGGAGGGATTGGTTAATTATGTAGCATTCTGGATCCTATCTCCCTCGGCCACCCTTTACTTATAGCTATGTCTTCAAGTCGAATACACCGACAATCCCAGTGCAAAACTGTAGCACATTGCTCTTGTTAGTACATTTTGTCCTCTAATGCTTGTACTTACAGGGATTGGTAGTTGATTATCATATCTATAATTACTCTCTACAAAATGTAGAGTAGAGGCAATGCTTATGAAGAAGATTCTATGCTGAAATTCTTGAGTTATCCTTCCCTTAACATGGAGAAGGGCATTATAAAGCTGGTGTTAAATGTTAATATAAGTCAGTCCTTCTAAAAGCCTTTATCTTCAACTGCTGTTTAATTTGCTCATACTCCCTATCGTTAACTGCTGTTTAGTTTGATGTTTCTATCAAAATGCATGTTCGCAACAAACGTCATGTCATGCACATTAACCAAAATAGATACAATGATTGTATTTGCCCTTCATCTATGATTGTTTTGTTGACATGGTAATCCAGTAGCGTCGTGAAGCTCCCCGCATTATGAACAATGGCAAATTATGCTATTGATATCTTCAACTAGCTCTTTATTTTCTAATTTGAAATTGGATGGTATTGACAACTGAGTTACCATCCTTGTTTATACACGTGCAAAACCTGTCATCTCTTTGCTTGTTTCAGGGTGATATTCCCGATGGCATGCACAAGTCCGCTGAAGGCTGTGAGACAAACCCAACATCTATTGTAGCAAAGAAGGAAAAACATCTTGAAGATAGTGAGACAACCCCTAAGTCATGTCTTGATGCAGTGTTCAAGTTACTTGAGACTAGTAGTCAGAGAAGCTCACAGAATTCGATGTCTGAATCAGTTCAACTTCTTCAGTCCCCAGTTCTAGCAGAAAGGCATTCTGCAACTCAACTTCGACTTAAAGTCCTATCTCTAAGGAAGATCACAGAGAACACCAATGAGAACCTCATTGTTAAACAGCTACACCTGGAAGCTATGACTGACATGCTAGACCGGTCTCACAGCCTTGCTCAATAGCTTGCGTAGCAGCCCTAACGGAAGGCTAACCTTTCTTGAACTATCTTTGAAGTGGTCTTGTTTCAGTATTATTTTGTTACGGTACAGTGGCACCCAGTTTTTGTAATCTGCTTCTTCGTTGCGCTATATGATCACTAGTGGCGAACTTCGATGCCCAATGGATGTAATATACTATAAATCCTTTATTGTATAGTGTAGGTTTATTCTAAGTTACTATGTCGTAATTTCTTTATTGTATGGACTAGGTTTGTTCTTAATTCCTACTATTTACCGTATATGACATCATTCGCCATCTGAAAAAATGCGGAAAATCTGATGTAGTTGACAGGGCCGAAACATTCGCGTCTCTCGGGCCTGCATTTTAGCGGGCCACAATTGGGCTAGCCCGCAACATTCATGGGCCTGAAAGGCCATTGGGGATTTCACACTTTGTGTGATGCCAACAACTTACATGGGTGTAACACCCATGATGAGGCTATATCTCCCACGTGTCAAGGCACGACTTAAAGGCATAACCGCATTGTGGTTTCGTCGCAAGAGGGGTAACCTTCACACAATCCCATGTACTGAATAAGAGAGGGATAAAGAGTTGGCTTACAATCACCACTTCACACAAATAATAAGTTAAACATACATCATCCAGAGTACAATCAAGGTCCGACTACGGAACCAAAATAAAAGAGGACAACCCCGAATGCTAGATCCCTGATCATCCCAACTGCGCACCACTACTGATCATCCAGAAAAGACACATAGTAACGACCACGGTCCTTGTCAAACTCCCACTTGAGTCGGTAGCATCACCTGCACTGGTATCATCGGCACCTGCAACTGTTTGGAAGTATATGTGAGTCATGAGGACTCAGCAATCTCACACCCGCGAGGTCAAGACTATTTAAGCTTATGGGCAGGATAAGGTAATGAGGTGGAGCTGCAGCAAGCGCTAAGAAAAATATGGTGGCTAACATACGCAAATAAGAGCGAGAAGAGAACCAGCACAATGGTCGAGAAGCTAGGAGTGATCAAGACGTGATCTTGAAACTACTTACGTTCATACATAACACAAGACCATGTTCACTTCCCGGACTCCGCCGAAAAGAGACCATCATGGCTACACACGCGGTTTATGCATGTTAATTAAGTTAAGTGTCAAGCTCTCTACAACCGGATATTAACAAATTCCCATCTGCCACATAACTGCGGGCACGGCTCTCGAAAGTTTATACCCTGCAGGGGTGTCCCAACTTAGCCCATCATAAGCTCTCACGATCAACGAAGGATATTCCTTCTCCTGGAACAACCCAATCAGACTCGGAATCCCGGTTACAAGACATTTCGACAATGCTAATACAAGACCAGCAAGACCACCCGACTGTGCTGACAAATCCCGATAGGAGCTGCACATATCTCATTCTCAGGACACACCGAATTGTCCAAACTTCCAGTAGGCCAGCCTAGAATTTCCCTTGGTGGCCACGGGTGGTTGATAGGTTGGACCAACACTCAGAGGAGCACTGGCCCGGGGGCTTAAAATAAGATGACCCTCGGGCTTTGGAAACCCAAGGGAAAAAGGCTTAGGTTGTTAGGCAAATGTAAAATAAAGGTTGGGCCTTGCTGGAGGAGTTTTATTCAAAGCAAATTGTCGAGAGGGTCCCATAACCCCAACCGCGTAAGGAACGCAAAATCAAGGAACATAACACCGGTATGACGGAAACTAGGGCGGCAAGAGTGGAACAAGACACCAGGCATAAGGCCGAGCCTTCCACCCTTTACCAAGTATATAGATGCATTAATTAAGTAAGAGATATTGTCATATCCCAGCGAATCCACGTTCCAACATGGAACAAACTTCAACTTCACCTGCAACTAGCAACGCTATAAGAGGAGCTGAGCAAAAGTGGTACCATAGCCAAACAACGGTTTGCTAGGAAGGGAGGTTGGAGGCTTGACATGAAAATATGGGAGGCATGATATAACAAATGGTAGGTGGCGCGACATAGCGATAGAACAAACAACCAACAAGTAAAGATAGAACTGATTTCGAGGGTATGGTCATCTTGCCTGAAATCTCACAACAAAGAAGAATGAGTCCATAAAGAAGACAAATGGACGTAGTCGAACGGATCCTCACAAACCCGACATTACCAGAACTAATAGGAAGAAGCAACACCGGAAAGAAAGCAAACAACATGGTAAACAACCATTACATAAGCATGGCATGATGCACAATCAAGTATGATGGATGTCCGGTTTAATGAGGCATGGCAAGGCAAAGTGCACAAACAATACTACAAGTTAAGTGGAGCTCAATATGCAACGAGTTGCATATTGAAGAAACACCACATTCAAATGTTTAGTTCACTCCCGGTTATGAACCCAACAATATTAAATGTTGTTAAACATGGCAAGAGGCGAAGCATATGAAAACTACACATTTAAGCAAGTTTAAATGAGGCCGGAAACAACAACAACAATTTTGGAAAATACTCATATGCATATTTCCAATTAGCTACTGTTCTACCCTAAACATAATTTTAGATTTGTTAAACATGCAAAGTAATGCCACCAAGTTAAACTAGGCATTTTCTGCCCCATTTACATATAAAGTTTATTTAAATCCGAGCTATGGTTATTTAGTTATGAAACATGGCATTTGAGCAAATTTAAGCAAACAACATTTTAAAAATTTTAAACAATTGGATATTTTGAAACTAGATGAAATTCTAGTCATTTTACATATTTAAAGTTTTTACATATGATGCATAGTTTGTGAGATAGGAAATGCATGATCTAGAGGGACTTTTCTGCAAATCTACAAATCCCTCGTTAATTAGGAAAGTCGCAAATCTGGAAAAAAATGTAAGCGGGCCAAATCTTGCTAGCCCGATGGTGTACAGGAGTGGGGCTGGAGCAGGCTGCTCACATTGGGCTTGGCCCGATGAGGCAGAGGCGAACTGGGCCGGCTGGGTTGTGCTCGGTCAACACAGGCGCTGGAGGCGTCGCACCCCTGGTTCGAAGCAGAGGCACTGGCCTCCAATGACGATTGCGGCAGCAGAGACTCCGGCATGACGACGGGGAGGACTACAGGAGGCGGGACGACGCGGTCTTTGGCGTGGGAGGTCGATCCAGACCGGATCCTTGACCGACGCGCGAGAGAAGGCAGTGCAGGGACTTAGCGGGGTGGCGGGGAAGCTTCAGGGCGGCGGCTTGGCTCGATCGAGAGAGAGAGAGGGCACTGAGTGGTTGTGCATGCGCGCGTGTTCGGAGCAGAGGTGAGGATGGGACACTGGCGGTAGGATGGAACCCGGGGCGTCAGATCTCCGCGGGGACGAGGTGGCCAGACTTGAAGCTCCGTAGCGGCAGTGGCTCTACAAAAATGGCAGTGGCACAACACAAATCAGAGGAGAGTGAGAGAAGTGGAGGAAGGGGGAAGGGCGCGCGGGTAGAAGAGGGGCAACAAGGACGGCCTGCTGGTTCAGGCGAGGAACAGAGCAGCTTCGGCGGTGGCGCTTGCCGGCACGGTGGTGCCTCGATCCAGGTCGGATCGAGCGCCGCGGGAGGTGGAGGCGTGGGAGGTTGGGGCCGCTGGCTGTCGTTGGATCCTGATCCGATGGATCGGATCATGGTGAGGCTGGTGGATCTGGCGCTACGAGGTGTCAAGAGGCAACTGGGGTGGTGCGGAAAACAAAGAGGAAGGTGGCGGCGGCTGCGGGATAGGGTTAGGGGTCATGCTAGGGTTTGGTCTAAAAATGGACAAGAAGGTCTATATATAGGAAAAAGTGGACTTTGGATCATCCGATCGAAATCAGACGGTCGAGAGAAAATAGGCTTGGGAAGTTTAAATAAGAAAATGGAGACATCTCTGGGGTGTTTGGGGATGATCCAGACCCATCGGTAACGACAGCCCGATTCGGGTTCGGGGAAGTTTCGGACGTGCACACGAGGGGGTCTGAGAGAGGTCGACAAAGACAAGCGGGCCTTGGTGGGACTAGTAGGCTATGCAAAGAAGGCCTTGGGCTAATAGGAGAGAAGAGAAAGAGAGGCACGACCACAGTTTCGGAGACCGAAAACGTCCAAGATAAAGACCGGCTGTATTGCCACTATAGTTATCCATTGGGGTATCAAATGAACTCCGAATGCGATGGAAGTTGCCAGGCGACCTACTGACCACATAACAACACCACATGCCAACTTTCAACCCATTCTGACAACATTTCTTGGCCACTTATAAAATACTATTTTGGACATGCCACGGGTGTGTGCAAGTGTATCTGGGCTCGGAACGGACAATAGAAAGAACTGGGAGACCCGGACCAATGCAAGTTTCGAAAACATGATGATACAGAGCACATGATGACATGGAAAGTGCAAGATGCAAGCAAAAGACAAGGCAACAATAGCGAATAACTTGGAGACACCTGGCGCAATGGTCTCGGGGCATCACAACACTCCACCACTACAAGAGGATCTCGTCCCGAGATCTAAGGATGGCACCAGAGAGAAGCGGAAGAGCAAGAGGTAAAACAAAGTTTCTTCTTTGACAAACGAGTGAAACCAACAAACCTTAGAGGTTGAACAACTTGAAAGAAAGAATACAACGAAGATGAACAAAGTTGAAAACACTCAGTTAGAAAAGAGGAACAAGGAACATTACGAGAACCTAGAGGTTAAGTGACAAGATATATATTGAAACCACTCCGGTTAAAACAAGATAGAGAAGGATTAAGAATGATATAACTTGGACAACACTCCAACTGCAATTGGAAGGAATTGAACATGAACTTGGGAAGATTTGAAGAATACTTGACGAAATCAATAACATAGTGCCTCCAAAACAATTAAAAGAATGGCACAAGGGGAAATAAAGATTTCAGACACCACTCCAGTTGAGAAGGGGGGCAAAACATGATAAGATGAGATAACTTGAATGGAGGACACGACATTCCGATTGAATGGATAAGCAAGGAAAAGAACATGATCTTGACAAAATAAGATGATGGGTGAAGACAGCAACATCACACTGCCTCTGGAAGGAGAATAGAAGACATATCATTTGAAAAATAGAATGGAGAAGAAAAAACCAGCTTCTGCCACAATTGAACTTGGAAAGCACCCTTCCAAGAAGGTTATAACGGAGTTGTTGGAAAACCAACAACGAAACGAGTAAGATTGTAGTGGCCTTATGGAAAAACTCAAAACTTAGAGGGGAATACATACCACTACAGAAAACAATTCATTGCTTGAGAGCAACACGGAGATGAAAACTTGTTTCGCCGCGAGAATAGGAGAAAAACTTGGATCATTGATAAGCACCACAAATAGCAACATTCTCAATGGAAGGCTTTAGGTGAAATATAACCCAAGATAACTCCAAAGAAAAAATGATGGGTTTAAATCTCTCTTTCTTAACAACTTGTGAACCTTCAAACACGATGGAAAATTGTCAAGAATGGCATAACACCACCTCAAAAGATAAGATAGAAAGAATTGCAATTCGGAATGCAAGAGGAAGAATACTTGAGCTCCTCCAACGAGAATCTTGAAGAACACTTAGATAAAGAATTAAATCCTTGATGAACCATCATGTAGAGCCTCCATGAAAAACTGCGTTAATAAAGGGATGATAAAAAGAAAGAGAAGTTGAGAACCATGTTTGTAATATCTGGCTCCTCGGAGCCTAATGAATAAATACTTTGAGTCGTAGAGTTTTGTTGCGATGCCATGTTGTATTTGCACATATCGAGCATATTGTGTGTATGTTATTGAAATGCTTTGTATGTCTGGGATCCGACAACCTAGTTGTTTATCCTTGGTAGCCTCTCTTACCGGCAAATGTCTCCTAGTGCTTCCACCGAGCCATGGTAGCTTTCTACTACTCCGGAACACTTAGGTTGGCCGGCATGTGTCCTTCTTCGTTCCTGCGTCTATCCCTTCGGGGAAATGTCACGCGTTGTTCCTTTAAGTCGTTGTAGCTTGCTACGACTAGGCTTCATATGTTGATGACCGACACGTTCGTTGCCGGGTCATGCATGCTTGTCCCTGTAAGTTAGTGCCACTTTGGATTCATGGCTAGTCATGTTAGCCCGAGTTCTTTGTCATATGTATGCTAGCGACACTATCATATACGTGAGCCAAAAGGCGCAAATGGTCCCGGGCCAGGTAAGGTGGCACCCATGGGAATACCGTCCGTGAGGCCGCAAATTGATATGATGTGTTACATGCTAGATCGGTGTGACTTAGGATCGGGGCCCTGACACTCCTAATAGAAGATCAGACAGTTAACCAAACCAAGCATGCTTAAGAACTTCGAAATATAGCAATTGTATTTGTTTATCATGTATTTAGTACAGCCAAATTAGGTTTATTTCACACCTGGTATACAATAACAGAATGCACCCACAACAATTGAACATCGTATTGCAGAATTGAGCCAAGCAGTTAACTAAACACCACAACAAATGAACCAAACGTTAACTGAGCACCACATTGCACAATGTATAACATACTAGTTAACGAAACCAACTATGCTTGACAACTTGGGAATAGCAATCATATTTGTTTCTCATCTATTTTGTAGAGAAAAAATTGATTTATTTCTCACATGGAAGACAATACAAAATTGCACCCTGAAGAATTGGACATCACATTTGCAGAATTGAACCAAACAGTTAACTGAACACGATAATTAATTAGCCAAACAGTTAATAAGTGAACACCACATTGCACGAGATATAGAACATATACACTAGAGCAACATATTGCATGGTAAAAGTAGATATCACAATTCACTAGCATTTGTTAAGGAAAGGCCGTAGCTAACAAACTGAACATTGGTCCTTATAGTGAGCTAATAAGACAAGCTACTCCTCATTGTTCGCGATATCGATGATGATTGGCTCCTTGGACATGGAAGAGCGGGAAGCCTCTGCATCGTGGGTGCCCTCATCGTAGTGGTGAGTGGCTTGAGCCGCTCTGGGAACCAACCTGTTGGGTCTCGAGTTGAGGTAAGCACGTGCACCCTGAGAAAACACCTCGTAGTCTTCATCGAAGGCACCGAGGGTGGCCTCGACAAAATGCCACAAATTGTCGTTTAAAGTAGGCAACCGCGTGGTGGTGTCGGTGCGCGAGGCGTCGACTGTGGCCTCGACGGTGAGGTGCTCCTCCAAGATCTGGGGGTCGGCACGAATGGTAGCCATCGCGACCTCATCCACGCATGCGGCCGTGACTTGCTTCTCTGCTACCAAATGCTCCTTGAGCTCCTCGCTATACTGCATGCACCATGGCTGACGGCGGCACTTATTTGGCAGAGGTGTCGGTGATTTAGGTGGAATGTGTTACGCGGACGGTCGGGACATGTGGGATGTGGAAGGAGGAGGAGGATGGGGGTCGGGTGTGGATTACCTGCCTGCATAGACAAGGCCGAGCAGCGTGAAGGAGGGTCGCCGGTGAGGAGGTAGAGCAGCAAGCAAGGAGTGAAGGTTTCAACTTGGAAAGGAAGGCGGAAACATTGGAAATGTTGCTTTTGGTAAGGGGGATGGGGCGGGAGGTAGATATTTCCATGGAAGCCAAAATTTTTGAATCGGTTCAGCAAAAAAACTAGCATGCAAAGTCTAATCAGACACGGTACCTTATTCACAAACAATTCAGATAACTTAACCTGTGTGTGATGAGTTTGAACATCAAAAATTTTGGTTCGAGTTTCCCTGGTTACAGTGGTCATCCACGTCATTGCATAATTTGGGTACACAAAGGAGACTACAGCACACCCACACTTCTTAATGGAGCAAGTTTAGCAATTAAATAGAGCTAGCTGACCTAAACATTACTCTAACAAATTAAAGACCAACCCTCTTAAATAAACAAAACAAAGAGTACTACTACGGCTGGTGCTCGTCAATCTCCGCTGCCTCCTCCATGTCCAGCTTGCACCTGACGGTCTCTTGGGGATGGGGCTCCATGGCATCCATCGCACCATACTCGGCAAGCATCTCGCCATCTGCATCCGCCATCTCTTTGGAAAAGGTCGCGACAAGCTGGGCATGGGCGGCCATGATCTGGGCTTGGACGGGCTCTATCGTGGCACGGTATGCAGCGGAGGAAGGGACGACTGCTCGAATGCTCTCGGCCATTGCCAACTCTTCGGCTGTGGGTTGCCGACCGTTGTCGTACAAGCTTCGTTCGATTTGTGTGGTGGCCGCCATGAGCTGGGCTTCGGTGGCCTTGACATGGTCGTGGGCAGCCTCCATCAGGGCTAAGGCTACCGTAGCGGAACGGACAGCAGTTGTGCCGATCTCGCCAACTGCTATCCTTGAGGCAGATGTTGCTGCCGCCACGTGAGAAGCGACATCGTGCATTTGGGCTGCCTTGGCCGCCCGATCGCAGATTGCGGCCAAGCTCATGCACCTTGTTAGCACACGCATGGCTGCTGCTGCCGCGCTATCACCGGAGTGGGCCACTGAAGTTGCCCTCATGAAGCGGGTCCACATCCCCATCTTTCACCGGTGACGATTGGATAGTGAAATGATATCTGGGGAGCGAGCTAGTTTGCTTGACACGCTGACTGTGGATTGTAGTTGACGCACCTTCTCGCGTAAGCCATAAGCGTATTTATACACCGACAATGCTCCAGGATATTTTGTAAAGCATCTCACACGGTTGGTGATAATAAATTGTGTGAGATCTACTTGATTTTTCGTCTTGATTTGAATTACATAATGGGGTCATAGCTGCAAAGGATGGTGTTTGAATTGCTAGAACTTTTATTTGCAGAGAACATGGAACTATAGGTGTGTCGTAAAAAATTGGAATTATTCAGGGTTTGTTTGGACATTTTTATACATTAACTTGGTTTTCTAGGCATTTCAGATGCACAATTGAAAATTAAACTACATGCACATGCTCCGGCGCACCAAAATGGGTTGTAAAATGATATATGTGTCCATGGGTTGATCTTTATGTCCCATTCAAGAAATGGGGATGAATTTCAAACACCATGGCTCTGTGGCTCTCCGGCAAACATTGAGGTGCTTGCTTTTGTAATTCTAGTAAATACAAAACTCGTCTGAAATTCATGACCCTTGGCAAGCTATCATGGAACGGCATCAACTTGCTGGGGTAAAAAATATTTCCCATTTGGGGCAGGTTATGGTATAAGCTTCTCACAAACCAGAGCTTCTCACAAGAAGCCTCATGGTTTCATTCGGGAAACGTGTCACCTCTGTGGACAAAATGATGGAACATGGTTTTAAAATTCTAGTAAATCGAAAACTCATATAAAATTCATGAAAGTTGACATCACATCATGGAACGGCATCAACATGCCATGGTAAAAATATTGCCCCATTTGTTGTAGGTTTGGGTATAAGCTTCTCACAAACCAGAGCTTCTCTCACAACAAGCTTGATGGTTTCGGTAGGGAAAGTGCCACCTTGGAGGACGAAACGATATATGTTGCCTCTCCTTACTTTCAAATTTTTTCTTGTGTCAACATAGAACAAAAGGAGTGTTGTGTCAATTTTTGGGATTTTTCAGGGTTCGCTTGGACATTTTATACATTAAGTGAGTTCTCTATGCATTGATGTGCATAATTCAAATTTGAACTACATGCACATGCTCCAGTGCATATAAATGGGTAGAAAAATCAAATGCGTGTCCTTGGTTGCAACCTTAGGTCGCATGCAATAAATGGGAATGAATGTCTAACACCTTTGCCACCGTTGATCGCCCGCTAACATTGAGATACATGGTTTTAAAATTCTAGTAAATTGAAAACTCATTTGAAATTCATGAAACTTGTCATGCTATCATGGAACAACATCAACATGTGGTGCTAAAACATATTGTCCCATTTGTGGCAGGTTGGGGTATAAGCTTCTCACAAACCAAAGCTTCTCGCAACAGGCCTCATGGTTACGGTAGGGAACGTTTCACCTTTCTGGACGAAACGATATTCGTTGCCTCTTCTTGATTTCAATTTTTTCTCTAGTGTCAACATAGAACAACAGGAGTGTTGTGTCAAATTTTGGAATTTTTTGGGGTTCGTTTGGACATTTTCATACATTAATTGAGTTTTCAATGAATTTATGTGCATAATTCAAATTTGAACTTGTTGGTGCTCTGGGAACGGGGGTACCAAGACTTGCCTGCTTGCGGCCCACGGCATGGCTCCATCGACGGCCTAGTACGGCCCACCTTCGACATCTACAACTCAAGGCGCTCGCGAGGGGCTAAGCCACGTGAGGCGGACGACACAAAGACCTCCAGAGGGAGCAGGCTCCTCATGCCAGCTCCCGAGGAGCGGAGATTTCTATGCAATCCTCACCTCGCGAGGTTTGGATGACATGAGCCATGACGACCAAGGTCAGGCGGGAGCCAGTGGGCACAGGACAACAGTTTACTCTTTGGTGCTAAGGAGGCAAGTGCAGACGCGGAGTCCCGAGGAATCAGCCAATGGTTTGCATTCCCATGCAACAAGACCAAGATCGCCTGGACGTCCGGACGGAGGTCATCACCGAGCCCACTGTAGCGTCACGACCCGAGGCTTTTGCAGGCAAAGACTACTTTTGTCAGGATAAGATGTACTGGTTGTCCCCCTTCGATTTTTGCCGTTGTGGAATCCCTTCCTGCTTCCATTTGGGTAGAGGACCAAGGCCACTATAAGTAGAGCAGTAGCACTGTCACACCCTAGCTAGGTTATGCATTAGAGTGTGCATCATGTCTACTTTCATCAGAAATGGAAATGGGGAAAGCAGAACCCCCAGCACCCCCCCCTGAAATCAACTAGGGTTTACTAAAAATAAACTCAATGAACCTGAAATGCCCTTCAGATATGTTCACCCTCTTTGCCTTGGGTTAGAACCCTTGGGAAAAATGGTGCATATATTTTTAGGTCAACAAAAGGGGCATTGACTTAATTCATAAATATTTGAATTTGGGCATTTAAATACTATTAAATAATTCAAATGCTCAAATAATGTTGGAATTATTTTTGGGCCACTGAAATATTTCAGAAAGTGTCCATAAATATTTTCAGGATTTTATAAAATGATTTAGTATTTAAACTAAACCAAAACAGAATAGCAAAAATAGAAAACAGAATAAATTAGAGAGAAAGAACAGAGGCTCACCTGGACTTACCTGCCGGCCCAGCACTGTAGCTGGACGGCCCAGCCCACCAGGCCGACGCCAGTCGTCCCCTAGCTGCTGCCAGGAGGACGCCGGGCGTGTGCCCGCGGTGCACCGGCACGCGCGCGGCCACCGACGGCCACCTCCTGCTTGCCGCGCCCCCCCCTCGACGCTTGGACGTCGCTGTGGACGCCACGCACCCCCTGGTCCCCTCATATCCCTCTCCCTTGCTCTCCCTCCTCCCCTGTTTCTCTCCCGCGCGACCACCCGAACGCGCCGTCGCCGCCGTTCGCTGCCACCGCGCTCCCCGACCCCCTCTCGCCTTCCCGTGTTGCGTGGAAGCTCCGCCACTGTCGCCTACGCCTTCTGCACTGAGCCAAGCGAGCCGAGAAGCCCTGCTTCGTCCTCGGCGTCGTCTTCTTCAACCTCGGGACCGCCGGCCATCTCCGTCAAATTCGTCGGCTCCGGACCGTCCCCGAGCCCACCGAGCTGCTCTACGTGCCCCCAGTGAGCTCCTGCTCCGAATCCCCCTCTTCCCCGCTTCATTTGATCGCCATAGCCGTCACCCCCATGATGACCGAAGTGCGCCGCCGCCCGAGCTCGCCGTCGACGATGCTCCGGTGACCAAATGGTCACCCTGGAGAGTCGAACCTACTCCCCGCGATGCGTAGCACCCTCCTAGCCCCCTTGCCCCGCTCTTCTACGCACAGAAACGTGACCCCGCGCGCAACCGAACTCCGGCGGCCGCCAAAGAGCTCGCCGCCGTCAACTCCGGCCATCCTAGCTGCTGCTGCTGCCACCACTAGATCCGCGAGAGCGCCAGCAAGCCGTAGCAACAAACCACGCTCAAAATAGAGCCCTATAGCGCATTCCCGAGCCGCTCCGCCGTCTCTGTCATCGCCGGCGACGAGCCGTGGACCAAGTCCGGCAGGTTTGACCCCGCTGACTGCTGACTGGGTGGGCCCAGTTGACCCCCTGGGTCACTGACGCGTGGGCCCCAGGCCACTAATGAACCAGGATTAGGATTAACTTAAATTAGTTAAACTAATGACCCTGACAGGCGGGACCCACTAGTCAGCCTCTCTCCCTGCCCTGTTACACTGACCAGCGGACCCCACTGGTCAGGTTTGACTTGGAGGCAACCCTGTTGACCAGCTGACGTCACCCTGACATCAAGCTGACGCAGTAAATCATTTTCTAGTTTAAAAATAATTCAGGAAATTCCAGAAATACCCAAAACTTCAAAAATTCATAGAAATTCAACCATAACTCCAAATGAGATAAATTATATATGTAAAATTATCAGAAAAATTCAAGGAATCCATCTGTACCATTTTCATGCATGTTTGAACAATGTTTGTCCTCTGTTTTGGACACAACAAATAAAGGGCATTTAAATAATCATATATGGGGTTGGAATTTGAATCTTGTACTCAAACCAACTTCATTTAAATCATAGCTAGTTGCATTAGCTCAAGACACATCCATATTGCCATGTCATAGCATGCATCATATTGTTGCATATCGTCATGTGTTGATTGTGCTCGGTTGTGTTCTTCGTGGTAGGTTCTGCCTCCGAGGATATTCACGAGTATCCAACTAAAGGGCAGTATCCCGTTACCACTCCATCAGGCAAGCAACCATTGATCATTCCGATACAACCCATGTTCTCGCTCCTGCTCTTGTTTACTGCATTAAGACAACACGATTCAAACTGCTGTGTGCTATGGTAGTTGAACCCTTATCCTCTGCATGAGTTCAGCGAGGCTTTCCGTGAGCATCACATTCCGGAAGGTCTCATGGATCGCAAGAGGGAGGAGTTCTGCAACTTCACCCAAGGAAGGCTGACTGTGGATGCATATAGCCGAGAATTTGGGAACCTGGCACGCTATGCTCCTGAAGAGGTTTCTACTGACGCCAAGAAGCAGGCAAGGTTTCGTAAGGGACTTAGCCCTAAGCTTCGCCGCGATCTCCGTCTGCACGAGTGCACATCCTTCCAGAAGTTGGTCAATAAAGCTATCAGTGCTGAGACAGGCCAGACTGATTATGACGCTTCATGCAAGCATTCTCGTGATTTTGGGTCTTCATCCGGCTCTGGAGCTCAGAAGCGCCGGGTGTGGATTCCAAGCACCGCACTGCCACCCAGATTCACCCCGAGGCCATCCTTTGAGGCGCCTCGTCCCAACCAGCAAATTGCACCATCCAAGCCCTATGGTGGCCCCGCTGCTAATGTTGCTCCACGCCCCACTGTGGTAACATGCTTCAAGTGTGGAGAACCGGGTCACTATAGTCGAGAGTGTCCCCAGAACAACCCCAATCAAACTGGAAAGTCCGTTGGCCATGGTAAGCCCATGGGAAAGACTTTCTACGCCAAGCCGGCCACTACTGCACGTGGCCATGTCAACTACGTCTCAGCCGAAGAGGCTCATGAGGATCCCAACGTCGTCCTTGGTACGCTTCTTGTTAACTGCCATCCAGCATCTGTTCTTTTCGATACTGGAGCATCTCATTCATTCATATCCGAGAATTATGCTCGGTTGCATAACACGACATTCTGTGACATGCCCACTTCCATGGTAATTCAATCTCCGGGTTCCAAATGGCAAACTTCTAGGGTAAGCCATGGGAACGAAATTCTTGTCGATAGGCTTGTCTTCCTTGCATCTTTAATAGCTCTCAAGTCCTCCGACATAAACATCATCTTGGGTATGGATTGGATGTCGGCTCATTATGCCAAGATTGATTGTGCCACTAGAACCGTTCAACTTACTCATCCCTCGGGCAAGACAGTTAATGTCTTAACTCGAGTGGCCAAGCGCCAACTTTACTCTCTCAATGCCAACCCTCTTCCAGACCTTGAGGACGTTCCGGTAGTCCGAGACTTCCCGGATGTGTTTCCGGAAGAACTGCCAGGTGTTCCACCTCACCGAGATGTCGAGTTTGTGATAGACCTTGTTCCAGGAACCGTTCCAATTGCTAGAAGACCCTACAAGATGGCACCCTTAGAACTAGCCGAGCTTAAGAACCAACTCGATGAGTCCTTGAACAAAGGGTTCATCCGTCCTAGCTCCTCTCCTTGGGCTTGCCCCGTCCTCTTCGTCAAGAAGAAGGATGGAACGGATCGAATGGTTGTGGATTACCGACCTGTCAATCTGGTCACCATCAAGAACAAATACCCGCTTCCCAGGATCAACGACCTGTACGATCAGCTCGCTGGCTCCTCAGTTTTCTCCAAGATGGATTTGAGGTTGGGCTACCATCAAATCAAAATCAGAAACGGGGACATTCCCAAAACGGCTTTTGTCACTCGTTATGGCCAATACGAGTACACCGTCATGTCCTTCGGTTTAACCAATGCCCCGGCCACTTTCTCCCGGTTAATGAACTCGGTTTTCATGGAGTACTTGGACAAATTCGTCGTAGTATACCTCGATGACATACTCATCTACTCCAAAAATGAAGAGGAACATGCCGAACATCTAAGACTGGTATTGATGAAACTTCGAGAGCATCGCCTTTATGCCAAATTCTCCAAGTGTGAATTTTGGTTGTCAGAAGTGACCTATCTAGGCCATGTAATCTCTGGTAAGGGTATTGCTGTCAATCCCGAGCGAGTTCAAGCCGTCCTTGATTGGACTCCACCTGTTTCGGTCAAGCAAGTTCGGAGTTTCCTTGGCCTAGCGAGCTATTGCCGCCGCTTCGTCGAGAATTTCTCCAAGGTTGCTAAACCTCTAACTGAACTCCTCAAGAAAGATAAAAAGTTCGAGTGGACTCCACAGTGCGAGTTCAGTTTTCAGGAACTGAAAAGACGCCTGACATCTGCTCCCGTACTGGTACCACCAGATTTCTCCAAGGACTTTATTATCTATTGCGACGCCTCGCGACAAGGACTAGGTTGCATACTCATGCAGGATCGTCAGGTAATTGCCTATGCCTCACGGCAATTACACCCACATGAGGAAAATTATCCCACACATGATCTAGAACTTGCAGCTGTAGTCCATGCACTCAAAACCTGGCGACATTACCTTCTCGGTAATCGTTGCGAGATCTTCACCGATCACCAAAGCTTGAAATATATCTTCACCCAACCAGATTTGAATCTCAGGCAAAGACGTTGGGTCGAGTTGATCTCGGATTACGACTTAGAAATAACTTACACCCCTGGCAAAGCCAATGTCATGGCTGATGCACTAAGTCGTAAGTCCTACTGTAACAACCTGATGTTACAACAAAGTCAACCACTTCTCCATGAGGAATTTCGTAAGCTTAATCTTCACATTGTTCCTCGTGGATTCCTGTCTACCCTGGTGGCGAAACCTACCCTTATGGATCAAATCATAGCTGCCCAAAAGCGTGATAAGGGCATATCCCGGATTAAGGAAAACATTGCTAGCGGAGTAGCTAAATGTTTTTCCATGGATGAGCAAGGTGCTGTCCTCTTTGAGAACCGCCTGGTGGTTCCCAAGAACCAACATCTACGCCAGATGATCCTTAAGGAAGCTCATGAATCCCCTCTCACCATTCATCCCGGTAGTACTAAAATGTATCAAGACCTACGCCAGAGGTTTTGGTGGACTAGGATGAAGAGGGAAATTGCTCAATACATTGCTAATTGCGACGTTTGTCGTCGTGTTAAAGCAGAGCATCAACGGCCTACTGGCACCCTTCAACCTTTGGCTATTCCTGAATGGAAATGGGACAAAATCAGTATGGATTTCATCACTGGGTTTCCCAGGACCAAGAGGGGGAATAATGCCATCGTCGTCGTGATCGACCGTCTTTCCATAGTAGCCCATTTCCTACCTGTTCGTGAGAGTATCACCGCTAGCCAGCTAGCTGACTTATACATCTCCCGAATAGTGTCTCTTCATGGTGTCCCATTGGAAATTAACTCAGACCGTGGAAGTCTCTTCACCTCTCGATTTTGGGAAAGTTTCCAAAATGCTATGGGAACTCATCTCTCCTTTAGCACCGCCTTCCATCCTCAATCAAGTGGTCAAGTAGAGCGAGTAAATCAAATTCTGGAGGATATGCTCCGAGCTTCTGTTATCTCGTTCGGAATGAGTTGGGAGAAATGCCTTCCATTCGCGCAGTTTGCCTATAACAATAGCTATCAAGCTAGTTTGGGCAAGGCTCCCTTCGAAGTTCTCTAGGGACGAAAATGTCGAACGCCTCTTAACTGGTCAGAAACCAGGGAAAGACAACTCTTTGGCCCGGATATGATTCAGGAAGCAGAAGAGCAGGTTCGCGTTATTCGTGAGAAATTGAAAACGGCCCAATCTCGCCAAAAGAGTCAATATGATCGTAAGCATAAGCCTATGACATTTGAAATTGACGAGAAAGCTTACCTTCGGGTTACCCCGTTAAAAGGAACCCATCGCTTCGGTATCAAAGGCAAATTGGCTCCTCGTTACATTGGACCCTTTCGCATTATTGCCAAACGAGGAGAAGTTACCTACCAATTGGAACTACCTCCGCATCTTTCCAGAGTTCACGACGTCTTCCACGTTTCGCAACTTAGGCGTTGCTTCGCGGATCCTATCCGTGGAGTGGACCACGAAACGCTTGATTTACAAGATAACCTTTCTTATCGGGAATACCCCGTTCGTATCCTTGATCAAGCCGAGCGTACCACTCGACGTCATAATATCAAGTTTCTCAAGGTTCAATGGTCACACCATTCTGAGGAAGAAGCCACTTGGGAAAGGGAGGATCGTCTTCGACTCGAGTACCCTGCCTTCTTCCCAGATGATCCTAAATCTCGGGACGAGATTCTATTGAGTGGGGGTGAGTTGTCACACCCTAGCTAGGTTATGCATTAGAGTGTGCATCATGTCTACTTTCATCAGAAATGGAAATGGGGAAAGCAGAACCCCCAGCACCCCCCCTGAAATCAACTAGGGTTTACTAAAAATAAACTCAATGAACCTGAAATGCCCTTCAGATATGTTCACCCTCTTTGCCTTGGGTTAGAACCCTTGGGAAAAATGGTGCATATATTTTTAGGTCAACAAAAGGGGCATTGACTTAATTCATAAATATTTGAATTTGGGCATTTAAATACTATTAAATAATTCAAATGCTCAAATAATGTTGGAATTATTTTTGGGCCACTGAAATATTTCAGAAAGTGTCCATAAATATTTTCAGGATTTTATAAAATGATTTAGTATTTAAACTAAACCAAAACAGAATAGCAAAAATAGAAAACAGAATAAATTAGAGAGAAAGAACAGAGGCTCACCTGGACTTACCTGCCGGCCCAGCACTGTAGCTGGACGGCCCAGCCCACCAGGCCGACGCCAGTCGTCCCCTAGCTGCTGCCAGGAGGACGCCGGGCGTGTGCCCGCGGTGCGCCGGCACGCGCGCGGCCACCGACGGCCACCTCCTGCTTGCCGCGCCCCCCCCCCTCGACGCCTGGACGTCGCTGTGGACGCCACGCACCCCCTGGTCCCCTCATATCCCTCTCCCTCGCTCTCCCTCCTCCCCTGTTTCTCTCCCGCGCGACCACCCGAACGCGCCGTCGCCGCCGTTCGCTGCCACCGCGCTCCCCGACCCCCTCTCGCCTTCCCGTGTTGCGTGGAAGCTCCGCCACTGTCGCCTACGCCTTCTGCACTGAGCCAAGCGAGCCGAGAAGCCCTGCTTCGTCCTCGGCGTCGTCTTCTTCAACCTCGGGACCGCCGGCCATCTCCGTCAAATTCGTCGGCTCCGGACCGTCCCCGAGCCCACCGAGCTGCTCTACGTGCCCCCAGTGAGCTCCTGCTCCGAATCCCCCTCTTCCCCGCTTCATTTGATCGCCATAGCCGTCACCCCCATGATGACCGAAGTGCGCCGCCGCCCGAGCTCGCCGTCGACGATGCTCCGGTGACCAAATGGTCACCCTGGAGAGTCGAACCTACTCCCCGCGATGCGTAGCACCCTCCTAGCCCCCTTGCCCCGCTCTTCTACGCACAGAAACGCGACCCCGCGCGCAACCGAACTCCGGCGGCCGCCAAAGAGCTCGCCGCCGTCAACTCCGGCCATCCTAGCTGCTGCTGCTGCCACCACTAGATCCGCGAGAGCGCCAGCAAGCCGTAGCAACAAACCACGCTCAAAATGGAGCCCTATAGCGCATTCCCGAGCCGCTCCGCCGTCTCTGTCGTCGCCGGCGACGAGCCGTGGACCAAGTCCGGCAGGTTTGACCCCGCTGACTGCTGACTGGGTGGGCCCAGTTGACCCCCTGGGTCACTGACGCGTGGGCCCCAGGCCACTAATGAACCAGGATTAGGATTAACTTAAATTAGTTAAACTAATGACCCTGACAGGCGGGACCCACTAGTCAGCCTCTCTCCCTGCCCTGTTACACTGACCAGCGGACCCCACTGGTCAGGTTTGACCTGGAGGCAACCCTGTTGACCAGCTGACGTCACCCTGACGTCAAGCTGACGCAGTAAATCATTTTCTAGTTTAAAAATAATTCAGGAAATTCCAGAAAATACCCAAAACTTCAAAAATTCATAGAAATTCAACCATAACTCCAAATGAGATAAATTATATATGTAAAATTATCAGAAAAATTCAAGGAATCCATCTGTACCATTTTCATGCATGTTTGAACAATGTTTGTCCTCTGTTTTGGACACAACAAATAAAGGGCATTTAAATAATCATATATGGGGTTGGAATTTGAATCTTGTACTCAAACCAACTTCATTTAAATCATAGCTAGTTGCATTAGCTCAAGACACATCCATATTGCCATGTCATAGCATGCATCATATTGTTGCATATCGTCATGTGTTGATTGTGCTCGGTTGTGTTCTTCGTGGTAGGTTCTGCCTCCGAGGATATTCACGAGTATCCAACTGAAGGGCAGTATCCCGTTACCACTCCATCAGGCAAGCAACCATTGATCATTCCGATACAACCCATGTTCTCGCTCCTGCTCTTGTTTACTGCATTAAGACAACACGATTCAAACTGCTGTGTGCTACGGTAGTTGAACCCTTATCCTCTGCATGACCTGTCATTGCCACAGTAACTAGATGAAACCCACTAGCATGTGTAGGAGTTGATTGAGCCATGTTTTGTGATTCCTACCTTGCTATGCCTGCTATGCTTAGAGTTGTGTCAGGTCTGGTTCATCTGGGTGATGGGCTAGAGTGAAATGCTTGTGCCAGTATTATGTGGGATGTGTTGAACATGTTTTGGTAAAGGTATCGATGAGAGGCCATGTAGGAGTACATGGTGGGTTGTTTCATTGAAGCCGTCCCTAAGAACTGAGTTCTGTATGCGTGAATTAAGATTCAGCTACTACCACACATTGGGCCCTGAAACATGACCCCGCTCGACTTACTGACCCCTCTCGCCTCAGTCCAGGAGTTGCAACTAGTTTCTGGTGTTTGTAGGACATGTGTTGGCGGCCGTGCGTAGCGCTGACCCTAGGGGTGGGCTATGTTGCGGTAGGTACACCGTGGCACGGTGTACCGAGTCACCCGTTTGGTGTCTCGGGAACCCTGTTCACATCGTTCGGGGCCGTTGAGGACACCCTGGCCGGATTTCCTTGCGGATGGAACCTGAATAGGCGATGACCCTGGACTAGAGACTTGTGAGGTTAGTCAGGTCGTGGTCTACACCCACGTCGGTTTTCGCTTGAAGTCTGCCGAGCACATTTCGTGTGCAGACGCTAAGTGGTGGAAACATGTGTGACGCAGTACACCACTGCAGGGTATGAAACTATTCGAATAGCCGTGTCCGCGGTAAAGGACTACTTGATTGCATATACAGTTCATAGACAAGTTAATGGATATTACTAAAAGACTCAAGATAAGTGTGAGTACCGAGGATGGCCCCCTCGCAGGATACGAGGGAGGATCCACGGTGGAGTATTGTGATGGTGAGTAGTGGACTCGTGTGCGAAAACTATTTTGCTAAAAGATTCCGTAGGATAGCTTAGCCAAGAGTCAAAGCTGGCTTGCTGCATAAACCCCACCACCTTCTTGAGAATGAGCATGTACAGTAGGTTCTGATGTAAGACTTGCTGAGTACCTTTGTACTCATGTTTGCTTATTTATTGTTTTCAGACGACAACACTGCCCCCCTCCGATGGGTTTTACGTAGACCTTGACGTCGACGAGTGACTAGCCACCCAGGTGGTGATCCAGGCCATGGAGGGCCCTATGTAGATAGACAGGCTTCGAGAAGCCTTCTTTCTTTCTAGAGTCTGTACTCAGACTAGTTGCTTCCGCATGTGCTTGTATGACTGTATGACTTGAGTGTCGGGTCATGTGACCCCTACCTGTATGGATATGTTATGTATGGCTCCCTGGAGCCTTTAAATAAAGTACTTGAGTTGTAGAGTTTTGTTGTGATGCCATGTTGTATGTACTCATATCGAGCATATTGTATGTATGTTTGAAATGCTTGGTATGAGTGGGATCCGACAATCTAGTTGTTTGCCCTTCGCAGCCTTTCTTATGGGGAAATGTAGTCTAGTGCTCCTCGAGCCATAGTAGTCCGCTACAGCCCGGTTCACCGGAGTCCTGCTAGCCCAGCACTACTGTTCAGGACACTTGACTGGCCGGCATGTGTTTCACTTCGTCCCTATGTCTGTCCCTTCGGGGAAATGTCACACGGTGATCTCCGGAGTCCTGTCTAGCCTGCTACAGCCCGGGATCCCCCGGAGTCCTGCTAGCCCAGTGCTACAGCCCGGAATCACTCGTTGATGACCGACATGTTCGTTGTGATTCATGTATGCCTGTCTCCATAGGTCTGTGCCGCTTTGGGTTCACGACTAGCCATGTCGGCCCGGGTTCTCGGTCATATGGATGCTAGCGACATTGTCATATACGCGAGCCAAAAGGCGCAAACGGTCCCGGGCCATGGTAAGGCGACACCCGTGGAATACCGTGCGTGAGGCCGCAAAGTGATATGAGGTGTTACCGGCTAGATCGATGTGGCCTGGAATCGGGGTCCTGACAAGCACCACCGTAGAGAGGTATCAGATCCATTCCATCGTCACACCCACCAACAAACTCAAGCGCAAGAACACACCTCCTCCTAAGGTTGCTCTCCCACTATACTAGTTCATCCTCAGCCCCACGAGGCCATTCCACCACAAAGCAAGAGTAGGGTTTTACACTGCAAGGTGGCCCGAACTTGGGTACACTGATCTGTCCCATTTCCTTCCTGTTCATCGAGCTAGGCCGTGAGATTGACAAGTAGGCAGACTAGGGAGGTTGAGTTCTTCGCACGCACCCGAGAGGGTATGCGGACCCCGAAATCCGACAGAACTACAGGAACATGCTCTAATGCATATAAATTGGTTGAAAATTCAAATATGTGTCCTTGGTTGCAAGCTTCAGTCCCGTGCAAGAAATGGGAATGGATGTCAAACACCTTGCCACCGTCACTCGGCCGCAAACATTCAGATACCTGGTTTTAGAATTCTAGTAAATCTAAAACTCGTCTAAAACTCATGAAACTTGGCATGCTATCATGGAGTAGCATCAACATGCCGTGGTAAAATTTTTGTCCCATTTAGGGCAGGTTTGGTAATAAGATTCTCACAAACCAGAGCTTCTAACAGCAAGCCTGACACTACTAGGAAAATGCTTACCAGTAGCGCTGGTTTTTTCGCTGCTAGTAGTGCTGCCAGACGCGCTACTGCTATGGCGCTACAGCTATTTTTTAGCAGTAGCGCTTGTTTTTCCCGGCGCTACTAGTAAATGAAGATAGCAATAGCACTTTTTTGTAACCCAGGCTACTACTATCCTAAGTACTAGTAGCGTGCACTTTTCCCCCATGCTACTACTAGCTAATTAGGACTAGTAGCGTTCACCTTTTCGTCCACGCTACTACTAGCTAATTAGGAATTAAAAAAATTAGATGCACTACTCATGGATGGAAATGAGTGACACATCTTGTGCAAAATAAACTAAGGTCACAGAACCATCTCAACTGAAAGAGATCACAAGAATCCATTTAACATCGGACGCACACAACAATCATCGAAACGTGGGTACCTTCCGTAATGTTCACCACCAACCTAAACAAGCCACTTCTCTAGATGTATCTACCAAGGCTCAAAGTTCAGCCGTCGGTGGACCCGAATCCTCCCTCCCCCCGAACGGTGGCGTCGAGGTCCTCCACCTCGGTGACCTTCGGCATCGTGATCACCTGGATGATCATCTATGCGACGTGGCCGCTAGGCTTCATGGTGAAGTCCGCCTCCGAGTGGTTGAAGAGCACAAGGCCCACCGGGCCATGGTAGTCCACGTCTATCACCCCTGCGCCCACGCCAGGAAAGTGAAAACTTGTTAGTACGCATCAGCATCCAAATCTAGCTTCAGTGCACTCTTAAGATGATACATTTGCTAGTGAAGAGCTCAATATATGACAATATGATACATGAAACTGAAGGATAGATATTGACTTTACAAAATGCATTCTAAACCAACTGACAGGCTATATAAAATCTAGTCCATGCATTATAATGCTCACTTAGCTTCCTGGGCATCTCAAACCAAGATCAATGTTAAGGAACTCGCAACGCAATTAAAAACATTTATCTGTAGATTCATAATTTATGAAACCACAATATTTACTTTTGATTATATATTGACTTAATCTAGCCACAAAAATCCTATGAGTTTACTATTCTACTTGGATAGCATCATGGAAGTCAACTTTGATAGTTCACATGTAGCATCTTTAGTATAAATGAAGTACATGAAGTGAGTTTACATAACAAGTCAAACATGATGTAGTTTGTAGACCACAAAAACTAAATAAAAGTACTTGAAGCAACTTTGTCAATGTGGATACAACCTACAGACAACTTTTCTAGAACTCTGAGGTTGCAACTATAAAGAACAAAAATATTTGCAAGGGCTTAAAATGATCAGTGGATCGCACAAGTACCATATGGCAACAAATTGTGATGGGAAACAACTGTATTTAGCCTAAGAGATGTTTGTGATATAAACTACCATGAATCATTTTCCCATCGGGATATATGGAAACAACTTTGTCCTCAACATTTATTTGCTAATGATGGGAGAAGTGCATACAAGCAATTGCAAAAGGACAAGTCGCAACCACCTTGGCATGAATAAACTTCTCTTTGGCAGAGAAAGGACCCGAGTGTTTAGGCTTGCTGGTGGGGAAGTATTGTGCTGCCTGTGATCCTTTAGTACTAGAAGACAACAAAGTTGGAAGTTAATTTCTGAAAGCACTAAAAAATACTGAAGTTTTGTAAAGAAATTCATATTACCTTGTATTATGAACAGAAGAGCCATTGTTTGATGAAGGTAATGTTTCTTCCCAAACTCTGTTCACAAACATGCTGCCTAATTATTGAAAGATATTGGTTACAGATGGCTCCCAGACTCTGACATCAAGATTCAGAGACCTTACCTGCAAATATGTTGTATTTATTTTGAAGATATGTTCGGTTAATTAGTCATTAATGACCCTAGTGATACCATCAAAGACAACTTGCTAATCATGTAATCAAATTTGACTACAAAAAATGCATAGAAAATAGGTAGAGTGCAGACACTTGTAGAAGTATAGGTGGCAATGTACACAGTTACACAAACATATATAGGGACATCCAAATAAAAACAATTACTTGTATCATCTTCAAAGAATGGCAGTGTCCTAATGTTGAATCTCAGCGAGTCTCCTAAAAAGGATGATGCATGCAAGACACTACATCAATGACTTAAATAACAATGCATGCTATTTTCTACCAAGCTGATGGCCATGGGGACTGGACTTCTTACCCAAGCTAGGAGCCATGGAAGCTTCAAATAGTTGTAGGTGGCACAATTCAGATAGCTAGTTGCGAGCGATGGATGAACTATGTAACTATTGTACATGGTCATTCTGGAGACCAGGGCACATGAGAACCTTGGAACTGTGATGTAGCTGCATATCTGTTACTTGATGGCCAACCCCTGGGTTTAGGAAATTTCATAATTAGAGGCTACAACTTGCACAACTGAAACTGGAACACTTTGCTAAACACTGGCTGGCACTGTTGTCTGTCATACATCGTTAGGTTGCATATGCTAAAGTGCAAACTCGATTGAGGGAGAGGAAAGTGGTGTTACGATATCCTAAGTATCCATGTTTTGTTTGCCCACATCCCGCGATGAGACAAGTTCAGTGCATGAATAATCCTCATATTCTACTTCTCAATATGTGCACAGATATATCCAGGCGTTATACAACAGGAAAATAGGTAACGCAATCATTTTATTCCTACTCCTGAACCCATGAACCAAACAGAACAAGAAAACAACAACGACAACTTCCTTCAGATTCCTTCTAGAACTTGCTCAATAAATACCACTAGTAATTAATCATCATACACCAATTGAATCCTCGACATTGTCGTTAAGTATACTAGATGATACCCCGCACGTTGTTGCGGGGATATTTTGCAATATTTCAATGTGATTCGTGGCATGATACATGAATATTTGAATTAATAATATAAAAAGCTCAGACTGAAAATACATATAATTTATTATGTTTGATTACTATATAGTTGTAATTTTTTATTAATTATAAATAGCATAATAGAATGAAATTTCTTATATATGTTTGGATGTTGAGATGAGTCTCTTTTTTCTTGCATGTTTAATGATGAAGTGGTATGCTTGCATGTAGAGAAATATGGTAGTGGGGATGGGCATTTTCTCATGCATGTTGTGGGATGATGTGCATGCTTGCATGTTGATAGAAATAGTTAGTGGGGGCTATCTATTTAGCATAATAGAATGAAATTTTTTATGTATGTTTGGATGTTGAGATGAGTCTTTTTTTCATGCATGTTCAATGATGAAGTGGCATGCTTGCATGTAGAGAAATATGATTGTGGGGGTGGGCATTTTCTCATGCATGTTGTGGGATGATGTGGCATCCTTGCATGTTGAGAGAAATAGTTAGTGGAGGCTAGCAATTTAGATATGGAAGATTCTTATTTGTTTTACTCCATAGCCATCTACTTGGCATAAAATCTTATTAAATTGGAATGGGGGTGCTTACGCAAGCTAGGAGCCATGGAGGCAGAGGTTGTTGGCCTAGCACCGCACCGGAGCAGACAACGGCGAGCTCGACCATGTGCGGGATGTGGTAATTATCCTCATCCATGGAGGAGGCTGGCTGCTGCATCGAATTGAAGAAATAAGTGAGGGGGCTGGGGAGAGAAGGAAGAAGGCAAGAGGAGAGGGCATGAATCGAGGGAATAGGAGAGCTCGCCGCACCGATGTTGGAGGCAGCCGAAACCATAACCGCGAGAGGGTTCGCATGCGAGCGCCTGCAGCAGCAAGGAGTGTATCTGGCCGGAGGGAAGGAAGCACCCTCGTGAGGAGAGCTCGTGGGAGTGCTGCGCTCCGGCGAGGGCCACCGGAAGTAGCCGGAATCATCCGGCAATGGTGGCGGTGGCGAGGTTCGCGGGAGGCAAAGAGGTTGTTTGCTTCTTCTTTTTTGAGCAGCGATAGAGGCTGTTCACTGGGCGTTGTCTCCCTAATACGGAGGAGGTGGTATGGGCTTAGTTATAGCGCATGTAGTGACCCGCGCTACCACTACAATGCTAGTGCTAGCGCGGCCTAGCAAACTCACGCTGCTAATATATCTTGACCCGGGAGTTTCATGTAGCACACTTACCCGCAGCGCGTCCGAGCAAAACCATTGCTGCTGCTAAGTTATATCAGTAGTGCATTTTGTAGCAAGCGCTACTGGCACTTACTAGTAGCGTGGGGACCAAATAGGCGCTACTAGTAAAGTTTGACGTATAAGCATTTTCCTAGTAGTGTGATGGTTCTGCTAGGGAAACGTGTCACCTTTGTGGACAAAACGATATTCGTCGCCTCTTCTTCCTTTCAAGTTTTTCCTGGTGTCAACTTAGAATAGCAGGAGTGTCGTGGTAAATTTTGGATTTTTTCGGGATTCGTTTGGACATTTTTATACCTTAACTCAGTTTTCTAGCCATTTATGTGCATAATTCAAAATTGAACTACATGCACATGCTCTAGTCCATAGAAACGGGTTGCGAAATTAAATGTTTGTCGCTGGTTGCAAGCTTAGGTCACATGCAAGAAATGAGAATGAATGTCAAACACCTTGACACTATCGCCCTTCTGCTAACATTGAGATACATGGTTTTAAAATTCTAGTAAGTCGAAAACTCGTCTGAAATTCATGAAACTTGACATGATATCATGGAATGGCGTTGAGATGGCATGGTAAAAATATTATCCCATTTGTGGCAGGTTTGGGTATAAGCTTCTCGCAAACCAGAGCTTCTCTCACAACAAGCCTAATGGTTTCGGAAGGGAACGAGGCACCTTGGGGGATGACACAATATCTATTACCTCTTCTTACTTTCAAAAAATTTCTCGTGTCAACATAGAACAACAGGAGTGTTGTGTCAATTTTTGGGATTTTTCGGGGTTCCCATGGACATTGTTATACATTAACTGAGTTTTCTATGCATTCATGTGCATAATTCAATTTTGAATTACATGCACATGCTGCAGTGCATATAAACGGGTTGAAAGTTCAAATGTGTGTCCTTGGTTGCAACCTTAGGTCCCATGCAAGAAATGGGAACGAATGTCAAACATCTTTGCAACTATCGCTCACCCGCAAACATCGAGATACATGGTTTTAAAATTCTAGTAAAGCGAAATCTCATCTGAAATTTATGAAACTTGACATGCTATCATGGAATGGCATCAACATACAGTGGCAACAATATTATCCCATTTGGGGCAGGTTGGGTTATAAGCTTCTCACAAACCGGAGCTCCTCGCAACATGTGTCATGGTTACAGTAGGGAGCGTTTCACCTTTCTGGACGAAACGATATCCGTTGCCTATTCTTGATTTCAATTTTTTCTCTAGTGTAAACATCGAACAACAGGAGTGTTGTGTTAAATTTTGGAATTTTTTTGGGGTTTGTTTGGACATTTTTATACATTAATTGACTTTTCAATGCATTTATGTCCATAATTCAAATTTGAACTACAGGAACATGCTCTATTGCATATAAATTGGTTGAAAATTCAAACATGTGTCCTCGGTTGCATACTTAGGTCCCATGCAGGAAATGTGAATGAATGTCAAAGACCCTGCCACCGTCACTCGGCCGCAAACATTGAGATACTTGGTTTCTAAGTTCTAGTAATCCAAAACTCGTCTGAAATTCATGAAACACCTTGGCTATTTACTTTCCTTTTATTCTTCTTATTTTCTTTTCCCTTTCTATAGTGGGGGTCTAAAAAACGCGCTGCTGATATTTTATCTATAGAGACTTTTATGAACGCACGCTACTGCTATGCCTTTCTCCTTTATTATTTTTCTTTTATTTTTCTTTATATTTTATTTTTTCCTGTCTCCTTTTTCTATTTCTCTCATTTTCATTTACTTTTCTATTTGTTTTTCATTTTATTTTATTTTCATTAGTACTAGCGCTTTTCACGGTAAATGCGCTGCTACAATAATCTTAGCGGTAACGCGGTTTTTCTAAGATTGCTCATACTATTTGTAGCCTATTGGCTTAGTAGTGGGAATTTTAGTAGTAGCGCTTTTCCATGGAGACGCGCTACTGCTACATCTATATGTACCGCGCTCAACATGCACGTGCTACTGCTATGTAGCACTAGCGTCCTTTTTTAACAACCGCTACCTCTAAAGTTCTGTGTATGAGGTTTTCCCTAGTAGTGTGGAGCGACATCAACATGACGTGGTAAAAATGTTGTCCCATTTGGGGAAGGTTTGGGTATAATCTTCTCACAAACCAGAGCTTCTCACAACAAGCATGATGGTTTCGGCAGGGAAGGTGCCACCTTTGCGGACGGAATGTTAACCATTGCCTCTTATTGCTTTCAAAAAAATTGTAGTGTCAACATAAAACAACAGGAGCGTTGTGTTAAATTTTGGAATTTTTCAGGATTTGTTTGGACATTTTTATACATTGACTGTGTTTTCTAGGCATTTTATGTGCATAATTCAAATTTGAACTACTTTCTCATGCTCCAGTGCATATGAATTGGTTGGAAAGTCAGATCTGTGTCCTTGGGTGCATGCTTATGTCGCATGCAAGAAATGGGAATGAATTTCAAACACCAGGGCACTGTTGATTGCCGCCAAAATGTTGAGATGCTTTGCTTTTAAATTCTAGTAAATCCAAAACTCACCTGAAATTCATGAAACTTGGCATGCTATCATGGAATGGCACCTAACAGGCTGTGGTATTTTTCGTGTCCATTTTGAGAGAAGGAGCACTCGAATAACAACCAACAAATGCATTTTGAAACAAATAGCTGCCACTGTAACATCGAAAACATTTTAGTTAGAACACCCGTATGTAAACTGACTGCTTCCCTAGTAAGCCAAGGAAAAATGTGCCGAGCAGGATTTGTGCAGCTCTTCATCGCAAATGTTTTAGATAGAACACATGTATGCATAGTAAGAGCTATGGTCTTCCGCAGTAAGCAAAGGGAAAATTCGTCGTGCAGGATTTGTGCATCTCTTCAAAGCAAACGGTTCAGATTGAATAAGGTATGCAAAGCAAGACTTCGCTGCTAAGCCAAGAGAAAATTTGCCAAGCAGGATTTGTACCTCCCTTCAACGCAAACAGTTTTTTTGGATGACCCGTGTGCAACCATGTACAAACAATTTGGTAAGATTTGCATCTTTCATACTGGGTACATTGCCATTTGTCAAACGGGAAAGATTGACATTTGTTGATCTAGTAACATTGCAATTTGCCAATCTTTGTAACACTGCGATTTGTCAAAATATTCGGCTAAAAATCACTAGCACTATCTAATTTTTGCAACTAAAATTCAGTAATTTAGCATAGATTTTATTCATAGATTAAGAAGTCGTTCTTAATTTATACAAACAGTTCAACTCGACAGCTGAACCGACCAAACTTTTCTCCAATTGTTGCCAACCACGCACTGAAATAGCTAGTTCAACTATATATACTAGCTAATTTTAAGTACGGTGTATAGATACACCACATCTATTGTGAGATGAACTGAACAAAATAGCCCATTAATACTACTATGGAGGGGCTTTGTACTACTTCCGGCAGCCTCTCCTCTGCCGAGCGCGCTCAGTAAGAGTCAGAGGAGGAGGAGCCTACCGACGAGCTGGACAACTGCAATACGGTGCCTGGCGCTACTGCACCTTCAGCGACACTCACCTCAAACGCCCTCTGTCGCTCCAGACGACCCCTCACGAAGCGGCCGAACTTCTCGTAGATCTCCTGATTCCTCGCCTCTGTGTCGACATGTGCTGCGGCCACGGCTGCGGTAAGGCTCTTTACATGCTCGATGAGGCGCTCCTCCTCTTCCTGTAGGAACTCGATGTAGCACGCAAGGTCGTTGACGCACGTGCGGGCCTCCACCTCCGCCTCCCTCCTTCGGGTGGCGGTGGTGGAGTGGGTGATGATCCCGGCGGTCGAAGGTGGGCCAGCGGCCACAACGACCGACGATGGGGCGGCGACCACGTCCATCACCTCCCGCCTTCGGGCCGTGATATGTCTCCAACGTATCTATAATTTTTGATTGCTCCATACTATTATATTATCTATTTTGGATGTTAATGGGCTTACTTTTACACTTATATTATTTTTGGGACTAACCTATTAACCCGAGGCCCAGCCCAAATTGCTGTTTTTTTGCCTATTTTAGAGTTTCGCCGAAAAGGAATATCAAACGGAGTCCAAATGGAATGAAACCTTCGGGAGCGTTATTTTTGGAACAAACGTTATCCATAAGACTTGGAGTGGACGTCAAGAATCAATCGAGGAGGCCACGAGGCAGGGGGCGCGCCCACCACCCTGGGTACGCCCTCCACCCTCGTGGGCCACTCGTTGCTCCACCGACGTACTTCTTCCTCCTATATATATCCATATACCCCGCAAACATCTAGGAGCACCACCAAACCCTATTTCCACTGCCGCAACCTTCTGTACCGAAGAGATCCCATCTTGGGGCCTTTTCGGAGCTCCGCCGGAGGGGGCATTGATCATGGAGGTCCTCTACGTCAACTCCATGGCCCCTCCGATGATGTGTGAGTAGTTTACTTCAGACCTTCGGGTCCATAGCTAGTAGCTAGATGGCTTCTTCTCTCTCTTTGGATCTCAATACAAAGTTCTCCTCGGTTCCCTTGGAGATCTATTTGATGTGACCTTCTTTTGCGGTGTGTTTGTCGAGATGCAATGAATTGTATGTTAATGATCAAGTTTATCTGTGAACAATATTTGAATCTTCTCTGAATTCTTTGTATGATTGGTTTATCTTTGCAAGTCTCTTTGAATTATCAGTTTGGTTTGGCCTACTAGATTGATCTTTCTTGCAATGGGAGAAGTTCTTAGCTTTGGGTTTAATCTTTCGGTGCTCGATTCTAGTGACAGAAAGGGAACCTACACGTATTGTATTGTTGCCATCGAGGATAAAAATATGGGGTTTATATAATATTGCATGAATTTATCCCTCTACATCATGTCTTCTTGCTTAAGGCGTTACTCTGTTCTTATGAACTTAATATTCTAGATGCAAGCTAGATAGCGGTCGATGTGTGGAGTAATAGTAGTAGATGCAAAATCGTTTCGGTCTACTTGTCTCAGACATGATGCCTATATACATGATCATGCCTAGATATTCTCATAATTATTTGCTTTTCTATCAATTGATCGACAATAATCTATTCACCCACCGTAATACTTATGCTATCTTGAGAGAAGCCACTAGTGAAACCTATGGCCCCCAGGTCTAATTTCCATCATACAAGTTTCCAATATACTTTATTTTGCAATCTTTACTTTCAATCTATATCATGAAAATACCAAAAAAAATTATCTTATTATTAACATCTCTATCAGATCTCACTCTTGCAAGTGGCCGTGAAGGGATTGACAACCCCTTTATCGCGTTGGTTGCGAGGTTCTTATTTGTTTGTGTAGGTACGAGGTGACTCGCGCGTGGTCTCCTACTAGATTGATACCTTGGTTCTCAAAAACTAAGGGAAATACTTACGCTGCTTTACTGCATCACCCTTTGCTCTTCAAGGGAAAACCAACATAGTGCTCAGGAGGTAGCAGGCCGCGGTGGCGGAGCAGGTGATGGCCACGGTGTAGCGACCCGACCTCACATGGTCAAGTCTCTGTGCTTAAGTGTCATACTTGTGCTTAAGGTCAAAATTGCATCCTTTGCTGATTGATGCTCCATCAGCCTTCTACCATCCAATCCTTCCGAAGAAATGCATGCTTAACTCAGCACGGTGACAATAGCATAAGCGGCAATAACATCATGCCATGAGATATCATTCCATAGTTGATATCTCCTGTCATAGGAAAAGTCTTCGTAGTTTTGTCTGTGGTTCAGGGTGAAGCTATTCATCTAAAATATGTAAGCCAGGGGTTCTTCGATAAAGAAATTCAGAAGGGCATGAGAATAACTTAACTGGATCCTATTTAGAGCCTTCCAAGTCACTTCACTCTGGGAATTCTTCAGAGCCTTCAAATTCTCCTAGTCTTCGGAGTCTTCAACCATTATAGTTTCAATTACTCAGATCCACGGTAAAATCCTCTTCATTCCAAAGTGGTCTTAGTTGTCCCATATCTTGTACTTCTTGGAGTGATCTCATCAGTCGAATGTTCGTGTGGTCAAAAGGGGAAAGGGGTATAGTGTAACTAAAAGGGAATATTTGATAAAGCTCAGAAAAGAAGAGAGGTAAAAGATCTTTTTAAAAATGAAGTTGTAGAGAAAATATTTCCTATGGGCTTGCCAATATCTAAGGGTCACGTCCTACAGTCAATATGTGCTCTGATACCATCTTGTAGCGACCCGAACTCGGACATTCAAGTCTCTATGCTTAATTGTCATCCCTGGATTGGTATGTTGACACACACAGTACTCGAGGATTTATAACAGAGGTAAATCACATGTATAAAGTAATGTAAATACTATTACCTCAATCCATATAGTGGAAGTAATAATAAGGTTGTGGATTCCCATCAACACCAACGGCATAGTTGAGTGTGGAAATCAGAACCCTAATGTATCACTTACTCGTCGTAAGGTAATCCTGCAACATGAGACGTTGCGGCCACAAAGGGTCAGTACATTGAATGTACAGGCAAATTCACACCATAGGATAAAAATGAGAATGGCTATCTCTATATGCATATTTGGCTGGTGGAGGCTCAAAGTTTAATTTTGCATAAAGCTAATTTTTCCCTACAACAAAGGAATATATTTTATTTAACTACAAAGTTGGTTGAAATTTATTGAGAAGGTTCCTCCAACTCAATCCCAAAATAATCATTATAACCCAACAAATTAATTAAGTAAAGTGATGAGATCAAATTGATAATTCAAGTACCAGATACTCAAGATGTCCATAACCGGGGACACGGCTAATCATGATTAGTTTGTACACTCTGCAGAGGTTTGCGCACTTTTTCCCACAAGACTCGATCTCCTCCGTTAGATTTCTCGCACTACATGGTGTTTTAGAAACGGATGACCGATACACAATCTTTTAGAAGCATTAACTATTTACTCTTGGTGGACAGTTACACCTACTTCCCCTACATATGCTAGCCCACCACTGAAAGACGTCATGCAACATACTCAACTATGCTTGAGCCCATAATAGCTTGTGGCTGCACACGGAAGTTTGTAGCATGAATAATCTTATGATCCCTTTGAGCCTGGGTGGCGAACCAAAAGACAACACTGGTATATCCCCAGGTGCCCGCAACCAATCCACCCATATGTGTATTTAAGTAGCCACCTTAAGTTAACCATTAATTAACAATCTCACATCTGTCATGGATACACTCAAACCCAATGCACGTCTACGAGCCTAGCATAGCAATATAAGCATCACGTAGAAGTAACTCCCAAGGGTCTGATAATAAATGGGCAATAGATTCTACCTCATCATCTACTTCCCAATACCCACATGTTAAACACATCCTAATCATGCAAGGTTTGAGGATTGTAAGTAATGCCGAAAAACTAGGTATGAAAGTAGGTATGATGAAAGTGTGAACTTGCCTCGTAAATCTTGATAGTTCTACTCGTCACACTCCATTCAATACATCATAAGCAAGTAATAGTAACCACACATAAGCAATCATGCAAAAGAATCAAAGAACAGATCTTAGAAAACTTTGAAAATAGGCAAATAACTCTTGCAACAGAAAACAATTTCTAACAGTACCAAAATTAAGTGAATTTGGCCTTATAAGAAAGTTTAGGTCAAGAGCTTCATTTTGCAAAAAGAATCAACTAAATCAGTGTTACGAAACTCAACTTATGATCAAAAGAAGTTTGAATATGAATCTGAACAAATTTCGAAATTTGAAAATTTCAAAAAGTTGATGTGACAGGTTCACTGGATAGGTGAAAACAAGACGAAACTATATGCGCTGGTTTTATCTAATTTGGATGAACGGGTAAAGTTATGGCTATTTGAAAAAATCAGGGCGAAGCTGTTTTACGGAAGAAAAAAATAGCTACGGCTAAAAGAATTCTAGGTCTAATGTATAAATACAGAGACTAATTGATAATCTAATTATTCTACCGTATTAGTCTAAATAATAAACTACGGGAGTATAAAAATAAAAAAAATTGAAGAAAGATAGCTTTATAAGGTAGAGAAAATACGACTTCGGAGAGAGGCGACAACTTCCAAAAGTCCCGCCGGTGAGAAGAAATAATATTTCTTTAGTGAATCAAGTCAAACCAAAATATTGATTTAACCCGAATTGGATGATTTTTGAAGGCTTTATAGGTCTATATTTATAGGTGGAAAAGATGTCATGTGTCAGAGGCTAGGCAATGTGAGACTAAACGTAGACGAAATGTAGAAAAGAGAGAAGACAGCCTCGGATGGGACTAAAGGCCGTCGGCCGGCGCACATAGACTGCGTGATGTAATTTTTTTTCCTTTTTCTTTGGATTAAGAAAAAACTATAGAGAAGGAATACGGCCGGCTGGGCCTGGCCCATATAGGAAAAAATGATGGGGCGCCCGTTCCCACTATCATGTGCACGTGCGCGGCACTCAGTGATGGCCTACATGTTCAGTTTTTTTAATAAAACTAAAAAGGGAAACTGAATAACGAAAATAGAAATAAAATTTTACATAGGAGTATTATATATCAAAAATTTCAGAATTTTTTTCCTAAAACATGAACATATTCTTAGCGGCAAATAAATTCTGTAAAAAATAAAATAAATCAAATAGTTCTACTAGTTTATTTAAAAATCAAATAAAAATATTTTAAAATACCACAATAACTTCAAATTTATTTCTCTCCATTTTTTATTGTACGAGTCATTTTACCCTAATTTCCATATATCCTATTTTTGGATAAAAATAATTTGAATAAAACCCAAATAACTCAAAATTGAAAAATAATTTCAAAGAGACTTTAATTTTGATTCTTTTAAACTTCCAACTCAAATTTCATATGTTTTGAAAAAGTCATTTTATCTTCTCTCATGAAAATCATTGAGTTGCTTAACGTTTCTGAATTTGAAATAGTTCCAAATGGAATTCAAATATTTTCAAAACCCTTTTCATTTAATTCAATTGGAAGAAGTCATATTATCTTCACTCTAGGGTTTTGTGATGAAAAGAATTTGAATTCATGGAGATCAGAAAGCCAAGTGAAAGTTTTGGGAAAGTCATTTTATTCCCTCTCATTTAACTTTCAAAAAGTTTCAAATTCCACTCAATTTAACACAAGCAACCACACCACAATCAAACAATCAACCCAAAACTATTTATTTAATATAACATTCCAAAATATAGAATTTTGGGATGTTACAAACCTACCACCCTTAAAATGAATCTCGTCCTCGAGATTCGGAGAGGCTAGAAGGGAATAGGTTGGGTTCGGGGCTCTCCTCAAAATCCATCGATTGTCATAGGAGGGGTCTGGGTGCTACCATCCTTAGAAGCATGGTTACGGTTTCAACAAAACTCATATACTCCATCCTTATTTTTGGTAGTGTCGGTCTTCTCAGATCTTCAGGATAATTCTTTCTCTGGCTCTTCTCGTAGTGGCATAACCTTTCCCTCAATTCTTATGTCCTTCCATCTTGCTAAGCTTATTCTATGACTAGCTCTTCTTAGCTGACAGGTCTGGCGCCAATACTAAACTACTATCGATATCTCATGGTGGTCAAGCATTTATGGTCTCTCCTACAGGAAATAGGTCTGGGTTGAATCTCACCGTATGATCTACGGATGGCAACAGCTACCTTGTACAAGGGAAAATTGCCATACCATTCTAAGGTTCAAACAAGGTTTTGATCGTCGTCTCTCTACTATGGGCAAGTCACTCAGATTTACCATCCCATACAGCAAGGCAAAAAAAAGAGTAAGTCGGTATGGTGATCAATCCATCCCACACCCAAATCATTACCTTTTATATGGTTTAGCAAATCTCGTATTCCAACACTCGGTGATCCTCACAAGCATTTCAGAATTTCTCTTGTTCACGAGCTCACTCCCGTTCGAAGCCGTGCCCCGACCACCGCCTCGATCTCCACTCCGATGAGCTCCGGCCACCCCTTCTCCTCCTACCTGCTCCACTGGATGCGGGAGAGCACGGGCTTCGTCCCGGTGCCCTTAGCCGCCACCCCCGTGGCCTGTAACGCGGACGCCACCGTGTCCTAAGGTCGCCAACGATGACCTCGCCGGCCTGACGTCCGGGCCCTACCTGCCAGGTCATTAGCTTAAGTCTAATAACCATTTTGCTAACCGCCCCTGACACTGACAGTGGGCCCGACGCCCACTAATCCTAATTATACTAAATAAACCCCCCTGTTAACTAACTGAGTCACTGACGTGTGGACCCCACACGTCAGGTTTGACTTGGTCAGCGCCATTGACCTGCTGATGCAAGCATGACGTTGTGCTGATGCAGTTATTCATTTTCTGGTATTAAAATAATCAAGAAAATCCAGAAAATGATATAAAATTCTAAAATTCATAGAAACTCAACCGTAGCTCAGATTGAAATAATTTATATATGAAAAATTATCAGAAAAATGCAATCAATCCATCTGTACAATTTTCATGCCTGACAAACCAATTTATACCTGCTGTATAGGCGAGAACACACGAATGGCATTTATAAGAGCTTATTTTGGAGATGCATTTGAATCTTTGGTTCAAATGGACTTCAACCAAATGAATGCTAGTTGCATTAGCTCAAACAACATCACATCTACATGCCATGTCCATGCATCATATTGTTGCATATGATTGAGTATTGATTGTCGACATCGTTCCTTCTCGATAGGTCCTGCTCCGGAGAGTGCTCCAGAGTACCTGTCTGACATGTAGTGCCCCCCTGTTGATCTACCAGGCAAGAAAACCCCCTTGTTCATTCCGATACAATCCTACCCTCTCGCTCCTGCTCTCTTTTATTGCATTAGGACAACAACGATTCAACTTCTACTTTATGCTGCGATAGTTGAACCCATTCCTCTGCATGACCTGTCATTGCCACAGTAAATAGTTAAAACGCACTAGCATGTGTAGGAGTTGATTGAGCCATCTTGTGTTCCTACCATGCCATGCCTGCTATTGCTTAGAGTTGTGTCAGGTCTGATTCATCGGGAATGAATTGGAGTGTTACGATATGTTCTGATGTTGAGAGTTAAGTGTGTGAACACGATTTGGTAAAGGTAGCGGTGAGAGGCCATGTAGGAGTACATGGTGGGTTGTCTCATTGGGACCCTCCTAAAGAACTGAGTTCTGTGTAAGTTTTCCAATGACTAGTTACTACCATGCATTGGGCTCCGGGCACTCCAAGCTCTCTCGACTTATTAACCGACTTGGTCTCTGTCCAGGAGTTGCAATTAGTTTCTGGTGTTTGTAGGTAGTGTTAGTAGTCTACCAAGAGGTAACCGGCCAGGTGGACTTGGGACAGACTAGGCACAGTGGCACGGTGTACTAGGTGGCACACAGATGGTGGGCTTGGGAACCCTGCTCACATCGTTTGGGGCCGTGAGCGAAACCTCGGCCGGATATCCTTGCGGATGGAACCCGAATAGGCGATAAACCTGGACTAGAGTATTGCGTGGTTAGTCAGGTCGTGGCCGACACCCTCGCCAGGCTTCCGCTTGAAGGTTGCCGACGTGCATGACATGTACATGGCAGTAAGTGGCGAGAGCGTGTGTGAAGAAGTACACCCCTGCATGGTTATCATGATCTATTCGAATAGCCGGGTCCGTGGTTATGGACTTCTTGGATGCTTACGTGGTACATAAACAACTTGAAGTGGATATTCTAAAATGCTCAAGACAAGTGTGAGTGCTATGGATGGCCTTCTCATAGGGAGATGAGAATGAATCCATAGTAGTGTATTGATGTGGTGTTTAGTGGACTCGTGTGCGCTCTCTTACCTCAAAGAAGTTACTCGTAGTCGTAGAATAGGATAGCCACTGAGTCAAAGATGGCTTGTTGCAACTAAACCCCACATTGACTTCTTCATACTAATGCATGTATGATAGGATCTGATGTAAGTCTTGCTGAGTACCTTTGTACTCACATTTGCTTAATTTATGTTTTGCAGATGAGACCGCTGTCTCACTTGTAGTTCTGCTTGGACTTCGACGAGTAGCTTGTTACCTCAGCTACGATCTTGTACCCTTGGGAGGGTCTTGTTGATAGTCAGGCTTCTCAGCCTTTTTCTTTTGTAGTTGTCTGTACTCAGACATGTAATGCTTCCGTTGCTTGTATGCTTTGAATGATGGGTCATGAGACCCCTGTTTGAATTAAATGCTATGTGGCTCTTTGGGACTTTATCTATATGAGTTTGCGTTATGTTGTGATGCCATATTGTACAACACATACTTGCATGTTATGCGTACGTGTAACGTGTATTGCTATGTGTGGGATCCGACAAGCTAGTTGTTTATCCTTGCTAGCCTCTCTTATGGGGAAATGTAGTCTAGTGCTTCCACTGAGCCATGGTAGTCCGCTATAGCGCGGTTTACCGGAGTCCTGCTAGCCTAGCACTACTGCTCCGGAACACTTAGACTGGCCGGCATGTGATTCACTTCATTCCTATATCTGTCCCGTCGGGGAAATGTCACGCGGTGACTTCCGGAGTCCTACTAGCCTGCTACAGCCCGGTTTCCTGGAGTCCTGTTAGCCCAGTTGCTACAGCCCGGATTCACACGCTGATGACCGACATGCTCGATGTTGTTTCATGTATGCCTGTTCCCGTAAATTAGTGCCACTTTGGGTTCACGACTAGTCATGTTGGCCCGGGTTCTCTGTCATATGGATGCTAGTGACACTATCATATACGTGAGCCAAAAGGCGTAAACGGTCCCGGGCGAGGTAAGGCGACACCTGTGGGAATACCGTGCCTGAGGCCGCAAAGTGATATGACGTGTTACATGCTAGATCGGTGTGACTTAGAATCGGGGTCCTGACAGCTTTGGTATCAGAGCCTGACTTCCTGTAGGATTTCCAAGCCAACCTGGTTGAAGTTGAGTCTAGAAATTCTTTAGTTATGTAGGGGAATTGATTGTGGAAGGGAACATAAGGCCCTTTTTATTCCTTATACCTCATGCCTTCTGATCTAAGTCATCCTATCTTTCCTATGGGGTTAAGGAACTAGGCTTTCTCTTCCGTCTATCAGGATCACGTGTTACAACTACGTAGTCTCTTAGGATTGGTTGATCACAGTCATATCCCAGTTCGAGTACCTCCGGTGTAGCCTGTTTAGTAATATTTCAGAACCTTGAGTGATGATGTTGAGTATGGTGCTACCCCGTGTTTTGCAGAATGCCTCATTTTGAGCATTTTACTGCCGTTATGCTGCTGGAATTGTCCTAGGAGTTCGAGAGATAGTATTTCCCTTGTGCTACTTTCTCCATCCTATAGTTGATGTTGATCCCGTCCTTGGTTTCATTTCTCAGGATGTCATCAGCTAACCGAAGTTCTGTTGCTCGTAGTTGGAACCACGGAGATGGTAGGGATGAGGATCCTCTCAACCAGTCTTCGTTGGCAGAGTTCATGTTAGAGATGGAGAGGAACAAGCGTGAGTCTAACCGCTTGTTAGCACGTATCGAGGAGAACGCCGCACCCCAGTGCAAGGAGTCCGCAACCATCCATGATTTCATTGGTTTGAAACCACCTACCTTCCATCATTCCATTGAGCCACTCGATGCAGATGACTGGCTTCGTAGTATCACTCACCAGCTGCGTTCTGCAAACGTAGCTGAAAGTGACAAGGTCACCTAAGCTGCATATCACCTGGAAGGTCCTGCTAGTATTTGGTGGCAGAACTATGAGGCTATGCTTCGAGCTGGCCAGATACCTATCTGGAAAGATTTCACTGAGGCTTTTCGCGAGTATCACATTCCTCAAGCCCTCATTGATCGCAAGAGAGAAGAGTTCTGTAGTTTCACCCAGGGTGAGATGGCTGTTCATGCTTACAGTAGAGAGTTTGAGAACCTCACCCGCAATGCTTCAGAAGAAGTGTCCATAGACGCCAAGAAGCAGGCTAGGTTCCAGAAGGGTCTCAACCCCAAGTTGCATCGTGATCTTCACTTGCATCATTGCAATACATTCTAGGCTCTTGTGAACAAGTCCATTAATGCGGAGACAGCTCAGCTCACTTACGAGGAGTCTCGTAAGCACACCCGGGATTTGGGTTCTTCCTCCAGTTCTAGTTCTCAGAAGCGTCGGATTTGGGTTCCGAACTCCGCTGTTCCACCCGGATATTCACCGAGGCCATTTTATATGGTGCCTCACTCAGTTTAGCAGTATGCTACACCCAGGCCTATTGGTAGACTGCTTGTCAATGCGGGTCCACATCCAACTTTAGGGACTTACTTCACATGAGGAAAGCCAGGACACTATGCACATGACTGCTCTCAAGCCAGTTATGCTCCACCCCAGCCTAAGAAGTCTGTTGGCCGTGGTAAGCCACCATGCAAGATGATCAGTGTCAAGTCAGCTCTCACTGAACGTGGACGTGTGCATCATGTCTCAGCTAAAGACGCTCATGATGATCCAGATGTCGTTCTCGGTACACTCCTTGTCAACTGTCATCCGACTTCAGTTCTATTTGATACCGGAGCATCCCATTCCTTCATTTCCGAAAGCTACGCCAGCTTGCACAACATATCATTTTGTGATATGCCTTCTCCACTAGTCATTCAAACTCTTGGATCCAAATGGCAAACTTCTAGTGTAAGCATGGGTAATGAAATCCTTGTCGACAAACTTGTATTCCTTGCATCACTTATAGCCCTCAAGTCTACAGATATTAACATCATCTTGGGTATGGATTGGATGAAAGCTCATTATGCCAAGATTGATTGTTACACTAGGTCTGTTCAGCTTACACACCCATCTGGCAAGATAGTCACTGTCTCCACCAGAGTTGCAAAGCGTCAACTCTATTCTCTTAATGCCAGCCCTCTTGCAGACCTTGAAGATATCCTAGTAGTCCGTGAGTTTCCGGATGTCTTTCCAGAGGAACTGCCAGGTATTCCACCTGACAGAGATGTAGAGTTTGTCATAGATCTTATCCCAGGAGCCGCCCCAATTTCTAGGAGACCTTACAAGATGGCAGCCTTAGAACTAGCTGAGCTTAAGAAACAACTCGATGAATCATTGAAAAAGGGTTTCATCCGTCCTAGTTCTTCTCCCTGGGCTTGACACGTCCTCTTTGTCAAGTAGAAGGATGGTACGGACTGGATGGTTGTAGATTATCGTCCTGTTAATTTGGTCATGATAAAGAACAAATATTCGCTCCCCAGGATCAACGACCTGTATGATCAGCTCGCTGGATCCTCGGTCTTTTCAAAGATGGATTTGAGGTTAGGCTACCACCAAATCAAGATCAGAAATGGGGACATTCCTAAGACGGCTTTTGTCACTCGTTATGGCCAGCATGAGTACACCGTCATGTCCTTTGGTCTAACCAATGCTCCAGCTACATTCTCCCGCTTGATGAACTCGATCTTCATGTAGTACTTAGATAAGTTCGTCATGGTTTACCTCGATGATATCCTTATTTACTCGAAGAACGAGGAAGAGCATGTCAAACATCTTAGACTTGTGTTAGAAAAACTCAGAGAGCACCGCCTTTATGCCAAGTTCTCCAAGTGTGAATTCTGATTGCCAGAAGTGACGTACCTAGGCCACGTGATCTCTGGTAAGGGCATTGCTGTCAATCCCGAGAGAGTTCAGGCCGTCCTTGATTGGACTCCACCTGAAACAATTAAACAAGTTAGGAGTTTCCTTGGTCTAGCCAGTTATTGTCGCCACTTTGTTGAAAACTTCTCTAAAGTGGCCAAACCTCTCACGGAACTTCTCAAGAAAGATAAAAAGTTTGAGTGGTCCCCACAGTGTGAGCGCAGTTCTCAGGAACAAAAAAGACGCCTGACTTCTGCTCCCATAGTCGTGCCATCGGATTTCACTAAAGACTTTGTTATCTATTGCGACGCCTCACGACAGGGACTAGGTTGCATTCTTATGCAGGATCGTCATGTGATTGCCTATGCATCCCGACAGTTGCATCCACATGAGGATGATTATCCTACACATGATCTAGAGCTTGCAGTCGTAGCCTATGCACTTAAGACATGGCGACATTACCTTCTTGGTAAACGTTGCGAGATTTACACCGACCACCAGAGTCTCAACTATATCTTCACCCAACCAGATTTGAACCATAGGCAAAGACGTTGGTTGGAGTTGATCTTAGATTACGACTTAGGGATAACCTACACCCCAGGCAAGGGAAATGTCATGGCTGATGCGCTAAGTCGTAAGACCTATTGCAACAATCTCATGTTGCAGCAGGGCCAACCACTTCTCCATGAGGAATTATGTAAGCTCAACCTTCACATTGCTCCTCACGGATTCCTTTCTACCTTGGTGGCAAAACCTACTCTTGTGGATCAGATCATCTCTGCTCAGAAGCAGGATACGGAAATTTCCTGGATCAAGAGAAACATTGACAAGGGAGTTGGTGGCAGTTTCTCTATGGATGATCGAGGTGTTGTTTTCTTTGACAACCGCTAGGTGGTTCCCAAGAATCAACATCTGCGACAACTAATTCTTAAGGAGGCTCACGAATCTCCTCTCACGATTCATCCCGGTAGTACTAAGATGTATCAGGACCTGCGCCAGAGGTTTTGGTGGACTAGGATGAAGAGAGAAATCGCTGAGTTCATTGCTAACTGTGACGTTTGTCATCACGTTAAGGTAGAGCATCAAAGGCCTGCTGGCACCCTTCATCCTTTAGCTATTCCTGAGTGGAAATGGGATAAAGTTGGTATGGACTTCATCACCGGCTTTCCCATGACCAAGAGAGGGAATATTTCTATCTTCGTAGTCATTGATCGGCTTTCCAAAGTGGGTCACTTCCTACCTGTTCGAGAGAGTATCACTGCTAGTCAGCTCGCTGACTTATATATTTCTCGAATAGTGTCACTTCATGGTGTTCCACTAGACATCAATTCAGACCATGGTAGTCTATTCACTTCTCATTTCTGGGAGAGTTTTCACACTGCCATGGGGACCCATCTTTCCTTCAATACCGCTTTCCACCCTCAGTCAAGTGGTCAGGTGGAACGGGTCAACCAAATTCTCGAAGACATGCTTTGATCTTGTGTTATCTCATTCGGTATGGATTGGGAGAAGTGTCTTCCCTTCGCCGAGTTTGCTTATAACAATAGCTACCAATCCAACCTCAAGAAAGCTCCTTTTGAGGTTCTGTATGGACGAAGATGACGAACACCTTTGAACTAGTCAGAAACCGGTGAAAGACAATTCTTTGGACCGGATATGATCCAGGAGGCAGAAGAACAAGTTCGCGTCATTTGTGGGAATTTGAAAATAGCCCAATCTCGTCAAAAGAGCCAGTATGACCGCCATCATAAGGAAGTGGCTTATGAAGTTGGCGACAAGGCTTACCTTCGGGTTACTCCTTTGAAGGGTACCCATCGTTTCGGTATCAAGGGCAAGTTGACTCCTCGTTACATTGGTCCTTTTCATATTCTCGCTAAACGAGGAGAGGTTGCCTACCAGCTGGAAGTACCCCCAGATCTTTCCCGAGTACATGATGTCTTCCACGTCTCTCAACTCAGGCGTTGCTTCCCGGATCCCATCCGCGGAGAGGACCACGAAACGTTTGATCTCCAAGATAACCTCACATATCGTGAGTACCCTGTTTGCATCCTTGATCAAGCAGAGCGTGTCACTCGACGTCATAACATCAAGTTTCTCAAGGTTCAGTGGTCTCATCGTTCCGAGAGAGAAGCTACCTGGGAGCAAGAAGATCGTCTTTGACTTGCGTACCCCGCTTTCTTTCCGCCGATTCCTGAATCTTAGGACGAGATTCTTTCGAGTGGGGGCGAGTTGTCACATCCCTAGTTCTGGTATGACCTAGGCTAGCCTTCTCGTGAGCATCATGTTTAAATTTCTTTTAAATTTGAAATGGCGATTTGTGAAAGCCTCAGAAATCATTTCTGGAAATAACTCAAATAAAAATTGCTCCAAAAAGGTCCAAGAAAATTCAAACAAATATTTTCAGGTGCACATAAATATTTATTTTTGCCATTTGGAATTAATGCATAATTATTTGCATTGGATATATATATGTTATATTTTTATATATGTCCAGTAATTATGGTTTTTAGTGTGGGGCTCTGGATTAATCATATTAGTTCCTACATTAATTTTCAGAAGAAAATAAATTGATTTAGTATTTCACTAAATCAAAAACAAATGTCAGAAAATAGAAAATAGAAAACAAAAGAAAGGGAAATACTTACCTGGGCCTCCTACTTGTCAGCCTAGCGGCCCAGCAGGCCATCCCAGCCAGCTGGCCGACGCCAATTGTCCCTGACCTCTTGCCAGGAGGACAGGGCGTGTGGCCGACGCGCGCGCGCCGCCGTGCCGCCACGCCACCTGCCTGCCTGTGCTCCACCCCCGTTGCTCTGGATGTCCCGCGCGACGCCACACGCTGCCCCGCACCTCTCTCCCTCTCTCCCATGGCCTCCCCTCCTCTCTCTCGCTCTTTCTCGCGCGACGTCCGAACACCACCGTCGCCGCCATTCGCCATTACCGCGCCCACCGCCACGGCCTCGCCTCTCCGACGTGCCCACAAGCTCCGTGCCGTCCTCCTCGTCCTTGACGCCAAGTCACACGCCTCGGGAGGCCCTAGAGCGCCGCCATTGCCATCGTCTTCCTCTCCGGCCACCCAAGATCGCCGTCGCTGTTCCGCTCGCGTTCGACCCTCCCCGAGCTCGCTGACGATGTCTACGGTCTCCCCGTGAGCTCTACTTCGTTTTCTCCTCCTCCCCGTGCTCGTTTGCCCCACCTAGCTAGCTCAGCTGCCGCGCCCGAGACCTCATCGCCGCCGGCCATGGCGCCACCGTGGCCAGAGCCCGAGTCAATCGCTCCCGCACACGTCACCGTGCTCCTGGCGACGCCAGGAGACCGTAGAGGCCCTCTGCAGACCCTGCTATGCCCCGTAGCTCGATCCCGTTCGAAGCCGTGCCCCGGCCTCCGCCCCGAGCTCCGCTCCAGTGAGCTCCGGCCACCCCTTCTCCTCCTACCTACTCTGCTGCATGTGGGAGAGCACGGGCTTCATCCCGGTGCCCTTAGCCGCCGCCCCCGTGGCCTGTAACGCGGACGCCGCCGCGTCCTGAGGTCACCAACGATGACCTCGCCGGCCTGACGTGTGGGCCCAACCTGCCAGGTGATTAGCTTAAGGATAGTCACCATTTTGCTAACCACCCCTGACACTGACAGTGGGCCCGGCGCCCACTAATCCTAACTAGACTAAATAAACCCCCCTGTTAACTAACTGATTCACTGACGTGTGGACCCCACATGTCAGGTTTGACTTGGTCAGCGCCAATGACCTGCTGATGCAAGCATGACGCTGTGCTGACGCAGTTATTCATTTTCTGGTATTAAAATAATCAGGAAAATCCGGAAAATGAGATAAACTTCTATAATTCATAGAAATTCAACCGTAGCTTAGATTGAAATAATTTATATATGAAAAATTATCAGAAAAATGCAATCTATCCATCTGAACCATTTTCATGCAAGACAAACCAACTTATACCTGCTGTATAGGTGAAAACACATGAATGGCATTTATAAGAGCTTATTTTGGAGATGCATTTGAATCTTTGGTTCAAATGGACTTCAACCAAATGAATGCTAGTTGCATTAGCTCAAACAACATCACATCTACCTGCCATGTTCATGCATCATATTGTTGCATATGCTTGAGTATTGATTCTCGACACCGTTCCTTCTCGATAGGTCCTGCTCCGGAGAGTGCTCCAGAGTACCTGTCTGAAGAGCAGTGCCCCCTTGTTGATCTACCAGGAAAGCAAACCCCCTTGTTCATTCCGATACAATCCTACCCTCTCCCTCCTGCTCTCTTTTATTGCATTAGGACAACAACGATTCAACTGCTACTTTATGCTGCGGTAGTTGAACCCATTCCTCTGCATGACCTGTCATTGCCACGGTAAATAGTTAAAACCCACTAGCATGTGTAGGAGTTGATTGAGCCATCTTGTGTTCCTACCATGCCATGCCTACTATTGCTTAGAGTTGTGTCAGGTTTGATTAATCGGGAATGAATTGGAGTGTTACGATATGTTCTGATGTTGAGAGTTAAGTGTGTGAACACGATTTGGTAAAGGTAGCGGTGAGAGGCCATGTAGGAGTACATGGTGGGTTGTCTCATTGAGACCCTCCTTAAGAACTGAGTTCTGTGTAAGTTGTCCAATGACTAGTTACTACCACACATTGGGCTCCGGGCGCTCTAAGCTCTCTCAACTTATTAACCGACTTGGTCTCTGTCCAGGAGTTGCAATTAGTTTCTGGTGTTTGTAGGTAGTGTTAGTAGTCTACCAAGTGGTACCCGGCTAGGTGGGCTTGGGCCAGACTAGGCATAGTGGCACGGTGTACCCGCTGGCACCTGGATGGTGGGCTTGGGAACCCTGCTCACATCGTTTGGGGCCGTGAGCGAAACCTTGGCCGGATCTCCTTGCGGATGGAACCCGAATAGGCAATAAACCTGGACTAGAGTCTTGCGTGGTTAGTTAGGTCGTGGCCGACACCCTCGCCAGGCTTCTGCTTGAAGGTTGCCGAGGTACATGACATGTACATGGTGGTAAGTGGCGAGAGCGTGTGTGAAGAAGTACACCCCTGCAGGGTTATCATGATCTGTTCGAATAGCTGGGTCCGCGGTTATGGACTTCTTGGATGCTTACATGGTACATAGACAACTTGAAGTGGATATTCTAAAATGCTCAAGAGAAGTGTGAGTGCTATGGATGGCCTTCTGGTAGGTAGACGGGAATGAATCCATAGAAGTGTATTGATGTGGTGTTTAGTGGACTCGTGTGCGCTCTCTTATCTCAAAGAAGTTACTCGTAGTCGTAGAATAGGATAGCCACTGAGTCAAAGCTGGCTTGCTGTAACTAAACCCCACATTGCTTTCTTGATACTAATGCATGTACGATAGGATCTGATGTAAGTCTTGCTAAGTACCTTTGTACTCACATTTTCTTAATTTATGTTTTGCAGATGAGACAGCTGTCTCACTAGTAGTTCCGCTTGGACTTTGACGAGTAGCTTGTTACCTCAGCTACGATCTTGTACCCTTGGGAGGGTCTTGTAGATAGTCAGGCTTCTCAGCCTTTTTCTTTTGTAGTTGTCTGTACTCAGACATGTAATGCTTCTGTTGCTTGTATGCTTTGAATGATGGGTCATGAGACCCCTGTTTGAATTAAATGCTATGTGGCTCTTTGGGCCTTTATCCATATGAGTTTGCGTTATGTTGTGATGCCATGTTGTACAGCACATACTTGCATGTTATGCGTACGTGTAACGTGTATTGCTATGTGTACGATCCGACAACCTAGTTGTCTATCCTTGGTAGCCTCTCTTATGGGGAAATGTAGTCTAGTGCTTCCACCGAGCCATGGTAGTCCGCCACAGCCCGGTTTACCAGAGTCCTGCTAGCCCAGCACTACTGCTCCGGAACACTTAGACTGGCCGGCATGTTATTCACTTTGTTCCTATGTCTGTCCCTTCGGGGAAATGTCACGCGGTGACTCTCAGTGTCCTGCTAGCCTGCTACAGCCCGGATTCCTGGAGTCCTGTTAGCCCAGTTGCTACAGCCCGGATTCACACGCTTATGACAGACATGCTCGATGTTGTTTCATGTATGCCTGTTCCGGTAAGTTAGTGCCACTTTGGGTTAACGACTAGTCATGTCGGCCTGGGTTCTCTGTCATATGGATGCTAGGGACACTATCATATACGTGAGCCAAAAGGTGCAAACGGTCCAGAGCCAGGTAAGGCGACACCCGCGGGAATACCGTGCGTGAGGCCACAAAGTGATATGACGTGTTACATGCTAGATCGGTGTGACTTAGAATCGGGGTCCTGACAAAGATCGTTCGTTAATAAAGTCGTATCTTCTTCCATGGTTTTTCCTTGAGCAATAGTGTGCTTGCTTCTTGGCTGGTCCTAGAGCCTGTGGGTTATGGCCCATCTCATCACTTGTAAACATTGAAATCATCACCGGGCAACTGATCATTATTCCAACATCGAGCTTCCTAGCATTTCTTAAATCCATGCAATTGTAGTGTCTCCTTTCCTTCTATTGGTACCAAACTAAGATTTGATTACTCAGACTCATCACGGCATTAAAATTGCTCCATATAACCAACATTATACGTCCTTTATATTCCAATAGTACTTTATCATTTCATACTCTTGGGATATCCCACATATCGAGATAAAACTCGTACTTATTTTGCCCAAAGTCCAATCTGTGGAATATCATAATGCTTTCCAGAGGTCAAGTGCCCTCACAGGGTACTACCACCCTTAAAATGCACAAATCTTCCATAGACCATATTCCTCATATCCTCGAAAATGGTCAAAATCTTTCTTCATAGAGTAACTACTCATAAAATCCAAATTAGTACCCACGATGCTAACTTTATTGATTCTCAAATTATTACAATCTCCTGCATTTCCATTACATGCCTCAACTCAACACTTCAATATAAAAGAATTATTCCCACTACTACTACTATATTTCTCACAGACTCAAATATTTAGCACAAGCCTCCTTCTCTTTGGGACAATCTCTAGCAAAGTGCCCTACCTCATTACAACGGAAACATATTACTTCTGACAAGTATTGAGGTTTCCTTGTGATTTGAAAACCTCCTTGGGTCCTCAGCTTCCTTTTAGGGCAACCACTGAAGTAGTGCCCTGACTCCTTGCACCTGAAATAGGTGATATGACTCAGGTCCTTCCTGGAATCCAATCTATTTCTCTTCCTGGATTTTTCCGTTCCAACCAGGGCTTCTATTTTCTGTGGGTCATACTCTACTTCCTCTGTCGGGAATTCTACTAGATCTCCATCAAGACAATTCTGGGAGTTGTGTCCTTCTTCTCCACATGAATAGCATGACTTGGTGCATGGTTTAATTGGGTCTGCTTTGGGTGTGTTCTCCACCTCTTCCTTCATCACTGGTTCTTCTAAAATTTCCATGAGGGCTCCTTTCATTGCTTCTTTCTTCTGTTGGATGGTTCTTTGAACCACAGGGTAAATGTGACACAGAGGAGGGTAGTGGGTAGTCCCTTGACACAAGAAACAAGTAATCTGCCTAGTTGGGCATTCTTCATCTGGTGACTTTGTTCACAATGAGGGGCATTCATCCTTGTGTTTGTTATGGTTGTGTCCTATTTCTCCACAAAGCTTGCATGCATAAGGTTTCTTCACATCATTTCCATAAGGCTTCAAGTTCTGGGACACAAGACGAGACTTTAGTAGAGTCAACTTATATTCTCCCCAAGTGGTTACTCCTTGCCATCCATTGATGGTTTGGTACATCCTCCACCAATTAGCAGCACTTCTTTGAAAGCACTGAAGAGCATGTTGGGTCATATCCTTTCTGGCTATAGGGTTAGTCTTCATGTGATCTTCCTTGTTCTAAAACCATTGGTCCATCTCCAGTTGACTTATCGGTCCCGGAAATATGATTTCATCTCCATTCATCCTCTATTTGGTCCATAGTTTCGGGTGAGATAAGAGAGATAGAGAGGGATACACACAATACAAACATTAGTTTTGAAGAGACAATTTTTTTATTTGTGGCTGTCGGGAAAACATCAAACAATTGACAGCTCACAAACAATGCATCTAACGTAGGTATAAAACAGGTGTTTGGTCTTCTAAATCTCTATAAATCTTCAAAGCCATCAAACTCTTCATGTCTCGTTCCTAACTCTGATGGCTTCTTCCGATCATGCTTGTCCTTCTCAAGTTGTTTTGCTATATCAGCTCTGTTGACGCGAAGTCTCTCGTGACATCCTTTAATATTCTAGAGGCGTGTTCCAAACTCCTGGGTTTCAAAATCCTTGGCATGAACCATGGTCCTACTATCCTTCAGTTCCTGACGAATCACCGACATCTCGAGGTTTTGCTCGTCCAGCTTGGTTATTTTTAGCTTCTAGGTAATGAGTTCTTCACGAAATACTTCCTTGTCAAATATGGCTTCCTAAAGGTCCATCTTAAATATCTTGATGTAATACTCCCGATCCTAGTGATACACCAGCTAAGGTTAAAATTGCATCCTTTGCTGATAGCTGCTCCATCAGCCTTCTACCATCCAATCCTTTTGAAGAAATGCACGCTTAACTCAGCATGGTGACAATAAAGATATTTAAGATCATGCAATGAGAGGCGATAACATCATGCAATGAGATATCATTCCATAGTTGATATCTCCTATCTTGGGGTTTTCTTGACGGCCAAAATCTCGAGTCTTGACGCTCCATGTTCCGGTATTTCTCTAACACACCTTCATCTCACGTATTGGCAACTTCAATAGTCTGACAAATTCCATAAGGCTGGATCATAGGAGAAGTCCTCGTAGTGTTGTCTTTGGTTCAGGGTGAAGCTCTTCATCTAAAATATGTAAGCCAGGGGTTCTTCGATGAAGAAATTCAGAAGGGCACGAGAATAACTTAATTGGATCATACTTAGAGCTTTCCAAGTCACTTCACTCTGGGAATTCTTCAGAGCCTTCAAATTCTCCTAGTCTTCGGAGTCTTCAACCATTATAGTTTCAATTTCTCAGATGCAGGGTAAAATCCTCTTCATTCCAAAGTGGTCTTAGTTGTCCCATATCTTGTACTTCTTGGAGTGATCTCATCAGTCGAATGTTCGTGTGGTCAAAAGGGGAATGGTGTGTAGTCTAAGTAAAAGGGAATATTTGATAAAGCTCAGAAAAGAAGAGAGGTAAAAGATCCTTTTAAAAATGAAGTTGGAGAGAAAATATTTCCTATGGTCTTGCCAATTTCTAGGGGTCACGTCATACAATCAACATGTGCTCTGATACTATATTGTAGCGATCCGACCTCAGACGGTCAAGTCTCTGTGCTTAAGTGTCATCCCTGGATCGGTATGCTGACACACACAGTACTCGAGGATTTATAACAGAGGTAAATCACATGTATAAAGTAACGTAAATACTATTACCTCAATCCATACAGAGGAAGTAACAACAAGGTTGTGGATTCCCATCAACACCAACGGAAAATTTGAGTGTGGAAATCATAACCCTAACGTATCACTTACTCGTCGTAAGATAATTCTGCAACATGAGATGTTGCAGCCACAAAGGGTCAGTACATTGAATGTACTGGCAAATTCACACCATAGTATAAAAATGAGAATGGTTATCTCTATATGCATATTTGGCTGGTGGAGGCTCAAAGTTTAATTTTCCATAAAGCTAATTTTTTCCTACAACAAAGGAATATATTTTATTTAACTACAAAGTTGGTTGAAAATTATTGAGAAGTTTCCTCCAACTCAATCCCAAAATAATCATTATAACCCAATCTAATTAATTAAGTAAAGTGATGAGATCAAATCAATAATTCAAGTACCAGATACTCAAGACGTCCATAACCGGCGACACGGCAAATCATGATTAGTTTGTACACTCTGCAGAGGTTTGCGCACTTTTCCCCACAAGAATCAATCTCCTTCGTTAGATTTGTCGCACTACATGGTGTTTGAGAATCGGATGACCGAGACATAATCTTTCAGAAGCATTAACTCTTTACTATGGGTGGATAGGTACACCTACTTTCCCCTACATCTGCTAGCCCACCACTGAAAGAGGTCATGCAACATACTCAACTATGCCAGAGCCCATAATAGCTTGTGGCTGCACACGGAAGTTTCTAGCATGAATAATCTTATGATCCCTTTGAGTCTGGGTGGTGAACCAAAAGACAACACTGGTATATCCCCAGGTGCCCGTAACCAATCCTCCCAGATGTGTATTTAAGTAGCCACCTTAAGTTAACCATTAATTAAAAATCTCACATCTGTCATGGATACACTCAAACCCAATCCACGTCTACGAGCATAGCATGGCAATATAAGCATCACGTAGAAGTAACTCTCAAGGGTTTGATATTAAAAGCATAATAGGTTCTACCTCATCATCTACTTCCCAATACCCACAAGTTAAACACATCCTAATCATACAAGGTTTGAGGATTGTAACTAATGCATAAAAACTGGGTATGAAAATAGGTATGATCAAAGTGTGAACTTGCCTCGTACTTTTGATGAAGATGATTCACACTCATAACTCCTAATAATTCTACTCGTCACACTCCATTCAATCTATCGTAAGCAAGTAATAGTAACCACACATCAGCAATCATCCAAAAGAATCGAAGAAAAGATCTTGGAAAACTTTGAAAACAGGAAAATAACTTTTGCAATAGAAAACAATTTCTAACAGTACCAAAATTAAGCGAATTTTGCCTTAACAGAAAGTTTAGGTCAAGAGCTTCGTTTTGCAAAAAGAATCAATTAAATCGGAGTTACGAAACTCAAGTTATGATCAACAGAAGTTTGAATATGAATTTAAAAAAATTTCGAAATTTGAAAATTTCAAAAAGTTGATGTGATAGGTTCACTGGATAGGTGAAAATAAGACGAAACTATAGGCGCTAGTGTTATCTAATTTGGATGAACTGGTAAAAAGTTATGGCTATGTGAAAAATCAAGGCCAAGCTGTTTTACAAAAGAAAAAAAATAGCTACGGCTAATAGAAATTCTAGATCTAATGTATAAATACAGAGACTAATTGATAATCTAATTATCCTACCGTACTAGTCCAAAAGTAATAAACTATGGGAGTATAAAAAGAAAAAAGAAATGAAAAAAGATACCTTTATAAGGTAAAGAAAATAGGACTTCGGAGAGAGGCAACAACTTCCAAAACTCTCGCTGGAGAGAAGAAATATTTTTTCTTTAATGAATCCAGTCAAACCAAAATATTGATTTAACCCGAATCAGATGATTTTTTCAGGCTTTATAGGTCTATATTTATTGGTGAAAAAGAGGTTCAGGAGTCAAAGGCTAGGCAATGTGGGACTAAACGTAGATGAAATATAGAAAAGAGAGAAGACGGCCTCGGCTGGGCCTAAAGGCCTTCGGCCTACGCATGTACACTGTATGATGCAGTTTATTTTTTCCTTTTTCTTTGGAGTAATTGAAAAGAAAAAAAAACTATGGAGAAGGAATATGGCCGGCTGGGCATGGTCCATATAGGAAAAAAATGATAGGGCGCCCGTTTCTACTATGATGTGCACGTGCGCGGCAGTTAGTGATGGGCCACATGTCCAGTTTTTTTAATAAAATAGAAAAGGGAAACTGAATAACGGAAATAGAAATAAAATTTTACATAGGCATATTATATATCAAAATATTCAGATTTTTTTCCTAAAACATGAACATATTTCCAGCGGCAAATAAATTCTGCAAAAATTTAAATAAATTAACCAGTGCTACTGGTTTATGTAAAAATCAAATAAAAATATTTTAAAATACCAAAATAACTTCAAATTTATTTCTCTCCATTTTTTTAATGTAGGGAATCATTTTACCCTAATTTCCATATATCCTATTTCTGGAGAAACATAATTTGAATAAACCCAAATAACTCCAAATTGAAAAATAATTTCAAAGGGACTTTAATTTTGATTCTTTTTAACTTCCAACTCATATTTCATATGTTTTGAAGAAGTCATTTTATCTTCTCTCATGAAAATCATTGAGTTGCTTAATGTTTCTGAATTTAACATAGTTCCAAATGAAATTCAAATCTTTTCAAAACCCTTTTCATTTAATTAAAATGGAAGAAATCATATTATCTTCACTCTAGGGTTTTGTGATGAAAAGAATTTGAATTCATGGAGATCAGAAAGTAAAGTGAAAGTTTTGGGATAGTCATTTTATTCCCTCTCATTTAACTTTCAAAAAGTTTCAAATTCCACTCAATTTCACACAAGCAACCACACCACAATCAAACAATAAACCCAAAACTAATTACTTAATATAACATTCCAAAATTTAGAATTTTGGGATGTTACACACGGTGACTGGCAGTGGGGTGGCGGCCATGACGGCCAACTCCCTCCTTCGGCCCGTGGTGGTGGAGTGGGCAAGGATTTCACCGAGTCGGGCGGGAAGCTTGCATAGGAACCTGCATGGTTGTGCGGGAATAGGATCACCACAGTTTGGCCAAAAGAACTCCCACGCGCGTTGCTCAGGCTTGCGCTCAAAGCCGTCTGCGACAACGAGGTGACAAGACGTGCGAGAGGAGGACGAAAGGACACATACACATACAGTTAATAAAAAAATGTTTGCGGTTTAATTACCTACTATACTCGTCCTGGTTTGTAAGTAGTATTTAACTAATAAAATACAAATGCATGTCGTCAAAGATTATATCGTTGGATTCGTATTTGAACATAGTTTCCAGTTATATAATTTTTGTAACATGCGTTAACATTTTTTAGGTTAAATTTAAGGTTATATACCAGCAAGCATTCACCCACAACACACATGGCTTATTCCATCACAAATAGCTCGGATGGATCAACTTTATGCGACGTATCGCACAAGCAACTCTAATCTGACTCGTGCTTGATGTCTCCAACATCGCTCGCGCAGTTCGTCTTATTTGCCACGTATCACTTGCCGGCCTCTGCTCGCGTCCCTCAGCAAGTTCTACTCACTCTTAGGCGCCGCGGCGCGCTCTACTCGCGTCCATCGGCGTGCTCTGCTCGCATCCGTCGGTGCACTCAGCTTATGGACAATTTTTCCTTGTGTGTTCAACTTTTATATGCAGATGTATGGTTGCTCGCTGTTGAGGTGACAATGGAGCGCTCTGCTCGCGTCCCTCCGCATGCGCTCTGCCAGCGGTTGGGCTTGCGCACGATCACGTCGGGGTCCCATATGCATGCGGTTCCGCCACACGCGTCCCCACGCGATGCAGTTATGTGAGACACGATGAAGTTAAGCACTACAAATTAGAACTGCCATCAGGGTGTGCTGACATTCTAGGTCGTCTGGCTTCCCCTTTAATTCCCATGGCCATTATAACCTTAGTCTCTTCAACCTTTTGATCGCGCCCCACAACACAACAAGCACACCGACGATGACACATAGAGAGGGGATGTCTAGCAGCACTCCAATGGAGATCGGCAAGCATAAAGTGGAGACCCACGCGAGGAAGATGGATCTCTCAGTGGTGTACACCATCGACCCGGCAGTGGTGGATGACTACATCAACACCGTTGAGGAGTTGCTTGATTGAAACAATTACAAGGTGGTCAGCATCGACCTACAGTACACCATCATTCACCCCAACATAGATCAGAAGGTTGCCGTTGCCCAGTTGTGCGTGTGCCATCATGTCCTCATCTACCACTAATACATGGTCACAGAACCTTCTCACTGTTTCGCCAGGTTTGTCAAGAGCACCGCCTACAAGTTCGCTATGGTGGAAACCACCGGTGATGTAAAAGCGCTCAGGGTTACGAGCTTGGCCTGCAAGAACCTTTTCGTAATCCATGAGTACTACAGGGTCTTGGGTAGCACGAAGGACTCTCTGGTTGAACCCGCCTCGGCCATCATTGACCCATACTACGAAAAGATGAAGCATGATGCCAACAGAACACGTCCCTATCCTGGCATGGGGCATGGATGCGGCAACTGGATGAACCGCACCTCAGGTTCATGGCCAAGAGCATGTACACATGCTACAAGATGCACAGGAGGATTGTTGACATGAGGAATTTCCTCGTTACAAGAAGTAGATGATGATCAAATGATCATTTATCCTAGTTAATCATGCATGTAATATGTAGTTTACTTTCGTGTGTGGAAATGTCATGTGTGTCGTAGCCACCTATGTAAGTATGCATGTAATAGTTTACTTTGGTGTGTGCAAATCCCATGGTTGTAGTAGCCACCTATGTAATTAGATGTTTAATTTGGTTATGAAACCATGTCCTTATAAGTGTGTGTATATATATGTTGTTGTTCTATATGCAATCCCATCGCACAACACACATGTCTTATTAGCAGCAATCGTCTGTGTTATTATCGTCTTCACACACATTTTAGATTACGGACATGTTTGCCGCGTATCACACACATCTTGTTATATTGAACCGTTTCTATTCTCTTGTCTCAACGCAAACAATTCATCCGAGTGAACCACATGTCATATATCACACACACCTTGATCTGTCTGACCGTTTCTTTTGTGTTGCCTAATCACAAACAATTCATGTGAGTGAACCGTATGCTATATATCGCACACACCTTCATTGGGCTGCTCGTTTCTTTTGTTCCTCCTCATTGCAAATAGTTAATTGATTTGAACCGTATGCCCTGCATCGCCCATACAACAAAAATCTGAACCGTGTTTGATGCATCCGTCATCGCAAATGTTTTGCACCTTTTTTGATGGGTTTTTACACCACCGTTTGCTATTATTGCATCACACACAGTTTCGTCGAAGGGTCTCTGATCGTTGTGTCGCATTAGCTGCATCCTGCAGTAGTGCCCACTTGTGCTTGAACGATGAGTATGTTGGGGAACGTAGCAGAAATTCAAAATTTTCCTACGTATCACCAAGATCAATCTATGGAGAAACCAGCAACGAGGGGAAGGAGAGTGCATCTACATACCCTTGTAGATCGCTAAGCGGAAGCGTTCAAGAGAACGGGGTTGATGGAGTCATACTCGTCGTGATCCAAATCACCGATGATCCTAGTGCCAAACGGACGGCACCTCCGCATTCAACACACGTACGGAGCAGATGACGTCTCCTCCTTCTTGATCCAGCAAGGGGAAGGAGAGGTTGAGGAAGATGGCTCCAGCAGCAGCACGACGACGTGGTGGTAATGGAGCTGCAGTACTCCGGCAGGGCTTTGCTAAGCTCTATGGAGGAGGAGGAGGTGTTGGAGAGGGAGAGGGAGTCACCAAAGGCCTGGTCTGAGAGGCCCTCCTTCCCTCACTATATATAGGGAGCCAAGGGGGGGGGGGCGCCGGCCCTAGGAGATCCAATCTCCTAGGGGGGCGGCGGCCAAGGGAGGAGTCCCTCCCCCCCAAGGCACCTAGGGGGTGCCTTCCCCTTTTGGGACTCTTCCCTTCTTGAACCCTAGGCGCGTGGGCCTCTTGGGGCTGGTGCCCTTGGCCCATGTAGGCCAAGGCGCACCCCCTACAGCCCATGTGGCCCCCCGGGACAGGTGGCCCCACCCGGTGGACCCCCGGGACCCTTCCGGTGCTCCCGGTACAATACCGGTGACCCCGAAACTTGTCCCGATGGTAGAAATAGCACTTCCTATATATAATTCTTTACCTCTGGACCATTCCGGGACTCCTCGTGACGTCCAGGATCTCATCCGGGACTCTGAACAACATTCGGGTCACTGCATATACATATCCCTTCAACCCTAGCGTCACCGAACCTTAAGTGTGTAGACCCTACGGGTTCAGGAGACATGCAGACATGACCGAGACGTTCTCTGGTCAATAACCAACAGCGGGATCTGGATACCCATGTTGGCTCCCACATGTTCCATGATGATCTCATCGGATGAACCACGATGTCGAGGATTCAATCAATCCCGTATACAATTCCCTTTGTCTAGCGGTACGATACTTGCCCGAGATTCGATCGTCGGTGTCCCGATACCTTGTTCAATCTCGTTACCGGCAAGTATCTTTACTCGTTCCATAACACATCATCCCGTGATCAACTCCTTCATCACATTGTGCACATTATGATGATGTCCTACCGAGTGGGCCCAGAGATACCTCTCTGTCACACGGAGTGACAAATCCCAGTCTCGATTCGTGCCAACCCAACAGACACTTTCGGAGATACCTGTAGTGTACCTTTATAGCCACCCAGTTACGTTGTGACGTTTGGCACACCCAAAGCACTCCTACGGTATCCGGGAGTTGCACAATCTCATGGTCTAAGGAAATGATACTTGACATTAGAAAAGCTTTAGCGAACGAACTACACGATCTTTGTGCTAGGCTTAGGATTGGGTCTTGTCCATCACATCATTCTCCTAATGATGTGATCCCGTTATCAACGACATCCAATGTCCTTGGTAAGGAAACCGTAACCATCTATTGATCAACGAGCTAGTCAACTAGAGGCTTACTAGGGACATGGTGTTGTCTATGTATCCACACATGTATCTGAGTTTCCTATCAATAGAATTCTAGCATGGATAATAAACGATTATCATGAACAAGGAAATATAATAATAACCAATTTATTATTGCCTCTAGGGCATATTTCCAACAGTCTCCCACTTGCACTAGAGTCAATAATCTAGTTCACATCGCCATGTGATTAACAGTCATAGGTCACATTGCCATGTGACCAACATCCAAAGAGTTTACTAGAGTCAATAATCTAGTTCACATCACTATGTTATTAACACTCAATGAGTTCTGGGTTTGATCATGTTGCTTGTGAGAGAGGTTTTAGTCAACGGGTCTGCAACATTCCGATCCATATGTACTTCGCAAATCTCTATGTCATCTCCTAGATGCAGCTACCACGTTCTATTTGGAGCTATTCCAAATAACTATTCTACATGGAGCTATTCCAAATCGTTGCTCCATTATACGTATCCGGTATCTCCACTCAGAGCTATCCGGATAGGTGTTAAGCTTGCATCGACGTAACTCTTTATGTCGAACACTTTATCACCTCCATAACCGAGAAACATATCCTTATTCCTCTAAGGATAATTTTGACCGCTATCTGGTGATCTACTCCTAGATCACCTCCGTACCCTCTAGCCAGACATGTGGCAAGGCACACATCAGGTGCGGTACACAACATAGCATACTATGGAGCCTATGTCTAAGCATAGGGGACGACCTTCGTCCTTTCTCTCTGTTCTGCCGTGGTTGAGCTTTAAGTCTTAACTTCGTACCTTACAACTCAGGCAAGAACTCCTTCTTTGACTGATCCATCTTGAACACCTTCAAGATCATGTCAAGGTATGTGCTTATTTGAAAGTACCATTAAGCGTTTTGATCTATCCTTATAGATCTTGATGCTCAACGCTCAAGTAGCTTAATCCAGGCTTTCCATTGAAAAACACTTTCCAAATAACCGTATATGCTTTCCAGAAATTCTACATCATTTCTGATCAACAATATGTCAACAACATATACTCATCAGAAATTCTATAGTGCTCCCACTCACTTCTTTGGAAATAAAATTTTCTGATAAACTTTGTATACACCCAAAATCTTTGATCATCTCATCAAAGCGTACATTCCAACTCCGAGATGCTTACTCCAGTCCTTAGAAGGATTGCTGGAGCTTTGCATACTTGTTAGCATTTTTCAGGATTGACAAAACCTTCTGGTTGTATCTCATACAACCTTTCCTCAAGAAAATCATAGAGGAAACAATGTTTTGACATCCTATCTGCAAGATTTCATAAATAATGCAGTAATCGCTAACATAATTCCAACAGACTCTTAGCATCGCTACGGGTGAGAAAGTCTCATCGTAGTCAACTCCTTGAACTTGTCGGAAAACATCTTAACGACAAGTCGAGCTTTCTTAATGGTGATACTTACCATCATTGTCCGTCTTCCTTTTAAAATCCATCTGTACTCAACAGCCTTACGACCATCGAGCCATTCTGCCAAAGTCTACATTTTGTTTTCATACATGGATCCTCTCTCGGATTTTATGGCCTCGAGCCATTTATCGGAATCCGGGCCCACCATTGCTTCTCCATAGCTCGTAGGTTCATTGTTGTCTAGCAACATGACTTCCAAGACAGGATTATGTACCACTCTGAAGTAGTATGCATCCTTGTCATCCTACGAGGTTTGATAGTGACTTGATCTGAAGATTCATGATCACTATCATAAGCTTCCACTTCAATTGGTGTAGGTGCCACAGGAACAACTCCCTGTGCCCTGCCACACACTAGTTGAAGAGACGGTTCAATAACCTCATCAAGTCTCCACCATCCTCCCACTCAATTCTTTCGAGAGAAACTTTTCCTCGAGAAAGGACCCGATTCTAGAAACAATCCCTTATTGCTTTCGGATCTGAGACAGGAGGTATACCCAACTGTTTGGGGCGTCCTATGAAGATGCATTTATCCGCTTTGGGTTCGAGCTTATCAGCCTGAAACCTTTTCATATAAGCGTCGCAGCCCCAAACTTTTAACAAATGACAGCTTAGGTTTCTCTAAACCATAGTTCATACGGTGTCATCTCATCGGAATTACGTGGTGCCCTATTTAAAGTGAATGTGGTTGTCTCTAATGCCTAACCCATAAACTATCGTGGTAATTCGATAAGAGACATCATGGTATGCATCATATCCAATATGGTGCAGTTATGATGTTCGGACACACCATCACACTATGGTGTTCCAGGCTGTATTAGTTGTGAAACAATTTCCACAATGTCTTAATTCTGTGCCAAACTCGTAATTTAGATATTCATCTCTATGATCATATCATAGATATTTTATCCTCTTGTCACGACGATCTTTCAACTTCACCCTGAAATTACTTGAACCTTTCAATAATTCAGACTCGTGATTCATCAAGTAAATATACTCAACATCTACTCAAATCATCTGTGAAGTAAGAACATAACAATATCCACTACATGCCTCAGCACTCATTGGACTGCACACATCAAAATATATTACTTCCAACAAGTTGCTTTCTAGTTCCATTTTACTGAAAACGAGGCTTTCATTCATCTTGCCCATGTGGTATGATTTGCATGTCTCAAGTGATTCAAAATCAAGTGAGTCCAAACGGTCCATTTGCATGGAGTTTCTTCATGCATATACACCAATAGACATGGTTCGCATGTCTCAAACTTTTCAAAATGAGTGAGCCCAAAGATCCATCAACATGGAGCTTCTTCATGCGTTTTATACCGATATGACTTATGTGGCAGTGCCACAAGTAGGTGGTACTATCATTACTATCTTATATCTTTTGGCATGAACATGTGTATCACTACGATCGAGATTCAATAAACCATTCATTTTAGGTGCAAGACCATTGAAGGTATTATTCAAATAAACAGAGTAAGCATTATTCTCGTTAAATGAATAACCGTATTGCGATAGACATGATCCAATCACGTCTATGCTCAACGCAAACACCAATCTCGATGGTAGAGGGAGCGTGCGATGCTTGATCACATCAAGCTTGGAAAAAACTTCCAACACATATCGCCAGCTCACCTTTAGCTAGTCTCCGTTTACTCCGCAGCCTTTTATTTCGAGTTTACTAACACTTAGTAACCGAACCGGTATCTAATACCATGGTGCTACTGGGAGTACTAGTAAAGTACACATTAACACAATGTATATCTAATATACTTCTATCGACTTTGCCAGCCTTCTCATCTACCAAGTATCTAGGGTAATTCTGCTCCAGTGGCTGTTCCTCTTATTACAGAAGCACTTAGTCTCGGGTTTGGGTTCAACCTTGGGTTTCTTCACTAGAGCAGCAGCTGATTTGCCGTTTCATAAAGTATTCCTTCTTGCCCTTGCCCTTCTTGAAACTAGTGGTTTCACCAACCATCAATAATTGATGCTCCTTCTTGATTTCTACTTTTTGTGGTGTCAAACATCGCGAATATCTCAAGGATCATCATATATGTCCCTGATATATCATAGTTCATCACGAAGCTCTAGCAGCTTGGTGGTAATGACTTCGGAGAAACATCACCATCTATCTGGAAGATCAACTCCCACTCGATTCAAATTATTGTTGTACTCAGACAATCTGAGCACAAGCTCAACAATTGAGTTTTTCTCCCTTAGTTTGCATGCTAAGAAAATCGTCGGAGGTCTTATACCTCTTGACGTGGGCACAAGCCCGAAATCCCAATTTCAGCCCTCGAAACATCTCATATGTTTCGCAACGTTTCAAAACGTCTTCGGTGCCTCAACTCTAAACCGTTTAACTGAACTATCACGTAGTTATCAAAATTTGTATGTCATATGTTCACAACATCCACAGACAACGTTCGAGGTTCAGCACACTGAGCGGTGCATTAAGGACATAAGCCTTCTATGAAGCAATGAGGACAATCCTCAGTTTATGGACCTAGTCCGCATAATTGCTACTATCAACTTTCAACTAATTTTTCTCTAGGAACATATCTAAACAGTAGAACTAAAGCATGAGCTACGACATAATTTGCAAAATCCTTTTGACTATGTTCAGGATAATTAAGTTCATCTTATGAACTCCCACTCAGATAGACATCCCTCTAGTCATCTAAGTGATTACATGATCCGAGTCAACTAGGCCGTGTCCGATCATCACGTGAGACGGACTAGTCAACATCGGTGAACATCTTCATGTTGATCGTATCTACCATACGACTCATGCTCGACCTTTCGGTCTCTTGTGTTCCCAGGCCATGTCTGTACATGATAGGCTCGTCAAGTTAACCTAAGTGTTTTGCATGTGTTCCGAGGCCATGTCTGTACATGCTAGGCTCATCAACACCCGTTGTATTCGAACGTTAGAATCTATCACACCCGATCATCACATGGTGCTTCGAAACAACGAACCTTCTGCAACGGTGCACAGTTAGGGAGAACACTTTCTTGAAATTTTAATGAGGGATCATCTTATTAACTACCGTCGTTCTAAGCAAATAAGATGTATAAACATGATAAACATCACATGCAATCAAATAGTGATATGATATGGCCATCATCACTTTGCTCCTTTTGATCTCCATCTTCGGGGCTCCATGATCATCATTGTCACCGGCATGACACCATGATCTCCATCATCATGATCTCCATCATCGTGATCTCCATCATCGTGTCTTCATGAAGTTGTCTCGCCAACTATTACTTCTACTACTACAGCTAACGGTTAGCAATAAAGTAAAGTAATTACATGACGTTTATGTTGACACGCAGGTCATAAATAAATTAAGACAACTCCTATGGCTCCTGCCGGTTGTCATACTCATCGACATGCAAGTCGTGATTCCTATTACAAGAACATGATAAATCTCATACATCACATATATCATTCATCACATCCTTTTGGCCATATCACATCACATAGCATACCCTGCAAAAACAAGTTAGATGTCCTCTAATTGTTGTTTGCATGTTTTACGTGGCTGCTATGGGTTTCTAGAAAGAACATTTCTTACCTACGCAAAAACCACAACGTGATATGCCAATTGCTATTTACCCTTCATAAGGACCCTTTTCATCGAATCCGATCCGACTAAAGTGGGACAGACAGACACCCGCTTGCCACCTTGTGCAACTAGTGCATGTCAGTCGGTGGAACCAGTCTCACGTAAGAGTATGTGTAAGGTCGTTCCGGGCCACTTCATCCCACGATGCCGCCGAATCAAGATAAGACTAGTAACGGCCAGTAAATTGACAAAATCAACGCCCACAACTACTTTGTGTTCTACTCGTGCATAGAATCTACGCAATAGACCTAGCTCATGATGCCACTGTTGGGAACGTAGCAGAAATTCAAAATTTTCCTATGTATCACCAAGATCAATCTATGGAGAAACCAGCAACGAGGGGAAGGAGAGTGCATCTACATACCCTTGTAGATCGCTAAGCGGAAGCGTTCAAGAGAACGTGGTTGATGGAGTCATACTCGTCGTGATCCAAATCACCGATGATCCTAGTGCCGAACGGACGGCACCTCCGCGTTCAACACACGTACGGAGCGGATGACGTCTCCTCCTTCTTGATCCAGCAAGGGGAAGGAGAGGTTGAGGAAGATGGCTCCAGCAGTAGCACGACGGCATGGTGGTGATGGAGCTGCAGTACTCCGGCAGGGCTTCGCTAAGCTCTATGGAGGAGGAGGAGATGTTGGAGAGGGAGAGGGAGGCACCAAAGGCGTGGTCTGAGAGGCCCTCCTTCCCTCACTATATATAGGGAGCCAAGGGGGGGGGCGGCGGCCAAGGGAGGAGTCCCTCTAGGGGGTGCCTTCCCCTTTTGGGACTCTTCCCTTCTTGAACCCTAGGCGCATGAGCCTCTTGGGGCTGGTGCCCTTGGCCCATGTAGGCCAAGACGCACCCCCTACAGCCCATGTGGCCCCCCGGGACAGGTGGCCCCACCCGGTGGTCCCGGTACAATACCGGTGACCCCGAAACTTGTCCCGATGGCCGAAATAGCACTTCCTATATATAATTCTTTACCTCCGGACCATTCCGGAACTCCTCGTGACATCCGGGATCTTATCCGGGACTCCGAACAACATTCGGGTTAATGCATATACATATCCCTACAACCCTAGGTCACCGAACCTTAAGTGTGTAAACCCTACAGGTTCGAGAGACATGTAGATATGACCGAGACGTTCTCCGGTCAATAACCAACAGCGGGATCTGGATACCCTTTTGGCTCCCACATGTTCCACGATGATCTCATCGAATGAAGCACGATGTCGAGGATTCAATCAATCCCGTATACAATTCCCTTTGTCTAGCGGTACGATACTTGCCCGAGATTCGACTGTCGGTGTCCCGATACCTTGTTCAATCTCGTTATCGGCAAGTCTCTTTACTCGTTCCATAACACATCATCCCGTGATCAACTCCTTGATCACATTTTGCACATTATGATGATGTCCTACCGAGTGGGCCCAGAGATACCTCTCCGTCACACAGAGTGACAAATCCCAGTCTCAATTCGTGCCAACCCAACAGACACTTTCGGAGATACCTGTAGTGTACCTTTATAGCCACCCAGTTACGTTGTGACGTTTGGCACACCCAAAGCACTCCTACGGTATCCGGGAGTTGCACAATCTCATGGTCTAAGGAAATGATACTTGACATTAGAAAATCTTTAGCGAACGAACTACATGATCTTTGTGCTAGGCTTAGGATTGGGTCTTGTCCATCACATCATTCTCCTAATGATGTGATCCGTTATCAACGACATCCAATGTCCATGGTCAGGAAACTGTAACCATGTATTGATCAACGAGCTAGTCAACTAGAGGCTTACTAGGGACATGGTGTTGTCTATGTATCCACACATGTATCTGAGTTTCCTATCAATACAATTCTAGCATGGATAATAAACTATTATCATGAACAAGGAAATATAATAATAACCAATTTATTATTGCCTCTAGGGCATATTTCCAACAGAGTATGACCATGATCAAATGTTCTCATTTGACTCCTAAGTCAATATACTCATATATAGATGACCTAGTATCGCCAATTGGTTGATAAATGCTAGAGTGTATGTGCATGCTTTGTCACGTGTTTTATATGCTATCTTATTGTCAGCATGTTGATTGCATAATTTTCTCCTTTCGAGGACCTCCATTTGTTGTTTTGATTGTTTGTTTTTTACTGGCCAAATGGATGCACAAGAATGCCTAAGAACTCCCTCAAGCTATCTATGCTTTTTCTCTTCTCAAATTCTATTCATGCTACATCACAATGCAAAATTTGAGCTAGTCATTTTCGAACCCTCTGAGTGAGGAGCCCTCGGAGCAACCGATCCATCAAGGGCTTACTTCCAAAACCTCTTAGTGAATTTTGGTCAAACTAACACTTCCTATTTGGTCCCACCGAAACCACTAACCTAATCCAGGATTTCATCTCGGTGCCTCCGAATCGTTCCACGCGGCACCACCGATAGCTAGTGGGTATATATACCACGGCCCGATGTTTTGAAATTCCATCAAACATTCGTGCACGTGCCTCCCCAGTGTTGCCGCTATTGGTCTCTGGATCATCGCTGTCTCCATGTATATGACGTGATGGCAGGTCTCCACCGCCGTCAATGGATATCACGTCTGTCGTTGCCTCCATAGTGAACCAACACCAAATTAGGGTATGGTTCGGCCCATTTGTGCTATTTCCTTACTCCAATTCAATGCATGAAGTAAATGCATGTATTCTTGCCATGATTGAAAGCTTCTTATCCACACAAAAACTCCTCTAGATTAGATTTGACGCAAAATCTTATGGTTTGGTTTGCGCCTAACTCATCTCGGACCGACTGAATTGAAGTTTTTGGCCACACGGATTGGCCCTGGCCATTGCACTAAGTACAACTCATTCTGGCCGAAATGTACTGATCGATGAGACCGAAAGCCATTTCTCAGTGGAACTCGGCCTGACCGAAATGAACTGCAACTCGGTCTGACCGAAACTTCATATTTAGTCTTTGTTAAGTGCTTCGGTGTCACCGAGATTATCAAATTGGTAACTCTGAAATTCTTTCTGTATAAAACTAAAATTAAGGTTTGTCTCAATTTTTACAAAAACGAGCTATATTTCGTGATTCTCATCTACTCTAACTACACCCATCTATTCACAGGGTCAGTTGGAGAGATGCCAGAGGCTAGTGATAGCCAGAACAAGTCAGAAGAGCAACTTAACCTAAGTGAGGGCACAAGCCCTTCTGGTAGCTATGATGAGGGTAGCAGAAGCACCCCTAGAAACTTGCCAAAGGCTGCTACCGAACAGAGAATAAATATTAATACTGGTAGTGAAGATGAGGACTTTGTGATTGAGGAGGAAATGACCTCCAAGAAAAAAGTGGTGAAGAAATAATATTTTGGTGCTGTAGCTGCCACCAAACCAGGCCTTCACAAGAAAGCACCTGCCAAGAGGACTCCAATGTCCAATGCCAGAGCTTCAACTCAAGAAACTATGCAATTCACACATGATCCTAGAGAGGGAGAAGAAGCTGTTGGTAGGAAGAAGAAAAGGAAGGAAAGGGTCAACAAGACTATGGCCAGAGTGATTGCAAGACCATCCATGACGAGGGATGAGGATGAAAATGAGTTGGAGGAAGAGCCTGTTGCGCCTCCTGCCAAATCACAGAAGTTAATGAAAGATGCCATCAAGACTCATGCTGCTCGCTCCAAGTCCAAGTCTGCTCGCAAACCAGCTGCCCCCATGCCTTCTGATCCAAAGAGATCTACTATGAACATCTCAGATGCAGAGAAGAACAAGGCACCACTGCCTGAGGTCCAAGAAGATGATGAGCCACTAGTGCTTAGGAAATTGAAGCCCAAGATCCCAGATCATAATGGTGATCATCAAGTGGCTGAAAACATGAAGTTGGTGGGAGTTCCACGCACACCCAACAGGGACGCAACATGCACTACACTACGCCAGGGACTGCACCGCCGCCGTGGTGTAGCCTCCCAGCTGGAGTTGTCCTCTGATAATGGCGGAGTGGTTGAGCGATGCCGACGGACTGGTGCCCTTGGCGAATGTGAGAGAAGCAGACAAGGTAATCTACATGGAGGGAGGAGAAAATGTGACGCAGGACTCACCAGCCATGAGGGTTTATATAGTAGGCTGGTAAGCATTGGGATTTTGGAGGATTTCACCGAGTCGGGCGGGAAGCTTGCACAGGAACCTGCGTGGTTGTGCAGGAACAGGCTCACCACAATTTGGCCAAAAGAACGCCCCCGTGCGCTGCTCAAGCTTGCGCTTGAAGCCGTCTGCGGCAGCAGGGTGACAAGACGTGCGAGAGGAGGACGAAGGGACACGTACATATACAGTTAATAAAAAAACATTTGTGATTTAATTACCTACTATCCCCATCCTGGTTTATAAGTAGTATTTAACTAATAAAATACAAATGCATGTCGTCAAAGATTATATCGTTGGATTCGTATTTGAACATAGTTTCCAGTTATATAATTTTTGTAACATGCATTAACATTTTGTTGGTTAAATTTAAGGTTATATACCAGCAAGCATTTGCCCACAACACACATGTGTTATTCCATCACAAATAGGTCAGATGGATCAACTGTATGCCATGTATCACACAAGCAACTCTAATCTGACTCATGCTTGATGTCTCCAACATCGCTCGCACAGTTCGTCTTATTTGCCACGTATCACTTGCCGGCCTCTGCTCGCGTCCCTCGGCAAGCTCTGCTTGCTATTAGGCGCCGTGGCGTGCTATACCCGCGTCCGTCGGCGCGCTCTGCTCGCATCTGTCGGTGCACTCAGCTTATGGACAACTTTTCCTTGTGTGTTCAATTCTATATGCATATATATGGTTGCTCTCCGTTGAGGCCACAACGGAGCGCCCCGCTCACGTCCCTCCGCGCGCGCTCTGCCAGTGGTTGGGCCTGCGCACGATCATGTCGGGGGCCCCATATGCATGCGGCGTCGCCACGCGATGCAGTTATGTGCGCCACGATGGAGTTATGCACTGCAAATTAGAACTGCGATCAGGGCGTGCTGATATTCTAGGTCATCTGGCTTCCCCTTTAATTGCCACGACCAGTATAACCTTAGTCTCTTCAACCTTTTGATCGCGCCCCACAACACAACAAGCACACCCACGATGACACATAGAGAGGGGATGTCTAGCAGCTCTCCAATGGAGTTCTGCAAGCATAAAGTGGAGACCCACGCGTGGGTGATGGATATCTCGGTGGTGTACACCATCGACCCGGCCGTGGTGGACGACTAAATAAACACCGTAGAGGTGTTGCTTGCTTGAAAAAAGTACAAGGTGGCCGGCATCGACCTCCAGTACACCATCGTTCATCGCAACAAAGATCAAAATGTTGCCGCTGCCCAGGTGTGCGTGCGCTATCGTGTCTTCATCTACCACTACTACATGGCCATAGAACCTTCCGACTGTTTCGCCAGGTTTGTCAAGAGCACCGACTACAAGTTCGCTACGGTGGAAACCACCCATGATGTAAAAGCGCTCAGGGTTACGGGCTTGGCCTACAAGAATATTTTCGTAATCCATGGGCACTACAGGGTCTGGGGCAGCCTGAAGGACTCTCTGGTTGAACCCGCCTCGGCCATCATCGACCCATACTACAAAAAGATGAAGCATGATGCCAACATAACACGTCCTGTATCCTGGCATGGGGCCTGGATACGGCAACTAGATGAACCTCACCTCAGGTTCGCGGCCAAGGGCGTGTACACATGCTACGAGATGGACAGGCGGATCGTTGACATGAGGAAGTTCCTTGTTACAAGACGTAGATGATGATCAGATGATCATTTATCCTAGTTAAACATGCATGTGATATATAGTTTACCTTGATGTGTGGACATGTCATGTGTGTAGTAGCCACCTATGTAATTATGCATGTAATAGTTTACTTTGCTGTGTGCAAATGCCATGGTTGTAGTAGCCACCTATGTAATTGGATGTTTAATTTGGTTATGCAACCATGTCCTTAGAAGTGTGTCTATATATATGTTGTTGTTCTGTATGCAATCGCATCGCACAACACACATGTCTTATTAGCAACAATCGTTTGTGTTATTATTGTCTTCACACAAATTTCAGATTACAGACCTGTTTGCCTCGTATCACAAACATCTTGTTATATTGAACCGTTTATGTTCTCTTGTCTCAACACAAACAGTTCATCCGAGTGAACCACATGCCGTATATCACACACACCTTGATCTGTCTGACCATTTCTTTTGTGTTGCCTAATCACAAACAGTTCATGTGAGTGAACCGTATGCTGTATATCGCACACACCTTCATCGGGCTGCCTGTTTGTTTTGTTCCTCCTCATTGCAAATAGTTAATTGAATTGAACCGTATGCCCTGCATCTCACACACAACTAAAATATTAACCGTGTTTGATGCGTCCTTCATCGCTAATGTTTTGCACCTTTTTGATGGGTTTTTTACACCACCGTTTGCGATTATTGCATCGCACACAGTTTCGTCGAAGGGTCTCTGATCGCAGTGTCGCGTTAGCAGCATCCTGCAGTAGTACCCACTTGTTCTTAAACGTTGAGTATGACCAATGATCAAATGTTCTCATTTTACTCCTAAGTCAATATACTCATATATAGATGACCTAGTATCACCAATTGCTTGATTGATGCTAGAGTGTATGTGCATGCTTTGTCACGTGTTTTATCTGCTATCTTATTGTGTGACCATGTTGGTTCTATAATTTTCTCCATTCAAGGACATCCATTTTTTGTTTTGATTGTTTGGTTTTTATTGGCCAAATGGATGCACAAGAATGCCTAAGAACTCCCTCTAGCTATCTATGCCTTTCTCTTCTCAAATTCTATTCATGCTACATCACGATGCAAAATTTGAGCAAGTCATTTTCGGACCTTCTGAGTGAGGAGCCCTCGGAGCCACCGATCCATCAAGGGATGACTTCCAAAACCTCTTAGTGAATTTTGGTCAAACAAACACTTCCTATTAGGTCCCACCGAAACCACTAACTTGATCTACGTTTTCACCTCGGTGCCACCGATTAGAACAATTCAGTCTCACCGATTTGTAGCAACTGCGAACTGTTATGCATCTCGGTGCCTTCGAATTATTCGACGTGGCGCCACCGATAGCTACTAGGTATATATACCATGGCCCGACGTTTTTTAATTCCTGCAAACACTCGTGCCCGCGCCTCCCCAGTGCTATCGCTATTGGTCTCCAGATCATCGCTATCTCCACGTATGCGACATCATGGCAGGTCTCCACCGCCGTCAATGGATATCACCTCCGTCGTTGCCTCCGTAGTGAACCACCACCAAGTTAGGGTATGGTTCGGCCCATTTGTTCTATTTCCTTGCTCCAATTCAATGCATAAAGTAAATACATGTATTCTTGCCATGACTGAAAGCTACTTATCCACACAAAAACTCCTCTAGAATAGATTTGATGCAAAATCTTAGGGTTTGGTTTCCGCCGAACTCATCTCAGACCGACCGAATTGATGGTTTCGGTCACATGGATTGGCCCTGGCCATTGCACTAAGTACAACCCATTTCGACCGAAATGTATTGATCGGTGAGACCGAAAGCAATTTCTCAGTGAAACACTAGCATCTCGGAGTCACCGAACAACAACTCGGTCTGACCAAAACTTCATGTTTAGACTTTGTTAAGTGCTTCGGTGTCATCGAGATTATCAAATTGGTATCTCTATAATGCTTTCTGCAGAAAACTAAAATTAAGGTTTGTCTCAATTTTTGCAAAAACCAGCTATATTTCATGATTCTCGTCTACTCGACCTACACCCATCTATTCATAGGGTGAGTTGGAGAGATGTTAGAGGCTAGTGATATCCAGAACAAGTCAGAAGAGCAAGTTAACCTAAGTGAGGGCACAAGCCCTTCTGGTAGCTATGATGAGGGAGCAGAAGCACCCCTAGCAACTTGCCAAAGGCTGCTACCAAACAGAGAACAAAGATTAATTGTGGTAGTGAAGATGAGAACTTTGTCATTGAGGAGGAAATGACATCCAAGAAGAAAGTGGTGAAGAAGGAATATGTTGGTGCTGCAGCTGCCACCATACCAGGCCTTCACAAGAAAGCACCTGCCAAGAGGAATCCAATGTCCAAAGCCAGAGCTTCAACTCAAGAAACTATGCAATTCACACTTGAGCCTAGAGAGCAAGAAGAAGTTGCTGGTGGGAAGAAGAAAAGGAAGGAAAGGGTAAACAAGAGTATGGCCAGAGTGATTGAAAGACCATCCTGATGAGGGATGAGGATGAAAATGATGATGAAGAAGAGCCTGTTGCACCTCCTGCCAAGTCACAGAAGTTATTGAAAGATTCCATCAATACAAGTGCTACTCCCTCCAAGCCCAAGTCTGCTCAACCAGCTGCCCCCAAGCCTTCTGATTCAAAGAGATCTACTATGAACATCTCAACTGCAGAGAAGAACAAGGCCCCACTACCTGAGGTCCAAGAAGATGACGGGCCACTAGTTCTCAGGAAATTGAAACAAAAGATCCCAGATCATAATGGTGATCATCCAGTGGCTGAAAACATGAAGTTGAGGAAGGATCTTGGCCTGAGAATGTGGAGACAGACAGATCCATATGCCACAAGGAGAAGGACTGTTGTGGACTACCATTTTCATACCATAGAACAGCAGGATTTCTATGAGACAGTACTAATGGACAAGAAGCCCATAGTGTGTGATATGAAATGGGTTGACTAGAAATGTGTTGACTCCAATGAAGACTATTTTCCCATGTTCATAAGAGCTTTAGGCTGAATGGAGCTGATGGTTTTGTTGGTCAACAGCTCACCAAATGGAAAGATGAGATGATCATGCAATTCTACTCCACTGCCAACTTTTACCCTAATGAGAATATTATCTAGATGACCGTGGTGACTAGATACTAGTCATCAATTTATTAATAGGCTGAGCCCATCAATGCTCCAACGGGATAAGAAGAAGATCTTGATGTGTATAGCAAACCCAGGATGGATCACAACTCCATGGCTAACATGTACAAGCCTATTCCTGATGCAGCTCTAGAGACACACAAGCTAGGTTCAATCTACTATTTGCTTACTAGATTTACCACCATGAACACCATCTTGAGGCACACTTTGTTGCCCAAGTCTGGAGATCACAGGATGATACGTAGTTATTCCATCAACTTGTTAAATTTGTTTGATGTTCCCAGAAGTTCAAAGTCATGAGCTTGATAGTTGAGACAATGAAGAGGACAGCGGCCGACCAGAAGAGGTCTTCTGGATATGCCCCACACATTCATATGTTGATCAACTCCAAGGGAACTAGGACATATCTGCTTGACAAATAGCATCTACCTCTTAGGCCTGATTTTGTGGACAACGAGGTTGTCATGGATGCATCACATTCTACATGAGAAGAGGCTCAGGAGAAGACTTAGAAAGCAAAGGCTTCAAAAGAAGCAAAGGCAGCAAGTGCTCCAGAGGCTTCAATAATGAATCTAAAGACTGAGCAAGATCAGCTCACTTATCTGCTTGAGGCTACTGTGAGGATTGAGAAGAGCTTGGCCACCTTGACTCAGAATCAGGAAAGCTTAGAGAGGATAATTGAGAGCAAGATGTGTGACCTAGATGTGAAGGTCATGGATATTCAGACTATAGTGGAGAAACTAAGGGATGATGCTGAGGACAATGATCCTAGAACTACAATAGACAAGTTGTAGTCAATGCCTAGGGCACAAAGGTCAGCTACTGAGCCAGTTGCAGATTTGAGGCCTGCTCATTCTGCTCCTGCCACCACAGCCCCAGTTGCTCCTCCAGCTCCACAGACTTCAGCAGAAGAATTTGTAGATGCAATCATCGTAACGACGTCTAGGCACACTAGAGCTAGAAGCCATAAAACCACTTTAGGACCTCTTGGAGATCGTTCCTAGAGTGTCATATTGCACTATACGTTTTCAAACTTTTTGGTAACTTGTTGCCAAAGGGGGAGAAAGTGTATAGATCATAGGCTTTGAGAGAGTGTGTCTTTTGGTTTTGTTGGTTTTATTTGCCTTACTACTTGCTACTTTGGTTTTGTTGGTTGTTGCTACAATTTGTGTTATGCTCGTGAGATACTTTATGTGATTATGTGTTTGATCATACTATGCTTAATGTGTGATTGCATTCTTCTATCTATGAATGTTTGTGTATGATCAATCACTTGTATCCTTGGTGATGAGAGCATGTTATTTAATTATTGTCATTTTGTGCGCTCCACCAAGGTGTATGTGGCATGGTAGAGTGAGCCATGATCCTGATCGATTGTTCATTTCCATTCAAACGCAAATTTTAAATAATGCACAAATTTAGGGGGAGCTCTTGCTTATCACATACTTCTAAAAGAGACGATGTATTTCATACATATTTGACGAAGATTTGATTTATATGTTGTCATCAAATACCAAAAAGGGGGAGGGGTGGTTTTGGCAATTAATAAAAACATATAGCTCATTGAAATAATATCCATTCAAGTTTAATATTTCAGAAAGTTCAATGAATGGCATGACATGGACTAGAGATGTGGACCCCTCAAAATGCTAAGCAAACATATTGGCAAAAGTTCAAGACTCTTGATTTATATCATAGTGATCCAAGATCACATTGAGTCAATAGGGAAGCCAATACTATTAGAAGGGGATGAGGTGTTTCTTAATGGGTTGCTTTCTGAAATGCTTAGTGATATTGCTCCAAAACCCTCAACCAGTTTCTCATTCCAAATATGTCAAAATCGTAAACTCTAACTCGGTCCCACCGATTCTTTCTATCCGGCGCCATCGATTTCATATGACATAGCCACTGCCAGAAACCCTAACAGTTCGGGCACACCGATACGGATCTCGGTCTCACTGAGATTGCCTTGCCAAGTCTTTGTTGCCTGTTGCAATTATTTCGGTCTCACCAAAATAGCGATTGGTCTCACCGAGTTGGCTTGACATTTTCTCTGTTGCCTTATTGCTTCACTTTGGTCTCATCGAGTTGATGCAATCGGTGCCACTGAGTTCATGTTTTCCCTAAGCCCTAGCACACCAGTCCCACCAAATTGTTCCAGTCGGTCCTACTGAGATTCCTAACATTCACTGTTTGAAATAAATCGGGGTCTCACCGAGTTCATCTGGTCGGATTGAGTTGGGTCAAATATCTGTAATGGTTGGATTTTGTGTGGAGGCTATATACCCCTCCACCCCCTTATCTGTATGTGAGAGAGCCATCAGAACGTGCCTACATCCAGCATACATTTTTTGAGAGAGAACCGCCTATTCATGTGTTGAGATCAAGATATACCAACCCTGACACAAGAATCTGGATTTCTAGTCTTCCCCAAGTTGCTTTCCACTCAAATCATATTTCCAACATATCCAAATCTGTGAGAGAGAGTTGAGTGTTGGGGAGACTATCATTTGAAGCACAAGAGCAAGGAGTTCATCATCAACACAACACCTATTACCTTTTGGAGATTGATGTCTCCTAGATTGGTTAGGTGTTGCTTGGGAGCCTCCGACAATATTGTGGCACTACTGGAATCAGCTACTTTTCCATCTGCCAGTTCTTTGCCATCCGCTAGCGGACGGCAAAGAAGCTCTTTGCCATCAGCTTCCAAAAAGTAGACGACAAAGAACTGGCTGATGGCAAAGACCAAATTTGCCATCAGCCAGTTCTTTGCCGTCTGCTAGCGGACGGCAAAGATTCTTTGCCGTCGGCTAGCGGACGGCAAAGAGGGAGGGGCCCCACTGACGAGCTCCAAAAAAAACCTAACGGGCCCCCTCTTTGCCGTTCGCTAGTGGACGGCAAAGGGTGGCGGACGGCAAAGAGGGAGGACCCCACGTTACGTTAACGGCCGCGCCCCACACCCCCTCTCTCTCTCTTTCTCTCCCACCTCTCGCCACTGCCCCGTCGCACCACCCCGCCGCCGCCCCCGCGCCCCCCGCCCCGTCGCCCCACCACCCCGCCGTCGCGCCGGCGCCACCCCGCCCCGTCGCCCCCGCCGCCCCCGCCGCCCTGCCGTCTGGGTGCCGCCACGTCCCGGCGCCCCGGCACCTCCGCGCTCCACCGCCCCAGGCCGCCCCGCCCCCTCCTCCGCCGCCCCAGGCCGCCCCGCCCCGCTCCTCCGCCGCCCAGGCCGCACCACCCCCCTCCTCCACCCTGCAGGTGAGTCTCTTCTTCCTTTTTTTTCTTTTTTTCTGTTTTTTTAGTTTTAGGTTTATGTTTAGTTTAGATTTAGTTTTAGTTTTAGGATTAGTTTTAGGTTTATAGTTTTAGTTTGGTTTTAGGTTTAGATTTAGTTTTTTCCTTTTTCTGTTTTTTTAGTTTTAGGTTTAGGTTTAGTTTAGTTTTAGGAAAGAAGAAGAAGAAGAGAAAAAGAGGAGAGGAGAAGAAGAAGAAGAGGAGGAGGAGAAGAAAAAAGAAGAAGAGGAAGAAGAAGAAGAAAAAAGAGGAGAGGAGGAGAAGAAGAAGAGGAAAAAGGAAAGAAGAAGAAGAAGAACGAAAAAACGAAGAAATGGAAAAGGAGGAAGAAGAAGAAAAGGAAAAAAACCCGACCCGACACGGTACCCAGACCCTGACCCGGGACCCCGACACCACACCCCGACCCCGAGACCCCGACCCCGACCCCGACCCCAAGACCCCGACCCCGACACCCCGACCCCGACCCCGACACCCTGACCCCGACCCCGACACCCCGACCCCCCAAGCCTGACCCAACACCCCGACCCCGACCCCGACACCCCGACCCCCCAAGCCTGACCCGACACCCCGACCCCGAGCCTGATCCGACACCCTGACCCCGACACCACACCCCGACCCCGAAACAACACCCCGACACCGACACGACACCCCGACCCCCGACCCCGAAACAGCACCTCGACCCCGACACGGCACCCCGACACCGACAGGACACCCCGACCACCGACACCTCCCGAAAATTTGTTCTTTGGCCTTCCAAAGGCCGACGGGGTCATATATTTGTGAACTATTAGTTAGGTCATATATTTTTCGATTTTGTTATGAAAAACATCATATATAATTGTGTTGATCATGTAGTTTTAAATGTGCAGTTGTTTCATTGCTGCGAGGTTTGGTGTTCGACGACCTCGCCGTGCGTTTGACGAGCTCTACCCCTTTGTTCGTGGGTGAGCACAAATGACAAGTCCTCCTCCCCCATTAATTATTTGATCTATTCCGATGAAACTTGATAGCTAGCTATATATGTGTCTTGAATCATCAGTATGCATAACCAATATGTGTCTCCCGTTCGAAAGCGTCATAGTTATAAATATGCATGCATTTGCATATTTATAACCTTGATTCTTTCGAATTGTCCAACGCTATCCATGGACAGCCCGAGTATTTGTAGATTGGGTTCGTTTTCCCATATGCTTTGCTCCGGATCCAACGCATATATTTCGTTAGTGCCTCCCCTGTTGTTCTCCGGGTACACATCCTCCCTGTTTATTGCAGAGACGTGTATCAGGAGAACAGCGGGGAGGTGCTGCCGAAATTTTGTGTCGGATCCGGAGCATAGCATGGGAAAATGAACCCAATCTACACATACACGGGTGGGATTAGGACCTATCATTACCTATTAAAGTGTAGGTTGCATGGACGTAATAAAATTCACAAAGTAGATCAACTGATGAATATATACATGGTGAGTTACATATATAATTGTTGTGTGTCCAGTAGCTCTGAAAGTCAAGATGAGTGACCGTGCTTGGATGTATACCGGTCACACTGGTTAGAACAAATGGAGTGCTAAATGGTTCACAAAAACTAAGGGGTTTATGCAAGCCGCATTTGCAAATGGCCAAAAGAAAACCTGGTGCCCCTGTTTCCGGTGCGGCAATTCGGAAAAGAAGACAGAGGCTGAAATGGGCAAACACCTGCAGAAGAGTGGTTTTACGCCCGATTATACGGTGTGGACATTTCATGGTGAGTCTGCCCAACGTGACCGAGCTGAGGTGGATCGCCGTCGCACCGACGAGCATGGTACCGGGATGGAAAACATGGTGCAAGGCTATGATGATGCTCGGGATTCGGATGAGGAGATGGAGGAATCTACAAAGGCCTTCAATGAAATGTTGGAGTCTTCGAAACGTCCGCTCCACGAGCACACTGAGCTTTGTCAGTTGGATGCCATCTCACAAGTAATGGCTCTGAAGGCTCAGTTCAACTTGGGCAGAGAATGCTATGACGCAATTATGACAGTGTTTGGACGCCTTCTACCCAAAGGCCATGTAATGCCTGCAAACCTGTACCAGTCGGACAAAATCCTCCGTGCACTGAAGATGCCCTATGAGACGATACATGCCTGCGAGAAAGGATGTGCCTTATTTAGGCTTGACTATGCGGACTTGAACTATTGTCCCATTTGCAAGTTTTCCAGGTATATTGTGGTAGACAACGGTATGGGTGAGAAGACACACACCAAAATCCCCGTTAGTGTTCTTCGGTATATGCCAATCGTACCAAGACTTCAACGTCTTTTCATGGTCAAAGAGACGGCCAGACAGATGACATGGCACAAAACAGGCAAAAGAACCGAACTAGATGCAGATGGCAATCTGATGATGGCACACACATCGGATGGTGTTGCGTGGAAAAAGTTTGATGAATTACATGCTGACAAAGCGGCAGATCCGAGGCATCCTCGAGTCGGCATCAGCACGGATGGGTTCAGTGTGTTTGGTATGACGGCAGCCCAATACAGTTGTTGGCCCGTATTTGTCTTTCCACTCAATCTCCCCCCCGGACAGATTATGCAAAGGAAGAACATTTTCCTAACGTTGATAATTCCAGGACCCAACTATCCTGGCAAAAATATGAATGTGTACATGCAGCCGCTTAAGGACGAACTGCAAGAAGCCTGGGATAATGGGTTCAAGACATACGACGCCTTTAGCAAATGGAACTTCGTAATGCGTGTCTGGTACATGTACTCGACGCATGACTTGCCGGCGTATGCGCTATTCGTTGGCTGGTGTGTGCACGGAAGGTTCCCGTGCCCCACATGCAAGGGAGCTCTTGAGTTTCGTTGGCTTCAGGCCGGTCGCAAGTTTTCTTCCTTCGACATGCATAGACAGTTCCTGGATCCTCGCCATAAGTTCAGGAAAGACAAGAAGAACTTCATCAGGGGTAGAGTTGTCAAAAACTCTGCACCACCTGCATTGACAGGCCAACAGACCCTGGATCAGTTAAACGCTCTCGAGCCAGATCCACAACGTCCAAGGTACTTCAAGGGGTATAATACTAAGCACGCGTGGACTCACAAAACATGCTTATGGGATCTGCCTTACTTCAAAGACCTCCTTTGCCCACACAACATTGACGTGATGCACACTGAGAAGAATATCACCGACGCACTTTTTGGTACATTGTTCGGCATAGATGGGAAGTCAAAGGATAATACTAAGGCTACAGTCGATCTGGAGGTGCTATGTGATAGGCCATTACAAAACATGAAAGAACCAAAAGGAAAGCAGAACTGGACGAAGCCAAAGGCATGGTTCAATCTTGGAAGTCCAGCTATGAGGGAAATTCTCTTGTGGGTGCAACAGCAGTTGATGTTCGCCGATGGGTATGCAGCGAATCTAAAGAGGGGAGCGAATCTTGATAAACTGAAGATATTTGGTCTCAAGAGTCATGATTGGCACATATGGATTGAGCGGGTAATGCCGGTGATGTTGCGTGGCTTCATCCCTGAGGATGAATGGCTAGTACTGGCAGAACACAGCTATTTCTTCCGTGTTCTTTGTGCGAAAGAACTATCGCCTGGCGTGCTAGAAGAAATGGAAGAGTTGGCGCCGGAGTTGATCTGCAAGTTAGAGAAGATCTTTCCATCGGGCTTCTTTAATCCAATGCAGCATTTGATTTTGCATCTCCCGACCGAGGCAAGATTGGGGGGCCCGTGCAAAATCGTTGGTGCTACCCAACTGAGAGGATGCAGAAGACGCTTCGAGAAGAATGTAAAAATAAACGTAGAATTGAAGCATCAATGGCTGAGGCATTCATCACAGAGGAGGCGGCAAACTTCGTAACAGCGCACTACGAAGCCAAAAATCGTCATTTGCATAATCCGAAGCCTCGGTACAATGCCGACGAGCCTAAAAAGGGTGGATCCGACCTCAGCCTATTCAAAGGGAATCTCGCACCAGCTAGTGTTTCACATCCAGTATCTTTGGATAACGAAGAATGGCGGACCATTTCGTTGTATATCTTCAACAACCTGATAGAAGTGCGGCCGTACATCGAGTATGTTCTCGGTACATTGTTTCGCAACTTCTATTTCCTTTGAACTACTCTTATTCCTAGATATGTCATACAGTCGATACGTCGCCATATTCTCGTATGGAGCGGAGATCCAAAAGGATTCCGTCGAAGAGTATGAGCTTCTCGCAAAGCAAGGAGGTGGCTATCCCGGTTTCATCTCTTGGTTCAAACAAACGGTAATTTCTATTAGACAATTTCATTTCATTCGCTAATTTGTGCATAATGCAACAATCCTTTCATATTAAACTTGTAGGCTAATTCAGAGTCTATGGACGCCGAATTGAGACAAGTAGCTAATGGTTTTGACTATAAGGTCTGTTCATTTGACAAGTACGACATCAACGGGTATCGCTTTCGTACCTATGGCAAAGAGCTATCTATGGCCGACCGAAAATCTACAAATTGTTGTGTATCTGCTATCGGCGAAGGAAGTACCGAGTATTATGGGAGAGTTGAAGCAATTTATGAACTTCTGTTCTATGGTGAAAACCCACCGAATGTCGTAGTCTTCAAATGTTATTGGTTTCAGCCAAAGGAGACTAGAAGGACTCATGAACATATAGGGCTAGTTGAAATCAACCAAAGCACTCATTTAGACGTTCCTGATGTCTATATTATGGCTCCACAGGCGACCCAAGTATTCTATCTACCGTGGGCCTGCCAAACTAATCCAAATCTAAAAGGTTGGGATGTCGTTTATGAAGTGCCGCCACGTGCTAGACTTTCTCCCCCAAAGGAAGAGGTTTATGAACCTCACATTAACCCAGACACATCTGAAGGAGCATTCTTCCAAGAGACACGTCTTTCCAAAAAGCGTTTCAAGAACTGCTATACTTCACCCCAAAACATTGAAGTAGACAGCGACAATGAATCCGACATCACCCCAGAGGAGGAACAAGAAGAGCCGGAACAAGAAGAGGTTACTGCTGCGGATGACCTGTCAATGCTTGACCGATTACGTCAAGGTGGCCTTGCACATGTTGATGCCAATGAACCCTATGAGCCCATCATTGATTATAGTGATGATGATGATTATGCATTTATTGATGATACTGATCGAGATTATTAGTAGTGTCAGGTATTCAAATTTTTTATGTTGTACTTGGTGATGATACACTTAAGTGATATACATATTATTATTCATGTCGGTACTTTTTTTATGTTGTACTAATTTCGTTTATTCTTTGTCATGGCAGGTGTTGAAAGATGGTGGGCGCTGGTCGGGAGCGCGCCGAGGCCCCTTCTTCGTTGGTGCGTGGTGCGAGGTCTTCCATTCCACACGCACCTCTCCGCCGAGCGTTGCTGGACAGTATGGCGACACTGCCGGGCCCTTCTTCGTTGACCGCGGTGCCCAGCAGGGGACGAGGTATGAAGAAGAGAGGAGGTGGAGCACGTGGTCGCGGGAGAGGAGGTAGGGTGACTCTTACGGCGCCTTCCTCGCCACCGCCCCCAACTGTTTCACCCGAGCACGTGACTGCTAGGGTGGACTCGTCTGAGGAGGAGGCTGCACGGACTCCGGTCCACGAGCCTCCGGTCCACGAGTCTTCGGCCCACGAGCCTCGGGTCGACGGGCCTTCTGCCCACGAGACTTGGGCCCACGAGACCCCGGAGGAGCACACTTCTGGATGGGGTACCTGGTCGGGTCAGCCTGAGCATGGCGGGCAGCCGAGTGGCCATGCTGATGATGGCGGGGAGCCAGCTGATGAGGAGGGGGAGGAGGGGGGTAACGTCTACCAGCGTGGTGCTACACGACTCCCGTCCGTACCGATGACCCGCGAGCAGAGGTGGTTGATTTTCCTTGATGGGGAGAGGTACGTAAGTGCATTTAATATTTTTGTACCTTCTGCATTCACGTTTCTTCAAATAACTAATGCGTTGGCCTTGTCATGCTGCAGGGGTTGGGACCACCATCATAGTGTCCGCCGGCCCAACTCCGTCCTTGGAGTTCTTTGCCGGCAAAACTTCCCGGGGTTTGTCCCATTGCCTGGTGAGGGTCGGCTTCCAGAGCTTGGATTGAGCTTGGAGCACTACGTGGCTGCCCCGGCCCCGCCGGATGAGAATATCGACGGTGTCGTGTGCGACACGAGGGCAGACATGGTGATCAGAAAGTTCTGGGTAATTTCTCCTTTACACATTTAAAAATCTTCAAGCATCACATTGATCGTGTACTAATCAATATTGTCTCATTTGATTGCAGACATTCTACAGGTGTGAGGAGGGATACGAGGAGGACACGACACATGTTATCAAAAATGTCTGCAAGCGCCTACTCCAGAACTTATGGCACGAGGCTCGGGTGCAGGCTGTTCGAGACTACTACGCCTTGCATGGTATCAAGAAGGCCAAGCCAGCATGCCGCGATAAGTTCCTGAGTAAGGAGCAGTACATGAGGGTAATTCTTAAGGCCTTCTCTACTTAAGTTCCTTCATTTAGTAATTCTTAACCGTAGCGCTCAAGTTTCTATTTGCTAACTTAGGCGCCTCCGAGATGGTGTGCGGATCGGATGGATTGTTGGGAGGTGTTGGTCGATCAGTGGTGCTCAAAACAATGGCTAGCCCTCCACAATGAGGCCAAGAACAAACGTGGCCAAATGGAAGGTGTGCCACACCATCAAGGCAGCTCCAACTTATATCAGTACGGGCGCAACTGGGTATGTGGTTTGCTTCATGATTCATGCAATTCATTCATCATGCTAGCTAGCCCTTTAATTACTAATTTTCATTGTTTCTCTCTTTCAGGCATGCTACAATAAGGCGGATAAGGTGCCAGAGGTGTACGACCTGTATGCCATGGCCCACACTGCCTCTTTCAAGAAAGTCAAGGCTTTCTCTCAGTCTGACCTCGATGATGCAAACAACTTCACCAACATCTCCTCCCACAACAAGCTCGTGAGATATAGAGATGAGGGGAAGGCGAGGAAAGGGGGGGACTTTAACCCGACCCAGGGTCCCATTGATCCAGAGCTGCTGATGATATCTGGTGGCGGGAGGTCCCATGGCTCCATAGCCATTGGAGATGGACTTATCTGTTGTCCTAGCACTCTCCCGGAGATCAAGGCGCGCCAGTCGAGCTGTGCTCCTGAGATAAGGCCTCGTGAACGGCCAGTGCAACTCGCCATCAAGGTTAGTGATACGTACTCAGTTATCTTTCTCCATTATATTGTGTGCGCTTCCATCAATGATTACAAATGGTCATGTGAGTGGTGTTGCAGGCTGCTATATAGAGTGAGAGAGATAGAACGGAGAAACTTCTGGCGGAGGCGGCGGAGAGGCAGCGGGAGTTGGAGGAGAGGACAACAAAGATGATGGAGGAGGAGAGGGCACGGAATGACATGTAGGCAAGGGCCATGTACGAGCTCCTTGTGGTAAGTTTCTTCTGCAGATTAGCCAAAACATTCATGTAGTGTTTGTCTCATTACTAACTAGTATGACTTAGTCGCCAAAACCAAATGTGCAGTCTGTGTGCGAGAAGACAGGTCAGACCGCTCCGCCGATGCCAGTGATTGCTCCTGGCGGTCTTGGTCTTGTTGCACCAAAATGGAAACCTTTGTTTGATGCAACGGGACTCCGCCCCTGCGCTTGCCTCCTTAGAACCAAAGTGGAAACGAGTTCACTACACCCGCTGGTGCCTGCCTGGCCTTGGTCGTCATGGCTCACGTCATATGAACCTCGCAAGGTGCACCTTGCATTGATATCTCGGCTCCTCTAGAGCCATCCTGGTGAGACTGTCCCCCAGGGAGGTCTTGGTGTCGTGAGCCTCGCAAGGCTTGGCCCCTCGTGAGGGTCTTGGGTTGTTGTTGCTGAAGCTGGGCCTTACCAGGCCGTTGACAGAGCCATGCCATGGGTCGCAGGAAGGCAAGTCCGGGTACCCCCATTGCCAGAACACCGCCAGTAGTCCCCGGGCCCAAGGCGCACTCGTACTTGGCTTCGAGGCGAAGCCAAAGGGCAAGTGCGGAGCACCAAGGGCCCTAATCGCCTGCCGCCTTGGTCGACATGTGGCGATTGATGGGACGTGGGCGCCTCTGCTTCCCCATGCTGCCTCGGAAACCGTCCTTTCTTGGTAAAATGGCTGGCGCCCGCTGGAGAGCTTTCATTTCCTTCCCTTCATCTTGCTCCAGATCCCCTTCTTCTCCTGCACAGAAAACCTCCAGATCCACCGAAACTCATCCGAAATCCGTGATCGATGGCCGCCGACAAGGCAAAAACCTAAGCCATGGCCGGGCGTCAAGCCTCCTGGTTCGAGCTAGCCCTGAGCGCATCCATCATCGCCGTTTCTAATCTGCCATGGACCGATGAAAAACTGTCGTGCGTTATCGTTCATTACGGACATCTATTCCGTCATGTAAATCGCGTCATAATTTGACCTCCTACTGTCCATAACGGTCCTTGGCTGTCATGGATTTGCTTCGCGCGTGCTTATTGAACGAGCTTGTTAACGGTGTTAACATGTTTGCCACATCATCATTTGACATGGACCTGACATTGCAGCCCATGTAGTAATGAACCCAATTGAAATCTTGGCCCAACAAATTTCAACTAGGTCTGATGGCACATATAGTATCAGCCTAGTTAAAAGTTCAGCCCATTAAACTATGGTCCATCCAAGGCCCACTAATTCACTCCAAGCGATATGTTTTATTAGAAAAATATATCTTTATTTATTAAATAAATAATCATTACATAAAATCCCAGGGAAATACACATGTAGAGAAGAAAAAAATATCAAAAGTACTTCATGGACGATGTTCGGCTGAACACACTCACCCGATAGCTAATCCAACCGTATGCTACCTGAACACACTCTCCCATGGATGGTTGGATATAGCATGCGAGAAAGGATCCCTAAAAACTTGAAATTACAAACATTGGATGGAACACTAAGCTACTCGTCCCTCTCCAATGCCTCAAGCGATGGTGGCGCTCGTCATGCATCAAGCAGGGTCATCCCCGTGCCATTCTTGCCGCAGATCCGGCCATACCCTCCAAAGTCATTAGAGGGAGAGACCATTTTTGCAACCATCTCACCACGAACCATGCTCACGACACCTTCTCTGTACCGATGAAGACTCCATGGAACATGTACTACCTGTGTGTCCATAAACCATAAGAAAGCCACAGTCTGCGGCGTTGGAGCCACACACGGACTCGGCACCTCACAATATGGAACTCTGGATTCGACTCCGGCTATATGTTTCGGACCATGCACGCCTGCGGACACCGAGCTGGATCGGTTACCAATTTTCGAATTTTGCGCCGCAGACATCTTCCAGCTCTCACCTTTGTGTGATGTGCTAAACTCTTTAAAGAACTTGTCCTTGGAAAGGGACTCACAGCCGAACTATGTTCGGTTCGAGCCAAAGGCAGATGATGAGAAATTTTGTTTCCCACCTGCCACCCACTTCATAGCCACTATCGATGTTTTAACCGACGTGCTTGATTACGGCTCCGAAGACATTGACGGTATGGACGAGATGCCGACCAGGAGCAAGGCCAAAACCCGCCATTTACTGGACGTTGGACGGCCACCTCTTCATATGATGTGTACATGGTCGACACACCTGAAAAAGCTAGCGACCATGACAAAGGAGATCCAGCTGCAAATAAACCTTTTGAGACACAGTCCTAGCACCGGTACCCTAAACACCGCTCTAAGCCTCATCGCTCCAACGTCCGAAATACTGGCACTGGAGAGAATAGTACTCCGGGCGACGCTGAAAACAACGAAGACCCTGTCGGGGCTGCATCCGAACAGGAGGAACAAGACAACGGGCAAGATAACACTGATAATCAGACCATGCCCAGTGACCCAGACGACGATAGTTATCGTTCAGTCTCCGAGGATGATGAGAGCCTCAGCAATGAGGACTTCATCGTGCCTGAGGCACCCCTCGAGCAGGAGCGCTTCAAGCGCCAACTAATAGCCACCGTGAGAAGCTTGAAGAAGAAGCAGCAGCAGCTTCAAACCGATCAAGACCTGCTCATTGATAGGTAGACTGATGTCTGTAACAGCTTGGATTTTTGCGCTTTTCTTTTTCCTTCGATTTTATTGGATTTCCTGTTTTTTTTGTTCTTCTGTGGCTATGTGGTTCTGAAACTTGGGAAGATCATGTCTTCCTAGGTTTTATAGTGGCTTGTCACCCTCTTCATAATCCCAAGATCATGTCATTTCCATCCTTGACCTAACCCAGAATTCTTTTATTGGGAACATTCCTTTTCTGATAAAGGAATAACCCTTAAAACCCTAGGTTGTGAAGCAACCTATATTTCTGTCAGACCTAACATTCCCAAATAATTTCATATTTTTTTTGGGTCCTATCTTGCTCAAATATGGCAAAATATTTCATTTCCATGTTCAAAAATAATCCTCCAATAATTCTTTTCCTATTCTGTCCTAAATGGCACTTTGCAAAGGAAATGCTATTTATATTTGCTTGATTGACCCCAAACTATGGTAAAATTATAGTTGCTGGTATTCTTTTCATATGCTTATGCTTTCTAGTAGTACATGTTGATGCTGGTAATGGTATTTGATGCATGACTGCCGTCTGTCTCGAGTACCATTGTTATACATGTTCCATTGCATCCAGTTGGTTAAATGCCTGCATGATGGCATTGTTGATATATTCTTGCATGATATTTATTGTTGATGCTAGTGATCATGCTTTGTTTTGGAGAAGTATGTACCTTTGATGTTCATGCTAATCAGTATGCCATGCTTAGTTGAATATGATTCATTGTTGATATGATGGATAGTTATGTGGTTCTCTCATGATTATGTTGATATCATGCTCATGCATTGTAATTGCATCATGTGATTTTATCACGGCTCAGCAAATTGCATTCAAGTTTAACTGGATTAAATTGAACTTCAACACATGTTGGCTGAGTCATGGTGCCACCATAACGAACTGACCAGTGAAACCACGCTTACCTTTATGGGAAGTTCCTAACTGGGTGTATTGTCGTGCCTCTCACCAGTGCCTCCATCTAGGGAAGGTTATGGGCGTGCGGTACCCTGGCCCGGTAAGCAGACATAACCTTCTGTGCCCGTTGTTGTTATTATGGATCCGGTCCTCGTGAGGGACGTTTTGGCCACGATGGTCGTCGTTGTGTCTTTGGTGGACATGGGGCCACCTAGGACTAGCCCAGTTGGGAGTGGGTCGGAGTGGCCAGGAGAGTGTCATGGCAGTAGATCGGTTTTGTCGAAACGTCGTTGGTCCACCCTAATGGGAGTGCAAGGCCATGGGTTCCGTATTGTGGGTATAGTGTACTAACCTCTGCAGAGTGTATATTAAATCTATCGATAGCCGCACCCGCGGATAAGGGCCCAGTTCGTAGTTGGTCAGACCATGAGTTAACAGCAGTAATAATAATAATAATAATAATAATAATAATAATAATAATAATAATAATAATAATAATAATAATACTATGCTCGATGAGGAGATAAGTTGGTAGTGATCGCCGGAAGGATCACCGTTTGAGATAAGTTGGTTGTGATCGCTGGAAGGATCACGGTTTGAGACCTAGTGTTGGTCATGGTTGTGATCAGAATGATCACTGTAGTATCGAGTATACTGAGTTGCTGTACATTCGTGATGTTGTGCGAGAATCGTGGGTAAAGATCAAGCTCCTTGTGGCCATTTTATGATTACTACGGTATTGTTTATACCAAGCTTGATTTAATCCTGAGATGATCGTGTAATGTCCGAAGTGGGTAAGTGATGCATGTGATGGTTACGAGGTGACCCGAGCAGAATAAATGGTGCATGTAGTGTCATCATGTTGCATGTTAGTATCATCAGATTTATATGTTCATGTCATGGCCATATTGTTCTAGCAATATTATGTTCATGTTGTTCATGCCATGTTATCCTGATGATCTCATGATAATTCCTGCTTAACCTGTAATTGCCATGCTGTGGTTTGGCTTGAATGCTTCTGGTTATTGTGAGCTTGCAAGTACATTCAATGTACTGACCTGGTGTGTCATGGTAGTTTGCAGGTTGTTCCTGGATTGCTTGCTTGTTTGGTGTGGTTCCTGTGTGCGCGAGCTAGGATAAACGTTCCAGCCAGTGTCCCTGCGGATTGGAGTCCATCATTGTCGTTCGTTGTTCCGCTGCCAGTAGTTGTTCTGCTGCTTTGAGTTGTTATGCTGCTTGTATAGAGCAACCGTGGTTGGCATAGTGTCGCCATGCCGATGTTATTCATTGTAATATCAGAACCCTTGTATTCATATTCGTGTTGTAATAGAGAGCTGGTTTGTTCTATACTAAGCAGTGTCGTATTCCAGAAGACTTCACCTCGATCTCTGGGCTGGAATACGAGGTGTTTCGGTTTTCTCTAAGTCAGGGTGCCACAGGCTTGGTATCAGAGTAGGTCTGGCTGTAGAGCATCCTAGTCCACTGGAATGTTAGAAAACAGTAGTATAGGGTCTGGTTGTTGCCCTTGCTTGCTGCATTTGGTTGTTGCATTTGTTTGCTGCATATAGTCTTATTTCGGTTACCATTAACCCTTGTTTCATGCGTAGATGGCGGTCAACTTCCATGAGTTTAGTGCCCTTCCATTAGCTCCCGGTGCTGTTCCTATTGAGTTCAGTCCCACTCCTGCACCTCTCAGCTTTGCCACCCTCCTTGGCGTCATGTGGCATAGTATTTATCCCCTCGGAGATCCACCTCATTATCAAGTATTCCAGTTTTCTGCTGGAGGAAGAATTCAGGAATATGTTGCTAATGTCCATCTGTCAGCCCCGATTCCTATCGGTAAGCGCAACTACAGTTTCCACGGTGGTTACAGCGCTACTCCTGAGCATACCATTCAGCTTGCCACAATGGCAGGAGTCACCGGTCTTCGTCATGATGAGAGCACCGTGCAAGAAAACCGGGATTATCAATATTATCCCACCATCGTCGAGAATCCTAGGCGAATACAATTTCCCTCCGTCAACCCTCAAGATGACCCGGCTATCCTCGCCATGTCTCGTTACATGATAGCCGAATGTCTTCTTATTTCTGAGTTAGTCCGAGACGCCATTCGAGCCAGGAGATTTCTTGGTGTCGCTTTACCTCAGTCTCCGCCAGCTTCTCCAACTTCTCTGCCTCGTCCATCCGGAGTTTTAGAGTCAGCGGTTCCACTTGCTACTCCCTTAGCTTCCTCGTCAGTTCGCGAGCGTTTGCTCAAGCGTAGGATGTAGTCCTTCACGTAGTGCTTGTGCATCTGTTGTGGTATAATGCTTGTGTGTGCCTGTGTGGAGCAGCTGTGTAGCTTGTTTGCTGTGTGTGTGTTGCAATAAATCGCTTTCCCATGCTTCTTTGTTTTGAATCCACGGCGTTACCCCCTTATGGAAATTGTTCCTCGACCGACACCGAATCTGAAGAAGCCGTAAGTAGTACAGATATACACCAAGGAATTCAGTTAAAAGCAATGAGGTTTCAGCCTATTGCAGACATCCGTCCGGATACAGATTGCATTTTGATCTGACTTGCAGCAACAAGTTCCTGTCAGTGATATAGTTTATCGCAGCAACGATTAAAGCAACAAGAGAACGAAATTGGATCAACCGTGCATTTCAAGTCAAAGGAATTGGCTATGCACAATGATTGAATCTGCCATAAGTCAAAACTAAAACATTGCGACACCCATAAGTCAGTCCCAATGCATGGTGAATTCAGTAAGGACAGTCAAACAATTCTTTTCATACAAGTAATCAGCTGCGGGACTGACGAATAAATATATATGTCATTCCATTCACCAAGAAGATCAGTCACGTCCTTCTCCACAATTTATTGATGAAGTGTATAAAGATAAGGTTCCCAGTCTGCATCGATAGGGAATGAATGGATTCCTATGCTTCTTAATAAAACACTACAAAAGCTCCTGGCATAAGGTACCGAGTCTTCCCAAGCAATGTCTTTAAGGGGGGAAGCTTATGGAGTACGATACCCCGTTAAGATATCCACCGAAGGCTTCGGGCACAAGACATCCAGTCTTCCTCAGCATGGTGTCCTGATGGCTTCCAACGCAAGCTGCCCAATCTTCTTCTGTACGACGCTGGTACAAGGCATTAAATTATGAATGGTCAGCGTATGACAGTGTTTTCCAAGTGGCAGATCTGCAACAGTTGGTCTAAAACAAAAATTGGTCAGAGCTACACCTCCTGAATTAGATATTAGTTCATTTAGTATGCTGCCAAGTCCATGCAAGTCTCTCACACAAGGAAGAATTCACGGTACACATCCGACAACCTCACCGGTTATTCAAGAAACAAAAACCAGTGGGTAATGCCATAATCAACAAGTCTTGAAGGAAAGACAACATTGAGACAATAATTTTGGCAGTGATTATCAAGATCAGTCCCGCACCTCCAACAATATGTTGTTATTAACCATGTCACGGTCCGGCATAATCCACAACAGTATTGAGATCTGTATAACCACATGTGAGCCGGATAAGTATACGGAGGATCAAAACATGAACCAGACCAAGGTATGATTGCCAGATATTGCATGCAACAGTATTCAGGGCCGCGAAAACCATCAAGGATACATATAAGGTCCCACTCTTTTAGCTGAGGATCCAGATGAAGAAAGTAATAATGAAGGAGCAAGACCAAAAATACAGGTATGCCGGTTATTATGTGAAAAATGTGGATGCCCAAGACCGTCTTATTCCTCGGCAAACCCAAGAGATATACTCCATTGTGGTACTAGACAGCTCAATATATTGACCTCAACACCCGCAATGGAGCATCACACAGACTGTTATTCCCAGGGAGATACTGGAAAAAATGGAGAATCAGTGTGAAAACACAGACTTTGAGGATTGTTATCTCTCGCATAGGGGAAGCAATTAAAAGAATGGCCTATGTGGATGGGATTCTTTGCTAAGATCACCGCGAGCCAAGTCTGCAAATCTTATCATCAGGAGATGCTGCATTTTCCTATCAGTCACGACAAGCGACAGTCAAACCTTTGGTACAACTTTGATACACAGGAGTGTGAAGCCAGTCAAGATAAGTCAGAAACTCTTGCAAGATGTCAGAATCCGTTAGCAAATTAGGTATGATCCACCTCACTGTTTTGGAACCATAAGGCATGCATATATTCTAGGAATCCGATGCTTGGATAGAAGAGATTATTTGTTCCACAAGAAGATATGTTCCTCAACTCCGTGGAATATTCTCGGTACTCGATACTAGAATAACATTTCCAGCAAGGATCAATATCAGGAAGGACAAGTATGCCCATAAAAATAATATTTCGGGTGCCATCTCAGCCAACAAATATGAAAGAAAATTTAAGTCAGTACAAACAGGAACATATGAGGGACGTCCTGTCAGAATTTCAGATACGGCGAAGAAAACCACCCCAGATCAAGATAGTCAGTTAGATCCAATTTAGTGGAAATATAATATAAGGATGAATAAAAGAAACCTGAGTTGGCAATGTTTTCTACAAGTCAGAAAGATTATTTAACCCTGAGCAACCAAATCTCGAGGACGATATTTCTTTAAGGGGGGAAGGTTTGTAACAGCCTGGATTTTTGCCCTTTTCTTTTTCCTTCGATTTTCTTGGATTTCCTGTTTTGTTTTGCTTTTCCGTAGCTATGTGGTTCTGAAACTTGGCAAGATCATGTCTTCCTAGGTTTTATAGTGGCTTGTCACCCTCCTCTTCATCCCAAGATCATGTCATTTCCATCCTTGACCTAACCCAGAATTCTTTTGTTGGGAATATTCCTTTTCTGATAAAGGAATAACCATTAAAACCCTAGGTTGTGAAGCAACCTATATTTCTGTCACTCCTAAAATTCCAAAATAATTCTCATAAATTATTTGGGTTCTATCTTGCTCAAATATGATAAAATATTTCATTGCCATGTTCAAAATAATCCTCCAATAATTCTTTTCCTATTCTGTCATAAATGGTGCTTTGTAAACGAAATACTATTTATATATTCTTGATTGTCCCAAAACTTCTTGGACAGTTTTTCCTGTCCATATGATTAGCTCATGCCAAAATTCAACTGAATTTTCCTAGTAAATATACCTGAGCAAGTTTTCAAAGTTCCTGTCCGAGGGAAGTGATTGTGAAGGAAGTACAAGCTATGCATATCCAAATGAGTTACAATTTTGCAAGGTCCTTCCTATGACAAAATAATGTCTCTCCACCAAATATGAGCTCATGTAACTAATCTATGTGAGACCAGCCCCAAATCTTAGTTTCTGGTCAGATTTTCAGTTTGTGAAGCAACTATATTTTATATTGCTTCAATTGAAGGGAAACTTTACCAGGACATGCTTCTACCTATATTAACTCCTTCCACCATGTTTTACCTCAATTGGTTAATCCAGTTGCCATGTGTAATTTTTCCAAGTTTCTGTCTCAAATGAAGCTTTGTGAAGCAAGTACCGGTTTGGTATTTCCAAATGGCATGAAACTTTTACAGCAGCTTCATATCATCATATAAACCCTTTGTGCAAAATTTCAGCTCACAGAAATCAAGTATGTGAGTGTATCATCCACATTCCCAGTTCTGGCCAGTTTTGCACTTTCTACAGCAACCCTCATCTAAACTCCTCCTCTTAGTCTGATTTTAGGTGATCAACAACACCTTAGTATGTGATGATCATCAGACAAACTCTTTACCACGTTACCAAGCTGGTTTAACCACAGAGAGTTACAAACACCTTCTTACTGATTTACTTTGGACCTAAGTGCAAATCTCTTCTTTACCCCTGGACCGATTTATTTCCTCATTTTGACTAAGGGCACCAAGGTCAATCCACTGGACATGCTCGGCCACGCCAAAGAGCGCCGCTTGCGCCAGTGCACGTGGTGATCATGATTGCGTCATGGCTGAACGCGTGCTTTGTCTTGTTCTGGCCACTATTCTCCTCTCCTCCCTCCTCATCTCGACCTCCATCCATGTCCTAGAGCTCGCCCGTGCTCGACTGCATCGCCCTGCATCATTTCCTCGTCGTGGTTCGCCATAAATGTGCGGCTAGCGCCATACTTGTGCCGCGTCCAGCCTCTGCCCGCCATTAAAGGTTAGTCGAGAGCTCGTCCGTGAGCTCTAGAGCCCTCCTCCGCACCTATATAAGGACCCCCGAGTACCTCCGCACCTCAACCATCTCTCCCTCGCCTCATTTTCTCTGTGGAATCGCCACATCTTCCCGGAGTTCGCCTTTGTCCACCATGGCCGCCTCGGCCTCGGCTTGGTTCCGACTAATCCGGGCCTGCTCTCCTCCTCCTACCATGTCCACCGACTCCTCCTCGTCCCACTAAGGCGCCCCACCACCTCGCCCCTCGCCGGAGTGCAACGCGGTCGTGGCCTCCCCGTTCGGCCGCCGCCCACTCCTCTCAGCCTCCACCTCAACCGAGCCTTCCGAGCTCTCCCTCTCCCTCCCGACCACGCCAACAGCCTCACCGGGATCATGCACACCCTCCCCCACCTTTCATTTGTCGCCAGAGGACCGGAGCCCCTCGCACCCAAGCTCAGCTGCCGCCGGCCGCTCCTCTTGGATGCGGAGGAAGGCCTCACACACGACGATGAATGCCGAGATGTTGAGAAATGAATTCGGGGACAGATCATGGAAATCTATTCCATAATAATACATCAGCCCACGGACGAAAGTGTGGAGTGGAAACCATAGCCAGCGGAAGAAATGGGGGAGGAACACCACCCTCTCAGTGGGCTTCAGCATTGGGACGACTTGTCCCGCGGACGGCAGGCGGTGAGGTATCTCCTTTGCCAAGTATCCGGCCGCCTGAAGCTCCGTAATGTTCTCCTCCTTGACAGAGGAGACCATCCACTTGCCCTGAGCTCCGGATCTAGACATGGTTGCTTGGGTGAGAAGGAGATGAGAACTTGGGTGTTGGAGCTCGAGATTGGAAAGGTGGAGACAGAGAGAGGGCATGAGAGAGGAAGAGGGAATCCTTATCCCCTTATAACGGCAACGAATATTGAACGCCTCCTCACTCGCCTTAAGATTCGCCTATTCCCAAGGGTTGTATAAATGACACGGTTGGGTTACCCACGCCCGTATTGATGAGAATCTTGTAATAAGGGGTCACGATCTCTGCTTCGACAAGACGTGCTAATGGCAACCGTGTCTCGAAATGTGGAGCGGCAGACGAAAAACGGTCAGAAATTATGACCGAACAGACATGATGTCATATTGTAAAAGCTGTCGGCGGATTAGACTCGTGTAAAAATATATTTTTTTCTCTACGGTTACGTAGGGTGTGTATGACAGGTTCGGATACTATCATCGCATCCGAAGACTGTCTTGAAGTTCGGATAAAAGGGAACACGCCTTGAGATGCCGGGAACAATCTGCGCGCCGGACTCCTCGTCATTGAAGCCAGGTTCAGGGGCTACTGAGGGAGTCCTGGACTAAGGGGTCCTCGGGCGTCCGGCCTATTATCTATTGGGCCGGACTGATGGGCTGTGAAGATATGAAGGCCGAAGACTGTACCTGTGTCCGGATTGGACTGTCCTTCGTGTGGAAAGCAAGCTTAGTGACCGGCTATGAAGATTGCTTCTTATGTAACTGACTCTATGTAAACTCTAGATCCCCCCGGTGTCTTTATATAAACCGGACGGGTTAGTCCGGAAAGGATATATGCATTACCATAGTCATACAGGATAGGCTTCTAGGGTTTAGCCATTATGATCTCGTGGTAGATCAACTCTTGTAACACCCATATTCATCAATAACAATCAAGCAGGACGTAGGGTATTACCTCTATAGAGAGCGCCCAAACCTGGGTAAACATTGTGTCCCCTGTCTCCTGTTACCATCGATCCCAGACGCATAGTTCGGGACCCCCTACCTGAGATCCACCGGTTTTGACACCGACAGCAGCCGCCAGCCTTTTTGGTGCAGTAGGAGCGGCCCTGGATGGGGAGAGTGGAGGATGGGGGATTTGGAAGAGGCCAACTGAGATCCACTTCCTCCAAGTGGAATAGAAGCGGCCGTGTCGTGGTTGGACGGAAGGAAATAGAAGAAAGATGGGGGAGGTTTCCTTGCCGTTTGATCTCAATGGTATAGACAGTATGCATCTGCGATCCGTGGGATGCTTCGATCAACCAATCATAGCACGCCTTTGGCCTAACGTTGGACTGCCACTTCGCCTGCAAACTTAGGTGGGCCTCTATTGATAGTGATGCCAACATGAAATTTAGTTTTTTTATTCAAATAACCAAATAAGGCATCCTTGTTGAGTAACTCAGAAAAGGAATTATCATATATATATATATATATATCACAACAAAATTTTAATGTAAGATCCTACATGCAAGTTGTTTTGTAGGATATTCCATAAAATGAATTTCCGCGTGTGTATTGAAATTAATTCAAGTTTGACCTACATATATATCAAGTAAGGTTGAAAACATTGCTGACCCGTTTCCTCTAGAAATCATATATTCTTAGTGGTGTATATTCGAGTGTAGAAAAAACTATTGTCAAACGAGGAAGCAACTAATAGTTTTCCATCAAACCCAAATTGTTCCTTGTCGATACCATACGGGCAAACATTTTACTAGAACCTCTGGAGGTTATATGATATGAAGGCACCATGCCAAATATTTTTCAGACTTCATTTGTATTATCCGAAATTACGAAAACAATAAACTCCATGTTCAGGGTTAAGACCTGGCACCCTTGTGTTTCGAATTCCTTCATTTTCTTGGATAGGGCCAAAACATGGACTCAAGAACACAAACATGATTTTTCAAATAATTGGCACCAAATTTTTCATTCAATTGTAGTTCAAAATTGAATTATATTCATTAAATGCCTAGAAATGCACTAAATGACTTACATATAGAAAACTGACACTGAAAATGCTAAATTTTTGGCATGGATCGTGTAATGGTGTATGTTAAGTGTAGAAATAATTCAAGGACAACTGATGAAGCGGCGGTTGCTTCGCCTCCAAACCTCACCCGTTATCTCTTGGAACCTAAATTCTTTTTCGAAGATTGTCCGGTTTCTAAGCACCATACGTCACAACTTTTGTGAAATCTCTCAAATTTTCACCGCCCCCTCCAAGTGTCGTATGAGAGCACCATGCCAAGTTTCATGTTTTCTAGACTTTGTTACCATTTTTTAGTATTAATTAACAAATACACTCCATTTTCTTTGGTAAGGACAAAAACATATATAAATAACATTTGAACCTATCAAAATGGTAAGCACCTAGTCTCGGACATGTGAGGTCGAGGGCTCGAGTCTGGGCTGGTAGCCTTTTTTTAGTTCAGCAGGTGCTAGGGCACAACATTTAACTAAGACAGCCAAAAAAAGTGTTTGTGCATTTGAAAAAAGCATTCAAAAATGATTTTGGAAAAAAAGAAATCACGTGTTTTACAAAACTCTGGGCATATTTTTGAAAAAAAAACTTTCAAATAATTGACAACGTGTATTTCCAAAAAAATGAATATGTTTCTAGAAAATGTTCAGATATTTCTAATACATTTCTAAAATTTATTAATATTACAAACATATTTTAAATGCATACTATTTTTTAATAATTGTGTATTTAAAAAAACTACAATGAAGATACACAATAACTGTGGGTGCTTGTGGTCATGAGCGAATATTCGTACTTTAAAAAATCACATTGAATAATGCATACTATGTAATGAAATATAATAAATATTCAATGAGAAAAGCCAAAAGATAAAACAAAATGAATTTTGAACTTCTCTTACATTTATTTTTCAATGGGAAAAGCAAAAGAAAAAACAAAATGAATTTGAAAACTAATTATATGAAACCACCAGTTGATCACATAATTGAGCAAAAAATGTAAACATTTGATAAAAAAACATTGAACATGTTGTCATTTTTACAATAGTTTGTTGTGTGGAAACACAATCATGATACCCAATAATTGTGCGTGCTTGTGGTCCTGAAGGAAGATACATAATTGTTATTACATTTCCTTTTTTAAAATCCTCACAAATTTCAAAAGAGTTCATGCTTACCTCTTCAAGCTAAAATATAAGGAAATTGAATAAAAATTAAAATACACAACAATTTTATTTTTTAAAAGGTGAATGTAAAAATAAACATGAACTAGGTAAAATAAAAGAAAAAACCATGTAGAATACGCATTAAGAAAATCACTAGAAGATAGGGCCAGCCCAAGTGCTTCTGAAAACGAGCGATATTTAGTCTTTGTAAAAAGGTATGTGCACTACCGCTAGCGCATCGTCTATCTGTAGGTTTAAGCAACGCCAGACGGGAAGTTTCACTGAAGGTTTGTTCAACATTTTTTCAAATACTTGTTCAACATTTTACAAATATTTTGCAACATTTTTTCAAATATCTGTCCTACATTTTTCAAATACTTGTTCAACATTTTTCAAATAATTGTTCAACACTTTTTTATATATGATGAACATTTAAAAAATACTTTGTTCAACATCTTTTAAAATATTTGTTCTACATTTTGTCAAATATTTGCTCAACATTTTTCAAAAACTCATTTAACATTTTTAAATACTTGTTCAAGATTTTTAAATACCCGTTCAACATTTTTAGTACTTATTCAACATTTTTAAATACATGTACAACATGTTTAATACTTATTCAACATTTTTCAAATTCTTGTTCAACATTTTTTAATCTCTACTCTACATTTTTTGAATGTGTTTTTGGGAGAGTGTTTTTGCAATATATGTATTTAGAATATTTTAAAGTATAAACAAATGTAAGAAGAAAGAAAAAAAGAGAAAACTTGAAATAAATGAACAGGAAACATTAGTTGCTTACGTGGGCAGGCCCATATGCTTACTGACTTCAGCGAGTTCCGACTCGCTTTAACAGGAGAAATAGTGCTACCCTACCGCTAGTTGGTTTGTTAGCTTGCACGACTCTAACATGACATGTATTGTCCCTAAAAAATAACATGTATTTCCTCTGTACCTAAATATAAGTCATTTTGGCAGGAGGGAGTACATCTTAGACTCGAATCTCCTGCTACACTAAAAATATCGACATCATTTTCTCTCTGCCATATACTAACACGTGGGACCTGCACTTATACTATGCGCTGAATGCCAAGGGTTGGGTTGTAGGGAGTTGTGTTAATATGCGTGATTATCTATAAATAACTCCCGTGTGAGTCACAGTGTCAGTCTAGACATAAGTAGGCTATTATGTGTATTTTTGAGGCAAAGTTATGTGTATATACTTAAGGAAAAATGGCTAGATTTGGGAGGTTCTTTTTTCCTTCTAAAATTTCTTTCTAAAATTCTCATGACATGTCTTGTGTGTCAGGACCCCGATTCCATGTCACATCAATCTAGCCGGTAATACCTCATATCACTTTGTGGCCTCACGCACGGTATTCCACGGGTGTCGCCTTACCATGGCTCGGGACCGTTTGCGCCTTTTGGCTCACGTATATGATAGTGTCGCTAGCATCCATATGACAGAGAACCCGGGCCGACATGCCTAGTCGTGAACCCAAAGCGGCACTAACCAATGGGGACAGGCATACATGAATCACATCGAGCATGTCGGTCAGCAGTGTGTGAATCCGGGCTGTAGCACTACGTTACAGGACTCCGGGAACCCGGGCAGTAGCAGGCTAGACAGGACTCCGGATGTCACCGCGTGACATTTCCCCGAAGGGACAGACACAGGAACGAAGTGAAAGACATGCCGGCCAGTCAAGTGTCCTGAGCAGTAGTGCTCGGCTAACAGGACTCCGGTGAACCAGGCTGTAGCGGACTACTATGGCTCATGGAAGCACTAGACTACATTTCCCCATAAGAGAGGCTGCCAAGGATAAACAACTAGATTGTCGGACCCCACACATACCAAGCATTTCAATCATACACACAATATGCTCGATATGTGTAAATACAACATGGCATCACAACATAATTCTACAACTCAAGTATTTATTCATTAGGCTCCGAGGAGCGAGAAATTACAAACATGGGTCTCATGACCGAACAAACATAGCATACAAGTCAAAGCACATGCGGAAGCTTAACATGTCTGAGAACAGACATCTACAAATGAAAAAGGCTAAGAAGCCTGACTATCTAGCAGATCCTGCCGAGGGCACAAGATCGTAGCTGAGGTATCAAGCTAAACGTCGAAGTCCACACGGAACTAGTAGCGAGACTGACGTCTCTCTGCAAAACATAAAATAAGGAAACGTGAGTAGAAATGTACCCAGCAAGAGTTACATCGGGACTATCTACATATGCATCGGTATCAACAAGGGGTAGTGGAGTTTAACTGCAGCAAGCCAGCTTTGACTCAGTGGCTAACCTGAACTACGACTGCAAGCAACTCTTTTGAGGTGGTGCACACGAGTCCACATATTCACCATTCAATACACCACTATGGGTCCGCTCTCGTCTCCCTACGAGAAGGCCATCCATAGCACTCACACTTATCTTGCGAGTTTTAGAGTATCCACTTTCACTTGTCTACGAACTGTTATAGGCAACCCAGAAGTCCATTACCGCGGACGCGGCTATTCGAATAGATGATACTAACCCTGCATGGGTGTACTTCTTCACACACGCTCTCACCACCTACCGCCGTTTACACGACATGTACTCGGCAACCTTCAAGCGGAAGCCCAACGAGGGTGTCGGCCACGGCCTACCTAAACACTCAAGTTTCTAGTCCAGGTTTATCGCCTATCCAGGTTCCATCCGCAGGGAGTCCGGCCGAGGTTTCCACATATGGCCCCGAACGATGTGTGCAGGGTTCCGAGACTCCAAACGGGCGCCCGGCATGCCCGGCCATGGTGTACCTACCGCAACATAGCCCACCCCTAGGGTCAGCGCTAAGCACGGCCGCCAACACATAACCTACAAACACCAGAAACTATTTGCAACTCCTGGACAGAGTACTAGGTTGATTAAGAAGCCGAGAGGGTCCATTGGTTTCGGGCCCAATGCGTGGTAGTAACTGTTTCATGGATCACAAACACAGAACTCAGTTGATAAGAACGGTTCCAATGAGACAACCAACCATGTACTCCTACATGGCCTCTCACCGCTAACTTTACCAAATCGTGTTCACACACTTAGCTCACACACTGTAGGACATGTTTACACACCTCCGATTCATCCCCGATGAACTAGACCTGAGACGACTCTATGCAATAGCAGGCATGACATACAAGCATGAATGAGTAGGCACATCAGGGCTCAAGCAACTCCTACTCATGCTAGTGGATTTCATCTATTTACTGTGGCAATGACAGGTCATGTAGAGGAAAGGGGTTCAACTACCGCAACATGTAACAGTTGAATCGTTGTTGTCCTAATGCATTAAAAGAGAGCCGGAGCGAGAGAGTGGGATTGTATCGGAATGAACAATGGGTTTTTGCTTGCCTGGCACTTCTAAAGATAACATTGAGTCTCCATCAGTGTCAACAATCACAGCGTCGGAGCAGCGTCTACCGAGAGGGGACAATTACCGGCAAACAAGGAAGAACACAATCAATGCAATGCAACAATATGATGCATGATCATGACATGGCAATATGTTGTTGATTGAGCTAATGCAACTAGCAACAAGTTAAATGGAGTTGGTTTGAACCCTAGATTCAAATTCAACCATCATAAGTTAGAGTTTAAATTCCATTTATGTGAATTGGCCTAAACAGCAGCCATAAGTTGCTCTAACATGAATGAAAGTGGCATAGATGGATTCCTTAAATTTTTCTGATAATTTTTCATATATAATTTATTTCATTTGGAGCTACGGTTGATTTTCTATGAATTTTAGAAGTTTATACTAATTTCTGGAATTTTCTGAATTATTTTTAATCAAAAAACGATTAATTGCGTCAGCAATGCGTAAGCATGACGTCAGCGGGTCAACAGGGTCGTCCAGGTCAAACCTGACTGGTGGGTCCCGCGTGTCAGTAACTAATTAAGCTAATTAACTTCAATTAAAACTAATCTGATTTGGTTTAATAGAGGGGGCCCACTTGTCATTGACTCAGGGGAGTCAAACTGGGCCCACCCAGTCCACGTTAGTGGTCAAACCCACCGGTCAACAGGGCTAATCCCGCCAGCATTGAGTCGCCGGCGAGGCCGAGACGGCGGAGGGCTTCGGAAAATGCCCTCAGGCGACCAAAACGATGGCGGAGATCATCTACGGGTAGCTGGGAACGAGCCACAGCATTTGTTGGTGGTGGTTGCGCTCGGGACGGCCGGAAACATCACCGGCGACGAGCTTTGCGGTCGCCGGAGTCGGGTGAAAGTGAGCCCGAGGCTACGGGGCACGACGAGGCGCGTGGTGAGGTGCGTTGTGCCCCTAGGGATGTGGTGAAGTTGTTAGACTAGGTGGCGTGGCCGGTGTTTGGCCGGAGACACGTCGGCGACGAGCTCCGCGGCGGCGCGTGCGGATGAGCTTTGTGTGCTCGTTGTGGTGCACTTGAAGAAGAGCGGAGAGGATGGAAAGGTGCAGCAGCTCACGGCAATCACGTAGGAGCAGACGGCGCGGTCGGGGACGAGCCGGAGCAAGCGGGGCGGCGGAGGCGATCTGGGCAGACCGAGGTTGAAGAAGAGCTCGGTGGAGTCGTTTACAGGCCTCCGGCGGGGCGTGGCTTGGTGGAGCGATCGAGGAGGAAGTGGCGGAGCTTCAGGACACGGTGCAGCAGCGCGGGGACGGCGGTGGACGCGCCTACGGTGGCGGGACGGCGACGGATGCGTCGGCCATGGCGAAGGGGACCGAGGGAGTGAGGCAGGGGGTGAATGAGCGTGTCCAGGGGGTCGAGGCGGCAACGTGGAGCCTGTCCAGGCCAGTAGGGCGGCGAGGGGAGGAAGCAGGGCGGCAGCCAGCTGCGTGGCGCGCGCTGGTGCCGCCGTCGAGCACCTGTCTGCCTGCCTGGCCGAGCCAAGCTGCTCGCTGGCGCGGTGGCTAGGCTGGGCCAGCAGGTGGGCCTGGTGGGTGGCGCCAGGTAAGTTTTCCCTTTCTGTTTTCTTTTTCTATTTTTCTGTAGGTTTAGGGATTTATTAAAAATACCTAGGCATTTTCTCAAATCCTGAAAATAATTGTGGGCTCTGTTGGGATTATTCCTAACAGCCCTGACTTAAATCCAGAATTGTTTGAACATTTAAAATATTTATTAGTATTTAAATGTCCAAAAGCAACATACATATGGTTTAATTCAGTGACCTTCTCATGACGTAGAAATTTGTGCACCAAATTTGCCAGAGGTTCTAACCCAAGACAAAGAGGGTGAACATTTTAGAAGGGCATTTCAGGTACATTGAAATTATTTTTAGTAAACCCTAGTTGATTTCAGGGGGGGTGCTGGGGGTTCTGCCTTCCCCATTTCAAGTTTCTATTGAAAGAAGACATGAGCAACACTCTAATGCACGGTCTAGCTAGGATGTGACAACTCACCCCCACTAAACAAGAATCTCGTACCGAGATTCAAGCGTAGGGTAAGATGACGGGGAACGCAACTAACGCAATCTTCTTGATCCAGGTTGCACTTCAAATGAACGTTGATACGATCACCATCTTTTCCTCGATGTCTTACTCTAAGAACTCCAACTAACATGACAATGAGAGGAAAGGGAAAACTCCAGAAGGATTGATCTTCTCGAAGATCGAACAACTCAGGATCACTCATCGAGTGAGACATTGAAACATCTCTCAAGCTGAGACACGAAACACATCGAGAGGGATGGAAGAACAAACGACGGGGATTGATTTGGTGGGCAACAATTCCACGCTTAGAAAGATGGTGGATGTTGTCAAGGTGGCGAGGAAATAATTGCCATGATCCCGTAACTGGGCACCTCAGGGAAGGTGACTCGAAGAACTTTTCCCATAAGTGGCAAAAAGAATTACTTTTGATACAAAGATCATTGAAATTCTTTATACCAGCCTAAGGCAATCACAACGATCCTTTGAAAGAACTCGAAGAAATGGCATACTCGGACTAGGATGGACGATGTGGACTACCTTGTTGAAGACAACGTAATGGATGACTTTTGCTTATCACCGGAAATGGATGGAACCCATGACAGGACCACTTTTGAAGATGATCCTGGACAGAAACTGCTGAGAAGGGCACCCCATGGAAAAATGGCACGATGGGGTGCAAGCTGGGAACAAAATGCAAATGTTGGGAATGTTCCAACGATCATATCTGCCTGAGATTCAGATCTGGTTGGTGTCAGGATATTCCAGACTCATCAAGTCTAGAAGGAAAAATGAAGTTTTGCAAAACAAATCGACGAGATGACATTGCGAGATTCTCGGGGAATGAACTACGATAGTAAGCTCCAAAACATGAGCCGGTTCTGCTACAAGCGTGTGAACACGTTGTCCTAGACAAGCATGGCCACCTGGTAGTCTTACAACGAAACACTACCGAGTTCAGGAGGGAACCATCAACGAGGATATCGAAGTCCTTGCGTAAGTCTAGCTCCTAAGAAGAAACTTCTTCTCCTTGAACAAACCAATCAGTGGCTTGGTGTGCTAGGAACACATATGGAGTGGAGGTAATTAATCTGCCAAACCATAGAATACTTCGCACATATGCATGACTGACTTGGGATGATTCCGGACGAGGCAAAAACAAACTTTCTCGAATTCACGACGGCAACTTGCATCAAATGCACGTGAACTTAGAGGAAGTCACTACTTGCATCAAACATATCCTTCATGAGATAGTATGACGAAAATACTTTCAAAAGTTTCCAACACTAGCTCAATGTTCAACATGAATCATGGAGGAGACAAGATGCTGCTGTTGGGCTCAATAGCAACTCATCGGAATTTCCATATCAGTGAACTTCCACCATTATGTGAACAATGTGTTACTATTGGTCAGACCAAAAGATGTAATGGTGTATGCTCGAGGGATCAACCACGAGTAAGACAACATTACAAACATCGTTGGTACTGATTTGATTTGACGATAGCCCGCACTCAAATCAAAGGATTGATAAGACAATAGGTCCAACAACTGATCACATGGACCAATCGATGAAGATATCATCTTTCTGCAACACACAATACACAAGAATATCCCTTTGGAACGAACTAAGTTAGGAAAGCTTTTATCTTCCAACTCTCCAAGTTGTTGTTCAGCTTAACCAACTAGCTCAGGGTATTCAACACAGATTCTTGGAGAAGGGGTGGTTACAAGAAACCAACTTGATCACGAGCTCAACATAACGGTCAGGCGACAACCTGGTAACACTTCCGAGAAGATAATCAGAAAGTCACGAACCACCGATATGTTACTAAGTTCGAGAAAAATCTTGCTTTTCAGGGCAACACGATGTGATCAAGAGAGTGATGGATTGACATGATCCTAACTCATTGATCGAAGTGTGCACCAGAAATAAGGACTAGGTAGCACGATAAACCTTAGGGTGATGATTCAATAACCAGCACGCTAAGAATGAGGGTATTGTCCATTAACTACCAAGCAACGGAGTTGCTAGGAGTATTGATTTCGCACATCACAGTACACTTGTTGGCACTCTGGTTACAATAACACGGAACCGAGGAATGAACAATGATGGCAAGAAGTATTACTGCATCAAGAATTCATAAGAGGTGGTGCAATTCTCATGACACTCCTGACATAAAGATGGTAACACTCCAAGGTAGAGCAGAGCAAAAGCTGGATCAGCATTTTGATCTGCGGAATACAATTGTTTTGACCCAATCCTAGATCTGGATGAGGTTCTGGAGTTTGTTTCTCCTAGTCATTCTGAAATAGAATGGCTTGATGGACCACAACAATAATTAGCACCGATAGCACGGATGCACAATTACTCCTGACTATCAATTGATAGACGATGGTTGGAATACAAATGAAGAGGGACATCTCAAGGAAACATATATCTCTCTGAGTTGTGGATGCATAGATTAATATGTCGAGCGAAGCTCAACATTTCTTCCAGATAACCCATGCGGAAAGGGTAGAACTGGCAGATTCACAATATAGAATGGAGAACTCATCGAGAGCACTCTTGTTGTGATCTTTTGATCCAACAAACTTCTGCCATAAGTGGTTCATAGTATTTGGAAGAAGGAAATACCACGGACCTCGAGGACTAATGCAAAGGTTACTAACATCCTAAAGTACGAGCAACACTATCAACAGGATGTAAGTAGAATGAATCTTGGGATTAAGGGCCCAGAAATAGAATACCTACTAATTAAATGGCATCACAGGATGCTTTCGAGAATGGTGGCCAAAATCATCACACCGAAACACAAATCATGGCTAGATTACTAGGTAATCTTCTAAGACACTTAAGGTCATAATAATAACTCCAACTTAAATGTCGAGGCAAAAAATTACCTCAACGCACCGGATAGTGTGGTTAGACTGGCCCAAAAGACATCGGACACAGGAGAAAGGGATTTGCAAATGCATCAGATTGTTTAGAAACCTGGGATGACTCGGACAGCATAACGGATGTAATTGCTCAAAAAGTTTTGAGACATCCTGCAAATTGGTGGCATAACCACTCAGAAGCACAATATCAAGGTTCCGAGGCTAGCTATGAGCATACGGAAGTAATAGAAACTGAACTGAGACTTAAATCCATCAATCCTGTAAGTCTACGGATTAGTAACACGTCATCCTGAGAGATAGAAGAGAAGCCTAGTTCTTAACCCCGTAGAAAAGATAAGGTGACTCAGATCAGAAGGTCATGAGGATAAGGAGTAAAAAGAGCCTTACGTTCCAATCCACAATCAATTCCCTTATATGACTAAAGCATTTCTAGACACGACTTCGACCGGTTTGGCTTGGTAATCCTACAGGCAGTCAGGCTCTGATACCAAAGCTGTCAGGACCCCGATTCCAGGTCACATCGATCTAGCCGGTAATACCTCATATCACTTTGTGGCCTCACGCACGGTATTCCACGGGTGTCGCCTTACCATGGCCCGGGACCGTTTGCGCCTTTTGGCTCACGTATATGATAGTGTCGCTAGCATCCATATGACAAAGAACGAGGGCCGACATGGCTAGTCATGAACCCAAAGCGGCACTAACCAATGGGGATAGGCATACATGAATCACATCGAGCATGTCGGTCAGCAGCCTGTGAATCCGGGCTGTAGCACTAGGCTAACAGGACTTCGGGAACCCGGGCTGTAGCAGGCTAGACAGGACTCCGGATGTCACCGCGTGACATTTCCCCAAAGGGACGGACACAGGAGCGAAGTGAAACACATGCCGGCCAGTCAAGTGTCCTGAGCAGTAGTGCTGGGCTAACAGGACTCCGGTGAACCGGGCTGTAGCGGACTACTATGGCTCATGGAAGCACTAGACTACATTTCCCCATAAGAGAGGTTGCCAAGGATAAACAACTAGATTGTCGGATCCCACACATACCAAGCATTTCAATCATACACACAATATGCTCGATATGTGTAAATACAACATGGCATCACAACATAACTCTACAACTCAAGTATTTATTCATTAGGCTCCGAGGAGCGAGAAATTACAAACATGGGTCTCATGACCGAACAAACATAGCATACAAGTCAAAGCACATGCGGAAGCTTAACATGTCTGAGAACAGACATCTACAAATGAAAAAGGCTAAGAAGCCTGACTATCTACCAGATCCTGCCGAGGGCACAAGATCGTAGCTGAGGTATCAAGCTAAACGTCAAAGTCCACACGGAACTACTAGCGAGACTAACGTCTCTCTGCGAAACATAAAACAGGCAAACGTGAGTACAAATGTACCCAGCAAGACTTACATCAGGACTATCTACATATGCGTCGGTATCAACAAGGGGTAGTGGAGTTTAACTGCAGCAAGCCAGCTTTGACTCAGTGGCTAACCTAAACTACGACTGCAAGCAACTCTTTTGAGGTGGCGCACACGAGTCCACATATTCACCATTCAATACACCACTATGGGTCCGCTCCCGTCTCCCTATGAGAAGGCCATCCATATCACTCACACTTATCTTGCGAGTTTTAGAGTATCCACTTTCACTTGTCTACGAACTGTTATAGGCAACTCAGAAGTCCATTACCGCGGACGCGGCTATTCGAATAGATGATGTTAACCCTGCAGGGGTGTACTTCTTCACACACGCTCTCACCACTTACCGCCGTTTACACGACATGTACTCGGCAACCTTCAAGCGGAAGCCCAACGAGGGTGTCGGCCACGGCCTAACTAAACACTCAAGTTTCTAGTCCAGGTTTATCGCCTATCCAGGTTCCATCCGCAGGGAGTCCGGCCGAGGTTTCCACATACGGCCCCGAACGATGTGTACAGGGTTCCGATACACCAAACGGGCGCCCGGCATGCCCGGCCACGGTGTATCTACCGCAACATAGCCCACCCCTAGGGTCAGCGCTAAGAACGGCCGCGAACACATAACCTACAAACACCAGAAACTATTTGCAACTCCTGGACAGAGTACTAGGTTGATTAAGAAGCCGAGAGGGTCCATTGGTTTCGGTCCCAATGCATGGTAGTAACTGTTTCATGGATCACAAACACAGAACTCAGTTCCTAAGAACGGTTCCCATGAGACAACCCACCATGTACTCCTACATGGCCTCTCACCGCTACCTTTACCAAATCGTGTTCACACACTTAGCTCACAGACTGTAGGACATGTTTACACACCTCCGGTTCATCCCCGATGAACCAGACCTGACACGACTCTATGCAATAGCAGGCATGACAAACAAGCATGAATGAGTAGGCACATCAGGGCTCAAGCAACTCCTACTCATGCTAGTGGATTTCATCTATTTACTGTGGCAATGACAGGTCATGCAGAGGAAAGGGGTTCAACTACCACAACATGTAACAGTTGAATCGTTGTTGTCCTAATGCAGTAAAAGAGAGCCGGAGCGAGAGAGTGGGATTGTATCGGAATGAGCAAGGGGTTTTTGCTTGCCTGGCACTTCTGAAGATAACATTGAGTCTCCATCGGTGTCAACGATCACAGCGTCGGAGCAGCGTCTACCGAGAGGGGACAATTACCGGCAAACAAGGAAGAACACAATCAATGCGATGCAACAATAAGATGCATGATCATGACATGGCAATATGCTGTTGATTGAGCTAATGCAACTAGCAACAAGTTAAATGGAGTTGGTTTGAACCCTAGGTTCAAATTCAAACTTCATAGGTGAGAGTTTAAATTCCATTTATATGAATTGGCCTAAACAGCAGCCATAAGTTGCTCTAACATGAGTGAAAGTGGCATAGATGGATTCCTTGAATTTTTCTGATAATTTTTCATATATAATTTATTTCATTTGGAGCTACGGTTGATTTTATATGAATTTTAGAAGTTTATACTAATTTCTGGAATTTTCTGAACTATTTTTAATCCAGAAAACGATTAATTGCGTCAGCAATGCGTAAGCATGACGTCAGCGGGTCAACAGGGTCATCCAGGTCAAACCTGACTGGTGGGTCCCGCGTGTCAGTAGTTAATTAAGCTAATTAACTTTAATTAAAACTAATCTGATTTGGTTAGCAGAGGGGGCCCACTTGTCATTGACTCAGGGGAGTCAAACTGGGCACACCCAGTCCACGTCAGTGGTCAAACCCACCGGTCAACAGGGCTAATCCCGCCGGCGTTGAGTCGCCGGCGAGGCCGAGATGGCGGAGGGCTTCGGAAAACGCCCTCAGGCTACCAAAACGACGGCGGAGATCATCTACGCGTAGCTGGGAATGAGCCGCAGCGTTTGGTGGTGGTGGTTGGGCTCGGGGCGGCCGAAAATGTCGCCGGCGACGAGCTTTGCGGTCGCCGGAGTCGGGTGAAAGTGAGCCCGAGGCTACGGGGCATGGCGAGGCGCGTGGTGAGGTGCGTTGTGCCCCTAGGGATGTGGTGAAGTTGTTAGACTAGGTGGCGTGGCCGGTGTTTGGCCGGAGACACGTCGGCGACGAGCTCCGGGGCGGCGCATGCGGGTGAGCTTCGTGTGCTCGTTGTGGTGCATGAGAAGAAGAGCAGAGAGGATGGAGAGGTGCATCAGCTCACGGCGATCACGTAGGAGCAGACGGCGCGGTCGGGGACGAGCCCGAGCAAGCAGGGCGGCAGAGGTGATCTGGGCATCCCGAGGTTGAAGAAGAGCTCGGTGGAGTCGTTTGCAGGCCTCCGGCGGGGCGTGGCTTGGTGGAGCGATCGAGGAGGAAGTGGCGGAGCTTCAGGACACGGTGGAGGAGCGCGGGGACGGCGGTGGACGCGACTACGGTGGCGGGACGGCGACGGCTGCGTCGGCCATGGTGAAGGGGAGCGAGGGAGTGAGGCAGGGGCGAATGAGCGTGTCCAGGGGGTCGAGGCGGCGACGTGGAGCCTGTCCAGGCCAGCAGGGCGGCGAGGGGAGGAAGCAGGGCGGCAGCCAGCTGCATGGCGCACGCTGGTGCCGCCGTCGAGCACCTGCCTGCCTGCCTGGCCGAGCCAAGCTGCTCGCTGGCGCGGTGGCTGGGCTGGGCCAGCAGGTGGGCCTGGTGGGTGGCGCCAGGTAAGTTTTCCCTTTCTGTTTTCTTTTTCTATTTTTCTGTAGGTTTAGGGCTTTATTAAAAATACCTAGGCATTTTCTAAAATCCTGAAAATAATTGTGGGTTCTGTTGGGATTATTCCTAACAGCCCTGACTTAAATCCAGAATTATTTGAACATTTAAAATATTTATTAGTATTTAAATGTCCAAAAGCAACATACATATGGTTTAATTCAGTGACCTTCTGATGACCTAGAAAATTGTGCACCAAATTTGCCAGAGGTTCTAACCCAAGACGAAGAGGGTGAACATTTTAGAAGGGCATTTCAGGTACATTGAAATTATTTTTAGTAAACCCTAGTTGATTTCAGGGGGGGGGCGCTGGGGGTTCTACCTTCCCCATTTCAAGTTTTTGTTGAAAGAAGACATGATGCAACACTCTAATGCATGGTCTAGCTAGGATGTGACATTGTGTTCCCCTTGTATGGCCCATATGTCAGTCTGAATCGAACCATTTTACCTTTAGTATATACACATAACTTATGACTGAGATTAAGGGTCTTTTTCTTTCTTTTTGAAATTACTTTTTATTAATGCATTATTTTTCTTTGTATCTCTTTTTTATTACCACATCAGACTAACGTATTGGCCATACAAGGGGAAACAAGACACATTAGAATAAGTCATCCATGATGGTTCGAACATTGTATATAAAAAAAATAAAGGCTAAACCCAGCTCCCCTATTCATGACGGTTTCCGTGACGGTTCCTCTAGGTCTGTCATGAGTGGGCTACCATTTTGGGGCCTAAACTCGCCTTGCTGTTCTATGCCGGTTTTTATGACGGTTTTGGAGAACGTCACGAGGAATTCGTCATGGATTAACAGGTTTCTTGTAGTGCAATGAAAAGGACAGCAACCGACCAAAAGAGGTCTTGTGGATATGCCCCACACATTCAGATGTTGATCAACTCCAAGGTCGAAACTAGGACATATCTGCTTGACAAAGAGCATCTACCTCTTAGGCATTATTTTGAGGACAACGAGGTTGTCATGGATGCATCACATCCTACATGTGATGAGGCCCAGGAGAAGACTTAGAAAGCAAAGGCTTCAAAAGCAGCAGAGGCAGCAACTGCTCCAGATGCTTCAATAATGAATCTCAAGACCAAGCAAGATCAGCTCACTTATATGCTTGAGGCTACCATGAGGATTGAGAAGAGGTTGGCCACCTTGACTCAGAATCAGGAAAGCTTAGAGAGGATAATTGAGAGCAAGATGTGTGACCTAGATGTGAAGGTCACGGATATTCAGACTATAGTGGAGAAACTAAGGGATGATGTCGAGGACAATGATCCTAGAACTACAATAGACAGGTTGTAGTCAATGCCAAGGGCACATAGGTCAGCTACTGAGCCAGTTGCAGATTTGAGGCCTGCTCATT